>OY294068.1:29082554-31482554 GCA_958510875.1 Endomychus coccineus
GAGGATCTGATAATCTAGTAGAGTTTAATGCAACCAAAACACAAGCTTGCGTCTTCTCTAAGAAGGCGGATCCAACAATACCTAATACAATGATGTCTGTTATAAGTACCCCTATAAAGTATTTTATATCCATGCTCGGGATCATCACCAACAGCACCCTCTCATGAAACGATCATGTGAGGTCCATTGCAAAAACCGCTTCACAACACCTATGTTTTCTATTCCGTGCCAAGAGCTACTTCACGTCCCAGCAGCTCCTCATAATCTACAAAGCTCAGATTCGACCTGTCCTGAAGTACTGTTCACATGTTTGGAGTACGTCTTCCAAACATACGCAGAAGCCCTTGGATTCTATCCAAATGGGATCTATTCGTCTGATTGGTGATGTCACACTGACGAATTCATTGACCTCTCTAGAACATCGTAGAAATTGGGTGATCCCTTCCTTTTCTAGAGATACTTCCATGGTCGGTGTTGATCAGAAATCTCGTCTGTTGTTTCACCACGAGAGATTCCAGATAGGCGGACTAGACGAACTCTAGACCAGCAGAACTTCTTTCTACCACTCTTTCCCTATGGCTATAACCTCCAAACCTTCAAGAATAATGTTCTCCCAACATTCCACCGCTGGATCACACGATCTTCTTCGAACATAATAGGTTTCCCTCTCGTGTAGTCAAAGTATAAAAAAAAATTATATCTATATTTATACATTTCTATAGCTTCCAATGTCTCTAAACAAGGTTCGTCGCTGTATTTTAGAAAAGAATGTCCCGATTTTGTTATTGTATGACTGGTTTGTGACACGTGGTTTGCTACGGCGGTACTTATGAATATTATTAGTACGAACATGATAAAAATGCTCTTTGAACCTGGTAGAAACATTCCTTTTAGTTGAGCCTATCAAAAGTGTTTTAATTATAAGCGCTTCTAGGATTATAGTTGTATGACTTGAACTTCTTGGGGTTACTTGATGACACCAGCATCAAATAACCCGAAGAAATTCAAATCATATACCTGTTAGGCAAGTGTTTTGTTATGTTATCTGTAATTAACGATTATCTTAGGATAATCTAATCGCGTGTTGTAGATGGCGTTAGTTTTTCTTTACCTCTAGCACTCTCTGTTTTTGTTTATGTATACCTAGCAGAGATATCGATCGGTGACACTATGACTACTTGTTCCACTGATGATTCAGACAAGGCGAGACAGCTGTCCGGAACTATATAGCTGTGGAGTCACTGATCGATCTAGAAATAACTATACTGCCTCGATTCCGGAGGTTCAATCTTAATTTCTGTTGGCAATCATATTATTTCCAGTTAACACATTTTTACTCGAGGCACCCTTCCATTCCCACCTTAGGTTGACAATAAGGAAAAGCTTCCAACTGTAATTCAACATGACAGTGTGGTATCCTGATGAAACATCAATCTTGGTCTTTTGCGTTCGATACAAACATTTATTTCGTTCATCTCTGAAATTCTCTAAACCACTGGAATATATTCCAACGGTACAAATTTTACCTAGCCAAAGATAATTCCGAAATTGGAATATGATTTACAACATCTGCTTTGTTACCTCTCTCGGCCAATTCTAGAGGCGTCATGTAGAGAAATGTTCATTAGAGCTCACCGGGGCTATTTTATCAAACAATTTCACTATTTTCACACTTTTTATAATAATTATTTGGTTCATTGCTCTTTATTGTGAAATTTTTCTCATTTTCTTTTATATCTGGCTTCTTTTCGTTCATTATCTTTGTAGCGGCCTAATATGCTATCATGATTTTCCTAAATAATTACCGCAGTTGACTTCCAAATAATGTTCCCTACAGTTCTCTTGAAGAAGTTTCGGAAAAGTGTTTCGATCTAAAATTACTACTTACCTGGGACAATTCTGTATTGGATTGAAGCAGGTATGATTGTTTATTGTTTGTTTGATTCCCTACCTTCTTCGCATATTTTTACTCCCCTCACTATATGTAGTATACAGTATCGGAAACAATTCTTCTGGGGTATAGACAAAAATCTACACGAGCAACAAGGAACGCAATGATATGGTAATACCACATAAACAAGAGAGACGCACTGCTGTGCTCTTACCCCACCCGACGTGTACACAACGACTCGCACATTCTCCCGACTGGTGCTTGTATGATACTGACGTCTTACGTCCTGAGCTGACCGCCCTGAAATTGTAATGCTCTCTCAATATATAGCAAGCTATTCTTTACGCTCTCACAAAACCACCATACCCAAGATAAATACTTTCCGACACTGTATAGTGTAAGGAAGAAGTAGGTACTGTAATCGGGCCAAAATTTTTTCCGGATCTTTACTAATGTTTTGAGCATTTTTGAATTGATCTAGACTATTTTTGACATGATGTCTGTGTGCGTGTGTGCCCATACTTACGTATATGCGAGCGTAGACCACTGAGACGATTGCGCTGTTCCTATTGATCGTATCGCTTGCAGATCGCTTTAAAAAAGTAAAATTAGGAACTGTTTCGGAACTATTACCTCTCACTTGCCGCACTGGCTAACTGTCATATATAGCATAGTACACACTTCCCTATACTCGGCTGTTTCTGCACTCGCTCGGCGCTGGTATGACATGTATTACAAGTACTGGAGGAGAAGGAGAAGTCTTTTAGTGGTCATGGCAGTTTGACCGATCAGACCTGAGTAGGTCTCCGCGTAACGTTTCTGTTAGTTAGGTCCGCTGTAAAACATATCGTGTTAAACTTTTCTATTCCAAATTTTTTACTATCTAGTTTCTAGTAGAAACTTTCACCATTGAACAACGAGCTCCTTCAAGGTTGACTCGCATAAGTTGATTCAAACATGCACCTCAATATATGAGTCGATTCGCTGTTCTCTCAAGAAATCATATAGCGATGCTTCAAATCTGCAATAGCATATGACATCTTGTTAATTATTCTGTAAGCAGGGAATGGCAAAACTCCAATAAAATTGGCAATGATAATTTGAAGGACTAATAATGATGTTTGAGAGTTGAAACCAGTTGAAATGAAGATGAATCGCAACCTCCTTTGAAATCAATCTGATATTATTCAATATATCTCATGTAGTCTGATAAGTGATAATATACCATATGTAATTGTTGTTAATTTGATGGCCAGCTATTTTCAAAATGCAACGATATACATTTTCATATTTTCACTTCCCTTACTATACGTAGTGTAACATGTCTCTCTCTCTATCTATCTCTCTATCCCTCTATTTCACTAGACACGTATGAATTTAAACACTGGAAGGTAAGTGGAGGGATAAACGGTAGTATTAATCAGAGAAACTCGTACTCAACAACAATGAAATATTTAATAAACAACAATTAAAAGATAATGATAATAATAAAAAGAATGTCTATGATAATTAAAGATAGTGAATAAGAATATTATAATTAACTTTATTGCTAATATTATAAAATTATTAATAAGAATAATCTAAGAATGAAACCTACAGTTGAATAAATTTACCTAGAGAATCTACATTAACTAAACTAAAGAAATGAAAGTAACCAGGTTGAACCTAGGGAATCCAAAAGATATGAACTGATTGAATGTGTTATTGACTTGAACTTGAATAAAACTGAAACAGATTTTAGGGAAAACACCCTCTTACCCAAAACACTCTGAATAATTTGATTAAAACTAAATCAATTGAAAATGACAAATTGCCACGTGATTTTCCAATAGACTAATTCAAGTTAGAAAATATAATTGACGGTTTTTCGCATTTCGGTTGATATTTATAATGCGTCCTTTTCCTATAATTAGGGAAGGATCCCAGAATTGTTTAACCAATCATTTTATTTATAGTGATCCTGTTTTTAATTCTGTACCAATGATATTATTAGTAAATTTGGAAGAATGGTTAAACCAATAAGCAGTAACATAGTTTATAATTATTTTCTTCTCTCTTATGGCCTCTCATTCAGAATGTTTACGGTGGGGATTTCTAAACTTATCTGTCCTTTTCTAAATATTACTACCGGATTTTCTTTTTTATTAATCATGTCAATTGTAATTAAGACTCTATTTAATCACAATTTTGATGATTAGATACTACGTTATGTCCCAATTCACGTGTGATACATTTTGATTTATTATGTAACTTATGAAAGAAAGACGTTCGAAACTTCCATATTGAGATCAACAGCGAGTCTGGAAAAATCCCGCTACCTAAACATCTCCACATGGTTGACATTAAAATTTGTTATATTGTTATTGTATATTGGTTATTGATCGTGACAGGTTTATGATTTCCTTTAGAACAAAAAACTTTTGTGAAATTGTTGAAACGCTCTTGAACATGCCAGATATTGTATCATATCAGCCTCTTTCAATCGGGTGAGGACTAATTTGTGTTTATTTTAAAAATTCTTTTACTGTTTCTCACGCTAACATTTGTTATTCATACTAAACAGAAAACATCTGGCAACCTCTATATGTTCTTGTTACTTTGCTTTGAGATATTTTAATTAAATATGAAATTTTAATTTTCTAAATATGATTTTTTTTTTATATTGGAAATAACCTGTACTAAACCTTAATATTACAGTAATATATAGTGTAAGGGAAATATTGTAATCGGCCTAAAAAATGTGAAGTCACAGTCTATTTTATGCAATTACTCTGTGTCGAATTTTGATAGTTCATGTCACAGTGAGTGTCAGTATAAAAAAGGATATATCATGATGTACGAATAACTTCGAAAATCAACCTGGCAGCAGGAGTCAAAATGAAACATGAGTTGTGGAATACGTTATGTAGATTATTTGGATAAAATTTCAATGTAGCATAGTATATAATATAACGTATTTCTTTAGCGGTTTGTAAATTATTACCAATATGTTTTCTGTTCCTACAATCATTTACGTTTGGCCCGCAGAAATGTCCGAAACCTATTTTGCTCACAAAAGAGGGGGGGGGGGAGTCACGTGATCAATTGAACACGCAAATTTTTTTAGAATTAGATGAACTCCAACCGACTTCCAGCTGGAAGCAAACGCACTAAGTTTGTAAGAATCTGTATATCACCTGCAAAGAAATGGTGATAATCGTGCGCCGTTGAAAGACAATTTCAGTTATATGGTTATCGATGGTAGCTATACTAGAAAGTTTCTCCCTTTGTGGATCTGGAGTGGAATTTGTTGCAAACATTTCACCAAAAATATTGGCTCGTTCTTGTGGTATTGCAGCCAGAGTGCCACCAACTTTGTTTAGGTGAGGGAAATGAGTTTGACATAATTACTGAATGTTTCTACGTGAGGAACTCAAAAATCAGAACAACTATCTGTCATATTTACGTTACTGTGAAACCAATAAAAACTGGTAAGATTCACAAAAGGGGTAGCTCGCTTCTTTCCTAAAGGAATGCTTTTAGACTTCATCATTATAGAACCTAACACTAATATTTCATGAAAAATAGTTTCATTGGTCTTAGGTTAAACCGACTATTTGAAATTACTAAAACTTCATTTGATCATAAAGATAGCACAAAGCTTACAACTCTGTAGTTGCTTTGCAGCTAACAAATCATAGAAGTAGCTGAGGAAGACAATTACACTAATTCACATAAGAACTTTGTTTGAGTTGAAATGTCCTTAGAAAACTTTATTGTGTTTTAGATAGAACATTTTCAAACGAATATCGTAATTTCGAGTTTACACTGAATAAACGTAGCCACCCATTGTTCGAAATGTTTATGATATTCACTTTCAAACATAATATAATATGCAATAACTTTCGTAACTTTGTAATGACGGGTGCCAGTTTATGATCTTTCTGGCTTAATATCGGGTTCCCCATAATAGACTACCCAGTTTAATATTTGAATTAAAATTTTTTTAGTTAACAAAACAAACTTTTTATTTTAGTAAATTACAGCTAACTCTTTGGTATTTATGATAACTTATAAATATTTGGCTAATTTAATTCTAACTTTTAAAAATCACGTCTTCTAAATGACCTCCACCAACTTCAACACATTTTTCAATATTAGATAAAAAGTGGTTCATTACACGGCGTAGCAAACCTTCGTCTATTCCTTGAACTTCTTCACAAATTTTGACTTTCAGTTCCTCGATTGTACCTGGACGACTCGCAAACATTTTGGCTTTTAAATATCCCCACAGGAAAAAATCGGGTGCCGTTAAGTCGGGGGATCTCGAAGGCCAAGGCAATTCTCCGAATCGAGAAATGAGTCGGCCATTAAACTTTTCTCGCAGGACCCTCATTGAGTTTCTGGCGGTATGAGCTGTTGCCCCATCTTGTTGGAATAGTAAGGCATTGTTTAGTAATCCTCGTCTATTTAATTCTGGAATGAGAAATGTCTCTAGCATATTGACGTAGCGCTCGGATGTTACTGTTACAGCGCGGTTATTTTCATCCTCAAAAAAATAAGAACCAATAATACCAAAAGATCCTACTCCACACCACATAACAACTTTTGGATTATGGAGGTTCTGTGTTAAGATTTCACGAGGATTTTCATTTCACCAGTATCTAAAATTGTGTTTATTGAACATGCTGTTCACATAAAAATTTGCTTCGTCGGTCATTAGGAGACTGTGAATTGCTCCTTGATGTAAATCCAAAAATTCTTGACAAAATGCTAACCCTGCTTCTTTATCTTGATTGCTAAGGTGCTGTGCCATTTGGTATTTATAGGGATGAAATTTTAAATCCCTTTGAAGAATTCGATCTAAGCTTCCCTTCGATATTCCTAGGATAAGGGTTTGTCGATTAGCAGACCTTTTGGGACTTCTCGTAAACGCAATTCTAACTCGTTCAATATTTTCTGGTGTACGAACTGTTCTTCGACGTCCAGGTCTTCAAATTCTGTACAGAACCATTTTCACGCCAATGACGAACCCATAACTTAACAGTTTTACGATTTGGCGCGTGACCCCTATTGTTGTTATTAAACTGACGCCGGAATGCACGCCTAACTTCTTCTATCGAATTGCTTCTTATGTAAGTTTCTACACAAAACACACGTTGTTGGACTGAGTAATCCATGAAAGTTCAAACGGATGTTGAAATAATGTCTCAAAGCAAAAAAATTATATAATTATTGATGAAAACTAACAAACTTCTCGTAGAAAAATACGAAATTATTAATTTAAAATTTATTTGTGACAGGCGCCTACTTGATTAATAATTTACTTAAATCCCAAAGACTACAGAAGATAATCTCACAGAGAACAACCTAATTAGTTATCTCGTAGGGAATTTATTGATAATATAAAATGGGTAGTCTATCATGGGGAACCCAGTATAAACAAGCTCGAAGGTTCCTCGTCTGATATGCCACAATTCCATATGAAAATATTGGAGATACAGAGGGTCCGTTAAGGGAGTCGCATGGTTTTGAAATAACAAGTACTCAATCAACGGCTATGATTTTATTGCAAATCAAACATAGTGCCTTCTTACTGGATTCAATTACGAAATATCGAAAATTCCATCGATTTTTGAATGTTCTGTATTCATTGTCTACTTTTCGCTCCTATTCCATACTAGTAAATCACACACAAAAACAACAAATTAAATTAAAATACTGTTACGAGGATGTCTTTTAAACACGCACAAACACGTTTTAAGGAGTTACGCACTAGTTTATTTCACAATAGACAGTTTCGCTTTTTCCCTAGGCGGACTGACTCGCGGTCTTACCGCTAGCCTTTTTATACCCCAATTTCTGCCATCTAGAAGTGAGTGAAATACACCAGAATTTTCTGGAAACAACGAGATTATTCGCTAATGTTCAATTGTTACTGCGCTTTCGAAACAACTATTAGAGCAATCTGTTAGCGGTAAAGGGTACTACCACTACCTATTTCCGCGTGTGACCACCAGGTGTCGTCAAATTTCGCGGTCGTGACAATAAAGTACAGTTAGTACACAGTGGTAATTGAACTAGCGAATTTAGCAAGCGTATGCTCGCTCTGGGCGTGTACTCGGCAACTAGTCTAGAAATTATAGATAATGGCAGGAAAATTAAAACGGTTTTGGCCCTTGGAACTTACTAGACACTAGAGTAAACAGTATGGCCCTAAGGCTGGAAAGTTTGGAGACCGCTGGTGTTGGAGATCAGTGTAATCGAACCAAAATAAATAGTGCACACTGAATTTTATTTACAAATTGCTCCCAAACAATCATATTGAGTTACTATGGAATCTCTTTTTCTGGCGATATGGAAATATTATGATGAGGAGATAATGACGTTAATTGGATCCGAAAGTTCAGTACAGTAGTTTTGTTTGCCCCAATTCAACCACGTCTTTTGTACTGGAATTTAACTCTACGTATTTTACAGGAAATTTTCGCGGTAAACGATAAAACATTGCTGGAAATGAGCTATAAAGTGCAATGTGTTTACACAGGACGAATATTTGAAAGGTCTCTCTCTAGCTCTATTTAAAAGGAATTTTGATTATAATTATTACTTCGGAAAGCTTATACTATCCTCCTGACATTAATTGAAATATGATCATCTAAATGTGAAACTCCGCTCAATAAGAAGAAGCATAATTGGCAGGAGACCATTAAATATCATGTTTCTCTTAATTGAGGGAATTCCATAATGAACATTTACTGCTACTGACATTTGTTTACTATGTCACGTTGTTCTTCTTTTGAAGTTTCTTGTTTGCTAATAAGTCATGTAATACTAACAAATAACTAAACTATACAATACGGTTGGAATACCACTTTCTCATTTAAAGATAGAAGTTTTTAAAACGAAAATGTTATTCCATCTGTTTAAAACAATCAGGCGACAATATCACTATGACAACGGCAAAATTTTTCAGACATTTTTATTACCCATAACCACACACCTGGAAATTAATGAGTGGAATTTTCCCTGGTACGACAGTAAGTAAGTTTATGTACCGTGATATCAAGAATTATCTTGGTCAAGGGTGGTTGTGGAATCTAAAACGTGTGTCTTACTTTACGTTTGAAATAATTATGTCACTGTCTTACTGACATCATCAATAACCTACAAATTTCATACCTATTTATTTCAGTTGTAAAACAATAATGATCTACAAATTATGAAATAACGGTTTTAGTAAAAAGAAAAACTAAATTACAGTAATTGTTGGAAATGTCCCCCGTTTTGTTCGATGCACAAGTTGACGCGCATCCTCATGCTGTGAAAACCGTTTTGCAACATTTCTGGCGTTATGGTTGCACATTGCTGAACTATTCTTTGTTGAAGTTCTTGCAAATTATTTACCGGAGTTGAGAAAATCTTGTTTTTTAAGTAAGGAAATATAAAATAGTCCATAATTGTCAAACAAGGTGATCTCGGAGGAAACTCAACTTCTGTATGCAAACTTATCAGCCGGTCATCAAAAAACTCGCGGACAAAAGCAACATTTTCTCGTGTAGTATGTGCTGTTGCACCGTCATGCTGGAAATAACCGTACCGTAGTTCATCATCGTTTAACTGTTGCACAAATTCAGCCAAAAAGCTGTGTCTGTACCTTTCTGCGTTGACGGTGAAATCGAAAAAAATTGGCCCAATTGTTCTTCTGCGTGAAACTGCCATCCAAACACCGATTTTTTGAGCATGTAGTGGCGATTCCGTAAAAACATGAGGGCTATCATTGCTCCACATTCGCATATTTTGAGAATTGATGTATCCCGAAAGGTGGAACCACGCTTCGTCAGAAAAAAAAGTTTAGTCCAGAAGATCGCCATTCATTAAATTATTGACAAACCAATGACAGTAAGCAAGGCGTCTGGGGTGGTCTGCAGGCAGAAGAGCTTGCATCTTATATGGATGCATGTTCAAGTCTTTCTTTAAAATCTTCTGACATGTTCCATAAGAAAATCCAATTTCCTGAGAAAGACGTTTCAAAGGTTTTGCAGGCTCCTCTTCCATACGTTGACGAACGTCATTGTCAACTTCTTCTGTACGAACTCTTGGTCTACCAGCACCTTTTTTATGAGTCACACAACCAGTTTCGCGAAACACTTCAACACAATTTGTAAATTGCCTGGTAATATTGCCACGTTTGGGAAGTGCTCTCGAAAATTGTCCAAACACAAACGTTGACTGTATTGCCAATTTCCATTATCTAGCGCACCCGTTCGGAAATAGGCTTCATTCATGAAAATTTTGTGCTGTGTGGTAAGAGGCATGATTCAAAAACTGGATTAGAAAATTTCAGCACAATGACTTAACAGATTCTGACACAACAAAACATATTCAAAAATTTGAAGTAAGACACACGTTTTACATTCCACAACCACCCTTGACCAAGATAATTTTTGATATCCCGGTACATTATGCATTTTACAATTTGACAGTTAGATTAATACTATTGATAAGAAATAATTACCCTCATCCACTAAAAATACCTATTAAAGTACTGAGGACCTTTCGGCTACCAAGTAGCCATCATCAGAGTAAACTAAATTATTAATCAAAATGTGCCTGTTTAAATACTATTTGGGGATAATAATGTAAACAAGTGTTACCTTCAGCTGGGGATAAATCGGAATTTAATAAATTGCTTTTTCGTTTATACATTTCCATCCCCTTCTAAATTACCTAGATATTTGTCTGTACTGACTGTGATGAACTTTCTTGAGAAATGGTGTGACCATTATCAAATTCGTTCGGCTACCGCTGATTTTTCACCATTATTTTTCTTTATATGGGCAAAATGTTCCTTTAATTTGACCCACATAACATTTTAAACACGACTCACAATTGTTTTTATAAATTCCGAATTTGTCGAAATTCGAAACTTTATCAAAGGTGTTGCCTAAATGGTGTTTTAGCTTGTTCTTACATCTATAAACTGGTTGTATTGCAAATTTAGAAAACAAACTGAGGAATGATGAGTGAAACTTTTGAATTTTATTGAAGTATTTGAAGTTAATGGCTCTAATTTGGTTAATTGGCTACGTTCCAAGTTTTTATTTGTTTAGAAATTAAAATATTGATCAAATAATTTTGCTGGCTCAAAGGAATATTCAATAATCTATGAACTATGAAGTGTATAAGGGAATCTGGTGTATTAGTGGAAATTACATAATTCAACTTTTTTATTAATGTCCCATTTGTTAATGATATAACGATAAAATTGTTTAATAATTTGTATTGTGTCGATAAAAGTAAATTTTCTTTTTTTGGACAGCCTGTATTTCAGAACACTGAAAATCAGTACAGGTGAGTTTAACGATATCCTAAATAAGAATCCGTCATCTGTTTTTCTCTAAAAAAAATCCCTAATAATACTTTCTGAAATTTAAGCTAATAAAAGTGGTCTTAGGTGCCCATAATTATAGCCCAAAACTAGAGTTATTCACTAGTTTAATGCACATTTTGAATACCAACCTAACAAAAAAAGTTTATCAAAATCCGGCAAAAAATACAAAAGTTACAAGGGTGGTAAATCCTTAACGTGGACACACTGTATATTCGAACAGTCAGTCGGTGGGCTCAGGGAGCTCTCAAATCACCCAGAGTCACATCAAGGCTTATCAAAGGATGTAGAGATGCACTAGCTGAACTAGCCAGGAGAAATAAAGTTCAACTCATCTGGGTCCCTGAACATAGTGGAGTTGAAGGAAACGAAATGGCCGACTCCTGTCGGGCCGGAGCCAATGGTCGGTTTATCGAATTGCGTGAGGGGTCTCGCCCTTCTGGGCTAACTGAATAAAGAGTGGTCTGAACTGTGGCGAGAATCACCAAACATGAGGCAGGCCAAGCTTTTCATCAAAGAGCCTATGCCTAGGCTCTCAAAGAAACTCCTTTCATTGAATAAAAGGGACATCAGAGAAATGACTGGAATCCTAACCGGTCACCTTTACACTATGGGCATCACAGATGACCCTATATCTAGGAAATGCAGAGAGGTGAAAGAAACTGCCTCTCACATCCTGTTAGAATGACGAGCATTAGCATCCCTCAAACACCGACACTTTGGAAAAACAAAACTGCTCTCAAAGAACAACAGCACTGGCAATATTCTGGGTTTCTGGCGGGCCACAAACCTGCTAGAATAGAATAGTCTTCTCACCACGGGGCGCACAATGGGCCCAGCTAAGTGGCCTAAGTTCATTTGGGGCTACACCCCCTCCCCTCAAGTGATGATGATGATGATGAGATTCAGTGTATTCAAACTTTTGTACCCAGCAATTAATTGCGTAAATAGATAGGCCAAGCAATAGGGGTTTAATCGTGACATTAATACTACCCGAAAACCGACTGTGCCATTATGTTCAGGTAAGTGGAGACATTAATTGTATCATGTTTTCGACTCTCAAATGTGGTCACCCTATTTATTATAAACATTTTAAACAAAAAAAAGGCACTTTCTTTAATTTTTTGTTAATAACTCAACAAATAATGATGTAATCGAAATGGTATGAATAGACAAAATGTAGGTAATTGAATTACGAACAAAACAAGCTTTCGAGCGACTAGATCGGATTATTAGAAGCCGAGAAAACTACGGAAAGCGGGAAATCCGACGTTTTTTTAAAAATTCATATCTCCGTTGTTTATTATTTTGTAGAATCGAATCTTTGCAAGAATATTCTAGTATTTATGCACTTCACTGTGCAAAAAACTGTTGCTGTGAATCAATTAGTTTGGGTGTAATTGTAATTCAAAGTTTTTTAAGCGATATTTTGCAAAATCGCTGGATGCGTCTGAGATAATCCGATTTTAAATTTTAAAACGGTTTAGAAAAATATAAGATCCGTACAACAAAACGTATATTCTCGTTATCAATTCAAATGATGGGAAGTGCCTTAAAAACGCTGGGAAAGTCGGTCCGAAACGGCGGATCGCGCGGAAACGCTCGAGTAGTGGGGGGAGAGGGAGCGAAGAATATACGTAAATATATGTTTAAATAAATGTTAATAAATGTAAATACCTGTAAACATCACTTTTGTACATTCATACAACCCTTTATTCACATATCATCAAAATAAAGTTAAAACAATTTATATATGTGTGCCTCTACTTCGCTCCCTCTCCCCCACTACTCGAGCGTTTCCGCGCGATCCGCTGTTTCGAACCGACTTTCCCAGCGTTTTTAAGGCACTTCCCATTATTTGAATTGATAACGAGAATATACGTTTTGTTGTACGGATCTTATATTTTTCAAAACCGTTTTAAAATTTAAAATCCGATTATCTCAGACGCATCCAGCGATTTTGCAAAATATCGCTTAAAAAACTTTGAATTACAATTACACCCAAACTAATTGATTCACAGTGACAGTTTTATGCACACGTGAAGTGCATAAGTACTAGAACATTTTTGCAAAGATTCGATCCTACAAAATAATAAACAACGGAGATATGAATTTTTTTAAAAAAACGTCGAATTTTCCGCTTTTCCGTAGTTTTCTTGGCTTCTAATCATCCGATCTAGTCGCTCGAAAGCTTGTTTTGTTCGTAATTCAAATACCTACATTTTGTCTATTTATACCATTTCGATTACTTCATTATTTGTTGAGTTATTAACAAAAAACTAAAAAAAGTGCCTTTTTTTGTTTAAAATGTTTATAATAAATAGGGTGACCACATTTGAGAGTCGAAAACATGATACAATTAATGTCTCCACTTACCTGAACATAATGGCACAGTCGGTTTTCAGGTAGTATTAATGTCAAAAAATCACTCATTTCATGCCGTATTGCTTGGACTAAGACGGTACCAGCACATGATGCGGAATATTGAACTGATTGCGAAATAACTTTCTCATAGTTGTCGCGGAGTCATAATTTTTATAAAGCTATTCAACACAGAAAGCACGATGAACACCTGACTACTGTTCCATGTTTACTATAAATGTCGATGATAAACCAGACTGTGCAACATCCTGTATCTCAATTGTGAATATCAAATTACTCCGGCTCGAGCTTAATTTCCTTCATATACACCATCTAGAAACATTTTAGTATTTCAGTTAAAATCACATTCAATTCATTCTCGTAATGCTTCCAATGAAATGGAATCAGAGCGTGGGTGAAATTGCTCTCTTTAAAATATTCATACAACTTTAACGAAATCGAATTTATGAATCAAGCCGATGGGAACTCCGTTCATTGATCTTCAAAGAGGAATCAAAAAGGCAAAGGGGTCGCATTTACTGAAATTTCCAAGGGATTATGTTCTAGCATTCATGAACGAATGAAATTCACATCTATACATATTTACAAGATTTAATTCATCTTCGATCTTTGAAAATGAATAAATATTTCCTCGAACTGAAATTGGTTCCGTTTCTGTAAGACTGACTAAACAAATTCAATTCAAATACTTTGAAGGCATTCAATTAATAACTTTCTGAATAGTCATATTTGAGCAAAAGAGCACTGAACGAAAGAACTAAGTGCAAGAAATGTCGTAGCTCTTCTTCGAATTATATTTGAGTGAAGTAATTCTAGGGGAATTGTGAGTGTGGGAGTTTATGTATAGGTTTCTTCAGATTGTTAAAAATTAAATGTTATGTAACATGGTTCTCTCTCTATGAAACTCTACCTTACTTAAGGGATTTGCATTATTCCTATTCAACAATATTTATGTATCTACATTGGGGTGGTGCTTATTATTAAGAGAAAAATTATTTTTCTTTCATTTTACGAGGCACTACATAATTTGTTTATATACCTTGGAAGCAAATTCAGTATTTTTTTCATAATTTTCAAATAACTTTTAAAGGTCGCTACCAAGGTTTGAATATTAAATAAATGCTCAAAATTTCTGAATTAGCTTAGAGTTTTGTATTCATGAGTCAGGAAGTCAAGAGTGTTAAAATATTGTTATTGTTACAAATTAGGACATATTAAAACATTAAAATCATTTATTATAAAGATACAAGTGTTGATTTGTTAGTGTTAGGGTATTTTTTCCTATACTCCTTCACCAATAAAAGCAGATAATGCTTTTGTTCTTCATCGGTTGTGATTAATTTATTATAATCCTCCATTAATGCAACACCACGCTCAGCTATATCGTTCACTACTCGCATAGAATGAACGATTTTTTTTGCAGCCACAAAATCAGCATCATCGTTCCAAGTTTCCACATCTTTATTCAAAAACTTTGATGAGATACCCAGAATTTGGAAGAATCGTAAAGAGTTGCTAGTTACGAAGTCCTCAATGATTTTTTCGTCGATGTTTATTCTTTTTGGGCAATCTTCTATGGCTTCGATTTTTAGCGCATCTACCATTCTTTTTTCATCTTGTACTGGAAGTTCATCGTCGAAAAATGCAAAAGACACCAGTTCCTCTGACAAATACCACAAATGACCCAGTATTTTTTTTAGGGCGACAGTAGCAATTATTTGATTCATTGTTTCAAAGGCTGTAAGATCTTTCAATAATTGTGAGTCGTTTCTTGGTGCTGATCATCCGGTAGAGGCTTGAAACCAATATTTTACATATATCATCACTGTGAAAATGCTTATTTCTCTTACGGCTTTCTCTTCTTTTTTTGACAGTTTAAACTGATGTTTAAATAGGATTTCCAAACAGTACAAAGCCCTTGCCATCCATCTAGCTCGATGTAAACCAGCAGGTTTCCTAAATGAAACACCTTTTTGAGGACTCCTCTTAAGAAAATGATTGTGAGATTCAATAATTCCCCGTAGTCATCTCGAGGTTGATGTGTTTGTAATTGTTTTTTTGCAAAAGAAATTCTGTCTGCAGCAGCGGATTCGACAAGGATACTTGATTCGCTGTCATCAGTTATTGTTTTGTAGTCGCTTTGGTCAATTTTTCTCAAACTTTTTGAATATTTGAAAATCAGGACTACTATAGACGAACCGAGCGATTGATACACTACATAATTTGCATTATGTAATGGCGACATGCAAGCCAAAGCATGTCTTTCTCCTTTTTCACTCTAAAAGAACACAAACTCCATTTCTTAAACCAGTGTTTACAGCAGTTGTACCAAAACACAAAAGATTTACTTTATCGCTCAAATTTCATAAATTATTGTTTCGTAGACAGCTGACGCACGTGCTTCACTTGTTCCACGTTCCAGTTTTGGAACTAGAAGTTGATCAATCCCATATCCCGATACCAAAATTGGCAGCCGATCTACTTGTGAATCAGTTGTAGTTTCTTCTTCGCTGGTGGTGGTAGATGATAAAAGAAATGGCAAAGAAGAAAAACAGCACTTTTCTGCCAAAGACGAGATATTTATGTTTTCACGTTCACGCAGTTACTGAAGTCGTTCTTCTTTCTCTCGGCGGGCTTCATCTCGATGCGTAGGTGCAGGAGACTAATTCAAGTTTTTCGCATTTTGTTGATATAATGCGTTCTTTTTTCTGCAATGAGGGAAGACTCCCTGAATTGTTTAACCAATGATTTCACTTACAGTGATCCTGATTTTAATTTTGTACCAATGATATTACTGGTAAATTTGGAAGAATGATTAAATCAATAAGCAGTAAGATAGTTTATGATTCTTTTCCTCTCTCTTGAGGCCTCTCATTGAGAATGTTTACGGTGGGGATTTCTAAACTTATCTGTCCTTTTCTAAATATATTTTCGTCTTTATTAATTATTTCAACTATAATTAAGACTATATTTTAAAACACCGTTTAGGCAACACCTTTGATAAAGTTTCCGATTTTGACAAAAATCAATTGTGATTCGTGTTCAAAATGCTATGTTGTAAGAGTACAAATTGCTCTCACTTGAGGATAAACTAAAAGCTCTATTTTATCACTTGGTTGCCGACAGCTACAGTGAAGACGGTCGTGAGTTATATTTTAGGTATTAAAAATTCGGGCGCCAGAGTATTTTTAACCAACCAATAAATTATGTATGTAACTAGGGGATACAAATACTCAAGTCCCCAGGTTAAATTACCCTGAAAGTATAAAAAATAAAAGACCTGTACCCAGAATGATTGAAATTTACTAGTAATTGAAATACTAATGTTGATACAGTTTAAGACAGAACTTAATATTAATGAGATATGAAGTGAATGAATTGAAAATATGGATGAAGGTAATTGTTTAAATCATTAAATCAAAGTGAACAGTTGAATTTACACAATATACAAATCCTCAATGATTATTTCAAATGTTACATAAACCCAAAATCGGATAGCCTGACCTGGTGAGTGCTAGATAAGATGTTGTACTTGCTCGGTTATGGATTAATACTTCCTACTTGATGTAGGGGTCTCCTGCCACAGTTGTAATACAGTTTTCACGATTGTACATCACAAGTAAATCAGCAACTTCTAAAGTAACTTTTCCACAGCAGATTCTAGCCAACCTCAATACACTTGTTGAATTTTCCACAACATAAACAGAAAAAAGGAACCCTCTATCACGATAGGGTTTTCCTTCCAATAAAACAAACTTTACCTCCGTCCACAACCAGTCACGTTGAAACTAAGTTTTAATCCCCTAAGGTGCACTAATTACTAAAATAATTCCAATTATTCCATTCCAAATTGGTAATTGATGCCTTTGCTTTTAACGGAAGAATATTCCCAGAATTTGGTTCCAAACATAAGCTTGGTATCACCTCCCTGTTGAAATAACCTAGCAACACGATTTTCGGCTTGAACGATAGACCAGAAGTAAACGCCTTTTTCTCTCTCTTTCCGGCGTTTAGATGTCTCACAGAACAACCTCGAAATAGAAACGGTAACTACGGATCTGACACCGAACAACCATGACTCTTAGAATATACGGTCTAGCATAGCTGACGTCACAGGAGTTAACCGATTGTACTACAGCGGCCATTTCAAAGCCGTTAGGTTGAATTTACACATTACAATGTGAGTCAAAGTACAAGGAACATTTTAACTCATTATAAGGAATATTTTGCTCATATAAAGAAAAATAATGGTGAAAAATCAACGGTAGCCGAACATATTTTGAATACAGGTCACATCATTTTTCAAGAAAGTTTATCACTTTTAAAACACAGTACTGACAAATATCTAAGTAATTTAGAAGGGATGGAAATGTAAAATCGAAAAGCTATTTATTAAATTCCGATTTATCTCCAGATTTATCTCCAGTTGAGGGTAACCCATTGTTTACATTATTATCCCCAAATAGTATTTAAACAGGCACATTTTGATTTATAATTTAGTTCACTCTGATGATGGCTACTTGTTAGCAGAAAGGTCCTCAGTACTTCAATAGTATTTTTAGTGGATAAGGGCGATTATTATTATTATCATAACACTATTGATAAGGATTGGGTGACACTTTTTCCACTGGTATATTTTTCCACTAGTTTTTTTTTCCAATAACCTTTTTCCTCTAGTATTGATTTTCCACCAATTCGAAAATAGTATAATTGAAATGATTTGAACAAGTATCATAGCAACGACAGTTTGATACGTTGACCTAACACATTGATCTGACAGTTATCCCCCCTCCCTGTTGAACATGTACGAGCCCGTGTTACAAAATCTGTCGAGGACCAACAATGTGTCGGAAGGTTGGCACAACAGATTCCAGGTGGTTGTGGGAAAAACCACCCTAGTCTTTACGCCTTCCTCCTCGAGCTACAGAAAGAACAAGGAGACACCGAGGCCATGATCCGCGAGCTGGATTTAGGCCACAAAATTAAAAAAACTACACAGCAGTCCAGAGTGAAAAACGAAGAGCGAATAAACAATTTAGTTCGCCAATATGAAGATAGGAAAAGTGGAGGCGAAGTTTTGGAATATTTAAAAGCTGTTGGTCACCATATACAATTTTGATATCCTGTTTGATATCCATTTATAAAACTATTAAATGTATTAAAAAATAAACTGGAGGAAAAAATAAACTGGTGGAAAAATTTATTAGTGGAAAAATATATTAGTGGAAAAAGCGGAGTGGAAAAAGCAGAGTGGAAAAAATGGACTGGAAAAAATGGGTCCCACCCTTATGATGTTATTAACTCAAATAACCAAAACAGTGGAAAAGAAGAATCAGATTAAAAATTCAGCATCACTGGACCCAAATAAGTTAAATTAATTCTTTTTAAATATTCCTTTAGATATCAAATCAAAAATACCTAAATTCAAATAATCGTATAGAAAGTATGTATCATTTTTGGAAAAGTTAAATCTCAGATCATTCTCATTCTCTCACGTTTCGTATATCCATGTAAGAGATATTATTAACAAAATATCAAATAAAAAAAGTAAAGAACATTATAACCTCAATATAGACCTTATTATGAATGTAATTAACATTCTTATTTATCCGTTAACCAAATTATTAAATTAATGTATAGACGCCGGAATATACCCTGATGGTCTTAAAACTGCAAACGTTATTCCTGTGCATGAAAAAGGATCTACAGACGAAATGAACAATTATAGACCAATAGCTATAATTCCACTTTTTCCAACAATTTTTGAATCGTGCTTGAAATATCAGATAACCGACAATTTTGAAAATATGAACATTTTTTATTGCAATCAGTTTGGCTTCTGTAAAAATAGGATGCTGTATATAACCTTATAGAGATCATTGTAAGCGGTATGGAAAAGGGTTCATCGTAGGTACATTCTTTTGAGACCTAAGCAAAGCTTTTGACCTGGTTTCTCCTTCCATTCTTGTTGATAAACTGAAATTTTACAAATTTCATGACAACACCTGTAATTCAATTAACTTTTTTTTATCCAACCGAAAACAGTACCTACTGTCATCAATGGAACTTCCTCGGAACATGGTGAGGCTGTAAGTGAAGTTCCACAGGGATATGTCCTTGGTCCGCTAACTGTTCCTTATTTACATAAATGATCTGGTTCAGACGGTGGGAGCGGCTGATCTCCTGCTCTTTGCTGATGACACCAGTATGGTTCGAAGCGAGAATAATGAAAAGGATTTAGTGGCTTGCTTGAGTGATTCTCAAGATCTTTTTGAATGATTTTGTGCAAATGAGCTGTCTGTAAATCTTGACAAAACTGGTGTAATGTTATTCACACACAGAAACATTACTTTTGAAAACCCTGACTATATAAGGTTTTTGGGTATCTTATTTGATCCAGTCCTTAGTTGGGAATGTCATGTTGATAGTGTTGGTAACAAAATCTCAAAGAATATTTTCTTGATATGAAATTTAGTAAACTACTTGCCTGAGGAGGTGATGCGCATGGCATACTTCTCCCTTATTCAGTTCCATATGTCATATGCCCTGACAGGCTGGGGTAATTCACCTCATTCGGATAGGATTTTTCACCTTCAAAGAAAAATGTTGAGAATCTTAACAAAGAAACGTTTTAGAGATGACGTTAGAAACAGTTTCATTGATTTCATAATTATGACTTTTCCGTCACTATATATTTATAATTGCATACTAATGGGTATGTCGTCTGATACACATGTTTTTAATAATAATCTGCATAATTATAACACTAGATGTTGCCATAATATTCATATTGACTACTTAAGATTATATTCGAGTCGCTGTTCTGCTAACTATTATGATAAAATATTTATGAACAAGCTACCCAAGAAGCTAAAAGAGTGCGCACTCAATGTTTCTAAACCTACATTTAAAAAATTCTCTCTTAATCATGCATTCTACTCGATAAAATAATTGTTGTTGCCTGGTTGGCCAATTGATTGTTTTAAATAGTTTGGAATGGGTTTATATCAATTTTGTATGGCATGTCATACTTGTCCACTCAAATTTGTTAAGTCCATTCTGTGTTCCATATAAATTATTAACTACATTTACTTACAAACATTTAAAATCTTTTTTTATATACGTATCTTAGTATATAATTTTCATGTTTTATTTGACAAATGTAAACAATAGCTTATACATGCAAGAAATACTCTTATGTTATGATATATTCACAGTGTTAACTCTTTTATAGTTTATTACTTAGAAGATAAACAACATGTTACCTTACGGATTCACTCTCAATATCGACAAACAGCGCTCTCTTTGATATCCCATAAAAAGTTCGGCTTCGAAAAAAATAAAGAAATTGTTTCTATTCTACATTTTTACTTTCTCAAAATAGTAGTAATAGTATATTACGTTACTAGTGTGGAAAGTGACCCATTTCACATGAGTGGAAGAATGTTGACAATCCCACGAGTGTGAAATGGCACTTTCCACACAAGTAATGTACACTATTTTTCCGACGACCACAGATTAATGCATAATTGCAAACAAATTAAAATATTTTGACTTCATTTTGAGAATTTGAGAATTTTACAAAGAAAAGTAATAATTGAACAAGATTACTGCTTAGAATTGTAGAAATTAAAAGTAATATTATTATTATTACAATTAGTAAATTGTAATGGACTTTGCAATGAGGAGTTAGACAGATTTCTCTCTGTTATTTGTACACTATGTACAGTAGTAGACTCGATGTCAGTTTCTCGAAGAGGCGGAGTGACGGCTTTCGAAGTACTGCTGATGGCACCTATAATTTTATTGGCAATATTTAACCTGTTAATAACAGAATCGTCAATATATTCTTCTGCGACTTTGGACGATTTCCAACCCGCATGTCTTTTCAGAGAAGTTAGATCTCCTCCTGCATCTACTAATATAGTAACAGAAGAACGGCGAAATGAGTGCCCTGTGTATTCTTCAGGATCCTTTAGATTTAAAAATTTAGCCACTACTCTAGGTATATTTCCAATTTTGTTAATGTCCACTACTTGTTTTGTGCATTTTTGGTCTCTATAATTAAGAAAAAAGCGTGTTTCGGTAGTTGGCGGTCTTAGATTGGCATATTTTTTATATATGCTATAAAAGTTTCCAGTAACAGTGAACTTGCGACAGCATTTATTTTTTGTATTATTAATTTGAATGACAGCCGCAGTCCCCAAATCTTCAATGTTATTTATACATAACTGGGTAAGTTCTTGCTTGCGACATGCACCAGATATACCCATAACTAACACAACCTAAAAAAAACATAATTAAATAAATGTATAGACTTTGTTTAAATACCGATGAATTACCTTTGTAAGTAAATGAATCTCATCGGAAGCTTTATTTATAAATTCACAAATTTCTTGCTGCGCCAAAATTTTAGCTTTTTTCGGTTTATATCCGTCACTTTTCCTTTTTTAAAATGCCTTAAGTTTACTATTTTTGGAGATATCTACATTGTGGTGGATGGATAAAGTGGTACGCAACATAGAATAATTAGTCCATAATGTTGAGCATTGGATTCTATTGGAAAGTTCACCCATGTATGCAAGCAAAACGTTTTCAGAAAAGGAGCTTCTTATTTCCTTATTTCTTCGCCATGAAATGAATTTTAGATACTATTTTCACGGTTTTGTATATGATAAGAATGATGCATATGCAAAACTGACACTTCTAAAGTTTATCTGACGTTTTCGCAATATTGATTTCAAAGTACACTTCAATTCCATTATACAATACATATAGCTATAGATACACATATTACCCTAGTGTGATATTTAACTTTTCATCTCTAGGGTGATATTTGTCATTTTCGAAGTAACTAAATAGTGGAGCTATTTGTCATTTTCGCATGTGGTCGTCGGAAAAAATGTATTACAGAATAAAATTATTAATAAATTAAATAATACTCATCAAGAACTTGAGCTGTTAATCTTGGTCGTGAAACTTTCGAAATTTAATTCTTGCCTTGATCTTGTTTCGTTAAACCATGACAAAATAAGATTACAATAAGTCTTGAGGTCTTGTCCATCGCTAACTATATCCTTAACCCTTATATTTTATAAGATAAGAATGTATTTTCTACACTATTCGCTGAACTATTTTATTCTTGTTGCAGGTATTTCAAACAAGCAAATAAAAGGAGGATATCTTCTGCGATATAGAAGTAAGTACAAGTTTCCTCTTTTACCATTAATGACGAAACTTTTATCGATGAACTATGAAAATCTGGATTTTAGAGTCGTGTATTACGCGGTTAGTACCCATTTGAACTGAGACACATAGCAATAGTATTTTCACATTTATTTCTCATGTTTCATCAATCGATCAATTTGATTTTGAATCCATATAATTGAACCACCTATTATTTAACCATTAAAGAACTTATACTAGCAAAAGGGACGAAAACAGTAAACACCCGATATAATTCAGCAGGATATCTCACGATTCGCTAGTGGCGCTAGAATGGCATAATTTGGAATGAAAAACACAAACATTAAAATCCCATTTGTTTTCGTTGAACGGTTGCATCGCCAGCGCTTCATCTTTCATCTTACGTTCTATATCATTTCTACTTCATCTCCAAATCTGAGCCACCGAAATTTGGTCATGTTTCAACTGTAAACACTCAAGTATTTTATTTCTCTATAGTTGATTTATTGTAACCAGACAAACAGACTTCGATCATAAAATATGGAGTTAATCTAAAGATAAACAAAGTTGAAAGTGGTCTATAGTGTTAGCAAAAAACAAGAAAATACCATGTTGGCTCATAACGACACAAAACTAGTCTTGTAGTCTGGATAACACGTATCGCCACTAGAAGCAAAGTTATTGAAAAAACGCGAGTTTCAAACTTACAATGTGGTCAATATTGGTGCTATTTTTCATTTATGCCTCCTAACTATTTTATTATTGTCGGTAGCAGTGGCGGCTGGTACTAAAGGGCACATGGGCACGTGCCCACCCAACCACCAAGATAAACACAAAGAAATTCGCATGTAATTCAGTACATAATTTTATTCCGCACGTCAGGCGAGTGGCGCTCAAAACTATGTTCCGGGGAACGTTCTGGAGTTTACCTATTCCAAGTATGATTCGGCTGACTACGGTTATCTTTGCCATACGCGCTTATACCGTTGGTTTGGGGCATAAAGCAACGTATCTCCAGTATACGTCTTGCTTTCATAGTGTTCAGTGTGTGAATTCAATTCGAAGACGTGAAGTGATGATGGATGTTAATTGTATTCAAAATCTTAAAAAAAACCGCCATCATTAGAGGAAAACTTTTAATTAAAAAGAAAGGAAGTTCTATTCCTGATCTTCAAATAATCTACATTTTCACAAGTAAAATCCGAACTTGAAATAGAGTATTCTACATGAATATCTATGAAAAATACTAGTGGATGTGCGGATAGAAAGAAAGAAAGAAAGAATGAAGCTTTATTGTGCATACATTAAATTATATAATATAATAGTACAATAGTTAATCTTTATCTTTAAAGTACGCCAATAATCTTAATTGCATATAAAGTAAATGTATTCATATGGGCATAGCCCGTGCATGAGCACTTTACTCCATGCATTCATCACAAGAGAGAAACATCAATATAAAATAATTTAATACTAAACTACAATTTTACATAATTGGAGAAGAATTATAATTTTAGATTTTCATTTCGTTACTGTAATAATACTGGATTACAAAGGATAGTATGGTTTAGTGATATAATTTGGGAATCTAAATGCGTTTTACAGTCTGAATAGAATTTTTTTCTATAATAATCTATTCATAAGAAATTGGGATTACAAGAGTTTCATGTTGCTTTATTGTGTAATTTATGTTTTTAATTTCCGTTTCTATTAATTTGCAGGACTTGTACTAATCAAAATAAGTATAGAAAGGTTTCATGTTACAATTTATTAAATAATTCGTGAGGCGTTTTCGAAAGATTTTACGGTTTTGTATAGATTTTAATTTTGGTGGTAAGAGGTTATGGAAACGAGGTCCTAGGTATTTCGATGATCTTTGGCCAATTCTTTTATGTGCTCTTTCTACCGATATGGGGTTGTGAATTGCTGCTCTTGTGTCGTATTGAAATTCATGATAAGTATAGTGTTGGTGTGTATTAGAGACTACCTGTTTTATATATATTTGCCTAATGTTGCATATTTTTGCATGTTTATGCAACAGTTTAGTGGGATATAGTTTAGTTCTATTATACATTATTTTTAATATTATGTTTTGAGCCACAAATAGATTATGTAAGTTAGTTTTGTAGACACCACCCCAGCCAATTATGCCGTACTGGAGGATTGATTGTACAAGGGCATAATACACTGTTTTTAATTCAGGAATATTCAAATACAATTTTATTCCTTTAAAAATATAGAACATTTTTCTGATTCTTTTCGTTAAATATGCAATATGTTCGTCCCACTTCAAATTGCTATCAAGTATTACACCTAGATATTTAGAACTGGTAGTAACTTCAATATTAAAATCGCATGTACATTTAATGTCTTTGTTTTCGCAACACATGTGTATGCTTATATTTTTATATTGTGGGAGATGATTTTTGTAAGAGGCGAAAGGTACTATTTTTGATTTATTTATATTTAATGTAAGTAAGTTAGTTGCAAGCCAGAATTGAACTTGTTTCATTTTTACTTTTATTTTATTATAAATGTCTGTCCATGAGTTCCCTACCAATACTATTACTGTGTCGTCAGCATAAGATATTATCGAACCATCCCTTATCAATAGGAGGAGGACGTTTATGTACACCAAAAACAAGATTGGTCCTAAAATTGTACCTTGAGGCACTCCATAATTTGATGTTGCTGGTTCACTTAACACTCCTGCGATTTTTGTATATTGTTCTCTGTTATCTAGATATGATTTAAAAAGATTGTTAACGATACCTCTAATTCCCATTGACTCTAGCTTGGTCAATAATATCTCATGGCTGACAGTGTCGAAAGCTTTGGAAAAATCGAGAAATATGGCGGCGGTTGGTTCACTTCTGTCCATGTTTGAATAAATTTGATTTACGATATTGTCAATAGCATTTTCTGTTCCTTTTCCTGCCCGGAAGCCATATTGGTATTGGGATAGCAGATTGTTTGCTTCTAAAAATTGAGTAAGTTTTGATTTGATGATTTTTTCGATTATTTTAGCGATATTTGAAGTGATAGCGATAGGACGACAATTGGTTATAATTTTTTTATCCCCTGTTTTGTATATCGGCGTTATTAAGGTTTTTTTTTAGTTCACTTGTGTTGTTACTCCAGTAACACAAACTATTTGGTTTTATGTGTTTAATTATAAAGAAAGAGGTTAGTGCGTGAAATAAACAAAACACGTCGATGAGAGGTTAAAGAAACACGAAAATTCCGTTTCTCACATGAATGCATATTTGGATTTTAGTGTTCTAGGCAAAGTGGACGTACGTGAAATGTTAGACAGCGCTTATCTGCGACATAAAATTAAGTACAACGAAGTTTTGGAAAAAATCGTCATATTTTCTGCCGGTTAATTATGTGTATAGAATTTTGCGGAGCCTTTGAATTGGCCTTACTAGGTCATGATGAGACATTGACGTCGGAAAATCCAGTAATTATGTAGGCTTAATCAACTTTGCAGCTGAATTAGACGCTGTGCTTGCAATGCATATGAAAGGTTTGGGTTCACAAGTCTTTAAAGTCGTCTCAAAAACCATTCAGAATGAATTGCTAGATGCAATGTTGCAGACACCTCTAATCATTAACAAATGGTTGTCATTATTCGATACGTGTATAATGAACATATTTTTCAACGCTTTTGGTTTTTTAATAAGCCGGGTGGTCATAATGATGATGTATTAGCAAAAACAGTGCTGAATGAAATGGAAACTATTTTAAATTCTCCTTCTGGGTCTGATAACAATAAAGTAATCGCTCAAAATTACTATGGGGCGTCCGTGGTGAGTGGTAAGACAAATGGTGTCCAAGCCATTATCAAAAACATTCCCACATGCACATTATATTCACTGTAACGCGCATCAAGTTAATTTAATTATTGAACGAGCGGCACAGTGCAATAAAAAAGTATAAATTTTGTTTGCAAATTTGCAGCCATTTTCAAGCTTTTTTCTCGATCGCCAAAACGAACGGTAATTCTTGATGAAATAGTCAAACGTAGATTACCACGCGCTATTCATATACGCTGGATTTTCAAAAGTCGAACTGTGAACACATTATTTAAACACCAGGATTCTTTCAAAGAATGTTTAGACAAAATTATTGATGAATTCAGTTACTATTAGTGAAGTGGTTTATTGAAACATTTGAATTGCCCGGAATTTCTCTACTGGTTGAAAAAATTTCATTTAATCATGCCACATGTTGAAATATTATTTAATCAGACTCAAATGCGCGGAATCGACAGTACTCCACTGCAAAAGGCAATTGAATAATTCCAACCGCAAGTTATTCGTATTAGAAATTCTACTGACAATGACAATCAAGAACGCTATAATGAAGAACCTGCTAGGAAAAGACACAAAATGACAGCTGGAGATAACCGAGCTGTTATTGCAAAGGAAGTATGTGACACTATTTTAAGCAAAGTTATCGATTTTTTCTTGTGCTCACCCTCTTTCATAACTCGCGAGCCGCCACTGAGTCGGGAGAACTTTTTATAATGAATATAGTGAAATGAGCAATAATATTCTTGTTCAAATATTTTATTTATTTATTTCAAATTCTACTATATAATTTTACATTCACAAGCTGTTTGACGAGATTCCACAACTGCGGTATAAATAATTAATAAATTTTTCTCTAATATTTCATGACATTCGGAAGGTAGCATTTCATGTATTAGCAGTCGAATGTACATGGGTAATCAGGTCGTAGTGCTTAACTTCTCTGGAAGAACATAAGCGGAAAATAATGAAAAAACATTCGAATATAACTGATACTGATGAGATATCCTAAAGTAATGGCAAACTTATTCAATATTTATTTCATTGACGTTGGTGTAGCGATGAAAAAATGTAACGGAACCAAATAACATTTACAAATCAAATAAATCTACCAGTAAAACCTTATTTTTCGGAAAATAAAATAATAATACATGTTTCTAATTTATATTTTGTATTTTTAAACTAAACACTGGTTCATATTATGAACATTAAATACAATAAATATTTGCAACAGATATTTCAAAATAGCCATAGTATACCGAGGCAGGTGCAAATTGACTAAAAACTAAAAACTTATCTGTAATACGGCGCCACATACTAAACACGCGGGAAAATTCAAATAACTAATTTCAATGAACTTGTTATTATGTTGTGTTTCAAAGCAATGTGACATCAGAAATAACTTATTTCAATTCCTACCTGCCATTAAATGATTATTAAATATACAATATTTCCTGCTTTTATAATGTAAAATAAATAATTAAAATATGTGGATATAAATTCTGCATAAAATTACGCAAAAATTATGAATTTATTATGATATTAACAAAATCATCTTATCATTATTGTTGAAAGCCAAAATTTTTTCCAATATATTATACTTTGTGGGGGCCCCTTTCTGAGCCTTTCTGAAACATGACCAAATTTCTTGGTGGTAAACTCGGCCCTGGATACTTCTGATTTCCTCGATTGTAGTCTTATAGTCTCCAAGGCATGTCCAACGACCAACCGCGTATACCGTGCGCTGACACAGCACATGCATGGGTATCTCTTCTTTCACGCATGTGGCTGATCTACCAAACCCATCGTGCAGAGGTGTTTGTTGCATGGGACGTGTCCGGTCAAGAATACAACAAGATTCCGTATTTCTTGTCTGCTGAACGTCAGTAGATTTTTCACTCGTTGCTGCTGGAAGTCTCCCATTAGTCGCTTGGAGTGCGACATACGGGGCTGTTCCTTCCAATAGGCACGATTCTCTGTCTCGGGCAATTTTTGTGTTACAGATTTCGCTGTGGCATGAGAAATATCACAGGTTGGTTCTGGTCCAATCAGAAGTTGTTCCTCCCCCGCTTTAGCGAGGGCGACGACAGTTTCAGTCCCATCGCGTCTGGTTTCCTCAGACTCCCGTACGAGTGTCACTATTGGGGTTTTTTACTAGTGCTGTTAGTTCCTTTACACAATCGAGTACACAACTTCGTACGTTCAAAGAAATCATTTCTCCTTAGTCCGTTGTCTCGACTATTCCAGCACCTGTACTTTTTCCGGTCTTTGTGTCTTCGGTAAACCATACGGAATCCCCTGGTATCATATGAGGATTGTCCCCATTGTTCTCCCATCCATTCAAATTACCATATTACTCAGCTGTCTGATCATAATTATCCATAATTGTAGTAATTATGAATTAGTTATGTATATTTTGATAAAATATCTCCGATTTAACGGTACCTAATGTACTGTTCTCATAATCCTACTACAAGGGTAATGATAGTAAATATTTGTGGAAAATTCGGAAATAGATTTTCAACTTGCAAAGTTTCCATTTTATCTCGTCACTAATATGAGATTCGGATACTCACCTACTGGGATACAATTTAGCCCTATCTGTGATCCAATTTGTACCATTGAAAACTATGTGCCTAAATTGGGATACAATCCGGCTCTATCGGTAATTGTGGTGCTTTTATTTACAAGCTCTGGAAGTATTCATCCACTCACTCAATTGGGGAATTGAGCAAGAAATTTCAATAGAGATAAATGAGCAGTAATTACCTCAGTAAACTTTCTACTCAATTGAGTTATATTATATATTTTTTGTGGGTTTAAGACGAACTTTACAAGGATAAATACTGTAAAAGGAATTGTGGAACTTCTGTACAATGTAATGACGCCCAACCATTGATATTGCCAACCGAGCCGATGATTTTATAGTTGAACAAACTACGTAACGAAGCACACTCTCCTACCAACTATGCTTGATAAATTATACTAATGGAATTTTCTCTTCTAAAAGTGTTTCCACGTCACTTAACTCACCAGTAATGAACTACAAATACCTTGAAAATCTAAAACCTCTTCGCTCATTCCAGCGAGATATAAAACTTTCTAAAGCTTTCATTCAAGGATTCAGCGAACTAACAACGTCATTTCTATAAAAATTGATGTTCTTACGTTTTCAATAATGTCTAGTATCTTCAATTCTATTTATTTATTCTTCGCGAAATAAATATTCTTCTTCAAGAGGCTACTTTTTCTACGATGAAATGGTTTTTATTTTGACTACTTTTCTCACTAAAATTTTAATTACGATGTATAGTCCGGTCAATGAAGACAAAATATTGGGAAAACCTTGCAAAAACAGATAAATGGATCAACTTCGGGATTTAAGTAGGTTGAAGGTTGTAGAATGAAATTATTCATTCTTTGCATTTCCAAGTTTTCGGAAAATTATGGAAAATTAGGGAAAACTTTTTCATTATCATTTTTTTTTGCTCTAGCGGCTAAAGTCATTGAGATAGTGAAAAAAGTTTCGAACAAAAGTTTTAGCTCGTCTATTTTTCTACAAAAAAGGTCTCCACACATTTTTTGATATTTCACACCATTTCGAGGTTATGTACCACAACCCTTTTGTAAATTTTAGACACTGTCAAATTTACGCATTTTCAAAATTGTAAAGTGGCTGAAATAATGGAAATAGAAAAAAAAGTTTCCAACAAAAGTTATAGATCGTTTTTTTCTCTACAAAAAATGTCTGAATACATTTTTTGATATTTCACACCATTTCGAGGTTATGTAACATAAACCTTTTGTAACTTTTAGACAGTGTCAAAACTTCGCATATTCAAGAATGTAAAGCTGGATTTCTATCTAATTTAACGTAACAATATCAAAAAATATTCGATTACCCTATTGGAATGAAGTTCACTATTGTGTAGAACTGAAAAAAACAATCTGAAAGTTATCTTTTCTTTCTTTACTAATTTCTCTTAATGTTCCCAATCCTCTGGTAATAACAGTAATTTCTCCATTTTCCAAATCTTTTTCACATATGAGACACACAATCCTTTCCATACTTTTATCACAACTGGTACTAGGAGAATCACTCATATTAAATCTTAGTACTAGTTAAAACACTCACAACTAAAAACGAACAAAATAAACAAAACAAACACAGTGCTCTAAAATGGTGCTACCGAAAAGTTGAAAATAAAAATAAGCATGTCTTTTAGGAAAGTACGTGTGTTCGACTGCGCAAGGCTGACGCGACACGCACTTTATTTCTCTCTTACCTGTAGGCCCTTGTTCACTGCATGGGATCAATTCCGTGTAGCTTAATGTATATTTTGTGAAAACTTCATTAAAAAATATTAAGAAACAAATAAGTTATGTATGTATTACTATAAAATGGTGCATTTTATGAACGTGTATGAATAATGTAGAAAAATTTAAAACGTATACCAAGCATTTAAAAAACTCCAATATCATTTAAAAGAATATGATTTTGTGTACTTATATTCCAAAAATTAAGACTGTGCTATTATTATTAATTAAGATATAACGAATTATGCTCCAAAATTTGGTGGTTACTGATCTATGAAGAATATACCTTCAACTTTGACCCCAAGGCATATTTTTTCAGTAAAAGTAATTGCATTAAAATGTTAATTGGATTAATATACCATTACTTAAGAATATATTAGCAAAGGGAATTATCATTCTAACGTCTCTCGGCGAAGATATAAATATACATCTGTGGGTCACCTGTACAAAGTTTACTACGTCATCTTCCAACACTTTTTTCTCTAGGGTAAAATTTTTTATAAATTTTTTGATTAGTTCTACATTAAAGCTTAGACTTTTCTCTACATTTTAAATTATTTTCATTTTTATTAGCGCCTGTTAGTACTAATGATTATCAATCGATGCGCCCAGTCACACGATATTTCCGGAAAATTCTCATTTGTCGCGCATTTCGGAGCAGCTCAAAACTACAAATGGAAAACACGATTTATCTATTGAACGAACGGCTTGCGTTAAATAATTGTGAAGACCTTTTTTGTAGAAAAAAAGACGAGCTAAAACTTTTGTGGGAAACTTTTTTCTCCATCTCAATTACTTTAGCCGCTAGAGCAAAAAAAATGAAAATGAAAAAGTTTACCCCAATTTTCCAGGATTTTCCGAAAACTTGGAAATGCAAAGAATGGATTATTTAATTCTACAGACTTTTACCTACTTAAATCCCGAAGTTGATCCATTTATCTGTTTTTGTGACCCTAAATGTTTAATTTGACTGGACTAGTAGTGTGACGGTTTAACAGCTCATATAATCATTAACAGGCCGTAATGCACTGTAAGAGTTCACAACTGTGGATGCACTAATGCGTGCTAAGGACCTTTCAGCTACCAATCATTGGAGTAAACTAAATTAGAAAACAAAATGTACCTATTTAAATAGGTACTATTTGCGATTAATAATGCAAACAAGGGGTTACCTTCAGCTGGAGATAAATCTGAATTTAATAATTTGCTTTTTGGCTTATACATGCCCATCCCTTCTAAATTACCTAGATATTTGTTCGCACCGTTTTTGGACAAGGTGTGTTCATCTCTGGTTATGAGATGGTCTGTAACGGACATGAGTTGCTGTAATGTATGAGCTGTCCGTCATCTAAACGTTACCTGGTGTCTTGATAAAGCTATCTCACTAACAAGCAGGAAATAATCATCCTCATTCACTAAAAAAACGGGGTTTGTCAGTGAAGCGGGAAAATTTGAAAACTCTGTTATTCATTTAACGTTTGGGTGAGGGTGCTGAAGGTAGTGATAAATTGGCAGTTATTTAACGCCATTTAGTAAAAATGGAACAGTATTCAGGTGCTCATCGTGCATTCTGTGTTGAATAGCTTTATAAAAATGATGACTCCGCGACAATTATGAGAAAGTTATTTCGTAATCAGTTCAATATTCCGCATCATGTGCTGGTACCGTCTATTTACGCAATTAATTGCTGGGTACAAAAGTTTAATGAAACTGAATCTCATCATCATCACTTGAGGGCACTTAGGCCACTTAGTTGAGCCCATTGTGCGCCCCATGGTCAGAAACCTATTCTATCCTAGCAGGTTTGTGGCCCGCCATAAACCCAGAATATTGCCAGTGCTGGTTTCCATGAGTTCTTCTGGGAGCAGTCTTGATTCTCCGAAGTGTCAGTGCCTGAGGGATGCTAATGCTGGGCATTCCAACAGGTTGTGAGAGGAAGTTTCTCCCACCTCTCTACATTTCCTGCATATTGGGTCATCTGAATGCTCATAGTGTGGAGGTGTTTGTTAAGACGACAGTGACCGGTTAGGATTGCAGTCATCTTTGTGATGTCCCTTCTGTTCACAGAAAATAGTTTCTTTGCTCCCCGACCACCATACTTCCGCAGCATAGGTAACCATAGACCTGATCACAATGGTATAGAATAGATCCAATAAAGACTCTTTGACTGTAATCCCCATGTGCTGCTGGAAGCTCTTCTGCTCTGACGCAGATTCCTTCCTCACTCGATATTCGAGGTGTTCGCGCCAAGTCAGTTTAGAGTCTAGGATTACTCCCAGAAACTTCACCGACCCTTCGAATTGCAGGACCTTGCCAAAGAAACGAATCTCTCGGGCGGTGTGCCCAGCTTGCGTCCTTGTAAACAGAACCATTTCCGTTTTATCAGGATTTACACTGAGCCCCTCCGGGCGGCACTAGCCGTCCACTATGCTGAGTAGCATATTTTGCAGCTCACACAACGTCTCCAAGTGACGCCAGCCAAGTCATCGGCCTAGACTTGTGCATTAAACCCAGCCTCTTCCAGTTCCTCCACGAGTCCATCAAGTACAAGGCACCACTGGATCTACTTTAAATTTAAAACATAAAGGAGCAGCAAGAAGTGTTAGAACGCCAGAAAACAATGATATAGTTCGTACTGTCATAACACGTAGTCCAAAACGTTCTGCGAATAAACATGTATTGAATATCAGTGAGCCGTAAATACATAGAATCTTATATGAGTTTTCATTCCTTCTAAATTGAAATTGTTCAAGAATTGAAAGAAGCTTATTTGGTTACTCGCATGAATTTTTATCAAGAAATGTTGCAGCGTTTGGAAGAAAACTTAATTCACCATATGTTTATGTCAGATGAAGCCCATTTTCATCTTAACGGCTGTGTAATGTACAGACTAGCCGATATTGGAATGCTGAAAACCCGCTTCAGTAACATGAGAAACCCTTACATAGTCCTAAGGTGACAGTATGGTGTGCTTTTTCATCATCTGACACTATTGGGCCATTCTCTTTTGAAGACTATCGAGAAAGTGCTACAACCGTTATTGCAATTCGTTACATAAACATGGTCACAACAACAACATTTTTGGGGCAAGAACTGGTTCCATTCCCAGAGATTACGTGGCTCCAGCAAGACGATGCTATACTGCTCGTATCAATTGCTGCTTTATGGCAACTCTTTCCGAACCATATCATATCCAAAAATGGAGACATTGCTTGGTCCGCATGCGACTTTTTCCTTTGGGGTTGGCTCAAGACCAAGGTTAAGACATTGAGCGACCGCAAACGTAAGCGGAACTAGAACGAAAAATTCAACAAGACGTTGCACGTTTTACACCGGAAATGTTACGCCGAATAATGGAACATTTTCGAATAAGACTACAAGAATGCGTAGATCGTAATGATGCCCAATTGTCAAGTATTGTTTTCAAAAGACAAAACAGCAAGTCTAACTCAACAGAAAACTATAAAAACGTTAGTGTTAAAATAAAAACTTATGTAGATACAGTAGTTTTAAATTTTGCCGCTTCACTGATAAACCCTGTACTATTGCCCGTACTGTGTTTCAAAAGTGATAAACTTTCTTGAGAAATGGTGTGCCCTGTATTCAAAATATGTTTTGCTAATGCCGATTTAGCATTTTGAACACGACCCACAAGAAATTTTGCAGAATCCAGATTTGTCGAAATCGGGAACTTTATCTTGACTAAACGCTTTTTTAGCTTGTTCTTGATCCTATAAACGTGTTTTATCGTGAATTTAATGATTACTGAAGAATGCTTCAGAAGTTTCACTTGCCTTTCGGTCACGTTTGATGTGTCACTGTTGGCATCGATCATATTTGACCTACCGCGTATCATTGTCACTGCCGCGTAACCTAGAGTAGAAAGTACCATGACATTAGGGGATACTCTACGAGCTAGACCCATGTATATGATGTTGCTCGCTAGTAAGCAAATCTTAATTATTCCCAATTTCACAAAGGGCAAAATACTTGGGAGTCATTTTTAATCACAAGCAGACATGGAATGAACACCTACAAAAAACAATCCAAAAGAGAACGATAGCCAACCTATGCAGAAGAATGTGTGAAAAATTGGGGCTACAATCAAAAATGATCACATGGCTATACACCAGCTATAGATATAGCATATGGCTCGGTGGTATGATAAACAAACGCCCAGCTGTTCAGGTATTCGTTTATCGTGAAGTGCCTGCCCCGAGGGCTCAACCGCACGGCCCCCATGAGGGGAGGGATTGGGATCACGCCGAATCAGCGCGGTGCGATCACACCTACCTGCCAGTATGTCCGGGAAATAAATTCCCCAAAACCCACTGGTAAGAGCGGAACCCTATCCAAGTCCCTACTGACTCTGCAGTCAGTACTGTCAGTGCACGAGCTGAGAACGCAGCTCACCCGTCTAAAGTGAGGCATTGTAACAATGTTACTATAACACCCGCTAGCAGCATGCGGCTTTCAACCACTACTCGGCGGAGACCAACGCCTTAATTGGAGAGGAGACAGTATTTTGAACCGCCTAGGCCCTTCTCCCTCTGCCTACTCGTGTTCATCGGCCTACCACATATCTTCGTCACGGTCGCGAATCCATTAGGATAGACACAGACACCGGACTTTAGGGGTAAAGCCACGTGGTGCAACAATTACCCACGAAGAGGCGACATTTTTATTCGCCCCCGGCGGGACTACTTTTGGTGGACCCAATACGGGAGCTTGCTTACTAGACTTATATTATTGCCCCGTCTGGGTTATAGTCAACTACAACTCCTTGTGTTACCTGTTTTGCCAGGAACTAGTCACCGTTTGGCTTCGTTCAAATAGCCTACCATCACATGCCTACAAGCCCGTGTATCCATTTCGGCCCGAGAGCTCCTTCGGAGATCTGGGATAGGAAGGCACGATATCATGGTTTTAGTGATGAATTGTATGTGGTGGAGTTCACCGGATCTTATGCCTTGACAACTGTTAGTTTCACCCGGTGTAGGAAGGTTACTTATCTCGAGACCCGCAAAAAGGACGTTGCTTGCTGAATCTACTCCCGGAGACAATCAGGACCATATAGTTCTCTCTCGAGGAACAAAGACTCAGCAGGCTGGGATCCCAAGGCTGAAGATCATTCAAAGGCAAGCTTGCCACGGGAGCTATGAGTACAAAACCAACAGCCGCCTTAGAAGCAAAGAGTGCTATATATAGAGTAGACAACAAAGCCTTTCACTGGTATGTTAACGGACATTCTGTCCTTCTCGCACATGTACTGCGCTCTCACTCGCATGATGTTCGCGTTATACATATTCTTGTATTCTTATACTCTTTGTGATAGAAGGAGAGTGGGAGACCGGCGAGTGAGAGCGCACTAAGATGTACGAGAAGGACAGAATGTCCGACTAGTTACTAGCGCTTTCCTATGCTTAACACACTACTTGTCTACTATATACAGGATGTTCCATCTCAGACGAGCCACCCCGTATATTTCTTATCCCATAGTGAGTGGAAAAATCTCCCGAAACACGTCGAATGATTTTGTTTTGGGGGACATCTTTTGACGTATATTTGAGGCTTGAACGAGCAACCCCCTAATAGGGGGCGCTTCAACCCCTCAAAATTGAATAAGGGAGAGGGGTTGAGTGATACGTCATTTGAAAGGTCTTGGAAGCCTCTTTACAACGGTGTATGAAAAACGTAAATTTGATGAAACGTTTTCGCCAAAAATTAATTTTGTTGCTCGAATGCGCCACCTTGAATATTTTGGTTATTTGTACAATGTACAAGCTCATTTTTATTAAGCCTTTTTTACAAACTTAAACAATCTTCAAAAAATCACATTCGTAAAAAATTGAATTGTGTTGTCATGCTTACAATGAAAAAAATTAAATCTGCGTGTTTAAACCAAATGTTCAAATTGCCCTCCATTGACTTCCATACAATAATACATTCTCTCAAACTAATAAATAAAAAAACAGCGAAACATTTCCTTATGTTGCCTTCATTTTTTGTTCTTAGAAGGTGTTTATCTGGTTTTAACGTTTCTTCGATCATTTCATGATTTTAATCAATCTGTTGAGTTACTACTTTGCTGATTTGTTTAAAATTTCAAAAAATATGGTGTACACATTGCAAGAACGTGTTGAGCTGGTTAGCCTTTATTACCAAAATCAAAAATATGCCCGAGCGGCTGCAAGGATATTTAACGAAAACCATCCTGAACGTAGCGTTCGCCATGAGTACGTAATGGAATTGATTTCAAAATTTGTGGAGACGGGTTCAGTAATGGATAAAAAGGGCACCCATTGGAATTGTTAATGATGAAGGAGCAGCTGTGGCGGTATTGAGACATGTCCAACTTAGGCCAAACACGCAATCTGTACAACTTTCTGCAGCTTCCGGTATTAGCCAATCTAACGTTTTTAGAATTTTACATGAACACAAGTTCCATCCGTACAAAATTAAATTAATTCAGGAATTAAATGATGATGATTGAGATCGAAGGCAAGAGTTTTGTGAAATTATGGTCGAGCGTATCAACAATAACCCAAATTTCTTGTACAACGTTTGATTTTCTGACGAATGCACTTTTTTACTTAATGGAGAGGTTAACCGGCATAACTGTAGAATTTGTAGCGATACAAATCCTCATGAATTTCGAGAAGCTCACACTCAACATCGGGAAAAGCTAAACGTTTGGGTAGGAATTCTGGGAGACCACCTAATTGGACCTCTGTTTATTCCTGGTAATTTAATTGGCGAAATTTATCTTGAAATGTTGGAAAATGCGATTGATCCGTTAATAACTGAACAATTAGAAAACGATCCTCTACTACTTGAACAACAATTGCATTTCCAACAAGACGGAGTTCCTCCTCACTACGCCACCAGTTCGCCAATACCTCAATTTGCAATACCCCGGTCGTTGGATTGGAAGAAGAGGTTCTATGGAGTGGCCTGCCCGATCTCCTGACCTGAACCCTCTAGACTTCTTCTTGTGGGGACATCTTAACTTGAAGGTTTTTGTGACTCAGCCTGAAAATTTGGACAAACTACGCCAACGAATTGTAAATGAGTGTCGTCAAATAACTCCAATTATGCTGAACCATGTTAGAGACGGTTTTCAGTCAAGATTGTATTATTGTATGGTCAATGGAGAACAATTTGAACATTCGATTTAAACACGCAGATTTAATTTTTTTCATTGTAAGCATGACAACACAATTCAATTTTTTTACGAATGTGATTTTTTGAAGATTGTTTAAGTTTGTAAAAAAGGCTTAATAAAAATGAGCTTCTACATTGTACAAATAACCAAAATATTCAAGGTGCCGCATTCGAGCAACAAAATTAATTTTTGGCGAAAACGTTTCATCAAATTTACGTTTCTCATACACCGTTGTAAAGAGGCTTCCAAGACCTTTCAAATAACGTATCACTCAACCCCTCTTCCCTATTCAATTTTGAGGGGTTGAAGCGCCCCCTATTAGGGGGTTGCTCGTTCAAGCCTCAAATATACGTCCCCCAAACAAAATCATTCGACGTGTTTCGGGAGATTTTTCCACTCACTATGGGATGAGAAATATACGGGGTGGCTCCTCTGAGATGGAACACCTTGTATATAGAACTCTTTGCTTAGAAGTGTTGTTGAATCTACCGCTACTTCACGTATACACGTATACAGGCGAAGCTAGGTCAGTCACCAATAGACTAGCTAGAGGGCAAGCACACATAAGCAAATTGTACGGGTAACATATACAACGAGCTATACGAGTTGGAGACCTACCCCGTAATGGGAATGCCAAAATACTTCCAAAATATAGCTTCGAGAAAAAAAATAGTCCTAACAGGCAGAGAGACATCAAAGGGAAGACCTACAATAAATGCAGAAATGGCCTGTTACACAGACGGCTCAAAATTCGAAGAAGGGACAGGACTATGTATAGCCAAGTTGAAGGCAAGAGCCTCACTGAGATTGGGTAAGCACGTGACGATATTCCAGGCAGATATTGTTGCTTCGCAACTGTGCCGAAGAGCGATTAAGGCAAGAGTTTAAGGAAAAAACCATCACCATATACTCTGACAGCCAAGCGGCTAATACCAAACTTGTTCTTGACTGTGTCTTTAGCCTGGGTACCAGGCCACACAGGTTACAAAGACGAAGAAGAAACTGATTCACTAGTCCATTTATGTAGGTTCTGCCAAATAGATGAAGAAACCTCAGCACACATACTGTGCTACTACGAAGGTCTAACAACGCTAAGATTTTCAACGATAGGAGAGGCAAAACCACAACCAATATATGGAGGACCTGAGGTCTAGCTTATGGAGTCTAGTAATAAAGAAGGGGAGGTCTAACATAACATGAGGACATACACAATAGATCTGCAAAGGTCGCAGTGGAGACGCTCCCAGCTCATAAGCCACACACAAATTTAATGTAATTATCATTTGGATTCTTTCAACGCTTTTGTATCTTCATTATAAAATGTCAAACTTTACTTAGTATGTACTCACCTCAAAAATTCACAAAATCAATCACTCGTAATGGAAAAGCTTTCATATTCGAATCAAATATGGAATACATAAAAAATATTTATGTTTTCATTCTCCAATACTTCATCATGGTTTGTGTTTAAGGAAGCTTTAAAAATTACGTAACGCAGCGAGACGCGAAGACTGTCGCAAAGTATATACTCGAGTGACGGAAGATTAAATTAAAATATACTGTTTTGTAAATTTAATTGCGAACGTTTTTTCAACTAAAACGTTTCTTTAAATCTTCTTTAACGAAATTTAGATTTAATAAAAATTCGTGCGGCGTTATCTAAAAGCTACTTCAACCGAACACGAGATAATAAAGGTCTACATAGGGTCGTCGACTGACTTGATTTGTGCTTTTTACCTATTTAAATTTCAAATCTTTTGCGGACATTGCATAATACAATTTCATCTGAGTTGGCGAGAATTTCTCAGTCTATACGAATATTTAGAAGATTTTCACCCTCATAATGTGGACGACAACTGGCAAATTTCACTGAGATTGTAATTATACTCCATATAATAAGCAGTTTAAGATTGAATATTAATTACATTTTCTCTTACATAGTGAAATACAAACACATTTCGTGTTAGCAGTCAATTTTAACCTGGTGAACCAAAACTTTGTCTACATTTTACAAACATTCCATAATATTTCAGAATTATTTCTAAATCAAAATAAATTTCTGATAATACATCAAATTAGATAAGTGAATGTATAAATATAAATAAATTTGTTATATTCAAAAACCATAAAACTTAGTACATTTTTTAATAAAATTACTTATAAGAAATTGTAAAAATACACTATTAAAATTTCATCTTAAAAACGATAAAGATGACAAATTTTTCTTAAATAAAACTTCTTCTAATAAATTAATAAGAATATGTTAATCATTTAAAAATTTTAATTATACTAGTAAATATAAAAGAATCAACATTTTTATCAAAAAATTCATAAATTTGAATAAACGTTACAATTTTAGGTAAAACGTTTAAAATTAAAATCACTCCCAAAATTTCATCTAAGAAAAACAGATAATTTCTTACTTTAACATAACTTTATTTTAATTAGAAACATAAGTAAACATACATTCTTATTAATGAAATTAATAAACTAATTAATTTAACTATTTAAATGATAATAATCAATAATTCATATTTAATAATAAAAATGTAAAACCTAATTATAATTAATAAATAAATAAAAAAGTTTATAAATATTCCAAAGCGTTAACGATTTTTTTATTCCAATTTTAATCTTAAATTTTTTTCAACAAAATGAATTAATTTTTCATATGATTAAAATAACTTCCCTACAAATATTTGAAGAATAATTAAATAAAATTAATTACTCACAAATGATAAATTTAACTAAATATTTTAATAATAAATAAAAATAAATATTTTATTTATTTGATTAATAAAATAAAAGTTTAGAATAATTCCCTACAAATTGTTTTAAAATTTAATTCTTAATTGTAAATACAAATGAATTAGTTATATTCAAAAACCATGAAAGTTAAATAAATTTATTGATGAAATTATTTATAAGAATAAATATTATCCCCAACAATCTACTTACGAGCAACTAGATTTAATTCTCTGTAATACAATCCTTAGAATGTAATTAACTTTAGTAGCTATGTGTACCATTAATTCTTAGAATCGATTCATTTCATTGTAAATTTCATATAATACTTATGATGTTTCAATGTTTTCTCATTTACTCCGGTCAAATTAGACGATTTTTTTTGCCAACCCAGGAAATTTTCCGGACTCAACCAAATGAGATGCGGTTTTTTGCAAACTGTTCGGGAGGCCAAATAGATCATTTGAACAATATGACATATTGCCGCTAGGACGTTCTTGGGGACGTTAGCCTTGGGAGCCAATTTTCATGTCCAATTTTTAGTAAAATTCGGGAAATCCTTAAATAGTTCGCAAAGTGACCAAAAAATCCCACTCCGGGGTTTCCGAGGTCGCTGATCAAGATTCCGACGTCAGATTTTACATTTGACTACTTCCTGGGGAGTAATTGGCCAATTATTGTCCCAAAAATGGGGGAAATCGACAAATAGTTCGCAAAGTGGCCAAAAAATCCCACTCGGGGGTTTTCGAGGGCGCTGATCAAGATTTCGAAGTCAGATTTTTCATTTAACTATTTCCTGGGGAGTAATTGGCCAATTTTTGACTGAAAAATTACCAATTTGTAATTGAAAATAATAATACACTTCAATTTTTTTTTTCATTTTATTAGATTAACTGAAAATAATATTTGTAAAATGTTTCACAATCATTTACATCAGCATCTTAATAGTATATAATAATATTTAAAATGCAAATAAAGATGGAAAATTATTATATACAATATACAGAGTGTCCTCGAACTGCGTGGCCAAAATGGAACCGAAGATTCTTTGACTCGAAAAAAATTCGATGAGCCTTTTTACTTTTGCCTTAAGTGTCTTGTTTAGCCGGTAGAGGGCTTCAAAGTTGCAAAAATAATTTGGTTTTTTCGGTATAACTTGAGAACGTCATGGAGGACTTTTACAATATTTGGCAGGTGAGTTACTGTCAATAATAGTCGTTTTTGAGAGTGGAGCACAGAGCCTTAGAGACCATAGAAATGGCTCAAACATGAGGATGTAACGGGAAAAGTGTCCAGAACTTTTTTGTGGTCAATGTAATTCACCCGATATTTTTTATGTAGATAGCTTATTTAATTTGAAAACTTTTCTTACTCTTAGAAAATTTTGATAAAATCAACGAATCAGCTTGAAAAAATTAATTTTCGAGTCTCTGCAATTTTGGCTTACTAATTTTACTTGATCAAAATACCTTAGTTGCCTCTGCTTTTCTAATGTCATTTTGGCATTTGGAGAATTTATTCTCAAAACTGTCAGTTTTTACTTTGCATTCCGTACAAATTTAATGAAATTATGGCTCAAAATTTCACTAACACTGAAATGGTTAATATCTCGGTAAAACACGAATAATAAAAACAATAGAAATGGGGAAACGATGTTATTATTTAGGAAAAACAAATGCTAAATTAAAAGAAACAACAAATCTTTTTGGGAAATCGCTAAGGCATCAATTGTTCGAAATGTTGCCCATTTTCCTGAATACACAAATTAATTCGTTTCAAGAAATTGAATTGAACTCTGGCTAGTACTTCAGGATCATCCTTCAATAAATCCGCTTCATGATTAATTCGTTGCAACAATTTTTCCCGTGTGTTTACTGGAGCTGCATAAACTTTCGCCCCATAGAAAGAAGTCGCAGGGCGTCAAATCAGGGGAGCGGGCTGGCCAGTTCACTGGTGCATCGTGTCCTCTACCTATCCAGCGACCTGGATATTCCGCATTCAAATGTTGCCTCACAGCTAATATGAGTTGAGCAGGTGCACCATCATGCATAAACCAAAGGTCACGATGAATGTGTAAGGGCAAGTCTTCAACAGTTCAGGTAGCCTTTGTTCCAAAAAGTTCAAGTAGCTCTCCCCGTTCAATCGATCGGGTTTAACGGTAGGACCAATAATAAAGTTATCCACAATTCCAACCCGAACATTGATTTTAGTTTGATTCTGAAAATGTGTAACTTCTGTTTCATGAGGATTTTCATCAGCATAGAAATGTTCATTATGGAGGTTAAAAAGACCACATCGGCTTCGTCCGCGAACAGAATTCTTCTACAAAAATTGGGGTTTGCGTTTTGTCTTTCGACAATAAACCGACAGAAATCTAGCCGATGACCTGGATCCATGGGCAATAAGTCTTGAACTGTTTTAATATGATAGGGATACAACAGTTCTTCTTTCAGTACATTATGAACTAATGATGTTGAGGCTCCAATACGAAGTCCTAAACGTCGTGTGCTTACCCTAGGTTCAGTTTCAACCGCTTCCAGTATCTCTTCTTCGAGCTCTAACGTCCTTCTTGTCCGTCTGCGTTCAGTTTCTCTGCGATTTGCTTCAAATCTGCCAGTTTCGCGAAGTCGCCTCTCGATATTAGCAAAGGTTTGCCGATTTGGAATTCTGCGGTGCGGATATCTTTCCCCATGAACTTGTACACTTCTCCGGCCATTGCAACGACAAAGTCCATAAATCAATAACATATCAATCATTTCAGTGTTAGTGAAATTTTGAGCCATAATTTTATAAAATTTTTATGGAAAGCAAAGTAAAAACTGACAGTTTTGAGAATAAATTTTCCAAATGCCAAAATGACATTAGAAAAGCAAAGGCGTATTTTAATCAAGTAAAATTAGTAAGCCAAAATTGCAGAGACTCAAAAATTATTTTTTTCAAGCTAATCCGTTGATTTCATCAAAATTTTCTAAGAGTAAAAAAAATTTTCAAACAAAATAAGCTATATACGTAAAAAATATAGAGTGAATTACATTGACCACAAAAAAGTTCTGGACACTTTTCCCCTTACATCCTCAAGTTTGAGCCATTTCTATGGTCTCTAAGGCTCTGTGCTCCACTGTCAAAAACGGCTATTATTAACAGTAACTCACCTGCCAAATACTGTAAAAGTCCTTCATCACGTTCTCAAGTTATACCGAAAAAACAAAATTATTTTTGCAACTTTGAAGCCCTCTACCGGCTAAACAAGACACTTGAGGCAAAAGTAAAAAGGCTCATCAAATTTTTTTCGAATCAAAGAATCTTCGGTTTTATTTTGGCCACGCAGTTCGAGGACACCCTGTATATAGAAGAGCAGGTTTTCTTTTATCTGTGAGGAGTCGAATAGGGCCCGATATTTTATAGGAGAGAATGTTATTTTTATTCTTACATTCTCCTGTCCGTCTTCACAACTGCTGTAGCATCTTTTGTATCATGCGCATCTTAACTTCCCCTATCGGCGCACTTTTTGAATTTTTGGATGCGCGTCGTCTTGCATAGTAAGTATGTCGTCTGCAGACGCATAAAAAAACGTTGATGCACATGGATGTACGTGTGTTGTTATAAGACTTTGAAGTGTTAATATCACGTGTCCAAATAATTTGTTCCTTTAAATATAACAAATATTCTTCAAATATAAAAAGATTTTATTCAAGTATTTTATAATAATATGTCTTGTGTTTTTTTGGTGTTAATGAAAGTTGAACCTGTGTAACAAAATTATTAATTAATTATTTGCAATTGAAAATTTGCCATTTTTCAGGCAATAATTGGTCATTCATCCTACAGAAAGTGGTAAATGTAAAATCTGAAGTAGGAATCTTGATCATTTAAAATTTTTTTTTTAATTTGCCCATTTTTGGGGCAATAATTAGCCAATTAATCCCCAATAAGTAGTCAAATGTAAAATCTGAAGTAGGAATCTTGATCAGCGACCTCGAAAACCCCCGAGTGGGATTTTTTGGCCACTTTGCGAACTATTTAAGGATTTCCCGAATTTTACCGAAAATTTCGCACCTCTACTTTTTAACCAATAAGATGCCTTAATTTTGACTAGTTACCATGGCAACTAAAAAAATTTCCGGAAATGTTTTCGTGGCGCCACGATATTTAAGTGGAAATTTTTTGACAGTTGAAAAGGTAAACATATGATCTACAACCATTAAATATTGTAGATATACCTGTGAATAATGCAAAATTTCTATAAGAATTAACATTATTATTTATTATTCGCTATAAAGTTTCATTAAACAGAAAACACAAATTTGTTTAATTATTATGCATTAACAATTTATATTTCAAAAAACGTAGGATCTACAAACATAGTAAGCTTTAAATGTTGTTTGAATTCTAACCCATCCTGTCTCCTTAATGGTGAATAGGAAGGTGACGAATTAATTAGATGTCTGTGTTTTAAGACATATATGTAATATTTTGAAACAATTTTGTTCAAATCTCTTTTACGCAAAAGGCCATATTTACTTGACATCTGCAGCAGACTTTCTTGGATTTTCGTAAATAAACCATTCAACTCTAACGCTTCCTGGTCGCAATCTTCCATTAAATTCGTTAAACATATTAATTTTGGATGACATATTTGCACTTGACTCAACTCTTTGCAGTATTTACATAAATTGTACTTTTCAAAGCATTTCATTTTTCTCAAATTGTTTAACGCAAATGCTTACAAGAAATGTTGTACATAAGTATATCTTTGTTTGCTGGTTTACTATACAGTAACTCAATGTAATTTACCAATATAAACCTCATCTGTCAAAGCATGGCCGCCTATATCACGGCCACCTACTGCAACAAACCATGTTAATATTATATTTTTTACATTAGAAGTGTTATGGATTACTTTAACAAAAAATACATTTCTACCACCTTTAGTGACATAAAATTATGAAAGGGCGATAGACTGATCTAATACCCATCTGAGTTTTAGCATTTGGTGTAACTAAAGTTGGTAATATTTTTTATTTAACGAAACATGGTGGACTTGACAAGCAGTGAAATTAATTTAAAATGTCAGATTGGATTAATAATTTTTTTCCAAATTATGGTGTGAAATTTTCTTACCGAATACCACGCAAGCTTAAATTATTCCTGGAAATTTTCTTTCAGGCACGAATATTTTAAGAAAATTAATTTTCAAAATATTCGTGCCTTCAAGAAAATTTCCGGTAGTAATTTAAGCTCTTGTGATATTATTAGTGAAAATTAGACATGAAAATTGGCCAATTTATGCTCCCAAAGCTAGAAAACGTCCTAGCGGCAATATGTTATATTGTTCAAATGATCTATTTGACCTCCCGAACAGTTTGCAAAAAACCGCATCTCATTTGGTTGAGTCCGGAAATTTCCTGGGATAATTGGCTAATTTGACCGGACTAATTGTATGTTTTGATAATGAACTGTGAAGTTCGAAATTGCAATAAACTTTCTTTTAAATAGAGTGATATTTAACAAAGTAAAATTTCTTCTTTTTATCTGTAATGTACAATCTGTTCCGGTTGCAGCTTATGATATTTCTCTTATTACGTATTTGTCGAAATCCACCCTGCGTAAGATACTTCTCAGTCAAAGACTGGGAAGTATTACGTATAAGGAAGCGTACATATGCAATCTGTGAATCTCATATTTCGAGTAAAGGCATGAATAATACGTTCCCATTTCCGTATAGAAGTTTATTAAACTTTGTGAAAAAAAGTGGCTGCAATATAAGCAACATTCGGCCTCTAATATTTCACCGCCTCAATATTACTTTGTTAATACCAAGTAGCGAATTTATATCTGGTTAGTGCTGCTCCAAACTCCCAAACCAACAATAAAAATGTTGGAGCTAAATATAACTATAAATAAAATATGTTGCCGACTCGCTGGGTCCTGAGCGCAATAAAATACATCAAATTTGATTTCGCTGGATAATACGAGACGCGGATTATATATCAGGAGTTCTACATATTGATAATGGTGAATTTATTCGTGTTAAATGCAAATTGAGTGAGTCTTCTGAATTCCAAATTGGTGGCAGTAAATCATATCATCGAGAAAGTAGATCAATGGTCCGGTATAAATAATAGAGAGGGTTACGGCCCGGTTCGAGCATCCTTAAGAGCTTAAGGCAATAACAATCTCGATGGTAGAAACAGAAACCGTTGTTATATGGTAATTTATCATTATGATTAAATGAAAGAACAATTACTTTGTTATTATACCATTTTTACTAATAACATGAAAGCGTTACTTACTCCAGTCAAAAGTGTGAAAAACATCTAAAATTTTATACACGAAAATGCAAAATTCTTTTTGCATCGTGTTCAGGATGACGCACACATCGTTAGTCAGAAAAAAAGGGAGGGGGCTCGTGATTATTATTATTAATAAACAATGAAAAACAATTTTCAATTAACCAGTGGAATATCTCGGGCTCTTCAACCCAAAGTTTCTGAAATTTGGTATCAGGCGTTTTTTGGTTCGTTGAACCCGAATCTGAATTAGGAAAATGGAAAATTCGTCCTGTTTACTGGATAACCCGGAAATGTTTACCAAATCTTAGCAACAAACAAAATTTTTGTCGGACTGTGGTATTGAAATAATAAGATGCCGTTATGTGTCTCGGTACAATTTCCACTAAATGGATAAAAATTGGTGGGAAATTGAGTCGTTTTTCCTTCATATTCCTATTTCGATCCTCGTCCAACGTGTCTAATGATATATCTTCGTGTAATCCAGGCAATGAGCCGGGATTTCAGCTATAATAAAAAAAAGACTTGTAGGTCAGAATCGATACATTTTGGGGGATTCGATTCGTGGGGTTATCAGGATCATTCATAACACATTAAATCTCACCAGAAATGGCCCATAAAAGGGTAATTTCGAATTTAAAATGGACCAAGGAAATTTTTTTGGTCGCTTATCACGATTTTGACGTCAGATTTACTTGAAATCAATTCTGGGAGTGGAAAATCTATCAAATTGGCCATTTTTGCACCCTTATAGATTATTTTGGCAATATATATTATTTTTGGATTTTAAATTCACCAAGAAGGTTTTTTGGGTCGCTATCATGAGGAAAAAAATTCACTTCAAAATCACTCTTCAGCTCTGTGTATAGAGTGTTGTTGTAAGATTTTATTGATAATTTTCGGTCACGTTCTTCTTGCTTCACTCCTATCCCACAAACTGCTCTTTGTATGAAATCGTAGGACCCCGTAGGTATAGTAACTACTTTTTCCTCATCCTTCACATTTTTATAATAAAATTCATTGAAACCTTCTTCACGGTTCGGGACGCTATTGAACGTATGCAAACCAACAAGTGCATTAGAATAATATGAATGTGGATCTAGTTTTATTGGTGGGTGAAAATCTACAGACAAGCGGGAGCTCTTACCCGTGATAGTGAACGTCTGAGACATGATTGATGAAAACTTTATGAACAATCTATTTATATACTAATAGATACAAATTTAGTCGACCACAACTGAAGAGTTAGAGAGGAATTCCAAACATAACTGGCCACAATTATAAGTGTTATATTGCTGAAAATTGTTGTGATTGAATAATATCTTACACTTTTTGAAATAATCCACTATATAGTTCGTGAGGGGGCGTAAATTGCCAAAACTATCATAATAGAAAACTGTATCACCGACTTTCTTAAACCCAACCCAGTGAGTGCCTTCATTGTCCGAGCTATCTAAATTAACCATTCCACGTACGTTTTTCCATGGTCCGTTAGATGACAGTTCATCACGCATAAATACCTCTCTAAAATGGGGAATTTTCAGAGCTTTTGCTAGTTTTCGTAGATCGAGATCAGTTAGAGGTCTTCTGGGTAGGTTTACTGACCGTTTTTTGGGTGTTTATTCGAATATAGACCAAGACCTTTGCGTTACTTTTTCAAATATAGACCACATCCTTGTATCCTCAAAGCTATAGCTTCCATTGTTTTATTATGCCTTTCCGCTCCCTCCAAGGTTTTCCGAGCTGCTTTGCTGTAGTTGGCGGCCTTTGCGATGCCTGCACCACCTCCCGCCAAAGCTCCAGCAGCTGATAAGCCGGCAAACAGAGGTATTAAAAACGGTAGAAATCCTCCAATAGGCATAGGAATTACTCTAGTCATTTTTCCGACCACCTGCTTTTTTGAATTGTTTTCGTGCAACTTTCAAAGCTGTTCGAGATGTTTTCTTCAGATTGGATGGGTCAAACTTATTCTTCATAACTTTTCTTACCCCATCGACAAGTACACTACTGAACCAACTTTCTTTCTCATATCCATCCCCAATTTCCTCTTTGCCTTCATAATTTTATTCACACCGAAAGCAATCCTCTCCAAATTTTGTGTCTTTAGATTTGACACGTTGCCAATCCGCGTTCTCTAATATTTCATCCGCCTCGGGACGTCCTTTCAAACTAGCGTTTCGCAAATATGAAATAGCGACGATTTTGACGTCAGATTTAGTTGAAGTCAATTATGGGGGTAGAAAATCGGCAAGTTTTGGCCATTTCTGAACCCCCAATGGAGCGGTGAGATTTTATGTGTTAAGAATAATCCTGATAACCCCACGAATCGAATCCCACAAAAATTTTTCTATTCTGACCTACATGTATTTTTTTTTTTAATATTCCCGTTCGTTGCCTGGACTAGTGGCCGCTGAGTATCATCATAAAATTAAAACCTACGATAGTTATCCGAAAAGCTCCGGAAAATGAAAATTTACCATTTCTACACGACAAAGTTTAATTATTTTGTTTTTCGAAACAATTTAGTCATTGTTATTGAAATAATAAGGTACCGTGATGGTTCTCGGTACAAATTTCAGTAAAAGAAGAAAATTCTGGGAAATAGGTGAAAAATACGTCTCTGAGTTGAGGAATGTTACTATTATTATTTACTATATCCCAATAACTTTTCATAAGCCTATAATAATTGTTTGAAGAAGTTACGGTGTTATTGGTTGAGATGGTAGCGAGCTTAATATAAAGTTTCAGGTTACCCCCTAAATGGACGGGCTTGGTCTGCATCCACCTCTTCAGGGGGCCATTGCAGCTAAGCTCAGTGTACTCTTCCACGTAGATGTAATGCCTCTGTATTATGTTCAGACGTTTCTAGGCTGTAACCAGTTCGGTTCTTTTCCATCATAGGAGGACTGTATGGCCGAGTCTTGGGATAATAATAGCGAGTAGATCCCCATCAGCTGATTAGGCACCAAACCCCACTTCGTGCCAATTGCTCTCTTACACTGCCAAAAGATTATCACAGCATTTTGGCAGGTAGTCTCCAGTTGCTTCTGCCAGAGTAGTTTTTTGTCCAGGGTGACTCTCAGAGTATTCATCGTCTGGGGAAAGGCAACTGACCTGCCCTCGATTACCCCTATCTTCTTCAGAGGCTCGGTTTTGTACCTTCTGGAGAAGATGATAACGGTAGTTTTCTCCGGCTGAATGGAGAGTTTGTTCTCTCTACACCAGAGCTTTGTAATGTCATCCGCATAACCTTCCGCTTCAATACCAACACTAGTAGTTCATCCACGACCCTCCGTATGGGGGGGGGGGGGATACTCTTCTGATACAAACCCTTCCAGAGTATACCAGTATACCCTTGCCACGTCTTGGAAAGGCACACCTTCAAGGGTGTTCATAATCCATCCTATTAGCTCTCGGAGGATACTATGTTTCTCCGCCGCTTGTTTAATGGAGCTCTTCGAGGCCTTGTTAAAGGCCCCCTCTATGTCCAATAAGGCACCAATGCAGACTAGCTTCCACTTGAGCTGTTGCTCTATAAAGCCAACAACCGAGTGCAGGGCCGTCTCGACAGATCTGCCCATCTGATAATCATCCTGTTCCTCGTGAAGAGGGTACTGCTTCAGAGGCCCTGCCTCAAGATACCAGTCTCTTTGACGTCTTCAACAAAAACAACGTAAGGCTTATAGGCCTGTAATCCTTGAAGTTCACATAGGTCTTCTTACCCGCTTTAGGAATGAAGGTCACATGAGTTCTCTCCCACTCCTTGAGTATGTATCCTACCTCAATACAACCCCTCAGCACCTCAGTCAGCGGAACCAGGTCTGAGTTCAAACCCTTTTGCAGAAGGACTGGAAACAATCCATCATACTTTTTCAGCGTTTATGACTTTTGCTGTCAGATACCAGTTTCTCCCCTCAGACCTCCCGGTGAAGTGGGTTTCGCTCTTACTCTCCCGAAGGTTAATATCCGGGAAACTGGCCTTCATCAACAGCTCAAGTGTCTCTTCTGTGGATCTAGGGTAGCCCCTAATTTGTTGAATTATTATTTAATTACGTAAAGTTCAGAAAGCAATTAATTATTTTCGTTGCCGGTCTCAAAGCTGAACATTATAAAAAAGAGCATTACAATTTTAGTTGGTCCATTTAATTAGCAATCATTTATATGAATAATTCCTCATATATTTCATAATTATTGTTCATAAATTCTTAAACTATTATTCTCTTAACTTTTTCTGAAGCAAGCAGAAGATGAGATTCAAAAAACCAAAAGTGCATTTGGTTATAGCAAATAATTGGGACGTAATTATAGGATAATAATAATTGTGATCTTCTGACATTGCCTTGCCAGCTTTATAGACATCATAATGTCTGCAGTATGAGTTGAGTCTTTCAGTTAATGGAACACTGCCTACGTAATCTTGAATTTCATTTTGTAAAAATAAGTAGAAGGTAGGTCAATACGCTGCGGGCATATATAAAGGTTCAAGACAGAGTGAGTGAGTTAGCCGATATGGGGAAAGACTTAGTTCGCTAGGCTCACTTCTTTTTTCGCATGAGTCGATCAAGAGCGTGAGCCTCAATCTTTTTAGTTGGGCGAGCTCGATTGTTTTCAATTGGTCAGATAGCCAGCGCACTGAACATACGCGAAATAAAGCGTATAGCGTCGAGTATTTCGACGGACCGCTTTGCTCAATAATTCGAATACAGCTTAAGGTAAGACATTGAATCCTTATAAGCCGATTCAAAAGATGACTTCGTTCGCTTCTCTCACTTCGTCTTAATAAGTAATGTCTGTTCATTTAAAACATTCGTGCGCGCGTTATTTATAAAGAATTTCAACATGGAAAAATCTTTAAACTTCTTTCCACATTGCGCATTTGGACAGATATAGTAGGTACAGTTGAATACAAAAATTTCCATTGTGAAACAAATCATTTCCATGTAATTTCATCGTAAGGAAATGTATTATCTTGTATATCGCACAGGTATGTTCGTAACAATGACAACTAAATGCATTTTCCCAATTTCTATTCATTCGAAGTCCCACAACACGATGTTTCGAAAAAGGTTTTTATTCATCCGTAATATGAATTGCTTCGAATCCGACAGGGATTTGAAAGTATAGTGTTGTAGTCCTTGAATTGAGTATGTAAAGATTCTACGTCTATTCTATTTTAGACATCACATGTTCCTTGAATTGATTCAATCTAGTTTTATCTATCAAGTTTGGGTTAGCCGAGGGATTCTGAAGATATAACTGAAATTGCTCAAAAATATATGAATAATGTGAGTTAATTCATTTAATTGGAACTGTGAATAATTATTTTGGACAATACTCCCGCAAATGAATTACAAAGAAAATTTTGCATCAACCTGTTTCAACCAATCAAAAGCCTTTATCATGAACCGTTACCATGGCAACGCAAGTATTTTTCAGAAATTTTTTCCACTTGGGTAGATCCCTGGAGTCAATTATAGTGGGAATTTTTTGACGTAATAATTACTGCCACTTGACAAATACTTACATTAAGTATACGTAACCAGTTTGCACATAATTATTTGTTTTATACTTAGAAATACAAAAAAAAAATTGTTTACCTACAATAAAAATTATTCTCTTATTATAATTTTCAGTAACGAATTTTAGGTGTGTGGTATTCTTCTACTACCTCCTTCCTTCTTAATGGTAAATAGGGTAAACCAGGAGAAATTCCATTTTTTATTACATATCTGTGTCTAATAAAATACAAATAATAATAGGACACTATTTTGTTTAGTTTTTTGAATTTAGGAGCCTATATTTTACAGACTTTTGAAGCGAATGTTGGTATACAAACAGATACTATTTTTCTTTCTCCAAATCGCCGCTGCATTCTTCAAAGAGATTTTTCAGAAATGCCATCCTACGCTGCTATACTTTAACATCGGATAAATTTTTGAACAAAGTGCATACAGTGTAATGTTTAAAACTATCGATTAAAAACACCCTATTTTTACAGTTTTACACTCTTATTATAACAACTAATATATATGCCCTTTGTTAACATTTTGGACTATCTATATCTGTGTGCATGGCCTTCTATGTTATATATTACGTTGATATTACTGTTCATCAACACCGTCGTCAACGTTCATGACAAGTACAAGAAACAAAAATTTTGAAAATTCCACCGCCCTTGCTAAACACTGCTTTCATTATAACCATAAATTCGATTACAAAAATTTTAATTTTCTAACTAAGGAAATCAATTATTATAAAAGATCTATTCTGGAGATGATTCACATAAAGCATGACTAAAAGTCTGTGAATCATAGAACAAATATTCAATCATGAAGTCAGATTTGTACTAATTTAATTAATTAAAACCCTCGCAAATTCCTACATGCGCCTTTATAATGTTAAAAGTATATTTCAGGTAGAATGCTCAAAAGCAATAGTTCTAAAAAGGTCTGACAACCTTTTTCTATTACCTCATGAATCTTTAACATCTGGTTCGAAAGTGGATCCTCGAACGTTATATTTTTAGTTCTTTAGTCGTATTACATACTGTGATTCGATATGTATATATAGCTTATAAGAATATTGCTTAGCATGGGATTCTTAATTTATATACTTAAAACATTAATTGTGTTATAATTTCGATTGTGATACAATCAGTTTTAAGAAATCACGTTTATACAGTCATATGTCTTCTGATTATGGTCGTGACACCGAAACGTACGTAAAGACGAAAATAATAAGCATATGTGTTAGTGTGACCTATTTCCCGAGAATTTGTATATAATTCATACCTGGGTCAAGAATCATTATTAAACTAGAATTTCCAAAATCTCTACCAAATGTAGTAATTTAAACTCAACGTAATATAAAAGAATAAACGATGCTAAATCATAAAATGATATATCCGTGCAACTACAGTTGGTACAATGCAAGTTTATCAATTTTTTGTCACTATTAGTATAGGTATAACATTTTTACCAGTTGCAGTAATTTAAACTCGACGTAATATAAAAAATAAACAATGCCAAATCTTAAAATGATATATCTGTGCAACCACAGTTGGTAGGATGCATGGTTTTTGTTTTACTTATATTCTTCCGTCATTACATAACGCATTCTACCAGTTGTAGTACTTTTAACTCAACGTATCATAAAAGAATAAACGATGCCAAATGTTAAAATGATTTATTGTGCAACTACAGTTGGCAGATCCAAGTTTTTATTCATCCTTTTGTCTTTACATAATATTTAAAAATCTAAAATAATAAAACCGTATAAATAGGTATGTTATTATAGTACATTAAATTTAATTTGTAACATTGTTTTGACTATTATACTTGTTGGTAATATGAAATACACGATTATTGTACACTGTAGCAAGTTAACTGGAACTTTGTTCTTGCTTTTGAGGTTCTTGACTAATAGTAGTAGTCGTTGGAAGAGATCGCATCTGCCAGTTTCTTTGATCCCCCTTGAGCAGTCTTAGAAAAAAATGTGTTGTACTCAATTCGGCAAGTTAAATTTCCTTGATGATCTATTTCATCAACAAAATACTCTACGCAGGCTGAAGCCTATTCTACTACCTACTACCCTCAAAAAATTTTACTTCAGATACATCAAAACACGAAAGATACCCCATCTGTAGTTTCCGAGATGAACGCGACAATATACAGAATGAGTAGATCGGCTTAGTAGACGAATCCGGTGGATATAATAAAATCGTTATTACTATAGCTATCGATATGAACTATGTGTCAGAGTACGTAAAAATTTGTTTCGAATTAGAATCCGGCGATGAAAATGATTTTAGACGTTTTTTGTCGAAACGCGTATAACGCTCGGTGAGCGGTATTATGTGATCTTTCTTCGTTGGTGCCGTGAATGTCTCCAGCTTTCTTGAGAATGTAAGGGCAACAGCTGCAGTTTTGTTCAAATTTACCCTATGTGCACATCCATCAAATATAGCTTGCTATTCAGTAGTACATGCACTGTGAAATCAGAACTATAACCATCCACAGCTATTACGTTATTAGGTATCACAGCCATTCAAGGTATCGCGATTTTTGATAATAATTCTTTAGATGCACTCCCCAATTTTCTCATAATCACATCAACTTCCACGTGTCAAAGTTTGTCATAGAGTTAATCAATGACAGAATCCTGCAATCCTGCATCGTTCTAATGTTCTGAAATAGCCAAATCTGCCACGTTTACTCACAAAATGTATCGGAGGATAAACGAATAAATAATTAAAAACCTGGCTTTATAAATTATTCGCAGCATTGAGTTGACTGAGCTTTTTCAGATCTCATCCCGGCTCCTGAATGAGTAATTTAACTTTGAAACCAAACTTCGAATAACGCGTTCGAGGCCATTAAACTAAAAAAACTTATTAGCGTTTAAGGCGTCTCTTATATCGCTTGGGCTGATGAAAATTAACAAGATATCCGCAGTACAGCAGTAATTATTCACAATAGGGAATCGGGAAAGATTTGGCTTAACTTTTAATTAAATAACCTTAATCAAGCTATTTACCGAAATGGATAATTATTATGGGATCTACTTCGTTTGATAATGCAAACCAATAAAAGTTTAGCAGAAAATCTTCAAATATTACAGCTCAAAATTGTCGTATATTGAATTTGAAAAGTACAAAGACTCATATTGTCATTATATTTGAAAGAACGCTTAGCGATAATTCCTAACTTCATCGGCAAACAACTTTCCTTTCCGCTTCAACATTGTCAACATCCTTTGCAGACTAATAGATCAATATGGTTAGAAATGCCTTCCTAATTTGTTGACTTTTAGGTATAATATAAGTCATGGCATTTATAAAAATTGCTGGAAGTCCTGGAAAATCACAGTATTCTAGGAATGATCTCAGATATCTCATCAACAACTAGCAACTATTTTAGAAACAGATGTACATGTCATCAATTTGTACGCATGAGAGCTCTAACATTGATTATACCGGGTGTCCCTGTATACCTGTTCCAATGGATTATCTCAGCCATTTCGGAAGATAAAAATTTGAAAATTTCATGATCTCTAATTCGTTTAAGGAACCTTCAACTGAGAAAAACAAAAATTGAAAGTTACTTCCGGTTTGACCGGAAGTGCCTCTGACTATTTTATTTCAAATAGCACTCTGTATATTTTTTGCAATTTTTGGTTTCTACTCAAAATTATCTTTCCAACGATGTATCACACTTTGCATTTTACATTTGATTTGATAAAGAAAACGACAATTGAAATTTCAAATTGAAAGAATTGCAGTAGGCTACGATATTGTGTGTAATCTTGATTTTGACTTCAATAATCATTGATAATTCATGAACAATTTTGCATTCAAGATGATGAAGAGAATGTCAAATTTCAAATTATTAGAATTTTAGTAGAACTGGAAGAAATAATAATTCTTAAATGAAAACCTTAGTGTGCCATGGAAACATTTGAATACATTTGTTTGTAACTTTGACAGTTAATAATTCTCAATAGTTGTATGCGTGTCAGAGAAACTAACATTCAAGAATGATTAACCGTGAAAATGATGATAACTTCACTAATCAAGAGAAATTGGATATGATACTGATTTATAGAAAATTTGAAAATAATCGTCGGGATGCCCTACGTGCATACAGAGAGAAATACCCTGACAGACGAATGCCAAGCGCTATGTATTTCACACGATTGGCTTCGAATTTGGCAACAAGTGGATCATTTCAAAGAAAGCGTACTGTCTTTAAAAGAAAAAATGCTACGGACGAAGAGCATACTGTTGCAGTTTTAGGAAGAGTGGTTGTTGATCCCCATACCTCTATTAGAAACATAGAACAGGAGAACGGTATTTCTCGTTCATCATTTCAGCGCATTCTCAAAATTGCCAAACTCAAACCATTTAAAATTCATCTGCATCACGGATTGCTACCCACAGATTATGAGAGGAGACTTGCGTTTCTTGCGTGGTTAGTTACGGCACGTGAAAATGGTAATATCAGCTCGATATTGTGGTCAGATGAGAGTCGTTTCCATAATAATGCAACTGTAAATCGACATAATTGTCATTATTGGTAGGAAAATAATCCACACTGGCTAAGACAAACTAATTTTCAAGTTATCTGGGGAGTCAATGTATGGTGCGGCATGATTGATGGATTCATTTTAGGACCAAAATTTTACGATGGTACGTTAACTGGTCGAATGTACCTAGAATTCCTTCGGAATGAACTTCCTCATTTTCTTGAAAATATTCCTTTACCTATGCGTAGAAACCCTCATTTTCAACAGGATGGTGCACCCCTCCACAATGCTATAGCGGTAAGGAATCATTTAAATGAAACATTTGGAAATAGATGGATCGGCACACACGGACCGATAAGATGGCCTGCGAAATCTCCAGATTTAACACCTCTGGATTTCTTCCTTTGGGGGTATTTGAAAGATCATGTGTACCAGACTCCTCCTATTGATTTGGAAGATCTAAAAAACAAAATAAGGAATGAATGTAGAGCCCTTGATGCTGAGGTGTTGAGAAGCGTTACTTCGCGTGAACTACTCCACCGAGCTGAAAGATGCATAGAAGCAGTTGGTCAACATTTCGAACATATGCTTTAGTTATCATATTCTTGTGCCCCCTTGTATTTTTTTGTTTCTTTTACTATTCATTCTTTGTTCGACGTTCGGTAAAATACATAGTTCTTTCAACTAGAGGAAGGTTTTTTATTGATGACGATTATAAGTGAGAAATATTTCCTTTTCTGCGTTCATGCAAAAAACAAAACTTTATTGAACTATAAATTATCAATTATTATTGAAGTCAAAATCAAGATTACACAAAATATCGTAGCCTACTGCAATTCTTTCAAGTTGAAATTTCAATTGACGTTTTCTCCATCAAATCAAATGTATAATACAAAGTTGGGAAGATAATTATGAGTAGAAATCAAAAATTGCAAAAAATATACAGGGTGCTGTCAAACCGGAAGTGACTTTCAATTTTTGTGACTCCCATCATTGTAACTCGAGACTGCAATGAAACTATCAAAAAGGCAACAAGAACAAAGTGAATCTGATCTGGATACTCGGCCACTCAGTCATAGGGGTATATAAGGCAGCTGACTCTGGCCAGGGAGGATGTATTCTAAAGCATTCATTATGAACCCTTCGCGAACAAGAGCTAAAACACTCCCAAGGGAATGCAGGTTAAACCTACGTAATGTAATCGGTATGTACGGATACCCTCTTTAACAAAAGACCTGAACGCGGACAACAAACGTGTGTGGTGCCATCAACAAAAGACTTGGATTAGAAACCCAAGGTATGGTGCCCTTGGGTTTTCCAAGGTAGTGCATTCAGCGAGGATGTGGATGGATATCTCGTTCTTCTCCTCACAGAATCTGCACTGTTCATCTTTTAATAATTCGAGCCTCTTAAGGTGTCCTTTCAAACCGGCAGTGCCCTGTAAGCATTTCCGTTAGTATTCTAACTTCATTTTACTTAGTCATTCGATCGCTTTTGGTTGTTAGTATCCCAGAAGTATCTTTGCATGCCTCGGTCTTTGTAGATCTATCCAGTAGTGGTGATAGGTAACTGTGTTGTTCTTGCCTAATTCATTTAGTTTTTCTAAGCATTCCCAGACCATCTTGAAGCTGATTGCGTGGGCGCTCAGCACGTTGATGGCTGCTCGGGGATTTGCTTAAGCGTTCATAGGATTTGGTTCCAGGCCCATACACTGACAGGTGATAAATATAAGAATTTAAGTTTCTTGTGAAAAATTATATGCCGCAATTGTGGGTCACGCACGGTTACCTATGTTACACTAGGGAGGTTCTAGGCTAGGCCAAAGAAAGGAAAATCCAATCGACACTTCGAGCATGTTCACCAATTCATTTTTGGGTTAATGCACCCTGAAATGAGAACAACAATACGAATTTATAAATAGCTTGACCTCTGCAATTCCTCTTTCAGGTTTCAAATTGGTCGAGGAAAATGTTTTTTTGAAGAATTTCTTCTCAAAGAACTGCTTTCGGAGAATTGTTTTCGTAGATTTGTTTTCGAAGAACTTACCTAGGAGGAGTGCAGTCAGTGAGGGGACGTATCGGCGTTTCTTCCGCTTCTATACAGAGTCTACCCGTATCTTCATTAACTAGGCCAATTTTTCTCATATGACCATTGTGTTTGCCTCCTAATCCCCTGGGATTTTGAACTGGGTGTGTCCCGGAAAAGCTGTCCACTGTTTAGTGTTATCTTCTATGTTGAAGATTCTCTGTATTGAGGTTGATCCTATACCCAAAAAGGATTCTGGTTCTAGGAGTGTTGATTCACCTCGGGGCCCAGTGAAGGTTGATTCAGTCCTGCACCTCTAATGTGTTATTTGCAGCTAAGAACTATCGAGCTAATGATGTTTCAGCTCAGCCCTTTCATGCCTTCTTGATTATCAAACATGCTATAAATATATAGCCATATCCTTCTTTTTGTACCTTTGTATCCTGCTTCTTTGCAAATCTAGTGAAATGTCTAGATATAACATCCTTCTTTAGCACGAAAATAAATAATGATAAACACCATTTAGGTCAATTTTCTCCACGTGATCGATCTTCCTTCTCCTGGTAAATACCATATTGCAGTTTTACTAGGTTTAATTCTTAGTGCGACCAATTCATACCATCGCTCTGTGACCTTTCTGGATGATGTCGCATAGACTGCTCTCAAATTTTCCTCTGCATACCCTTGGCAACGAATTCCTTTAAGAGTTAATGTCTCTAGAAGATCATCCGCTAATGGGCTTGAAAGTAGGGATTATATTACTTCCCTCGCGGGCATCCCCCTTGTTGTGTTTATTTGAACAGTTTTCTTCGATTCATCTCCCACCTTTGTCTCATCCCTTACGGATCGTAGAATCTCCCCCATCCTTCTGGATGACATTCCACCTTACAATAGACTTCATAATGGCGTTTCAAACGTTGTCAAAGGCTCCCTCGATGTGAGGGGAACCACAGAGAGATATTACTTTAGGTTCTGGCGCCTTCTCCAGTTTACCTGCCAGTTGATAGAGAGCGGTTTTGGTTGATGGTGGAGAAGGGTTTTTCCTTTCACTACCGTGTTTCTGATGGAGTTGTTCATTATTTCTTCTACCTACTTCTAGTATGAATACCACCTTCGCCCTAGTCGAGGGTTGGAGGCTATATCCAAAACTAGGCTACTCTTATAACTTCCCATGAGTGGGAAGTACCGTCAACACCCGGAGGCTTGTGTGGATTGAAGTACTCAATTATTCACAGGAGTCTTTTCTGTGTACTAATTCTCGTAGCGTTATTCCAAGCCGTAGATGGTCTGTGAGGAAATTCAATTTCCAGTAATTCATTGAGGCAACATCCTGGAAAATGGATTTCCAGGTGGAGCTTACCCTTCTGTTCAGCATCTTCTGTATTCTTTAGGGTAAGGTAGATTAGGAATTAGTAGATATTTTACCAGGCTCTTGGACTACAAGGCCGAGCGTTTCTGTTGACGCCTTTGTCGAAGTTTTGTTTCCCTGGAAGATAAATCCAACCTTCTGAAAATTAATTGTTCAAGAAGCCTAGGTAACGAACGCATCTGTTCCTCTATCAATTACCTTTCCCATTACTGAATTCAATCAGAGCAGATGGGATCGGACATTAACAAAGTGAACACTTCATTCCAATTATCCACGTATGACGCAAGCACGATCGGATAAATCCAATGAACGTTATTTGAACTCTAGTCGAATATTGTTGAAGTTCGTGCTTTTCCAGTTATGTCAATCTATTATTACTATTATTATTCGTCTGGATACATTTAGAAAATACCATTAACAAACTATGTCGCATAATAATGGAATAATTAATAGATTCCGTGATAACGTCTCTCTAGTCTAGATCAAATCAGTAATTGCACAAACTAATAGTTCCAGGCAGCCTTTTCGCTCTTAATAGAGCTCATCAGTAGAGCTAGATCGATGTAATCTAGAGAGACCTTATCTTTGTTATCTGGCAAAAGTCAACATAAGATAAATGTATTGTTATATAAAAACTCTTTACTGAGTTTTTTTTATTACTTTTAATTCTACCGGCTAGCTTTCCCTTATTTATTTTGAATCTTATGTTTGTTTTGAATTGAATAATGAACTTTTACCTTTTTATTTTTATATGGAATTATATATGGAATTAAACACAATGTTCTTTGAATGTTAAAACTTTTAATATTTAAATTTCTATGACTCTAATTTATCTCTGGTATCAATTTTTAATGATGTTATGTTCAAATAGATCTATGATCTAACCTCAAAATTATTTACTATTTATCTTTGTTTACAAAGTTATAATCTACAAACTTTCTTTCAGATTTACAGACCGATAATAATACAATGGAGAAATAATGAATAAACTTACGTTTAGTTTATATCCAAGAATATGTTTTTAAAATGTAGGCAATGTTCAATTGGCTTGATCTTCTTATTAATCTGATAATTCACTTTAACCATACACAATTTCTCTGCTATACACAATAAACACAGGTAAACTATTTTTGTTACTTCTTTTGAAATCAGGAACTGTTGAAAATTGTTAACTTAGTTTTATTCTTTTTATTAAAGATACAAAACTCTTCAATGATGGATTGGAATTTTATCGAAGGCTGGCTATCGTTCGAGGTTACTTATGAATTGTAGGTTATTATAACCTTTAAACTTTGTTCGTAGACTTGGAACACTACTTGACTTGTTGAAATTATTTATTAACTTCGGTTACTTTGAACTTCTCAAAGATTGGAACACTTGGGTTCACCGATGTTTATCCAATAAACTAAGGTTACGGAAATTTTTATGAGTTACAGGAGTACCTTGACTCTTCAGATGTTGATTGCTAACTGACTTGGCTTGTCTTCAGATGCCTTTTATAGGCCTTCAAAACCGACGCTACTTGATGTCATAATCCACCTATGATGTGCTTTCTTTACCTATCAAGAATGCTTTGATCATTGTTGCAAACTGACATAAGTTTTACATTGTTACCCGTCTGACGTTTATAATCCGTCTCGACCAATCAGAATTTAGCATTCTATAAATTTTGAATTATTGGAGATTTTCAACTTATTTTAAATGATGATGATAACTTCTTTTCAAATTAATATTGCCTACATTTTTCCACACACTTTGGTATAAGATAACCTATGATAAGGTTATTATTAATATGATTATTCCAATAATTATTATAAATTTGACAGTTGTCATTCTTAAAAACTAATACATAATATATATATATATATATATCAATAACATTTCTTTAACATTATATAACTCAAATTTACTAATCCTAATTTATATCTATAACATTTTTCAATAGTTTGTGCTATCTCATGATAGTTTTTGTAATCATTTCAATTATGATTTCTGCCTTCGTAACACTGTACGTTTATTCACTTTCACTGAAGTTCTTGTTTTACACTTCTAATTCTAATTACATTGTTGTTTGTTATGTTTTACATTGTTTATTATATTATACTAACTATTATTTAACTTTTAATATTGTTTTTAATTCCATATAATATCTTTTTATTAATCTTTTCTGATTTTCAATGTTCGGTAAGTTCTAATTTTTATCATTTTTGTTGTTTACGAAATGAAATCATAACAGTATATTCATTTATCTAATTTATTACATTGGTTTGGTTTGGTGTCACCATCTAATGCGATCAAGTAGTCTTACACTCCCCGAAACGTTACTAAAGCTCGGGAAATCTACGAGACAGTGCCATACATTGTTTGGTTTCTTAGTGGTTCATCAATTGGTATCTATGGGAAAACCGAAACGGCTGTCTAGAAATATTGGTTTGTGAACTTTTTTTTTGCGTAGAGGAAGGAAAATCTTTCATAGACGCCTCGGGGGCCCGCGCCTCCGGGTGTGCCGGACTCTTACCGACTAAAACCCCTCCCTCGTAAGGTTGGTTATCCTTCCCATGGGGAGCCCCACAGCACTGCGGTCATTAGAATCCTATTGTGCCCTCACATATTGCTATCTCCTCATCAGTCCGGTGTATTCTATGAAATTCAATAGCCTGATATAGGGGATACTTCTGATTTCCTCAGGTGTCGTTTTATTGTCTCCGAGGTATGTCCGACGACCAACCGCGTATGCCATTCACTGACACAGCATATGCATGGTGGTCTCACTATGGTGGTGTACACGCAGTGCACCATCCGTGGAGTGAGTCCCCAGGTTCTTCCGACTGTACGACGGCAGGTCCACAGGGCCCTTATCGCTTTATTAGTAGTTTTCCCCAGATGCTTCCCAAAGGTCAGCCTTTTATCTAGGCTTACCCCAAGGTACTTGACTGTGTCCGTCATCTGTATATTTTTTCCATACAAGTCTTGGATGTTTCCAATGTTCTTTCTCTTCGTGAAGGGTGCAATGGTTATTTTCGAACGATTTTCTTTGAGTCCTACCTTGTTGTACCATTTTTCCACGGTTTTCAGTGCTTGCTGCATCAGAGATGCTATTGTGCTCCCGAACTTCCCTTGTACTATAATGACGATGGCATATCCGATTACGCAGAATCCTTTGCTCTGAAGGAGTATTAGAAGTTCGTCCACCATCAGACTCCACATCAGAGGTGACAGTACACCTTCCTGCGGACATCCTCCAGCGATCCGCACCTTCATTTCAACCTCACTGAGAGTTCCTATGATTGTCTTGCATCGGAGCATGTTGTGGATCCATCTGCACAGCAATACTTCCATCCCTCGCTCTCGCGTTGCTCGGGCAATTGATTCGAAGGAGGTTTTATCAAAATCTCCCTATGTCCAGAAAGTTCGCTAGCGCAATTTCTTTGCGTTCCAGCGATTTTTCTACTCTCTGCATCAGCTCGTATACTGCCATTTCATTAGTGTTATAGTGTATCCAAAGTAATTTTAAAATAGGGATCTGATTTTCTAATAGAGTTTAAGGGAAACAAAACAAAATTTTATTCAAAGCTACCTAACCATTCTCGCCAAAACGCAAAGTACCATATGAGGGATAAGAAAAAAACTGAACTATGATCAATCGATCACTGACTTCCCTCACTTTTGTAAGCAAAATAGGTTTCTGCAGGTCAAAAGTATGATTGTAATAATAGTAAATTCATAGGAAATTATTTAGAAACTGCTAATGAAAGACATTAAATTATACTCTATGTTACATTGACATGTTATTCAAGTAAGCTACATAGTGTACCTATGTTACTACTCCCCGTAAAATGACTGGACTATATAACCTTGTTTTATCAAACTCAATCAAATTAACAACTGTCAGCTATGCTAAGGTATCATTTATCAGACTACATGAAAATATCCGATCGATTTCAAAGGAGGTTACGTTCTACCTTTACTTCAACTGCTTTCAACTCTCAAATATCACGCTAGTGGGAACATGCAAATTGTCGTTGCTGATGTTATTAGAGCTTTACCATCCTCTGCTTACTGTATGTAATTATTTAAAATAAGACAGAACAGTGGGTATTTAGCTTTCTCGAGAGATGCTCTACGAAGCTGGAACTGAAGGGCAGTGTTATGTGTAGTCATTCACATTCGTATTGTAACATGTCAGAGATTCATTTATATTTCTAATTTGACAAAACAAATAGCTCCTGATTTCCATTGTGATTTTGAGTAACATTATTCTTTGGAAACCTAATTGTGTAGCAATGTTCAGTTTCTTACATATCATTAGGTTAGGTCCTTAGGTTAAGTTCATGATAACCACCTAAGGACAGCAACAGGTTTCATCCATTCGCGATATGTTTCTAGACGACGTGCATAATATAAATAATCATTATTTGTAAAGTTATAACTATAAAAACCTTCAGTAGTAGGTAGTTGAAATAAATTTTTAACGTCGCTGAATTCCAATCTATTTTTTCGTTGGTGCAGCTTTTCTTAAAGGAACCTTGAAAATCAAAAACAAATGGCCATAAATATGTGTCAAAGTTTCAAATTTATCGTAATAACAATTATACACCCGCGTGAACAAAGTATTCTGCTCGACTTTAGTTGTTCCAATACTTATTCTCATATTGTATTTGGCAGAACATCAATCAAGTATCAAGTGGAATACCATATTAATAAAAAGGAGATGGAATTTTTTATTTGAACACAATATGTTACATTACCGTTGCCAATTTGGCAGCCGGTGTATAGAAAAGCAGGGTATTCGGCTGTAATTCAATAGAGATCTGACGGTGACGCGAAAATGCAATGTTTCCAGGCCATTTTATCGGTTATAACAATATAGAGCCCGATTATTGCATCAACGTTGGCATTTTGAAAGCTTTTGTAACATCATTAAACTGTGTGCCAATAAAAAGCGAATTAATCCCGTTTGAAGCTGCGCATTGGGAGGGTCTGAAGGGATTTTATTGAATGTATTCAAATGAGTTTATGAGTTACTTGACGCTTCCGTTCTGTTGAATTCAAGCCTACACTTTGACAAAAATTCCAATTGCTATCTGCTCTTCAATTAACCGGCGTACAATATACAACGAACGATACGTCGAGTTGGAAGAATTGATGTAGACTGAACAGGAATAACGAATCCCCTTTGTCCTCAAACATCATTTATTTCCAACTTTGAAGTAGGGATTATTAGAGCAAGAGACGTGTGACTACTGACTAATTATGTCTCACATCAGTAAAGCTTAATAATAATTCTTAATGGAGATTATCATTCGATTTTGTGTTAACTTTTAATATTTCTGACCCAAAAGATTCAAGCTATCTTCAGGAACTGTTTATTTGAATCCTTTAGAGAAAATAGAGAGAGAGACATACAGACAGATAGAGATAGATAGGGGGTGAGGGAGAGGAAGATAGAGAGAAGAGAGCGAGACAGAGACAGACAGAAGCAAAGACATGGACAGAGACAGAGAGATTATCATTCAATTTTGTGTTAACTTTCAATATTTCCGACCCAAAAGATTCAAGCTATCTTCAGGAACTGTTTATTTGAATCCTTTAGAGAAGAGGGAGATAGAGAGAAGAAAGAGAGTCAGGGGCAAATACATGGACAGAGACATAGGCAGAGACATAGGCAGAGACAGAGACATAGACAGAACATAGACCGAGACATAGACAGAGACGTAGGCAGATACATAGACAGATACATAGAAGAGACATAGACAGAGACATAGACGGACATAGACAGAGAAACATAGACAGAGAGAAATATCATTAAGAATCTGATTCGAAGTACTTATATTTTCTTCAAAACTTGAGAATGAAGATCAAAGTTCCTCCACCAACTCTAAATCGTTGATATTTTCTGAAACCAGAGCTGAGTTAATTTGCTTTAAAAATTACAGGCCTAATATAATTTCAGTTTCAAAGTGAAAATCCTGAATACATATATAAATTGCAATTTTTGTCACCATTCCGGGACCAGATAATATAATAATAAACATTTTCCGTCTCTTTGAATAATTTTCAATTTAGCTTCAATTGAATTCTGTTTTATGAGCTTCCATTTAATATTTAACAGCATCACAATTCTCGGTGAAAATCCCATTTCAGCCGAACGCCTATTATGTCGCGTTTCCTTCGTTTTCTCGTTCTTTCTCTAAAATAGACAATACAGCGTTAAACGCCCACTCTTCAATAATGACATATCGATTAATTTGGAACATGTATCCAACATTATATCATGAAGGGCCGTTTTGTAATTCATATTAAAATTTCAGTCAAGTACTTCAGTTATTTCCATCTAACATATTCTGACTGACCGACCAAAATTTATGATATTTAAACAACATCCAAACCTTGGTGATTGTGTGGTCTAATTAAAATATGGATACACAATTTGCATTCGTAAATTACAGCCCCTGCCATTGACCGGTCCAAAAATGTGCCGGTTCGCCAAAAAACCAACCACCAAATAACGTTAAAGCCCAAGATTGTCAAATTAGTAATCCAATCAACAGCCAGGCCTGTCCTCCAAACTCTCCCGAGTCGAAAGAGCCAACGGGAGAAATATTTCCCGGTTTGTCTCAGCTCTAAGCCTCTTGTCTAGCATTCCAGCAGGGAAATTATACTGCCGCAAGCCACAATATGTGTTATGTGTTTCAGTTATGTTCGTTTTTTAATTAGGAAGCATCGCTAATTTTAATTATTTTTGGCAATTGGTACACTAGTAATTTTTCGGTTACTGAACATCAATCTTAACACCGATCGGGCACATAAAATCACCAGGAAACAAATTTCGATTGTCTAGTCTCAAATTTTTTACTTTCAAAAATTTCTATAAATTTATGGTTCCAAAAAGAATAGAAGGGTTAATTTTTTAGGTGCTTATTTTTTCATTTTCTTACATACAAGGTGTTCCATCTCAGACGAGCCATCCCGTATATTTCTTATCCCATAGTGAGTGGAAAAATCTCCCGAAACACGTCGAATGATTTTGTTTGGGGGACATCTTTTGACGTATATTTGAGGCTTGAACGAGCAACTCCCTAATAGGGGCGCTTCAACCCCTCAAAATTGAATAGGGGAGAGGGGTTGAGTGATACGTCATTTGAAAGGTCTTGGAAGCCTCTTTACTACGGTGTGTGAAAAACGTAAATTTGATGAACCGTTTTCGCAAAAAATTAATTTTGTTGCTCGAATGCGCCACCTTGAATATTTTGGTTATTTGTACAATGTACAAGCTCATTTTTATTTAGCCTCTTTTACAAACTTAAACAATCTTCAAAAAATCACATTCGTAAAAAAATTGAATTGTGTTGTCATGCTTACAATGAAAGAAATTGAATCTGCGTGTTTAAATCAAATGTTCAAATTATCCTCCATTGACTTCCATGCAATAGACTGAAAACCGTCTCTAACATGGTTCAGCATAATTGGAGTTATTTGACGACACTCATTTACAATTCGTTGGCTTAGTTCGTCCAAATTTTCAGGCTGAGTCACAAAAATCTTGGACTTAAGAGGTCCCCACAAGAAGAAGTCCAGAGGGTTCAGGTCAGGTGATCGGGCAGGCCACTCCATAGGACCTCTTCTTCCAATCCAACGACCGGGGTATTGCAAATTGAGGTATTGGCGAACTGGTGCGGCGTAGTGAGGAGGAGCTCCGTCTTGTTGGAAATGCAATTGTTGCTCAAGTAGTAGAGGATCGTTTTCTAATTGTTCAGTTATTAACGGATCAATCGCATTTTCCAACATTTCAAGATAAATTTCGCCATTTAAATCACCAGGAATAAACAGAGGTCCAATTAAGTGGTCTCCCAAAATTCCTATCCAAACGTTTAGCTTTTCTCGATGTTGAGTGTGAGCTTCTCGAAATACATGAAGATTTGTATCGCTCCAAATTCTACAGTTATGCCGGTTAACCTCTCCATTAAGTAAAAAAGTGCATTCGTGAGAAAAGCTAACGTTGTACAAGAAATTTGGGTTATTTTTGATACGCTCGACCATAATTTCGCAAAACTCTTGCCTCCGATCCCAATCATCATCATTCAATTTCTGAATTAATTCAATTTTGTACGGATGGAACTTGTGTTTATGTAAAATTCTGAAAACGTTAGATTGGCTAATACCGGAAGCTGCAGAAAGTTGTCGTACAGATTGCATGTTTGGCATAAGTTGGACATGTCCCAATACCGCCACAGCTGCTCCTTCATCATTAACAATTCCAATGGGTGCCCTTTTTTTATCCATTACTGAACCCGTTTCCACAAATTTTGAAATCAATTCTATCACGTACTTATGGCGAACGCTACGTTCAGGATGGTTTTCGATAAATATCCTTGCAGCCGCTCGGGCATAATTTTGATTTTGGTAATAAAGGCTAACCAGCTCAACAAGTTCTTGCAATGTGTACACCATATTCTTTGAAATTTTAAACAAATCAGCAAAGTAGTAACTCAACAGATTGATTAAAATCATGAAATGATCGAAGAAACGTTAAAACCAGATAAACACCTTCTAAGAACAAAAAATTAAAGCAACATAAGGAGATGTTTTGCTGTTTTTTATTTATTAGTTTGAGAGAATGTATTATTGTATGGAAGTCAATGGAGGACAATTTGAACATTTGATTTAAACACGCAGATTTAATTTTTTTGAAGATTGTTTAAGTTTGTAAGAAAGTCTTAATAAAAATGAGCTTATTGTACAAATAACCAAAATATTGAAGGTGGCGCATTCGAGCAACAAAATTAATTTTTGGCGAAAACGGTTCATAAAATTTACGTTTTTCATACACCGTTGTAAAGAGGCTTCCAAGACCTTTCAAATGACGTATCACTCAACCCCTCTCCCTTATTCAATTTTGAGGGGTTGAAGCACCCCCTATTAGGGGGTTGCTCGTTCAAGCCTCAAATATACGGAGTGGCTCGTCTGAGATGGAACATCTTGTATATGTAACGCAATACTTCTTTCCAAAAATAACGCCTTGTAGAATGGAGCTATGTTACATTCTACAAGGCATTTTTATTTTAAATGTGATGAGAAATCAGAAAGAAAACAGATTTCTGAGACAGGAGTTGAACCTTGTGTAGATATGTTGAATGTTCAAATCACTTATTCACTAAATCATACAAAAACTTTGAGGATTTTCGGCCTATAAATGTGGCATTATTATTAAACTACTTTATTTCTGCGTTGGTAGCGAAAAGACCCCAAGTTATTGATATTTCATATTTTTCATAAAATATTACTGAGAAGCAATATTACTTCTGAAGAAAGCCGAGGTTCAGAGTTATATTTGATTCAACGAACGTTCCATCAGCTTGTTTCGGATAAGCCGTCTCATATTTAGAGAAGATTATCGTATTCGATATACTTTCAGCTTCAAATGAATTTACATTTGAAACTTCGTACTAAAAGTGGGCCGCTCCAAACCATATTACAAGTGATCACATTCGTTATGCGTGAATAACTTGAAGGCGTACAAACTGAACTAATATCAGAGCAATGAGATTTAGAGATTTATTACAAGTGATTAAATTCGTTATGCGTGAATATCTTGAAGGGATACAAACTAAACTAATATCAGAGCTATGAGATTTTGAGATTTCAAGTAACATTTTCAGTTGCATGCTGCTTCTATACACTGTAGTAGTGATGTATTGTTCATCAGCTTAAAAAAAAAATCATGGTATATGAGTTTCATGTGCGAACTGTACATGAATATCAGTTCTAGAGGTGATCTTAAATTCCCAAAACTATCAAAATATAAAATTGTATCTTTGTTTATGAAAGCTACTTAGTGACTTGCTCTATCTTGTGAATCCAGATTAACGATAGCACACTCATTTAGGAGTGGACCAGAGATCGGTGTATCATCTTGCATGAATATATCACGAAAATGAGGAATTTTCCAGATCTTAACGAATCGAGATCGAATAAGGGTATTCTGGGTAGCTTTATTGAAAGTTTTTTTTGTTTCTATAGATACAGTCCGAGACTATTCGGATGCTTTTTCAAGTATAGACCGGACCCTTGTTTACCCAGCGCTATAACTTCCATCGATTTGTTATGACCTCTTCTAAATTTCGTTGAGCTTGTTCTGATTTGTTAACCGCATTTACTATAGCTGTTGCCCCACCAGTTAGAGCATCTACAGCTGATAGGCCGGCAAACAGAGGTATAGGGAACAGAAGAAATCCACCGGTTTTAGGTAAAGGGATCACTCTTGGTAAATTTACTTTCTTCCTCCCTCCCACTCTTTTCATTTCATTTTTAGCAACGTTCAAAGCGAATCGCTTTTTTTCAAATCAGTGTGATTGGTCTTGTTCATTTTTTCACGAAAACCTCTGACTACTATTATGGAAACCGTTCTCGTTTCTGACGTTTCTTCTTAACACCCCTACCGGATTTCCTTTTACTCTTCTTTTATTTCTATATACCCATACCTTATGTCTGATATCTAAGTTTTATCTAACTGATTTATACCGGGATCTCCACGTTTCAAACGCTTCACTAATTTCGTACCTGAGTCACAATACTGTTAACCTGGTAGGTGTAGTTCGAACGGCAGATTATTTATTAGTGAGTTAACAACCAAATATCAACTTCTACAGCAAACGTTAGCTTAGAATCAAGAATTGGAATATCACCCATTCTCTGAAAATGATCATGTAATCAATCCTCTACAAGCCAAACCGAATTCTGTTATCATATTTGATGATGTGTTGTGTAATAAACAAGACAAGATCAGAGCGTACTTTCCAAGAGGTAGACATAATTTTATTGACAGTTTCTATCTCTGTCAGTCAAGCAAAATGTCCAAACCATGGAATAAGTGATAATACTAAGACTACGATAATTTTCAAACAAGATCTTAACCTTAGACATATATATGACGATCATGTAACTAGCGATATGCTACTTGAGAGATTCATATTATGTAATTATTAGTATTAAAAGAAAAACAAGGTAACGTTATCCTAGCGCATCCGCCATTTTATTCAGAAAATTTGCTGTGCTTTCGAAATTCAAGAAGCTATTTGATTGGAAACTTTACAACTGTACGATCAAACTCTGTTGTTTTTCCTCTCGTCTGATACCTTGGATTTTGCATTTAAATTCGATCTACTCTGACGTTGCTGATTTCAGTATTAGTATACCACACCTGTGTTAAAATAATGTGTTATCGTGCAATTCGTTCTAATATACTCGCATAATTTCTTCTGAAATTTTTCGTTGAATTCTAAACGTTAATTGAGAATGATTAATATCGAAATAAGGAAATAACGTGTAGTACTCCATTCAGAACTTTAGAATCCAGAGATTCATATAATGGTTATATATACAGATTTGAATAATAACACCCAGTATTAGAGGAGCAATTCATTTGAAATTTTCACATAATATGTACTCCCATATATCAAAGAAGTGATTCCAACAAAAAATATCAACGATACCTCGGTATTTTTTGCTGAAAATAAATAAACAATGATGTTTGATAAAGCCACTACGTTGCCATGACAACCAACAATTTTTAATGGCACCCTATATTTTTTTTCTTGTGCTATGAACAGATCTATATTTTCTGCATACGGGCCACTAAAAAGGTTTATCTTCAACACTTGAAATTTTTTTAGAACTTTTGAAAGACAACACTGTGTGATACGTAGTCGGTTCGGATTAACTTCGCTAAGCAGTAAACTTCTTTCTGCGATCGTTTCCATAATATCTTCAACATACACAACCAAACAAAAACAATAACAAACGACAGAAAGTGTAAAATCCCTTAATCTGAAAAACGTTTTCCATGACTACCTTCTTTTTCGCAGCCAACTTTGTTTTCCGGTGATTGATATTCTATCGAATTCAAGTTAATGTGATTTCTTACACAAGGTCATTGAAATTTTAGTTGCTCGTACGCAGAAAACATGGATCTGTTCATAGCACAAGAATAAAATATTGTTGGTTGCCATGGCAACGTAACTTCTCCTCTAGAATGGAATTATATGAATCGAAATTTAGTGCTCAATAGCAATTTGTGTTTAATAAGCTTTATTAATCTTTTTTACAGGAGGTTTCTTTTGCAAGGGATGGAGTGAAGAGTGGGTTGTGTTGTACGAAGACTCTACGATAGCGTGGTTTGCAGACAAAGGTCTAAGTAGACCGAGAGGACGTATACGAATAAGCGAGGCACCCGAACTGCTCGCAGTTGGAGAATGGACCAGAAAAGTGCCAAAGAAACCTAGATTTTCACGTTCATGTCATGTAGCACAATTACTAGCCATAGGAACAAGAGTACCGGAAGATGTATACTGGCTCATGGCTCAATCGCCTGCGGAAGTCAAGTAAGTAATTGTTAATAATTACTAACCGTTGAAGTGTTATATAGATTATGGGAATAGGCGAAATACAAACAGAGATCAATGAAGGATCGAATAGTTTTAACTTATCCTCACCCGTTATTTAGAATTACTCTGAAACGTGACTATAATTTTCCAACTGCGGAAAAAGAACGACCCTAGGGTTGTTCGGGAAGTGCTTTGGTCATATATAAAATAAACAGTTCGGTCTGACAAAATTCTTTACTCTGTTAAGGAAAGCCCAGAGAGTTTTAATGACTTTTCGCAACGTTCCTACACTTGCAGTTTCGTTTAGCGACATGACTCATACACAGATACGATATCATAGACCAATATTCTTTCTTGGTCATTCCAGGACGTTTCTCTGCGATCGCTCCTTCCAATTCCACCAAAAAGTGTTGCCAAATATTGGCCAGTAATGCCTTAACCTCCTTAAAGTAATCAAACATTATGTTTCCAGCGGTCTTCACCTTTTTGTAGCTTGTTCACCTTGCTCAGTTCTTAATTTATATTGCCTTTCCTCAACGTTTGGGGAACCCATGGTCACAAAATAAAAAGGAATTAATTACAACTCGGATTCCATTTTGCACAATCTAACCCAGTAGATCTCTTGACATCGAAAAAATTCGGAATTTTTGTGAAGACCTTCATTTTGATGTTCTAAGTCAATTTGAGCCGAGGGATTTTTTAGGGGTGAGATGGGATGTATTTAAATTTTCAGGAATTATCTCGAAAATTATCAATTAAAAAAAAATAATTGTTCTTTCATTCAATCACTAACGGCTTGTACCATCGATTTTTTGAAGTAAAATAGTTTATTAAGCTTCAGTAAACAGTTATGAAATAAAACAGTAAGAAGGTACAATGAGAATAAAATAATCATATTGCTATCTTAAAACTATCCAGAACACATTAATCATTTAGAATCACAATTACCTATATCTAACAATGAGAAAAAAACAGTTAATATAAAATCTACTTCAAAGTTTTTATTTACAGATTACTTAATTAATTTAAAGGTGATCTATTTACTATTTAAAAATTCTCCATTAAAGTTGGGTTTCGAAATACATATATACTTAAACAATTCACAATTACAATTGAATCGTACTTAAGAATCAATCAATCCGTATACCTATGGGTCGGCTCCGAGGAGAGCCCTTGAAGCTCTCGCTGGATTACCACCTCTACACTTATACATAAAAACTGAGGCCATGAGAACGGCGTATAGGTTGAAGGGCCTAGGCCACTGGACCAAAACGCACCACTCTCGTGGACACTCATCGATTTTAAGTGAGGCAATCTCTGAATGCCCCATACTAGAAATGAAGCAAGATAGCATGATTCCTGCTATATGTCTCACTTCCTCATCCGGGATAGAGGAGATTGGAACAACGATACCCTCACCCTACTGCCACCAGACGGGCTCGTATGGTTCACAGATGGGTCCAAGGTAGGTCAGGCTTCTGGGGCGGGAGTGTACCTAAAAGGCCAAGGATCACTACCTCAGTGACTCTAGGCGTTCACTGCACGGTTTTTCAGGCGAAGGTCTACGCAATATTGACTTGTGCCATGGAAAACCTGCGAAGAAACTATGTAAATAGGCGCATATATATTTGCACATACAGCCGGTCGGCTCTGGGAGCTCTCAAATCACCCAGAGTCACATCAAGGCTGGTCAAAGATTGCAGGGATACACTGGCTGAACTAGCTAGGAGAAATAAAGTTAAACTCATCTGGGTCCCCGGACACAGCGGAGCTGTAGGGAACGAAATGGCCGACTCTCTGGCCAGGAGAGGGTCGTCTAGCGCCCTTATCGGGCCGGAGCCAATGATCGATTTATCAAACTACGTAGGGGGTCTCGCCCTTCTGGGCCAACTGAATAAAGAGTGGTCTAAACTGTGGCAAGAAACACCATGCATGAGGCAGGCCAAGCTCTTCATCAAAGAGCCTGTGCCTGGGCTCTCAAAGAAACTCTCTGAACAGAAGGGACATCAGAGAGATGACTGGAATCCTAACCGTTCACTGTCGTCTTAACAAACATCTCCACACTATTGGCATCAGAGATGACCCAATATGTAGGAAATGCAGAGAGGTGGAAGAAACTGTATCTCACATCCTGTTGGAATGCCCAGCATTAGCATCCCTCAGGCATCGACACTTCGGAGAATTAAAACTGCTCTCAGAACAACTTGTCGAAGCCAGCACTGGCAATAGTCTGGGTTTCTGACGGGCCACAAACCTGCTAGAATAGAATAGGCTTCTGACCACGAAGAGCACAATGGGCCCAACTAAGTGGCCTAAATGCCATCAGGGGGCTAAGCCCCCTCCCCTCTTATGATGATGATGATTCCTATGGGTAGACATTTAAAAAACGAATACATTCATAACACAGATATATTTTAGTTAGAGTTAATCTATGACAAGAATAATTATAGCTATTTTCATTCCTCGTGTTATAGTCATGGTCTATCAGTTCCTCTGAAAATATATGCTGATGTTTTTGCATAAAAGTAAGCATCCAAACATATACAATCCTGGTATTGTTGAAAGCTGGTTACTAGCAAATTTACCTTTACATAACTGTTTAAATTTCATTCTAAGAACAATTCTTAGAACACGTTTTTGCAGTTTAAAGATATCTGCTAGAATAAAAGTTGACAAAATAAACACACCTTAGAAAACTATGGCTAGCCGTTCTGGATAAGACCCTTCATGCAAACCATCATTGATTTAGTTTTTTCGAATGTACGTTAATATGTTCATACCATTTTAGATGTGCGTCAATTGTGACGCCTAAAGAATTTGTCACTACTTGAAATGGAAAAACAAAACAGTTATGACAAAGATTCAGGAATTGTTTTTCTCGAGCTTGACAATGAGGGGGTGAGCTCGTGTAGTCCGCTTACCTAGAATTTCTCGTGGTGGAATAACAGACGAGATTTCTGATGAACACCAACTATGGAAATATCTATAGAAAAGGGAGATATCGCCCACCTTTCGACGATGTTCTAGAGAGTCGATGAATTCAGTCAGACGAATATCTTCTCTTCTGGATATAATCCAAGAGCTTCAGCGTATGTTTGGGAGTCGAACTCCAAACATGTTAACAATACTCCAGGACAGGTCGAATCTGTGCTTTGTAGGAGCTGCTGAGATGTAAATTAGCCCTTGACACGGAATAAAAAATTTGTTTTCGCAATGTTTCTCACATGATCATCCTGTGAGAGGTTGCTGTTAGTGGTGATTCCGAGCATACATATAGAAAACTCCATAGGAATAGTTGTACCTGACAACATCATCATATTAGGCATTGTGGAATCTGCTTTCCTGAAGAAGATGCAACCTTGAGTTTTGGTTGCATTAAAATCTACTAGATTATCAGATCCCCTTTTCAATCGTGACCAGATCTCCATTAATTGCGTCAAGGTCCTCTGGCCCCATTGGACGGTATAAAGGCTGTAGATGAGAAAGCAGTATGAAGTGTACCATCATCTGCAAAGCTGGTGGTCACTTTCAACATATCGTTGATATCGAGCAGAAAAAAGTTTGTGCCAAGACAGATCCCTATGGAACACCAGGCTTAATATCCATTTTATCGGAGAATAATCCGTCAAACCTAAATGATTAAAATTAATTCATAAATAATTAAAATGTTATGTAATTTCATGTTAAGATTTTTTATGGACCTAGAGCGACCTTGATGTAAGGTCCAAAGCCGATCGATAAAACCCGGTCAACATCATACTCGGTTCAATAATTTTTCAGGCACACATTTACTTATGTTTGAAACACTCATACCTACATTTAAAAACATTTAACTTTCGCTATGATGCAACTTCATTGGTTATAAACAACCCCTCGTACCCTGTCAACAGGGGTTCGGCACCGACAAGGGTCATTTTCCAATTTTTGGTGTTGGGTTCAGAATTTGCCTGGTCAGCATGGTTGTTCATTACTCCTCTATTACTCTTAATTTTTTATTTCGTTTCCCGATGTGTCGTTGGCTCTTGTGAGATCGGTTTGTGGCGGGTATGAACCTGGTTTTGTTTGAGGAGTTTATATACATGGGTAATTTACTAGAAACTATTTCGTTACATATACATTTATTATTTGTAAGATTTTTATCCCGTCTTTTATATCTCGTTCGGAAAAGTTTTATCCACATTTGAATGTGTTGACGACCAACCGAGACATTCTGATATTTATTGATCGATAACTATTTCAAGTTCAACGATGCATTGTCACAATGCACATCAAATTTGACCACTGTACTGAGTTGAGTTTAACCGTATATAGTGGAAGTAGATGGTATCAGTGTTTTCGTGAACTATTATGATATGTTCATTGTTTTTTTTTACTACTAAAGCTCTGACGAAGCGAAACATAAATTCACTGAACTTTAGCAAAAAGTAGAACATATTCAATACCTTTGTCAAGTAAAATTTTATCACGGCCTCATGAAAAATCACAAACAATACTCCTATCAACCCCGTAGTATCCTATGTTAATAGCCCTACACATAATCTAGCGGTAAAATTAAATTCAATTTTCAGACATATAAGTATCTTCAAGCCTAAGTATGCAGTAAAAAACTTTCAAAGTTAATAAATAGATTAACATTCCCTAAAAATTGAATTTTGATATCTTTTGATGTCTCAAATATTTTTTCATATATTCTCCCAATGAATGTAAAATTTTGATATCGAAAATTCTGAAAAAATCACATACAAATTCCGTATTAAAATCCGAGATAGAACAAGCTTTTGATCTTTGCCTTAGCCAAAATTATTGTCAATTTAATAACTAGTTTTTCACACAAAATAATGTATTAGATATGGGATCCCCATTGAGTCCTCTTTTGACAGATATGTTCATGTCTTATATTGAAGAAACTATAATGAGTTCCCCTCTAGCTAAAAATCATTTTCATTGTTGGTTCAGATATGTAGATGATGTTTTATCCTTCTTCAAAGGTACATCACGACAATTGAATGTTTTATTATCCTTCATTAATAATATGCATCCTAACATTAAGTTCACTTCAGAAACTGATAAAGATAACAAAATAAACTTCCTAGACCTTACCCTCACGCACCATGATAATATCATTCATTACTTTCAAAATTTATAGAAAACCTACATTCACAGAAACAACTATTGCCAATTCATTTTTAAGTCCCTGTACTCACAAATTAACAGCATACAACTCTATGATACATAGAGTCTTCTCATTTTCTCTTTCTCCTGAAAACCTGAATCAAGAATTGAATATAATCAAGGTTAGCCATTAACAATTGTTTTCAACCTCAAATTATATCCTAATTAATTGACGGAAAAAAGCAGAAATTAACTTAGTCAAGTATCTATCCTTTTACAAACAATTTAAATTCCTCACATATTTTGGTACTGTAAGTGAAATAATTGCACACATTTCATCGAAACATAATCTAAAAGTTAGCTCCAAACCTCAAAATAAATTGTCCTAGTGTTTGTTCAAGGCTAAAGATAAAACAAATAAGTTTAATAAACCTGGAGTATATAAATTAACCTGTTCAGAGTGTGATAACTTTTACATTGGTAGATCTAGTCGTAATATAAATATTAGATATAAGGAACATTTTCGATCTTTTAAATTTAATAAACACATTCAGTAGTAGTACAGTACAGGTTTTAAATTAAACACACTAGAATTAATAGAAATTATCAAAGGTATTGAAAATAATGACAATAAAATTTTCAACGATCAATTAGATGTATGCGACAGCATTCTATTTGCTGTCTTGATAACGTAAAATTTCCCATAATCGTCTTGTGCCTTCCTAGAATACCTCCACATTAAAATTTCCTTATCACAATATTAACTCTACCTCATTATCCAATTTCAATTATACCGGGATATCAAAAATTATCTTGATCAAGGGTAGTTGTGGAATCTAGAACGTGTGTCTTACTTTACGTTTAGAATAATTAAGTCACTGTCACACTGACATCATCAATAACCTACAAATTTCATACCTATTTATTTCAGTTGTGAAACAATAATGAACTACAAATTAAAAATTATCTTGGTCAAGGGTGGTTGTGGAATGTAAAACGTCTGTCTTACTTTACATTTTTGAATATGTTTTGTTGTGTCAGAATCTGTTAAGTCATTGTGCTGAAATTTTCCAATCCAGTTTTTGAATCATGCCTCTTACGACACAGAACAAAATTTTCATGATTGAAGCCTATTTTCGAACGGGTGCGCTAGTTAATGGAAATTGACAATACAGTCAACGTTTGTGTTTGCACAATTTTCGAGAGCACTTCCCAAACGTGGCAATATTACCGGACAATTTTTATGCGTGCCTTACAAACTGTGTTGAAGTGTTTCGCGAAACTGGTTGTGTAACTCATGAAAAAGGTGCTGGTAGACCAAGAGTTCGTACAGAAGAAGTTGTCAATGACGTTCGTCAACGTATGGAAGAGGAGCCTGCAATACCTTTGAAACGTCTTTCTCAGGAAATTGGACTTTCTTATGGAACATGTCAGAAGATTTTAAAGAAAGACTTGAACATGCATCCATATAAGATGCAAGCACATCAAGCTCTTCTGCCCGCAGACCACCACAGACACCTTGCTTATTGCCATTGGTTTGTCAATAATTTAATGAATGACGATCTTCTGGTCTTAACTTTTTTTTCTGACGAAGCGTGGTTCCACCTTTCGGGAGACATCAATTCTCAAAATATGCGAATGTGGAGCAATGATAACCCTCATGTTTTTACTGAATCGCCACTACATGCTCAAAAAATCGGTGTTTGGATGGCAGTTTCTCGCAGAAGAATAATTGGGCCAATTTTTTTCGATTTCACCGTCAACGCAGAAAGGTACAGACACAACTTTTCGGCTGAATTTGTGCAACAGTTAAACGATGATGAACTTCGGTAAGGTTATTTCCAGCATGACGGTGCAACAGCACATACTACACGAGAAAATATTGCTTTTCTCCGCGAGTTTTTTGATGACCGGCTGATAAGTTTGCATACAGAAGTTGAATTTCCTCCGAGATCACCTTGTTTGACAATTATGGACTATTTCATATTTCCTTACTTAAAAAACAAGATTTTCGCAACTCCGGTAAATAATTTGCAAGAACTTCAACAAAGAATAGTTCAGCAATGTGCAACCATAACGCCAGAAATGCTGCAAAAAGGTTTTCACAGCATGAGGATGCGCGTCAACTTGTGCATCGAACAAAACGGGGGATATTTCCAACAATTACTGTAATTTAGTTTTTCTTGTTACTAAAACCGTTATTTCATAATTTGTAGTTCATTATTGTTTTACAACTGAAATAAATAGGTATGAATGAAATTTGTAGGTTATTGATGATGTCAGTGTGACAGTGACATAATTATTTCAAACGTAAAGTAAGACCACGGTCGTACATACAGGTCTGGAAACTCATTAGTGTGAAGTTACCCACAGTTTTCCATCCACACTTTATGACGTGTGTACTGTCGAAGATGGGATAGAGGAGAATTTGCAAGCTATGTTGCCAGATTTATCAGACAATCTGCTACCAAGTCCGTTTTCAGAAATTATTTGTTCTACCTGATTGATCTGCTCTTAAATGATATTATCATTACAACCTGTGACAAACCGTACGAAAGGAAGAAATATTTTTTTTTATAGAGTTTTTGAAAAATCGATATCTCCGTAAGTACGATGAGCTTGTTCATGAAATTTTGGCTGATAAATCTAATCAATCTACTCTTACATGATATTATCATTACAACCTGTGACAAACCGTACGAAAGGGAGAAATAATTTTTTTTTAGAATTTTTGAAAACTCGATATCTCTGTAAGTACGATGAGCTTGTTCATGAAATTTTGGCTGATAAATCTAATCAATCTACTCTTACATGATATTATCATTACAACCTGTGACAAACCGTACGAAAGGGAGAAATAATTTTTTTTTAGAATTTTTGAAAAATCGATATCTCTGTAAGTACGATGAGCTTGTTCATGAAATTTTGGCTGATAAATCTAATCAATCTAGTCTTACATGATATCATCATTACAACCTGTGACAAACCGTACGAAAGGGATAAATATTTTTTTTTTAGAATTTTTGAAAAATCGATATCTCTGTAAGTACGATGAGCTTGTTTATGAAATTTTGGCTGATAAATCTAATCAATCTACTCTTACATGATATTATCATTACAACCTGTGACAAACCGTACGAAAGGGAGAAATAATTTTTTTTTAGAATTTTTGAAAAATCGATATCTCTGTAAGTACGATGAGCTTGTTCATGAAATTTTGGCTGATAAATCTAATCAATCTACTCTTACATGATATTATCATTACAACCTGTGACAAACCGTACGAAAGGAAGAAATAATTTTTTTTTAGAATTTTTGAAAAATCGATATCTCTGTAAGTACGATGAGCTTGTTCATGAAATTTTGGCTGATAAATCTGATCAATCTACTCTTACATGATATTATCATTACAACCTGTGACAAACCGTACGAAAGGGAGAAATAATTTTTTTTTAGAATTTTTGAAAACTCGATATCTCTGTAAGTACGATGAGCTTGTTCATGAAATTTTGGCTGATAAATCTAATCAATCTACTCTTACATGATATTATCATTACAACCTGTGACAAACCGTACGAAAGGGAGAAATAATTTTTGTTTAGAATTTTCGAAAAATCGATATCTCTGTAAGTACGATGAGCTTGTTCATGAAATTTTGGCTGATAAATCTAATCAATCTACTCTTATATGATATTATCATTACAACCTGTGACAAACCGTACGAAAGGGAGAAATAATTTTTTTTTAGAATTTTTGAAAAATCGATATTTCTGTAAGTACGATGAGCTTGTTCATGAAATTTTGGCTGATAAATCTAATCAATCTACTCTTACATGATATTATCATTACGACCTGTGACAAACCGTAAGAAAGGGAGAAATAATTTTTTTTTAGAATTTTTGAAAAATCGATATCTCTGTAAGTACGATGAGCTTGTTCATGAAATTTTGGCTGATAAATCTTATCAATCTACTCTTACATGATATTATCATTACAACCTGTGACAAACCGTACGAAAGGGAGAAATATTTTTTTTTTTGAATTTTTGAAAAATCGATATCTCTGTAAGTACGATGAGCTTGTTCATGAAATTTTGGCTGATAAATCTAATCAATCTACTCTTACATGATAGTATCATTACAACCTGTGACAAACCGTACGAAAGAGAGAAATAATTTTTTTTTAGAATTTTTGAAAAATCGATATCTCTGTAAGTACGATGAGCTTGTTCATGAAATTTTGGCTGATAAATCTAATCAATCTACTCTTACATGATATTATCATTACGACCTGTGACAAACCGTACGAAAGGGAGAAATAATTTTTTTTTAGAATTTTTGAAAAATCGATATCTCTGTAAGTACGATGAGCTTGTTCATGAAATTTTGGCTGATAAATCTAATCAATCTACTCTTACATGATATTATCATTACAACCTGTGACAAACCGTACGAAAGGGAGAAATAGTTTTTTTTAGAATTTTTGAAAAATCGATATCTCTGTAAGTACGATGAGCTTGTTCATGAAATTTTGGCTGATAAATCTAATCAATCTACTCTTACATGATATTATCATTACAACCTGTGACAAACCGTACAAAAGGGAGAAATAATTTTTTTTTAGAATTTTTGAAAAATCGATATCTCTGTAAGTACGATGAGCTTGTTCATGAAATTCTGGCTGATAAATCTAATCAATCTACTCTTACATGATATTATCATTACAACCTGTGACAAACCGTACGAAAGGGAGAAATAATTTTTTTATAGAGTTTTTGAAAAATCGATATCTCCGTAAGTACGATGAGCTTGTTCATGAAATTTTGGCTGATAAATCTAATCAATCTAGTCTTACATGATATCATCATTACAACCTGTGACAAACCGTACGAAAGGGAAAAATAATTTTTTTTTAGAATTTTTGAAAAATCGATATCTTTGTAAGTACGATGAGCTTGTTCATGAAATTTTGGCTGATAAATCTAATCAATCTACTCTTACATGATATTATCATTACGACCTGTGACAAACCCTACGAAAGGGAGAAATAATTTTTTTTTATCTCTGTAAGTACGATGATCTTGTTCATGAAATTTTGGCTGATAAATCTTATCAATCTACTCTTACATGATATTATCATTACAACCTGTGACAAACCGTACGGAATTGAGAAATATTTTTTTTTTGAATTTTCGAAAAATCGATATCTCTGTAAGTACGATGAGTAGTAGTAGTACTGTATATGATAAATGATGATGATATCATGTAAGAGTAGATTGATTAGATTTATCAGCCAAAATGTCATGAACAAGCTCATCGTACTTACAGAGATATCGATTTTTCAAAAATTCTAAAAAAAAATTATTTCTCCCTTTCGTACGGTTTGTCACAGGTCGTAATGATAATATCATGTAAGAGTAGATTGATTAGATTTATCAGCCAAAATTTCATGAACAAGCTCATCGTACTTACAGAGATATCGATTTTTCAAAAATTTAAAAAAAAAATTATTTCTTTCTTTCGTACGGTTTGTCACAGGTTGTAATGATAATATCATGTAAGAGTAGATTGATTAGATTTATCAGCCAAAATTACATGAACAAGCTCATCGTACTTACAGAGATATCGATTTTTCAAAAATTCTAAAAAAAAAATATTTCTCCCTTTCGTACGGTTTGTCACAGGTTGTAATGATAATATCATGTAAGAGTAGATTGATTAGATTTATCAGCCAAAATTTCATGAACAAGCTCATCGTACTTACAGAGATATCGATTTTTCAAAAATTCTAAAAAAAAATTATATCTCCCTTTCGTACGGTTTGTCACAGGTTGTAATGATGATATCATGTAAGACTAGATTGATTAGATTTATCAGCCAAAATTTCATGAACAAGCTCATCGTACTTACAGAGATATCGATTTTTCAAAAATTCTAAAAAAAAATTATTTCTCCCTCTCGTACGGTTTGTCACAGGTTGTAATGATAATATCATGTAAGAGTAGATTGATTAGATTTATCAGCCAAAATTTCATGAACAAGCTCATCGTACTTACAGAGATATCAATTTTTCAAAAATTCTAAAAAAAAATTATTTCTCCCTTTCGTACGGTTTGTCACAGGTTGTAATGATAATATCATGTAAGAGTAGATTGATTAGATTTATCAGCCAAAATTTCATAAACAAGCTCATCGTACTTACAGAGATATCGATTTTTCAAAAATTCTAAAAAAAAATTATTTCTCCCTTTCGTACGGTTTGTCACAGGTTGTTATGATGATATCATGTAAGACTAGATTGATTAGATTTATCAGCCAAAATTTCATGAACAAGCTCATCGTACTTACAGAGATATCGATTTTTCAAAAATTCTAAAAAAAAATTGTTTCTCCCTCTCGTACGGTTTGTCACAGGTTGTAATGATAATATCATGTAAGAGTAGATTGATTAGATTCATCAACCAAAATTTCATGAACAAGCTCATCGTACTTACAGAGATATCAATTTTTCAAAAATTTAAAAAAAAAATTATTTCTCCCTTTCGTACGGGTTGTCACAGGTTGTAATGATGATATCATGTAAGACTAGATTGATTAGATTTATCAGCCAAAATTTCATGAACAAGCTCATCGTACTTACGGAGATATCGATTTTTCAAAAACTCTATAAAAAAAATTATTTCTCCATTTCGTACGGTTTGTCACAGGTTGTAATGATAATATCATGTAAGAGTAGATTGATTAGATTTATCAGCCAAAATTTCATGAACAAGCTCATCGTACTTACGGAGATATCGATTTTTCAGAAATTCTACAAAAAAAGTATTCCCTTATTTTGTACGGTTTGTCGAGAGATGTAATACAGTTGTGTTGTAAAAGTAACATGAGGAGATTTATGCTCCAAAATTTCATGAACAAGCTGACCGTAGTGTCGGAGATATCGACTTTTCAAAAATTCTGTTAAAAAACTGTTTCCTCCTTTCATACGGCTTGTCAAGGATTGTAATGGTATTGTGACGAAAGATCAGCCTAAGGAGATGCATCAATCCAAATTTTATCAAAAAGCTTGCCGTAGTTTACAAAAAGTAATGATATTAATTTCTTTATTCATACCGTTTGTAAAGAAATGAAATATTGGCACCCTGTAGGTGCAGCCCATGTGGAGTATTTAAAGGATATTATTTTATTTGTTCTTAATAATCAATATAAATAATTTGTTATCATAATAAGTTACATCAATCAGGTAGAACAAATAATTTCTGAAAACGGACTTGGTAGCAGATTGTCTGATAAATCTGGCAACATAGCTTGCAAATTCTCCTCTATCCCATCTCCGACAGTACACACGTCATAAAGTGTGGATGGAAAAGTGTGGGTAACTTCACACTAATTGGAAACTCGGGGCTGTTTCCTATGTGAGAAGTGGGACCGCTAAGCGTCGTCTGTCGCGTAGTATCAAAAGACGTCACGGGTGGCGAGGGATGTTCTCTGGCACGTATACGACAGTGTTCTCTGACAACTGTCATTCTTCACTTGTAAACACAAGTTTTTAGAAACAAATTACGAAACCGTGCATTGTGCCGAAATGCAAAACGGGGTACAAAAGTGTAAAGCAAGAAACTTCTGTTTTTAAAGTGCCGCAAGATGCGGAAATGCGAAAAAAGTGGATGCTTGCTATTCCGGATAGAAATCGTTTTACCGAGGTCTTTTGTGTGCGTCATGTATAACGAAAAAGGGGAAGTTATTTTCAAGGTGAGTAATACATTTTGACAAGAGTGACAGTTCTATTCCTCTCTCTCAAATCAGAATACTTAGTAACACTGCTTGCGATTCCGGAAAGAAATCGTTTTACCACTTCGATCCAAGCGCTAGCTAGTGGCTGAGCGAGGTACTACGAGTCCACAGACCTGTATATACGACCGTGAGTAAGACACAAGTTTTAGATTCCACAACCACCCTTGACCAAGATAATTTTTGATATCCCGGTACTATTCTATCGATGTATTCCCCCAACTGGAACCTCACTTATTACCTGTGTCTTATAATGTACCATAAATAGGCAAGAATATTCATATTTTCATACATTAGTATAGTTTGAAAATGACACGCTAGTATTGAAACTATAGTCACGATTTTTTTCTATAATATATGTGAGAAAAAACAAAGTGTTTCATTTTGTTATATCAAAATTTTATAAGCTACAATTTTCCTCATGGCTATTTCTCTCGATAAATTGATAATTTTCGAGGTAATTGCCATACACTAGCATTCATCTTTCACTCTCTAATAAAATCGCTTAACTCAACTTTTCAGGATTTTTCTCAGAACATCGAAATGAAGGTCTTCACAAAAATCCAGGTTGGTAGAAAGTTTTCCGAAGTTTTGTCCCTATCGTGTCTAATTTTACTGCTCTATGTGATTAGTAACTCTTTTATGATTTAAAATTATCGTAGTTTTCGAATTTATTTCAATTATTTATATTTCTTGAAAGCTTCTATAATACATAAACAAGATAACAATGTCGATAATGCCTTGAAAACCTACATGCGTGGGAGATAATTGTATGGATCAATTCATAAAACTTCGAATGGCATTCCCATAAGGATTTGAAATTCAGTTTTGTAAACAACATCATTCTGATAATCGTATCGAGGGAAAGAAAGATATGAATAAGCTCTATTACAGACTGAAGAGAACCTTCTTGGAACTACCAATCCATTCGTTTTCCTTTATGTACCCGCTTTATCCAACTGTCGCTAATTTAGATAACTTCTCCCTGGTCACATCTTCAAATCTTATTAGAGTTCAGTAAACTTCTATCTCTATAACAGATCCATTAAATGATATCCAAACTTATTACTGTTCCTTGTTTCAGTGATTGGATGACTGCTATTAGTAACACAGTAAGTTATTACTATTTTACAATATTGCATGTTTTACTGTTATGTTAGTTGATGCACCCTTGAAAATGAAAGATTTTTTTAGAGATTACATCATTTGAAGTAATTATAGTACAGTAAATATGACGGGAAAAATGGCTTTTGTTGAAAAAAATGACCGAAGGTATTTTTTTGTTATAAATCGTTAGCGGGACATGTGATGAGCTCAAAACCAAAAAGCTCCTCGCCTTGGACTTTTTTGAGAATACCAAAATTTTGTAAACAGAAATTGTAAAGAACAATATTATCTACAATTTGTTTCATGCAGCTGTTGCATTAGAACCAAAAGTTAACGAAGGAGAGGGCTCCAAAGTTACCAAAAATTTGCACTTCAATGAAAAGAACCTACATACAAGAGCAAGGTGAAAAGTTGAAGCAAGAAATGATGTATTCGGTCAAAACTTATTTTATTTCCCAACATAATCTCCTTGTAGCCCTAAACATTTCGTTCAATATTTTTCTAATATTTCGATCCCTTTCAAATAATACGATTTCGGCAATCCTTAAAAATAGGCGTTTGTCTTTTTCCGCCGAGCTATTTCTTCAAGCTTGGAAATAGATAAAAAATCGCAGAGGGGTAAATCTGAAGAGTATGGTGTATGACGAACCAATTCAAAGCATTCATGCAATTTTGCCATTGCGACCGCAGACCTGTACACCGGTGCGTTATCCTGGTGGAAAAGCACTTTTTTCTTTGCCAAATGCTGCCGCTTTTGCTTCAAATCGGCGTCGCATCAATCCAACAGCTATGCATAATATACGCCGGTGATCGTTTTGTCCTTTTCAAGGTAATCGATATAGACGATACCGTGTGCATTCCAAAAAACTGTCGCCATGACTTTGTTGGCCGATAAACCCATTTTGACCCTTTTCGGCTTCGATTCGCCAAGACAAGTCCACTGTTTGGACTGTTCTTTGGCCTCTGGTGTGTTGTGATGGATCCATGTTCCGTCTTCTTATAGCGCTTGAAAATCGCCAAACTCTCCTTTGGTTGTCACACGGTCGCGCTTGTTGTTAATAGCGGGCAAATGTGACAGCCATCTGGCAAATAGCTTTCTCATATTCAAAAATTTGCAAAACGTTCCATACACATTCGGTTGAGATGCCCATAGCCTCAGCAATCTCGTGCACTTTAACTCGCCGATCGTCCAATATCATACCATGGATTTTATTGACTATTTCTGGCATTGTAATCTCAATTGGACGACCAGAACGTTCGGCGTCCTTTGTTGTCATAGTACCACAACGAAAATCAGTTAAACACTTGTGAATCGTTCCGATCGATGATGAGGAGTCCTCTTAATGTTTAACAAGCGATGCTTTGGTTTGCGGGAGGTTTTTTCCACGGAAGAAATAATGTTTAATCAAGACGCGAAATTCACTTTTTTCCATGTTTACAAAAATCTTCAAGGTTGCCTTTTTTTTGCGTAGAGGAGAGGAAATCTTGCATAGACGCCTCGGGGACCCGTGCCCCCAGGTGTGCCGGATTCGTACCGACTAAAACCCTCCCTTATTGTGCCCTCACATATTGCTATCTTAGTCCAGGCTTTGAACCGAAAAAAAAAACATGTAAGTTCGAATCGAATATTTTTTTTTGCATTACTTTCAAGAGGTTCTCAGGATCATTCATACATATTAAAACCTCTTAGGGGGTTTTTTGGTTCGCTGAACACGAATCCGTAGCCAGATTAACTTGCAATCCATCGTAGGGGCGGTAAAATCGACTAAATTGGCCAATTTTGCACCCCTATATGTTATTTTGCAATTTACGTGTTTTAGGCATTTCGAATGCATCAAGGAGGTTTTTTGGGTTGCTGAATACGATTCCGAACCAGATTTACATGAATATCATCGTAGGAGTGGGAAATTTACAAAAATGACTAATTTGACACGCTTCTAAATTTTTATTATTTTTCCATTTTAAAATTACTTCAGAGTAAATCTGGCTTCGGAATCGTATTCAGCGACCCAAAAAACCTCCTTGGTGCATTCGAAATGCCAAAAACACGTAAATTGCAAAATAACATATTAGGGCTGCGAAATTGGCCAATTTTGTCGATTTGACCACCCCTACGATGGATTGCAAGTAAATCTGGCTACGGATTCGTGTTCAGCGACCAAAAAAAACCCTAGGGGCACTCGAAATGTCAAAATACCTTTTTTTGTAGAAAATACAATTCAAGACTTGGAGATTTCGGGCCATTTTTGCCCCCAATGGGTGGGGTTGGGGTTCCCAAGAGGTTTTAAGGTGTATGAATGATCCTGAGAACCTACTGAAGCTAATACAATAAAAAATTTTTGATTCGAACTTACATGTTTTTTTTTGTTTATTATAGCTAAAATCCCGGTTCACAGCCTGGACTATGTCGTCATCAGTCCAGTGTATTCTATAAAATGCAGTAGCCTGATTTAGGGGATACTTCGATTTCCTCGGGTGTAGTTTTATCGTCTCCGAGGTATGTCCAACGACCAACCGCTTATCCCGTGCACTGACACAGCACATGTATGGGTATCTCTTCTTTCACGCCTCAACCCCTTCATGTGGGCTGATTTACCAGACCCATCGTACATGGATGTTTGTTGCATGGGGCGTGTCCGGTCAGGAATGCAACAAGATTCCTTATTTCTTGTCTGCTGAACGTCAGCAGATTTTTCACTCATCGCTGCTGGAGATCTCTCAATAGTCCCTTGGAGTGCAACATATGGGTCAATTCCCTCCAGTAGGCACGGTGATCTGTCTCGAGCCATTTTTGGATTACAGATTTCGCTGTGGCATGAGAAATGCCACAGGTTGGCTCTGGTCCAATCAGTGGTTGTTCCGCCACCGCTTTAGCGAGTGTGACGGCAGTTTGAGTCCCTTCTCGTCTGGTTTCCACAGACTCCCATACGAGTGTCTCTCTATTGGGGTTCTTTACTGGTGCCGTTAGTTCTTTCATACAATCGAGTACATATTGTGAGGTGATTGTGTGCGACTCCAGTGCCTTAAGCACTGTCACGTTGCTCACTATGATTGTGATTTACCTACTCTCATATGCTCTCTCACTCATAATTTGAGCACATGTTGTTATTGCTACTATTTTTGCTTGGAATTCTGTCGTAAGTGTCCCTAGGTTCAAAGAAATTATTTCTCCTTGCTCCGTTGTCTCTCGACTATTGCAGCACCTGTACTTTTTTCGATCTTGGTGCCTTCCGTAAACCATACGGAATCCCCTGGTATCATATGAGGATTGCCCCCAGCGTTCTACCGTCCAATCAAGGTTTAAATCGTGAAAGGTATGGCAGTGCTGTGAACTTTGATCCTATCGAATTTCATCCCCAATGGCCCAGGTGATCTAAGCAATCCAAGAATGCTTCGGCCTTTTTGGTCGGCCTTTCCTTGGCCAATAAGATCGAATCGATACGCTCCTCTTATGGCTTCTGCCTGAACGGCGAGGTGCAGTGGCTCCAACCCCCGCAGCCGTTGAGGTGGTCGACATTGCACCTGTTATTCCTAAGCATGCCAGCCTCTGAACTCTGTTCAGGGAATGCTGGGACACTTTCGTTTTGTTTTTGGCCACCACACGATTGCGAGGTATGTTACAATGAGTCTCACTATGGTGGTGTACACTCAGTGCACCATATGTGGAGTGAGTCCCCAGGTTCTTCCGACTGTACGACGGTTCGAGGTTGATTGCTCTCCATGGGTGTCAAAACAGAACTGAATAACATATCAGTCTGAAAAGTTTAATGCGTTCCAGTTAAAGATGGTACATCACAAATGTCACATGGGTTTCTGGATTGTAGCCCCATCTGTTTTATTTTTCAAAAACTTTTCGCCTTGCCCTCGTATTGTATATGCACTTTTTTCCTACGATGCACTTGAAGACATATATAGTTCTTTCATTTTCCAATAATTTGTACTATATGTACTATTTTAGAAATATCCACCGAATGCAACGTCATAGCGGTTAACGGATGCGCACCCCCTCGGCCCCATATTTCCAAAGCAAATAAAAAATCGTAGCGCTACACACAAAAGATGCGATTTTGCGAAATACTGCAGAAATTTCCAAGAAACCCTGCATCCATCGACAAAGCGTCGAAGCAGAAGGACAAATCATCCCGTTTCAAACAATCTACTCTGTCTGCGACCAAATCTAAAGTTAATCTGTCTTAATAATAAATAATAATAAATCGACTTTATTCATAAGAAAAGGTGGAGTGTCAGCAGTAGCTGTTTTTCAACTCAACCCTAAGGAGATCCTTCTAGGGGATCTTTACAAATAAACGTGAATATAAAGTATAGATGTTAATGTAAAAATAAATATAAAACTATAACAAACATCGTAAAAATAGCGGAATATAGTAGATTAATAAAAGGGTAAAATATAAATATATGTAATTTACTCCTAGAAAAAGCGAAAATAAGTGAAATAACTACGAGTACCTCTCGGAGAAGAGAATTTAGCCAAAGAGAATACGCCAGGTTAGAAGCCAAACTGTCAGTCACTTTTCTAGTAAGTGACGCTTAAGTCTCTTTTTGAAGTTGGATATTGTATAATGTCTGTACCATCGACATATACATATGGACTGCGCGTGGCAATGATAAGCGCGGCTAGTGCAGGCGAGAGAGAGGGAAACGATGAGGCCTAATACTGTCTATGCAGCATGACTGTAGCTAGTATGTTTACGTCCCGATCCGTCCTCTTCGTTTTCCCTCTCTCTCGCCTGCACTAGCCGCGCTTATCATTGCCACGCGCAGTCCATATGTATATGTCGATGGTCTGTACTCACTGGGAAGATCATTATACAATTTGGGTGCGTTGTACAAGAAACTGCTAGTGAAAATGGAGGTTGAATGTTTAGGAACCACAAGTGCATATTTATCACGGGTGTTGGTGTTATTACGTGATTGGAACGTGCAGAGTTTTGCAACTAAGTATTCCGGTTTTTTTGAAGTCAAGACCTTATGGGTGATAGTCAGTAGATGCATTTTACGTTGCTTATCCAATCTCAACCAGCCTGATTCCAGCATTTTAGATCCAATGTGATCGTAATTCCTTTTCTTAGGACCGAATAACATGACGAAAGATTTTGTGCTATTTAGTTGGAGGTTATGAGCCAATGAGATATCATACAAAGATTGCAGGTCGTCATTAATGTTTTGAATGGCTCTAGGTAAGTCCTCGAGTGGGAAAGACAGGTAGATCTGTGTACCGTCGGCGTAATGATGTATGTGACAATTCTTTGAATACTGGTAAAAGTCTGAGATATACACCACCTTCACCTGATGTGCAGCGAATCTTCATAGCCGAAGAGTCTATTTTCAAGCGCAGGTTCGGTTGAGCAAAGCGTTGATACCTTATGATTGGGGTTGGAAAAATACGGTGCAAGGACTTGAACCAGAGAAGGTGTCACCAAGTCAACGTATCGGCCTTCCATACGAGTAGGCTATGATTTCTGTATCGATTTTTTAATGTTATAATGGAATAATTATCACGTAACTGACAGAGGATAAGTGATCTAATTCTGATTTCAGATTGTTTGATTGACATAAATTAACCAGCTCTGTACACCAGAGAGTTTATAATATTGGGATGATGATGAACCAGGCCATTGTGGTATTTATCAATGTGGGTAGGTTTTCTGTAAACGGAGAGTCCTAGAGTGACATTTGCTTGTCAACAAACTAGAAGAGTCTTGCGATGTAACGAATTCAAATGATTGAGGACAGGAACGATAGGAGGTTATGGCTTCCTTTCGCCGGTCCAAACGTTACGAACATATTGGGTAAAAGTTTTGAGGAAATTTCATTGGATGGCGCATTAGCATTTATATCCGAGTGAATTTCTGAACGATTTCAAATTTTATTGCACACTTATTCCTAACATTGACCGTCGTAATTTCTATGAAGTACGCAAGATGTTATCCACTTTCCATTGGTTTTTCTTAGTGATATCTGCTCATATGTAGATGGCGTTAGTTGTTCATCACCTCTCTCGCATATTCTGTTGTTGGTAATATCTACCTCAGCAGAGACATCTTTCGATGATACTACAGCTTTATTCGTTCCGCTGATGAACCAGAGAAGGCGAAACAGTTTTCCGGAATTATTTACCTGTGTGGTCACTGATCGATATAGAAAGACTCATAACATAATTGCAATTTATTTTTATAAAGCTTAATATTCTTGAAAGCAATAATATGTCATAGTATATCAAGAAATAGCTTTAAGATATTTGAGAATTGGGGGAAGCTGGAGTTGATTTGAATCATATTAAATTCAAACAGCTGTGAATAATATTAAATTTAACCAACTAATCAACTCCGCTATCGTCCCTTAGTTTCCCATGTCCACATATTATTGGGATAGATTATTCGTACGCTTTATTGTTCGAGACATGGAGTAAGGAGAGACCGATTCATGATTTTGATGGCATCGAACCCAAATCACATCGGTCGTTGAACTTGCACGTTCACGTACTTTTCACAGTAAAATCTATCAACATTGTTTAGCTGTTACTATAAGTCTTCCATTCAATTTATTAGGTACTCGAATATATCTGAACCTATAAGTTATTTTATTACTTTCCACATCTACTGAATAGTGAAACATGAATAAAAGATGGTTGTTTCACCACACAGTGCCATGCTTAGAATCAGCTATCTAACTGAATTAGATAATCAAATACATATTTTAAAAAAAATTCAATTGTGGAAGCCGTTACTTTGTGATAGTTTATCATTTTAACGAAATAATAAATAAAACTACTTTGTTTTACTATCACTGATATTTAATATAGTCGTTACTATAGTTTCAACACTAAACGTGTCATCTTCAGACGAAAAATGAATTTAACAAATATTATATCTACTATATATAGGTTAAAGAAGGATTTCAAACAAATTTTATGGCTATAGGAAATAGTTCTAGGAAAAACCAGAGAGGGGCAAGGTGATTAGGTAATTCCGTGAGGACATTAATGGTGCGGGTATATTTACTAACAGACTTTAAATACTACAATCAGGTTATTAATACATTGAAGAGATTACTGTAATATAAATCTAGTTGATAGTTTAGGATCTTATTATCATACATCTTCATTCCTTTGAAAATTTCCATTGACTCTTAATATATTTAGTTTTGAAGTATTATCTTGACTATGTAAAATTTGGACATTATTCAAATTAGGAAAGGTATGGCCTGTTTCTAAAATATGATTTGCAAATGAAGAATCGGTTTTATTATTTTTAAAGGAACGAAAATGTTCTTTATATCTAACTGCTATGTTACGACAAGATCTACCTATGTAAAAACTATCACACTCTGAACAAGTTAGTTTATAAGCTGCGGGTCTTTTAAATTTGTCAGTTTTATCTTTCGCATTGAACAGAATATGAGATAATTTGTTTGAGGGCTTGAAGCTGATGGTCAGGTTATGATGGGATAAGATGTTTGCAATTTTTTCGCTTATAGGACCAAAATAAGTTAAAGAAACATATTTTAATGAGTTATCTTTGTATTTTATAAAGGGATAAATGCTATTGTAAATTAATTATTTTTTTTTGTCTTTTTCTATTTAATAGAAAAAGACAAAAATTAATTTATAATAGCATTTATCCCTTTATAAAATACAAACAAATTATCTCATATTCTGTTCAATGCGAAAGATAAAACTGACAAATTTAAAAGTCCCGGAGCTTTTTTTTAGTTGAAATTGAAACAAAAATTTCGTTTTTTGCAAATATCTCCGGAACTGTTTATCGTACAGAAAACATCTTTTGCGAACATTTTCTACTCATAGCAAGCTATGTAATTTTTTTACTCATAATTCGTGAAGATTTTGAAGGGGTAGTGGATGTTTTTCTGCCCAACTTTTTCCAGTGGCGTAGTGCTATGCAATAGCTTTCCCGCGGCAGTCCCCGAGTGCCACACGTTTCATTATTTAATCAATGATATTATAATGCAATGAAATCCTAAAATAACTTTCAAATATTACTATTTTATAATATAATCATGAACTATTAATTAAAAATATCATAGACTATAATCATAAAATTAATACACATAATTCGATAACATATAAACGCTAATACACTCCTGTTCCTGTATACCAACAATTTTTATACACAAGCTGCAGCTTAGATAAAAATGGTTGCACTACAAACATCATGTAATATCCTAATATTATTAGCAAAACACAATCATAAACTTATTTAATAAATGGAGAGTAATAAGAAATCTATAAGCGCTAGTGCATGTAATGACCATGCCACTGCTTCGGCTAGGGCATATGCTGAGATGTTTCCAAATCGTCGCCACCTTAATGCAAAAACTGTAAAACATTTAGAACAAAAGATTACTGGAAACCGGTAAATAATCTTCTATAAAATCAGGCAGGACGTCAACCTATACTAAGCGTCGATCTAAAAGAGCAAATTCTTGAATTCGTTGAGGCGGAACCAAGTACAAGTTGAATTGTATTGACCCAAACTCATGTTCAAAAAGACAATTCACAGGTCATAAAGAAGAATTGATCTGCATCTATTTAAGCTCGAAAGTGGCTTCGTCTTTCTTCGGGGAGCTTAGCCTTTTTTTCTGTGGAGAGGGAATGCTTTATACACACCAGGAGTTTTGGGTCACTCCTGGTAGTGCAGGACTCACTCTAAAAACGAGTACAGCTGCTAAAATCTCTCCAATATTCACCGTCTATCCTTCAAAGACACTGTTGGTTATTCGCACTAATTGTCTCTTTCATTGAACCGAATTGCGCGATCGGGGTATTGTACCATAATATAGTTGATGGTCATATTTATGGACTATGTGTCTTAGTAGATTATCTGTGATGGAATAACTTAACTAAATCTAACCGGAACATATGGATCTTCCGTATTAACCACATCTATCCATCACCTTCTTCCCAGGAGCATATGATTTGGAGCGATAATCTATCCAGCATTTGGGTGCATGTTGGTTCGCGTAAGATTTTTTAGTTTCACTCCTACCCCCGACTGCTGGCAACAGGGCCTTGAGCATTCCCCTATCCGCCACCTGGGGACGCGCCTGGATGGGGTTCCAGCCTCCGCACAAGAAAAGAGCTCCTGCTTTTCCAGGAAGCTTAACGTAGCAAGTAACGTCCCTTTGCGGGTCTCTAAACTAGTAACACCATACATATGGCGTTCAAGCTGGTGTGTATCACATGACGTATACACCTGAAACCCCGGTGTGTGCTTTTTATCCCAGTCTTCTGGATAATGAACTCGTGGCTGGGGTAAAGATATGCGGTAGGCCAAATTTGAACGAGGCCGATGGTTACTCATCAATCGTAAACTATTTTCAGGTAACATGAGGAGACAGGGAGAAAGGAACCCCGGTGGGGGACACCCTCCGCCTCCTTTCTATAAGACATTATCTTCTGTTGGGCAGTACGGTGCAGCTGTATAGCTGAAGAGCTGAAGTCTGACGACGGGTGGCTCGGGGGTCCTTGTGACCCCCCACATTCTTAACGTTCATCCGTTTAGGAAAGGTTCAAGGGGATAGGGAGCTTAGAGTAATTTTTTATAGATGGTTGTTGCATAGGGTAAACGATGATCCACATTTCATCGAAAAGATTCTGTGAAATGATGAATCCAAATTTACTGAAACAGGTATCATAAATACTCGATAACCTGCATGAATGGAGGGATGCAAACTCGCACTTAATAGCCAAAGATCTTAGCTAAAACGATGGTGATTTTTTTTTTCGTAACTTTGACTACACGAGAGGAAAATCTATAATATTTGAAGAACATCGTGAGGGCCAGCGGCGGAATGTTGGGAGGGGAGATAAGCATTCAAATTTTTCTTTACGGTTTGAAGGTTATAGGTATAGGGAAAGACCTCACTTGATAAAGAGTTCAACAACTTCGCTGTTCGATAGAAAAATGAAGATTGGTAGGAAGAAGTTCGACAGCTCTCGAGCTCGATATGAAGGAGTGACTAGCTTGAGCTAGTCTAGTCCGCCTATCTGGAATTTTTCGTGACGGAACAACAGACGAGATTTCTGATGAACACCGATCATGAAAATATCTTTAGAAAAGAGAGTGATCACCCAATTTCTACAATGTTCTAGAGAGGTCAATAAATTCGTAAGTGTGACATCATCAATCAGACAAATAGATCTCTTCTGAATCCAAGAGATTCAGCTTACGTTTGGGAGGCGAACTCCAAACATGTGAACAGTACTCCAGGACAGGTCGAATCTGTGCTTTGTGGATTATGAGGAGCTGCTCGGATGTAAAGTAGCTCTTGGCACGGAATAGAAAACCAAATTTCTGTGAAGCGGTTTTCGCAATGGAACTCACATGATCATCCCATGAGAGGGTCAACCACCACATGAAGTGGTCTATCTGAGCGAAAACTCGATAGTAAGCGACAGAGTTGAGGCGGCAAATCATATGATAGACCAGGGCTGAAGCCTTTGAGAATGGTAAAAAGTGAAAAAAATAATAGTAGGATGAAACCCATTGGAAAAGGTTTTAAGGATAAAAAACGGTTTATCTCGATTTTCGGCAAAACTACAAGTCCCATGGAAATAAGTTAGATAGCAAAGTTGTAGTTAATAAAAAGATCTACAACTTTTGTATCACACTTTTTTCACATAACTTCAAAATTTATGTGAAAAATTCCAATAATCAAGTTTTTGGTTTTTTATTTTTATCTTTTACAAAAAAAATTTTTTTTTCACGAAATTTGGTGAAAGCTTACCTTTTTATGTCCTAAACACACTGTAATTTTTTTGATTTGAAATATCCATTTTTTCACCTTATTTTGACTTAATATCGAAAAAGCACCCTAATTTTCAATCGAAAATTCTCACGTCAAAATATCTGCTTTTTTAAAAAAGTCGGTAAGCTTTTTAGGCCGGATAACGAAGTGACAGCAACAGATTGAGGCTGAAAGCAACAACAACGTGGCATTATGCCCAAATTTACAGAAAAGGAATTAATTCCGGAAATATTGCTCAATAGTATTTGCTGCAGCTGTGAAACTGGATGTAACAGTTTAAAATGTGGCTGCCGAAATCATTGTTTAAAATTCAAAATGTCATGGTTCTGAAAAATGCTCCAATGTGGAAGAAAAACACTACGAGGAAGTTAATGATCCAAATGAAATTCTGGATGAAGAACCAATGCAGACTGGAAATAATATTAGAGACGAAGACGGTGATGGTCTTGAAGATTTCGAAGATCTACTAGAATCGGGAAGGTTTGTCGAATCTACCGATGAAGAAATGCCATCAAAGAGACAAAAACTAATAGATAAGTGATTATATATCAAGATTAGGTATTTATAAATAACAAGATTAATGTTTTTAAAAACATTATATTGAATAACGTAATCAATGTAAAGTGTCTAAATTCAATAGTACGATTTACATGTATATTTATATATTATGAGTTTTTCTATGACATAAATGTAATTAGAATTTAATAAATCAACTTTTTTACTGAAAAAATGGCAGCAGTCACATTTTTTAGATGAAATTCCCTTTAAATCCTACCTACAAAATTGTACATAATGATTTTCGGATTTTCGTTTCTTTGCATTTTTTGCCATAGTAATGTATATTTTTTTTTACACCATCAGAAAGTAGAAATTTCAACAAATGAAAAGCCCACCGACTTTTTTAAAAAAGCGGATATATTGACGCGAGAATTTTCGATTTAAAATTACCGTACTTTTTCGATATTAAGTCAAAATAAGGTAAAAAAATGAATATTTCAAATCAAAAAAATTACAGTGTGTTTGGGACAGAAAAAGGTAAGGTAAATTTCGTGAAAAAAAATTTTTTTCTGTAAAAGATAAAAATAAAAAACCAAAAACTTGGTTATTCGAATTTTTCACATAAATTTTGAGGTTATTGGAAAAAAGTGTGTGTACGAAAGTTGTAGATCTTTTTATTACCTACAACTTTGCCATTTAACTTTTTTCCATAGGACTTGTAGTTTTGCCGGAAATCGAGATAAGCCGTTTGTTACCCTTAAAAACTCACCCCCTTCCACTTCCCGACTTCAGATCGCCCGTAAATTATTTTTCCTTTCATTTTTGTTATATTCACTTCCTTTTCCAATGGTTTTTATTTTTTTTTGTTTTAAAAATTATCGACCCTGGTCTATGACGGAAGTTTCCCAAGAAGGCTTTGGTGCCTTTGGTCAAATGCTTTGGAGATATCCAATGTTATACCTAGAGATTCCCCATATTTTTCTCTAGATTTCTGCCATACATGTGTTACGCATGCAAGCAGGTCTCCTGTTCTCTGCCGACGAAAGCCATATTGCCGGTCATTCACGATTATAGAGCTCTATAGATATTGAATGACCTCGATGTCATTGCTATCTCCATCACTTTAGAGATCACATATAATAGTGCAATGGGTGGGCTTATAATTATTAGGAAGGGTCTTTTTTCCTTTGTTTCGAATTCGTTGGATTCTAGCTGTCTTCCAACGAGAAGGAAACACAACAAGTTTTAGTGAAAGGGTAAACAACTTGCAGAAAACTGGTGTTAAGTCTGGCACATCTATAAACTGGGATTATTGAATGTCCCATTAAGCCAGCAAAATTACAACAACGAAGTTGAGAAACTTCAGCAAACAGCGTTGGATAATGGTTCCGACAAATCTTTGATCAATAATTTAATTTATAAACAAAAAAGGAAATTGTAATGTAACCAAATAACCAAATTAGAGCCATTACCTTCAAATACTTTAATAAAATTCAAAAGTTTCTCTTACCTATTATCCTTTTGTAATTAATAAATTCCATAATGTATTGTCTAAATTTGTAATACAATCAGAAAGAACGAGCTATGTTACATCGTGTATCCTCATCCAGTTGAAAATTCAAGACCATTATTTTATCTATTCGATTTGGTTGACATTCTCAAATGTGTAAAGAATAATTGGCTAAATTCAAAACCGAAGGACATTGCCTCATTTTTTACTTTATGAAAAATCCATGAACGAACATGATAAATTGTTAAAATTTGGATATTGTTTGAATTTGAGAGCACTCTATATCACAAATTTGGTACATCAAAATGTTAAAGTAGGTAGTATATTCCTGGGCATAAAAAAGGATCTACAGACGACATGAACAATTATTGACTGATAGCTATAATTCCACTTTTTTCAAAAATTTTTGAACTGTGCTTGAAATATCAGATAACCGACTATTTTGAAAATTCGAACATTTTTTATTGCAATCAGTTTGGCTTCCGTAAAAATAGGGGCAGCAATGATGCTGTAAATAAACTTATAGAGATCATTGTAAGTGGTATGGAAAAAGGGTTCATCGTAGGCACATTCTTTTATGACCTAAGCAAAGCTTTTGACCTGGTTTCTCCTTTCATTCTTGTTGATAAACTGAAATTTTACAAATTTCATGACAACAGCTGTTATTTAATTCACTATTTTTTATCCAACCGAAAACAGTACACTGTCATCAATGGAACCTCCTCGGAACATGGTGAGGTTGTCAGTGGAGTCCCACAGGGATCTGTCCTTGGTCCGCTACTGTTCCTTATTCAGATTAATGATCTGGCTCAGGCGGTGAGAGCGGCTGATCTCCTGATCTTTGCTGATGACACCAGTATGGTTCGAAGCGAGAATAATGGAAGGGATTTGGTGGCTCGCTTGAGTGATTGTCAAGAAAGTCTTTTTGAATGGTTTTGTGCAAATGAACTGTCCGTAAACGTTGACAAAACTGGTATAATGTTTGTTATTCACACACAGAAACATTAGTTTTGAAAACCCTGACTATATAAAGTTTTTGGGTATCTTATTTGATCCAGTCCTTAGTTGGGTTTGTCATGTTGATAGTGTAGCTAACAAAATCTCAAAGAATATTTTCTTGATAAGAAATTTAGTAAACTACTTGGCCGAGGAGGCGATGCGCATGGCATACTTCTCCCTTATTCAGTCGCATATGTCATATGCCCTGACAGGCTGGGGTAATTCACCTCATCCGGATAGGATTTTTCGCCTTCAAAGAAAAGTTTTAGAGATGACGTTAGAAACAGTTTTATTGATTTCAAAATTATGACATTTCCGTCACTATATATTTATAATTGCTTACTAATGGGTATGTCGTCTGATACACATGTTTTTAATAATAATCTGCATAATTATAACACTAGATGTTGCCATAATATTCATATTGACTACTTTAGATTAAATTCGAGTCGCTGCTCTGCTAACTGTTACAGTAAAATATTTATGAACAAGCTACCCAAGAAGCTAAAAGAGTGATCACTCAATGTTTCTAAATCCACATTAAAAAAAGTCTTTCTTAATCATGCATTTTACTCGATAAAATAATTTTTGTTGCCCCATTGGCCAATTGATTCTTTTAAATAGTTTGGAATGAGTTTATATAAATTTTGTATGGCATGTCATACATGTCCACTCAAATTTGTTAAGTCCATTCTGTGTTCCATATAAATTATTAACTACATTTACTTACAAACATTTTAAATCTTTTTTTTATACATATCTTAGTATATAATTTTCATGTTTTATTTGACAAATGTAAACAATTACATGCAATAAATACTCTTACTCTTCAATGAATATGTTATACAGGCTCTACTTCAATTTGGTTCAAATATAGCCCAGTTTTTAAATATTATATTTACTTGGTTGAGAATAATGAAATTAAAAACTTGCTCCAAACGACCATAATTAAGAGGCATTTTCAAGGAACCGATCTTCTAAGGTAATTTAGAGGATGATTCAAAAATCAATTTTTTTTAATATTTATTGAATCGGTTAGATACGTAAAAGTCTAGTTCGGCTTTAAATAAATTAACACCGACATATGATCTCACACTCAACGGAATTTTAGAAATAATTATTGTTTCAATGAGCTTAATTTAAATTACATATCGTTAGAAATTAAAAGGAAATGGGGTACAACTAAGGATTTCATTATATTCAATTTATCTCCTTTTGTTTTACATGCAAAATCTCAGAGGTTCTTCGCCACTATATCGCGAGTAGCACTTTTCAATTTTTAAAACGTGGCAACTCTATTATGAACGTTCCTGAAAGCGTACTAAAGAAACGAGATGGAGTAGGTAATCCTAAACCGAACGTTGATTGCTCTTCCACTCTTGTCACATTGTTAACACGAATTATTATCCTATCAATAGAAAAGCGGTTACACATATACATAATAAGCAGTTAGTTATATCAATTGGATACCGCTGTGCCAAGGGTTCATAGAATTTATCGTCACTAAGGTTAGATTAGAGAGAACAATTTCATAGCACGGTAATTTGAACTTTGGAAATATCAATTAATCATCCAGGTAGGAGCCGTTACACCAAATTAATTTTCTTAATGCATTTGTCCAACTATTTAATTTAATCACCAGAAGTAATTTCCCTTATATTCAATCAAGTAATATTGCAATTAGGCAATTAATCGGACTACGGGTTACAAAAAGTGACGATTAGTATGGAATCGTTACGAAAGGTCAAGAATGATGCCTAGAACATAGCCTACTAGAATGGAAGGCCGTTACATTTATTCGGTGGCGCCCATAACATATGTTCAACTCGGGCCTATCGTACCAGCATATCGCATACGTTCAACATATTCCATTCAGTTCGAGTGCAGTGGAGAATTCGTTAGTCAGTCGTTGAATTTATTCGTATTTACTGACAGAAAATACAGTAATAGAATAAAGACCTAATGTTTCATTTGAGCTGCAAATAATCAACAAAAGTACTAGTTTATGAGATTGAGTGAAGTGATAACTGTGCCAATAAAATATCGAGTTATTTGTCAAGTACCTAGTGTCTTAGAGCAGGGATCTCCAAACTACGTCCCCCGGGGGCCAAATCCGGCCCGCCAGTGTCATCAATCCGGCCCGCGGCAACTAATGGCTTATTGTTGTTGTGATAAGTTGGATAAAAAGACACAGAATGATGATAACTCGGTTTTATTTACTTGCTAGGCAAAGCTTTATGGCAAGTATAATACGCACAAAATTTAACTTCCCACTAACATTATAAACATTATAACATATAAACACATAGACATATAACATATAATCATATAAAATACTAATGCGATTTATGTAATTGTGATTTTCCACTGACAATAGTTTGTAGTTATGGACCAATTTTACTTGTAACAATTAACGGTTAACTTAGATCTGTAAACAAAGAATCTCTTGTCAGTTTGGTAGATGACTATAATATTGACAATACATTAGAATCGGACTACACGCCCATAAAAAAGCTAAACATTTTGAGAGACCAACTAAATCTTGGAATGTCCAAACGTCATTTTTACTCTAACCATTTTATGCTATGGGCCGCTTCAATTTTTTTTCCAATTTTCTGTGTATTGGAGAATCGGAAATTTCAGCTTGGCCAAATTTCACGCATTTAAAAAGAATAACTCAAATATCATACGGGAATAAAAACGTCACAATTCGATTATCTTTCTAAAAAATGTCAGCATTTAAACGAACAGGACAAAATTATTTCATTTTTATTTTATTTGACGAAATCTATGTTCGGCCTAAACTTGAATATATAGGCCGAGAATTGATCGCAACAGTTGAAGGTTCCTGTGATAAGAACTGGTTAGCAACGCGAATTCGTTTTCGAATTATTGAGTAGAGCGGTCCATCGAAATACTCTACGCTTTGTAGAGAGAAACAGTGACGATTGGTACATGTACCAGAGCGCCCTCTACAATTTACAGTCGCCCGCTGAGAGAACTAGGTTCGCCAGATGTCTGGACTTTGTGTGCCAAAGCCGCCTTCATGGATTTGTAGCTTACTACAAGTCAGAGAAATCTGAATATTAATATCAGAAGATTTTATACAAAGGGCTTTCCTTTGATATTTCATTTATAAATGCTCAACGATAAAAAATGGCTTTCATTTATTAAACACGTACAACGAAGAGAGCCAATTCGCTATTCAAATAACTCGTTAGATCATTCTTGTACATCGGTTCGTTCATGTATGAATTTCATCCTGATTTCCAAACTCAATTTGCAATACAGTAACTCAAGTGAACGTTCCTATAACGTATGATAAACACATTAGTTACAGTTTAACAGATGCATTTGAATATAATCATTCATAGAGGCATTGATGTGTGCACTGGTTTGCCTGTTAATGTTGACACTAGTATGATTATTATGTTTTAGTTGAGTTTCCGGTTTTGCATCCATTACCTGGAGAGTTTAAGTTAATAAAATTCGTGTTTGTTTCGCAAATTCACGGCCAAAACGGTTTAACGAGCGATACGACTTATGAAGCGATCCACGTGCTTTTCAAATCCAATAAAGCTTATGAATATTATATATAACCTTGTGGTATCTAAATTTATATTGATGAAAATTATTTACACGTTAAGTTTAAGAGACCGTTATATTGAGATTTTGGTGCGACAAAGATGAGGATAGAGAATGGGCGTGATTTATTAATGCGCCTGTCGTCAGTACCTTATGTAGCGCCAACTAAACGATGCAGTCGATTGTTTCAATCCACTTGAAGCGTTTGTGGTAAACATACAAAGATGAAAATGATAGAATGATATTACGGTGGAAATTTACATCAGGAAATGATGAAAAATTTATTGTTATCGCTTTTGAAAATCGTCCGTCAATATCGGAAAATGTAGCATTGGTGGTCATCATCTCGACTACCTTCTAAACAGTTGATAGTGTTTTACCTGTCTATCTTGTTAAGCAATACGATCGTGACGATTGTGAAATAAAAGTTTTATTTACTTCTTAGGACACATATAAGGACTTCCTGTCTAAACAGGGTTGCCAGACGTGATCTGAGTCCTTAGTTGCACCTCATTTGCTTTTTTTAATGTAAAAAAAACCTGCGTCATTAAGACTAAACGGTACTATCGTAAGATACGTCTCTACTTCAAGCCTTTTGTTGTTGACGTCACACTTACGTTTGTAGTCAGCGTTAAGGCCTTGTGTATATAGAGGGTATTGGTCTGGCTCACTTCAACTCACAAGAATCATAATAGAGATTCGTAAAACTCAATCTATATACATATAGATATAAATTCGTAGTTCTGACTTTACATCAATTTCAATTTCACACTTACAATCATTTAGATTTTCATATATAAAAATTACCTACCTTTATGAATAATATTATGAATTAATTTTTCGTAAATTTTCACATAATAGTAATAATCACACGATATCTTTTTTCGTAATGTCAACCCGAATGATTTCTTCTATTTATGATGACTGCTTCAAAGATTTTATTTTATTTTTTACTGCGTTCATGAAATTTTTTTGGTTAAAGTTATTTTTAATTTACTCACATGAATATATTTTTCTGGATCACTCAGTCATTGTGACTTTGAATTCAGACTAAAATAAGTTTACACTATGGGCCTCGTTGTACCTCTCTTTATTAGGTGTTAAGTACCCTGCTATATATTAGATGAACGTTTATTAAGCAGCTTACGTGTGATCTATTGGTTTGTATAGGATTATTCACTCAGTTTTATCATTTACATTGTTTTGATTTTTCTCGATATGTACCATTTCCAAAACTATTCGACTTTTCATTATATTCTTTTTCAATAATTCCAAAATGTTCAAAATTTAATTCATGTTTGGTGTTATTGTAATGTTTGATCAAAGCTGTTCAATTTGTTTTTGTTTTTACGACCTTTGAAAGTTTATGTAAGTTTTGCTCTGTTTATCGGACATATGTTATAGATATTCTGGTTCTTATAATATTATGAATAAGAATAACTAATAATTAAAAAATCGATTCTAGAAATATTTATCATTATAATTGAATGTTTGTAAAAAATGGTTAGCAAAGGTTTTGTTTTGTTAAGTCTGAAAGAACGATAATATTCTTGGCATCGAAGTTTAAAGTTTTAAAGTTTTAGGTAGAACTGTAGTAAACTTAAACGATACCAAGAACGTTTTCGTTACAGTGCTACTTTTGTCTTAATCTGGAGAGAATCCGATGGATAACCGAAAAATCTGTCTTCGTCCAGGTACATCATCATTTCAGGGGAGGAAGGATAGCCCCCAAATGCACTTAGACCACTTAGTTGGAGCCATTGTACGCCCCGTGGTCAGAAGCCTATTCTATTCTAGCAGGTTTGTGGGCCCGCCAAAAACCCTGAATATTACCAACGCTGGCTTCCATAAGTTCTTCTGGGAGCAGTTTTGAATCTCCGAAGTGACGGTACCTGAGGGATGCCAATGCAGGGCATTTCAACAGGATTTGAGAGGCAGCTTCTTCCGCCTCTCTGCATTTCCTATATATAGGATCATCGGCGATGCCCATAATATGAAGGTGTTTGTTAAGACGACAGTTAGAATTCCAATGCTCTCTGATGTCCCTTCTGTACAGAGAAAGGAGTTTCTTTGAGAGCATAGACACAGGCTCTTTGATGAAGAGCATGGCCTGCCTCATGCGTGGTGATTCTGGCCATAGTTCAGACAACTTTTTGTTCAGTTGACCCAGAAGGGCGAGACCCCCACCCAATTTAATAAAGCGAACATTGGCTATTTCAGCTGTATTCTTTGACAAGTCTTGATGTGACTGAGAGCTTCAAGGTCTCTCGTTGGAACCGGCCTCATACCGCTCAATATATCTACGCATACAAGCCGCTGCAGTCGGTCCAGGGGGCATTTGGACATACCAGTCCGTGTCTCCGACCACCACACTACCGCAGCATAGGTGACCATAGTCCTGATCACAGTGGTATAGATCCAATAAAAAATCTTAGACTGTATTCCCCATGTGCTGCTGAAAGCTCTCCTGCACGTCTAAAAAGATGCAGAGGCCTTCCTCACTCGAGATTCGAGATGTTTGCGCCAGGTTAGCTTAGGGTCTAGAATAACTCCCACAAACTTAACCGACCCTTTGAGTTGCAGGACCTTGCCGGAGAAGGTAGGCTCTGGCAGTGCGCCGAGCTTACGTTTCCTGGTAACTGTACAATTTCCGTTTTGTCAGGGTGGACAGTGTCCCAAAGTGACGCCCACCAAATCATCGGCATAGGCTTGGGCATAAAACCCAGCCTCTTCCAATCCCTCCGATAGTCAAAGCGACTACAAGACACCACAGAAGCGGAGATAAGACATCTCCCTGTGGACAACCTTTTGTAGCGGTGGATTGTACAACGCATCCGGTATGTTGAGCCTTTATCTCACGGGAAGATAGCATTCAAGCCACCGGACTAATGTTGAACCGATTCCATGCTCAGCGGCTGAGCAGATAGACTCGACGGACGTGTTATCAGATGCCCCTTCGATATCCATGAATACCCCCAAGGCTCTCGGGCCATAGCACCATCTATTCGTGTGACTAGATGAAGCAAGGTCGTTTCAGTCGGGAGGCCAGCTCGGTAGTCGTATTGAAGACAGTGTAAGGGATAGGCCTTCAGTGGGCCATCCCTCAAGTGTCTATCAATCAGTCTCTCCATTGCCTTTAATAGGAATGACGTTAGACTAATAGAGTGGAATGCCTCAACATTGGACATCACTTTTACCCGCCTTTGGAATGAACACTTCCCGCCATAGTTTTGGAATAAAGCCAGTAGAATGCAAAATCGGAAATTTTTCGCCAATAGCTTTATGATGAATTCCTGGCCCTCTTCTAGGAGAGCCGGGAAGATTCCATCTTCTGCTGGTGATTTGTACATATATGGCCCAATTCACCTTGTCATAATTGATTATGTCGGAGGACAGACGCCCAGGTTACTGAGAAGCAAAATCTGACCGTCCCGTAGTGGAGTACCTAGTTTGTTAACGCTCTAATCTCAAACTTCAAGGATGTGGGATTCGAATCCCACCATTAGTTCGATTTTTATATTCATTAATTTTAATAACTAAAATATTCAAAGTTAGGTTCATGAATCATCAGTTCAATTATGAATTTCTTAAAAATTGAACTGTTTATTTCATATAGGGTGAAATTGAAATCAAATATTTGCTGGTATCTATTCTTGAAACATGTAACTCGCAAACCATTCTTCTAGAATGATTATGTATAGAGAATAATGGAATAACATCAAATCGAATGTATGTCTTTTATAGTTTCATTTTAACTGTTATTCTGTTTTTGTTCAGGATTTTTCAAAAGTACCTATCCAACTGCAGTAAATTAATTTCTTTACTTTCACAGATAAATATTTTATATTTTCTAAAGGTCTTTTGAATGATTCAACGCTCCAGCAAACTGATTTATCACATAGTTGTTAATAACAATGCCGGTTTCATTATAGATTTATCTGTAGTACACAATCCGACATTCATGTAGTGCTACTAAAAATTCGCTTGCCTCGAATCGTATCTGTCTGCATGGAACATGTTGATGATCTAGAGTGGTTTGTATCGATTACAATTGTTTCAGTTACCACACCCTCCGCATCTGCCACTGGAGGACAAGCACCTCACTCTTAGCTCGCAACATCAGGATGCGCTTCCCCAATGTCGCAGTGAGTAAACAAAAATGCAATCAATTTCGTTCCAATTTCAATTTCGTACCTTGCATCTGTATTTCACCATACTCCGCACAAACGTTAAATTTAATTTTACAATAACATGCTCTGATGTAGTGAACAAAATGGAGTTCAAAACGAGAAGATAATTGGATTTTCATTAGAACACTATCACTAGTACAAGCTACATACATTTGAAAAAAAAACAGTGTGTTGTATAAACGCAAATCACACATTGCCTCTTGTTTACATTAGTTCTAAAAGAAGAACACTGTTTCAAATTATCTGTTCACTCCAAACCTACTGACTTAGTCTTGATTTTTTCCGATATATGACAATACTATAGTATAATCAAATCTAAGATGAACTGAATCAAAAAATATATACAGGGTGTCCCAGGTTTTAGTAGCAGAACTTCAACAGTCGATAGAAAATTTGATTTTGAGAAAAAAAGTTCCTATTAACATACAGGGTGTCCCAGGTTTTAGTCGGAGAACTTCAACAGTCGAGAGAAAATTTTATTTTGAGAAAAAAATTCCTAATAACGTATATGCACAGACGCTTAGTTTTTGAGATACAGGGTTGAAATTGATAAAAAAAATTCGTTTTTTGCGAATATCTCCGGAACCGTTTATTGTACAGAAAACAAATTTTGTAAGCGTTTTCTACTCATAGTAAGCTATGTTCTGTGCGATAGAAAATTTATTTTAGTCATGATTGGTGAAGATTTTGGAGGGGTAGCGGGTGTTTTTCTCCTCAACTTCTACGCCACTGAAAAAAGTACGGGTTTGAGACATCCATTTGAACCGCCAATGTTTTCTAAACAAAAAAGGTAATACTGGTCATAAGCTCTAAAGTTGACCGTTTTGCGGAAAAATCAACTTTTATGTTGAAAAACATGGTCAATTTTTTGGTTTTGTTACTTGTTCTAACGATTAAATAAATTTTGTTTAATTAGTAAAAAATTAATTTTATTTCAAAGAATTGACCATGTTTTCCAACATAAAAGTTGATTTTTCTCGAAAACGGCCAACTTTAGAGCTTATGACCAGGAGTACCTGTCTCGTGTAGAAAACATTGGCGGTTCAAATGGGCATCTCAAACCATATCTTTTCCAGTGGCGTAGAAGTTAGGGAGAAAAACATCAAGTACCCCTTCAAAATCTTAACCAATCATGACTGAAAAAAAATTTCTATCGCACAGAACATAGCTTATTATGAGTAGTACATGCTTACAAAAGCTGTTCTCTGTACGATAAACGGTTCCGGAGATATTAGCAAAAAACGAAATTTTTTTCCAATTTCAACATCTTGTATCTCAAAAACTAAGCGTCTGTGCATATATGTTAATAGGAACTTTTTTCTCAAAATCAAATTTTCTATCAACTGTTGAAGTTCTGCTACTAAAACCTGGGACACCCTGTATATCTTGTTCCTTCCAGAGTTATAACACCCGCTGACCAATAGCATGGAGGATTTTTAGTATTTGGTATTGGATGAGATGGAAGCGGGCTTAATAAAAAGTTCAGTGCCCTTGTACCCTATCCCCTGCTACTTTTTTCAGGGGGTATTTGGATACCCCGCTGCTTGACAGAATCATAAGATCTGTTTTACGCCTAGATTCTTTATGTCATCGGCCGTGATTATCCCTCGACTTAGCCGGGTAAACCTGGTTCGAATGAGCGCAGGACATTCACAAAGAAAGTGGGTTGACGACTCCACTTTGTTTCCCTCGCATCTCATACAGAAGTGAGTGTCACTTTTCCCTTCAGTGTTTAAATTTCATCAGATTTTCGTGACCTGTAAAGATCTCGGAGATTATCCTGATGCTTTGCCTACTCAACGGGAGCGTTTCGTTTGCGCTCAGGCCTACCTCATTGCCAAGCAGCACTTTAGCAGTTCGGCAGCTGTCAATGTTTCTCTCCATGCTGAGGCATGTACATCTCTCAGATGGTTCCGCAAGATCTGCATACCCCCGTTGTAGGGGATAGCAGCATAGGGGTCTTGAGGACCGTCCAATCAGGCCCCTTCTCTGGCCAGTTTGTCCGAATCCAGGTCAGGTTGAGCCTGTTTTCACCAGCTAGCCTGTTAAGGATCTCCTTGGTAACCCTGACAAGCCTCGAGGACATAGTCGGGTTTTTCAGCAGATCCGTTTGGTGATTTTAATTCTACTCATCAGTAAACTTCCTGGCTCGACTTGAATTCATAATCAATCGGGCGATTTCCGTATTTTACTTATCTACCTCTTTCCTGTTTTAATAATTAGCTAATTCAATTTGTCCGAATTTTTTCCCCCCATAAATAACGAAAAGAACAATTCTAGTAAACTATTTTTCACTCGTAATTTACAATTTGATATTGATTGAGAGCATATTAATAATTAAATGAACATACATTCAGGAAACGATATATTAAGGGTATGTAAACATTACACTGCCATGTTGATCTCCATGATTGATACAACAACATTCTGCAAACAATTCTTCTGAATTACGATTTGAGCAGATTGATGAAAATTGGTTCATCTTCTTGGTATGCATTACCAATTTTGTTGCATATTCTTTTCTACGATACTCCTTAAGGGTATAAATGAATTCATCGTCTTCGGATTGATATGTTCACCTAGACACCTAGAGGATCATAATCCATACTTGACATTAGCACGAAAGAGACTGGTTTATCATCTACGTTTAATAAATAACATGACACCCTCTAATCTTGGTACCACATCTCAATAATGAGGTGTGTAATCATATCCTCTTCGAGATGAAACTGCCGAATTATCCTAATAGCTTCCTCCCCATATAAAAATGTTATCGTCTCCATGTCTGAGCAGTTATATTGAGATTCTCGAACGAAATGTATAGAAGGAAATTACACAGAATATATTGTTTTCTCTGCCTGTATCGGGAACACAGTTGGTACATTATGCTTAGGCCCCAAACCCCACACCATGCTTCCTAACACGGCCAAAGGTTATCATAGCATTTTGGCACTTACTCGTCAGTTGCTTCTGCCAGAATATTTTTTTGTCCAGAGTGACCAGTTACTTCAACGTCTCGGAAAAGTCTTTGCCTCCGATTACCATCTTTTTCAGAGGCTCGATTTTGTACCTTCTGGAGAAGATGATAATGGTAGTTTTCTCTGGCCGAATGGAGAATTTGTTCTCCCTACGCCAGGCTTCTTGTAATTATCAAGGCTTGTTGAACAAGCTCCTGCAAGGTACCCCCATAGGCTCCTCTGAAGAGTATGGCGATGTCATCGGCATAACCTACCGCCTTAACACCAGCACATATCTGGAAGATACATGCATGCTATCGGTCAGTCGCAGTGCCGGATCTAAACATTTTCCTGGGGGGTCATACCCATACCGTCCCTATACCTATATTTCAACGTTAACGAGCAATAATACGTTTGCAGGGTAATGAATAAACAGTTATATACAGAGCATAATATAGCATATACTTATCTCTAGGTTAATTAAACAATAAGCATTAGCAAATGGTGCAGATATTTACATAATTCCTTTTCTCGATTTTGTTTTCATAAAATGAGTTCATGACTTCTTCATAATTTATTGAATTAGGTTATTGACTCTCTATAGAAAGTATTGCAAGATTTTCAGTGTTACTTCAATCATTGTCGATCTGTTTTTAATGATCTTCAGTTCGCTGAAACTCATCTCACAACTTTTTTTTTGCGTAGAGGAGGGGAAATCTTGCATAGACGCCTCGGGTGCCCGTGCCCCCGGGTGTTCCGTATTATTACCGACTAAACCCCCTCCCCCGTGAGGTTGGTTCTCCTTACCAGGGGGAGCCCCACTGCACTGCGGTCAATAGATTCCTCTTGTGCCCTCACATATTGCTATCTCCTCACCAGTCCGGTGTATTCTATGAAATTCAGTAGCCTCATACAGGGGATATTTCTCATTTCCTCGGGTGTAGTTTTATTGTCTCCGAGGTATGTCCGACGACCAACCGCGTATGCCGTGCACTGACACAGCACATGCATGGGTGTCTCTTCTTCCACGCCGCAATCCCTGCATGTGGGCTGATCTACCAAACCCATCGTACAGAGATGTTTGTTGCATGGGGCGTGTCCGGTCAGGAATGCTACAAGATTCCGTATTTCTTATCTGCTGAACGTCAGCAGATTTTGAACTCGTTGCTGCTGGAGATCTTCCCATTAGTCGCTTGGAGTGCGACGTACGGGGCAATTCTCTCCAGTAGGCACGGTGCTCTGTCTCGAGTCATTTTTGGATTACAGATTTCGCTGTGGCATGAGAAATGCCATAGGTTGGCTCTGGTCCAATCAGTGGTTGTTCCTCCTCCGCTTTAGCGAGTGCGACGACAGTTTCAGTTCCTTCTCGTCTGGTTTCCTCTATTGGGGTTCTTTACTAGTGCCGTTAGTAATTTTACACAATCGAGTACACATTGTGAGGTGATTGTGTATGACTGCAGTGCCTTAAGCACTGTCAGGTTGCTCACTATGAATGTGATTTGTCTATTCTCATAGATTCTTTCCCTCATAATTCGACCACATGTTGTAATTGCTACTATTTTTGCGTGGGATTCTGTCGCAAGTGTTCCTAGGTTCAAAGAAACTATTATCTTGCAGTATACTGATGTAGTAGAAGTTGTAGTTAGGAATGCTGAAATCTCAAGCACTTTTATTGGATTTTGTAGATCGAGTGAATTCATTTATTCTAAGTTAACCGTTGAATCCAGCAACTGGTTCCGAAGAACTAAAATTTCTGGGTGGAACTGTTCTTCATTCAAATCGTCACGACATTTACTGGTTAGGTTTATAGCACAAGTTTTCAATCCCTCATCATTTGAGCTTTCTTATTCTTTAGAATTGAGAAAAGTTATACCCTTCATTCAACTGAATCAGTATAGCACATCGATTATCTCTTCCATACTATGGTAAAAACTTTCTTCTACAAAAAATCTTCTTCCCTCATCATTCTTTTGATTTTGGGTATCCTGTCGGTTTCCATAGTTGGTTGCACTCCAATGTTTTACACCATTTCTTTTGCAGACTTTATCCAATCATTTTTCATTTTTCAGCCTTTCCATTGTTATCATGAAACCTTCCAACAATTAATTGTAGTGTTGCGTCAGGCGTAAAAGTTTTGTCTCTGGTTCGTAGGATACTATATGCAATATATTGTGAATATGTTTCAATAACTCTGAAGGGGGTGCTATCATTAAATAATTTTACGATTACCTGGTGAGCAGCTATAAATTGCTATTGAGTGCCATAAAAGGAATCGCAAACTCTGAAGTATCATGTCAATAATTATACGTAGACGGTAGAAGCACATTATAAGTATTTTTATACTAGGGTGAAAGGACCAATCATAATTACTGGGATTTCCAATATTCTACGGTGACTGTCCTTTGTTATTGACCCTATTAAATAGGGAGGCGCATTTCCTTTATTTTTATTTTGTATCTGAAGACCGAAAATACAAATAGCCTGCCATCGTGTAAATACAAACATTCAATATTACTTAAAATAACTATTCATCAATATGTCAGTATAAATAATTCAACGATTTTCTCTTAATAATTCAGCAACCTGCACCGGTCACCCTCCCTTCTCACATCAGCTGCCGGGTTCACGCGACTAAGAAACATTCCCCGCGAACATTCCAAGGCATCCTCTAAATCATAGTTTAATAAAACCTCAGTTTGCAAACAAAACAAAATTATTTGATAACTATACAATTTAATATTATGATTTAATGGCGCTATGAAATTATAAAAAGTTGAAATTTCACTTCCACTCTTCCGGACGTGCAGCCCTGGGCAGTTGCCCCCCCCCCCCCCCCGACGGTGCTGGTCAACCGGTAATAAAACGCTTGAAGGAAGAAAAAAACATATTTTGATTCAGTCCAGCTTAGATATGAAATCTATATAAAAGGCAAGGCAAATACCACAGACACACTCATTCACTCATCAAGAAATCTCCGGAACTGTAAATGCAAATTTCGAAGATAGGTTCCTCATACGACGTGGGCACCCGCTAAAACTGATTTTTCCATGTTCAATCCCAATGAAGGAAATCGATATATTTTGACGTTTTTGACAGCTCATATAAATAAGTACAATTTACTTGACACAGGTACTCAGATCGATAGATCATCATAACAGATTAGACTGTCTATCAGATAACGTTTACAAGACCGACAGCTGATAATGTCCAAAGGTATAGAGCCGACGGACTTGAAATCTGGCAGGTAGGTTCTTTAAACGACGCGAAGGTAAATCAAAATGAATCATTATCAAAGTTAGGAGCTGCTATGACATCACTGATTCATTGACAGTCTCAAAATGTCCGTGGCAGACCTCCCCATAACATAGACATCCCTGTCAATTTTTTGACGTTTTCCACGCCTTTAGCTGTTTCTACTAATTTTAAATATGCATTTGAGTATCTTTACTGTTTCTACGGGTATTATTGTCTTATTATATGAAAGAGAAATACCACCGACTCACTGATTGCTTCACGAAGTCTCCGATACTATAAAGCTTTATATCATAACTGCGTGAAAATTTCATCAATCGTGAGTACAATTTATTATTATAGTTCAGTCAATATAACTGTTTTTGAGTCAAATATTTCGCGACGTTTGTTGTTTTATTTATCGACTAAGCCTTGTTGTAAATTAACTAACCTCACTTTTGCGTTTAAAAAATCAAACAAAATAACGAGTCTAAAATCATCGGTATTAAAGATGGCCATCTGGAATTTGAGAAGCTTGTAGGTAATAATAAAACACGAACATTTTCTCGAATTTTTCTTGGAAAGTCCTATTATTAGTCGGGTAATTAGACGTTAAAAATGTGAAAGCTCGGAACTTTTTCCAAACAGACCAATCAACTTAATTTTTTTTGCAAATCGTTCCTGGATGGATACTGAACGATATTGAACTTTAAGATCTTGCCGCTCGACCATTTTTCACCTGTTAAACCGGAAATTGGCCAATTTTCATGGGAAAATTTAATGTAAAATTGGTAAGTATTGCCAAAATTGGCTCCACTCGGGGGTTTTCGGGGTCGCTGATCACGATTCCGAAGTTAGATGTACCATTTTTCACCGCGGTAGCTAGAAATTGGCCAACTATATGTCCCAAAAATGGTCAAATTTAATAATTCCGCAGTTTTTGTTGAAATTGACTAAAACATTTCACTCGGGGGTTTTCGAGGTCGCTGATCACGATTCCGAAGTTAGATGTACCATTTTTCACCGCGGTAGCTAGAAATTGGCCTATTTTATGTCAGAAAAACTGCGAAATTAATAAATTTGATCATTTTTGGGACATAAAGTTGGCCAATTTCTAGCTACCGTGGTGGAAAATGGTAAATCTAGCTTCGGAATCGTGATCAGCGACCCCGAAAACCCCCGAGTGGAGTTTTCCAGCCAATTTTGGCAATACTTACCAATTTTACAAATTTTACAATAAATTTTCCCATGAAAATGGGCCAATTTCCGGTTTAACAGGTGAAAAATGGTCGAGCGGCAAGATATTAAAGTTCAATATCGTTCAGTCTCCGTCCAGGAACGATTTGCAAAAAAAATTAAGTTGATTGGTCTGTTTGGAAAAAATTCCGAGCTTTTTTGCTAAATTGACTCGACTATATATGGAAATCAAGTTTTCAGTTCTGTGAAGTATCACATTTTGAACATAGAATATACTAAAATCATCATATCAGTACACTCAGCTGCACTGATAATCTCCTCTAGGCTTTCAAATTGTTCTTGGTTATAGGTATAAGGAAAGACCTAACTAGGCAAAGAGTTTGATAGAAAAATAAAGTCTTTACGAACGAGTTCGGCAGGTCTCGAGCTTGAAAATGAACGGGTGACTGGCTCGAGCTCGTCTAGTCCGCCTACCTACCTAAGATGTTCTAGAAAGGACAATGCGTTCGTGTGACATCATCAATCAGACAAATAGCTCTCTTCTGAATAATATCTACGAGCTTCAGCTTATGTTCGGAAGCTGAACTCCAAATATGCAAACAGTACTTCAGGATACGTCGAATCAGTGCTTTGTAGATTATGAGAAGCTGCTAAGATGTAAAGTAGCTCTTGGCACGTGACCAAGTTTTTGTGAAGCGGTTTTCGCAATGGAACTCACGTGATCATACCATGAGAGGGTGCTATTGGTGGTGATAACAAGCATGGATGTGGAAGACTTCATAGGAATAGTTTGTACCTGACATCATATCAGGGAATGTGGGATCGTTGATGTGGAGCAGAAACAAAGTTGGTGCCAATACAGATCCCTGTGGAACATCTGCGTTAATTGTATCGGAGGAGAGTCCGTCAACAATCACATGAAGCGAACTATCTGAGAATTAACTCGATAGTAAACATGTGTCATATGCTTTGCAGATATCCAATGCTACTCCTAGAGAATCCCCTATTCTTCAATTGATTTCTGCCATACATGTTTTACGTACACAAAAAGGTCTCCTGTTGATATCTGCTGACGAAAACCATATTGCCGGTCATTCACGATTTTGGAGCTCACTAGGTATTGGATGAGCCTGATGTTGATTGCTTTCTTCATCACTTTATAGATCACAGATAATAGGACAATGGGTCTATAATCATAAGGAAGGGTTTTCTTTCCTTTTTTTTGGAATTGTTTGGACTTTAGATGTCTTCCAGCTAGAAGGAAACGCACCAAGTTTATATGAAAGGGTAAACAACCTACAAAAAACTAGTGTTAATTCTGGGGCACATTCTTTGAGCGCAAGTGGCGGAATTCCGTCTAGCCTCATATCGTTTTTGGTATTGAGATCTAACAGAATGCGCCTGATTGTACTTTGACGAGAGACAATTTCAGGCATATATCCATCGATGGAGCAATATTAAGAGAGTCCTGCTGATGTGGATCAAAGTGAAATTTGCTGCAAAAATTTCAGCGAAAAGGTTGGTTATTCTGATAGTGTAGTAGGCAGTCTGCCATCTTCTTTGGTTAAGGGAGGGAGTGGACTGGAAGTGAAGTTATTTGAACTGGAAGTGAAGGCATTTGGGCATTTGATACGCTTTGATCTGATTTTGGCGTTACATGCCTCTTTCGAAGCGTCTATTGTGTGATTGCAGATATTTATGCTGTGAATCCTTTGATATCGTTATCATTCGGTGTAGTAAATTCACGTATATGTGAATTTCCCATGATGTGCCTTGAAATCATATTTGTTACATTTCACATACTTAACATTGGATTCTATTCTTTAAAAATACTTTATCCTGGAGAGTAAATTAGAGACTTCGTTCTCAATCTAAAACTGCTATGTAACACTTCCATAACAAATTTCTGTGTCGTATTCCATTTAGATCTCAAGAAGCTCGAGGTCAAGATAGCAGAAGTATACATTGCCAAAACCAAAGTATCAGGAAGCATTTGGTCTGTAAAATCAAAATCAAAATTTTCACCAAATATTAATAGTACAATTTATCCATTTCCTTGTATAATGAAGAAGGAGTTGGTGCTCATTTATCCTTACAATCATAACTCATTTTTCTCCTCCACGTTATTTGCGTATTTTACTTATCAGCATCATAAAGCCAGTTTTAGGTTTAAATTCCAGTTCAGACACAAGGGAGGTGAATTAATTCACCTTGAAGAACATAATAAATGTATTATCATCTCTAGCCACACATTTCAAGCGACTTATATAGAAAATCTGAGTTGTATAGCAAATTAAGTTTGAATTTAATTATGCACGAGTCATAAATCTTGTCATCTTGACGGAATGATTTAGAAACGTGACATCCAATAAGAAGTTCCGTAATCCATTCAAGTCTGTAAGACGGATTTGCGCTCAATTACAAGCTTACAAAGTACAAAACGCCAACTTCTAAATTAGTAATCGACATGCACCAATAATTATAAGCTTTGACAAGTTTTAGAACTTGTACGTATTAAACGGCTTTAGAACGAATCAAATAACTCTCATATCTCATCGTCAACATCAAAAATCAGTATGTTCGTGTATACTCACGTTTAGTCAAACTTACACCTCTACAGACATCCTCAGGGAATCGTTGTCGTTCGGTAACCATGAGTGGAAGAAGATAACAATTAGGGTTTTCCTATTTATGGGGAGATAGAAACATGTCTCATACTTGGTAAGGTTTTTGTTGCTTCTGTAATTGTTGGTTGATCATATTGGAAGTACGTGCTGAGATTTTAGTATCCTTCTGCTACGGGACTAGCTGTAAAAGTTAAATTTTCCATCCTTTGTAGGGAACTGAAGGTTTTAGGCTCACCAGCCTTCTTCACCCATACTAGGTGGATGGAGAATGGTGGCGAGAAGAATGATTTGGAAGGATGATGTCGGTACTGAGAGGGAGAATAATGACCCAGCAATCGCATGACAAAATATGCGAAAGTGCAATATAGAGAATCATCATCATGTCTTATCAAAACACTCTGGAAAACCTTATGGCTAGTCAAGATTTTGAGTTAATCTTATGCTACAGGGTCTAGCGACAAAAGGAACATTTTCCATTCTTTGTAGGGAAGCAGAAGGTTTTAAGCTCACCAACCTCCTTCATCCATATAGATGGATGGAGAATGATGGCGAGAAGATTGATTTGGAAGGATGATATCGGTAGTGAGAGGGAGATTGATGAACCAGCAATCGCATGACAAAGTATGCGAAAGTGCAATATAGAGAACATGGTACATCACTTATCAAAACACTCTGGAAAACCTTATGGCTAGTCAAGATTTTGAGTTAATCGTATGCTACAGGACTAGCGGTAAAAGTAACATCTTCCATCCTTTGTAGGGAAGCGGAATGTTTTAGGCTCCTTCACTCATCTAGATGGATGAAGAATGCAAGAAGGATGATATCGGCACTGAGAGACAAATTAAGCGAAAGTGCATTATAGAGAACTTGGTACATTATGTCTTAGCAAAACGCTCTGGAAAACCTAATGTCTAGTCAAAATTTTAAATGCAAAGCAGCCATAAGTAAAATCTCAAAACCTCATACAGCGCTCATACTATACCATTAGAAGTCCGCATCCACACTTACCTATGCCTAATGTGAAATGGGTTCGTAATATTAAAGCTCTTGATGACAGGTTACCAAAATTATAACGGTATAAACCCGTCAAAGATACATGCTGACGCATTCATCTATATCCATAAGCACTTCACATGCATGCTGTTCCATTAAAGCAGTGTTTTTCAACCCTTGAGTCGCAAAGTCTTGTTCTGGAGGTCCCGGTTGCAAGTCAAAGCCAAGTGAATGTAAAAAGCAACAGTTGCAACAAAAATACAACAAATTTCAGTCAGAAATCTGTGCGCGTTTATTGTTGAAGAATTTATCTAATCTTGGTTCTATTTTTGAGACGCAAATAACCAAATCATTTTCTGATGGGAGCCTATTTCTCTTCTTACTTTTTATGTTCACCATTGAGAAGAACGCAAGTTCACAAATGTAGGAAGTGGCGAATTACACTAATAATTTCAAAGCTTCGCTTGCCAGCCGTTGACCAAAAAACGCAAATTATTTGCGAATTGAATTCCATTCTAAACATGCCGTCAGCAGCATTTATAAGAATCTCTTTCACCTTCTTGGTCAGATTTGTCAGTCAATTGTACTAGCATATACAAAAAAAAAAAATTAGTATCCATATGGTCCCTTATCGAATTGCGTGGGGGTCTCGCCCTTCTGGGCCAACTGAATAAAAAGTGGTCTGAACTGTGGCGAGAATCACCACGAATGAAGCAGGGCAAGCTCTTCATCAAAGAGCTTGTACCTAGGCTCTCGGAGAAACTCCTTTCTCTGAACAGAAGGGACATCAGAGAGATGACTGGAATCCTAACCGGTCACTGTCGTCTTAATAAACACCTTCACACTATGGGCATCGCAGATGACCCTATATATAGAAAACGCAGAGAGGAAGAAACTGCCTCTCACACCCTGTTGAAATGTCAGGCACCGACACTTCGGAGAAGCAAAACTGTTCCCAGAAGAACTTATGGAAGCCAGCACTGGTAATATTCTGGATTTCTGGCAGACCACAAACATGCTAGAATAGAATAAGCTTCTGACCTCGGGGCGCACAATGGGCCTAGCTAAGTGGTCTAAGTGCAATTGGAGGCTCAGCCTCCTCCCTTCAAATGATGATGATCCATCTGTTCCCGTTATCTACTTCAGAATCCAGTTCTGGAAAGTAACTTGACGTTTCACTTCCAAATTATGCAAGCTAAGTATCATGCAAGGAATGTGAGAGGTCACTACCAACGATTGGTCCGTTTTCTTCTCTCCCTTGGAGACTTTGGTTTAAAATATTCAGGTGGTAAAAATATCAGCGAGAAATGCTAATTTTAATAGCCAAACAGGGTCAAAAAAATAATTCGCATATTCGGATTAACCATATTGTAAGAACATTGACAATTCATCTTTCACTTCCAGAACTCGCTCAGTGCCTTTCCTTTAGATAGCCACTTGATTTCTGTGTGACAAAGAATATTTTCCTGGGGCTGCCAGAATTAGTTTACTTGTGAAGTAAAAACCGCAATACGTCTTCTTTAAAACAACAAATTTTAATAATCTATACTCATATATCATTTAGAAAACAAATTAAATAAAGTTTGTAGGCTGAGGTGTGATATGACTGTAACTTGTCTCAAAACTTATGTAATAAGTGTGTTTCCGATAGGAGAAAAGTAGGTAGTGGATGGCCTGTTGCTCAGTTATGTTCGGTCTAGGCTTTTAAATATTGATAACGGGAGAAATTACTAAATAATTCGACCGATGAAAGTTCATTTACCATAGATGGTATAATTTTGCGGGTTGTAGTGAACAGATGTATACCGAAAACAACAAGAAACAGAAAATTCGGACCCAAATTCTGATTTCGTTTTGTACGAGGAATATTACACCAATTTGTAAACAGTCTTCTCTTATATGAGATAAATCAGTTCGTTGACTGGTTGTGTTCTGCAAAGATACGAAAGCTATATGCACATAGACACGAAAACAAATTAATTTCCTTAATAGATTTGATGGAAAATTCATTATAGTCTTAATAGGGTTCATAAGGAATCTCCCGTTGTTACAGTTTGTATAACTTACCTAAGTTAGATTCGATTATAACGAAGTTTGTGTTGAACCTATGGAAAATTTCATACATACACACATTAGAACCCAAGCGTAAACATGAACTTCAATATATGCAGAGAAAATTGAAAATTACCTTTTTGATGGTGATTAACTCGATTAAGTTCATATCAATAATTCAGCTGGAGATCATTGTTCTGGTGTATAATAATATATCGGAGTTGGTTACTTTTACAACCAATTCACTTGTACAAATTCCCGTAGGAAGTGCCGTGCAATCTTCGTCAAACCAGGTATATTTTATTTTTACAGTTGGCAACACATTTCAGAGTTGCCGATATAAACAGTAGATTTATTGAACTGACTTGACAGTTCGTAATTAGTTGTGAATCTAAATTTCGATAGAATTAAACTTCAAAAGTACAGAAATAATTCATCATAGGACTGCAATTCTACGTACATTTACGTGTAAATTTTTCTTTCATCAGTACATTAAACTGAAAAATGAAAGTGTAAATACGTGTGTTTATCTCGACGGGATATTTATCTTCGTAGATGGTACTGTCTATCATTCCTGGCAAGATTCTTGTACTAAAACTGATAACGATGATAGTTGGTGGAGCAGTGTAAAGTGTATCTTGTAGGTCCTTCATGGTACTTCAGTTTAGAAATGTGTCTATTGATTCACTAGAGTCGGTTTGGTTTAGATTATTTGTGAGAGGACAGAACATCGATCCCTCCATCTGTACATGTGGTCTATTGTGGCTCACTCTTAAGTTTTAGTTCATCGAGCAATTTCATTCTTTTCATAAGGCCGATGATTTTGCTGGTTCAGCTGGGCATTCAAGTATACGTGGTCCGCCGTTTCATCATCCTTGAAACATGTCGATATTGAGCGTTTTCCACTAAGCCTAGCCTTCGTAGATGGTGATGATGGCTGACTTAAGTTGTCTATGAAAACCTTCACCATGCCATTGCATTTCAAATCATTACTGGTTGTAGGTTGTACCAAATCTCTGTGATCCTATTAATTAAAAAAATTTAGAACATATTTTTGATTGGAATTGTCTACTTGCTTCCGTGATCATTTCATATGGGACACAGACGTGCATAGAATTGTCCACTCGCTTCTGTGGTTATTTGATATGAGTTACAGAAACATTTTTGAATTATTCTGTGGTTGATGATGCAGAACTATTTAGAATAGAATAGAATATAATAGAATAGAATAGAATAAGTTTATTGATGCCAAATAACATAGTTTTTGCACAGGTCAGAGTATTTAAGAAATATAGATAGCACTAAAATTAACTACAATTAACAAACACATATTTAAAATTTAACAGTATATAAAATTTACATTATAAAAATTACATTGAGATAATTGTGAGATCTAGAAATTCTTGAATTAAATAGAAAGCGTTAAACATTAGAAAATTTTTGATGGTGATTTTAAATCTTTTCCGATTCATATTTCTGATATCAAAAGGACATTTATTAAAGAATTTGAAACATAGTACATTATGACCAGATTTTGACTTGCTCAGCCGGTGAAATTGGGTATGAACATCCATTTTACCACGAGTATCGTGGTCGTGGACGTCAGAATTTAATACAACATCACCAGCAAGGAAAGCATAGTGCGCATATAAGAGACATTCTAGAATGAACAGACTTGGAAGGGTTAAAATTTTTAAATCTTTGTATGTACTTTTGACACATTCACGATAGCGTTTACCTCCTAGGATTCTGATACCTTGTCTTTGAAGACTGAAAATTCTATCAGCTTCGGAGCAGTTACCCCATAAGATTAGACCATATCTAACATGCGATTCCAAACTTGCGAAGTAGGTAGAACGTAATACGTGAGTGGATAGTGAATTAGACAGGTTTCTTAAGACAAAAAGGTTTCTTTTAAGTTTCCCAGCCAGCTGATCGACATGCATCGTCCAGGACAGAGAAACATCCACAAAAAGACCCAGAAACTTGGTGTGAGCATTTTTATCTTGATTAAAAGTATGGTTTTTTAAGGTAAATAAAAGTTTTACAGTTTTATCTTGATTAATGGCCAGTTTGTTAGCAGAAAACCACTCTAGGGCTCTCGACTCTACCTCCTCACCCAAAGCCACTACGCAATCAGAATCAGCATGGGAAACAGAGATGGTATTGTCATCTGCGAAGAGTTCAATAATCGCACCCGGTAGGTAATCGGGGAGATCATTAATAAACACGAGAAACAATAAGGGTCCCAAAATTGAACCCTGGGGAACCCCTATGTCAATCAATGACCTCTCCGAACAACCACCGCCCGCAAAAACCGTCATAAAACGGTTTGACAAATACGATTTCATAAGCAGAAGGCTGTTTTCACTGAAACCATACTCCCTCAGCTTGCCCAGCAGAATCGGGTGGGAGACACAGTCGAAAGCCTTCGTCAGATCTAGAAAAAGTGACAATGAATGAAGTCCTTTCTCGAAGCAATGTAAAGTCGATTGAATGAAATGTAGAATGGCGTCGATTGTGCTTTTGTTTTTTCTGAACCCAAATTGGAAACTCGAAAGAAGTAGTTTAGATTCAAAAAATTCTAGCATTTGAGAGCACATAATCTTTTCAAGAACTTTCGAAAAAACGGGAAGAAGTGAGATGGGTCGATAATTTTCAGCTTGGTTAACATCTATTTTTGTATAATGGAATGACTTTGGAAATTTTAAGACATTCAGGAAAAATACCGCGCTTCAAGCATATATTTACCAATTTCGTCAATGGACTAATTAAATTATTCATGTTTCTTTTCAAAAGATAAGGCGAAAGACCGTAAATATCAGTTGCCCTACTATTTTTTATGGATACAATTGCTTCTCTCACCGTAAATTGGGAAACTTCTGAAAAAGAAAATGATAGATCTTTTGATACTAGCTTGCAGAAAACATCCTTGAAATCTTTATTCGAAGGGGGGTTGCTGGCAATTATTTTTTGTGGAATGGAACTAAAATATTGTCTAAAAGTATTTGCAGAAATACTATGTTTTTTGAGGCACAGAGCAACCTCTGTGCTTTGAAGTGGATTTCCTTCCGACCATCGACTGACATGGTCAACTATGGTTAATATATAAGTATAACCTCGGACTAAAATCTGTGAATGTGGCAAAACCAGAGGTTAGAATATTAAATTGCCCACAGACCAGAGAAATTAACCAAAAGGTGATTTTATAAGTTTATTGATTTTTGATTTGTGGCAATTGATTCAACAGTTTGTTCATGAAATGACTTAAAATAGTGGATTCATATGACATATGAGGCCAAAAATTCCGTTGTGCAATATGTTTGAGCGTGGCGCAAATTCCGGGATGTGAAAGACAATGTAATTTTTCAATGATCTTCCGGAACGCAAGGACCATATCGTTTAGTAACAGTTTCGCACCATAAGGTTATGACAGAATTTGGAAGTTGATTTGTACCAATTTTATGAAAAATTTGTCTGCTTTTGATAGCCTATTATATTGTAGTTGTTGATCGGCATTTTGTGCTAAGTTAACGGCATATGATCCCTTTGAACGATTAAAGTTATTCCTTGCAAGGAAATATGTAAAATGTGCTCTAGCAAGAAAAATGTCACAATTCTTGGTCAAAAGTGCTATAATTTGTTTGATGTTTCACCTGCTTTGCTCTATGAGTATTTTAGGTCTTGTTCTCGAATGATTTATTGTGGACGCTTCATGGTGGGCTAAACCTGGTAATGTTGGCCAGTACAGAAGTTTTCTATTTTAAGGTCCAAGATGATGTAGCTATTTTAGCTCCGCTTGCAGATACACCAAACACTGGTTCTGGTCTGATAAATTTTGAAGCTGCACCCTTTACCAGACCCTGCATTTACCTCAACGCCCGAGTAGTCAGGTATCAAGTTCATAGTTACTTTGTTCTTGTTGCGTAGGCACGCAAGAGTTTTGTAACAGTTCTATACCATTCTTGAGTTACTACGATAGGAGCCAATCACTTTGAGAGCTGCTTGGCTGTAGAGAAAAAACTACTATAGATCTGTGAGTACATTGCCTTCGATCTAGCTCAAGTGCCCACAACTTGATCGCATATATTTCTGCTTGAGAATTACTTGCATAAGCACTGAATCCAACAGATAATTGATTATGACTAAATTTAATTTTGCAAAAGCTTTCTGTAAGGTATGTAAAATTATTATTACTGGATCAAATGCCAAGTTTATTTGTAGAAATATGTTATTAACATGAATTACTCGTTTTAGATCGTTTTGTGTTGATTAGTTTCATTAGCCATTTAATTTTTGCATACAGTACTTGTTGATTATTTGATTTAATTGTTCACTGCCAAATTAAAATTTTGTATAGGTTGAGTTCTTTGTAAAATTTAATTTTCAATTATTCGTTTCAATCCTTGATCATTTTTATTTAATTGATTTATTGCAACATTAATCGTTTAGTGTCATCTTGATCTAGAATACTTTTTTTCTGTGGAGGAAATGCTTTACACACCAGGAGCTTTCAATCTATCACTCCTGGTAGTGCAGGACTCGCTCCAGATTCTAGCTAGCCTGCAAAAACCTCTCCGTTCTTCATCCTTATCCCGGAAGCGCTTTTCGCATTACTACAGGATAAGGACTACGTCCATATTATGTTTTCTGTTACTGTAACAGTTTGTGTTTCTGATTGTTTATCGCCAATTGTCTGATTTGCGTGTCGAATATCTGTGGTTGATGCCCAAGATTATGTGCACTGTGTCTTAGTGATTTATCTATGATATAAACTTTCGTCTATCTGTGTTGTTTCAGTTTGTTTTTGTTATTTATCGCCAATTGTCTTTTGTGGATCGAATTCTGTGGTTTGCTCCTTGATATGATTCATTGGTCATTTTATGGTTTCTGTGTTAGTAAATTAGCTATGGTAGGATAACTTATATAGACTTCGTGTGTCTGTATTCGTTGTTTCTGATTGTTTATCGCTGATTGTCCGTTTAGTGGACCGAATTCGGTGGTTTGCTCCATAATATGGTTTATTGGCCATTTTCATGGACGCTGTGTCTTAGTAAATTATCTATGATGGGATAACTTACTACGTTTCACCGGAACATGGATCATCCGTCTCAATCACATTCTATCCATCGCCTTCTTCCCAGGAATATGTGATTTGGAGTCGATAATCTATCCGGTGTCTGGGTGCCTGTTGGTCCGCGGGAGCGTTTCACTCCTACCCTCGACCCTGCTGGCAACAGGGCCTTGAGCATTCCCCTATCCGCCACCTGGGGACGCGCCTGGATGCGGCTTCAGGCTCCGCACAAGAGAAGAGGCTCCTGCTTTCCAGGTGATCTGGATTACCTGTGATGGCTTTTAATCTATCTAGTTAATGGCAATATAAATGTTCAGTTGTTATGTTCACACCCTATGACGATTATTTTGCGGTAGTGTTGTTGATACTAAATGAATGAACGTAGAACCTTAAATGCTTCTATAACAAAGTTTGAATAAGGGAAAACATTTAAATTGCTTCTTTATGTATGAACATAGCCTCCACATCCAATCTATTTGACACAATTGAGAGATTATATATGTATATGCGGAACATATGAAAATAAATTGAACTGCGTCTCGTATATCATGAAAGCGGTTTTCCAAACTTCTACGTCTGAGATTTATGTTCATGAAATTCATAACGATAAAACGTGTAAAGTTGTTCTAATAAAAGTGTTTTCGCAAAGTGTATACCCTTTTCATATGTGAAATATGACAATGTGCAAACAAAAACATCGAAAAGAATACTGAATTTTAACACAGACAACCCATAACAAGATATCGCGAAACGTTTACATGATAAGAGTTCATTCAATGACAGTTCGTACATTGACAGCCACAAATGTCCTTGTCAGACCCAAAACAAGACATCACGTAACGTTTACATGATAGACAGCTCATAAGTTAATTATTAACTTAGGTTAATCTACCACTCGAGTAATTTGTCTTTTTAATTACCGTATGACATTTGAAATTGCCGGCTATTCTTTTCAAATAATTGGTATTTGCCAGATTTAAATCTCCATAATCTACAATTATAAGGTCCAGGTAATTCAATTGAATGGATTCATATGACTGACATCTCAATAACCATATTATAGTTGTAATTTCTGCTAATAACGGACTCAACGGTTACCCATAGTCAAATCATTTTTACTTTCCTCACAATATGTACCATACAGGATGTTACCTAAATAGTCTGAAAAATTTAAGGGTGTGTTTCCTCATGTCTTTTATAAAAGACTTTTATTGAACAAAAATATAATCAAAAAATGTGAAAAAAAATTTTTTTTTTAAGAATCAAGCCGATACGGACCCATGTTTCTATGAACTTTTTATCTTTAAAAAATCCCCATTTAAAGTTTGTACAAGTACTTAATAAACATCCTGCATAACAATAGAAAAAGGTTTTCATGAATTAAATCTGATGGAGATTAGTAGAAGCTCTAGGCACGACCGGGAGACCGGAACAGTGGGGATAATGTAGATGCACTGTACTGATAGATCTATATGCTCCTTTGCAACTTCACAAATTCAAGAGAGTACTTAGAACTACACCTTCGAGTAAGATTTGACTCGATTCTAATTTTATACTCGTCTATGAATAGCTACTACTCTCTTTAACCATAGAATAACATGTGTTGATAGTAAATTACACACTATGAGTGTGTACTCATCTCTATATAACCTACAAATGTCAAAGTGACAACCTAAAGGTGCCTATACACCTCACCTGAAGGTGACCATGCACTATCCGACTAAACCCTTACAAAGGCGTTGCACATAAAAAAGAACTGATTGTTAGCTACTGATGTTAGCTGTTCGTCAAAAAAATACCTATTTGAAGTTTGTACAAATACTTGATAAACATCCTGTATAACAATAGGAAAAGGTGTTGATGAATTAAATCAGATAGAGATTAGTAGAAGCTCTAGATAAGACCGGGAGACCAGAACTGTGGGGATAATGTAGATGCACTGTACTGATAGAGCTACATGCTCCTTTGCAACTGTTTTTATTGAAGTGTATGAATAACTTTGTTTTCTGTTTTAGCAATTGCAAATGGCAAGATACCTTCGGCAAACGGACACGCTGGTTCCAATTGCACCACATTGAAAAATAAACGCTACGAAGACGATCACACGGTCATAGCTGGAGTGGTAAACTGGGGCCACGGATGGGGTTGGGGCCATGCAGCCTTGGCTGCAGAAACGGCAGCCGTTCACGAGGCAGCCATCAGTTCGACTCTATATTGTCACGCCACCGAAGATTACTCCTTGGGTGGCTATGACGAAGTCGACTGGAGTGCTTTCGGCGATTTTTGTTTCTAAAATAAAACACACAGAAGGCTGATTTTCATCATTTTATATGGAGCTCATCTAAATAAACTCACCGAACCGCTCTAAATTTTACATCTCATATTGATAGGTGATTTTTACGATCAAAATACGTGGGGAACGAATATTTTTTTAATGAGAATTCAACAGTTTTTATTAATAAGATCACGAGACGAGCTGTGTTTCAAGTTTATAAGAACTACCAACTTTTATTCTGCTAGATGAGCATAGCATGCCTAAAAGTTGGACCTATACTGAATAAGTTTGGATTATGATTTAAAGTGGAGAATGCAGAAAGTAACATTGGTATAATAATTCATTATATACAGAATATTTCACACACACACAACTTTAACCCACATATGCACTTTTAACGAGAAAAGTTATTAAAGGTACAATAATATATGAAAATAATAAATTAGCCTCTGTCATCTGATTCACTACACTACACATTGAATGAAAAAAAAACAAGGTGAGAAGTTTCTTATGTATTTTAATGGTGTGGTAACGTGACAGTGTAGGTTATTACATGGATTTCTGTTGTACTTCTTTTGGTTTTTATTTTTAAAAGTGTCGAAAATTGTCGGATAAGTTGTGAAACATCCTGTATTGCGCGCTCCTTCATATTTTCCTTTGAAATTATAGAAACATACTTATCATTCCAATAGGGCAATTTATTTGACACAAAAAGCAGATGATATATACTGTTTATTCATGAGAACGCATATTCTCATAAACTGTAATTTCTAATTATAAATATAATTAAAATATATTAGTTGGAAACTTAAAATAATAATTTTCAACTATTGAAATTTTTAGAATTTTTAGGTGAATGATTCAAAGACATTTTAGTTTTGAAAAAGGAGAGTTACAATATTTTAATTTGTTGTATAGTATTTATTCTAGGATCCAAATTCTTTTAAATTCAGCCAAGTAGTAGAGCGAGTGTATTTTTTATAAGCATTTTCTTTTGCAATACTTGAAGCTGCACTAAATTATATAACCTACAAATGGCAAAGTGACGTACGTCACAAATTCTAGAGAGTACGTTAGAACTACACTTTCGAGTTAGATTTGACTCGATTCTAATTTTATACTCTTCTATGAATATCTACTACTCTCTTTAATCATAGAATAACACGTGTTGATAATAAATTATTCTATGTGTGCGTACTCGTCTCTATATAATCTACAAACAAATGTCAAAGTGACAACCTAAAGGTGTGTATATACCTCACCTGTTATGATGAAAGCAATTCTACAAATTTAACTATTTTATATGATCTTGACTGGGTAGTACATTCATTTGGAAACCATAAGCCTCTTGATAATAAATATCAAAACGGCGGTCCATAAATACTATATTTATTTTTCCAAATGAAGCACTGTGTTGTAACAGTGTCGATCGTATATTTTATAAATCTGAAATACTGTTTGACAGGTTATCAACTACCAGCAGATCCAATTTCAAACCAGCCGCTCTATGCTTTTACTTCTAAATAAGTAACACACCCAACCGCAAGTTGTAACCCCACTTTCTAAACTTCCTATTTCTGAAGCTATAATGTTTCTGTCAACTCCATGTTTAATTTTTCAGGCACGTGAATAGCCTATCTCACCGTTGATCCACCACTTGTAACAGTCGGCTGGGTATTAATATTTCAGGTAGCGTTAATACCTCATCGGGTTATATGCATTGAGAATTGTTTGTTGGAACCTGGTAAAGTATCAAAGATCTTAGTTTATCTGCATACCCTTAAGGTTCTTTTAAGCTGCCACCATCACCAGGTGTATAATTCACCTTACCTAGAAGCTATTTCTTACCATGTTGTCTTGATCCCTTCCCAGGGACCGCCTCGAATTACATACAATTATATAATTTATATTCAAGCGTACATTCTGCAGGTCGTATTCGCTGACAGGTGATTGGGAATTACCAGTTAAACTCTTTAATCAAATTAAAAGAGGAATATACATTGGATAAAATATATTATATACCAAAATTTGGTATATAACAACACATCAACACGATTATAAACTTAGACGAAAATCTGTTTATGGGAAGAATAGCATATGAATTCAAAGACTGGTCGAATTCAGGTAGATTATTCCTCAGGAAGCAAAAACTGGCTGGACAAGAACATTAGCTTACCGAACGAGTAGGTGGTGAAGAACTCCCTTTTTTCTAAAGGTAATTAGTTTTTATGAAACCATTGAAGCGGGGCCACCTCACGCGCTAATCTTAGAAAATATGTTTAATTTAGAACACCGAGGGCAGATTCTGCCCATACGTTATTAAAGCGACCTATAGAAATAAGACGGCGCAATAACAGTCAGTAAAGGTTCTTTTCAACTCTACGTGTATTTCCCCTGATTCAAGGAAAAAGTTACACTGGCTTCGTGCTGTGCTTACGTCGCTAAGTACACTTCCTTGTTCAGTTACGATACAGTTTTGGGCATATGTTAGTTAGTTTTTTTTTACTTGCAATTTCTTGGGCAACATATCCTTCAATTTTCTTGTCATGGGACATCCTGTACATTATCCACAAAGGTAATTAGGTTCCCCTAAATCCAGCTTATAGTTCCGGACAGCTATTTCGCTCTCTTGAGCTCATCAGCAGAACAAGGAAGCTGCAGTGCATCTTTGTCGAAAATGTAGAGAGAGCATCTAACTCCGTAGGGTTATAGAGACTGTAGATGTTTCGATTACATAATAACTTGTTCATTTTTTATTTGTGGAGCTAATATGTAATGAATTTCATTATAGTTTCGTTTTTAAATAATGTGGATAATCAAATCTGAATCTGATGCCAAATACTTCTCCATAAACAAATGTGTACAAGCAATCAACGGAAACTAGGAGAAAATATCCATTTCATCTTTAATGGATCTTGGTTTTAATTATTGGTGCTCAAACTCATCAATTCAATTGTATGTTTACAAAATAGAAAACCAATTAAAGTTCTTACTAACTTATTTAGAAGTTCTATTTGAAACTTGTTTGAATTGGAAAACGTACATAGAACTGGAATAAATTGAATTTCATTTGAACTTTCAGAGTACGAATGAAACATTATAAGTATCATGTAGATTGAAAATAATTATTGATTTTGGATTTTAGCGCCTCTTTGATTAAATGATATTAAAGATAACTTTTTTGTAGTGTGGTTCATGATTATTTTATATTTTATTTATCAATTACATTATTTCAAAAATCGATAATGGAAACCGTTACTTTGTCGATATTTCGGAAAATCGTTTCGAAAAAAACAAGTGTACCTACATAATTTTGATGACTTAGCACTACTCACTTGAATTATTTCAGATTTTCCACATATTTATTTTCAGACCATTTCCAACTTGAACGATCCATAATTATATTGAATTTTCCGTGCGTAATTAGGAAAATATGAGTTTTGACAAATTACAGATTTCTAGAAAGCGTCATCTAGCGGCCAAAGTAGAAATGACAAAGGAGTTACTTTCAATGAGTCTGATAGATGAAGAAAAACATTTAAATCACACTAAGCTTAGTATTAAATTAGTATTAGCTTAGTAGTAAATTGAAAAATAGGTGATTTTTCCAATTTACCATAAGTGTTACGCCCCTAAGGGGCCATTATACGAGTTCCAAAATAATTTTTAGCAATTTCTTTCTCTTGGCAAATTTTTTTCCGGAAGCTGTACGGTGAAAGGTTCCGCAGATACAGGCGCTTAGCGTAGTTGGTCACCCGGTACATTGGAAATCAGGTAATTGAAATTCTAGCCATAGATTTACTAGCTTTTAGGAGCTATTTGTGTTGCATAAGAGAATTCAGGTCCTCGCAGTCTCCTCATTGTCCTCATTTCAATTCATTGAATAACTTGAAGAAAATACTGTTTTTATCGGGAGAATGGATATTTTTATTGAATAAGTTAAGCCATGTTGCAAGGTTATTCAGGGATATTTATCGATTAGAAGCGGAGAAAACACATCATGTTGTATAAAGAACATATTTGCGAACCGTTAAGGTCGTCGTCAATTGCAGCTAGTGTTATTTCTTACAAGCTGCTGTCAAATGCAAGCCTGAAACTGGTGGAGTTGACATTAACCTTTATACCTCGCACGTTTTTGTATACTTTTCAAACTTCTGTTTAAATTACTTGCAATATTTTATTATCTAAATATCATCACGTGTGCATCGATTCATTTCAAAATTCGACATTTGTTTCATTAGTACTGTACAATTTGAACTAACTGGAGACTGAAGAGGATAAATTTTACAATTGAACCAGTTATGCTCTTTACTAGGAGTCTAATTATATATATGACCGCATCTTGTGATCATGAGTAAACGGAAACGCATATCCTTCGATAACCATAAATACAAATACAGTACTATATGAACCTCTAAATTGTTATCTTAGAGACAGGGCCGGCTTGAGAGCTATTCGTCCCCCGAGCGTGGCCGCGGACTATAGGGTACTATCATCGAGGTGGGCACTACTTTACGATTTGAATAGTTCAACGAACACGCAACAACATGGGATTCTTCAATTTGAAGCGATACGCAGCGAAAGAATGTATTTTCATGACTTAATAGCCGATTCTATTCAATTTGCGAAAGAACTCAAAAAACATTGTAATCAAAATTGACTGTGGGGGAAACAGTTGATGGTTGTATGTGATGCCACGAACTCTTGATCATCAGAAAAAATGTGAAACTATGGTCGATCTGATTTTACCAAGAAAAATCACCTGGAGGACCTTTATCCGAGCAGTGGATTCCACTGACAATTTTGTTGACCCTGTTCAGTTGCTAGCTTTTTGAGATCAATTTCGTCACAAGAAAATTTTATTTCAATAGCAACTTTCGATTGAAAATGAGTAGTTATTCTATATATTTTCCAAAAATATTAAGATTTACTAGTATGTACTTTTATCATAGCCTTCAGACTACGTATCAAATGTGTACAGGATGTTTCTGAATTGCGTTCTGTATATTTTTTCAAAACTCTCCCCTTCCACGTTACACGCCTCTAAAGTTGGTGAAAAAAAATTGTTTTTATAAGATCCTTAGTATTTTAAACTAAAGGCATTTTTGAAACTGAAGAATGATGGCTAGAAACCCGAAAAATCAAGCACAAAGATTACAACGACATTATTGCTGTTAATATTCCAGATACTAAAAATGACATGTCATGTACATTCATAATTACTTCTCGTTCCGGTAGCGTTTGTCATCTAGAAATTGACGAGAAATATATCGCGATTAGATTTCAAATTAACGCTGACAATACACGCTTCTTTATGCATTGTCAATCAGGCAAATGCTATAATCAACCCTTTCTGTGGTTCCTAACAAGATGGCTAGAAAATCCCAAAACATCTGTAGCTTGCAGTACTACTACGTCGTATCAGGTTGTTACAATAGACGAATCAGAGAAAAAAATGTGGTAGTCAATAAACGTTTTACTTTACTTCCCTAGTTATCCAAATTTGGTCAACAATGTTACTAATTGTCATAACTACTATTAATATAAATTATATTTATCTGCCCCCACTATGGTATTAGTTACTAAGCTATTGTTACATTGTTTTATAAAGGTAAGTTAACTTTACCCGGCAAATGATGGTTGTTATTGACGAGAGAGTTAAGTGAGCTACTTAAAAATGTGATATACACTCATAAATGCAAATAGAAAGCTAGGTTGACCTTTACTACTTAATATTTACTCCATTTTTAAAGAGAGCTGTTCTGTATTAAGTCTGATGATTTATATCCAAGACATTATTTCGATGGTCTAACATATTATTACTCTATGTTATCCAAATACTAGAAATTTGTTTTCTGAGATTTCTGATCTTTACCTGAACGATTAGCGGAAAGATATATCGTATGTCTTAATGACTTGAGTTTAAAATTGTTCACCTTGCATGCACATTAAACAATTGATTACAATCTGCATTCGCCGCTCAATTATTATGAAAATATAACTGTTAATAGACGTTAGGCTGGTCCCTAATTCCCGCAATGTTATTCTAAAGTATCTAGTCACATCGTGCATAAATTTTATGGCATTAATATTAGTAATAATAACTGTATTAGAATTGATTTTTATGGAATATCGACTTAGTTTACTGAATCGTAGTAAGTTATCTCTGAATTCAGTATATTTGAACTATATTTAAAAAATAAATAAATAACCAAATAAAATACAAATTTAAATTTACACTATCAGCAAAGTTCAATTATTTCGTCACACGGTGACCTTTTCGTAGCTTTGAAAAGTTTCAATGATTATGATATTATGCATTTTGAATTAATGTTTCAACGTATTGACGAATAATCCCGATGGGTTACGCGTCAACAGGAGCGTAACTATAATCCGAAGTTATGTTATTATGTCATTCCCCATATTCGGCATCTTCAGGGCAGATGGGAACTGGAACTGAGCCTCATTGCTTGCCTTGCCGCGACATGCAACTAAGAAATATGTAGGTTCATGTAGGAAAATAAGAAATATTTTCTCTAGATCAAAAACGGAAGAATTTCAAATAACCTAAACCTTAACACAGGTTTCTGTTTAAGCAGTCTTCGAAACAAAGTAAGCCATGAACTAGCTACAAATATTGCAGCCTGTGGTCTCAGCTTTACAGATAAAGATATACGATTTTTCTATTTAATTTCAGCCAAAAACTCATAATTGAAGTTTAATGCAGAAAAATTCGTATTCCATGAAAGTCCACTGGCTAAAAATCGTTGTGGAATGTTTGTAATCTAGCTGTATATTTTACATTGTACTAATTAGAATTAATTGACTATCGATCACCTAAAACTCCGATAATTACAGATTACTTCTGAACTGTAGACAAATATGTCGTAGACTGATACCTTTAATATAATAATTGATGTGTAAATATTATAGAATTGACACATCTACACTGCCACTACAATTTAGAACAATTTTAACAGTGAAGTTTTGCTACTTCACAACATATTTACAAATAGTCGATATTAATAATAACAGTCATGTACCATTCATCAGGATTATTGGATATTACTTTAACACCGTAAACGGTAGTATTATAACAGCAAATAGCTAGGTAATCTATATAATGAGAGATAACGGCCACTTTTAATCCCTCTTGTCTAACAAAATAGGATTCCGATCTATACTAGAGCGCAATCGGGTTGGACCAGTAAAAAGAATATCGATAAATACTTTTCACCAGGTAACGAAAAACGAAGGATTTACTCGCGGTGAATATTGAAGCATTGCGGCATTTAATCTGTTGATCCATGAGATTGGCGGCATTCTTCTGTTTGAGAAGCGAAAGTACCACTTTTAGAGCTTACCTGTTCGTAATCATAGAACAATCGAATTAGAGAACTTCGAATTCTATGGCAATAGAAATGACATTCAAATGGCTCGTTTGCACGATGATAGTTTCCGTGATAGCTACTGTCTTGATGGCAACTATCAAGAAAACTGAAACCATATAGATAGATATAGGGACGACTGTATCCTGCCACGTCCGACGGGGTTGTTAATTTTCATTAGTCTCACGTCCAACGGCGTAATTAATATCTCTCACAATATCTCCTTTGACTAGATAATTGTCGGTGAATATATTTACTTCACAGTCACAGCCGATTCTATACAAGCCGTAAAACTTGCAACACCACATACCTCAATTGTAGTCCTAGATCTACGAATGACTGCCTCTCTGATATACCGGGTGTCCCAGTATACATGTTCCAATGGATTATCTCAGTCATTTCAAAAGATAAAAATTTGAAAATTTCATTATCTCCAATTCGTTCAAGGAACCTTTAACTGAGAGAAACAAAAATTGAAAGTCTTCCGGTTTGACCGGAAGTGACTCTGACTTTTTTATTTCAAATAGCACCCTGTATATTTTCTGCAATTTTTGATTTCTACTCAAAATTATCTTTCCAATGATGTATCACACTCTGTATTTTACATTTGATTTGATGGAGAAAACGTCAATTGAAATTTCAAATTGAATGAATTGCAGTAGGCTACGATATTTTGTGTAATCTTGATTTTGACTTCAATAATAATTGATAATTTATGAACAATTATACCTTATTTTCATAACGATTATGAGAATCACATCAACAGTACTGACGGCCTTGTCGCACAATTTCAATAAACATCTACTTTTTGCACTTGTTGCATAAATAACTATTATATTCCACGACAGAACATCTTTAGCTGAATCAACATTTCATAAATTGCTCAATAGGTCAAACCGGAAGTGACTTTCAATTTTTGTTTCTCTCAGTTGATGGTTCCTTGAACCAATTGGAGATCATGAAATTTTCAAATTTTTATCTTTCGAAATGGCTGAGATAATCCATTGGAACACTGGGACACCCGGTATACGAAGTCTATCTCTTCAAAATTGTATTAATGTTTTAATATATTCATCGAATCGTTTACAATTTCTAATATTTACATGTTACATAATAGATACATAACCTAATGTAGGACATATACTAAAATGATTTGAGATTAATGTATATATCATTGAATGTTAGTTTGGTTCTACACATTAAAATCAGATTTTTAATTGTTCAGCAAAACCAACAAGAAGGTGCAGAGTTAACGCTACCCTAATTTAATAATATGACAGCCAATATTATATTTCTTATGTTCATGTGGTCTATCTATGTAACTAGATATGTTTGAATATAATTTGGGATAGTTTGGTGTTTGAAAATAAGTAGGCACCTACTAATGAAAAACAATTTTTAGAAATCAAATTAGTGCGGGTATTTTTGCCAGGATGGAAGAAATGAAGGAGGGAAGTTTTGATGAAAATGTTTTTGGTTTGGGATTAGTCGGATTAAAATGTCAAAATAAATATAACAAAACACAGGCTATAAATAAATAAAACATACATTCTCAATATAAAAAGAGTTTCTAAGAAAAAAGTAGGTATAGTTATTAAGAGTACTTTTGCTTCATTCGGATAAATGAATTTGAAGAAATTGAAATAGAGAATAAAATTACCTCATTTCATTCTCTTGAACGTATCTAGCTTTCTTTCCTTAATTCTGTTGCCATCATCATTTTGTTCCTGATTCTGTGATTATCCGTTATCACACAAAGAACTTCGAAGCTAACTGCTTAGAGCCATATTAACCACAGATTTTATTACAGGGGCCATTTCCTTACCTGTTACATTTATACTGTTAATAACAACCAATTTCCAAGTGCAGAATTTTGGATTCTTATGACTAACTAAACTAAACTAATTTGTTACTGATAAATATGTTGGCAAATTCGGGAAAATTGATGGGGCAGCAGCCTTTGTCTCAACTTTGTTGGCAATAAATGTTATTCAAAGTACCTTCTAGTAACATACTTTTCATCGATGTAATAATTGATATGATCATGTTTGAAATAAGTACTGCATACTGCAAATATTAGATCGGTTCACATTGTTTTGTAGGAATTGCTCTTAGCACCTTTCTTTTCAATTCATCTCCCTAGGAAAGGCAAAAGTACTCTTTGATTCATCTTTCAGTTTGAAGTAGATTGAATAGAATATTGACTTATATTCTCAAATAAAACAATATCTGAGTATGATTATAATATAACTCTACTTACGAAATCAAAACAATTAGCTATCACAATATTTACTCAAATTCACGAACTAATTTTTGAGGTAATACACTTCACACAATTTCAAAATCCACAAAGCTATTGTCGTTTTAGAGATATTGTTCCAAATGGGTTGAATTAATTAGCAGACTTTCAAATGTAACCATGCCAGTAATATAATGTTGTAATGACACTATAAAGTGTGGTTAGCATTGTTCCGGGATAGTATAGAGTAGGCTGTGAGTGAGTTTCGTTTTTCTGATTTTCCGCTCTGGTTTGAAAATTGTTGCGGTAAAATTTGAAATGTCAAAGTTGGGAGAGTACTAAAAGTTTTCATGTTCATGGAAAAAAAAATCAACCGATTTCAAAAATAGCGTTAAGCGAGACCATACCAAAGAACCGCCAACTTTATCAGGGTTCCCTACAGTTGAAGAGCTTCGGCATTAGATGTACATTCAATCAAAAAGTGGCCTAAATAAAAAAAACTATGAGGCCTGGTTCAGGTGCTACTGATGATATACACCGACACCGTTATGGTCAAACCAAAAGAGCAAATTGTATCAACTTTTAATCAGCTTTTGAACGGTCCTGTAATTATTTTTATTTGTTACTCATTTGTAAAACTAATTCATTGAAACAGTCATCAATTTTTTTAATCTGTTACAACAAAGCTACTAACTTGACAACAGAATTGTAAAATGTTCACAAGTTAGCGTTGCTGTCGTTCTGAAACTCTGTTTTACTATTATTATATGTGATATTTCCGATGAAATATTTGCAACTTGCGAGTCAAATAATGGACGCAAGGTAGGCGGGATTTCCGAGCGGTGAAACAAATGCTATCGCACACATCCATGTAATCCATGCGCAGTATACGCAATTGGGTATATTTAGTATGAAGTACTATAAGCATCGCCCTGTTTGCGTTCATATTGTGAGTCATCTCGCACACTGCGCTGGATAGGAGTAAGCTGTTTACTCTGATGATGAATACCTGGTAGCTGGAAGGTCCTTGGTATTCTAACAGTATTTTATTTTTTCTATTTTTAGTGTTATAGTGTATCCACAGTGTAAATAATTGTATAGTTTATTAATGCTTGTCGCCTTAAATTTTCAGAGGAATACAGACAAATTCACATTGTAGTAACAACATATTGAAGCTAATAAGTACGAAATAATCACCCTGATCCACTAAAAATACTATTGAAGTAGCCATCATCAGAGTAAACTCAAGTAGAAAACAAAATGAACATGTTTAAATATTATTTGGGGTTAGTATTGCAAACAAGGGATTACCCTCAGAGCTGGAGATAAATTTAAACTTACTAAATTCCATCTCTTCTAAATTACCTTGATATTGGTCAGTAGTGTGTTTTGAAAATGATAACTTTCTTGAGTAATGGAGTGACCTGTATTTAAAATATGTTCTAATGTAGAGTTTTCAGTATTATTCTTCTTTATATGGGCAGAATATTCTTTATAACGAGTTACAATAGTCCCTTGAGCCACATACTATTTTGAACACGACAATCAATTTTGTAAATTCCAGATTTGTCGAAGTCGGGAACTTTATCAAAGGTATTGCCTAAACCCTTAAACAGTTTTTTAGATGGTCAGGTTTTTTGAACAAGCTTAATAACCAATTTATTTCAATTAAATTCACTGTATAATTACTAATTAGAATGCAATAACCAGCTTCTTTTTCTTGGCATTAATATTATCAAAGATGTCACCATTTGGAATTCGACATATACAGAAAACTACGCAAACGAGTAGATATTTATTCCAGCGGATTCACGTACACCAATCAGGGACGTATATAAGGGTCTCTCATGCAAACACAATAATCATTATTCTGCGGCATGAGAATAAGTCTGGCACAACCACCCGGCGCCCACGAACGGATACCATAGAGGTAATGTATAAATTGAGGTAAAAAGCATTGTTCGCATCAAAACGAAAATTGGTGGTATAAGAGGATATTATAAGTTTAATAATATCATAGTTGGCCAGATCATTTTATAATATACTTTCCTCAGGGATGAGTAAATAAGATTTGTTATAGTGGTTAAATATATAAATAAAAAGTTCGGTGCACTTAGCCAAAGACCCTTGTACACTATCCCCTGCTTCCTGTTTCAAATGGGTATTTGGATATCCCGCTGCTCGACAAAATCCTAAGATCTGTCTTACGCTTAAGGTTACTTCACAGAGGCGCGAATTGCGAATATTCGCAAAAAGCAAGTCGTGTCCTATTTCATATACTCGTGAACTTTCGCAACCATTTTAGGGACATTATTTTCTCACTAAGCTATATGTGACATTTATAACCTAACATTTTCTATTTGTTTGTGTATGGTTAGATAATAATTTATTTTGTAATCTGATACTATGGATGAAGAATTATTCCAATGGCGACGAAGGCGTGAATTGCCGTTTATGTATCTAATTCTTTCAGACTTTGAGGACTTTTCTGCAGGCGTTTGGGCGCTTTCAGTCACATCTTCAGATTGCATAAACTCAATGCAATTATGTTGTTTGTATTGCAATGTACTGAGGGTGCTACCACAGTCGCTGCATTAAAAATAATACTAAAAATACATTTAGTTAAGGTATTTCTAACCAAAATATATAAAATTACAATGTAGATACCCCATCAGGATCAGGATTCATTTTGTACCAATTTACAAGATACAATATAAGAATAAAAAAAGAAAAGCTACACAAACAAGCACATAATCCGAGTAAATAAAGTATAATGATGAAATTATCTTCTTCTTCTCTATTACTTTTATCCCTTAGCGCATGCTCGAGCCATAATTCGCGCGAAAGTTCGCAAAATATTGAAACTATCTCAAGATTCCCGCGAATTCGCAAGAAATTAAACAATCGCCGGTGATCTTTCTATGCCATTTTAAAAAATTCAAATTGACGAATGAGAACATTATTCGCGTCTCTATGAAGTAAGCTTTTAGATCCTTTATGTCATCGGCCGTGATGATCCCCGGACATAGTCAGGTAAACCTGATTCAAATGAGCGCAGGGCATTCAGAAAGAAAGTGGGTTGACGACTCGACTTTGTTTCCCTCGCATCTCATACAGAAGGGGGTGTTAACTTTCCCTACTGTATGTTTAAATTTCATCAGATTTCCGTGACATGTAAAGATCTCGGAGATTATCCTGATGCTTTGCCTACTCAGCGAGTGTGTCTCGATTGCCCTTAGGCCTACTTCAAGTAGCGCTTTAGCAGTTCGGCAGTCGTCATAGATAACTCTACTTCCGTTACCTCTACCGGTAGTAGAGTTATCTATGGCAGTCGTCAATAGTCTCTCCAGGCTGAGGCATGTTCCTCTCAGATAGCTACTCAATATCTGCATACCCTCATGGAAATGTATAAGAGAAAAAGCAAATTATTATATTCAGATTTATTTCCACTTGAGGGTAACCCCTTCTTTGCATCATTAACCTCAAATAGTATTTAAACAGTTATGTTTTGTTTTCTAATTTAGTTTACTTTAATGATGCCTACTTTAGCTGAAAGGTCCTTAGTACTTTAATATTTTTTGTGGATAAGGGTGACTATTTCGTACTTATTAGTGTTATAGTGTATCCACAATTGTTAAATCTTATAGTCTATATTATCGATTGTTTCACCACACTATGGCATCCTCGAATTAAATTATAAGACATATTTGTTAGTACAACAATTTTTACTAATTATGACAAATTAAATTTGGAACTTATTCCTTCTTCTTTCAAAATTTTTAGTTTATGAGTTAAATTATGATTACGTTGAAACAAGTGTTGAGCTTGCATCGATCAATTTTTCTCTAGACTATCCCACGCCTTACTATTTAGGCCGGGTTGTACCAAAGTTAACTGATCTGTAGTTAACTGAACCACGGTTCACCCGTGAACTTCGTTCAGTCAGTTAGACGTTGTACCACAGAGATGAAGAATAGAGTAGCAGAGGCCAATGTAAATTGAACTGCCACGCTTTAGAATTCTCTGGTTATCTATTCTTCATCTCTGTGCGTTGTACCAGTCGAGGTTAACAATAGTTCAGTTGAACGCAAATTTATTGATGTTCCTAACCGTGGTGTCATTTTACTGTCACTTTTTTTTTCTGAAACTATTTTCAAATCAATTTTCGAGTTCTCGTGTTGTTCTGTATTTGGATGTCGTACAACTTGCGAAAATAAACTTATTGTGGCATTTCCTTAATTTTATTTATTTTCTAAAATCTATTAAGCTTTATAATATTAAAGTATGTATATGACAATGCTAACAGTAGTTGCATGCACAGTGACATTCGAGGTGTTTCTGATCCTGTTTAATTCTTGCTTTAATGGTGTTAGGTTGAATTGTATTTGAAAGAAGAAACAATTCTGATAGGTGTGGTGAAGAAGTATAAAGATAAGACTGAATGTAAGAAATCTGGCATTATCTAGTAGGAATTCTTACTTATTCGAAACGCTTGCATTATTTTCCGATATTTCTTCAATTATAAACGTGACTACTTCTTTTGATAACCTAAATCTTTTCCTAAACTCTTCATCGTTCCACTTGTTAAAACGACTCGGTTCTTCGGCAAATATTTGGTTATTTCTAGGGTGTAATACCAATTCTACTAATTCCCCAAATTCTTCATTATCAGTTAATTCAAGCATATCTATTACCATTTTTTTAATTCTAACAAAATCAAATTATAAAGTTATAATCACTTGAAGTAATAATTAATAATTATTGCGCATTTGAAATCACTTTGATTTTTGAGCGATCAACAGAACCGGAAAATTGAACTGAAGATCAACCTGAACTTCTGTGGTACAACATGATTTATTCGTAAACTAGAGATCAACGTTGATCTTTTGCTGAACGACGTTGGTACAACCCACGGTCGTACATACAGGTCTGGGGACTCGTATATTTGACATGGGTCTCTCACGCGTCGCCAAACTCGTAGTCCCTCGGTCAGCCACTAGCTAGTGCTTGGATCGAAGTGGTAAAACGATTTTTTTCCGGAATCGCAAGCAGTGTTACTAAGTATTCTGATTTCAGAGAGGAATAGAACTGTTACTCTTTTCAAAATGTATTACTCACCTTAAAAATAACTTCCCCTTTTTCGTTATACATGCTCGCACACATAAAAGACCTCGTTAAAACGATTTCTATCCGGAATCGCAAGCATCCACTTTTCTCGCATTTCCGCATCTTTCAGCACTTTAAAAACAGAAGTTTCTTGCTTTACACTTTTGTACTCCGTTTTGCATTCCGGCACAATGCACGATTTCGTAATTTGTTTCTAAAAACGCAGGTATTCCTTGTGTTTACAAGTCAAGTATGACAGTTGTCAGAGAATTTGCGCCATCCTTTTTGGTACTACGCGACAGTCGACGCTTAGCGGACCCACTTCTCATATAGGAAACAGCCTCGAGTCCCCAGACCTGTATGTACGACCGTGGTACAACCCGGCCTTAAAGAATTATGTACTACATCTTGTTTTTAGTTACCTGATTCCATAGAGATCATATGTTAAATGATCTCTATGCCCTGAGGATACCATCGAGTGGGAAAACCATTGATAATATATTTTAATCAAGTGTAAATCTGTGATCGAAGAATTCATTGAAAAGCATAAGATCTATAACCAAAACCAAAAAGAATGTGTGTAGGAATATTTGAAAATGGAAACATAATATTGATGAACAAAGTTGTCCTTTATATGTTGAGAGAAAGCAGACAACATCGGAACTCATCTTTTGACAGCTAGGTCGAGAATTAAATTTCTTCACCTTATCGAACTGTACGTAGCAAGACGTTTTTTTTCAGATCATTTCGCCCTCTCAACCCCAGTTCAGCCACGCGTATGATTATGTTTCCGAAACTAGAATCGATCTACGTAAAAGAAAGATTGATTTATATAGAAGTCGTCGAGACATACCAAAGAAATTAGCCTTTCAACTCTTGAGTATCTTAGTAGAAATACGGTAAAATTGATTCTCTAAAGAAAGATTTGAAAATCAGTATGTCTGTTTCATTGAATTTCAATCTTCAAACGTAATCTGAAGTGATGGATATTTCCTTTCATGAGGTAACTCGTTTGATATCTCTCCTTTCTAACTGCGCTATTCGCAAGGTATCTAGGAACATATAGAGGTATTATAAGATAAGTAACAAATCTAGCATACGTTACACCATGCGTTTTCCAATATGTGGCATAAATAGGTCTAAATAGAGAATAAAAATATACAAAATATATATAAAACTAGGAATCCCCACACAAATCCCTTTATAATCGTAAGTCAATGTTGATATTTTGAACTGTATCTAATTAAGTATAAGCACAATATTGGGTGCTGTTTTGTTGTATTAATTTAATGTTTCTAGAAAACAATGTAAGTTTAACTCCAACCCTAATAGTTTTAGTATTTTGATATTGATTAGATAGAAATCATCACTTAAATCTCGAATTCTATGTATTTATTTACAAGCATAGACATTTCATAGAACTGCGGTTTTCATCTGTTTTAGTATATTGGTTAATGTTATGCAGTATTATAGAATATGATACGGGAAACTTCAGAATATAATTTTATCTTTTTGTATTTTAATCATCATAATAGAGGACTTTAACGATAAAATAAAATACCCATGATTGACTCAAAGCCAAGAATGTAAGGGGTCAAGGCTACCAGTAGAAAATCATGTTTGCAGAAGCGACAGTCCTGCGCAAGCATACTTAAAATGTTGACATTTTTGGGACTACTACAAGTTTTTGCTCAACATCTCTGTTCCTTTGCTTCTGAGAGCTAACGTAGTTTTTATCCAATGTTTTAGAATTTTTGTTACAACTTATGTATTCATGATTTGTTTTCTACGGGCTATAGTTTACATTGTTCATTTTATCAAGCAGATGGTAACAGAATTGAGGAAGAACAAAATAAATTTTTAAGATCATGTGCATTGAAATTTGAATATTAGACAGAGTTAAGACATCTTTAACGAACCATCCCTCAATACTGAAAAAACTAGCACTATGCTCTTCAAACATAGAAATATCGATTTAAATAACCTCGATAAGATACAATTTTTAGGAATTAGTTGGGATCCAACATTTTAAGTTTCGAACATCACATTGACCTTGTAACGAACAATCTATCAAGAAGTATTATCGTCATAAGAAAAGTAATGAACTTGGTACCACGAGAAGTTATCATAACAGCTTAATATTCTTTGTGTCTAACATGGCTCTCGTTATTAACCTGGGACTATTCTTCAAAGAAAAGTAGTGCGTATCGTAAGATGAGGGATGATGTCCGCGATTGTTTCTCAACCTTGGGATTACTAACATTTCCCTGTTCACATATTACCAGACCTTAAAATCAACTTATAAGAGCAACAACTACAAAATCAATAGCGACATTGATGATTATAATACTAGAACCAACGCCGATATACGCCCAAACTACCTTATGCTATAATCAAGTCGGTATTCAATGAATTACTTAAAGTATACAATATGCAGATTGCCGACTACTAGCTTCTATCAAAATGCGAAGTTTTGCTCCCAGAATGTTGAGAATGCTTACAAAATCTTTACAAACTCAATTATACGTAATCTATCTTATATATTGATTATTTCAAGGGCCGACTTGTTCTGATAGATACTGGTTCTGAATCGAAACAATATATAATAATCATTTCATGATGTCAATCGTCAATTATTTTGAATTTCGATAAACAAACATAAGACAGAACTCAAACTATCAAACTACTATAGACAAAGATATGAAGAGTTATCGACTAAAGGAGTTCTGTGCCATAACAAACACAAGTAGTCAGAAAGATGAGAGATAAGGACTAACGGAGTTCTGTGCCATAACAAACACAAGTACTCAGAAACATGAACGCTTTTCTGCCACTCAGTGTAAAATCCTTAATATTCGTCATTACTCCACAAATACTCAGAAGCTTTCAAATTACTTACAAATGGAGTAATTACTCTCAAAGCGGCAGCTTTACCCAAAATGTTCAATAAGCTTCCATCGCACTTAAAATTGTTGCCTTATAATAGTTTGCTCTGTGATAACAGATTATCTAGTCAGACAGGCCTTCTATGATTTCGATGATTATTTTAACGTTAGTTATATTCTCTGTTGCCATTGGCAAATCCCTGATTTGATATTTTATGTCTATTTTATTTGTTAAAGTGTTATTATAAATGCATGTGTGCTATTTTTATTTCAACTTTATTCATGCTGTAATTACTTTCCTCAAGATTTTACTAATGATTACTTTTTATGACGATTGTAAACAAATTTTTGTAAAAATAATTGATCGTCCTACTACTACGTTGTACGTTCGACTGATGAGCTTATGAGAAAAACGAAATAGCTGTCTTGGATCTTAACTCTGTTTATTGACTGCTAAAGCGAAAATGTGTTTATTATTCATCCGATGCGTTGGTTATCTGAGAAGACTATAAATATTCTAATATTTTGAATTATACATCACCAATGGCTATCGTTTTGGGAACTTAGTTTTGTAATAGTGGTAGTCTTGGTCCCTTAACATGTACAAAAATGTATAGATACTCGTCCCTCTGCAAGAACTCATGTATGACTTAACTGGATCAATAATTGATAATTATACATTTCTCTTTATTCTGCAGAAAATGGACCATCGCTCAAACGATCTTTTGCACAAATATTGGGTATCTTGCCGTCAATTATTCTTAGATAATCTTGAATTGGGAATAGAATTCGCTTGTATGAACGCTTATATACCCCAAAGTATCGCCAATTACATGTGACATCCCCATTGTACCGGGATATCATAAATTATCTTGGTCTAGGGTGGTTGTGGAATCTAAAACGTGTGTCTTACTTTAGTTTGAAATAATTATGTCATAATTAATTTGAAGTTTCTAAAAGTGCGAAATTTCACAATTTTATACGATTATTGTAACACTCAGAAGTCTTTAGCGCTTTGGACTCCGGGACTTTCACGTGGCCTATCGAAATTAGAAAGTTCGAATTATCTAAGAACATAATTGCATGAACGCCAGACGTCCTATGTAATTAGCTACTAACGAAATCATTTTGACATATGCCTCCAGGAGCTCGCTGCGCGTAAGTTAGAGTTTATACATTTTACCTCGGTCTTGTTAATTTGGGGCCGTTTCTTGCCCCGTGCGACCGGCGCCAGTTGTAATAAAGTGTTTTTGGCTATGGGCCGCTAGCTTTTACCCGCTTCGTGAATATTTTAGTCGCGAGAAAATTCCCTTTGGTACGTCGCACGTTAGACGCGCGTAGCTGAGATCTGAGAATAGCTCAAACTGTTTTAATTAAATTTTCCTATTTAATGGGCATTTATCGAAAAAAGAAGGGCCGTCGGGCACGGTCCGATACTAAATCTAACTAAATGGAGCGAAAACGGCACGCGAAAGGTCGTCGTAAAGCCGTATTAGGTACAACCAGTTTGCACTTTTCTAACTTGCGTGCTACGGGCTTCTCACGGGAACGTCATTCGATTTATGGAAAATTAACTATTTCAAAACAGTTTTTGACCCGGATTGTGGCTATCACGACCTCTGAAAAGGTTCAAAGTAAACATAATTATTTCATAATTTGTAGTTCATTATTGTTTTAAAACTGAAATAAATAGGTATAAAATTTGTAGGTTATTGATGATGTCAGTGTGACAGTGACATAATTATTTCAAACGTAAAGTAAGACACACGTTTCAGACACAACCACCCTTGACCAAGATAATTTTTGATATCCCGGTAGTTCTGAAACCTCGACCAAAATATGCCTTTTTTCCTGATACACGAACTAGCATTTGTAGCCGACAAGTATTCATTACCAAAATGGGAAACAACTCGCACGAATAATGATAATTTCATCCTTTGGATGGATGCGTAATTAGTAACCGCATCTTGATCATTGATTGATTAACCTTTTCACATTCACCTCAGAACTTCAATGATCAAGTCTATACTTGGATTCTCGAACAGATGTAGTAATAAAAGTGTGTGATCAAAGAGTAATTTTCGGATACGGCATTTCTATTGGTTAAACACGAACGAATGGGAATCTCACCGAGTATAAGTGCTAAGGTTATAGTACAATATCGATCGGGTTTCAGAGCGTCTTCTATACATTGATCATGCACTGTTCACGTTTTAACTATCTCTGTTCGTGAATTGTGGTATTGGTTATTTGAATTAAATATGTAATTCTCAAGTTTGAGAAGGTTTTCAGATGTAAGAATCAATTATTTTCATCGAGGTCAAGGTCAACATAATATGCAAATGGAACAAAATGCATTGCATTATTATACCGGGATATCAAAAAGTATCTTGGTCAAGGGTGGTTGTGGAATCTAAAACGTGTGTCTTTACTTTACGTTTGAAATAATTATGTCATTAATTTGAAGTTTCTAAAAGTGCGAAATTTCGCAATTTTATACGAATATTGTAACACTCAGAAGTCTTTAGCGCTTTGGACTCCGGGATTTTCACGTGGCCTATCGGAATTAGAAGGTTCGAATTATCTAAAAACATAATTGCATGGACGCCAGACGTCCTATGTAATTAGCTACGAATGAAATCATTTTGACATATGCCTCCAGGAGCTCGCTGCGCGTAAGTTAGAGTTTATACATTTTTCCTCGGTCTTGTTAATTTGGGGCCGTTTCGTGCCCTGTGCGGGCGGCACAGTTTGCACTTTTCTAACTCGTGTGCTAAGGGCTTCTCACGTGAACGTCATTCGATTTACTGAATATTAACTATTTCAAAACAGTTTTTGACCCGGATTGTGGCTATCACGACATCTGAAAAAGTTCAAAGTTCACATAATTATTTCATAATTTGTAGTTCATTATTGTTTCACAACTGAAATAAATAGGTATGAAATTTGTAGGTTATTGATGATGTCAGTGTGACAGTGACATAATTATTTCAAACGTAAAGTAAAGACACACGTTTTAGATTCCACAACCACCCTTGACCAAGATAATTTTTGATATCGCGGTATTAGGTAATAATTTTGTTTTAAATTTCATATCTCAGAAATATATAGACTGTTAAATTGTTGGATATTCAAATCAGTTCTTAATTTATTTTTCCTCTATGTGAAGAGTTCATTAGAATAGATCTTTTCTTCTAAGTCAATATACAGGCTGTTTTGTCTTCGAAGTTCCAGTGGTTGGTATTTGAATTATTCAAAATCCGTAATTCCTAAGTTTTAGCAGCTTTTCAGATTTCAGTATCAATTATTTACCAAATTTAAGTAGGTGTGAGGTTATTTCGATAAAATCATCGTTTATACAATTCTATGTCGTTCCTTCGTAGCAACTTCTATGGAGGAACGTTACCATACAAGTGGCTAGGACGTTTTCGGCCCGTAGTAGCTACTAATACATTGTTCCCTATATTGTTAGTGAATACGTTATTGGACCGTGACCATTAGATATCAACTAGTAACGGCAAAACTGAATCAAATACGTTGCAGCGACTAAAAAACAATTTGTAACATAATGTATCCATTGCAGTGCTTCAAGGCACTCATATTTGATCTGCACAATACAATTGGCTGTATCCCCAGTAGCAATAAATGCCACCACGTTAAAATTATCAGGTATTATTACATAAGTTCAAATTTGATGGCACAGTTTTTTTTGCATAAAATACTGTTTTTTTTTTATTCAACTTAAATACTTTTATAGAATTAAGTTCACAGTAGCTGTTACGTCGAATTTGAATGAAGGTAATTATCCGAAAGGAAAAGTGGCTAGGATTACCTTTGGCAACTCGATCCGTTTTGGGTGTTGCACCTTCTGGGCACGAAACTCAATCTTCTTGCGTATCAATCCTAACAGTTTTGTACAACTTGCCTTTCGTCAATAGATTCAAACTTTTTCCAATATTGTTCAATCACTAAAACACAAACGATCATGTTATGTGCATGTTAGTTTATTTACTGCGGTATAAGACAATTGTTTTGGCTACAAGATGGATTCTTCGGCTTGGTAATTATTATTCATTCGTGAATACTTAGAACTATTAACAAGCACGTGACAAAATTATAAACCTAGGTCTAAAGCTATGTGATGGTAAATGCTATTGTTTACATTTGTTTATAGAATATTCAAGTTCGTATAAAACATGCTTACAGTTCAATCGGGGAAAAGGATTACTTTTGTTATAGCTAAAGAGTTTCATATTTTTCTTCAATACATAAGCAAGCTGGAAGCTTGAGCTAGAGCTCTTTGGAGAAATTCAAACAACTGAAGCTGTAATGTTATTGGTTAATTCGAAGGAGAGGATTTAATGAAATGCAATTCTAGCACGTTTATATGGAGAGTGCTGCAACGAAAATATAAAAATCACAATGCTATAGTAGTATGGTTACAACTGAATTATTGTTTTCTTGGCTAAAAGTAACAAAATGCCACTACCAGATGGTTTGGAGAATGAGAAGAAGATACCAAACGCTCGAAACTGTATTGTTTATTTAGGTCAGATTATAGTAAAGTACAATTTTTTGCATTATGATTGTTTACATCTCTTAAAATGAAAGATTAGGGATAGTGGGATAGTAAGGGATGCCAAACATACGAAAAGCTAAAAGATTCTTTTAATAATTAATTTCATTCTTTTACGTTTGTTCAGGCTCAGGTATACAAAGCTGACTGAGCTTTAAACCTATGGTCACCTATGCTGCGGTAGTGTGGTGGTCGTGGACAAGGACTGGTATGTCCCAGCGCCCTCTGGACCGGTATTGAGCGGTATGAGGTCGGCTCCAACGAGGGCCTTTGAAGCTCTCGCCGGATTACCACCTCTACACTGAGACCGGCGTATAGGTTAAGGGGTCTAGGTCACTGGACCAAAATGCACTACTCTCGTGGACACTCAGCGATTTTATGTGAGGCAATCTCTAGATGACCCATACTAGAAATAAAGCAAGATAGCATGAACCCAGCTGTATGTCTCACTTTTCCCAAAAACCTCATCCCGGATAGAGGAAATTGGAGTAACGAAACTCTTACCCTACTGCCACCAGGTGGGGGCTCGTATGGTTCACAGACTGGTCCAAGATTGGTTAGACTTCTGGGGCGGGAGTGTATCTAAAAGAGATAAAGGTCTCAGTATCTCTAGGCGCTCACTATATGGTTTTTCAGGCGGAGATCTACGCAATATTGACTTGTGCCATGGAAAACGAAGAAGTGAAGAAACTATGTAAATAGGCGCATATATATTTGCGCAGACAGCCGGTCGGCTCTGGGAGCTCTCAAATCACCCAGAGTCACATCAAGGCTTGTCAAAGAATACACCAGCTGAACTAGCCAGGAGAAACAAAGTTCAACTCATCTGGGTCCCTGGACACAGTGGAGTTAGAGGAAATGAAATGACCGACTTCCAGACCACGTGGGGGTCGTTCGGCACCCCTGTCGGCCTGAAGGCAATGGTCACTTTATCAAATTTCGTGGGATGTCTCGCCCTTCTGGACCAGCTAAATAAAGAGTGGTCTGAATTGTGGCGAGAATCACCATGCATGAGGCAGGACAAACTCTTCATCAAAGTGCCTGTGCCTAGGCTCTCTAAGGAACTCCTCTGAACAGCGAGATGATATCCTAACCGGTCACTATCGTCTCAACAAACACCTTCATACTATGGGCATCGCACATGATCCTATATGTAGGAAATGGAGAGAGGCGGAGGAAACTGCCTCCCACATCTTGTTGGAATGCCCAGCATTAGCATCCCTCAGGCCTCGTCACTTCGGAGAATCAAAACTGCTTCCAGAAGAACTTATGGAAGCCATCGTTGACAATATTCTGGGTTTCTGGCAGGTCACAAACCCGCTAGAGTAGAGTAGGCTTCTGACCAAGAGGCGCACAATGAGCCCAACTAAGCTTTAAATATGTTTTTCCATGGCAGCCTTGATATTTCTCCCATATGAATAATTCAAATGTTTTTAGCAATATTTTATGGAAACTCATGAACCTCTACGTCATAAAATATGAAATATGACACAAGGGCGGCATGAAGATAAATATCTAGAAAGCATAGCAAGCTGTCAATGAAAAACAATGGTAACCTCTGTCAGTATGAAATATTCAATATTTCAAAGTATTTTACGGAACTACTGAAGTAAACGTATAACATTATATACATCTCTCCAATCTGAAATAAACGTAGATATTAAGAATACAGAAATATCTAGGTTGAAAATATGGAAATGTTTGTCACATCTCCGCTTGTATAAGTGGCTTTCTTAAGAGTTCACTGACATCCCAGCTCAGCTTAATCATTAATCATGAATGTATCAAAGAAAATAGTTAAGAGAAGGTAGAATGTTGAAGGAACAACAATGTACTAATATTCATGAGATGGAAAAAACAATTGCAGAAAGTGTAAATATTTATAAATGCGAAGAAATTAAAATTCATATCTGGCAAATGTATATCAACAACTTTTTCATGTGTGAGTATCAACCAATAGAATAGTTTTACAATAAATGCCAACTAAACTGAAAGTTGGTGCAGGAAGATAGCACAACAAGATAAGCACGGATTTCACTCCGTGAAATGCATTGTATTCGTAATGTCACACAGAAAGTTCCCGGAAAAAGATATGTCCATTTGATTAGAAGTGCGTGTAACCAACTTTTTGGTTGACATTTTAGAAACCACATGTAAGAAACTTTCAATCCTGTGAAGATTTTTACTCGAAAAGTTCCTTCAAAATCTGATAAAATGCAGTATAACCTCTTCAACTTATTTAAAAAAAATTTTCGTAAGAACCTGAAAATCATGAAAATCTAAGAAACTTCTGAAATATAAAATCTCAAACAAGAATCATCTCAAAAAAAATATCTTCGCTTCCGGATGGATTCCGCGTCACAATAGCACGACTTGATGTCGACGTTTCGCCAACCATTACAAGTGGCATCTTCAGGACAGGCTTGAGGCTTGAACTGAAACTGATTCTACTGGTTTCTGTAGACGTATTTGTTGTAGGAAAAATCCTTCACACTACACAGTTCAGTGTGATCATCTGAGAAGTGAAGAATGGAAGAAATTATTTGATAATAAGACAGATGAAAGATGTTCTAATTCTGATTTTAAGGATTGGGGTTAAGATAAGTTGACAGCTCTGTGGACCAAGGAGTTGATGACAGATTGCTTTTGGGCAGGGTGGTGGTGGGAAAGACCATTGAGGTATCTATCAGTATGACTGGGTTTTCGATACACAGAATGTCCCGGAGGATTGCTAGTGAAACTTGCCATCGTACAGAAAATATGTGGAAGATAGACAAAAATCAATTAACGGTAGTAAGTTCATTGAAATGTTTTTGGCAGGTAACAGTTGAGAAATTATGGAAAGGGTATCTGGAATGGGAACATTGGTGAAGAATGATTCGACGTCGAAGCTGAAGAGCAAATCGCCTGGGTCAACTTTTAGGGTTTGGAGTTTTTCAACGAAATGAAAGGAATTTAGGATAAAACTGTTGGAATTACCTACAAGAGGTTTGAGAATAGATGACAGATATCGAGAGTTTAGAAGTAGGGGATCCGATAGTGCTGGCAATTGGTCTCAGGGGAACTGAGGGTTTATGAATTTTAGGCAAACCATATAAACAGGGGCATTTTGAACAATGGGGGATAAAAAATTTATCATCTGGATCAGGAGAAGAATGACGGATAATTTGTGAAATTGAACTTTCTATAGAGGGGGTGGGATCTTTTGGTAGGAGTTTATAGAAATTAGTGTGGATATGTTACAGGATTTTGTCATCATAATCTGAACGATTCATGACAACAGTGAAGTTTCCTTTCCCAGCTTTCAAAATAGCTAAATCAGGATTTGATTTGAGTAAATTAAGAGCTTGGATTAAAGGTTTAGGGCAATTTGATTCAGGAATGTTGGAATGACGAAGAATTTTAGCAGTTTCGAAACAAATTTCATCTGTTGCGAGATGGGGAACCTTATGTAGGGATGCTTCTGCAGCAGAAATAATGGATGTCCTGGGAAAATTTTTGGAGGAGATCACGAAATTAGGATCTTTAGATAGAGATAAATTAACCACAGTATTTACACGAGGGGTTGATCTGGAAGGTTGGTGCTGAGGGCGTTGGGAGGCGAGAAGCTTATTGAATTTTTGAATATGACGTTTGGAATTGAGGGTACGAATTTGATCGGCTTGATCATGAGTAATTCGATCGAGAACCAACCATTCGGATGCTGAGAGGGTATTTGAAAGTTGAAGGTGAAGGCCAAAGAGGGTTATATTGATGGAATTAATCCCGCGACTAGAATACTTGATTCGTTCCCGAATCAAAGCTAAGCTAAAGCGTTTAAATATGTTTTTGGATGAATGTGAATTTATGGAATGAGATATTTTAATAAGGAAAAAATTATGATCACGACAACGACAAAGGAAAGTAAGAGAACAAAGTAAACTCACCAGTTTGGTGCTAAGATTACCCAGGATTCTGGATTTCTTTTTGATTTCCTCTCCGTAGAGGTATCTTGGATAGTAGACTTCAGCGGATAGCTAATCTTGAAAAATCTTGGCTTCCCGATGGATTCCGCGTCACAATAACACGACTTGATGCCGACGTTTCGCCAACAATTACAGGTGGCACCTTCAGGGCTTGCTTGAGGTTTGAACTAAAGCTGATTGTACTGGTTTCTGTAGCCGTATTTATTGTAGAAAAAAATCCTTCACGCTACACAGTTCACTGTCTTTATTCCGGTGGTTAACTACGTTCTGGCACCTGACCTGCCGTTGTAAAATCCTAGCCCGAACCCCAAACTTCTATCAGCGAAAACTCCTTGAAGCTATAGAATTCCTGATGAAACATCCAAATAATCTAAACCGTGACTCAGGATATTACCTTCCCAACATTTGGGAACCCATCCTCGAAAATTCCACTTCGCACATGATCACACAACGGCAGGGTCGGGTGCCAGAACGGAATAAAGGCAGTGAGCTGTGTATAGTGAAGAATTTTTTCCTACAATAAATACGGCTATAGAAACCAGTAGAATCAGTTTCAGTTCAAGCCTCAAGCCTGCCCTGAAGATGCCAGCTGTAACGGTTGGCGAAACGTCACCATCAAGTCGTGCTATTGGGACGCGGAATCCATCCGGAAGCCAATAGTTTTCAATATTAGCTATCCGCGGATGTCCACTATTCAAAATCATCTCATAAGTCGAGAAAAATCAGGCACTAGCAGCCATAATTCGTAGTAAACGAAATGTAGACAAATTCTATTTTTTGTATGACATTACGAAGTAAATGAAAAAGGTTTAATGCTGATTCAGAGTTTTCCCTCATTTTATTGCTTTGACATCTAGTGAGATTTAGTTGTTCATTTAAAAGTTTTTTGCCACGTTCAGAAGAGCTCCTGTAAACACTTTCCAGCAGACCTCAACTTCGAATCAACAAAGTACATCACAACTGAAACTGTATAAAATAAGCCATTAATTTTCCACTGGCTCCCGAGCCACACCGCTTTGTCCCGGCAAAACTAAACTTTACGCCTACGGACAACCGTAAAATCTACAATTCCTTTTTGACTTGCCTGAGAAATTGATAGCCCATTATATTTTAGGCCGCAGTAAATTCAACTTGACCCAAAACGTAAATTACCTTAATAACACGTATACCTAACGAGCCACTATAGCGAAGTTCGCCAATCTTATTTGGTTATAACTAATAACGCACATCTATGTAGCAAAACAATTGGCTGACACAATAGTTATTAACTGAAGAATTATTATCATAATTTACATTTAGTCAAGAAATGGATATTCTAATAGCCTGTTGTACTAGTTTAAACTTGTTTCAATCGCATAATGTAAGAATTTAAAAATTAATATTTGTACTCGATAACATTCCATGTATCACGTTTATTTCTGTTTTCATTTTACTTCAGCAGACAATCGTCCATTATCATTATAACGCATAAATTGTAGTATTAACGATGAATATAAACCGCCAATAAATGTGAACTATTTGTATAGAAATTGTATAATATTAAACAGTAATTGTGATACTTGTACCTTGTTCCAATTTAAATAATAAAATATGTTGAAAAATAGAATCTCGATTTCATTTCGTTTTTATGGTTTTACTACCTAATAATTATAGGCCAAGTGTAGGTTTCAAAATAGTTTTAAGCTATTGCATAGCTTTTATCGCGGGCTTTGAGCGCGGCGACCGAATCAAGAAATTCCGTAACGAAAATAACCTAACACCCCCACTCCGCCTACCATGTAGCTCGGCCGAGCGTTCGCTTAACGTGTATGTATATGGTACGACTGTACGAAGCTCGCAAGGATCGAGACGAGCTGCTCCAAAATCGGACGAATACGTAAGCAGCTGTTTGTGAGAAAGTATATAGGTGTATAGGTATCTATCATATCTTTATAATGCCACACTCACCTCATGTGGCCCCGCCCCGTAAGTATACATGTAGGTATATACTGTTGTAGATACTGTTCCAAAAGGTGGGGTAGCTATTTACCAAAATAATAATAATGTTACTAATATTATGACTCCGAATATTGAAATAAATATTGCACACGTTAGCGATGTTAATGTTAGGCGCTCATTTGTTGGAGATATTTGTGCGTGCTTATGCAAACTTAGAAATGACCTACACATAGTCATGGTAGCAATTTACATTTATCCGAATCCAAAATTGGACGAGGTAGAGCATTTTATTCATCGCACTTTACTGGAGTACACTGAAGAAGGGTCGAAAATACTTGGTACAAATGGTAATAAATTTCCACTTATCTTGGCTGGCTATTTCAACATCAACTTCGCTGATAAAAAATCAGAGCGGTTGACAACTTTTCTTTCGGAAAAATTGAATTCAAAAATGAATAATGATCCACAAGAATCCACAACAAAATATGGGACCACCATTGACGCGGTATTTTCCAGATATTTAGAGGATATCAAGTCTCAAACTTATGTTTCTTATTTCAGTTCCCATAAACCTATAGTTTCAATGGTAAAAATTCCTGAATAACCTACATGTATTGTAAGATAATAAAAATATTTTAAACGATATTAACTTCGCATTTATTCAATAAAAGAAAAAAATTTGTTTTCTTATCGGTCACCACGCTCAAAAAGTGTAACTTGAATTAATATCAAAGAAAAAAAAAAACTGCATAAATGAATAATTATAATTGCATAAGTTGATAAAAAATGCTATGCAATAGCTTTACCGCGGCAGTCCAAGAGTGCCACACGTTTTCTGAAGCTAATTGTATGCAATTTTGCCTAGTGATAGATATTAACAAAATATTTGGTTCTTCCAATAAATTGATATCAACAAATTTTTGAAGTGAAAACTTCTTTAGGCGCGTTGTGCTATTTTAGATGAGGTGTTAAATCATGAGTCCGTCACGTCCCGTCACGCTGTAGCTATATATATTTAGGTATTATGTATGCTGCTGCGTGCGCAACTGCGGCCGTGCGGGACTCGGGTCAGGCGTCAGGCAGTCTCTCTATACGCTTACACACGTGTGCATTTCTGAGTCGGTGTTGGGGAGCCTGTCTGTGTGAGCCAGTGCTCTCGATTACGGTATACAGGACAGGTATACGTATACACTGCGTATACACACTATAGACTATACACTGAATACAGCTACGACAGCACCCATATACTCGACATTATTCATTTACTCAATCCTTCGTCCTCGTGCAGACGAAAGTTATATTTTTATGCTAACTGAAAAGATGGACCTTTTTTGCAATACAACTCATACTTTAATTATTACAGAGTAAAAAGTAATAATTAAATTATGTGTGATCGGTAATAGTAGCCTGTTTTTATACAGGGTGTTTCAGTTTTTTCGTTCATAATTTCGGCAAACGTTCGCAAACATCACTGTGTCATAAAATTTATTTTTTTACCAATTAAACGAAATTTCTTTAAACAAGTAACAAAACCAAAAAATTGACCATGTTTTTCAAAATAAAAGTTGATTTTTCTCGAAAAAGGTCAACTTTAGAGCTTATGACCGAGTACCTTTTTTGTGTAGAAAACATTGGCGGTTCAAATGGGCATCTCAAAATCGTACTTTTTCCAGTGGCGTAGAAGTTGGGGAGAAAAACAACCACTACCCCTTCAAAATCTTCACCAATTATGAATAAAAAAAAAAAATTTATCGCATAAAACATAGCTTACTCTATGAGTAGAAATTGCTTACAAAAGCTGTCTTCTGTACGATGAACGGTTCCGGAGATATTTTCAAAAACTAAATTTTATTTCAATTTCAACACCCTGTACCTCGAAAACGAAGTGATTTAGAGAAAAAGACCCCTATTTATTTTGGAAGTTCCATCGTTTCCCGAAGTTATGAACGAAAAAACTGAAACACCCTGTATATGAGCACACCTGATTCCACAGTATGTTTCATGCTTGGATCTAATAATTTAAGTATCGTCGAAGTTACCAATAATGACGACGCAAATGAAGAAAATGCTGATTAACATTTTAACTTTCATTTACATTTACAGTTGTGAAAACTAAAGAAAAACTAATTATATTAATTTTCATGTAAAAATAATAATATTGTAATTTCGGATGCTACAATAATTCAAAGATAACATAAAATAAATTGGTTACTTCATAAAGTCAGTTTTCACTTCTGTCAGCAGCGCTCGGTGACTGCCCGTTTTTTTTTGTACGAATGGTTTTTGCTCAAACACGTTACGAACTATATTTTGGCTGTAGATCAAGTCATATTTTTTCGCGCACAATTGTTTATATTGTCGAATTAATAAACAAATTAGGTCAATTACTTCTTAACATATAAAAATTGATCTAATAGGGTTCAAATTGTTGTTGCTATCGCACACTTTTTTGTTTACTTTCTATAAAAATTTATTTAAAAGTCATTGGTGAAAAAATTAAATATCTCGGAGACCAAATTTCACATCGGAACGGGTCTTGCGGTATTTGAAAAGTTTCTCAAAAACGCATAGTTTAATGCAAGATATCGAACCGGACGTGTTTGTAGCCATGAATGCGCCATTTTGTATTTTTTCCAACAGGACTTGGTTTAATGTAAAGAGTAAAGTCGTACTAGCTTAAGTTCGAAATATGAGTTTCATACTGCTAAGGCATCGCGCGCGAAGATATATGGAGGATATGGGGAGTATCAAAGATGTAGTAATATATGCAATGCACACGTTGTTTTCTTCGTTTTTTTTTTAAATTTCAGGTAGAGGAATTCGTCTACTGTGGATATTAAATCGAATTTAACTATTTTAATATTATTCCAAAGTATAAGTCGTAAGAAAAATGTGTAGCATCTAATAAAGAGAAAATTTGAAATGTTTTAAAACAGGGTGTATTTCTTTATTAGATGCTACATATAATATTTTAAAATAATTAAATTCGATGATTATGAACACATAAGTATGAAAAAATCGCATTTTTCAAAATGTTTATCAAATCATAGTTTTTTCCTTTATCTTAACTGATTCTAACCAAAAACTTAGCTTGAATATTTACAAATATATAATAATGAATAAGACTAATATACAATTCTCGGGAAATAGGTCACAGTAACACATATGCATGATGTAGAAGGAAAAATAAAAACTTTATTTTTTACTAAAGAAGTTTGGTCTCAAAGTTATCTTCACTTCAGTTCCGCTGCACCAATAAGTTATAAAAAAAAGTGTTATAAACAGCCTTTCAAATCGCGCTTATTACACTGGAAATGAATGGCTACCCAAAAACATTTTTCAATCCCATCATTAAAGAAAGAATAAACAAAATCTATTTTGGACCGTCATATATAAATAACATAACCGGTAATACAGATAATTTTATAACATTACCATATATTCCGGAGACTTTAGAGAAAATTAAGAAATGTTTGAAAAAGTATCATATAAATGTTGTACATAAACCTACTGTGTTGGGAAATATTTTTCAAATCTAAAATCTCCAATATCTAAAGATAAACAAACCCATACACAGTATACAAATTAAATTGTTTAAATTGTGATGGAACTTATACAGGAATCTCTAAACAATATTTATAAAAAAGAATGTATGGCCAGAAGTGTAGTACAAGAAACAAGAACTTGGAAAATTCCACCGCCCTTGATAAACTGAGATCTTTAACCAAAGTTCGAATAAAGGAAGCTTATAATCTCTATTTGGAGAAAATCGGTAACTCCATCACTCATGATACAAAAAGTTTTTGGAACTTCAAAAAAAGGCACGACTAGAATTCCTGGTTCTATGCGATTTAATGAAACACTATTAAATGATTCCAAAGAAATTGTTCAAGCATTTGGTACATTCTTTGCCAGTATATACTCTGAACCCAATAACAATAACGATTTCAGCAATATTTCAGATTTGACCAACATTAACTCATCATTTTTAAATATTGCATCGATAAGTCGACCAGAAATTGTAGCTGCTATTAAAAACTTCAAGAATAAATACACCTCTGGACATGATCAAATACCAAGCTTCTTAATAAAAGATTGCGCTTCTGTGTTTGTCGTTCCGCTACAGATTTTGTTTAATCTCAGTTTGAAATCTAATAAATTTCCTAGTGGTTGGAAAAAAGCAAAGATTATTCCTATTCACAAATCTGGTGATGTTGGAAATATACTCAACTATCGTCCAATTGCTATATTGTCTAACTTATCTAAGGTCTTTGAGATGTGTCTGTATCAACGCATTTATAGTACTTTCTCACATTTGATATCACCATACCAACATGGATTTGTCCAAAAGAGATCTACTGTTACGAATCTCACTTGTTTGAACACGTATATTGCTGCTATTCTTGACAACCAAGGACAGGTTGACGTATTATATACTGATTTTTCAAAGGCCTTTGATAAACTTGATCACACTATTCTTCTAGGCAAGCTCAAATCTATTGGATTTAGTACCTCCTTAGTAGCGTTTTTTTGCTCATACCTCATCAATAGATCGCAGTATGTGCAGTATTGCAGTCAAAGATCAAATTCATTTATCGCCAAGTCCGGTGTGCCTCAAGGTTCAAACCTTGGTCCTCTACTGTTCCTGTTATTTATTAATGATTTGGCTGAAACCATAATCGGATTGAAACTAATTTTTGCTGATGACTTGAAAATATATTTAGAAATAAAGACCATAGATGACTGCTATGCACTACAAAATGATCTGGACAATATTTTCGAATGGTGCGCCAACAATAAATTAAGTAAATATTAGTAAATGTTGTGTTGTTAGCTTCAGTCGTAAAGTCCATTCTATTTTGTTCGATTATCTTTTAGATTCAGTAATCATTTCTCGTAATACTACAGTCAAAGACTTAGTTGTTTTATACGATCATCAGTTCACTTTTAATCTACATATAAGTGATATGTGTGCTAAAGCTAATAGAACTTTAGGGTTTGTACTTGGGCATTCCAATTATTTCAACAATTTAGAGGTACTACAAACACTATTTAATTCATTGGTTAGACCAAAACTGGAATATGCTTCACTTATCTGGAACCCTCAGTATAAATTTCAGATTACACCAATTGAGAGCATTCAACGTAAATATTTGAAATATCTCTGGTTTAGAACTTTCAATATCTTTCCTTGAAGAGGTTTTGATCATCAATTATTATTATCTACTTTTGATTGTTTGACACTTGAACTTAGAAGAAGAATGAGGAGCACAATATTCCTCCACAATTTGTTGAATAATAATATTGACTGCAGTTACTTATTAGGTAAATTAAATTTTTTTGTACCTAGATTATCTTCTCGCTGTCCCTTAACTTTTTACAATGTTAGGTCTAATACAAATGTATCATCTAGATGTCCGATATTTGTCATGACAACAAACTTTAATGTTATTTGTTCACAATGTGACTTATTTTTCAATAGTATTCAGTATCTTATTAGTGTGGTTAAGTGAGGTTTTCCATTTTATTTTTTATTTTTTATCACCATGTAATTTAAGAATTTAGTCAGTTTATTTTCATTATTCCTATAAGATATTATTTTTGTTATATATTTCTTGTTATTGTTTATATTATGTTGCTCTGTATTGTTTGTCCTATAATTGGGTTAACCTGTTGGGCATATATATGTAACAATGTTTAGTCATTGTCTCTGGTTTAGTTCTATGACATTGTATAATGATAGTGTAGCTATGGAAACAATCGGGATTTTAATTGGTAATTTCTTATTTAATATTAATCACTCACAAGTTCTTAATAAATGACATTTGAATCGATTTTCTTTTAGGTGAGTGTAACATTGTTTTACTATGAATGTAAATTGAAATTAATTTGAAATATAATTCTTTTAGGAGAACATTGATTGTCATTTTATTCTATAATATTGAAGATTATTATATATATACTAAATAAATAAATAAATACACTGCTTTGATTATAACCATCAATTCGATTAAAAAAATTAATATTTTAACTAAGGAAACCAATTATTATAAAAGATCTATTCTGGAGATGATTCACATAAAACGTGATTCCAAGTCTGTAAATCATAGAGCAGATATTCAATCATCGAGTCAGATTTATACTAATTTAATTATTAGAACCCTTGCAATTTCCTACATGCGTCTTTATAATGTTAAAAGTATATTTTAGGTAGAATGCTCAAAAGCAATATTTCTAATAAGGTCTGACAACCTTTTTCTATTACCTCATGAATCTTCAACAACTGGTTCGAAAGTGGATACTCGAACATTATTTTTTTAGTTCAGTTCTCTAGTCGTATTACATACTGTGATTCGATATGTATATAGAGTTTATAAGAATATTGCTTAGCAGCGGATTCTTAATTTATATACTTAAAAACATTAATGTGTTATAATTTTGTTTGTTTGTGTTCGTTTCGGCGACGTGGGCATTTTAAAATGAAATTAGTGTGATAAGCACGCCTTGTGGTGATACAATTAGTTTTAAGAAATCACGTTTTATACAGTGATAATTATGTCTTCTGATGATGGTCGTAAGACCGAAATGTACGTAAAGATGAAAATAGTAGGCATATGTGTTGGTGTGACCTATTTCCCGAGAACTTTATATATAACTCATACCTGGGTCAAGAATCATTATTAAACTTTTAATATTAATATACCCATGTGCACCATAGAATATACCATAAATGTAGCAAACTCAGCGAAATTTCTACCCTTTATCATATCTCATTTGTTTTTGGTTTGGTAAACTCCATATTAACGACAACGTGTCAAAATACCATTAACATGTGACACATTGAAATATAGTTCTAATTTTTAAGACTACAAGGGTAACTTGTGATACATAATTAAAAAAGGTAATGGAAGGGGCTATTCAAAAAATATGGCTCCATGAGAAAAAATAATTGTGAAGATGATTTGAGAAACACGACACCTCTTGGAGGATTTTCGACTTCGCCAAAAGATGAAGCTTAAACAATTCTATTGAGAATGTAACTATAGCTTTTTTCTAACCTTTGAACAAACTCGTAAAATAATAAAACCGAAAACCGTAAATTTCAGTTTTTCTGCCATATTTCCGGAAGTACCAAAGATAACTTCAATTGTTAAACGAAATATTATTGAGCTCACCGATACGCAACTTTGCCCCGATTCAACCATCTTCGTATCTCTTAGACTTTTCGAGATCCCAATGATGAGAATCGAATTTGAAGCACCCGGTAAATTTGTATGTTTTGGGTACACGATAGGAACACCTATAATGTAGAAAATCATGTGAGCCAGCGAATGTTGGATAGATAAATGAAGTCTGGTAGAAAGAAGTTCGTCATGTCTCTAGTCTGAGAATGAAAAGGTTACTAGCTTGAACTCGTCTAGTCTGCCTTCCTGTTATCACTCGTGTTGGAATGACTGGAGAGATTTTCTATAGACAAGAGAGAGAGAGAGATCGCCCAACTTTCTACGATGTTCTAGAGGGCACAATGAATTCGTATGTATGGCATCACCCTCGAGCATTCTCCTGAATATAGATTCTAAGAATATGTTTGGAAGCCAAATATCTGAACAGTGTAGGATAGGTCGAATATGTGTTTTGTAGGTCATGACCTCCATATACACAAGCCCTAGGTGCTGTCTCGTAAGTAGGTGTGATGTCATTAACAAAAAGCTTGGAGTAACACGTACCTTTCAACAGTATCATGCAATTTAATGGCCATAATTCACTTGTGTAAAATTATACGTTGCACCTGTTTCTTAGGTATCATTGTGCGATGGAAAGTGTTTTTACCTGTAAATAAGCTTGAATAAAGTGCTTTGCAAAATGGCTTCGTAAGTAAATGTTCATATTGGCTGCAGACGACTTGCAAGGAAAGGTATTCTGCAAATAGTATGATTTTGTTCTCACTTTTACATACATTTAGTCCACACGCTTATAAGTTTTTAAGAAGTTCAAATGTATTAATTTTTCCGCATCCAAAATAAAGACAGTCTCTAATTTATACTTAAGTGACCCGGTAGTTGAACAAAGACAAATGTTCGTTGCATACGCAAAAAATTAATTAAAATTGTTAAATATAAAAAATTGGATACTGGATATTCTGTATTATAAGTGACAATAATGCACTCATAGTCCAGTCAATAAGCTGGGGAGCCGTATCAAAAAAATTCTTTTTGCATAATGTTCTGTGGCCGATTTGAATCATTCGTAAGGGTTGAGCTAAGTGGACACGGCCTCCCATTCACCCCTAAACGTTAAATTAACACTATTTTCAGCCGAATCCGAGGTCATTTCCCCGGAAAACTTATTCAATGTGCTGAAAATCAGGGAAATTTTGTCATTTCCATACAAAATTGCTCATTTTTCACGCGATTATCGTTTTATACCTAAAAGATGTTGGCAGTCGTGTATTTCGATCCAAAGTAGACCAAAACCAGGAAAATTTGCGGAAAACTGGAAAACCTGAAAAGAAAATCTTTCTACGTCATTGAAATTATCGTGTGATAAGTCGCTATAGAGGTTTTTTTTCGTAGCTTCTAAGCAACTCGACAAAACAAATAATTTAACTGTTACAGGTTTCGTCCAAGATTCATTAACTATTTTTTTCCGAATGCTAGCCGAAAAAATCATAATTTTTTTAGCAGCACCTTATATGTTGAAAGTTGATCAAAATTTGAAAATTTTTTATCAAAATTTAGTACATGTAACGTCTTTAGCACATGGTCTTAACAGAGTAGCGGAAGCTATAAGAAACGAATTTCCTTTAGTTAATGAATTAATTTCAAATGTTAAAAAAGTATTCATCCAGGCACTTTTGAGGGTGCAACTTTATAAAGATAAGTTACCAAGAATTTCTTCACAACCACAACCAATTATCACCAGGTGGGGAACTTGGTATACTGCTGCTATTTTTTATGCGGAATATTTCAACAATTTAAAATGAATTATTTTAGACATAATTAATAGTTTCCAATGTGTTTTGAGATCTCAGGAATTATTCAGAAATAATGCAGCTGCTCAACAATTAATTTTTATAAGATCTAATTATAGTTTTATTCCAAACTCAACTTTAGCCCTAGAAAAAAGATCTGGATCACTTGTCGAATCCGTAGAAATTATAAAAGACTTTTCAGAGAAATGTGAAAACGTGCAACGAACTATGGGGAGTAGAGTTCTCGGAAAACTAGAGAACGTGATACAAAAATATGAAGGCTATAAATATCTAACAAGTATAGGTGAAATAATATCAAACGATTTTGATCAGCATTTGGAGTACAATATATTACACATATTAAAATATTGTCCCATAACATCTGTTGATGTAGAATGCAGTTTTTCGCTGTATAAGAATATTTTAACTGGTAAAAAACATTCCTTTCTAACTGAAAATTTTGAAAAACATATAATAATAAATTCCTTCCATAGTGTGACGGAATAATTTTTATTTTTTTATTTTATATGTTGAATTGGAGATTGTATTTTATTGTATGCAATTTGATGTAATATAAAAATGTGTTATAAAATGTCGTTTTCTTTATATTTGATACGTTCTGTTCTTCAGAAAAATTAGTATTGACTTTTCTGCATTCGATAATTTTTCTAGGGTGAAACGATTTTGCATAATTCAACAAGAAAAATGGGGCGTATTTATTCTCACATTTTTCTATTATGTTTACATATTGTTATGATTTCATTTCCTAAACAACAAAAATGATAAAAATTAGAACTTACCGAACGTTGAAAATCAGAAAAGATTAATAAAAAGATATTATATGGAATTAAAAACAATATTAAAAGTTAAATAATAGTTAGTATAATATAATAAACAATGTAAAATATAATAAACAACAATGTAATTAGAATTAGAAATGTAAAACAAGAACTTCAGTGAAAGTGAATAAACGTAGTGTTACGAAGGCAGAAATCATAATTAAAATGATTACAAAAACTATCATGAGATAGCACAAACTATTGAAAAATGTTATAGATATAAGTTAGAATTAGTAAATTTGAGTTCTATAATGTTAAAGAAATGTTATTGATATATTATATTATGTATTAGTTTTTAAGAATGACAACTGTCAAATTTATAATAATTATTGGAATAATCATATTCATAATAACCTAATCATAGGTTATCTTATACCAAAGTGTGTGGAAAAATGTAGGCAATATTAATTTAAAAAGAAGGAATCATCATCATTTAAAATAAGTTGAAAATCTCCAATAATTCAAAATTTAAGGAATACTAAATTCTGATTGGTCGAGACGGATTATAAACGTCAGACTGGTAACAATGTAAAACTTATGTCAGTTTGCAACAATCATCAAAGCATTCTTGATAGGTAAAGAAAGCACCTCATAGGTTGAATATGACATCAAGTAGCGTCGGTTTTGAAGGCCTATAAAAGGCATCTGAAAACAAGCCAAGTCAGTTAGCCATCAACATCTGAAGAGTCAAGGTACTCAAGCAACTCATAAAGTTTCCATAACCTTAGTTTATTGGATAAACATCGGTGAACCCAAGTGTTCCAGTAGCTTGGTAAGGTTGAAAGTAACCGAAGCAAATAAATAATTTCTACAAGTCAAGTAGTGTTCCAAGTCTCCGAACAAAGTTTAAAGGTTACAATAGCCTACAATTCATAAGTAACATCGAACGATAGCCAGCCTTCGATAAAGTTCCAAACATCATTAAAGAGTTTTGTATCTTTAATAAAAAGAATAAAACTAAGTTAACAATTTTCAACAATTCCTGATTTTAAAAGAAGTAACCAAAATAGTTTACCTGTGTTTATTGTGTATAGCAGAGAAATTGTGTACGGTTAAAGTGAATTATCAAATTAATAAGAAGATCAAGCCAATTGAACATTGCCTACATTTTAAAACATATTCTTGGATATAAACTAAACGTAAGTTTATATATTATTTCTCCATTGTATTATTATCTGTCTGTAAATCTGAAAGAAAGATTGTAGATTATAACTTTGTAAACAAATATTAATAGTAAATAATTTTGAGGTTAGATCATAGATCTATTTGAACATAACATTGTAAAATAGATACCCGAGATAAATTAGAGTCATAGAAATTTAAATATAAAAGTTTTAACATTCAAAGAACATTGTGTTTAATTCCATATATAATTCCATATAAAAATAAAAAGGTAAAAGATCATTATTCAATTCAAAACAAACATAAGATTCAAAATAAATCAAAATACAATAAGAAAGCTAGCCGGTAGAATTCAAAACATTGAAATATTCAAATTAATTAATAATAATTTATAATTAAGTAATAAGCTCAAAAGACCTTTCTTAACAATATGTTCAAAAAAATTGTGCATTTTTAAGAAAATATGTTCATATTTTCAATAAAGGCTAGCATAAATATGCGCATATATTAACATGTTTTTCCTGCATACATTCTGCGCTGTATTAATAATTATAAATCTCTGAAGACGTAAAAGCGAAAGCGATTGAATTAAAAACATTCAAAGAGTGGATTCCCAAAGTATATGTAGCCATATAAAGGAACAACGTTGTAGTAGTGTAAATATTGATTAATAATTAAATTTGTTTTTCCTATTGGGTCGTAATACAATCTTATCAGTATTCGTATACCATTAAACAGCACACATCGAGTAAATAACTACATATTTTCTACACCTGTGAGCAAATTTTCTGTTCTTCTGGACAGCCATATTAGTTACCACGACTACTTTAATGAAAAAGCAGATGGAAGGGTATTTGCGCAACATATTGTACGAATAAAGAAATAATTATTTAACTATAAATTCAAGTTTTCGTTGCTGCAGGAAGGTACCGTTAATGGCCGTGGGGGCTCTCCCCGTTCCAAGCAGTACGGCGACCGAATACAACGGAAACACGGAATCTTGCAGGCATCTAGGTACAACTAAATTATTGCCGGTAAACAGTCGCGGCCCATCGACAGCGTAGTGTGTTGTTGGGTTACTTCAATCGCGCAACCGTGAAACTAGTAATAATAATAAGTGGTAAGTTCTATTGAATTCAAATATCTGAATAAGTTTGTTTTTACAATATAGCATGTCATACTATGTATATTTCGTGTGCAGTTTACATTTACGAAGTAATTTGTATAGTTAAATGAAAGGTTCAGATAACAGTTTCCTTCCAAGGCAGTTTATGTTCGTGATATGAAATAAGCTGCTATATACACAAAAAATCGTGATACGACCTTATCAACATAACATAAGCGCTACTTTTTCAAACTCACTTGAATGTTTGGTGCGATCATCCTTTTCCCGATAGATTTAATGTACAGGTTGTGCACTATTTAATTCAGGTATCTCGTGAACTATATATACCATTAGAATAGAACAGTTATTTTAGTTCACTTACAAAAAATATTACCTTGTAAGCCTTACAATGTACGGAGTACATCAATGGTTAGTATAAATAAATATGAATATTATATTCACATTGTAAAATTAAACATTGCAATGTTAATATCGATTGGGTGACACTTTTTCCACTCCATTTTTTCCACTGGTATATTTTTCCACTAGTTTTTTTTTCCAATAACCTTTTACCTCTAGTAATGATTTTCCACCAATTCGAAAATAGTATAATTGAAATGATTTGAACAAGTATCATAGCAACGACAGTTTGATACGTTGAACTGACAGTTTGACACATTGGTCTGACAGTTATCCCCCCTCCCTGTGGAACATGTACGAGCCCGTGATACAAAATCTGTCGAGGACCAACAATGTGTCGGAAGGTTGGCACAACAGATTCCAGGTGGTTGTGGGAAAAAACCACCCTAGTCTTTACGCCTTCCTCCTCGAGCTACAGAAAGAACAAGGAGACACCGAGGCCATGATCCGCGAGCTGGATTTAGGCCACAAAATTAAAAAAACTACACAGCAGTCCAGAGTGAAAAACGAAGAGCGGATAAACAATTTACTTCGCCAATATGAAGATAGGAAAAGTGGAGGCGAAGTTTTGGAATATTTAAAAGCTGTCGGTCACCATATACAATTTTGATATCCTGTTTGATATCCATTTATAAAACTATTAAATGTATTAAAAAATAAACTGGAGGAAAAAATAAACTGGAGGAAAAAATAAACTGGTGGAAAAATGTATTAGTGGAAAAATATATTAGTGGAAAAATCGGAGTGGAAAAAGCAGAGTGGAAAAAATGGAGTGGGAAAAATGGGTTCCACCCGTTAATATCACATGTAGTCCAACAATTTTTTTTCACTTAATGTATTTTTATGAAATTTGGTGTGTGGGTTCCTGAAGGGTCCAGGATAGTATTTGTTTGAAATCAGAACGCCCCACCAGAAATTTGAAGAGTTATATTGAATAAATGGTTCAAACCTATGAAAAAGTTGTCAAATAGGAAAAAAATCCTAGTATTCATGGATTTTTCACCCTAATTTTCTCGGAAAAATGCACCCCTTCAGAGTGCCCTTTTAGAGGGAAATAAGTGGGGGTTGAGAATCTATATAAAACGGCAAATATGCAAAAATCAGGCGTGGGGAGTATCCTTAAGGAAGAAGTGCCAAATATTTTTAAATGACTGGAGGTTGTTAAAAGAAGAATAACTTTAGCTTATACTCTTTTTTCCTTCAAACAATTATTTTGCAAGAAATATAAAGGAAAATCTATTTAAATTATTTCTATGGCATTAGTAAACTATGTTTAAATTTTTTTCAAAATTTAATGTAAAAATAAGCTTTGATGAATTTAGGCACAAACGCACAAGCACTCTGAACTCATACATGTAAATTTTTTTCAAAATTTAGTACAAAAATACGCTTTGAAGAATTTAGGCACAAACGCACAAACACTCTAAACTCATACATGCAAATTTTTTTCAAAATTTAGTACAAAAATATGCATTTTTGGAGCATCTGAAACAACTGCACATTAGTATGATATACATTACAAAAGACAATAACTACCATATTTGCAGTTAAAACAGTAAATATTTATATAAAAATAATCGCTTTCTCACATTGTTATTCCAATAACAAATACCTACCTCTCAAATAAAGATATTTGTTTGGATTAAACTCCACACACAAAAAAATAGGTGAGATTTGTTTCAAGTGTAGCATTATTGTAATATTTGCTTCAAAATGGCGGTCGACAGGACCATTATATAAGATAAGTATGTATATAAAAGAAACTAGAAGACTGTATACATGGTTCTAATGTAGAAGATTTTCGTTATATCACAGCTCTTGATGAGAGGGTTAACTAACATCTATCATTGCTGTAGAGTGTAGACCCACATGCATTCTGTTGTCGGCAAAGGACTCCAAATGCATGAAGTTTCGCTAGAGTATACCGTGTATATCGTCTGTTGCGCAGAGGAGCTTCAAAAAAAGTACGAAATTTTACTTACTTTTAGTATAAGTGACAACAGTGACTGATATATAAAGTATATTGGAACTATAGGAAGCTATTGGTGGTCTACTAAATTGGGTTATTAACAATATTTAACAGGATAGGTCATTATGGAGGCAAGTTGTGGAATTATTGCTGTTTGAAAATTTCCAGTGATTTTGATAAATTTAATTTTAAACCTATTATCGGTGAAATTATGATTATCTTCTAAAAGAATCTGTTTTATGTAAATTAAAAAATTTCAAATGCTCCCTTTAAACTGTAGAAACTGTTCGATTCGTGGTTAAACACGTAGTAAAAGCAGTTTGGTTATTTCATTTAATTGAAATGGTAATACCTAGTCTGTTATTATTTAATAACCACCCTATTTTGAGATACATTACATTAGGAATAATGCCCTAGGGCATTATGGATTTATAACGCATTATCATGGGAATGAATACATTTTAACATAGAGTTACGATTAACGTTTATTAAAATTTAAATACAAATTGAACGTCGAACAAATGTCATACCAGCTATTTTGTAAGTTGAAGTTACTATTTTCGAAGTAGTACCTTTTTAGTTTTATGAGGCACAATTTTTGTTATCTTGGTATAAACAAATTTATCTTGGGTTGTGATGATTAATTATGGTTTATCTTGATTTATTTGATGTGTGGATCGTTTATTAACATTTAAATACAAATTGAACGTCGAACAAATTTCATACCAGCTATTTTGTAAATTGAAGTTACTATTTTCGAAGTAGTACCTTTTTGGTTTTATGAGGCACAATTTTTTTTATCTGATTGGATGGAACAAATTTATCTTGGGTTGTGATGATTAAATATGATTTATCTTGATTTATTTGATGTATGGATCGTTTATTAACATCTAAATACAAATTGAACGTCGACCAAATGTCATACCAGCTATTTTGTAAGTTGAAGTTACTATTTTCGAAGTAGTAACTTTTTGGTTTCATGAGGCACAATTTTTGTTATCTGATTGGATGGAACAAATTTATCTTGTGTTGTGATGATTAATTATGGTTTATCTTGATTTATTTGATGTGTGGATCGTTTATTAACATCTAAATACAAATTGAACGTCGAACAAATGTCGTACCAGCTATTTTGTAAGTTGAAGTTACTATTTTCGAAGTAGTACCTTTTTGGTTTCATGAGGCACAATTTTTGTTATCTGATTGGATGGAACAAATTTATCTTGGGTTGTGATGATTAATTATGGTTTATCTTGATTTATTTGATGTGTGGATCGTTTATTAACATCTAAATACAAATTGAACGTCGAACAAATGTCATACCAGCTATTTTGTAAGTTGAAGTTACTATTTTCGAAGTAGTACCTTTTTGGTTTCATGAGGCACAATTTTTGTTATCTGATTGGATGGAACAAATTTATCTTGGGTTGTGATGATTAATTATGGTTTACCTTGATTTATTTGATGTGTGGATCGTTTATTAACATCTAAATACAAATTGAACGTCGACCAAATGTCATACCAGCTATTTTGTAAGTTGAAGTTACTATTTTCGAAGTAGTACCCTTTTGGTTTTATGAGGCACAATTTTTATTATCTGATTGGATGGAACAAATTTATCTTGGGTTGTGATGATTAAATAAGATTTATCTTGATTTATTTGATGTATGGATCGTTTATTAACATCTAAATAAAAATTGAACGTCGACCAAATGTCATACCAGCTATTTTGTAAGTTGAAGTTACTATTTTCGAAGTAGTACCTTTTTGGTTTCATGAGGCACAATTTTTGTTATCTGATTGGATGGAACAAATTTATCTTGGGTTGTGATGATTAATTATGGTTTATCTTGATTTATTTGATGTGTGGATCGTTTATTAACATCTAAATACAAATTGAACGTCGAACAAATGTCGTACCAGCTATTTTGTAAGTTGAAGTTACTATTTTCGAAGTAGTACCATTTTGGTTTCATGAGGCACAATTTTTGTTATCTGATTGGATGGAACAAATTTATCTTGGGTTGTGATGATTAATTATGGTTTATCTTGATTTATTTGATGTGTGGATCGTTTATTAACATCTAAATACAAATTGAACGTCGAACAAATGTCATACCAGCTATTTTGTAAGTTGAAGTTACTATTTTCGAAGTAGTACCTTTTTGGTTTCATGAGGCACAATTTTTGTTATCTGATTGGATGGAACAAATTTATCTTGGGTTGTGATGATTAATTATGGTTTATCTTGATTTATTTGATGTGTGGATCGTTTATTAACATCTAAATACAAATTGAACGTCGACCAAATGTCATACCAGCTATTTTGTAAGTTGAAGTTACTATTTTCGAAGTAGTACCTTTTTGGTTTCATGAGGCACAATTTTTGTTATCTGATTGGATGGAACAAATTTATCTTGGGTTGTGATGATTAATTATGGTTTATCTTGATTTATTTGATGTGTGGATCGTTTATTAACATCTAAATACAAATTGAACGTCGAACAAATGTCGTACCAGCTATTTTGTAAGTTGAAGTTACTATTTTCGAAGTAGTACCTTTTTGGTTTCATGAGGCACAATTTTTGTTATCTGATTGGATGGAACAAATTTATCTTGGGTTGTGATGATTAATTATGGTTTATCTTGATTTATTTGATGTGTGGATCGTTTATTAACATCTAAATACAAATTGAACGTCGAACAAATGTCATACCAGCTATTTTGTAAGTTGAAGTTACTATTTTCGAAGTAGTACCTTTTTGGTTTTATGAGGCACAATTTTTGTTATCTGATTGGATGGAACAAATTTATCTTGGGTTGTGATGATTAATTATGGTTTATCTTGATTTATTTGATGTATGGAACGTTTATCAACACCTAAATACAAATTGAACGTCGAACAAATGTCATACCAGCTATTTTCTAAGTTGAAGTTACTATTTTCGAAGTAGTACCTACCTTTTTGGTTTTATGAGGGCAATTTTTGTTATCTGATTGGACGAAACAAATTTATCTTGGGTTGTAACGATTAATTAAAGTTTATCCTGATTTATCTGATGTATGGATATTTGGATATTTCATTCTACGATTTTGGGATTTAAACATATTTTTCGTACATAGTTTCTAATTATCATAAGATAATGCCATGTTCCTGGTTATATTATTAATAAGAGTAATAATGATGTAATAAAATTATAATTTTTCTGTAGGTGTCAATTACCTAGCCTTAGTAAAGCATCATATTACTTGCCATTACGTCCCAATCAGATTAACAGGATGGTGGGCCGATAACAAATTTAAACTCAACACTGAACCAGTTTAATAACATGAATATGTAAATATTGGTTTTATCCATTAGCGATTTACATGTATTGTGTTTAAGATAAATCTATTATCTGAATAAAATTATTATCTGACGAATGATATTATTGGTGCTGCAGTAATAACTGAGACGGGAAATCGATAATCACACCATAATATGCGAAACTTATTTGTAGGATTCGATAAAGAGATAATTAGTTTAGATTGTAATTTACATAAGACTGGAGTTAGAAAAAATATAATTGTCAGAATAGGGAGAGGATTATAGAATTTCACATCAATTATCTCATCGAGTTCACACACAAAGGAATTGTTTTTTGAATAATTAATAATAATGATTGATTCACATATGTAGGTATCATGAAACCGAGTATTTCTGGACCCATGTTTATATGAACTTTTTTTCATATTTTTAGATGTAGAATATGCTCTTAAATTTTCCTCACAAGATTCTGTAACACACATTTTGGAACATGTTAGAATATAAACCGTAAATGAAATGCATTACATTTAACCCCAGTAAATATTTCCCATTACACCTCTGAATTCTATGAATGGAATAGGTGTCCTTATCTTTAATGATATTACCATATTCGTGATTCTAGGAATTGCTAGGAACTGTGAATCATCGTAAAGTTAATGTATACATGCATACCTATGAATATTTAACGCAAATGAATCTCTTTTTAAAAGATTAGGATCGTTTGCTCGTTTCAAATAAGTATAACGAGTGTTACGAGGTCCCATATAGTCCAAGCAATAGACGACGGCCTAATGTTAAATTTGCAGAAATTAATACCTGGAAAAAATATGAGCGGATAGGAAATAGAATTTAAAGGTGAGTTACTGTTTCATGCAACTCGATCCGAAATGGCGAACATAACCTAAAAAATTGGCAAAGTTGCAAAAAGCGGTTTTTCTTAAATAAGTAAAAAACTATAGCTCGGATCGGAAAAAGTTGAATGAGAAAGTTGTAGGTATCAAATAGATCTATCAATTAATAAATATCGATATCTTTCATACTTTTCAAGTTATATTGTAGTTGAAAATCGGGGTATTCAGAAATCGTTAACTATTACGTTTCCATACTTGTTATTTGCTATGCGTATAGTCCATGGCAAGTTTAGTAAGAGATTTTTTTTTTAATTTAAAATATTGATAATTTTTCGAGATGTATCGATTTTTCGAAAAAAAGGTGCTTTCATAAATTGGCTAGAACTTCTCAGCGGATAGTCCTAGAGTGACTATTCCGGGCCTATTTTCTTCTTGAAGAGTTGTGCTATAATGTTATTAAAGAAATATAGCGATTTTTCGGATTTTGAGGGTAAAAAAATGACTGCACTTTTTTTGAACATGTTTTTTTAAGATATGTTTTACAATTTTTATTTTAGGGAAATGTCTTTGACGGAAATCGATTCCTGACATTTTTTCACGAATTACCAAAAACATTTTTCATCTACGACCTTGAGAAGAGATAATTTTTTTATTTCAAAAAAATCTGTAAGACGCAATAAACATTTTACAGAAGTGTGCTTTATGGATGCTAATGTTAAATACCTACATTTTCAATTACATTTGATGTTGTTTCATTATTTACAAATACTCCAATCCCCAATAGTCGAGGAAATATAGGAAAAAATCTCGAAAAAAAATTCTAGTCAACGGAATTAAATGAATGAGGCGTCACTCGACGTGAAATTATGTCTAAAAAAAAGTCTACTAGTAAGCGTTTGGGGGCGTGGCTTACTTGCATTGCTGCACTCAAGAATGCATGTAAAATATGCATTTTCCAAAAGGTATTTGTTCAATTTGTGAAAACTAGAACTATAATCAGTAAAATTAGCCCAATTTCTCTTGTCGGGAGTTTTTGGAGTCGCTGAACATAAATTCGATGTCCAAAAAATGCTACGGTGCACCTGGTGCCCATGACACACGGGTCGTCTACCTCTTCTTCGAAGATTAATCTTAAAAATGCACGATTTCCTTTAAATTTCGTTACTCGGAGTTTTTGGGGTTGCTGAACACAAATTCGATGTCCAAAAAATGCTACGATGCACCTGGTGCTCGTGACACCCGGGTCGTGTACCTCTTCTTTGAGGATTAATTTTTAAAATGCACGGATTGCTTCTGATTTCGTTATTCGTGGGTTTTTGGGATCGCTGAACATAAATTCGATGTCCAAAAAATGCTACGGTGCATCTGGTGCGCGTGACACACGAGTCGTCTACCTCTTCTTCGAAGATTAATCTTAAAAATGCACGATTTCCTTTAAATTTCGTTACTCGGGGGTTTTTGGGGGGTCGCTGAACACAAATTCGATGTCCAAAAAATGCTACGGTGCATCTGGTGCGCGTGACACTTGGGTCGTCTACCTCTTCTTCGAAGATTAATCTTGAAAATGCACGATTTCCTTTAAGTTTCGTTATTCGGGGGTTTTTGGGGGGTCGCTGAACACAAATTCGATGTCCAAAAAATGCTACGATGCACCTGGTGCGCGTGACACCCGGGTCGTGTACCTCTTCTTTAAGGATTAATTTTTAAAATGCACGGATTGCTTCTGATTTCGTTATTCGGGGGTTTTTGGGATCGCTGAACATAAATTCGATGTCCAAAAAATGCTACGGTGCATCTGGTGCGCGTGACACTTGGGTCATCTACCTCTTCTTCGAAGATTAATCTTGAAAATGCACGATTTCCTTTAAGTTTCGTTATTCGGGGGTTTTTGGAGGTTCGCTGAACACAAATTCGATGTCCAAAAAATTCTACGATGCACCTGGTGCGCGTGACACCCGGGTCGTGTACCTCTTCATTGAGGATTAATTTTTAAAATGCACGGATTGTTTATGATTTCGTTATTCGGGGGTTTTTGGGGTCGCTGAACATAAATTCGATGTCCAAAAAATGCTACGGTGCACCTGGTGCGCGTGACACCCGGGTCGTGTACCTCTTCTTCACTGCACTACACCATTTAGATATAAAATAGCTCCGCTTAATAGTCTAGTTCATAGAATATTGAACGTCCCTTTGAGCCATCAAAATTACATGAAATAAATTGAGAGACTTCAACAAATTGCGTTGGACAATGGTTACCAGAAATCTTTGATCAATAGTTCAATTTCTAAGCAGAAAAGAAAATCGGAACGTAGCCAGCTAACCAAATAGAGACATTACCTTCAAATACTTCAATAAAATTCAGAAGTTTCACTTATCATTCTTCAGTAATTAATAAATTGCATAGTTGGTTTTCTAAATTTGCAATAAAACCAGTTTTTAGGTGTAAGAACAAGCTAAAACACCGTTTAGGCAACACCTTTGACAAAGTTTCCGATTTCGACTGTGGGTCAAACTAGAAGGAACATTTTAACTCGTTATAAGGAACATTTTGCACATAAAAAAAAATAATGGTGAAAAATCAGCGGTAGCCGAACATACTTTGAATACAGGTCACACCATTTCTCAAGAAAGTTTATCACTTTTAAAACACAATCCAGACAAATTTCTAGGTAATTTGGAAGGAATGGAAATATAAAAACAAAAAAGCAATTTACTAAATTTCGATTTATCTTCAGCTGAGGGTAACCCTGTATTTACATTATTATCCCCAACTAGTATTTAAACAGGCACATTTTGATTTATAATTTAGTTTACTCTGATGATGGCTACTTGGTAGCCGAAAGGTCCTCTGCCGTCCTCAGTACTTTAATAGTATTTTTAGTGGATAAGGGTGATTATTTCTTATCAATAGTGTTATAATATATATAATAATCCTGTTATTTATTAATGATTTGGCTGAAACCATAATCGGATTGAAACTAATTTTTGCTGATGACTTGAAAATATTTTTAGAAATAAAGACCATAGATGACTGCTATGCACTACAACACTACAAAATGATCTGGACAATATTTTCGAATGGTGCGCCAACAATAAATTAAGTCTAAATATTAGTAAATGTTGTGTTGTTAGCTTCAGTCGTAAAGTTCATCCTATTTTGTTCGATTATCTTTTAGATTCAGTAATCATTTCTCGTAATACTACAGTCAAAGACTTAGGTGTTTTATACGATCATCAGTTCATTTTTAATCTACATATAAGAGATATGTGTGCTAAAGCTAATAGAACTTTAGGGTTTGTACTTAGGCATTCCAAATATTTCAACAATTTAGAGGTACTACAAACACTATTCAATTCATTGGTTAGACCAAATCTGGAATATGCTTCACTTATCTGGAACCCTCAGTATACATTTCAGATTACACTAATTGAGAGCACTCAACGTAAATATTTGAAATATCTCTGGTTTAGAAGTTTCAATATCTTTCCTAGAAGAGGTTTTGATCATCAATTATTATTATCTACTTTTGATTGTTTGACACTTGAACTTAGAAGAATAATAAGGAGCACAATATTCCTCCACAATTTGTTGAATAATAATATTGACTTACTTATTATATTACTTATTGGGTAAATTAAATTTTATTGTACCTAGATTATCTTCTTGCTGTCCCTTAACTTTTTACAATGTTAGGTCTAATACAAATGTATCATCTAGATGTCCGATATTTGTCATGACAACAAACTTTAATGTTATTTGTTCACAATGTGACTTATTTTTCAATAGTATTCAGTATCTTATTAGTGTGGTTAAGTGAGGTTTTTTATTTTATTTTTTATCACCATGTAATTTAAGGATTTAGTCAGTTTATTTTCATTATTCCTATAAGATATTATTTTTGTTATATATTTCTCGTTATTGTTTATATTATGTTGCTCTGTATTGTTTGTCCTATAATTGGGTTAACCTGTTGGGCATATATATACTAAATGAATAAATAAATACTATATCCACAGTGTGAACTCTATTATAATTTATTATGTATTTTTGCTTATAAAAATTGTAATGCTATAGTTACTATCGAAATATTTCTTTTGTGAGTTAGAAAAAGAAAAAATGTTGTGGTGGAGAAAAGCAATAACATTCTTCAAATCTTATGTAACTGCTGTGTTTACCAATGATTCAACATTATTAAATTAACGGCATTAAAAATTAAAATTACGTATTGTTCCATTAACACAACTAATTAAAACGAACGTTTATTTCATGACTTCGAATAACATAAACAGTTTCAAGGAACAACATGAGTGGCAATTAATTGTTATTACGGTGATCACGCCACAATTCTCTGTGTATACGCATCGACCTATATAATATCATGTTTGCGACAACTAACTAATGAGGTTTCAATTTACCGTATGTGGGCTACCTGTGCCATCGTCATTCTATCTATGTGAGTGTCATTCACCCTTTCCTGCAACGCAACGCAACCCAGTTCGTCTCACTTAGCCCACCCTTGTGACCTCGTTTCAGCTGCAAGGGTAGATCAATATAATCCCTTCACTTATTTCAAACTGTATTAATAACTTCACTGACAAACATTGTAAACAATGAAGATTCAATACGATTAAACAATAAAATTTGAACTAAAACTCCTTCATCAAGAAAAATACAGTTGGGGTAGGTCAAAGCAGCTGTCTGTTAATTTCAAATAACTACTCTTCGGAAGATGGCAACTCAGCTGTCGAAATATTCAATAGCTTTCAAGATATTAAAATAATGTTTGGCTACTTTTAATTTGGTACAAAGAGTTGATCTTCATTTTGATTTTCCTAAGATCCAGATATATTTTATCAGCTTAGATTAGTTTGCCTTTGAACATAGGTACATTACATTTTTGTTCCAGGTAAAAGGAATGAGATAGTGAGCCCGCAATCATGACTTCCAAGTTAGCAGCTATGCAGGTGAGTGATACAAATATCCATTATATTCTTTTCAGATCCTTGACACTTTTGAGGATTTAAAGAAATCGAATAAAAATAACAATACATGCACCCATTTAATTGGCATTGGGTCTGTTGTACAGAAAAAAGTTTCTACAAAGAAACAAAGATAAACATAGAGGTCGACAGTGTCATTTTGATGTAAGAAAGTTATGTATAAACCCATGGATACACAGATTCAGTTGCCAAATTTATTGTATTCCACGTAGGATCAAGAGTAACATGGCCCAAAATTACCACTTTTGTTGCCTCATTTCTCATTGGCATTTCGATGTTCCCTTTTTTATTGTCTGAAGTTTCTTGGAATTTTGCAAACATTCTATAATTCGAGGGCAAGGTGAAAAGTCCTTGAAAAATAAAACAGATGGTGCCATAATCGAAAATCTCATGTGACATTTGTGATGTACCATCTTTAATTAGAACGCATTATAATTTTCAGACTGATGTGTCATTCGGTTCTGTTTTAACACCCATCGAATGCAATCAATTTTTGTAGACATGAAAAAAAGTGAATTTCAATTGATTAATCATTATCTTTTTGCGCCGTTCCGTAACCTTGGACGAAACATAGATCTATCACAACACACCAGAGACCAAAGAACAGTCGAAACAGTGGATATGTCCTGGTGAATCGAAACCGAAAAAGGCTAAAGTGGGTTTATCGGCCAACAAAGTCATGGCCCCAGTTTTTTGGGATGCACACGATCACTGGCGTATATTATGCAGAGCTGTTGGATTGATTCGACGCCGATTTGGAGCTAAAATGGCTGCATTTGGCAAAGAAAATAGAGCTCTTCCACCAGGACAAGGCACCGGGGTACAGGTACGCAGTCGCAATGGGAAAATTGCATGAATTGCGATACGAATTGGTTCGTCATCCGCCATATTCCCTAGTTTTGGCACCCTCCGATTTTTTATCTATTTCCAAACTTCGTATTATTTGGAAGGGATCGAAAAATTAGAGAAACGTTGGACGTAGTGTATCGGGTCTACAAGGAGATTATATTGACAGATAAAATAAGTTTTGACCAAATAAATCATTTCTTGTTTCATTTTTCAGGGACTTTTCACGTTGCCCTCGTATACTGTCGCAACCCTGTTTTTGTGTTAGCTCAGTCTATATTTCGCGGGCTTCGGGGTTCTTATCGAATGTGGAAGAAATAAAACGTTACACAATAACACTCGGTATATAAATAATAGCACGGATACCGAATACAACTTAAAGAGTACTCGTTGCCTTATATACATCAAAAATAGATGGTCAGAACATTCTCTAAACGTCTGTTCTCCAAATAGCAACATGCCCGGCTGAGTCCCCCGCCCCGCTAACTACATCTCGTCGTCTCCTCACTCCGCATTCTCGACACATACACTAGCCAACATATGGTTGGATCGCGAACCACCTCATGCTGTTGATTGAATAGTTCACAATCACACATCGATGTTTCCATAATATAGACCAATTATTATATCAACCCTCTCTAGTTTCAGGTTAATTAGAATTAGGAATAGACCGCATAATAACTGTCAATGACATTTATCGATCAATTGAGAAACGGACACTGAAAATGTTTTGAGTTCTCATCATCGGCAACTAGAAAAAACTCAAGAAGAAACTTCATAATGATAGTAGTGGAATGATAGAGTGAGTGCAAACAGTATTGGAAGCATTGTCCAGTGACGTACAACAATTTGTTAGTTCCAAATATGAAACAGATTCAGTTCCGAAACAAAAATAGTTTTTTTCGAAAATGGTTCATCCAAATAAATAAAACTGCATACCACTGAGTATATGAAGGGCTTTCCAATTATGTGCGAATCGACCCCATTTCCTATTCAAATTTTAAGGGTTGTTCACGCTCCTGTTCGAGGTTTGAAGCGGCGATGATGCAAATTGGACGAAAACGTATCGCCCTGCAAACTAAAATCGACCGGTCCGAGTATTTTTTATATCTATGCTATTATCACCAACTCCATGTTTTCGTTGGAACACTCTGTATAGATATTGAAGAACCAACTGTTGTGATTACTCATAATAGAAATTTTTAAACAAATTCTCGACTTTCTCTGCACCCATTATTTCTGGAACATCTTTCGAATGTTCCAAGGCATCCTACTCTAATTCCCAGATGCACCAGTTATGCTACATTTTCTGGCGCATTCGCTAAACACTTAATTTGAACTCGGGTGATTTTTCTTCTCCGGTTACTTACTTTTATTATTTTTCTTTATATGGGCAAAATTACTTTATACCGAGTTAAAATGTTCCTTCTAGTTTAACCCACATAGCATCTTAAACACAACTCACAATCGACTTTGTAAATTTGGAAATGTCGAAGTCGGAAACTATCAAAACTGTTTTTTATTTATCAAATACTGAAGGATGCTAAGTGGAACTTTTGAATTTTATTGAACTATTTAAAGGTAGTGGCTCTAATTTGATTAAATTTATTAAATTTCCAGGTTATGGTAACCCCTTGTTTATATTATTAAAACAGGCACATTTTGTTATCTAATTCAGTTTACTCTGATGATGGCTACTTGGTAGCTGAAGGACCTCAGTACTGTAACAGCATTTTTAGTGAAATATTTCTTATTTAGTGTCATAGTGTATCTACAGTGTGATCTTTTTATAGTTTATTATTCTATAATAATTTGATTCACTCATTAGTCTGCATGAAGTTAACATATTGATTCTTTTACATCGTTCCTATAAACTCATCACGTGAAGATTTCGCAATAAATAGTTTCCTCGTAATGATGTTAACCTAACCTCAATAAGACATTGCACATTGTTATAGCAATATTCTACAGATCATGAACCGAATTACTTAAGCGCGATTTGAAAATAGGGGTAGAGTCTTTTTATTGTCCATGATTGTTTAATTAATAACAATACCATAATTCACATGAGGTGTTTGTTTTCGTAAACATTCATACTCTATAGTAGGTTATATGAATCCAACAACAATTAAATTTTCCGAAAAAAGAAGGAGCTTCGGTTTTTTTAAAGATCACCTCGATCAATACCAACCTTCCAGCTTTGTCCTTCAGTGAAGAATGCAGAATATGAGAAAACCTTTGACATTCAATGTAAACCCTTCCTTGCTAAAATAATCAGTTTGCTAGAGGTTATGGTATGGGTATTATTAGTTATCATCAAAGTTTTTTTCATTCAACTATTACATGAATTATTTCTTTGGTTTTGGAAAGACTATACCTACACATATAGATTTCATACGAAGTAGGTAGGTATATTTTGTTCAAATTGTTTTGCAATTTTAAGAAATCATTTGAGAAAATCCCTATTTTAATTGGAATTAAGATTGACGGTTTCCTAATTTTGGAATGTTTGAAAAGTCATGGAACCGTTATAAAGTATTACGTTTGAAACGGGCAGAGGTTCCTAGAAACTATTATACCCAAAATACTTAGTATACAAAGTAGCACTTGACCTGAATTAATAATAGGAAGTAGGAACATTCAACAAAAGTTGCGAAAATATAACTAAATATAAAAAAAAAATGGTATAAACAAAGTGAAGTGCAGATAAAATATAATGATTAGTTATGAGAAGACTATAGTTCATGCAAAACCAAATGATACTACGTGTAAACAAAGTCACGTGGACCGTAATACTCACCCAAAGTCGCCGGTTATATTGAATGAGTATTTAATTTGCTCGACCCAGCAAATCTGGAGTGATATTGGGAACATGTGGCATTTCACAAGTGACGAACCGATGGGAATATGCAAATAAAATTCAATCAAGCGATATAACATATGTTCGACTTCTGTTTACCTCTAACGCCAGTTGGGTTTGAATACACTTTAGTTTCGATGATTGACTAACCTGAAATGTTTATAAAAGTAGTAGAAAGAACAAGAATATTCAACATAAAAGTAATTAGCGGCAAAATCAGTAACAGTTACCTACGTGAAATGGCTTCAGCAAGAGATGCAATTTACTATAATCTCTGTAATTTATTTCATGGAACCATTTAGTAGTGATATCAACACGTATAATTTTCCACAATATTATCCAGATCACAGAGGGGAAATATTCAATACCTCGACGGAATGAATTAGTTACTTCGAACTCGCCAGATTGTAGACTATAATGCTCCCAGATTAGGAAACAAATGCCTTCAATTCAAACTGTTCCATTTTCAGAAATACGTATAATTATCGCTTAAGACGTAATGTCTGCAGTCAAGTTAGATAGTAAGTATAAGAGTTCAAGAATGACGTGATAAAGCTTATTGCATCAAAGCCTAAATAATCATTGGAAATTAATATACGAAACCGTTTAAATCATGATTCACCGATGTTTGGTCTAGTCATAAAAAATATTGAAATTACACCAGAGGTACCATGACCTTGTATTTGTTGCAAGAGAGAGAGACAGAGAAATGGAAATCGGCTAGAGCTCAAACAAGTGACGCATGTGTATTTTATTTATTTTATAATTTAATAAAACCAATCGCTAAATAAAGAGAACAAACAAGAAGCAATAATCAGAGTATGAATTAGCTAGCGACTATCACTTTTTTCAATTGGAAGACAAAAAATTAATATAAAAAACCTGCCTTTATAAACACTGAAATTTCAATTTTATAGAGGAAAAACCATTACTCATTAAGTACTTCCCTGGGCGAATAACAAAATACAATATAATACAACATATTATAATTTTGTCCACTCACTTCTGGCGTTGCTGATCCAATTTTTCAATTTCGGCATACCCATATCCTACATCAATACATACTTATTAGAGAATCCAACAGAATCCATAAATTTACTGTAGCATGTATTTGTATTATTATCTATGGTGTGCCCAACGGTACGTTTCCATCCACGTTTAGTCGTTTAGTGCTTAGTTCTGTGGTAGCGGGTGTTTTTTGTTTATTACCAAATACATTTTTATATAAGCATCATATAGTTCCAACACAAAGTCTTGCAAAAACTGAAGATAGAATGATTATAAAGTAATAACAGTTTTAAACAAACTGCTGATGTATTTTCGAAAACCTTCTTCATGGAATAATGTACTCATACCTTGGTAACTAATGAGATATTCAGACATATTTTATAGCTTTACAAATATTGGGTAGGTAGTACCTTAGTCATCGTCTTAAAATTGTGCTCACATTTAATTATTCAAATCATTGTTGGCTATACAGAAATTCATAGCTGTGATTGGTTGTATTGACGTAAGGAGTAAACACGTTGATACGTTTTCAACCATTTAATCTAGTGTCTTAAGTCAGTTAGACAGACGGTCGGTTCTAAGTTTATAATGAGTCAAAATCGAAATAATACATTCAGTAAGGTAGGTACTATTTGAATTTCTAAGTTCTTCACATTATTAGAAACATTCAATAATTCAGACAACCTACCTATTATCAGTATTTTATTCAGTGGTTCATAAACAACGTTACAACGGTAGACATCAAGTAATGAATTAGTCAATCATAGTTTTGGGTATGGGTAGATTCTGAAATAGGTATGCTTCTGTTGGATCACTATGAAATTAGCTAATAGTGATCATCCAGCAAATGTTCTCTAGTTGATTGTATACATAGACCTTTTAGTGCAAGGTCTATGGTTTTATGTCTTATCTTCCGGACCATCCACCACCAAAAGTGACATATTCCAAAGAATGTAAATAATGAAGAATGGTATGGTATCAATACTAACACCGGATAGAGTATAGATATTGTTTCTTCGCCCGACTATCGAAATGACGCTGAATTTTGCTCTATTTAAATTACTTCAAAACAAAGTCAAATTGTCAACGTTTTATCTATTAGGTCTATGCTCTATATAATCTTGCACTCCATAAAAATGGCGAATCTCTTCTTAAATCGTCCCATAATATTCACTGGGTTATTGAATATAAAATAAATGTAGCTACATCACTGAAGGTATTGTAACGAAGTCTGCTCATACGATAGTCATCTTAAGAAGGTGTTATTTTTATTACAAATATGTACAATAGATACCATTTCCGATTTTTCAAACATGAAATAGTATATTAAAGAACGAGTTTCCTAAGACTCGTCTTAAAGCACGAATTCAAGTTTAAAAAACGAGTGGCGAAGCCACGAGTTCTTTTAAAGAATGAGTGCTTCAAGGTCTTAGGAAACGAGTTGTTTATACTATTTTTTGTAATTTGCCCTTTTTATGCCGTTTTTAAACAAAAATGTTTAATTTAGTCCATTTAGGGATTTTTATGGTGGTTGGTAACATCTTAATTTTGAAAGTCAAAATTTGATTCAGTGGTTCTGTGATCGCTTTTGTTTCCGTAATTTTAGTTTCGTCTCTACTGGAAAGAGCAATAACACTAGAAAACGACTATTAGTACAAATATCTAAACCATATTGTGTATTAGCTGAAATCAATTCTTCCACTGGACACGTCGATGACTTTCTCTTCTTGAGTTGTTGATGCTCGACACTGTCATTTAAACTGACATAATGATGACAAGATAATTCCGCATCAAGCTCGCCATCCTAAAAATGTAAAAAGTTCCGTGCTTTTTTTGGATATTAAGACACGGCAAGTGATGACGTTGCGTTCGTTAATGGGTCTATTAGAAAATCAAAATGGAGGCAAATTACAAAAAATATTTATTAGAGACATACCTAATCATTCGCAATAAACGATACATATCCACTACTTGATCAAAATTTATACTTATATTATTGAATAATCACTTACATTTTCAAAGCAACAACGCTATAAATATCTTTATATTGCTGCATAGTGTATATAAGCATGTTTAGTAATTATTGTATCTTAAGGCGCATCACACCGCAATAACGTTTTTGTAGTTTTTATTATAACACTCAACACAACTACATCCGTTGATTTCTTCAACGAGTCACATCTGACAACGAACTTTTCAAATTATTAGGTTTGTCATTGAAAATCATAAACTCCTGCGATAAAGCTTAAGTTCTTCGATTGATTCACAAGATGGCGCTTTAGAGAATTTGTTCAAAATCTTACCTTCTTCGCTATCAACATCATTTGTAGTATCCATAAGTGATCAGTTGCAATAAGCTTTATTCTTTTCGTTGCTTCAAAACCAGGTAAAAGTTAAACGCAATAGTTGTAAATCCTACATTACTAGAAAAATACAACAATTTAAGTGAGAAGTCTGTACCTGTCCATTTTTTAATAACTTGTCTGATCATGGTTCCATTTTTGAGACGCAACTTCCCAAATCATTTTCTAATTGGAGCCTATTTAGTTCATTGAAGACAACGTTAGTTCACATAGGTGTCAAGTGACGAATGGCACTAGTAATTCCAAAGCTCCCCTTACCAGCTCTAGGTATTCTTCGTTTCTCTTCATCCAAAAGACTTTCATATTTTGCGAGTTAAATTCCATTTCAAGCATGCCGTCAGCAGCAAGATTTTCTTTCATCTTTGTGCCCTGATCAGCCAGTTGTACTGACATATACAAAAAAAGATTCAGTATCCATCTATGCTCATTGCCAGCTTCGGAATCCAAATGTGGCAAGTAACTTAATAGTTTCACTTCCAAATTATGTATGTTCTGTATCATGCAAGAAATATGAAAGTTTAGTACCAACGGTTGGTGCTTTGCAATTTCGGACACAAGGGAAAGAATCACATATCATTTTTGTAAAGACGAACGAAGTTTTGCGAGAAATCCTTTGGTTTTAGCCTTGGCCGTTAGAATATTTTTTCTCTCCCTTGGAGGCTCTTGTTTAATATATTTAGGTGGTTAAAAAAATAAGCGATAGATGCTAATTTCAATAGCCAAACAGTGGCACAAAAATATTTCTCATATTCGCATTTAGCATCTTGTAAGAACATTAACAATTCAGCATTTAGTTCCAGAACTCGTGTCAATACTGTTATGATTTCATTTCCTAAACAATAAAATGATAAAATTAGAACTTACCGAACATTGAAAACCAGAAAAGATTAATAAAAAGATATTATATGGAATTAAAAACAATATTAAAAGTTAAATAATAGTTAGTATAATATAATGAACAATGTAAAACATAATAAATAACAATGTAATTAGAATAAAAGTGTAAAACAAGAACTTCAGTGAAAGTGAATAAACGTACAGTGTTACGAAGGCAGAAATCATAATTAAAATGATTACAAAAACTATCATGAGATAGCACAAACTATTGACAAGTGTTGTAGATATAAGTTAGGATTAGTAAATTTGAATTATATAATGTTAAAGAAATGATATTGATATATTATATTATGTTTTAGTTTTTAATAATGACAACTGTCAAATTTATAATAATTATAGGAATAATCATATTAATAATAACCTAATCATAGGTTATCTTATACCAAAGTGTGTGGAAAAATGTAGGCAATATGAATTTAAAAAGAAGGAATCATTATCATTTAAAATAAGATGAAAATCTCCAATAATTAAAAATTTAAAGAATACTAAGTTCTGATTGGTCGAGCCGATTTTATAGACGTCAGACTAGTAACAATGTAATAGTTCTGTCAGTTTTCAACAATCAACAAAGCATTCTTGATAGGTAAACTAAGCACCTCATTGGTTAATTTTGAAAATACTTAGCGTCGGTTTTGAAGGCCTATAAAAGGCATCTGAAGACAAGCCAAGTGAGTTAGCCATCAACATCTGAAGAGTCAAGGTACTCAAGCTAATCATAAAATTTCCATAACCTTAGATTATTGGATGAACATCGGTGAACCCAAGTGTTCCAGTAGCTTCGTAAGGTTGAAAGTAACCGAAGCAAATAAGTAATTTATACAAGTCAAGTAGTATTCCCAGTCTTCGAACAAAGTTTTCAAAAGTTATTATAACCATAATTCACAAGTAGCATCGTATAATAGTTAGTCTTCGACAACGTTCCAATACATCATTTAAGGTTTTATATCTTTTGAAAAAGAATAAGACAAGTTAACAATTATCAACAGTTCCTGATTTCTAAAGAAGTAACCACATTGTTTACCTGTGATTTGTGTATATCAAAGAAATTGTGTACCTACGGTTAAAGTGAATTATCAAATTAATAAGAAGATCAAGCCAAGTGAACATTGCCTACATTTTAAAACATATTCTTGGATATAAACTAAACGTAAGTTTATTTAATATTTCTCCATTGTATTATTATCTGTCTATAAATCTGAAAGAAAGATTGTAGATTATAACTTTGTAAACAAATATTAATAGTAAATAATTTTGAGTTTAGATCATAGATCTATTTGAACATAAAATTGTTAAAACTAATACTCGAAATAAAAAATAGAGTCATAGAAATTTAAATATAAAAGTTTTTAACATTCAAAGAACATTGTGTTTAATTCCATAGATATAAAATAAAAAGGAAATAGTTCATTATTCAAATCATTAGATTATTCAAATCAAAACAAACATAAGATTTAAAATACAAATAAAAGCTAGCCGAAAGAATTAATAATAATTCATAATTAAATAATAAACTCATAAGAGTTTAGTTAATAATACCTTTTCTTTGGATGGCAACCTGATTTCTGTGTGATAAAGGAGGTTTTGATGGAGCGAGTCTATGTCTTCACAAATAATTCTAAACAGAAGAGTTTGCAAGGCTTTACCTTTAATAGAATTCACAACTTGGAGCACATCATTTGAATCAGAAGATAAAACCTTGGCTGCCAAAAAAGTCTTTGGGATCACCGACATAATTTTATTACATTCCTGGGGGTCGCCAGAATCTTTTTACTTGTAACGGGGTCGCGTACTCAAGAAGGTTAAAAACACTGGTCTAGGCAATTGCGTTATGCAGGAAGCTTCATTTTCTAAAAGGCGTTAATATAAATCAGTTTGATTAAAGAAATCACTTATAAACTGGTTGTGCAGCTGATATGAGGTTAATTTGATTCAGTAATATTTATCATTTTAACATTCAAAGATTAACGTCAAAGCAACGATTTCAAATATGTAGTGCAAATAAAAATCGCTACCATTTTCCAATCTACTTAGTTCTCCATCCAGAACAAATAATTTTGCGAACCAAAGATCAATTCCGCACGTCGTTTAAGGTACTTGATGTAATTCACCCTGTAAGACGAAAAAGATTGCCTACTGAAGAAGCTGTTGAGCTCACGAGTCCTTCGTAGTGCTTGCAAGCTCAAGTACTTTTTATGAGCACTAAGCATTAAGCCCTAAGCATCGTGTACTCATAAGCCCAGTGCTCACTTGTTAGACAAGCACTAAGGACAGTGCTCTGCAAAGCTGTTTGCTTTTTATGAGGTGTACAAAGTGCTCGCGAATCCTTCAGAGTGCTTGCAAGCTCTTCTGAGTGCTCACAAGCACTTTTTACGAGCACTAATCACTAAACCCTAAGCATCAATTTAAAGAAGTGCTCGTAAGGACAGTGCTCACTTGTTGGACAAGCTCTAAGGAAAGTGCTCTGCAAAGCAGTTTGCTTTTTGGCAAACAGTGGAATAATGTATACGAAAAGGCATATAAAAAAATTACGTTTAGGAGGTGTACAAAGTACTCACGAGTCCTTCAGAGTGCTTGCAAGCTCTATTGAGTGCTCGCAAGCACTTTTGACGACCACTAAGCACTAAATCCTAAGCATCGATTTAAAGAAATGCTCGTAAGCACAAGAACTAAGGAGAGTGCTCGGCTAAGCTCTGTCTAACTGACTTATTTGTGCAAAGACGGCTGGTTAAAAGTATTTACATACATATTGCAAAAATGCCTCAATTAGCAATGAAATCTGAATGCTATCGCTATAACTGCTTTCGCCTGTATTCAGTTAATCATTATCTACCCACAACGCTATTATAACCTTACGTTTATACGCCATTTTTATTTAATTTAAGCGCGTTGTTATTAAAGTATCCATTTCATCTTCCCGTTATGGAAGTCAAAGTCAATATAGCATTGTACTGTCAAGGTTTCGTTCAATAATTATTCCATTCGATAAAAGTAATTTCTGAGAAAATAGGAGCAAGGTGAAAACAAACGGAACGGGTTGTAAAGATGATTTATTAATGCAGAAAATTATGGAATGGTATCACTGAAGGCTTCCTCTTAATGAATTCTACTTTTAATAAATCCTATTAACCCGCTTTCCATAATATTCAATTCCAACTCTTATTCTTGCCTAGGAACTAAATGAGTTTATTTAAACGTAGATTCCATTTATCGTCATACTCATCAGTTAATTTATGAGGATGATGAAAATACGAATGTGTTCATGATATCAATGCAGTAGGCTTTGCATTATGTGCATATCACTTCCTTCTTCAACACACAGTAAAATTTATGTTGAAATAGAAGGTTAGATCCATTTCGTGATGTAACGAGACATAAATTTAAATCAAATCGACATTCTTTCGCGATAAATGGAAATTTAAGAGAGTTGTCAAAGCGTTTGCGAAAATGTTTCCGTTGCATCCCTATAGTCTAGAGTCTAGACAATTGCGACATGCGGGAAGCTTCATTTTCCAAAAGACGTTGATATAATTCAGTTTGGATAAAGAAATCACATATTTACTGGTTGTGTAGCTCATATGAGGTTATTTTGATTGAGTAATATTTGCCGTTTATCATTCAAAGATTAACGTCAAAGCAACGATTGCAAATATGCCTTTAGAATACAAAATACACTGGAGAATGTTTAAATTGGGCCAGGACACATGAGCATCGTGAAAATAGTGTTAGGCATGAGAACAAATCACATTCCAAAGCGATACTCTTTTAACAACACATTCAGGGTATCAATACCAGAAAGGACTGAATGGGAACATACAAACTTTGGCGACATTCTACAGGAAAAGATCTGATATACAGACGAGTCTAAGACTGAAAAAGGTGCAGGTGCAGGAGTATACTCAAGAAACCCAAAGACTGGCTTCAGATATTCATTGGGTAAACACACCTCTGTCTTCCAAGCAGAGGTATAGGCAATCCTCCAATGCGTGAAAGAAAACAATGGGAGAGCCATCGAAGATGAGCAGATCCACATATTGACAGACAGTCAGGCAATGAGAAGTCAGGAAGTGACATCCCGTTTGGTATGGACATGCAAAGAAGAACTTGAAATATTGGCAGACCGAACCTGCGTTACGGTGATCTGGGTACCGGGACATCAGAGAACGACAGGCAATGAAAAAGCCGACAAAATTGAAAGAGGAAGGTCGAAGAATGCCTCAGATTCGGAACACACCATGGGGGTACCAAAACGTACAACCCGAAGGTCTGTAAAAGACTGGATCATGGAAAACCACAAAGAATACTGGAAACAAAAATTACAGAAAACGAACATGAGAAGAAATACATCAAAGCCCCGTGTAACAAAAGAACGACAGACCTATTAGCGCTAAATAGGGAAAAAATAAAATTCGTAACAGGGCTCATGACTGGCCGTGCGCCAGTAAAAGGGCACCTATACAAACTGGGACTGTACAATGGCGACCTGACATGCAGACTTTGCAGTAAGGATACAGAAGCAGTGACACACATACTGTGTAAATGGAAAGCACTGGACCGCAAAAGATAGTCAATTTTGGACAGCCTAACGGCGAACCAGAATTATACGGCTCCCACCCAGTAAAGGACTTATACAAACTCGTACAAGGTACAAAAATACTCGAGTGGATACCGTGAAGAAACAAAACAAAGGTGAGATAAGTGTCACCGGAGGCAATAGCCAGACAAGCCTACAAAGGGGGTGAATTTTTTAGTGACTATGTCTGGAAAGGTGACTCTCACAGTAGACCATTAGATCCAAAGGCTCATAACCGCCCCATAAAGGGTTTTCTTCACCTCCGCAAAAAAAAAGGGTCCTCAGTACTCTAACAGTATTTTTAGTGGATAAGGGTGATTGTTTCTTATTTATAGTGTTATGGTGTATCCACTGTGCGAACTCTTTTATAGTTTATTATTTTATGATACAAAGAAAACTCATTGAGATTGTATTTTCCATAATTGTAGTAATATTTCAGTTTTTTACCAAGAACGTGAACATATTGCATTAATCTAACAATAGTTAAAATATGTTAAATAATTGAACTACGGCTCTGAACGCAAATTTCAAAGTAATTTCAGAATTGTTAGGTAATTGACTAGAATTCAAGCCATGTGAAAGTCATCATTGAAAATCGGTTGATTCATGTCTACGTCTTTGGCTAAGGTTGGCTGGTCAGGCATAAAATAACCGCCTGCACCCACGGCCCACAACATACTTGTGACTCATAAGCAAATCGAAATCTCATCTTCCTTATTTAGTGCTATTGCATAACAAGTATTTGTGTGTTGTACCGTTATAACCAAGTGAATCGATATAATAAGACATTCATGAAATAACATGGGGGCCGATAGACGTCAGAACTTGAATTACTTATAAAGCTTAAACAGTCCAGCGTCCAGCCAATAGTTTTATTTGGAACAGCTGAGGTCAAAAGGGGAAAATTGTTTAGTGTCATGAATATTTTTCAAGTAGGACTACACCCACTATACATAGTAGAAGTGAATGGATATATAATTAGAAATTTTCACCCTTGACCTAGAAGAAGTTACTGAAATTCCATTGCATGCTTATTTGAAGATTCCTAGAAATGAAGAATAAATCGTTCTAATTGTTTTATTTGTAATCCGAAGTAACCTAGTGACAGAAACGCATGCTCATTGCAAATATTATGTGAATATTCAATATTGAAACAACAACAACAGTTAATTCTTTGTTTGTTTGTGATGTAACTAAAGCTGTTAATTGAAATATTTGCCGGGCTAAAGAAAAGTAGCCGAGGGTTTAATAATTATTATGAAAGTTCGTAGTGAAGTAGTCTGAGAATAATGCTTATTGCGTTATACAGGAATACTTGCCCTCAAGTATGAACTCCGTTGTTTCATTAAACTTGGAAAGTTCATGGACTGCACAAAGTTTGCAAGAAGTTATTCATCGGTCACGTTCTGATGTAAGTTAAAAGTAAATTAGAAACGTACATTTAGTTTTAATTCGCCCTTTAGTTAATTTCTCCAGTTTTCTCGCTGAGGACTTACAAAGCCCACCCATGGGTCAGGCATATATTAATATCCTGCATATACACGGATATTTTTTTTACTCATCACCCATGGATTAACAAGAAAACCACTGGAAATAGGTATAGGGAATGTTATAGCAAATCGATTCAGAATCAAATTCTGCATCCGAACATTCAATAAAATACAGTGTGTCCTATTTGAAAAAACGAACTTTTTCAACTTGTAAAATGAAGTAATTGGTCATTAAATTTTGGATATCCTGTATGCGATAAATCAGTTGTCAATATGGCATTCGAAAGAATCATTCCTGTGCTTCCGTCTACCCCAGAAACGCTTTCCACCAATCGAAATTGGTTAAAGGGCGCAATGCTCAAAACAGCGTTAAATCTGTCAAAATTTTCAAAAAAATCAAGATATCTAAGAAAAAATTGGAAATAGGTATAGGAAAACCTGATGGAATCCACTATGAAATTTTCTCAGGAATCTAAAAATAAAATAATATACCGGGTGTTCTATTTAAAATAAGGAAGTTAATGGAGACTTCCGGTGTAACCAGAAGTAGTATTATCTTGAAAATATTTTGAAAAGAAAGAAAATCTTGGATAACCCTGGAACCCAAAATTTCAGAATTCTAATTTTTTTCTAACCACGAAAACTTCTAACGAACGGCTCTCGTGGAATACCCTGTATATATCTGCAACCGTTAGTTTTCCTGCACCATATTTTTCTGAAATTGATCGAATAGTTTATCCAGATTAGTTCTATCATTTAAAATTTCTGCTTCAAATTCGAGGTACATAGTGTGCTTCCTTTTTGACATTTCTCTTGTAGGTTATAGCATTGCGTCTACAACATAAACCTAAATTTCTGATGGTTAGGATGTCTGATTGATATTTTAATTTTGATTTGGTGATATTATTTTTCAAGATTTTTCGGGTTATTACGTTTTTCTAACTAAGAAACCAAGGTTTAATTCTTGTTCCAGAAACATTTCGAACTGATTAGTGTTTGAAAAAAGTCATATACAATATATACATATTTTGGAAACTTTTAATAATTAAACGTTAATCATAACTAGTTTACAAGACCCAAATGGCTAAAGCCGGCAGACTTCCAGTGGCGTTACATGTTCTGTTCTGTTTTTAATCAAATACGTAAAATTACAGATTCATAAAATTTGCGAGAAATAAGGAATATTTAATTGAATTTATAGGTAATTAAAAATTCATAAAAGACCTTCACTTCCGCCTTATTTTTATGTGCATAGTATTTTCCAGTTCATTATTGTGCTTTTAATTGCTTCCAACTGATATTATGGATTTTCCCAGATTGTTTGTACTGTTACTTATAGCCAATTAATAATCAAGATAGCTGTGTATTTGTGCCGTCAGGTGAAATACTCACAACATGAAAAATGTGCTATGTTGAAGTGATCAAACGTTTTGTTAATCACGAGCATGATACAAAATGCCAATACTCGATGGATAATGATACTTGAATTGCCTCAGCCAAGGTGAACAATTTCGTCCCTAAGTGGTTCTTTGATTTCATGGAAATCAATAGAAATTTCAAATATTATATTGTTAAATAATAAATTCATGAAGAAGTTTGAAAAGTAAATCAAACGTTAATTTGCTAGCCAGTAAGAAAATTGCCACAAAATGTTTTGATTATTAAAGTTGGCATCTTTCAGAAAATGTCGGCATATACTAACTTTTATGAAGCTGTTATATTTGCCTTTTTCCGCTGATCGAGTATGAGTTTCTTGGACCTTGTCGGTATCGATGATCCCCTCACTTTTCTGACCTTGCTGCTGAGGGACTGCTAGAGTTGGGCGATTGTAATTGATAACGGGTGCTATGAGGACCGCGCCCACAAGGACTCTACCACATAAAACAGTGCTGCCATGGCTTAATTTGGAGTTGGCCTGCTGGAAGCTGCCCGATTCTCCGACTGAAGCAGGATGCTATGGCGCCTGCTGTCAGGTTCCCTAACACCAAATGTTCTCATAACTCAGAGGACTGACTAGGAGAACAAAGACTCCGGACCACATCCGCCATCAGGCAGGGATTCACCAAATGCCATGGGTCGAAGGTTAGCTAGCCGTGCCGTTGTCTACTTGTGCAAGAAAATGAAGTGGCCGATAAATTGACCAAATGGGGTCCTCTGGAAATCCCTGACCGCGATCCAACGAACGGAATGTCATCGACCTCCGGGCTTCAAGCCCTCAGAGAAATACTGGATAGTGAATCTCGTTATGGCATGGTATCCCTAGTATGAGGCAAGCGAAGATTCACATTTCGAAGTTCTCACCCAAACGCTCGAAAACCCTTCTCTCCGTGATCAGAAAATGCATGAAACTAGTGACACGACTTCTTACAGGCTCCTGATATCTGAATAGACATCTATACTTAATGGACATTGTTGATTTCCCAGGTTGTAGTACAAACGGAGAGGCGGGCGAAACTGTCTCTCATATCCTACTAGAATGTCCAGCAATGGCTTCTCTTACGCTGCAACATTTCGGAAGCTTGTACATGCCGCTTGAGGCCATAAGAGACATCAGTTCAGGCAGTATTTTCGTCTGTGGCGTTGCATCAGGCCTATTGAACTGAGTCTTGTTTCAAGGGGCGGATAATGAACCCAATAATGTCCAAGTGCCATGGACTTGTCCACCCCCGCTTTGATTGATTGATTGGTTGAAGTTTATTAGGTTAGTCGAGTTGATTAAGATGTATAACCAGATATTAATAAACTCAAAATCGGACTGACTGAAGAGAAAGGGATGGGGGCGGGAAATGGCCGAAGAGGACAGTGAAAGTACGGGGACCTTTCATGTTTCTTGGTCATGCATTATATCTAGGCCCAAGTGTAAAATTATAATTATGATATGTTCCAACAAGTAGTGTTCCATATAATTTGAATCTTCTTTCTGTAGTCTATAATTTCTCAAGAATTTTTGGAACTATGCATAAAAATACGGATATATGGGTGACTTTTTCTCTCATGTAGTAATATTATCTATATTCTTCTTCAGATAATGTTCAGTTTGAGAGGAATATATTTACTACAGTCACCTCGGTTTCTACCACCATTCACATATTTATACCCAAATTTAAAGTAATAACTCATTTATGCAGTAGTTGGTGTCAACGATGAACGTGATATTTGTTTATAATCACTTTTTGTTCCAGGCCCGTTTCCAACAGAAACAAATGCAGGAGAAGGAAGAAAAACTTTTGCGTCTGTACGAGACACAACAACAACGAGCCTTTGATAGGGTAGGAAGAGAAAGCGCTGGTAGTAATACAAGTATTGGTAGTAATACAAGCTTTGGTTCAACGGGAGGCGGTAAGGTACGTCAAATGTTTGACGAACGACGTCAAAAAGCGGGTATCGATCGTAGTTACCCATTAGAACCGCTTGGCAATAAAACTAACATTTCCACAAAGAGTAATAACGTTGACGGGCTGAAGAACAATAAAAACACAACTATTCGAACAGTTGCCCGATCTACAATTCAAAAAAGCGTTAGTCAAGTAAGAAACGGTAAACCATTGGTAAACAAACGGCAAACTGTACAAAGAGCTTATAATAACAACAATGGCGTTGAAACGTATGAAGAAAATAGATATGATGATAATTTCAATGATTCTCATTCCCATAACGATTCTCACGATTTGATATCGATGATGAATAGACATAATTTATGTGATAATTTGGAAGATGAAGAGCTGCCTCAACTAGACTTTGACGAAACTGATGACACCTATATCACGGGAAAATTGCCCAACGTCGGTGGTAAATTACCAAGTCAGAATGGTTGTAAAAATATACCAGCTCGTGCCGGCAGCGATGCAGTCAAATCAACTGTTTCTACAACAGTTAGAAACGATAAGGTAAGTGACCGATTATTTCATTATTTGTCTCAATTTTGTCAAATGATACAACAATAATTATAAAGCTTGATTTATAATTGTGAACTTATTTGATCTCATGGTACCAATTTTTTGCTCTTCGCCATGTGAAGTAAATTCAAGACTACTACTTTAGGTTACTGGAAGAAAAAATATAATTCACTATATTAATAATATAATTTCTTACTTTCTTAGTATCATTTGTTTTTGGTTACTAGTATCAGGAAATAATACAAGTTGTATACTACACTTTTTCTACAACAATATGCTACTCACGTTCGATATTATAATAAATCCTAAAATACTGGTAACATATTCAAATATCCCGTCGCTGGTGCCATATTCTCAAAGCCGCCTTCGCGTTTATGATTTAATTTACGATCGTTTATGGACATATTTGGATGCTGTAGAAAATACATTTTTCTATTCGGCGACGCTTATGACTTTATAACATAAACGATACGCTAATTCTAGTGCTTTTTACTTTTTAGAAGTTAGTATTGACCATCGACATATACATATGGACTGCGCGTGGCAATGATAAGGCGGGTAGTGCCGGCGTGAGAGAGGGGAAAACGAAGAGGACTAATACTGTCTTTGACAAATCTGGTCTTCCGGATGGATTCCGTGTCACAATAGCTCGACTTGATGCCGACGTTTCGCCAACCATTACAGGTGGCATCTTCAGGCCAGACTTGAGGCTTGAACTGAAACTGGTTCTACTGGTTTCTGTAGCCGTATTTATTGTAGGAAAAATCCTTCACGCTACATAGTTCACTGCCTTTGTTTCGGTGGTTAACTTCGTTCCGGCATCTGACCCTGCCGTTGTGCGATCATGTGCGAAGTGGAATTTTCGAGGATGGGTTTCCAAACGTTGGGAAGGTAATATCCTGAGTCACGGTTCAGATTGTTCGGATGTTTTTGGATTTCTATAGCTTCAAGGATTTTTCGCTGATAGAAGTTTGGGGCTCGGACTAGGATTTTAGTATCTTCAAAAAGGATTTGATGATTTGTGTTAAACTTATGTTCCGCAAGTGCAGATCTACTGGTGTCACGAAGTCTTGTACAGCGCTCATGTTCTTTCACACGAGTAGCTACTGTACGACCTGTTTCACCAATGTAGACTTTACCGCAAGAACAGGGAATACTATAAACACCTTCTGAGTGGAGAAGAGGAAGGGGATCTTTAATAGGTTGGTAAAACTGAGATAATTTTGGAAGTGTGGAAAAACGGGTAGAAACATTATGTTTTTTGAGGATTTTGGAAATTCGATCTGTTATATTTTGAATATATGGAAGATAGGCCGTGGATAAAGCAGGTGGGAGGGTTTCTGGCTCAGGTCGATTTGGAATTTTAGGTGAAGTGTATTTCTTTATGGCTTTTTGGATGTTGTAATGGGAGAAATTATTTGATAATAAGGCAGATGATAGATGTTTTAATTCTGATTAGATTAGAACATAAGTTTAACACAAATCATCAAATCCTTTTTGAAGATACTAAAATCCTAGTCCGAGCCCCAAACTTCTATCAGCGAAAAATCCTTGAAGCTATAGAAATCCAAAAACATCCGAACAATCTGAACCGTGACTCAGGATATTACCTTCCCAACATTTGGAAACCCATCCTCGAAAATTCCACTTCGCACATGATCGCACAACGGCAGGGTCAGGTGCCGGAACGAAGTTAACCACCGAAACAAAGGCAGTGAACTATGTAGCGTGAAGGATTTTTCCTACAATAAATACGGCTACAGAAACCAGTAGAACCAGTTTCAGTTCAAGCCTCAAGCCTGCCCTGAAGATGCCACCTGTAATGGTTGGCGAAACGTCGGCATCAAGTCGAGCTATTGTGACGCGGAATCCATCCGGAAGACCAGATTTGTCAAGATTAGCTGTCCGCGGAAGTCTACTATCCAAGAATACTGTCTTTATCTACTTTATCTATCGCGTTTCTATTGGCCGCTGCGTTGCCATGGAAATGCAACATGACTGTAGCTAGTATGTTTACGTCCCGAGCCGATAGATAAAGACAGTATTAGTCCTCTTCGTTTTCCCCTCTCTCACGCTGGCACTACCCGCGCTTATCATTGCCACGCGCAGTCCATATGTATATGTCGATGGTATTGACGAAGTCATAAAAATCATCATAACCTTATAGTTCAGGCATTTAAGGAATTTTTTGTCCGAATTTCCGCGAGGTCTAATCTTGGTCTATTCTTATGTATTTCGACAAGCTGAACCCGGATAAACCCTGTGCTCGAAAAACTATGGCCATTTTTTTGACCCAAAAATGGCTAGTTTTTTATAATGAAATTCGTTTTACCTTGGAATTGTGAACGAATCTCGGTACGCTGTTTCAAACTTGAATATCCGATGTATTTCTCTGTAATTTGCTCCTAAGTTTTTGTCGATAGGCCCAAAATTGGGTTCTCTAGAGGCCCAAAGCTATGTCTTTGGTACCAAAATGCTTGAATTTTGGATATTAGGTGCAGAATAATGAAATCTTTCGAATGAATTTAGTTTTAGATCGATAATATAAGTATTTCGTCTGAAATTCGTAAAATACAGATTTTTCAAAATCGCCGATTTTGACGTCAAAAAATGAGGTAGGTCAAAATACCAGAAACCGAAAGAAGAGAAATAAAAATACCATCTTTTCACCGAAACAGAATATGAAAAAAATAAAAACTCTGACATATACTCAATCTTTCAATGTGCTAAAAAAACACACAAATTTTGTTCAAACATGTTTTCATACAACCCATAGTTTTGTCTCAAAACGCAAGAAAATCGGAAAATGGTAATTTTGGGTCAAAAAATGGTCATAGTTTTTCGAGCATAGAGTTAATTCAAATTTAAACCCCATCGTGTTCAGCGTATCAAAATACATAAGAATATACCAATTTTCCTCCTTAAATGCCTGAACTATTATGCAAATTAATAAAAATATCGGGTACGAGATTTTGGTGGTAAGAAGTTACCCTTCAGATGTTTTCTATTTTCCTTGATTTGGCAGAAGTACCTATCGATCTTTGTTCATTTTATTCAAAAATGTGATCAAAATTAAAATACCTTCAAAAGAAGCGCAACGAAATTTGAGATCTGTCGAATTAATAGAAGTTTCAAATGGATACTTCAAATGTAATGCATGTCGAAAACGTGGAATAGTAAAAATATTATTGAAAACTTGCATTTTAGCATTTTAACCCATTATAGTTCCTATACTAAATTCTAATTCCATGTTCCATTCGCACGATGCTAAAGTCATTGTTATACCACCAAAAATGTCAATGTTCATGGCCTTCATCGTGTATTCGGCTGTCAGATATGAAATTAATGCACAACCTAATTGTGTCATTATACGTGTCAAAATTTCCGTTACCGCTTTTTTTGAATACAAATATAACGGGATTTATATTTTTTTGCAATATATTTTTTTAATGTAATGGTACCGCAATATTATATGGACTAAAATAATCCAAATCTATTTATTTCAGTCCGTTGTAAAGAAAACACCTCTTAAGATTATTTCAACATCTCCAAAGAAAACGATAGCGTCCCACAATCCTCAAGCAGTAAAACCTAGTTCACCACAACGACCCGTCGTAAATAAGGTAATACCAATAACTTCGTTAGCGCAACTTATAATATCACAATGTTTTCCATGAGAATATTTATAAAAGGTATTTGGAATTTATTATTTTAACGCTGACTAACTGCCTCTGCTTTCTAAGTATGTACGTACGTTTGTTTAAAAAAGCTTATTCACCTACTCGGAAATGTCATTGTGTATTTTGAAAATATTTAGGTCTCAAATAAAATTTAATGAGATGATATAACAAATTAAGTGCACGGTCCTGTTGAGTCTTCATAATAAGTAATCTTAGACTTTTATTACTCTGTACCACGGTCCTTGATCATAATTCGTAGTTCTGTGACATGGTATAGTGTCTAGTTCCCATATTATGTATCTTAAGATCTTCATTTCTGTTAAATAAGTCTATTTATTATATCTTCTTATGAGTGAAAAAAGCCAATCTATATATGTGTAAAGATGGTAAGGATATAATGTTATAATTGACAAATTTGTGGTTTACAAGTTTGTCGTGATGCTTGTGCCATTGTACGTAAGATTCTCTCTTGAGTTTTGAAAACATTTTGTGAATAAGATAACAAACGCCAAAATATAATTCCGTAGCTGAGTAGAGAGTAGTGAACAGTACGTAATTGATCAATTGAAATATAATTCTTTACATATCTAAGAACATAACATGCAGAATTTAATTTTTTTATCAAGTTAATAATATGACATTCCCAGTTTAGATTAGTATCTAGCGAGATTCCTAGAAATTTTAAATTGTTCAGTTCAAGAATAGAAACATTATTTGGGTCTACGTATGCGGATTCAATTTATTGAGAGAATTTGAAAGTTATCAATTTTTCGGAAAACCTATCTGAAAATCATTTCTCACGTGGATCTAGGGCAGAAAATAACGTATTTCCTACTATAGTTGGAAATATTTCATTTCGCAGAGAAATGCGTGCGAAATGAAACATTTCGCACAGTTACTCACTTGTAGGCAGCAAGGCAGCTGTGATAATGACAAATCTACAAATAAATTCATGACATAAGTGTCAGTGTGTTTCGCTGGGCTACTAATTAAGTTAATTTAATTTATTGCTTAAGATCGTTTTACAGTTCGAAATTCTTGTTGCAATATTATTGCAGCAATATTATTGCAAAAGCTGGCCTGCAACTTTTTATGGCAAAACTTTTTCCACTTGGCAATTTTTATTTGCAATTGCATACCTGTTCTCTACCAACCTCAAAAAATATATTAAAATAATGAAATATTAAGAATTATTAATTTGTTTGTTATATGTTTTGAATTTATTTAATAATGAATAGAAGCAAACAAAAGAAAAACGTTGCTGCTATAATTACAATTATTGCTGCCGCTGCTTCAGATATAGAAAATAACTCAAATTTTCTAAGGATGGATACAGACACATTTAAAAAACCGTTCTGTCCAAAATTGCTCACACTATTAATAACATTAAGATATCTGACTGCAGAATGTTAGATTATATTGCTGGTTTTAAACTACAATACAACAAAATTTACAATTTACAGCTTGAGTCCAAATCGAAAGCAAAACAATAAACGAAACACAAGAATCAATAATTCTGTGATATAAACGTCAACGTCAATAAGCGTCCTTGTGGGAAGTTTTGTTCAGCTGGTAACTAAAAAGTCCCCAAAATTGCACGCAAATCGCAATAAATATCGAACCGCACCGATTCTGTGCAATGTCTTGAAATGGCGAGAGACTTGCATGCAATTTCTATACTGCGCATGCGTATTGCAACAAGAATTGAGAACTGTAAAATGGTCTTTAGATACCTACTAAGCATAAGTTGTAAGTTCCTAAACAGACCAATGTACCTAAATATTCTTATAATCTTTCTATAATGTTTCTTTAGTCAATTAATTTGATATTATGGGTGAGTAGTATAAAGCGCACTTAATTCTAAAGTAGGTTTTCCTGTAAAAATTGATTTTCAGGTAGTTATAATAAAGTCATAGTCCAGTCGCTCTGTAATTTTTGACGGTTTTTTTTGGGGAGTGTTATTTTAGAGTGGTTTCTTATGTTTTTTGGGTTGCTGATCACAAATCTGAGGGTCAAATGTGTATTGGATCAATGCGCTTCAAGTTATGAGCATCGTTTTTTGCGTATTTTTGGTTTAACATGAAGAGTATGACATATATGAAAAAAATACCTATATGAAAATTATAGGTATTATTAAAACACGTCGAATGAGCTCAACTAGAAGTTTCTAAAATATTTTGGGCTCACTGTGGACTCATTTTAGCCCTTTTTTTGAAAAAAACTAACAAAAACTCCTCTGACTTTATTTTTCAACTCAATGAATTGTAAATGGCAAGAAATTGTGCATTTTTGTATCTATTTTTATGTACTTTTCAAAACAAAAAGCATTCGGAAGATTTTGATATTTTTCACCTTGTTTCCCAAGCTTGCACATTTTTTTCCAAATGCGGCAATTTGGCGCTGGGTCAAATTTTCTTAACCTCAAAAAAATCGATAAATTTTAAGGTTGAATTCTATGAAATGAATTGAAATTTCCACAGCTAGAAGACATTTCCATGACCCAACTTTTGAGCCCAACCCGAACTCGATTGGTCGAGATTCGGCTGAGATATTGAAGTAGACGTGTTGAGGTTCACCCTGAGCCCAAATTTCGGGTTTTTGGAAAAAAGCTTGAATTTTCCAAAAGAAAACAAATAAAACTATTTAATGCTGAAAATGCGTATTCCTACTTATTTTTTTGACAATTTGGCTACGATTTGAATAAAAAAAATTTATTCATTCATTTTCACTTGAAACAATATTTTACCTTGAACTCGGTCATTTACGGCTTATTTGTTTAAAAAACGTACGAAAAAATCAGCTTGCGAATTGGAAAGCCTACCGCCAACTGACGATGTAGCGAAATACCATATATATCGTGTATATTGCCAAGTACAGATTTGGATGGGCAACGAAAATATTGAACCAACCCAATGGGGTTGGAAAGTTACTGAGAATGGCCTTATGTCAATTCAAATAACCGCAGAATCTGCTCCAGACGAATTATTGAAAATTAATTTTTGTAATTGCAAACAAAAATGTACCGGAAGATGCACTTTCAAGAAAGTTAGTTGTTTACCTTGCTCTGCATTGTGCAAATATTGCGAAGGTGAAGATTGCGCGAATTGTTGCGAGAAAGACATCATTTTATTCGATCAATACGATTCTTCAGATGTTAGCGAAATAGTTTCTGATGATATTGATAATGATCATAAACCGTCCATTGAGATGCGCGGAGATAGTGACGAAGATGATATAATAAACACTACTTATGATTGCACAACAGATAGTGAAGATGCTTTGTCACAGCCCAAAAAAGTGCCAGTAAAAAGGCGAAGAAAATGAGGGCTCAATTATATCATGTTTGAAATTCCCATTGTTGACAAATACAAGACATTATACTTTAAAAATCTTTTTAAGCTATATTAGTATAAATTACAGTTATTGGAATAAAATGTCTTTGTGTATGTGTAAATAATTAATTATTAATTAATTTGAAATAGATCATAAGATATATTTTTATGGAGTTGTAAAGAAGTTTGTTTTTATGTAATGAAAAAAAAGCTTTGAAGATTTATTTACAAAAATTAAGAAAGCGGGCTTGTGCGCGCACGCACGTGCACAGACATGAAAAAAGACACATACACACTTTCGTACACTAACAAACATAGGTATTAACTAAAAAAATATTTTTTATAATGAGAAAAATGTATTAATTCATCAAATAAATTCAAATTTTACAAAATAAATTCATAAATTTTTTTCTATACTTTGACTATACGAAAGGAAAACCTATAATGTTCGGAGAGCATCGTGCGCGCCTGCGATGCTGGGAGACTAGATAGGTTCGAATTTTTCTTGAAGATTTGGAGGTTATAGGCATAACGAAAAACCTTACTAGGCAATTTCGTCGTTCGATAGAAAAGTGAAGTCTAGAAGGAAGAAGTTCGGCAGGTCTCGATCTTGAGCTTGTCTAGTCCGCCTATCTGGAATCTCTCGTGGAATAACAGACGAGATTTCTGATGAACTATAGAAATATCTATAGAAAAGGGAGAGTTCGGCCAGCCTTCTACAATATTCTAGAAAGGCCAATGAATTCATGACATCATCAATAAGACGAATAGCTCTCTTGTGTGTAGAATCCATGAGCTTCAGGGTATGTTTGGGAGCCGAACTCCAAACATGTGAACAGCACTCCAGGTCGTATCTGTGCTTTGTAGATTATGTCGAGCTGCCGAGATGTAAAGTAGTTCTTGGCAGGGAATAGGAAACCTAGTTTTTGTGAAACGATTTTCGCACTGGACCTCACATGATTCCCATGAGAGGGTGCTGCTGGTTTGCTTGCCATTACATATTTCATAATTTCTTCAAGTTGATATTAAAGCGATAGTCTCTTTCAATGTATTCCACTTTGTGTATTCACTGCAAAAGGTAAGCTATGAATGTCATATCTCAAGAGGACCAATACAATTTACTAAATAAAGCTTTACTCTTTTGATCCTAACATTTTCGCCCCTTTTCCCTTCCCTGGTAGTCAAAAATCCAGTAGACTATCAGAATGTCTTTATACAGGTGACTTTTGTCTGAAACTTTCTGCAAACAAAAGGATTTAGACAAGAGTCACCTGTACAAAGATATTCCGAAATGAACAACTGTTGGCTCATCAAGCGATGTCTTGAATAAATTATATCAGTGAATTTATATGTTGTAAAATTTGAAAAATAAGATCAGTTTGTTCAAATATTAATTGAAAAGTATCAAGAAAAAACAAAAATTCTTCATTTTCTAAATAACATTTTTAAACCAACAGCAGCATTTAATGAAACCTGATCTGTTGAAAAGTCATTACTGTTTAATATAAAATCAAATGTTTCAATTAATTTGTCTTCATTTTTATGAATGGTAAACACTGCACGTGATGTAAAATTCCATCGAGTTGGAGGATTACGTTGAATTCTGTTTCCTACTATGTTATTTAAAACTTCAGTTCGTTTGGTGGATTTGCTAAAAAAATTTGAAAATGACGATAAGTTGGGAAAAAAATTCTAAATTCCTTAATAGAACTACATGCATTACTTAAAACCAAATGCTTGTGTGTAACAATGGGTGAAAATAGCCTGAAGCGAAACTGATTTTATTTTTGTTTGAAGACCGTTTAAATGTCCCGCCATTACAGATGCGTCGTCGTAAGTCTGAGCAATTGATTTATTCGCAAAGTCAAATCGTTGAAACGTTCCCATTAAAAAATTAAATAAATTGACCGCTGTTGTCCCGAACTTACATCGTAAAACCCTAAAAATCTTTCCACTAGTTGTCCATTTTTTACAATTAATAATTTACCGAACACACAAACTCTAATCTAACCTTACTTCGCGTGGCGTCATTCTACAATTTTACCCGCATAAAACAAAACAAGCACCGACGCAACACGCATGTGTTGTATTCCTTACCACACCGACTGTACTCAACTTAAAGGCGGGCGGCAGGCTAGCCTACTAAGAGTGTTGCCATTTCAGCTATGTTTTACGGTATTTAACAATTGAACTGGTCGAAAAAACGGCAACTGTGTTGAGCAACACGTGTTTACAGTTTAGGGTTTGAGATATATAGAGTCTAGCCTCAGGGCACTGTTGCCAGATAAAAAATAACTACCGAGAACGGGGAATTATTTGTAAAATTAAAAAAATTATTAGAGAAACAGAAAATAAAATGAAGAATGATCAACAAGATAAATTGGTGAAGTGGCTGACCTTCCTTAGCCGCTACTGGTTGGCCGTACTAGGTATATCAGTCGTTTATTTCATATCCAGATAACTTCCAAAGGTTTCATTAAATTCATTCTATCTTTACCGCGCACGAAATTGAAGGTATTACAAGGAACAACATAATTTTGTCGAATTGTGGAAGCAACTGGATAAGCTTGCAGAATTATCGGAATCCAAATCTTGATCAGAACTGTTCGTTGGATAATACCAATGCAGTAATTTAATAATTCCAGATGTCCAAATCACAGACTTCTACAAGGGTTCCTTCCACTGCAAGACCTTCGGCAAGGCAGACTGGAAGAACAACAAGTGCAGTTGCCCGGGACGATCTGGAAGAATGTCAATTTTGTGGTCGCAGGTTCACTGCCGATCGGATCGAGACTCATCAAAATGTCTGCGGTAGAACAGCTAAGAAACAAAGGAAAACGTATGACGCGTTCAAACATCGAGTGCAAGGAACAGAATTGGAACCTTTCGTGAGGAGACCTTCAAAGAATGGAAGCAAGGTAAGTTAACACCTGAGAACTTTTTTTTTCCATTCTAGATATTCATTATTATTTCTCATTCATTTTATAGATATCAAGCCTGAAAAAACAATCTTCAGCAGCGAGTGGCGGTGGTAATAATAAAAGCAGCTGGAGAAGAACACACGAAGAATTTATAGCGACTATTCGTGCTGCTAAGATAGCTCAAGCTCATTTGGCAAGAGGTGGAAAGTTGTCTGATTTGCCTCCTCCTCCTCCGTCAACCAATCCAGATTACGTCCAATGTCCACATTGTGGTCGTAGATTCAATGAATCAGCTGCCGAACGACACATTCCTAAATGTGCTTCATACGATTACAATAAACCTAAGCCAACTCAGAGTAAATTGAAGCGGTGAAATTCCGGTGCGATTAAATTGAATATTTTTTTATGACGTTATTTGTTATTAACCATTTAAATAATAAAATAGTATTTTCCTTGTAAAGAGTCTGCAATTTGTACTTATATAACTTATGAGTAGTGATAATCCACATTCCTTATTCTTAATAGATTGATCTGGGGACAATAAAATCGTAATTTAAATTTATTTATGGTTTGACAAAAATGTTTATAACAAACAGGTTCGAATGAATCCCACTCCTAGTAACTTGAAAATGATTAATAATAATAAAATAGTTCATTTTTCCAGAATTTTATGTATTCTGGAAAAGTACAATAATTGTTACATAATGGAATTAAACTATAAAATAATTCTCTTAAGCTAATGCTAATACTGTGAATGAATATACCGTTCTTACATAATTTTGAAATATATAAATTATTGTATTATACAATAACATTTACTTTTAAAATAATAAATACACTAAAACAATAATAATATAGTAAAATATTTGCATAAATATAAACATGAATAAAATTCTACATTTACAATTTCAACATATGTAGACTAATAATTTAATTTACACATGTATTAGGCTTATATAAAACTCAAATTCCTTATATAACTTAATTCAAATGGAAATTAATTATTGTTAAAGCTAATGCAACTACAATATACGAAATAAATTCCCAGCATCTACCTGAAGGTATTACATAAACCATTCCTCAACATAAAATTCTGAAACTTCACATATAATTAACAACATATTTGCTTTTTTTTAGAATTATCAAAGTTTTCTCAGATGTTGAATGTAACTACAATATACAAAATAAATTCCCAGCATCTAGCTGAAGGTATTATACAGAGTGTCCCCGGTTTTAGTAACAGAACTTTAACAGTCGATAGAAAATTTGATTTTGAGAAAAAAAGTTCCTATTAACATATATGCACAGACGCTTAATTTTTGAGATACAGGGTGTTGAATTTTTTAAAAAATTTCTTAATTTTGTTCGTATCTCCGAAGATAATCAAGATGTCTCAATGAAATTTGGTACCGTGAATGAGTAGAAAGGTTACTACATTTGCACATAATTTGAGACCGGAATTACTTCCAGTGGCGTAGATTTGGGTATGTAATAATAAATGGACCCGAAAATTGTTATCACCCTGTAAAGACTACTTTTTAGAAACAAACTTCGATGCAGAATTTAAATCTAAACAAATAAGGTCTCTTAATATTTCGTTGTACCTGGCACCGTTTCACGGCAAATTCAATTTTTGTGAATAATTACCAGCACCATGAAAATCTGGTGGAAATTGAAAAAAGAGGAACCTTAAATTAAAGAGCGTCGTTGAGTGACAAAAATCTCTAGAGCGATATATTACAAAGGAAGGCCGAATAACAAATTTGTATTTCCAAAAATGTTTAAGCCAGATAACTACAATGTACTTTAATTTATAGTAAGTCCACGAACAAGAGTTAACAAGACACCATTTTCTTAATTTTATGTATTAATTCTAAAGAAATTGTTCAAAATGATTCCCATTTTCTCGTGTACATAGTTCACAACGTCGTACATTAGATCTTCTAACTTCAATGAATACCTTTTTCCAATTTTCATCCGATTTTCATGGTGGTGGTAATTAATCACAAAAATCAAATTTGTCGTCATACGGTGCCAGGTACAAAGAAATATCAAGAGACCTTATTTGTTTTGATTTAAATTCTGCATCGAAATTAATTACTAAAAAGTAACCTTTACAGGGTGAAAACAATTTTCGGGTCAATGTATTGTTATTAAATACTTATATCTACGCCACTGGAAGTAATATCGGTCTCAAATTATGTGCGAATGTGTTAACCTGTCAACCTATCCACTGTATCGATTTTCATTGAGATACCTTGATTATCTATCTTCGGAGATACGAAGAAACTTAAGAAATTTTTTATAAAATTCAACACCCTGTATCTCAAAAATTAAGCGTCTGTGCATATGTTAATAGGAACTTTTCTGCTACTAAAACCTGGGACACCCTGTATAAACCCTTCCTCAACATAAAATTCTGAAACTTCACATATAATTCATAACATATTTGCTTTTTTTTAGAATTATCAAAGTTTTCTCAGATGTTGATCTTAAAAACCTAACCTTCACTTGGACGTGTTTCTTACAGCACAAAGTTTTCATGAAGTTACTTCCATTATGATCAAATTGACATAAATTAAGTTTTGGTGAAAATTAATTTTTTTAATAAGCAATTCGTCATTTCAAATCTGTTTGCATGCACAGAAATTCAAATTGATGGTTTTTCTTATGAATTTTAAAGTTGAAAAACCTTAAAATTCGCTATTTGTGTTCTAAACTTTGTTGGCAATGGGTAGGTTCATTTAAAACTTATATTATCTTCAATCCTTGTACCTAGGTACATCTGGAAGAGTTAATGACTTCACTGATTGATTCAATACAGAATATGAATGTGTTTCTACTTCAAATAAAAATGATTAGAAATATTACCCTTTCAATATGTTATTCCTACATTGATGATTCTAAAGATGTAGCCAATTTAGCTACTGTTGAATTCGAAGTAGAATTTTCATTTAATTGATATTAAACACTTTTTCATGTATGTTTTTATATGTCAGAATTGTTTTCTAAGTTTCAAACTTTTGGGTCTTATAGTGTTACCAATAATTTGTTAGACAATGCTAGACCTGTAAAATTCACTATTTTTGGAATTGAATTGACTTAGTTATTTCTCTTCTACTCTGTATATTTGATTGGTATGTACCTAATTATTTATTAGAACAGTTTTGTTGAAAAAGAGAATGCCAAACGAGTTTTCTACCAATTTTTGAAAAACCTATGTTAAATAGAGTATTTATTTACACATCAAATATAATATACTATTTTATAATACTTATATTTCCTATTCCAATCAATTACATACTTGCGTTCATTAATATTATGATAATATTTCAATCATAACATTGGTAGTACGTAGTATTTCTACACTTCCCGTTTTCCCCGAAAACTCACCGGCACTGCATGGCATAGAATAGTATACTCTGCAATAAGTTTGGAATGGCTCATGTTCCGCACTAGCGAAAGTTAGTTTTTCCGCGAATATGGAATATGACATTCCAAACGTGTTAGTAGGCTATACTTTCTATAAAAACAAAATTATAAAAAATTAAAAACTAATTTTTTATTTGGCAAAATATTACTAATTCATTATTAGAATGATATTTCTAACATACTGTGTCATAATGTATATTCTATCACTGTTTTGGAACCATCAGAAACGGTTTAGCCGCTATCTAATGATAGAATATATATTCTGGCACAGTCTGTCATAATGTTGTATGTTACAATCTAATCTTTAATCATAGAATAGATACTTTTTAAACGTGTTGGAGGAATGATGTATTATATGTCCCCAGTTTCATTCTCTTAAGTTGTACTACTTAATGTATTTTTATTTGTATTTTGCTGTTATTTTACTATAAATAAGAAATAATCACCCTTATCCACAAAAACATTTTAGTGGATAAGCGTAATTATTTCTTATTTATAGTGTTAAAGTGTATCCACAGTGTGAACTCTTTTATAGTTTATCATTGCTGTTATTTGTTAATATGCTGCTAAGGCTAAATTATTCATTATATGAAACATTACGCTTTTTCTATTAATATTGTTAACTGTTGGTTTATAACGAAAAGGTGCTGTGCTCTAAACTTAAAGAATATATCGGAATTATTTATTTTTATATAATTCGTTCAAGAACTGAAGATTATTCTAGACTTCTTGAATTCGTAATTGAATATTTTACTATGTGTAGTCACAGAATCAGTGTATACATAGATATATTATACTCAGGCAACATTATTGCCGCAAGATAAAATGATCACTATTCTTACTTAATTTCAACTGCTGTTCCTTATTTACAATTGTAATTAATAGAATATCTAAACATAACTGACATGTTTTATTTTTTCTCTGAAATGTCTTTTGCTTGAGCGTATGAGCATTATGCACAGAAGCATAAACTTGATATACAACTTTTTCACAAGTGAATTCCGAAATATGGGGAAGTTCACACTATGTGAATAAATATATACATTATGTTCTTACCATCAGGGATCGACATAGTTTTTTTTGCACCCTAAGGGCCCTTTAACCTTAAATGTATATCGGGAGATCTGAGAACCTTCAACAGGTGCATTCAGCCAAAAGAACAGTAACGGATTTTACTCCCCTCAACAACTTAGCTCTTAGTTACATCATACTGTATATATGATTTATATTTTACTCTTCGTCAATACGTAATTTAAAAAAAAAACAATCCATTGTAATAACGCTTATTAAATTTAAATAGATTCAACAAAATATAGTACTACTGTGTTCTGGTGGAACGGGTTATTATTACAAGTCAAATATCTAGGAAATAGAATAGGGGTAAGAGTATACCATAGAAGACCCCTATATAATACTCACAGAACAGCTAAGCATTCTGCCGAATATCGATAGCTATTCCACAAATGTTAACTAGGCTGAATGCACCCATTATGTTGAACTACTTCGCATAAACCCAGTGATTCTCATACCACATTATAAAGATTTCTTTTTACCGTGCCCAAGCTATATATCTACAATTAGAGATATGGCCCTACCCAAACCATATAAATATACTATTCCGGAAGGCTTGCGACCTTTGGTCACTATGTGCGGGGTACTAATGCAATTTCCAACACGGATTCAGCGACACGAAAAGTTGAGCATGCGAAAAAGTTGATCCCTATGGCATTTATAGGATACTATTTCACCAAGGTCGCGTTAAATTATTAATTTATACTACGTCCGCTACTGTATGGGAAAAGTTTTTTGGATTACGGAATATTTGATCTGTGTTCGATGAGTTAAGTAAAGTTGAGTCATTGTTATCGTTGTTCTGTGTTTTATGTTTACTGATAAAATTTGATTGGCCCATGAACTGATATAAATGAAATGGAACCATAACGAGTTAACTGACGTTCTGTTATTTGATAGATTTAGATAAACTATTTTCACTGCTCTTAAATTTACATGAAAATGTTATTGTTGAAAATTTTCAAAATAGACGACAATTCTCAAGATAAGCCCATATCAACGCTATCGGTTGGGGAACATATTATTGGGCGAGGACCTCTGTTAGAAGTAAGTTATTATGAAAATTGTCTTACAAGTATTATGATTGTTTTTTCCAGTGTCATGATAAGAGGGTTTCGAGAAAGCATGCTATTATTGAGGTACAAGAGAGTGGAGCAACCTTAAAAGCTGTGAGTTATTGTCATTTATCTATAACCCTTTAATTGATGAGTTGTGTATGTGTTTCAAGGCTCATGTGAATCCCTGCTTCTACATGTCTGCAGATAGCAAAAAAGTTATTGTGCTTCCAAAGGATGATGTTATGGAGATAAGTGATGGAGACAAATTTGCTTTTTTATCAGATATATTTTGGTACATGTTCAAAATGACAAATTCGGATTGTAAAGAGTTTGCAGCAGATACACAATCATCTACATCATTGGGAGAATCAACAAGTACTTCAACAATAGTATCAGGTACAGCTGTAGTTGAGACAAGGTCACCAAGTAAAAGGCCTTCAGAGAATCCTGAAATAACTGAAAATGCTAAACGTTTCAAACCTGTCGATGTGAATTTAGATAAATTATTAACCGATATTGAATCAATTGAGACACAGGATTTTTCAAATAGTAATGTTGATAGAAACACTAATACATCTCGTACAGGTTTTAACAATAATGAAGAACCCGCAAATCAGGTATCGGCTGTTGAGAATATGGATGAAACAGGCTCTGAAAATGAAAGAAAAGATGACGAAGGAGTCAAACAAGGGAATTCAAAAACATCTGGTTATGAAAGTAGTGATGATGTTGCTTATACACAAGTTCAAAATAGTTCCAGTATTCAATCTGTTCCATCTTCTGATGAAAATGGTATTAGAGGAAATGAGAATAAAATTGCGGAAAATGAATCTGAGGTTAATCAAAACCAAAATGCACAAAATCATGGTACAACAACGATTATTAAAGATGAAGTTCTTGGGCAGAGTATGAAAAACGTAGAATGTGGGGATGAGAATATTAATGAGTGCAATCTCCAAAAATCTAAAAATAAACCTTCACCACATACGAGAATTGATCAAGGTAAAGATATTGATAAGAAGCTGGAACGTGTAAAACAAGAGACTGAAGAAAGTGTCATTGATGAAGATACTCCAGGTACAAGTACCAACCAAACAAGTTCAAATACAAATAGCTCTACATCTAGGCGAGAGCAATGCTGGTATGGTGGAGATTGTTATAGGTAAGCTGGAAGGCTAACTATCACTTTCAACTAGATTTAATTATTAGTCTTCATTATAGTCCAGTCAGGGAAGCGCTAAAATGTCTAAAATCTCTTATTTGAGTTCTACAAAATCAATTTCGATGAAACCTTGTGCAATGGGTTAGTAATGACGTCAATAGAAAAGGTAAAAATAAATGCAAAAATAATCGGAGTACAAGACGTCCCTTTTATCATGGCTTCTGTAAATTGTAGAATTTGGGTAAAAATGAAAAAAATATATACAGGGTGTTTCAGTTTTTTCGTTCATAACTTTGGTAAACGATAGAACTTCTAAAAATAATAGGGGTCTTTCATATAACATTTTTCTCTAAACCACTTCGTTTCCGAGATACGGGTGTTGAAGTTTTAAAAAATTATTACATTTTCTTCTTTATCTTCTAAACAAATGGAAATTTTTGGTTCAAACTTGGTAAACTTTAGTTTTACTGAATGAGAAGTTTTTTTGGTGACAAAATGTTCTTGAGAGAAATACAGTAGCATAGTTATGGGGTTTTGAACCCATTTAAACCCCTCAAACTTCTACGCCAATGGTTGGAAAATATTATTGTGTACAAATTTGAAAACTTTGATTTATTTTTTTAATAATCTTTATTTGAAAAATAGGTAACCCTAATATACAATAACAATACATAAGTACATTAACATTTATATTATAGGTATTATAAATAAATGTAAAAAAAAAAATATTAATTAATTATGAAAAAAAATGTAGGTACAACTCCAATTTCACTTTGAAAATCAACACATGCATATACCATTGAAAATCACAACATTACAGTATAAATCAATATGAAAGATATATCTAACGTTTTGGATCGATTCCAACAACTGGTTTTTTATTTGATTAATAATGATGGACTAGATTTAACTATATTGTAGAATAGAACTTTATTAAATAAATAAATAGGAAACCCTAATATACAAACATGATAAGCATCATAATTACAATTTTAGATTTTTGTACACTTTATAATTATAATTTAAGATCGCTAAAAAATTACAAACTTTAAAATGAAGAATGAAAAATTGGACTATAGAATCACAGACAACAGCAATACAACACTATTATTTATTTTCTCTCACAAAGTCTGCTAGTTGTTGTTTAAAAATCCTTAAGGATGAACTCGTTTTGACAATATTAGGTAAATTGTTATAGTTCACAAAACCTTTAAAAAACAAAGAAATCATAGAGCACTTTTTTTTAGTTGTAGGAATGTAAAAATTGTTATTATGTCTTGTATCATAGTTATGAATATCAACATTGAAATTTATAAATTCATAAAAGTACGGTGGTGCCAAATTATGTAGAATTTTATATATAAAAATCATTGTTAGGTAGAACAACCTCTGAGAAACTGAGAACCACTGTAGAGATTGAAGCATATTTACAATTTTTCTATAAAAAAGTATTCTTGTTAAATATCCCTTAGAGGCTTCCTATTCGAGCTATTTTGATTTTTCTAATCAGTGTTATCTCATGGAATTTTTTTGAAGGACTATTTAAAAAGTAAAAAGCTATTTAAATACTCATTCATTGGGAACGATGAAAAAAAAATTCATAATAAATGCTCAAAAAGATCCATCTCGGAAACGAAGTGATTTTAGGGAAACATTTCAGGTGAATATACGATCGAAACACAAGTTTTTTTTTATTTACAATTTTTTTCTCAAGTTGGAAATATTTAATTGAAAAAATTAGAAACAATATGACGTATATATTGAGGCCTTCTATACCTACAATTTCTGTTTCTTCTAAATGTTTCTTCATACATATTTTCCAAGGTACGGAAATTTTTTCTCAACGTCAAAAGTATTAGATTTTAAGTACATTAAAAAATATCAAAAATTTGTAAAATAGGATATTCAAACATTTTTAGACTGAAACAGTAAAAAAAAATTCCGGAAAATAATTTTTTTTTTCAAAATTATTAGATTTTAATGATAAACGTGTGAGAAAAACTGGAGAAATAAGACTTTCTTATCAATAACTTTTTCCCAAAAAATATTTGTTTTGGTATAATAAATAAAACGACAATTTGGTTGTTACGAGAAACTGTCTGTAACTTAGAAAATATGGAAGGCAAGAATTTTTTGCAGAAGATTTAATTATACATTTATTTACAATTGCTTGGCTTGTAGGGAAAGACTTTCTTCAATGTGGTTTCAATTTGATTTGATTAAGTCATGAATTAATCCAGCACAGTCAAAAATATAAATAAAATAGGGCTATTTAAATTAAGCAGTAACAGATAATGGTAATACTGACTATACAATAGGATCAGGCAACGGTTAGATGCAAAATTCTCGTGAGACAAACTGAATCTTTGATTGTTCACATGTCAAATTTACTCAACAATTTTATACTATGGGCAACTTTTTTTTCACAATCCTGGAGCTTCCATCATATTAATGAATCTGGTAGTTTTAATTTTATAACTGGTGATCTTGAATGTCGTACAGGAATTGAAGTCACAAATTATTTATTAATGTAATTTTAAATGTTATTCAAAGCGGAATAAAATACAACGGGTTTCGATTATATATGTTGCCTGTAGAACATCAAACTGACTTTATTATTTCGTAAATAATTCAAAATAGAAAAAAATTTAAAAAGTTTGTGTTTTAGATAGGCACATAGATTTATCGGCAATTTGAATATTCTTGTAGCCTTTACCTCACTCAACCTCCGACGGCGTGCGAGCAGGTTACTGTTCTATACGAAACTCCAAGCGGCAAGGTCATCGCAGGTTAGTTTGTTAAACTTTTGACGAGTTAGCATGTCTCCAGCTTTGAACATGTTTCATGATGGTGGCTTCATGTTCTTCGATTTTCTCAAAGATGGAAAATCAACCTTCTTCGAGCAGTTGGAGCCGCGACCATAAAGCATGTTCGAAGATGGCGACTTTCGAACTCGTCAAAAGTTTAACAAACTAACCAATGCTCTTGTAGCTTGAAGCTTCGTATATTTCCGTATACACACAGGAATTTAATCAGCCGCCGGCGGATGTTCAGTGAGGTGGAACGTGCTACAGCAATACAGTGCATTTGTTACATAGTCTAATGGTGATTCATATAAAACTGTTAATATACACAAGATTTGATTTAATAAGGACCTACAGTAGATATGGATTTTTTTAATGTTTCATTTTAAATTGATTTTAAAATATTCACAAATAAAAAATAGGGATGTTTGTAGATGAATATGCAGCATGTGATAATACAGTGAGCGTATACTCAGAAATTCTTCATTGTATAGTAAGCTTGTAGAATACAATTTTTTTTTCGAAGTATTATTTTAATAATGTAATTTTGAAAAACGGTCAGCGGTTGTAAGGCATTGTCATAAAGACCACCCACACACAGCAATACCGTATCTTAGGATAGATTCAATTAACGATTGGTAGAGAATGATTAATAATTTTTAAGCTATTGCATAGCTTTTATCGCGGGCTTTGAGCGCGGCGACCGAATCAAGAAATTCCGTAACGAAAATAAAACCTAACACTCCCCACTCCGCCTACCATGTAGCTCGGACGAGCGTTCGCTTAACGTGTATGTATATGGTACGACTGTACGAAGCTCGCACGGATCGAGACGAGCTGCTCCGAAATCGGACGAATACGTAAGCAGCTGTTTGTGAGAAAGTATATAGGTGTATAGGTATATATCATATCTTTATAATGCCACACTCACCTCATGTGCGCCCCTTAAGTATACATGTAGGTATATATACTGTTGTAGATACTGTTCCAAAAGGTGGGGTAGCTATTTACCAAAATAATAATAATGTTACTAATATTATGAGTCCGAATATTGAAATAAATATTGCACACGTTAGCGATGTTAATGTTAGGCGCTCATTTGTTGGAGATATTTGTGCGTGCTTATGCAAACTTAGAAATGGCCTACACATAGTCATGGTAGCAATTTACATTTCTCCGAATCCAAAATTGGACGAGGTAGAGCATTTTATTCATCGCACTTTACTGGAGTACACTGAAGAAGGGTCGAAAATACTTGGTACAAATGGTAATAAATTTCCACTTATCTTGGCTGGCGATTTCAACATCAACATCGCTGATAAAAAATCAGAGGGGTTGACAACTTTTCTCTCGGAAAAATTGAATTTGAAAATGAATGATCCACAAGAATCTACAACAAAATTTGGGACCACCATTGACGCGGTATTTTCCAGATATTTAGAGGATATCAAGTCTCAAACTTATGTTTCTTATTTCATTTACCATAAACCTATAGTTCCAATGATAAAAATTCCTGAATGACCTACATGTATTGTAAGATAATAAAAATATTTTGAACAATATTAACTTCTCATTTATTCAATAAAAGTGTAAGTGTGAATTAATATCAAAGAAAAAAATATATAAATAATTATAATTGCATAAGTTGATAAAAAATGCTATGCAATAGCTTTACCGCGGCACACGTTTTTTTATTTATAAACTTTCGTAGTTCATAAAATTTATATATAAATCTTCGTAGTTTTGCTGTTAAGGTATTAATGTGGTATGTCCATTTAAGGTGTCTGTCAATAATTATACCCAGGTATTTGGTTTTATCAGTACTGTTTATTTCAAGATTTGAGTCTGCAAATTTTAATTTAGAGAAATCAGGTCAGAGAAAAGGCTATATATGACGTTTTGCCTACATTTAAAGACAGTTTGTTGAAGTCTAGCCAGGTTTTAACTATGGATATGCCATGAGTCTTTTCCTTAACAGTGTGCCATGTGTTATCTTCAAAAACTAGAACTGTATCATCAGCATATGATATTATAGTGCCGCCTGTATGTGTGTCTAGTAAAAAGTTGAAGTGAGTAATGAAATGCAGGGATCCAAAAACTGTACCTTGAGGTACTCCTAGATGTGTATCATGAGTGTTGCTGTACGTATTTCTTATTATTACAATTTGTTTTCTCTCTAGTAAATAATTTTTGAAAATCTCCAATACAATGCATCTTACTCCATATTGTTCGAGAGTGTTTAACAGTGTTGGGTGAGAAACCGTGTCAAATGCTTTTGCTAAGTCAAGGAACACTGCAATACATTTTTTTCCTCCGTCTAATTTTTTTTTAATGTGATTTATCAATTCAAATATTGCTTCATCTGTGCTTATACCTGACCGAAAACCAAACTGTTTATAATTGAGAATTTCATTTTTCATTAGGAAGTCATGTAACCGAGATTTTAAACATTTTTCAAATAATTTTCCAAAAGTATTTATAAGGCTGATAGGCCCATAGTTTTGAATGAGATTTTTGTCACCATTCTTATATATAGGTGTAACCACCGATAGTTTGAAATGCTCACGAATTCTTCCAGTCAGGAATATTAATTTTATGTGAACCAGGGGTTTTAGAAGGTGTTTTTTTTACTAGCGATGATGTTATTCCATCCATTCCAGGTGCACTGGTTGATTTTAGTGTGTTTATGTGTTGAATAAGTTCTGTTTCATCTATAGGCTTAAGATACATGGAATTCTTGGTTTGTGGGTATTTGTTTTTATAGTTATGGGATACTGGAGGAATTAAGGTTGCTGATTTTCTTCCGATATTTATAAAATATTGATTAGAATAGTAAAATATATATATTGCCCATTCAAACAATCAAACAAAAGGCCATAAGCTGAATATTCTGGAATCCTTAGAAATTTAGAAATAAATAGTACAGTACAGAATTATCAATTAGATATATAATTCACCCGTTATTAATAATTGACTTATATTCTAGAACCCCCTTCCACAAATATTTCCCGTAATAGGGATTTCATATTTTAACGTAATTCAGTTGATAACTTTGGATGGTTTTGGTGCTTATATGTTGAAAATTTATCTATAGCTTTGATAAAAAAATACACTTATAATAAATTTTCACAAACTTCATTTTTATTAAACAAAACTGACATGTTTCACCACACGGTGGATTAAGAAAGAACATTTTAATTTGAACAAAGGCGATTCAAAAGTTCTAAACCGTATTAAAGAAACTAATCATCATTTCAAAGATGATTTTGAGATTCTCCATAAGTCGGTTAAAACTAAAGTATTAAACAACTTAGAAAAAATTGAAATTAATAAGTATATATAAATTCTCGGGAAATAGGTCACATTAACACTTTGTTTTAAATTTTCGTCTTTACGTACGTTTCGGTCTCACGGCCATCATCAGAAGACAAAAAGGGTTATTAAAACTAATTATAGCACAAGCGTCCATATCGCACAAATTTCAATCAAAAAAGCCCACGTCGTCGAAACGAACCGAACCACGAATAATCGAAATTGTATCGTCAATATTAAAGTATAAAAATTTTTGTAGCAAGAATCCACTATTCAGTAATATTCTTATAATATACAAGCGCATGTTCGTATAGTCTCATAACAACTGAGATCGAAGTTATTTGTTGAGTATCACTTTCGAACCAGATGTAAGATTTATGAGGTACTTGAAAAAGGTTTCAGACCTGTACTGGAATATTACTATTAAGCATTCTTCCTAAAATATATTTTTAACATTTAAAAGACGCATGTAGGAATTTGCAAGCGATTTTATTTAATCAAATTAGTATAAATATGACTTACATTTTGAGTATCTGTTCTATGATTTACAGATTTGGAGTCACGTTTTATGTGAATCATCTCCAGGATAGATCTTTTATAATAATTGGTTTCCTTAGTTAAAATATTAACATTTTTGTAATCAAATTGATGGTTATAATCAAAGCAGTGCTTAGCAAGGGCGGTGGAAGTTATTATTTCTTGTGCTATACTTATGGCCATAAATTCTTTTTTGTGAATATTGTTTAGAGATTCCAGTATAAATCCCATCACAATCTAAACAATTCAATTTATATACTGTGTGGGTTTGTTTATCTTTAGGTATTACAGGTTTTAGATTTGAGAAATATTTCCCAACACATTCAGTAGGCTTATGCGCAACATTTATATCGTACTTTTTTAAACACTTCTTAATTTTCTCTGAGGTCTCCGGAATGTATGGTAAATACATTCTGTATTACCTTTTATGTTATTTTTTTACGACGAACCATTATAGATTTTGTTTATTCTTTCTTTAATGATAGGATTGAAGAAAGCTTTTGGGTAGCCATTCATTTCCATTGTATTACGAACAATTTTTAAATTTTTGGGACGGTCCTCTGCGTGGGACAATTTTACCGCGCGGTCTGTAAGGCTGTTTATGACACTTTTTTTATAACAAGCTGGTGCAACGGAATTGAAGTGAAGATAACGTTGAGACCAAACTTCTTTAGTAAACCAAGAAGTTTTTATTTTTCCATCTGCATCATGTCAAGAATCTTCATTATGAAATTAATAAGTTTAAAAATACAGGAATCCTTTTAAATGATCAGAAAGACTTTACCATTTCTCCAATATTAAATTTATTTGTAAGTAATTCTTATCTTACTGTACACGTACCCCACCCCCTCCTTATTAATCTTAATTTTAATATTTAATGAATAAACCCTAGTTTGTAAAACCATTGTTTGATAAAGCCACCGTGTGGTGAAACATGTCATGTTTTGTTTAATAAAAACGAAGTTTTTGAAAATTTATTACAAGTGTATTGTTTATTAAAACTATATCAGTTGATAACCTTCCATTCTGAGGATGCCACTGTCTTGATCATATCTTGTCTTAATAATCAAACAACAATGATGATTGTTTTTTTTTACAGAAAAAGTTCATCCCACAGATCAGATTTCAGTCATCCCGGAGATTCAGATCATGATCCCGACCCAAATGATGACCGTCCATCGTGTTCTTTCGGAGCATCTTGTTACCGTAAAAATTTGTTGCACAGGCGAGATTATAAGCATTCCGGAAAACCAGCCGCCAAACCACGTAAGGATTGGCCCATGCAAATTATTAATTACACTAACTGTCAGTTTTGTTCTCATTGCTCTAATCAACAACGGAAACCTGACTATGAAAGTGATAATGATAGTGAATAGATATATCAAACGGACAGTTATTCAAATTTGGAGATAATAATAATTGAATTTGTATCATATATGAATATTATGTACCCATTGATAGTTTTATCTGTGATCCGAATAACGACTGATGAAGTGATAAGAGGCATTACTTTAAAAGTTAGGCCTTTGAGAAGAAAAATTGAATTTAACTGTTCACATAGCTTTAATAAGAAAATTTGCGTTTTAAAATAAACTCGGAATTTTACATTATAGTCCAGTCATTTAAGGATTCTTTTTTTGTCCGAATTTCCGCGAGGTCTAATTTTAGTCTATCCTTATGTATTTTCACACGCTGAACACGATGGTGTATTTTAAATTTGGATTAACCCTGTACTCGCAAAACTATGGCCATTTTTTTGACTCAAAAATGGCAATTTTTTAATTTTTTGGGTTTTGAGACAAAACTATGGGTTGCAGAAAAAATGTTTACACAAAAGTTGCTTAAAAAACAAATACGCGAGTTCTGGCTTTGGTCCGAAGTCCATTCAAGGTCGTGGGCCCAAGATAGGGCCCATTTAGTAAGTTTTTTAGCACATTGAAAAATTGAGTATATGTCAAATAGTTTTTGTTTGTTTGATAGTCTGTTTCGGTGAAAAAATAGTATTTTTAATTCGGTTTCTGGTTTCTTATTCTTTGGCGCCAAAATCGATCATTTTGAAAAATCCGTATTTAACGAATTTCAGACGATTTCAGACGTCTTCGATCTAAACTCAACTTCATTAGAAAGATTTCACTATTCTGCACCTAATATCTAAAATTCAAGCATTTTGGTTCAAAGACATAATTTTGGCGCCATTTTGAAAATTTTGGACCACCGAAAAATTCAAATTTTTCGGGGTTAGAAATGTTTTACGGAATCCAAATTCTAGGTTCTATTAGAGGTTTTCATAACGAGTATTTTAAGTCCTGGCAGATTGATTTGGGCTCAGTAGAAATGAAGCTATACTAATAAATGTGTTTGAGCCTCCATAGGGCCCAATTTTCGGCCTATCGATGCAAACCTTAGAGCAAATTACAGAGAAATACATCGGCTATTTAAGTTTGAAACAGCGTACGGAGATTCGTTCATAATTCTAAGCTATAGCGAATTTCATAATAAAAAACTAGCGCGATATTTCATTCAGCGTCAATAAGCGACGGTCGGCACAATAGATTCCGCGCGCCAAATTATAGTTTTTTGTGTATTTTAAAATGCACCTGAAGGCATAATCGTTTTTGATGAATGTGTGAGTGTATGTAGACGTGTGAACGTGTATATGTGACCGTGACATGATGTTTTTTATAGGGTGTTACATAATACATTTCAATATTTAAACAAAAAAATAAGATTAATGAATAATTTTGTTTTTTTTTCGTATTTATATTTTTTTTGTTTTTTACTTTTCATATTTATTAAAAAATTATCTATATGTCTAATTATTCACAAATAACCCTAAGTTTTCGTTATCACTGTTAGCATATATTGTTAATGATGTAACATGATCATTATTGACATACGGATCATCGTGATCCGCTTCATCATTTGAGTTTGATAAAATTTTGACTATTTTGATCAACTCATCGGGACGTGCATTTTTTACTGTGTGAATAGAAGTAAGTCCATTCAGATTTTTGTTTAAATATTGAAATTTGTTATGTAACACCCTATAAAACATCATGTCACGGTCACATATATACGTTCACACGTTCTACACACATTCACACAAAACGATTATAAGCATTCATTAAAAAATGCCGCTAAATGAAATTCCGCGCTAGTTTTTATGATGAAATTCGTTATAACTTGGAATTGTGAACGAATCTCCGTACGCTGTTTCAAACTTAAATAACCGATGTATTTCTCTGTAATTTACTCTGAGGTTTACGTCGGTAGGCCCAAACATATTTATTAGTATAGCTTAATTTCTACTTAATCCAAATCAATCTGCTTCAACTTAAAATACTCGTTAAAACCTCTAATAGAACCTAGAATTTGAATTCCGTAAAAAAATTCTAACCTCGAAAAATTTGAATTTTTCGGTGGTTCAAAATGACGCCTAAGCCATGTCTTCGAACCAAAATGCTTGAATTTTGGATATTAGATGCAAAATAATAAAATCTTCCGAATGAATTCAGTTTCAGATCGATAACATAAGTATTTCATCTGAAATTCGTAAAATATGGATTTTTCAAAATGACCGATTTTGGCGCCAAATAATGAGGTAGGTCAAAATACCAAAAACAGGAAGAAGAGAAATAAAAATACTATCCTTTCGCTCGAACAGAATATAAAAAAAACAAAAACTCTGACATATACTCAATTTTTCAATGTGCTAAAAAAACACTAAATGGTCCCTATCTTAGGCCCATGACCTCGAATCGACTTGAGACCGGAGCCAAAAATCGAGTATCAATTTTTACAACAACTTCTGCTTAAACATTTTCTCATGCAACCCATAGTTTTGTCTCTAAACGCGAAAAATCGGAAAATGGCCATTTTTAGGTCCAAAAAATGGCCATAGTTTTTCGAGGGTTAATCCAAATTTAAACTACACCATCGTGTTCAGCGCGTCAAATACATAAGAATAGACCAAACCCTAAAGAGAGTCATGAAATGATTGGGATGTTTCAAGTCAATTTCAGTATTATACAAATATTTGGATTGTCAAATTTTGATCTTGGTTGTTCTAGGTCTAATTCCAACAATCAAGTTTATAATGATAACATTACATGAATGTTTGCCAGTGAATGCAGTTATATTAGGCAGACATTGATTTAATATTGTCAGAACAACAATAATGGTCTGCTAACTTGTCCACCAGATCTTCCAAATTAACAATAGTAATTATTATATGAGATAAATGCATGGTTGGCATTATTTGAATTCCTACAGTCATTGTCATCTACTAAACTATAGCAGATACAGTAATAATAATATGAACTATTTGCCTTGGAGAAAATGCAGGTTAGGTTTTTGATTAGTCCCGAAATCAAGATACATTTTATTAATTGCAACAAAGTTTCTATGAAAACAAACTCCTTCTAGAAATTCACGGTTACTCAGATTCACAGGCATAATATAAACAAATTAATCATGGCTTTCTAGATCTTTTAGAAAAACAAAATTTGAGCAATCAGTTCCATCGGGTTTTGCAATCTAAAATAAGATTCCTTGCTGCGTTTCTCTTTCTCATAGTTCATACCAAAATGTGAATATTTCCATCATTTGTTAAATCAAAAGATACTTGACATTATGATCAATAGGTTTGAAGTGCAATTCTGGTCTATTTATAGTTGGCTTGGTTTTGCTGTTTTTTCGATTATCTTCGATCAGTTACACACATGATAGAATTTTGTGTTTAGTTTAAATCTCAAACATAATTAATTATGAAAACGATCTACATAATAGAACTTCTAAAATTACTGTCAGTCACATGAAAGCTCTGTAATTGAATTTTCATAGGTTAAAATACTTCAAAATGTTGATAATTAGTTATTTGTCCCATACTATCTGTCATTTGACATTCCAAATAGTTGATATAATTATTTTCGGACAATTTATTCCTAGTTACCTTATGTTATGAATAATATAAAACTTTTAGCATACCCGCTTTCTTAATATTTTAGAAAAGTGAAATCACGCCGATTCATTTTGAATAGGTTCACTATCCTCATAAGTAGGTGTTGTTATTCAACCTTTGTTGTATCTATTTCAGTTTAAGAGATCGGTGATTATTTTCGTTTTGAGAAAATTTGAAACTGAATGTTATTATATTTAAAATATTTTTTTTGTTTACATTTGCCTGTTTTGTATTCTACTATAATAAATACTGAATTGTGTAATGTTCTTGTTTTTTTTCTTAGTTGCAAAATAACTTATTATAACAAATAATTATTTATTATAGTAAACAATACGCGCAAATAGAATTCTGCAGTTGTAATTCAATTATGTGAACTCGGAAAGTTTTGAATGATATTCTGGATTGATCACTTCTTGTTGAGAAACTTTCAAGATGTTTGAAGATGAGAAAAGACTACTTACCACATACTGTGATTTGATATTTTGAAAGGTTTCAGTTTGAATTAAAGAAAAACGTTATTTAAAAAAATATATTAATATTTTATCTGCGTTGTTGGGTATGCAAATTAATTAATTTAATAATAATTTGTCTCGCTGAAATGGAATTTGAATTAATATTGGTAACATTTATTACTGCTGAGTATTCCACTATATATAAATAGATATATACTCATATAAACAAACCCTTCCACTGCAAAGAGTTCTATATAAAGAGTAGACAAGTAGTGTGTTAAGCATAGGAAAGCGCTGGTAAGTTGATGGACATTCTGTCTTCGCACATGTGCGCTCTCACTGTCTCCCCTTCTACACCGTAAGATTCGATTACATAAAATCACAATATTTACGTGCGACTGAGAGCGCAGTACATGTGCGAGAAGGACACGATGTCCATCAACTTACCAGTAAAAGGCTTAGTTGTCTACTCTATATATAGAACTCTTTGTTCCACTGAGAGTGATTCATCCTGATTGAATTTCTATATTTTCACTTGCCAAATAATCCCAGTATTTGAATCTTCATTCTTAATTCCTCTATTAATATAGAGGCACATTTTTCCACACTATTTTTTTTGAGAATGAATACAAATCTAAAAAAATTCAAGCAAAGGCTTATAATCATCATTAATTACATATGCCGTAGCACTTAAATACGCAATTATAAAATTTTTCCAGATTACAAATAAATATATGTTTATTATATCAATTAAATTAACATACACAACTTATGCGTGTGTGTAAAGTTTCCGAAATTAAAAAAAGCACTAATTAGGTTCATATACAATTCACATAGGCTAAGCTATTAAATATTCTGTGAATTTTTGATACTATTTACTTGAAACGAATAGAATTCGTATTTGATTATATTAAATTTAGTCCAGTCGCTGTGCAATTGAGTTAAAAGTAAAAATTTATTTTTTCCACATCTCTGTTTTACGATTGATTTTTTTGTTTTCTGGGGTGCTGATCATGAATATGTTGGTTAAAAATTCGAAAACCTGATGCGTCAAAAAGTGGCAATTTTTCGGAATTTTCGTCATTTTTGCGTTTTAAACGAAAAGAAAGCATTTGGTCGGATAACTGCTAGGAGCAAAGTTATAGAGGAAAATGCATCGCATGGCGCTAATTAGAAGCCTGTAAGTCAAGAGGGGCCCGATCAAAGACCCACTTTCGATTTTTTTTTTTGGTAAATTTAAAATTCAATTTCCTATTAGAGATTTTTCTTTACGAACTTTTTTTCTGCTGAAAGGTACCATTTCATATTTACTTTTTACCCAAATTTTATTTTATTGTATTTCCTTTTCCCCTACTTTTCAAAGAGATTTATCCGAAATGATAAAAAAAAATCAAAAATTCAAAATTTAGAGGTTTTTGTGAAATCTAGATCGATTTGTAGCGCGGCTGCATTTTTTCGTCCTTTTTCCTTTTCTTTAACTCTCGCTAGAATTTTTTTAAAAGGAGCGATGTTTTAGGGTTAGATAGAATAAGGACTCTTTTTTAAAAAATCTTGGCTTTTTCAAAAAGGGCGAAAAATACGCCCACTACAGGCCCAAACATAGAAATAGAGATATCTCGAGTTCTACTTATCAAAAAAGGGTTTCAAGGGCGTAAAATACGCATTAAACGATCCTCTATTTGAATACAAAACTTGAAGTTTATACGAGTTTTCTAACCTAAAAATTTGAATTTTTTTTGGACGGACGCAAAATTTTTAAAATGGCCTAGTTTCTCTTGTTTACAAGAAAAGTGGTTGGATATGGATATGTTATAGAGGGCATCAAACTCTTCAATTTGCATTTTCGTTTGGGTCAAAAGACCCATTTTTGGCCCCGCAATCGTAAAAATACGATTTTTCCAAGATGGCGGATTTTGGCGCAAAAAAAAAAGAAGGGAAAAAAATCAAAATTGGGTCGAAAGTAAATATGAAATGTTACCTTTATCAGAAAATGAACTTCCTAAAGCAAAATCTGTAATAGGAAATCAAATTTTAATTTAACCAAAAAAAATTCCGAACATGGTCCTTCAATCGTGCCCTTCTTGACTTTAGACTTCTAATTAACGCCATTCGATGCGATTTGACGTCTACAACTTTACTCCTAGCAGTTTATTCAATAAAATGCGTTCTTTCCGTTTAAAACGCAAAAATTACCATTTTTTCACTTAAAATGGCCAATATATTGGAACGCATCAGGTTTTCGTATTTGCAACTAACATATTCGTGATCAGCACCTCAAAAAAAACATAAAAATCAATCATAAAATAGATATGTGGAAAAAATAAAAATCCCAATTGCACAGCGACTGACTAATTGAGGAAAATATGAATATAAAAACTGAATCACAGACCTCGAACGAAACCTTATATAATTCATTTCTTTATAATTAGAAAGGAAGCAGAAGAGGAAGGTAACTAAGAAAGAGTCTTCTTATAGTTTAGATGATTCAGAAGAAGACTCTGATCCCTATGGTGGAGGCAGTTCTTCATCAGAGGCGTCATTCTCCGATTATGAAGTTGATTCCGATTCGAGCGATTCTCAAGAAATGGAAGAAAACAGTGAAGAACTCAAAAGGACAATCAAAGAAGCGAACAAATGGACCAAGAGGTTTAAATAGTTTACGATACCATTTTATTAAAAATTTTTATAATTTTACCATGGCATATATTTACATTATAGTTGTATTCGCCAAACAAATATTTTTTCAGTAATTTTGTATACAATTTCCAAATCTGTTTATTATTTTATAGTGATTGATGAAATTAAAATTTTTAGTTTAGTTTCCATGTTTTGATTATATAACAGATGTTATTTTCAGGAATATTACAAAATGCCTGGCCACAAAATTTCCTTTTTGGACCATGTAACATGATTCTTTCTAGGCCCAAAAATTATTTTCATAGTCATTCAAGAGGAAGCCAAACTTCTTGTTCAGATCACGAAGATGCTGAAAACGATTGTCGAACTCAACCTGGAGCCTATCAATAGCGTTTGCAAAAACGCGACGTTGTTCTTTCTCTGCCGAAAGGCCTGCATCTTCAGCTAACTCTCCAGACATTCGGCGACGTCTTCTTCTTCTTCGTTCGACGTTGATTCCCCATCGGTCACATTTTTGTTTCGCGTCTGCAATCGCGGCAGTACACAAATCGTGTACTATGTGTGTGTGTGTGCTAAGTTGTGTTGAAGAGAGTCGAGGTCGTTGGCAGCATCTGCAAAATTCATTGCAGGATCTTGAAGTCTTTTGAATGCGTTCAATTCTCCGCAAAACTTGGTCCCAAAAGTAGAGAAAGTCGAATATCAGCATTCTGTGTGCAAGGCTTCCTGCTTCATTTCTAGTTTCCGGCGTCAATTCTGAATTTTCACTCATTTTTTCGAGCAGATCCAAAATAGAATTCAGATGTTCAAAGACGACACTGACAGCGTCATACCTAGCACTCCATCTGGTTTGAGATTCCTGTTTCACTGTTCTCTTCACTGCACTTTTCAGCACCGTATAGTTGACTGAGAGAAGAACACGTACAAAGCCTCTATAGTGCCGAAGTGAGTGAGGACAGATGCCTCTTAATTAGCTGCATGAAGTTACTAGAAGAATCTTATCCTGCTGTTCAGACAGCTGTGCGCCCTAAATTTTTATCGTGAATTTCTTTTCCGTGAAATTTTTTTCCGACAGATATTTATAAACTTAGACATTTCCAAATTTGGCGCCCCCCTGGATCCGGCGCCCGGGGCACTTTCCCCCCTCTGCCCCCACGCTACGCCACTGCATGGAGTTAGGTTACTAGTCAATGATGACAACCCAACTATATGACATTGAAAAGAATGGAAATAAAAAATACAATGGAATAAATGTGGTAAAAAATATTAACTTTATATTATCTTTATTGAAAAAATTGATCAATTGATATAAGAATAAAGTGTATACTTTCCACAAGTATACAATTAATCAATTTCTCTAAAAGATGATGAAACCAATGAAACAGTCAAATTCTAAAGTGTAAAATGTATTTAAAATAGTTGTGCATAAAAATGTTTATATTGTATTATAATAATTTTAATAAAAAATATTAATTTTAATCATTCTAATTAGCTAGACATATTCTTAATTGACAGCTTTACAATAAGGAGTAGAAAAAGATTTGAATGTAATTACTCACACATATAAAGTTATGGATAGTCATTTCAGTAAATACCTACAGTAAACAGCAATATACTTTACAGCTAAATAGATGTATCTTTGTGTAATCACTAACATGCAAACTGTTAGGGTAGCAAATTCAATAAGAGCATAATATTATTTAAACTTGTCCCTTGAACATCTAATTATATTGAAGCCATCTTCTTACATTACTAACTAGAAACAATGGACATTAGAAATACAAAATGCTGAATGAAGTCATTCTACAACTTTTCTATCAACTTTGATACAAGATTATACATATTAGTTTCCATTTGAAAACAAATTCCTGCACAATCTCCATGTGGTTTGTAACCATAGACCGTATTAGAAAGTCTGTTTGAAACACTTGAATCAGTAAACATTAGATATCTTAATATTATTTCAGTCCAAATTTATATCAAAGTAACATTTACATAGGATGTTTGATGACAAATAGCAGAGTTAAACTACATTGAGAAATAGTCTAGCAATCCAGAATAACAATATTTACTAAATTTACATGATTGTCAATAAATGCACATGCAATGAAAGTAAATAGGGTCTTAGATTTTCAGAAAAAAGGAAATTTCAGTTACTTATCTTTAAGTGACTAGGTCAACTGCATCCTATCAAATGACTGGATTTCTTGATCTATTATAAAAAGTTGATTTGAAACATTTGGCAGAGCAGAAATAACAGTTGATGGGAACATAACAGGAGTATTGATCAGAATTCACAGTTTGAGAAACCGAGGATAATTGTAGCATACGAAGTTGGTGTATAAACACCTCAAAACAAGCTCTTCCACACACACAATACTTCGCACAATCCAAGTAATCTACCAGAGTTTTTGGTACAATTTCTGAATTATATTCAAGTCTTAAATTCAATGTTCTTCTGCTTGCATCTTCTTTTAAGCTACACACTGGTAAAGGTTTCAGAGAATCAGCAGATGGAACACATTGACAACCAGAATCGAAGTTATTATTCGAAATGTTTAAGGTTTGAAGCCGCCACTTTTTCACGCTTCCTGGTAATTCAGTGATCAAATTATTTGAGGCATCCAATTCTCTCAAATGTCTCAAATTACCAATACCTGCTGGCAGTTTTGTCAGTTGATTGTATTGTACATTCAGAGATACTAATTTGTGAAGTTTTGCGATTTGATCTGGTAAATATTTTAGATTATTATTAGATAAATTCAACAGCTGTAATGATTTTGATAAATTACCTCCAAGCCAATACCACTGACTCGGAGCACTGTTCCCAAATTCATTGAAAGACAAATCTAGAGCTGATAAATTAGGTAACTTGTTTATATCTTCAGGTAGCATTTTTATGCAATTTTTACTTAAATTCAGAACTTTCAGTCGGTTAAGTTTCAATATACCTAAATCTAAGGATTGTCTATTTATATCCATAATACTTAGCACTTCCAGAGTTCTTGGGAAGCCCCTAACAGGATAATGGGCTCGTGTGGTAATATGCAACTTAGTTGGTGCAATGTCTTTGGCAGCAACTGGAGTAACTGACATGCTTGAGTATGTCATTTCCTTCGGAGATATTTTATTCTGTAGTGCTCGCTTCAAGAGGTGCAGGAAGCTTTTGAGCTGAATAAAATCGGCTTGCATACAAAGATCGTGAGGAGGATTCTTAATCTGTATCGTCGCTTTTCCATCATTAACAAACTTTGTGAAAACTTGACTTACATTTCCTTTCAACAGGTATCTCGTTCCAAGTTTATTTTGGTCTGTGAAAAGTATTAAACAATATTCATCAGATTTTGGATTCTTACAAAGAGCCAATGTTGACCTTATATGTCCTTTTGCAGAATTTATTCCTAGTGAAGGAAGTAATCTATTTCGAACCGAGATTTTGCAAACCAATTTCATTATTTATTACATATAAACGACCAAAATAAATAATAAATTGAATTGAGTTTTAATTTATGTACTGAATACCGTTCAGTGGCGTAGCGTAGGCAGTAGACACTTCAACCACAAGCACAAGATACTTCTATTATTCTTTGCTTATACAGTATCTTCGCCAGAGAAAATTCAACTATATCTCTATGATGTGTAATTCACTTAAACATATGGGTAAAAGCGTTCTAACGAAACAGTCCCTCTAATAAATTATAAAAGAGTTCACACTGTGAATACTCTAAAACATTATAAATAAGAAAACATTACCCGTAACCACTAAAAATACTGTTAAAGTGCTGAGAACCTTTCGGCTACCAAGTAGATGTCATCAGAGTAAATTAAATTATAAATCAAAAGGTATGTTTAAATACTGTTTAGAGATAATAATACAAACAAGTGGTTACCCTCAGCTGGAGATAAATCGGAATTTAATGAATTCCTATTTCGTTTATGTACCTACGACAACGACCGTGGTTTATATTAAGTGATATCCATAGATTTAGGTACCTAAATTTTGCAGTGTAAAGGAAATGTATACTGTGGTGATTTCTATCTATGCGTAGAAATTATATATGTATCTATGGAATTCACATCTCATTTCTCATATTTTGGCAAAAATTTATAGAGGTTATTTGTTTTAAAATTGATGAAAACAATAATGGCACTCTCCATAACGCAATGTGATACATTAATAAGGTAACAGGACCACAAATTCACATGAAATTTCTTATTTTGTTGTTTTTTTTAAGTATTCTGGATGAAAACAATGTTCGAACTCATACTTTAGAAGGGTTATCTAATGAATTGCATAAAAAGTTCGAAGCATCTGACTTCTTTAAAGGTAAATAAACACCAATTCGCAATCAATGAAATATAATCATAGTACTTGATTTTTTCAGTGGGTAATTGCATTATACTATTGTTGCAACAAGATATGCTTCAAGAACCTGAACAAAGATTAGCTGCAATAACACTACTTCATGAGTTATATAGAGGAGAGCAGCTTGCAAATACTCCATTTGCAGCCGTTTTTATCCACTTAATGGTAACTTATTATTTGGTCTATTATTAATAATAATCACAGGTTGTGGCTGTACTTTCTTGGGCTATTATCGACATAATTGAAAGTGGCCCTACTACCATTCTAAAATGTACACATATAAGATGTTTGTTCCAAAATAATATTATTTAAAATTTTTAGCATCCACCGGAACATCAAAGTAATGTAGGGGCTCCAAAAATAGAATACCCTGGTCAATTACCAAGGTTGACGTTACCAGAGAAACATTTTATTGCACAATTAATATCAGATGTTCCTAAAGATGCAGTAAGTTACCTATACCTAAGCCATTTCTCTCGCAGTTTTCTGAACAGTTTGAATCATTAACCATTGTTGTTAGCTATTTTATGTAAGACACTTTATTTCCTTTTCATAAATGTGCAGCAAAAGGGGCACAAAGTGTTAGGTTAATTGGTTATTAATATCACTCGATGTATCAAAAAAAGCGTAATAAAATCATTACATAAATCAAGTGTGAAAATAGAACTTAAAAATTATCGACTCATTTCATTGATTTCAAATATAGCAAAAATCTTTGAAAAGATTTTAAAAGCTAGAATTATTAATTATACCAAGAATTTTAACTTATTGTCGATAAACGATATGGTTTAACATTTTGTTCTTACAAAAATAGCTTACCACAATATGAGGCGCATTCCAGGTCATATTCGCACTTCATCCCAGATGAGGTCTTTGGATTGCGCCGAAATTTTGCAGGTGTCTTCAGCTTCAGGAAATATTGGGTTTCCCAAAATTTCAAGCCAAATTCTTCAATAATGCGCCGCCTAGAATATTTTTCATTTTTTTTGGAATTTTATTGATTGAAAATGAAAAAACGGCATTTCTTCTGTAGAAACGCATTATTGAGGCTAAAAAATATTCCGAGCCATGGGTTTGATGGGAAAATTTCCAAGGAATCCAACGCCGCCTTCAGAATTGGTCAATCGTATCGCGCATGCGTGCAAACTAAAAAAACTTATGTTTTCTTCAAAAATTCATATCTCAGGTGTTGCTACTTCGATCGGGCTGAAATTTTGTGTAAAGACAGTTAAAAGTGAATACTTCGAAGTGGTGTATGAATGGTCATGCATAAATTATGAAACAAAGCCGCTAGTCAATTATCTGTATTTTCAAAAATTCCTAGCCCATTTCTTTCAAGTTCATGCTGATGGGTGAATAATAAATCTCAAATCTGACCCCAAATTCGGATTCCTCGGAAAATTTCCTATTGATTATGTACTTTCTAAAAAATTTTCAAGTTGATTCAATCGATATTTCAGGGGCGCTTTAAAGGGTCCCGTGAGCATTGTTTTTTCAATATTCAAATTTGTTTGAAAGCGCAGTGTACATTTCTTGATAAAAATTTAATATCTTCTTTAAAAAAAAATAATAATCAAATAAAATGAGTTTTAATACTAAAAAAAATAACTTTATTACTTTGTATCAATGTATTTTACACCTGAATAAACATTATTGTATTATCATATTATCATCATTCAGATTTTATCTTCAAGAGCGGTTTGGTTCTACAACACCAAATAATTCCATAGTACAGTTATTAGAAAAATAATAATAATAAGCTTTTAATTCTCAGATACTGAAAAAGACGGCTTCTCAAATTATAAATTCAGACCCTCCATCACAAATCATAATGGATTTGTCCTCAATACAGCTAGCTTTAGCTGAAAAATTATCACAATTACCTCGGACTTGTAAAACTGGAATTCCAGTAATATTGTCTGTGCCAGATCGTTCAACAAATAGGTTGGTGGTTTATATATTTAAATTTATTTATATAGTTTTACCAGTAATGTTCGAAACATGTCAGCTCAATAATAAAACTTCATGTAAATGTATATAAATTATTCATATCACATAGTAAAGGGCGAAAGTATAGAATTTTTTATTGCATATCTTTATGATCAAGTAACAAGCATTTCTTAAGAAGTGAATTTTGTTAAATTGCAACTCGGATTTCTTTTATTTCATTATTAATAAATAAATCCTGTTAGTGTGATAGAATTAGCAATAAATGTCGGTAATTTTTGCATAATTCTGAGTTCGGAGAAAAAAATTTGCCTTAAGTAGATAATTATGATACCAATTGAAGGAACTATAATCGACCACTTTTTGATCGTCGCAAATGGTACACAAAAAAATGGTAAAAATGGCTAAAACCGGTTTTTCGCGTCGGAAGGCGTGGGATTGAGTTAAAAAGAAAAACGCTTTTAATAAGCTTATGCTCCATGAAAAGACGGAAAAAATGAGCTGTGGATGAACCCGATTGAACGGTGACCCCGCAAATTGCAAAAAACCATCGATTTTGCTCGAAATTTCAAATATTCATAACTGTTGTTCTTTTGAAGATTAAGAGCTGAAATTTTACGGGATCATCTTCTTCAATAGTTAATGAACAACTTACCAATTTCGTATATTACTACTTACATTCAATTTTTTAGTACAATATGTACTAAATACGTTTTATCAATGTCACTTTTCAAATTTTTTGTATTATTTTTAATCGTTATTTGATATATTACATTAAAAAATATGTTAAAATACCGTACACATTGGAAAATAGCAAATAAATAGTAATAATGAATAGATCGAATAGCGTAATGTATTTTTTTAGAGTACTCCCGATATTACTAGAAGTTTGAATATACGCGCAATCTTGATATTATTGAATTGTAGTACGGATTAAAAAAAAACATCGATTTTCGAGCAAGGGTTCCCGAGATATTGTTGTTTTTTACGAGCCTAGCGCGGCGGCTCTCTCTTCCATGCGCACGAAATACCATTATTTAAAATAATTATTTTAGCAACTTTTACGGAAGATAAGATGTTGGAAATATGGTAAGTTGTTCATTAACTATTGAAGAAGATGATCCCGTAAAAAAAATAGCGCGTTACCGCACCACAACTTTTTAGGGCCATTTTACAAGAGTGTTTTTTTTGCATTAAGCTGCGGTTTGAAAAGTGTACATCCGATCTTGCTGAAATTTTGTGTGGTACTTGGTGGGCACAAAAGCTACAACCTATTAAAATAGCTCTTAATCTTTAAAAGAACAAGAGTTATGAATATTTGAAATTTCGAGCAAAATCGATGGTTTTTTGCAATTGCGGGGTCACCGCTGGACCAATCTGGTTCATCCGCAGCTCATTTTTTTCGGTCTTATTACGACGCATTAGCTTATTTAAAGCTTCTTTTCAACTAAATCCGACGATGTCCGACGCGACAAACCGATTTTGGCCATTTTTACCATTTTTTTTGGACCAAAAAGCTAATTCTATCACACTCTGTGGCAAGAATTACAGCAGCTTCATAGATATACAGATGAATTAGTGTAAGGATTTTGTTTTTAATAAAATATTTGTTACAATTAGTAATTCTGTATATGTTGAAGTCTCTGATGCATCTTTTTTGAAAAATAAGGGTGCAATGGGCTTCCATAGAGATTGCCCAGAAGAAAATACTGTATCTTACATGATACCATACATACACGCTGTGGGCTATAAGAGCTGTACCAGCATTAACTAAGTAAAAAAATCTTAATGTATATACTTATTCAACCATATTACTTGCCAATTTAGCTATATGATGATCTTGTTTCTCTCTAGTAGGAAGATTGTAGATGATCCCCTTCAATGATGATACAAGTAGATTCAATACACTTGAACCAATTTTTGGTTGAGAATGGCTGGTTGATATTCCGTTTTATTCAAAAGTTTTGTTTTGAACAAGAATGTTTTGATGTAGTAGAATAAATAAATGTTTGTGATGTTTTTACGTTTTTGGGATTAGTTGTGATTGATTAATGAATATCTTTCATTATTTGTATTATTAGGAAATTGTTGGTATACAGTATCGGAAAGTATTTATCTTGGGTATGGTGGTTTCATGAGAGCGTAAAGAATAGCTTGCTATATGTTGAGAGAGCATTACAATTTCTCCTCGACTCGCTCGAGGAAGAGATAGGATATCGACGTCACGACACAGAGATAGGAGTCAGACGGTCAGCTCAGGACGTATCGGCAAGAATGAGTCGAGTCGCTGTGTCGCATTGCCACGTGGTCAGTTAACGCGTCGGGTGAGGTAACAGGAGGGGCGCACAGCAGTGCGTCTCTCTTGTTTATGTGGTATTATCATATCATTGCGTTCCTTGTTGCTCGTGTAGATTTCTGTCTATACCCCAGAAAAACTGTTTCCGATACTGTATATAGCATATGTAGTAGCAGTCAGAACCACCTATGCCATGTAACTGGCTCTCTATATTTTGAAAATGAATAAAAATGATGTTTCTAGCTATGCACCTGAGGTTCCAAAGAATGAAAATGTTATTAAGGATCTAGTAACAGGCGAAAACGCGCCAGCTAACAAAATATATAAACCTGAATTCATAACTTTGTCACCTCCATTGATAAATTGTCAGGATGAAGTACGTACAACACATCACTAGTTTTAATTCTTATAAACATGTTGACTTGGAATTTTCAGCCAGTATGGTTCAATCCAATCTATCCAAAAGAATATACAGTAGCTTATGATGCTACCATGTGTGTTCCAGACACGACCGGTCAGGAAGCTAGACAGTTGATCAGTAAGGCTTACAAATCGGCTTTGTCTCTCCAGCAACAACAGCAACTCCTCGGAGAACTTGAAAATGATTCGAAATTAGTATACCACATCGGATTGAGTCCTTCTAAGGTGACTGTCTGAATCTGTTTATATAAATCTTACTTATTATACATTTTAGCTTCCTGAACTAGTTGAAAATAATCCCCTCATTGCAATAGAAGTGTTATTAAAATTGATGCAGTCCAAACAAATTACAGAATATTTCAGTGTGCTGGTAAATATGGAAATGTCATTGCATTCAATGGAAGTGGTAAACAGGTTAACAACTACGGTTGACTTGCCGACTGAGTTTGTTCACCTTTACATATCTAACTGCATTTCCACATGTGAAACTATCAAAGATCGCTATATGCAAAATCGTCTAGTCCGTTTGGTATGTGTTTTCCTCCAATCACTTATAAGGAATAAGATCATAAATGTACAAGTAAGTAATTTTAATTCTACTACTTCCACTAAAAATACTATTAAAATACTGAGGACCTTTCGGCTACCAAGTGGCCATCATCAGACTAAACTAAATTATAAACCAAAATGTGCCTGTTTAAATATTATATGGGGATAATAAAAAAAAATGGGTTACCCTCAGCTGGAGATGAATCGGAATTTAATAAATTGCTTTTTCATTTATACATTTCCATCCCTTCTAAATTACCAGATATTTGTCTGCACTGTGTTTTAAAAGTGACAAACTTTCTTGACAAATGGTGTGAATAGCACTGAGTCTCTTTAGATCATACCTATCAAATCGCTACCAATATTTAATCAGCAAAGATAAATTAGGAAATCTAGTTAGATCAGACAAGTTGTAAATATACGACGGAGTACCGCAGGGATCAGTGTTGGGACCTCTTTTGTACGTGGTATATACAAATGACTTGTCTGATTATCTGCTGGAAAGTTCTGAACAGTTTGCTGATGACACGTCGATTACACTTTCAATTTCTCCGTCTGATGCACATGAGGGTTTTTGAAACTCTATCAAGGGCAAATAGTTGATTCTCTGACAATAATTTAAAAATGAACTGTGACAAAACACAGTTAGTGCAATTTCGTTATCAATCAAACCAGGAAAATATAAGTAACAACTCTGTAGACACTCTCAATGTGCGATATTGTCCTTTTCTGGGTATTATCATTGATTCAAGACTTGACTGGTTCATGCAGATTGACAAGGTGGCGAAATCTCTATCAAGGCATTGTTTTGCCCTAAAAACTATTTCAGTACTAGTAACTATTCAAGCCTCCATGACTGCCTATCATGCTTATATCCAGTCCACTTTAAAATATGGAATAGTTATTTGGGGCAACTCGGGCGACGTTCAGAGGGTGTTCGCTCTTCAAAAATGATGTGTTAGATGTATATTTAAGTTGCATCATAGAGAAAACTGTAAACAGTATTTTGTAGGGAATAGAATACTTACCTTACATAGTTTATAAATTTATGAGGTAGTGATCTTTGTTTGCAAAAATCGGGAAATATTCAGAGACTACTTAAAGAAACACGATCATGGCACAAGATGTAAGAACAACTATAAGTGCAATAAATTGAACTATACGCATCTACGAAAAAACTTTGAGTTCACTATCCTGAAAATATTCAATAAATTGCCTTCATCACTGCAAAAACTGCCTACTAATCTTGAAAAACAAGTTTAAGAAAATACTCATTCATAAAGCATACTATACGCTTAATGATTATTTAACTGATCCCCATATAGATATTCTTTGAAATGTTTCTCATATTTCATAGAGTATGCTATTCCATATCTGTAGAATAATTTTACTAATTTTAATTATTGAATATTTCATTTTATTGCAGTATTATATTTTAACTATTTACCTTTTATCTGACGTGTTCTACGCCACTTGAGGGCATATCTGTAAAGTTGAACGAATAATCTATCTATCTACCTATTTTTTCAAAATATGTTCGGCTACCGCTGGTTTTTCACCATTATTTTTCATCATAGAACAGATATTCTGTCATCAAGTCAGATTTATACTAATTTTATTAATCAAAACCCTTGCAAATTCCTACATGCCTCTTTATAATGTTAAAAGTATGTTTTAGGTAGAGTGCTGGAAAGCAATAGTTCTAACAAGGTCTGTGACAACCTTTTTGTGGATCCTCTAACGTTATATTTTTAGTTCAGCTCTTTAATCGTATTACAGACTGTGATTCGATATGTTCATAGAGCTTGTAAGAATATTGCTTAGCAGCGTATTCTTAATTTATATACTTGAAACATTGATGTGTTATAATTTCGATTGTTCGTGTTTCTGTTCATTTCGGCGACGTGGGCATTTTAAATTGAAATTAGTGCGATAAGGACGCCTTGTGCTGATACAATTAGTTTTAAGAATTCACGTTTATACAGTTATAGTTTTTCTGATGATGGTTGTGAGACCGAAAAGTACGTAAAGACGAAAATAATAAGCATATATGTTGTGTGACCTATTTCTCGAGAATTTTATATTTAAACCACTATTTTTCTTTATATGGGCAAAATGTTCCTTATGACGAGTTGAAATGTTCCTTCTGGTTTGACCTACATAGCATTTTGAACACCAATCACAATTGATTTTGTACATCCCGGATTTGTCGAAATCGGAAACTTTATCGAAGGTGTTGCCTAAACGCTGTTTTAGCTTGTTCTTATATCAATAAACTGGTTGTATTGCAAATTTAGAAGAAAAAAAACTATCGAATTTATTAATACTGAAGAATGATAAGTGAAACTTTTGAGAGTCTAGCGCCCCTATCGGGCCGGAGCCAATGGTCGTTTTATCAAACTGCGTAGGGGGTTCCGCCCTTCTGGGCCAACTGAATAAGAGAGTGATCTAAACTGTGGCGAGAATCACCACGCATGAGGCAGGCCAAGCTCTTCATCAAAGAGCCTGTCACTAGGCTCTCAAAGAAACTCCTTTCTCCGAAGAGGAGGGCTTTCAGAGAGATGACTGGAATCCTAACCTAACCGGTCACTGTCGTCTTAACAAACATCTCCACGCTATGGGCATCACAGATGACCCAATATGTAGGAAATGCAGAGGCGGAAGAAACTGTCTTTCACATCATGTTGGAATGCCTAGCATTTGCATCCCTCAGGTACCGACACTTCGGAGAATCAAAACTGCTACCAGAACAACTTATGGAAGCCAGCACTGACAATATTCTGGATTTCTGGCGGGCTACAAACCTGCTAGAATAGAATAGACTTCTGACGACGGAGCCCAACTAAGTGGCCTAAGTGCATCAGGGGCTAAGCCCCCTCCCCTCAAATGATGATGAATGGCTCTAATTTGGTTAGTTGACTACGTTCCAATTTGTTTAGAAATTAAATTATTGATTAAAGATTTGTGGTAACCATTGTCCAACGCAATAATCTCTGAACTAGACTCTAGACTATTAAACGGAGGTATTTTATATCTAAATAGTGTAGCTGAATCCGCCGGGGTATACCTATTTGTTTGAGTCGGTTTTCTGTATGTGTCGATATCCAAGTGATCACCATCTTCTATAATGTTAATATCGAGGAAAGGAAGCTGATTATCTGTTTCTATTTCGAGAGTGAATCGAATTGGATATTAAGCGTGTTCAAAAAGCCATGTAAATCAAAATCTTTACTTGTAATCGCGAAAATGTCGTCAACATATTTATGCCAAACTTTTGGAACCTGGTTCAATTTTGATTTTAAGGTTTCAAGTTTGCTTAGAAATATTGCTTATTTAAAATATTGAAGTAGCGAGAATGAATATAAATTAATTAATCACTGATTACTAATTTTAAGGAATTAATTATCGAAGTCCAAGCATTCTGCATAGAATTCAGCAGGATAAGAGAGGCAGCCGCTTTGTTTCGATTATTGAAACAATTGGAATCTGGTGATGAATAAAAATCAAGACACATAATGACAATCGAAATGATCATAATTTATTTAATTGGACAGTTTCTTTGAAAAAGAAATTTTAGTAAGTACTGTGTACTATAAGATCAGATGCCCTAATTTTTTACCTAAAATATTCTGGTGATTATACGTAACTGTTATCATGAAAATGTATCTATTTTATTAAATTATACTATTGCATAAGTTATTCTTTTAATTATGATTAGATATGATCCGTTTTTAATTAAAGATTTTTCAACCAATATCAGCTTTGTTATTTTTTTATTCTCATACAATTTCTCATAGTTGATGTAATTAATTTAATGGGCATAAGAACGTTTCGTTTTACTAGCACTCTTATGGAACAATAATAACTGCAGTTTCCATCAATTTCAGAGTAAAACCTAAACCAGTGAATAACAGCTTACCATTTTACAGTTTGTGCGGTATAATGAAGAGAGAATTACATTATTTGAATAGGTACTTCGAATTATTGTGAATAAATCAGTTCAACTTGGTCATTAAATAACTGAGATGGATCTTTATTGTAGTTTTTCCAAATTTTCAATCATTCTAATAGGTTCAACTTCTGTCCCTTTGTACAACTATAAAAACACAGTCTGCAAATGGTTTGAAAACTTGAAATCGTTTTTTTTTTGTGATTGTAGGATTGATAGAATCTACAATGTTATTTAAATCTAATCTATATTGAGCGACCTGATGGATATACAAGGTATTACAATATTAAGGGGACGTTCATAAATGACGTAACGCTAAAAATAGTCGCTTTGCCCCCCCCCCCCTTAGTCACACTGTCACAATTTTTTCTCCCCCCCAAAAAATTACGTCACATTTCAGTTGATACCCCTGCAAATGGGATTTAAACGTTATATAAATTTCTCTTCTTATTACCAACAAATGATTGAATCATTCACTATGATTTTAGTTCTACGAATTCACAATCCATAAGAATCAATGTAAAAGGCCCAGTCGATAAAAACGAAAACCATATATTAGAAAACGCGCGCTCTAATTCAAAAAATATAGACTGGAATAATTTTTTAATAAAGAAGTGTGCATCACGCTGATTCTCTCCCCCTAACCCCTCATGCCACGATTGTCTAGCCTCCCTACCCTAAGCGCGTTACGTCATTTATGGACGTCCCCTAACCTATAAATTCCGATTTTCCAAAACTATTTTATTTTTAGCATTAAATAATAATAAACTTTGTTTTAAGATATGGTTTGTTGAAACAACCAGATCATATTATTTATGTAATAAGGGTTTAGTACAGGTTATTTCCAATATTTAAAAACAAAATCATTCTTAGAAAATTAAAATTTCATGTACAATTAAAATATCCTAAAGTGAAGAACATCTAGGGGTTGCCAGATGTTTTCAATATTAAATGTAGCATGAGAAAGTTGAGGAATTTCTAAAATAAATATAAGACAATTCACACTCCCTTCAAGCAGGATGATATGATACCATAGCTGATAGGGTCAAGAGGGTTGCAATAAGTCCACAAAAGTTTGGTAATAAAGGATATAATAAACCTGTCAAGATGAATAACCAATATAGGACGAGAAACTAATGGGTAGCTTTATGTACAATCTTAATGGTAACCATCTGGAGATGTTTTATGTACATTCAAATCAGTTAGTGATATTTAGAAAAGGACAGATAATCTTAGAAATTCCCACCGAAAATATTCTGAAGTAGATACATCAAGAGAAGAATCTTACTGCTTATTGGTCAAACAATTCAGGAATCCTTTTCCGAATTGTAGATTGGTTCTTGAGAAAAAGGACGCATTACAAATACTAGGGATAATGCCTAAAACCTTCAGTTATATTTTTTAGCTTGAATTAGTCTCTTGAGAAATCACGTGACACTTAATTTCAATTAATTTAACTTGATAGTTTCTACAATGTTTTAGGTAAGAAGGGTCGATTTCGCTTAATCAGAATTGTTTTAGATTTTTGATGAAAGTAGTTGTTCTCAGTTTTTATTCAAGTTAAGTTCAATAATACTTTCAAATCATTTCATTCATTTTCGATCCCTTAGGTTCATCCTGGTTGGGTATCAATTTAATAATCTTAGTTTTATTTCTCTTTTAGTTAATTTAGATTATCTAGGTAGTTTATTTGAATATAGATTTTGATCTTAGTTGTTTATTCTTATTAGTAATAAAGTTAATCATAATATTCTTTTATTATCTTTAATTATCATACATTCTTTTATTATTATCATTATCATTTAATTGTTGTTTTTATTATTAAATTGATTTTTTTTTACAAAATGGGACGTAATGTAAGTTTCAAGGTCTTACGTTATTCTTTTTTCTGTATCAGTGTAGATATCTGTCTGATACATGCTCTAAAAATGCACTATATATCATACAGCAGTAAAACAATCTGGAAAGTAAATACCTCTCCTTTTGGATTTCTAGGCATTGTAAAATATGAATTTGACACACCTACAGATAGACATACTTGCTCTAAGATGCAGATCAACTTATACACCAACATGACCTATACCTCTGCCTTGGCTACGATATCTCATAACATATGAGAATCTAGGAACAAGACTTTAATGTATGTGGTTCAAGCTAGATAATCAAACCGATAAAATTACAATGTTGTCTTTATTTTATCACCAAATGAACAGGATCATGGTGATTTCTGAATCTTTCTCTAAAACTGGACCTTGTGCAGCAAAAAAAATTATCATGGGGAATTTCAATGTTCACAACTCCGCTTGGCTCAAGTTCGCAAATAAGACACAGGACGACAGGCTGTGACTTTCGCCATTTCCTGTCGTCTCGGATCCCTGAGATCAACTTTCATTATGCCAACAAAAGGCTAAAATCGATACTGGTGTTCCACATGGACCTATCTAGTTTCTGCTCCATATCAAAGATCTGTTGGAAGTGACATCATGTTCCGCCCACACCTTTGCGGATGATGATACACTTCATAGAACTTTCTCCCCTAGAGCCCCTATATCATCCAAAGAAGCCAGAGATATAAGACAGACAGGCCAATGCAATAAATGAAGATATGGCCATAACTTTTTAATGAAAATCTAATAATATAGTTGTTTAATGCAACTAAACTCAAGCTTAAAGGCGGATCCCACAATCCCAAATATGATAATGTAATGGACAACCATCCCTATGAAGTCATCATAGACCTGCTTGGTGTCACCACCAACTGCACCCTTTCATGGTATGAACATGTGAGGTCCATCAAGGAAACTGATTCTTAGAAATTCGGTTTTCTATTTCCTGCAAAGAGCTACTTAACACACCAGCAGCTCTTCTTGATCTACTAAGCACAGATTCCACCTGCCATGGAATAGTGTTCCCATGTTTGGATTTCAGCACGCACACAATACCGAACCAGTATATTCTATTCATCTTAGAAAGGCCTCTCCCTTTTCTATAGATAGAAATAGAATTCATATTCTTTTCAAAGTTCTAACTTAAATTGATAATTTAATTATGTTTCAATGTGAATGTTGTTGAGATAGTTAGGTAAGGAGTTAATTTAATTTATCTCGCTGAACCTAGCAGATAATAATAACATATAAATAGCAGAATAGAATATAATATTTTGTTGAAGATGACAATTTCTTTTTTCATGTGGATCATAAATATTGCCACTAACAAAGGGCTTAAAGGGAAACCCATTGCTATGCCTACATTTTGACTATAACATTGATCACTTTGTAAATAATTTTAATTTAGACATAATTGATAAACATGTAGTACCTACCTTAGTCAAAGTATAAAGGTCTGTTGGAGCCTCCCTTCTACTCTTTTTAAAATTTGAGTGCAAGCTGATTGGTGGTTTATTTAATGTTATTGACGACGACATAATATTATGTTGTAACGTGCCGGCGACGAGCCGATGAGAGCAAGGCTGTGATTGGAGGAGACAGGTGACGTCACCCAGCGCGAGAAACGATGGTAGGGAGGCTCCAACAGACCTTTATACTTTGACTATGGTACCTACCTACATTAGTTTTCACTACCAGATTGAGATGAAAAATGGTTCAAATTAAGATAGCAAAAGATGCAAGTTCCATGCATTGAATTTATATAATAGGTGAATCTGCCAGCTCAACCGTGTAAAAAGGAAATTTTCCGTTTGATTTTTTCAGTTTTCTTCTAATAACACAAGTTTCACGATAGATAATTCAAGTTTTTGACAAATTTCAATCTATGTTTGTTTCTTTTTACTGTAAACTCTTGTTGTTCTTTTAATAAATAAAAACTACATTAAAAGGGTTTCTTTCTTAGATAAAGATAATAATAAAAGAATGACTTTTATACATTTTAAGCAAGTTATATGTGTCTAACATCCACTTCATTTCACTATTTACATTTAAAACCAAATACATCCACTACACACAATGAAATGCAATTTCTTCCTTATAAATATCGCCCAGACATGTATTTATTATTTGAACTTTACATCACAACTGGGTAAAACATTCTTTAAAGAAATAACCATATTGGTTTTGTCCTTAACATAAGGTAACCCAGAAAGATCTAGATTGCTAAGATCCAGATCTTTCAAATTGAGGAGTCCTTGGTCAGTTATATTCATACAATTTGTTATCTTCAAATATTTCAATGTTTTCTTCAAAGGATATAAATCTTTCAGAGCTTTATCCTCCAAATACAAACAATTATGAAATATTATTTTTACTATGTGATTGCAACCAACAAAATGATTAAACCCATGGTGACTTATACTTGAATTTGAAGCATCAACTTCTTTAATACAAAGTTTAGGACTATCTTTCTCATCTGGTAGGAGATTGTAGTCAGTTAAAAATTCAGAAGCGTTGGTCCATTTTACTGATGCACCATTCCTCAAAAGCCATTCGGCACATGTTCTATCTGGACCTAATTTATCTCTTCGTTCTTCATCAAGTGAATTAAATACAATGTTCAACCATTCAAATGTCCTTTGCTGTTTGGTTAGAATACTATTTCTTGATAGTATTCTAGTTAGTGAATACATATTCTGTTTTGTAGGATTAGGGAAAATATAAATATTAAAGAATTAGATTGATATTTCCAGTTTCATGTCAGAGTTTCACCTTTGGTTACCTGTAATATTATATTTAGATAAATATGATTTCACCTGCAAACTGATGTATAACTTACACACGCTTCCAAATAATCAATTTTTCTTTCCAAAGTAGTTAGTTTTTCATTGAGAACTGCTAATTTTGAACGACAGGATAAATCTACAATTAGGTACGTATGACGTAAAAGGAAATGACATTGGCCGAAAATAGTCATCTTCTATTTACACTTACCAAATGAGTTAAGAAAATCTGTAATTTTTTTGATACTGACAGTGATTATTTCTATATATTCTCTATTAGCCCAATCCTGTTGTATTTGTATTTGAATAGTTTCAGTGGGTCTTTGACTCTGAGTCCCAGACATCTTAACAAACAAACAAACGTAACCTATTATGCTTATTCGTAGGTTAATTATTCTATGCTATTATATGTTTATTGACAAAGAATTTATTCTATGATTAGTGAATAATGAATATGACGGAATGTCATTTGGATTAAAACCACTGATCTCTGTCATTCTAGTATCTAGGATTACAACACGGTCGTACTACAGGTCTGAGGACTCGTATGTTTGACATGGGTCTCTTACGCGTCGCCAAACTCGTAGTTCCTCGCTCAGCCACTAGCTAGCGCTTGGATCGACGTGGTAAAGCGATTTCTTTCCGGAATCGCAAGCAGTGTTACTAAGTATTCTGATTTGAGAGAGGAATAGAACTGTTACTCTTGTCAAAATGTATTACTCACCTTAAAAATAACTTTCCCTTTTTCGTTATACATGCTCGCATCACATAAAAGACCTCGTTAAAACGATTTCTATCCGGAATCGCAAGCATCCACTTTTATCGCATTTCCGCATCTGTCGGCACTTCAAAAACAGAAGTTTCTTGCTTTACACTTTTGTACCCCGTTTTGCATTTCGGCACAATGCACGGTTTCGTAATTTGTTTCTGAAAACGCAGGTATTCCTTGTGTTTACAAGTCAACTGACAGTTGTCAGAGAATACTCGTAGACTACTGCGTCTCCCGTGACGTCTTTTGGTACTACGCGACAGTCGACGCTTAGCGGTCCCCCTTCTCACATAGGAAACAGCCCCGAGTTTCCAGCCAGCATGTACGACCGTGGTTTACAAGGCCTTTTGAAATGTATTTTAAGAATAACAAAAAATTCATGAGATTCTTAGAAATAGAAACGTAACTTCAGCAGACTAGAGAATTTCGTCTTGATAGGTTGTTCATTCTGCTTTTTGACATTTAGTATTAATTTGAGAGAAGTTGGTATTCATTATTCATCTAACTTATCTTTGACTTTTAAATCTTAAAATAGGGTTTTGGTTTTTTCAAGGTCCGATTTAAATTTGTTGTTGAACATAGTAGAATTTTTAATTTGAAGACACCGCGAGCACTTGTAATAAACACAAATGCAAATTATTCTTTTTAATTCTTCACCCACGAATTGTTTATGTTCAATTCCAATAAGACATTTTGGATCAATTAAGCACCAATCAAACTTTGATCACGAAAGTCATATATAATGTTTTAAAATCATTTTTGACCGTCAATGTATTTATTGAAGTAATTTTAAAATGTCTGATGTAAAATCTATGTTAAAGGAGGCCCGAGAAGCCATAAAAAACAAAAACTTTGAGAGAACAATAAAGATATGTAGGGTAAGTTAATTTTTCTTGCATATAAACCGTGCGATTACGTCCCGGCAAATTTGGATTTATGTACGGTAAAAAAAGCATACCGTTACGTTCAGCCGCTCAGGAGTTAAATGCATGTCTTATAATTGTGTGAGTGAAGTTTTGGAGAAAACAACTAAATAAAATGGGAAGCTTATTAAGGAATTGCTGAAGACAGTTTTTTGAGACATAGAATTGTTCATTTCATCATATAATGAACATCAGACTAGATCCTTATTTAAACCCTCTCAGGAGCAGTATGCAGAAGATCCTAAAATTGAAAAAAAGATTCAACATATCTTTTGCTTCTGCAATAAACTTTGTGCAACAGAATTTTTTAAATTATGAATTATATCTGGTAGGATAATCTCAGATGCGTGAAGGAATTCACAGTAAGCGCAAGATAAACTTCAATATCATGTGCACTGAATCTTTTGAAAAATATAAAAATGTACTAGGTACCTTTCTGTAGAACTTCAAACATTTTGTTGTTATTCTACATTTAGGTTACATATTAGTTTGATATCTTCTTGAAATGAATTTTCTAAACATATTTTTGTCTTGATTCTGTTTTTGTTATGAAAAGCCCTTCTGTGCCATTTGATAATCTATATATATTTTGCTTGTTGTTTCAAGTTATGTTGAATCTCGATAGCATATTCATATCCAATTCCACATAAATATCGGTTCAATGCCTTATGGTACGTTAGATAGTTTTTCATCTAGGTGGTTATTGGAAATTTGTTAGATCCCTAAGTTTGCATGCAAATTATTCAATATAAAGCAAATGTTCTTTCTACTGATTATAACAAGAAAACAATGAATTTCAGAATGTTCTGGAACAAGATGAAGACAATTATTTTGCATTAGTTTTCATGGGTTTATCCTTACAAGAAATTGGGCCAGGTGAACTCAGTGAAGGAGCTTTCAAAAGAGCTATCGATATAGATCGAGGGAACTTATTGGCATGGAATGGTCTGGCTAATTATTATGAGAAATTAAATACTTCTGAAGCTAAATTAGAACTCATTAAAATTTACACATTCCTTATAGGCAGAGAAACGTAAGACCATTAAATCCTTTTAATATACAATATACACAATCATATTCGTTAATTAATTAAAACATACTGTACTCATATTTTTAGTGTTGAAAAAAAGCTTGCTGAATATTGCGAAAAATTATGTGACTTATATAAATACACAGATGTTGAAAGCATTTGTAGAGTTGTTTATGACAAAGTTGAGAATGGTAATTTTTCAGAGGCAACCGTTACTAGCAGTAGGACTTCTTTAGCAAACATTTTGAACAAATCAAACGAACTGTCTACTGATATTCTGGACCTAGTAAGTATTCAAGTATTCGCTGCAGTCAGTATCAATAAGTCCAGTCAACGAAGCGCCAAAATGACCAAAATCTCTTAATTAGTTCTACAAAATAAATTTCAATGAAACCTTCAATGGGTTAGTAATGATGTCAGTAGAAAAAATAATTAAATGCGGGAGTTATCTGAGTAAACATGAAAAACAATTCCTTTCTTTGACATTGTACCGCTTATATTTAATTGAAACATTAAAAAAACCCAGATGTATACATTGAGCCCTTCTAAACAATTTTTGTTCCTTGAAATTTTTTTAACAAGTATATTTTCTGAGTTTAAGACATTTTTTCGCCACGGCAACAGAATTAAATTTTTAGTACATTAAAAAATTCTTAAAACAGGTTGAATTTATATGTATTATTATAAAATATTTCAAATCTATTTATTAAAATCAGTTTTGAATGTTAAAAGATTTTTAAAGTGAAAGAGTAGAACATTTTTCCGGATTTTTTCGTATTTTTCAATGATTAGTGTGATAAAGGATATAGAAGGTCGAAATAATACTTTTTTATCAATAAATTTTCCAATAAACCATTTGTTTCAGTGTAATGAATAAAAAACACTATGAAAAGCTACACGTGTCGTCGCGAAAACATGTCTGTAACTCAAAACTTGAAAAAAATTCAAGAAACAAATTGCTTAGAAGACCTAATTTTCTTCTTTTTTTAATTCAATATAAAAGGGCTGTTTTATGTTCTTCCAGAAAAACTTGAACAAAACACACTTGAGAAAAGTATACTTTCACCTGAATTTTTTCTCTACTTTTACATTTGCCCTCCCCTACTTAACGAATTTACGAGTGGTCACATGTCGGAAAATAATCAATTTTCAGAAAATTTGGGACAGTATAAACACGTAATTTTGGGCCAAAAAAGGTTTCTTCAAAATTCATTTTGTAGAACTCAAATATGAGGTGAAACCTCTCATTGACTGGACTAAATAGATTTATGGTTTATCCATATTTATGACGAGGTACGGGGTTATAACAAGTGATTCATCGGGTTTTAAAACTGTTATTTCCAACCTATGGATTCCATTTGTGGTGATTAGCTCTTGTAACGAAAGAAAACATCTCAAATTTTGAAATTAGTTCTTGTCGATGTCCTCGTGTCAGACCAGCCTTTATAAGCTGCCACTCGTCTCTCGATTCTAGCTACTAAACTGGCACTTTCGTAGTCGAATGATACAGCTAAACTGTATCAAGAATTGTTAAGTCATGATGTAGAATTTGTCACTTGACCAACTCAGGCCTGCTCTACTACTCGAAGCTGTTGTATTCAAATTTTATTGGCCTTTGAATAACATTTGAAATAACATTAGTAAGTATTAAGTCAAGCTTTCCACGTTACGCAGGAGATACTTCATCACTAAACGCATTGACACTTAATGGCGCCTCGCCGATAGCCCTATCCCCGAGAATAATGAAAACGAAACTTTGAGTTACAACTAATTTTTTTATTTAATCAGTTTTTTATTAGAATGATTGCGTTCGAATTTTGTTGAAGAATGATTATTGTTAGCCATTTTAATATAATTTTTCAAGAAACATGTTTTTGTTTGAATGGATGTATTGCATGTTGAACATTTATCAGGGCCGGATTTAGAGTGGTGGGGGCCGTGGGCACAAGTTTGATGGGGGCCCCTACGGTAGACGGTAATATTAAATGCCACAAAATATTTTTACAATGCCATTGCATAAATATTAAATATACAATATTTCCTGCTTTTGTAATGTAAAATAAATAATTAAAATATGTGAACTCAAATTCTGCACAAATTTACTCAAAAATTATGAATTTTTTACTATATCAACAAAATCGTCCTATCATTTTTGTTGAAATTCAAAAAAATTTTCAATATATTATACTTGGTGGGGGCCCGTGGGCAGCCGCCCACTTTGCCCACACCTAAATCCGCCCCTGACATCGATCAAGTGTTGTAAAAAATTGTTCGGTTTTTGGAATAACTCCTTTCAAAACTTGCCTTCGTTGACCAAAAACAAATAAATGTAGATTTGTATTGACTAGATAATTGATTGAAAATGAAAGAGGCCTGAATAGTTATCTCAAGAAATAGATCTGAAGGCTGTTCTAATGCTCCTTTAGTTAATTTTTTTAGATAGTCACCAACATTAAACCTTCGACAACAAGATCAACATCATCTTCAGCGACGACAAATGTTTTAAAGTGTTGCAATTGTTGATAAATAGTTTTTTTGAGGCTAACGCGATTTTATAGTCGATTGTTATGCAAAAAGTGACGCTGAAAACGATGGTGAAGTTAAAAATTGTCTAAAGTTTGTGCTATTGTTTATATCTGCATTGTAGTAGCAAAATTATCGAAAAATTTGTATTAGACAAAAACCATTTGAGATATTTGTATTAATTTTTGCATGGTGATAGATATTAACAAAACACAACGACTCATTTGCTTCTCTTTATAAACTGTTTTTAAAAAATAAATGGTGTTTTTTCCGAATGTATTTGCTTAATCGTTTCGTAAAACACTAAATTTTGGTCATAGATTACTCCATATTTAGTATCAACAATATTTTCGAGTAAGTAAACAAATTAGGTCAATTGTTCATTAGGTTATAGACTTCCGATTTCAATAAAAATTAATCTAATTGGACTCAAATTGTACTATTGAGTTCAGATATCGCACCTGTATAGTGTAGGTACACTTTTTCCTTTGTTTACTTTCAACAACAACTTAGTGAACAATTTAAACATCTCTACGATAATGTCAGAGTATTTGGATGGTTTCGCAAAAACGCATATTTTGGTTCAAAATTTATCGCAATCCGATTTGTAGAACCAGACTTATCGTAGCGGATGTGTTGTAGCCATGAATTTTGATTTTTTAAAACAAAACTTGACCTAATGTAAAGTGTAAAGCCATACTAGCTTATGTTCGAAATATGTTACTAGATTTTAGATTATATCGATAGATTGAACAATTTAAAAAACGTAGAAAACGACGCGGCTCTTGAAAACTACTAAGGCATCGCGCGTGTGTATAAGGATATGAGGTGTATAAAAGATGTAGTATTATGCAATTGACATGCTGCTTTTCTCGAGTTTTTAATACGATTATCTCAAGAAGTTTTTGTTTCATTCACATTTTTCGACAATTTTACAAGTAAAACGTAGATATAAACAATAGCGCAAACTTTAGACAATTTTTAACTTCACCATCGTATTCAGCGCTACTTTTTGCTTAGAATCGACCATAAAATCGCATTAGTGTGGTGAAATATAAAATTTCGTTATAAATTATTTATAATTTAGATTTAGATAAAAAAAATCATACAAGCTGAACCTCTTGATCGTGTCGGGTTCACCAAAAATTTTCCAAAGGCATGACATGGCACTTTATCTACCTGTTTGTTAACGAGAGTTTGTTATAACCCAGCATTTTTTGGTACATTCTTAATTGACATTTCCATTTTAGTATGAGGACATTTTAGCAAACCTGCTAGCCAATCAGGAAACACTTACTTCAGAATACTACTCTCAGTATTTAACTGTTTTATACAGACAGAAAAAGTTCGAAAAGTTATTAATTCAAGCCTTGAAGATGTTTGAACTATTTCCTGAAGACACGATTTCGTTAAATTGGATATGCAAAAGTTATAATGAACTGTTTGTTGAAGATGATACTACGTCAATATTCGTTTTCTCAGATATCGAAAACATCTGCACCAGATTATTCAATGTTGAACCTCATTCGGCCATGGCTCTATTCACTCAGAGTATTATGCATTTTAAAGACAATAAATTGGCAGAAGCAAAGGATACACTAAAGACGGGTAATTATTTTTTTTAAATAAATCTTAAATTAATTTTGTAACTGTTATGAAAATAATGTGGACATAAAAACATGACTCATCACAAACAATTTTACAACCCGAACATTCCCAGTTAGATCGTAAAAAAAATCAGGAATATGAATTTATATCAAAATCGAATAGATTCAGCCATTACGTGATGAAAATCCGTTATAAACTTGAATAAAATAACGATTGAAAGTTTGATTTCCATTAATTTAATAAATTGATGTAACTAGTTTCGCCAACACCGTAGCTTCTTCAAACAGATATTACAAAGAACTGAGCAGCTTGTTACATTTATTTATTAAATTAGCGAAAATCTAACTTTTAATAGTTATTCTATAAGTGAATTTCTATCCCTGTAGTGGTTTCTTTACGACCTGGATTGCTGCACGCTTGGGTTCTATTGACAACTACCAATATGTCGCTACACACTTATATTGATGCAATCGACTCTGCTACTTGGGCTGATAAACTTTTACAATCTGTTGGCAAACCAAATGAAGTTCTTAGATTGAAAACTGATAAAATGCTCATCGAATCGCTGTCTAGATCTACGGAAGAAGAAGACTGGGCGAGGGTTACTGAACAGTTTGAGAGGGTAAGTGCTATCGACTTTTAATGGTACATACTGATACATAATACACACAACGTCAAAAGTCTTGGACCCCATTCAGTCTTGTTAATGAAATGTTATGTTAGAAAAACAAAAGATATCTATCAAAGTATATTGTTTTTTCAATCTATTTCTTGTGAAAGGATTATTTTACACAAACCGGGATACTTAGAAAATTAAAAAGTAAGAAATGTTGAATTTGTTGAAAAAAATTATTGAACAAAAAAAGTAATGAAACATGTTGTACACTGACTAATAGTCGGTATGACCTCCTCCACGTTGGAATAACATGTTGACACGTCTGTGCATTGAAATAATCAAGCGGTTTATAGTGTATTGTGGAATATTGTTCCATTCCTCTACCGCCGCGACGACTAACTCATCTGCAGTCTGAGGCGGGTTAATTCGATTTGGCTCTACTTATGTAATCCCACATGTTTTCTATCGGATTCATATCTGGCGAGTTGGCTGGCCAATCCAATCTATTGATAGGTCCTGCTTGAAGTGTATCCTGCACCCTTCTTGCGCGATGTGGTCGGGCGTTGTCGTCCATAAACACACAATTTTCGGCTAATTCGTTACGTATGGGATAGAAAAGGGGCGTAATAACCTGTTCCACGTAAATTTGGCTGGTCATATTCTGTGGAATGTGAATTAATGGGGTGTGGCGATTAAACATTATTCCTCCCCAAAACATTACAGTACCCCCTTGATAGGGAGCAACTTCCCGGGGAAAATTAATTCGCTGTTGACGACCTGGTTCTCTCCAGACTCTTTGCCGATTGTCATCACTCACCAGTTCAATTCTGGTTTCGTCTGTGAATAAGACCCACCTCCACTGCTGCAAAAGCCAACCCATGTGCTCTCGCGCCCATCGGAGACGGGCTGCACGATGTCTTGGAAGTGGAGGACTCGTAATGGTAGCACGTAAATTTGCATGATGGAGTCTTCTTCGAACTGTGGGTGTCGATATAACACGACGATACGTACGCTGAAAGTGGCTTCTGAGAGCTGAAGCTGTGCGATGTCTGCGAGCATATTGCACCAAACAACGACCTTCCCTTTCGTTAGACTCAAGGACGTCCAATACGAACAGAAACACGAATAAAAGTTCGTTTCGGCGACGTGGGCATTTTAATTAATTGAAATTGGTGCGATTAGGACGCTTGGTGTAATACAATTAGTTTTAAGTAATCAAGTTTTAGACATAATAAGTCTTTTGATGATGGTCGTGAGACCGAAACGTACGTAAAGACAAGAAAAATATAAAGCATAAGTGTTATTGTGACCTATTTCCCGAGAATTTATATATAATTCATACCTGGGTCAAAAATCTTTACTTGAAAATGACTGCAAATTTACTTTTAATTAAATTGAATTGATGCGCATAACAGTGAATGTAATGTGCATGTGGAAATGTTCTTTTGATACTGGCTTGGACACCAATCATCTTACCACTCATCACGGACGCCCCATCGTAACTTTGAGCGATTAGTTTATTGTTATCAGACCGAGAAGGAAAATTTGAAAAGTTTGCAATTCATTCAGCTGGAGATACGCTGCTTTGTGTCCCAAACTGACGGTATAAGCGCGTATGGCGAAGATAACCCGAGTTAGCGAATCATACTTGAAATAGGTACACTTCAGAACATTCCCCGGAACATAGTTTTGAGCGTTAGCATTGCATGCGCCTGACGTGAGGAATAAAATAATGCACTGAACTACATGCGATTTCTGTGTTTATCTTGGCGGTTGGGTGGGCACGAGCCCTTGTGCCCTTTAGTACTAGCCGCCACTGCACTCTTTTCAATTCCATGGGTGCCTCCGGTTATTCTAGTCTTTTGAGGGCACTATTTATTTATCAGGTTCTGTGGTATTTATGTTAAAATAAACATAGTTTGTAAAATTTATTGCCACTACAAACTAGCAAACTGAATAGTACACCAAAGTAGATATGAAATTGGACTAGGAGTACCAATAGTTAGTTAGTTATATTATGTTGGCTGTTTTATTGGACGTCACATCGTGAAATAAATTAACATAAACATAACCGTTTCTTTCGGTTGACAGCATGTTTTGACAATTTTTACCCTTTTCTAAATTGATTACACGTTTTGAGATGTCTGGACAGTTATTTTCAGAACCAAATTCGTCTTCAAAAGATGTTTAAATCATTTTTCATTCGGTGTAGAGACATTTTGATATTTTTAGTTAGTTATTTAAAAAAACCTGATAATAATGGTTCGTTATTATTACCTTCAACTGCTGTTACAGATGTAAGTGATAAAAATAGTTTCTGAGGTATGTTACTGCTGAATTGTAATAAATTATCTTGTTTTCGCTTTGCATTGGTTTTTCTTTAATAACTTGTGGATATTCACTATCTCAGTTGCCACAAGTTTGGCGATTCACAAAGCCATTTTAAATGAAAATGAGCTTCGTTGCAAAGTTCAGCATCAGTTTCTGTGTATACTCTATATGCACATACTAGTTGATACCAACTGTTAAAATGCAAACGGCGCGAAATTCAATCAGGTATATTAGTTTCATATGTTCATTCGTTATCTGTCGAGAGAACGCAATGGTGTAGAATAGGATACCTACTATAATCTCACGATAACGTTACACAAACCCCAAAATTCAGAGCTTCATTTGACTGTGGTCTGGTTGGAACTAATATTCTAACAAATGACAGTTATTTTTAGTTAGAAAAAAGTGAAGACCGAGCTTCTTGCCACATACATAAAATTCGAGCTGACATTCAACTAGGAAGAATAACTGAAGCCAAGGAGGAGTTGTCATCATTGCCAGATGACGATGACTCATGTCTATTATTAGCCCAATTGTACCGAAAACAGCAGAAGTATGAAGAAGCGCTGAATATTTTAGAAAACAGAGACGTGCAAACATGCGAATGGTTTTTCGAAACTGGAGTGAACTATTATGAATTGAATGAATTGGATAAATGCCTCGTACCTTTACTGAAGGTAAACATTTCAAATGTTTTCGCAAAATGGCTAAATGTTTGTTTTAGGCTGCAAAGTTAGAACCGAATAGTTTTATCAGTTTCTTCTATCTGGGACATTATTATAGAGATAACAAAGATCTAAATAAAGCCCGGAGGTGTTATGAAAAATGTGTTAAGTTATGCGAGTCGTTCGTGGACGCTGCTATGGAATTGAGCAGGATATATAGGATGACAAAGAGTTGGGTGAGTAAGCTAATAATGGATGATCTAACATTTCCATTGATTTACCGGTAGATGGCACTTCCATCACAATACACGCTCTTGTTGTCAATTGCATATTTGGAGCCTTGAGCTGTCCATGTTCACAAGATCTATAATGACAACAAAATAATTAGACTTTGATCAACAACTTTAATCATGCCTCATTTTTATTCAGTCTCAAAGTTCTGAAAACCTAGCGATCTTTACTCATAACTCTTTGAATGTGGTACATTCTATAAAATTGTAACTGTTTGCTTGACGATTCCTCATCGATAAGACATACCAAGGTTAGCTCATTAAGTTAGTATGGATTACAACCTTACTGGCAACCTAGTAAAAGAATCGATCTTCTAATCACTGTGGCTGCTGGTCGCGGGTTCGAATCCTGCGACTGCGGAATGTTTCGGATGGCCCGAGAAAGTGATGCGGCAAGATACAAGCCCAAGTGTCATCGAGACTGCCCTGGTTGCAGGATCGAGCCTACCACACGAGGTGGAGTGTTTAGTGGGTATATCTGAGGTGATTAAGTTCGGGACTCAGGGACTCTCACACTACCTTATGGGATGTAACAAGACATTAAGGTGCCCATAAAGAGTTTCAACCACCTCCCAACAAAACAAAAAAAACCTTTCTTCTTGTGTCTATTTAACCAATGTTGCTTTCCCATCTTCATGAGATGGGAAGATGAGGAAACTTAGTTATGGCAGAAATTATTCTCGAAATTTATAGAACATACATTTTTACTTGTTTTTTATATTCCTTGGGAAAGGTAAGAAAAATTCAGAGACTTAAACTTTAAACAAGTGATGCCAAAGTTCAAAACATGACTTGAAAGCGAAACTTTTGATGGTTAACCTCTAGGATTATGTACTATCCTCAACCTTGGAATGGAAGTGACATTTACCAGGTTATTAACCTTTGGTACATCTTCAGAGACCAATTTTGTTCTATCAAACAAATTAGGTTGTATTTGCCTGACAACCTAACCTTATTTTAGGATGCTAACCAAGCTTTATTAGAAACGATTGCCAGAGGAAACATTAATTTCAAGAATGCGTGGGCTTGGCTGCAAATAGGATTGAACTTTATGGAGCAAGGAGAGCATCAAAAAGCTGTAGACAATCTACGGTTAGTTCTAAGAGTGGATTCCAAGAATGCGTAAGTTATCTGTTGAAATCACCTTAATTCTTATCTCTACTAGAGTCCGATCGAATTCAGCTGTATTGCCGATGCTGTAGCCACTTCCTCTACATAAATGTCCAGAGGTGGTAGACTCAGCATTTCTTCTTATGATTTTCAGATTCTTATCTCTATAATTATACTGATTTTCAGATTTGTATCAATATAATTGTTCTTTCTCTTAAGGGCTTCTCACAAAAATGAGAATTTGTTTGATTGCCACTGAATATATTCAGTCTTTCAGAATGTCCAAATCATCCAATTTTTGATAGTCCTAAGTTTTGTGTAAAGTTTTTATATTGTAGGCATTGTTGGGAATCGCTGGCTGATGCCTACTTAGCTAGAGGAGCTTATACTTCAGCACTGAAAGCCTATGAAAAAGTACTTGAGCTATCAGAATCCGCTATATATCCATCCTTACAAATAGCGACAATAAAAAAGGTAAGATTTTAAGGCAAATACCACTCACTAATCACGAAATCTTTGAAACAAAAAAGCGGACCGACTTGAAACTTGTCATGTTCCTTATACTACGTATGCCACTACCCTCTATAGTACAAGATCTATACGCAAAAGTCAGTGTGACGTCTTCAACAAGAGGCTTACATAACTTACGACATCTTAATGCCAGTTTTGACTGTGACAGGCGATAAATATTACAATTTAACTATGTCTATTGGAAAAGTATATGTTACACCTGATCCTAAAGTGTCCTCGTGTGATTGGAACGTATTTTTCCCTGTAAATAAGCGTGTATAAGAGTGTTATGACTGAATAAAGTGCTTTGCAATATTCCTAAGTAAAGTATGTTGGTTCTTTCCGCGTTTTGTTTTGTACGTACAGTTTACTGACGTTTGCTAGTTAATTACTTATACCGTATAAATGTTGTGTCCTGGCTGCAAGGGAAATTACAACAATGGACCGAAAGTGCATATGTTTGGTTTGTCCTATAGAGTCCTATAGGAGATATATTTTGACGTTTGTGACTATATAATCTCGTATAATTCACATGACAGACAGATCCATAGATTAAAGGATCATTATAAGAGTTCAAACTGTCTATGCTATGACAGATAACACATTTTCCCCCCATCAACAAGACAGGTAACGTCAGCTGATGTATTAACAGTCACATAATGTCCATGACAGACCTTTCCATATCATTTATATCCAAATACACTTTCACATGACATAAGAATAAGTTTTACGTTTTTCCACGCCTTTAGCTGTTTCTACTCATTGGAAATAGTTTTATTATAAATGACTACTTAGAACACATGAAACTTATATTCGGCCCAGAAGTACCTGTAATACTCCCATGCATTAGAAACAGGTTGTAATTCACCTTTTCCCAAATTTGACCCTTTAGGTATATCGCGTTTCTCCAGTCTTAGCTTTAAATTCAGTGTACAAAAGTCTTTAACCATGGCTGCATCGCAACCAAAAATTTCTTTACATATGTTAATGTATTTAAGTCGAAAAAGGTGATAATGTTAACTACGTTATATTTTATAAGTATGGTTCCAGATTCTGGGCAAATATACTGAAGCAATAAGCGACTACGAAGAAATTCAGAAACGAAATAAAGATTCCGTATTGACGTTGAAAGGACTTGCAGAAGCGTGTATAAAAAAGGCAAAAGAATGCCATAAACAACAACGTCAAGGTACGGCAAGAGATTATATTCAATATGCTGTAGACAATCTTACTGTGTAAGTTAGTATTCAAAGTTTTATTACAATTTTCAAACTGACGAGTATATAATTTTCCAAATAATGTCGATATTAGTTGGTATCTGACTGTAATTTCAATTGGTTTGAAATACAAATAAGATATGATACTAAAATTTGTTGAAATTTTCACATTTCTAAATTTATTTACAATACATTTAGTAGTCATTTTACCAAAAGTGGGACTTTTTTTCCGACTTTTGGTTTGAGAGTACAAAAAGTTTGCATAGATTACGAAAAAAATAGTGAGAGAAAACCTCCAATGTAGGAAAGTGTTGGAAATCGTTTATTTAGGAAAATTAAGGTAACAAAAGAGAGACCAGAATAATTTTTAAATTTGATTATATTAGATTTTTATTGATAAAAATCTAATATAATCAAATTTAAAAATTATTCTTGTCTCTCTTTTGTTACCTTAAATTTCCCAAATAAACGATTTCCATGTCTTATCAGAACAAAACTAAGTAAAAATTCGTTATAACTGACCCAAAAATATAAAAGATGATATGTCATACATGATAATAGAAAAAAAAAAGAATTTTCATAATTTGGAAAATTTATGTTTTCCATGACTTTTCAGAACAAAACCAAGTCAAAATTCGTTATTAGTGACCCAAAAAACATAAGAAATGATATGTCGTACATTATGATTGAAAACAAAAAAATTCCATAACTCGGAAAATTTGGTCACATGGCGGGAAATGTATGATGATCATCACTTTTAGTAACGTTATGTACCCCGCGGTTTTCCCGCGCTACGGGTGGAAAATTCGTAGAAAATTGAAATCTGGATAGTCAATTCTTATGGTAAATTAATGCTGAACAACTTTTGTTTGTAATTTTTTTTTCCTAAAATGCATAGTTTTAATGCTATTAACGTTTTTTTGCCCGAAAAAAACGGAAAATTGTATATACAGGGTGTCCTCGAACTGCGTGGCCAAAATAAAACCGAAGATTCTTTGATTCGAAAAAAAGTTGATGAGCCTTTTTACTTTTGCCTCAAGTGTCTTGTTTACCCGGTAGAGGGCTTCAAAATTGCAAAAATAATTTTGTTTTTTCGGTATAACTTGAGAACGTGATGAAGAACTTTAACAATATTTAGCAGGTGAGTTACTGTCAATAATGGCCATTTTTGAGAGTGGAGCACAGAGCCTTAGAGACCATAGAAATGGCTCAAACTTGAGGATGTAACGGGAAAAGTGTCCAGTTCTTTTTTGTGGTCAATGTAATTCACTCGATATTTTTTATGTAGATAGCTTATCTAATTTGAAAACTTTTCTTACTCTTAGAAAATTTTGATAAAATCAACGGATTAGCTTGAAAAAATTAATTTTCGAGTCTCTGCAATTTTGGCTTACTAATTTTACTTGATTAAAATAACTTAGTTGCCTTTGCTTTTCTAATGTCATTTTGGCATTTGAAGAATTTATTCTCAAAACTGTCAGTTTTTACTTTGCTTTCCGTAAAAATTTTATAAAATTATGGCTCAAAATTTCACTAACACTGAAATGGTTGATATGTTATTGATTTATGGACTTTGTCGTTGCAATGACCGGAGAAGGGAAAGATATCCGCATCGCAGAATTCCAAATCGGCAAACCTTCGCGAAACTGGCAAATTTGAAGCAAATCGCAGAGAAACTGGACGCAGACGGATAAGAAGGACGTTAGATCTCGAAGAAGCGATACTGGAAGCGGTTGAAACTGAACCTGGAATAAGCACACTACATTTGGGACTTCGTATTGGAGCCTCAAAATCATTAGTTCATAATGTACTGAAAGAAGAACTGTTGTATCCCTATCATATTAAAACAGTTCAAGACTTATTGCCCATGGATCCAGGTCATCGGCTAGATTTCTGTCGGCTTATTGTCCAAAGACAAAACGCAAACCCCAATTTTTGTAGAAGAATTCTGTTCACGGACGAAGATACTTTCACGAGATGTGGTCTTTTTAACCTCCATAATGAACATTTCTATGCTGATGAAAATCCTCATGAAACGGAAGTTACATATTTTCAGAATCAAACTAAAATCAATGTTTGGGTTGGAATTGTGGATAACTTTATTATTGGCCCTACCGTTATACCCGATCGATTGAACGGGGAGAACTACTTGAACTTTTTGGAACAAAGGCTACTTGAACTGTTGGAAGACTTGCCCTTACACATTCGTCATGGCCTCGTTTATCCATGATGGTGCACCTCCTCATTTCACATTAGATGTGAGGCGACATTTGAATGCGGAATATCCAGATCGCTGGATAGGTAGAGGACACGATGCACCAGTGAACTGGCCGGCCCGCTCCCCTGATTTGACGCCCTGCGACTTCTTTCTATGGGGCGCTTTGAAGTCGAAAGTTTATGCAGCTCCAGTAAACACACGAGAGAAATTGTTGCAACGAATTAATCATGAAGCGGATTTATTGAAGAATGAAGTACTAGCCAGAGTTCAATCCAATTTCTTGAAACGAATTAATTTGTGTATTCAGGAAAATGGGCAACATTTCGAACAATTGATGCCTTAGCGATTTCCCAAAAAGTGTTGTTGTTTCTTTTAATTTAGCATTTGTTTTTCCTAATTAATCACATCGTTTCCCCATTTCTATTGTTTTTATTATTCGTGTTTTACCGAGATATTAACCATTTCAGTGTTAGTGAAATTTTGAGCCATAATTTTATAAAATTTTTACGGAAAGCAAAGTAAAAACTGACAGTTTTGAGAATAAATTCTTCAAATGCCAAAATGACATTAGAAAAGCAAAGGCAACTAAGTTATTTTAATCAAGTAAAATTAGTAAGCCAAAATTGCAGAGACTCGAAAATTATTTTTTTCAAGCTAATCTGTTGATTTTATCAAAATTTTCTAAGAGTAAGAAAAGTTTTCAAATTAGATAAGCTATCTACATAAAAAATATCGAGTGAATTACATCGACCACAAAAAAGTTCTGGATACTTTTCCCGTTACACCCTCAAGTTTGAGCCATTTCTATGGTCTCTAAGGCTCTATGCTCCGCTCTCAAAAACGGCTATTATTGACAGTAACTCACCTGCCAAATATTGTAAAAGTCCTCCATCACGTTCTCAAGTTATACCGAAAAAACAAAATTATTTTTGCAACTTTGAAGCTCTCTACCGGCTAAACAAGACACTTGAGGCAAAAGTAAAAAGGCTCATCAAATTTTTTTCGAATCAAAGAATCTTCGGTTTTATTTTAGCCACGCAGTTCGAGGACATCCTGTATATAAATAGCGACATTTTCCTACATTGGAGGTTTTCTCTTTTTTTTCGTAATCTACGCAAAATTTCCTTACTTTCTGAATTCTCAAACCAAAAGTCGAAAAAAAAGTCCCAAAACCCACAAAATCCGTTAAAATGACTGTACTAATTATTAATAACTTTCCCATTTGCAACTATGATACTATTTATTTTTTAGAGCAATACAACAATGTAGCGAATTATCTTGTCTGTGGAAGCTCCTTGGCGACAGTTGCTTATTTATTGCATGTTTACCAGGAAAATACTGTTGTTTGATGATTGCAAGGGCTGTAGATGAAGGCAAGGATGTCGAAGGAAAGAAAATTTTGGAAAAAGATTACTTGTTCCAACTCGCTGCAAGGTAATTCAAACCTTATATTATAATGGCTTTTTACTTTGAGATATAATTGATTTGAAGGTGTTATTCGAAATCTTTGATATTAGTTGAAGACAACGTTCTGATTTGGCACGACTTAGCTACATGTTACTTGCTGCAGGCTTTGCGAGATAGAAACTCTGCGGAATTTGATGAATTAGTGAGCAGAGCTATGGCGATTGCGCAACATTGTACAGCCATTAATCCAGGACATTGGCAACATTGGAATCTATTGGGGAATATTGCTGCGAGAAAGGGTATTGCACATTATTTTCTTCAATTGCAAAATCTAATGTAATGTCTTTTTCAGCTGCGCCAAATTATGCTCTAGCTCAACATGCCTTTATCAAAGCTGTTATAGCGGATCACAACAGTGCAGTAGCTTGGTGCAATTTAGGAGTTATTTATTCGGTAAAAGAGCATATTAAATTGGCCAATGAAGCGTTCGCTCAGGCTCAGAGGTCGGATCCGAATTATGTTAACAGCTGGATAGGACAGGTAAAGACGAAATAATTAACTGTAACATAAAATAATAATTCAACTTCTACCATACCATGAATGGGAGATTATTTGTAACTTTTTGAGCTGATTTATCAACGTTTCGCTAACGACAGCCCGTTGCTGTTTTTAAATCTCAAACAACCCAAGAACTTATGGAGATCTATAATAGCTCCTGAATATAATAGACAGTGATTCATCGATACCGTTTACAGTGATGCGGCGATCGAAGGATGGAAAGGTACAAGAACCCTAAAAGAGTCTGGAATAATCGCGTTGACGGCAAAATAATTAGGATTTATGTATTTGCCGACACATATTTCGTATGTATCTGAGTTCGTAAACAATTATAAATATAGTTGCAATGCCATATAGCACACTTTACTAGTAACAGTAACAAAGATAGAATAACGGCAAAAGAAAACAAAGAGATACTCGGCAAAAAAAAAATTATATGATTCCTATACAGCTTAAGTCAGATCGACCGTTCTGTTTAGAGAACGGGGTTTATTTGAGAGCCTAGGCACAGGCTTTTTGATAAAGAGCTGGGCCTGTATCATACGTGGTGACTCCACAAGCCAGACTACTCTTTATTCAGTTGGTACAGAAGAGCGAGACCCCCCACGCAATTTGATAAAGCGACTATTGGCTCCGGTCCAACAGGGGCGCCAGACGACCTTCGCCTGGCCAGGGAGTTGGCCATTTGAACTTTATTTCTCTTGGCTAATTCAGCAAGTGTATCTCTGCATTCTTTGATAAGCCTTGATGTGTCTCTAGGTGACCTGAGAGCCCCCTGGCCGAAGTCAATATTGCATAGACCTCCGCCTGAAAAACCGTGCAGTAAGCGTCTAGAGTCACTGAGATATGGACCCTTGGTCTTTTTAGGTACACTCCCGCTTCAGAAGTCTGTGACCATACGAGCCCACCTGGAGGCAGTAGGTCTTGAGTTTCGTTGGTCCAATCTCTCAAAATCTTCATCAGGGATGAGGATTTTGAGAGAAGTGAAACTTATAGCTGGAACCTCACTTCTAATATGGGGCATTTAGATATTGCCTCATTCAAAATCGCTGAATGTTCACGAAACTATTGCATTTTGGTTCAGTGACCTAGGCCCTTTAACCTGTCGCCGTTCTCCTGGCTTCAGCTTTTATATATAAGTGTAGAGCTGGTAATCCTGCGAGACCTTCAAGAGCCCTCGTTGGAGCCGACCTCATACCACTCATTATATCTACGTATGCAAGCCGCTGCAGTCGCTTCAAGGGGCACTGGGACATACCAGTTCTTGTTCCCGTCTACCACACGACCGCAGCATAGGTGACCATAGGCCTGATCACAGTGGTATAGATCAAATAAAGGATCTTTGGCTGTTACCCCCATGTGGTGACTCTCCTGTACGTCCAGGGCGCAGAGGCCTTCCTCACTCGATATTCGATGTGTTCGTGCCAGGTTAGTTTAGAGTCTAGGATTACTCCCAGAAACTTCACCGATCCTTTGAAGTGCAGGACACCGAACTAGTGTTGGACCGATTCCACGCCCCTTCGATGTCCATAAATACCCCAAGGCGTGTCCCTCTCGAGGCATAGCATCATCTATTCATATGACTAGATCATGCAAGGCCGTGTCAGATGAGAGGCCAGCTTGGTAGGCGTGTTGACAGTCAGTCTCTCCTTTGCCTTTAATAGGAAGTTAGACTGATGGGCGGAATGCCTTAGCTTGGGTAAAATAGACAAGAAAAATTTTTGGCTATAGGGAAAGGTAACTGTGTAATACAAATACGTAAAAAATGTAGTTGTTCTCACATGAATTAATAAGAATACGTATTTGCTGGTGTTATTCCGAGTCCAAGTCGTCGTTATCACTACTTTCGCTGCTTTCCAAGTTGATAACGAGCGGTTAAACCATCACTGCTACTGGGTGTCCAGGTCCCATATCGTCTGTTTCAAATATCTCGTTCGTTATTTATTGTTCGAATGTCAACATCTTCTGAACTTGACTAGTATCTATTTTCAGGCACTTCTTGCTGAAGTTTTAGGGCATGAAGATGCCATGGATTTATTCAGACATAGTACTCAATTAGGAGTTCACCAACAAGGTGCATTAGGTTATGGTCACTGGGTTTGTCGTACTCTGATGGTATCACCTTTGGATGCAAATGTATATGCCATACACAAAATGCATGCCATACCTATAGCTTGCGATCATCTAACGTGGTATACAGGTAGGTGAAATATTTAAACAAATTAATAATGGACATCTTTTTATTACTCGCATCTCATATATATATACATATATCATACATACTTGAAGTGTCTTAGGTCACTAATTTTCCTTAACTTTAAAATAAATAGTGCATAAATATTATACTAGATTTTTGGTTTAGTAGTGAGTTTCGTCTATGACGTGCTGTTCCTCCAGTCAACTTGCGCTCTGCTGTTTTGGTATCTCACTTGGGGAATTCAAATCTAACGTACTAGTATTCAAAGAGCCTGTCACAGAAGCCGATACCGGCTGTTCAAACAGCTGTTCTTTAGATCTATTCTTGTAACTTAAGACGAGCTAGCAGACAGCATATATAGAATGATTCCTAAGTTAATACTTTTTTAACCTGTGTATAGAACTAATTAAAATGAACATTTTAAATAACTTACAAATAAGAAAGTGGCCATCCTGTTAATACAAAAAGCGTCCAATACCATTCTGTCTAAATAATGTGTTCAAAGTTGGCTCCATTCCCCTCTACACAACGGTTTGCACGACGTAACCAGTGTTGAGAGACGGCTCGTAATGAGTTTTCCTCTCATCAGCCGACGTTTCCATATACAGAACTACTGACTTTAGATTTTTCAATATTTTGCGAAAGCTTCATCTCGCTTATTATTTAATTATTTGAAAATGTTTATTCCAAAGATAGTCCAGGCATTAAGGAATTTTTTTGTCCGAATTTCCGCGAGGTCTAATTTTGGTCTATTCTTATGTATTACGACACGCTGAACACGATGGTGTAGTTTAAATTTGGATTAACCCCGTGCTTGAAAAACTATGACCATTTTTTGGACCCAAAAATGGTCATTTTTCGATTTTTTTCGTTTTGAGACAAAACTATAGGTTGTATGAAAAATAAAAGTTGTTGAACAAATCAATACGCTATTTTTGGCTCTGGTCCGTGTTTTTTTTTAGCACATTAAAAAATGGAGTATATGTCAAAAAGTGTTTGTTTTTTTCGTATTCTATTTCGGTGAAAAGATAGTATTTTTATTTTTCTCCTTTCGGTTTCTGGTATTTGGTCCTACCTCATTTTTTGGCGCCAAAATCGGTCATTTTGAAAAATTCGTAGTTTACGAATTTCAGCCGAAATACTTATGTTATCAATCTAAAACTTTTGGGTCCGAAAAATGGCCATAGTTTTTTAAGCACAGGGTTAATCCAAATTTAAACTACACCATCGTGTTCAGCGTGTCAAAATACACCTCGCGGAAATTCGGACAAAAATCATCGATTTTCCTCCTTAACTGCCTGAACTAAGAGTTGACCCAAAGAAAAAAATAATCAACTTAGGAATTACTAGAGTTTAAGTCTTGAGCTAGCAGAATAATTGCGAAAGAGGTCCTGATACGGCAATAAATTTAGGATAAATGTTCTCCGATAAGTTGAAAAATGTATTTGGTCTGCCAGCTTGATAGATCTTCTTTCTCCATGGTGCTTTTCTTGAATATGGTAATAATATTGTGGATGTGTTCAAATTTTGTTAATAATTTTCATTGCAAAATAGATAACGTTGACTAACATCATACCAAATCGAATTGAAAGGAATAAACCTAATGGTTCTTGGTCCACGAAAAGAGATGCCAAATATAAGAATCTATCCTACGAAAAGTTGCAGCAAACTATCTCCCTCTTTGTTTACAGTTTTCTTTGGTGTGTTGTCAACTATACACGCAAAAAGTTGGACAGTTAGCAGAATCATTGAATTTGTTTGATATTTGAGGTGTAAATTGATCCTAAATTGGGCCAATAGTCATTTCCTTACAGAAATTATAAATGAGACTTGACGAATCTTAGACATTGAATATTGCTATGTATATACTTGAATAGGTTTTTGCTGTTATTTCTGTATCATCTCTGATCTTCGCAAGGGTACAGCTGCTTGCATTCTTCAATAGAATCAATCTGTTTATCTGGTTTATAAGATTCGTAAAGAGGATCACTGCAACATAATAGAAGTTGATAAACTAAAATTTTTTTTGTATATTCCTTCTTCAATTTCTTACCTGAATATATCAAAAGCTGTTTTCAAAATAACATTATTTGTTCTTTTGAGTTCGGCGCCACAAACAAATTGTTTTTTGCAGTCTTCTGTTTTGATGTTCATCTTTTCAAATGCCAGTTCGGTAACGTTCAAACTGAAATAATGTATAAGTATATTGCATTATAATTTATAAAAATGGAGTGATACGTACTTTCTAACAATTCTTGAAAACCTGTTGAAATGGTCGTATAAAGAAAAACTATCATCGCTTCTTTTATAACCTGCATAAGTGTAACCAACTCGACTGGGGTCTGCTATTTCCGCTCCTGGTGGTAGTTTATCAACTGCAGATGAATATCCGATGGGACCGGATGAATACTCAGGGACTGAATCAAAAACATGACCATGTCCTCCGAAACTGTGTCCATGGCTAGGGGCTTGTATGTAAACTTTTTCCGGTTCGTGGTGCTCATAGTGATGCGTTTTCGAATCTACAATGATATTGGAATTATGAGCAAGAATTCTACATTTACACGCCCATTCAAAACTTTCATAAAAACACATCCAATTTATATCAGTCAGACGAGGGCAAAGTAAAAAGTTCCTGTAAAATAAAAAAGATGGCGCCACAATCGAAAATCCCATGTGACATTTGTGATGTATCATCTTTAACTAGAACGCCTAAAAATTTTCAGACTGATTCATTCAGTTCTGTTTTGACAATCATCGAAAGCAAGCAACCTTACAGATTTTTGCAAACATGGAAATAAGTGATTGAACATTATTTTTTGCGTGAAAAAAACATTACGCAAAGCATCGCTTGTTAAACATTATGGGGATTTTTCACCATCGATTGGAACGATTCACAAGTGGTTTACTGATTTTGGTTGTAGTAGTATGACCACAAAGAACGCTGAACGTTCTGGTCGTCCAATTGAGGTTAAAGTGCACGAGATTGCTATGGGCATCTCATCCGAACGGATACGGAACATTTGGCATAAATTTTTGAATATGAGAAAGCTATCTGCCTAGATGGGTACCGCATTTGCTCTCTGTTGACAACAAGCGCGACCGTGTGATAACTTCAAAGGAGAGTTTGGCGATGTGCAAGCACGATAAGAAAGACCTTTTGCGCCGTTTAGTAACCATGGATGAAACATGGATCCATCACAACACACCAGAGACCAAAGAATAGTCGAAACAATGGACTTGTTCTGGCGAATCACAGCCGAAAAAGGCCAAAGTGGGTTTATCGGCCAACAAAGTCATGGCGACAGTTTTTTTGGGATGCACACGGTATCGTTCATATCGATTACCTTGAAAAGAGCAAAACGATCACCGGTGTATATTATTCAGAACTGTTGGATCGATTCAACGCCGATTTGAAGCGAAAGCGGTCGCATTTAGCAAAGAAACTTAGTGCTCCTCCACCATGACAAGAAGAAACTATAATAAATATTGAAATAGCTGATACAGAGCTATGCGGAATAAATCTGTATTATACAGGATGATTTTTTGCGGGTTCCAGTTACACGTTTTAGAGAAACTACCTACATCTAATTAAAATTTGAAAGTATGTGGTATGAGATTTTCGGATACGCATTCAGACACTTCCGGCTATACTTGAAGTAACTATAACTTCTATTAAATAGAACACTATATGTTTTGCTTCGTTATACTGCGTGCTTTACGAGACATGGCAATTTTTATAACGAAACAGGTTCCTGTAGTATTTTATTACTTTTTTATAATTGTGTATTTGAATTCAACTTTCATATTGTTTGGATAAAGTTATTATTTAGGTACAGAGTGATTCAAAACGCATATGTAAAGGTTACTCAATTTTTAATATGGATCAGCCTGTATATTATAACGAAGTTATAATATACAGATGTTTTGCAATTCTTTTTTATTAACCGTTTCCTATACCTATACTGAACAGTTTTTGAAATATTCAGTTTTCAAAGTACCGATTATGGATTTGTATCATGTTTGTTGTAGAGTACCATGGAAACCTCAACACTCAAATCTCAGTTTCACAATAATTAGTAAATCAAAATGAATGCTCGGAATATTTTAGATCTACTGAGCATATCCTGCGCTCATATTTCAATTCTGTCTAGTTTCTCTAAAAACGTCTAATTGGAACTCAATTAATCATCCGGTATATATAGGGTGTAACAAAAAAGCAGGTCAACCTATACCCATACCTTTGTATCTGTTTGATAATGGCACTTCGATGTTGAAACTGTAGTAACGTTTCCATATCATTATAAAAGTGATATAAAAACAAAGTAATTGTTCTTGCATTTAATCATGGACAATCAATGTTATTGAATTCTGGATTTAATGAATTTCCCTCAGTGTCAACATGAAGTTATCATAACTTGAAAATTACCAAACAGGTATAGGAAACAACGATGCGGGATTTAATTCGCATTCATTTAGAGAAAAAAATTGGCACTGAGTTCTGAGTACTTGAACTTCCACAAATGTTTCCTTAACTTTCAAGGATTTTTTTATTGTTTTTACCCAATAATAAATACACCAAAAGAAAGATCCATGTTTTCCCTTCCTGATTATCGAACACTATTTAGTAATAATCAAAAATGACAGTTATTCATTTTCAAAGAGGGAGATGCAAACTCAAAAATCTAAATATTTCGAAAACGGCTAGACTTAGACATAGGGAAAGCTGATGAAAATCATTTCGAAAAACCATGAGGAATATGAAATGTAACTTTCCGTTTGAAATATCGAAGCTGGTGTGCACTTCCGGTATAACCAGAAGTTCGGCCATCTTGAAAATATTCTCATTGATCAACAAATATTCCTTTACAAATTTTCAGATTGGTATCAGCATTAGAATCAACACACTTTTAATGTGCGTTTTTGACGGAACAAATTGTATATAAATTTATTATTATTCGTCCTTTCTGATTTTACATTCTTAATCGTAGTCAAATATTGATTCTTACCTGCCAATTTCAATACTGCAAACAGTTTGCCCCCAAATAAGACAACTGCGAATATGGTTCCCAAAACAAGAATGACTTTAACTTTTATCGCTAAGAATATTAAGTATGTGAAAATTCCTCCTCCATCTGAAACAAGAATATCTATTACTACCACTAAATTTTACATTATCTTCCAACTAATTCTTAACATTATTTCGCATTGGGAAATTAATCTTTCATCAGTGGTTACTTCTAATCAGTAACGGCAAGTTTGTGAAGTCACTGGTTTAAATCAAAGCTTAACCTATACATTCCGAACGGTCGGAAAATTATCCTTCGATCTTTTATAGTTAAATTTAAATACACTTACACAATAAATGATGATGTCCATAGTAATCGCCATGGTGGTGATGATGGGGTTTTCTTTTACCACATTTATCATCACATTTACAATAACATATGGCGAAGAGAGTAACAAAAACCACCAGTAGTTTCCACATTTTGCAACTACAAACTCGAGTCTGGCGACGGAGGAACATGCATTTTCTATTTCAATAGTTTATATATAGCCACAAGCGTTTCCTCCTAATATTTATCTAAGTTATTAACAGGTCATAATGTTACACTTTTAATTTCTTCAAGAATTAACTGTATCAATATTATAGACGGAAGTATGTCAACGAAATTTGTATTTGTTTTGATGTTAGCGAGCTTTAATATGTCACAACTTTCATGAAGGTCTTTAAACAAAAGTAATTTCTCTTCTCATGGTAACTATGAAAGCAGATTGACATTTGTTAGAAATTTTTTCCCGATACAACATTTCTATAGATTTTTCAACCCACCATAACGTTCTAAATTTTATGAATTATTCAAACTCCTCGACGAATTCAGCTTGTAAACATTGATGATTCAGAATTATCATCCCATTTTTCGCTCCAAACCATCAATAAATTAATGTGAAAATCAAACGGATAAAACTTTCAAACAACGAAACTATAACTGACCCTAAAGCATACCTAATAGATCACAGTTAGGTAAAGAATTAGGATTTGAATAAAAGTCTCTCAAAATTTGAAAGAAAATAGAAAGTCAATGAAAAATCAAAATTGTAGCAAAGCTGCATCTAACTATCAATTAGAATTCATTCAGATATCAAACAAGTTGCTAAAATTCAAGCTGGTTCTAAGAACACCCATGGACGTAAATAGAAATAGGATATTCTTTGTTGTGTTATTACGGATAAGTCAAGTATATGAGTTCATTCCTTAGTACGACCGTCCCATCATCAATTAATACAGTTTGTCTTTTAAATCTGTGGGACGGAAAAGAACTGTATTGTCTCTGAATCCTTGTCAAGGAAGGGTCATTATAATTTGTCATATATCGACAAAGTCGAAGAGGTTCCTCGTAATTTCAATAGGAAATCATAAATTAAGAAGTTAACAGAAATGGTTCTAAAGAAAACAAGTGCTTTACAGTATATTGGTAGTTAAGACATATGTTTATGATCTTATTTGAAACGGCAAGTGAATCACTTGCTATGGTTCAAACAAGGCTGGTTAGCTTGAATTTTTGCAACTTGTTTGATATCAGATTGAATTCTAATTGATAATTAATAAGGCAGCTTTGCTACAATATATCTACACGAGACAACCAAGTTGAGGAAATGAAATAACTTGATAAGTAACAGCGCGGAGAATATACAAAATAACAACTGAAATTCTTCAGCATAAGTATTAAATACCCAATATTCAACCTTTCAGAATCGTATGTGATACAAACATAAGGGAGATAGTGCTAGCAAATGAAAAATAATGTCTCGGTATAATTATAGGCAGGCTTATAACATGGGATAAACATATAAAAAAATAAGGAGATGACTATCCAAATTTGGATATATGGAAATATCTAAATGTTTTTGTTTTCAATACACGACTTCCCAATGCCATTTTAGCCTGTGGCAATATCATGAACTTATTTTCGATTCCAGAAACAAATCCTTACAACTGTTGTGCGTGGAATATGTTGGGAATCCTTAAAGAAAGAATGGGATTGATGTTAGGGGCCCAAGAGGCATATCACAATGCCCTCAAGTTATCTTCGAGCAGATACAAAGACTTGGCACGGATCAATTATGGACGAATTCTGACCAAACTCAGGAAATATAAAGAAGCGATAAAAATTTGTAGTGACGTAGAAGAAAGTTCATTCAACAGTGGTATTTGGTATTCCTTAGCTTTATATAAAGGTAATAATAAATATTTCGTGTGCATCAATGTAAACTGTGGTATACGTATTTTTATTTAGATGGACAATACCAAGAAGCTTCCAGCATTTATATGGCCATTGCAAAATTTTTGGCTAAAGACAAATTTTCTATTGGTGACGTTATAGCTTGCATGTCTATTATTACTTACGTGCAAGGAGATCCTGAAGCTGCCAAACAGTCTATTATTGACAGGTAACAACACAATTTAAATTCAACTCCTTGAGGAGCAAATGCACAATATACACAGGCGGTCATGTATTTGGAATAGTAGGAATACCTTTCTAAAAACAAATTAAATCACAAAATGGTTTGAATAAACATTGTTTGACTAATTTTTGACATATTTGTGAAACCTTAAAATTTTTCTACTGCTTAAATTGTCACTTTTGTAACAATCAACTTTGTTTTTCAAATGGGAACCTACATTTTTGATTTGATTTTTGGAATGTACGGATTAGTCTGCAATGCGAATCATCATGTTTTTGTATACTTTGACTACACGAGAGGAAAACCTACAATGTACGAGGATCATCGTGTGAGCCAGCGGTGGAACGATGGAAGAGATCTTTTTTGTTGAAGGTATGAAGATTATAGGCATAAGGAGAAATTAAAAATTCTTATATCAGGTGAAGGTGAAGGAAATCTTTTATGGGGAGGTTATGAGCCCTTGGGCCTCATGGTCTACTGTGAAAGTCGCCATTCCAGGCATACTCACTAAAAGCTTCACCGCCTTTGTAGGCTTGTCTGGCTATTATCTCCGGTAACACTTAGGCCTGCTGGCCCATTGTATCTCGCCTATGTTTTGTTTCTTTACGGTTTCCACTCGAGTATTTTTGTACCTTGTACGAGTTTATACAAGTCCTTTACTGGGTGTGAACTGTATAATTTTGGTTCGTCGTTAGGCTTTCTAAAAATTGACTGTCTTTTGCGATCCAGTGCCTCGCATTTATACAGTATGTGTGTCACTGCTTCTGTATCCTTACCGCAAAGTCTGCATGTGAGGTCGCCACTGTACAGTCCCATTTTGTTTAGGTGGTCTTTTATTGGCGCAGGGCCAGTCATGAGCCCTGTTACGACTTTATTTTCCCTATTTAGTGCTAATAGGTCTGTCGTTCTTTTGTTACACGGGGCTTTGATGTATTTCTTTCCATGTTCCTTGGATTTTTTCCCAGTACTCTTCGTGATTTTCCATGATCCAGTCTTCTACATACCTTCGTGCTGTACTTTTTGGTACCCTCGTGGTCTGTTCTGGATCTGGAGCGTTCTCCGACCCTCTTGTTGCAAGTTCGTCGCCTATTTCATTGCCTGTCGTTCCCTGGTATCCCAGCATCCAGATCAGCTTAATGCGATTCCGGTCTGCCAGTATTTCAAGTTCGTTACATGTCCATACCAGAAGGGATGCCACTTCCTGACTTCTCATTGCCTTAAGTGCAGCCTGACTATCTGTCAATATGTGGATCTGCTCATCTTCGATGGCTCTCCGATTGTTTTCCTTCACACATTGGAGGATTGCTTATACCTCTACTTGGAAGACAGATATGTGTTTACCCAATGAATAGCTAAAGCCAGTCTTCGGGTTTCTTGAGTATACTCCTGCACCTGCCCCTTTTTCAGTCTTAGACCCGTCTGTATACCAGATCTTTCCCTGTAGAATGTTGCCCGGGTTTGTATGTTCCCATTCAGTCCTTTGTGGTATTGATACCCTGAATGTGTTGTTGAAAGAGTATCGCTTTGGAATGTGATCTGTTCTCATGCCTAACACGTCCCTGTTCGCGATTTTCACGATACTCATGTGTCCTGGCCCAATGTGAACATTCTCCAGTGTATTTTGTATTCTGAAGGCACCAAGCCTTGCCTCTCCTCGGATTACCAATTAGAGGAGAGTTAACCCCGCAGTGTCTCCATTGCTGCAGTGGACATAGATTTCATGGCCCCTGTGATCCCAAGACATGCAAGTCTCTGATCCTTGATTAGTCTTGCCGTGGTCCCTGTTTGTTTTGTTTTAGGCCACCATAACAAAGAGGCGTATGTCATTGTGGGCTTAAGTTGTACAACCAGTAGAGCATGTTCGGTTGCTCCATAAATTAAAAAATAAAAATGTTCAAAATAATGATGAGAGCCCCCTAGTTATCTAAATTATTTGGCCGCTCTTTGTGTGCTCTGTTGTCAGGCGGCGGATCCTGGCTACTATTTCTTCCTACCGTCCATTGTATCCATCTCCGAGGCCAATTTCAATATTGATTATAGTTGGTATTCTATCCTATCACTCATATTGACCAAGGTCGTGTGTAAGTATATGGATGAAATTTTTCTTCTGACAATTCTGCCAACTGAAATGTCATAATCTTCGGTCAATTAGTTTACCATTTTCAGGTGACCGAACTGGGGAGCCCGTTTCTAATTAACATACAACTAAAAAACTATGTTTGACGGTCTAAAAAGTATCCAATATCAATACGGATAAAATAAAAGTTGAAAATAAATGTTGCCCAGGTTGATGAAGTCCTCCATATTCATGCTCGGTATAATCACCAACAGCATGGGACGATCATGTGAGGTTCATTGCGAAAAGTACTCTTCAGTAACTTGGTTTTCTATTCCGTGCCAAGGGCTTTGTTACACCTCACCAGCTCCTCATAATCTACATCTACCGCAGTAATTCAACCTGCCCTGGAGTACTCTTCACATGTTTGGAGTCAGCTCCAAAGCATACGCTGAAGCCTTAGATTTTATTCAGAAGAAAGCTATTGGTCTGGTTGGTGATGTCACACAATTCAAAGACCTCTCTATAACATCGTAGAATTGTGAAATCCTGGGCGTCTCTCTTGACTATAGATATTTCCATGGTCGGTGCTCATCATTTGTTATTCGACCACTTGGACGATCTCAAACTGGTCACTCATTCATTGTCAAGCTCGAGACCTGCCGAACTCCTTTCTATCAGACTTCATTTTTAGTGAAGAAGAAAAAGTCCAATGCATATCTCCTCTTCCAACTTTTCAACACAGGCTCACACGATTTTATATGAACATTATACTCTCCTGTAGTCAAAATATAAAAAAGGTGATGCCTGCACTAAACGTTTTTAGAAACTACACTAAAATTTACAAAAAGTGACAATATAAGCAGCCGAAAAAATTTCAAGGTCACACAAATGTCAAAAAATTTGTCTTACTCGAAACATTTTATGATTTAATTTGTTTTTAAAATGTATTCTCAATATTCCAAATTTATGCCTGACCCCTCTATATTGTCGTTATAATTGAAATTAACTAAAAACAAATACATGTTCCAGCTTTACCCAACGGCTACCTACTGCTCGTGTTATGTACGCTTTAATTGCGTTAGGAGTTCTGCAAAAAGATGCCCCTTTAGTATCATTAACATTGAAACAAGTGGAGGTTTTAGAAGATGTGACAAATAGTTTGGAAAGCTTTATAACTCTATTATCCTACGTACATATACTCCAGGTAACACATTTCTTCAATGTTTTTAAGAGACTAAAACTTTGAAACTTGAACATTGGCAACTTGATAATATTCAGTTTTATGATGAATTGGTTCATTGATCAGATTAATTAATTTCTTTTCAGGGTGATCATCTGAAAGCGATACGTAAAGTAAGCGAATTGATCCATTTACTTCCTGATAAGTCCTGTTTATGGCTAACATTGGCTCTAACCTTATTACATTCGATAAGTCATGTGAAATCGTCGCATATTTCTTCAGGAACGGCTGCAGTTAAAGCTGCTCAACTGGCGCTAAAACTAAAGGAACCAAAAACCAATCATGCTGAAACTGCAAAGGTATGGCATCCAAGTGTAAATATATCCACGATAGAAATTTACCAAGTTTCAAAAACTTTGATCAACGTGTGTTTTGCCGTAATTTCATTCACTGGGAAGGCGAACTTTCTTAGTTGTCAATTTTCAAAGCATTCAAAACAAACAAAAATCGTACGTCGACAAATTTCTTGAAACAATTCTTATTTGGATAATAGCATAACCTCTTTTTAACAGTTCGTAAATTTATCACAAATTAACGAGGCTGCTGGATTAGAAATAAATAAGAAAAAGATTATCTGGATTAGTAAATATGTTTATTATTGTTTCAGATATTGTGTACTATTGCAGCCGCATCATTAATAGTGAATGATCATAAAACCGCGTTAATATCTGCTCAGAAAGCTCTACATTGTTCTCCTGGGTCTGAAGAATGTTGGATTGTTCTTGCAGCCGCTTTAGAAGTTGATCCGAAAAAGAAAAATTTGCAAAGTAGTTTTATCAAAGTTCTGGACTCGAATTCACATATGGAGGGAAAAGTACAACTAACTAAGATATTTTAATCAAAGCATATAAGGTGCTGTTCATTACTATCGAAATTATTGTACCATCGTATGTGAGTTACATCAGTTTTAAATAATTACAGTATCGCAGGTAAAGAATTTTTGTAAATTATTCGAAATAAAATTACTTCTTTAATTATTGAAATTTTTCTATATTTAATCTGTTTGAATACAATCTAGATAGCGAAAATAGAAATAAAACATGCTTAAACAGGGTATTGAAATGATGAGTCACAAAGTTTACCAGTCTATCCATCGAAAAATAAGTTGACATGCGTAAGTTTATTTTTTTCAGAAAGGATTCAAAGTTCAGTTTTAGAAATATTTTTTTTTATCAACCCTGACCGTTTCAGTTATTTTGAGAAAATTTGGTTCGAGTACTCTTAAAATAGATACCTATTATTTGACACTAGGAGCATTCGTCAAATTTTTGGACTGCTACCCAATTTTCTATGCCACTGAGTATTTTTTCAATAAATTAAGGATTTCGTCCAATTATCGGAAACCTTGTGTCAGTAGGTCCGAACATGAGCTATTTGTCAGTTTATATCAAGAACTCTGGTTTGATTTTCTTCGAAATAATTGAATTTTTCTGTAAAAACCCGCGACTACCCAATTTTCGGACCGGCAAATATCTTTGCAGAGGAAATTCGCTTGACGTTAAACGGTAAAGCCCAGCTTACACACTTCTACTTTTTTATTATTATTTTGACTCGAGTGGCAACACTAGGTTATTAGGATTTTTATATGTACCTATATCATAAGGGCTCTGAAAACATGATTTTGTTGGACCAGTATATGTTGTCCGTAGATAACTCTACTCCGTATAATGAAATGTTCCGTGTTAGGTACCGAAAACGCGATAAGAACGCCGCGAACGGAATGGAAGCCTACTAAACGATGCTTTGGAGGGAAATTCGAATGAAGTTACACAGCACAACTGCAAATTTTGTTTTCTAACAATTTAAGTAGGAAATGAATGGATAGTTTTTATTCAACAAAAGAGTTAACAGAAACATAAAATATACATATAAATACAATTAAACATCAAAAACAATAGAAATGACTTAACACGCTGACTGCCAAGGTAATTTCCAGGATATCGGTATGAAAATAGGCTAATTTTTTTAATAAATTTTTTTGATGTTGCATTCTACGTGTTAAAAAAGAAATACATATAATTACAATTGAATATCGAGACTAATTACAATGGATTAAAACAAAAATACATAAAATATACAAATTATGTTTTTACCAACTCGCAGTTGTACGCTTCTTGGCCTTTAAATAAGTTTCTTTAGCCTGTTGATATAAGGAAGAACAGCTTGGAGGTAGAATTCTATTATCTTTTCCTGTTATAATGTTGTTCGCTCCATTAAAATAATTGTACATTACAAGCCGGGAAAAATGTTTAATAACAAAATTCTCCAACATTTTTGAATGTTTACATTCAATGAATTTGAAATTCCCTGATACTTTAATAATGTGTGCATAGTCAAAGTATACCAGGTCTGCCGGAGCCTCCCTTCTACTCTTTTCAAAATTTTAGTGCAATCTGATTGGTCGTTTAGTTCGTTTATTTAATGTCATAGACGACGACATAATATGATTTTGTTACGTGCCGGCGACGAGCTGATGAGAGTAAGGCTGTGATTCGAGGAGCTGGGTGACGTCACCCAGCGCGAGAAACGATGGAAGGGAGGCTCCGGCAGACCTGGTATACTTTGATTATGAAAGTGTGTAAGTTATCTATGATGTTGTCTATAGTCAACAAGAGGCTTTAAGCCAAGTATGGCACCTCCCACTCCAATAGTATAAAAATACTACTGGCCGCGAGCGAATTTTCGATTTCAGTTTTATATTTTAGAGATGCCGGATATGCATTTTGTTTCCCGATTTCGAAAGTCTAGGGTAATATTGAAGTGCACGTGATTGATTGATGTTCCTTCCCCTTGAAAATATGTATTATTGAAGTACATATTCGGGGGATGGTTAAGAGATTCTCTATGAAAATAAAATATAAAATATGGGAACACCTAACCTACTGATCATACAATAATTATATTCCTCTATGACACTAACATAGACAAAGACGAGTAGGTATTCTTTGCTATGGAACATGAAGGTATTATGTTCATAGATTATATAGGTATAGAGGCACTGTAACAATTATTAAAATATTTATCTGTGTTCTGTCACCTAACCTAAGTCTACGTTACGCGTGTGATTGTTGTTTGAATGTAGTGTGTATCCGTACATCCCTACGTAAAGTATAAAAATAATATTATATGTCGATTTTTGACACTTAGTATAAGAAATAAGAAATTTATTTACATAAAAACTAAGATGGCTGAGGAAATACAGTTAAATTTCCACGAAATGGAACTTGATGATAGGATATTGAAAGCTGTAGCAAAGTTAAGATGGCAAACTCCCACTTTGATTCAAGAGAAATCTATCCCACTTCTCCTAGAAGGTAAAGATGTTCTTTTACGAGCACGTACTGGTTCTGGTAAAACTGCAGCATTTTTGATACCAATCATTCAAAAAATATTAAACATCAAACAGACTGCCGTACATCAAGAAACAAAAGCATTGGTTCTTGCACCAAGCAAAGAACTCTGTAATCAAATATCTAACGTGATCAAAGATCTTACAATTAAGTATTCTCGAGAAGTTCGTTGTGTAGATATCGCCCCCCAGGTAGAACTGAACATACAAAAGTCATTATTAGTTGAAAAACCTGATATAATTGTGGGCACTCCTGCTAGAACACTCCAACATATTAAGGCAGGCAATTTGGATTTAAAGAAGTCCTTGGAGATTCTTGTGATTGATGAAGCAGATTTAGTTTTTTCATTTGGTTATAAAGAAGAAATAAATGAGTTGACATTACATTTGCCTAATATATATCAAGCTATATTAGCTTCAGCAACTTTAAGTGAAGATGTTAAAAATTTAAAAAGCTTAATGCTTCATAACCCTGTAGTTCTGAAGTTGGAAGAACCAGAGTTAGCTCCATCAACCCAATTGACACATTATGTATTACATGCTGAAGAGGTCGATAAGGCTACGATTCTATATTCTTTATTGAAGTTACACCTCATTACTGGGAAAACTATCATATTTGTGAATACTGTTGACAAATGTTATAAAATCAAATTATATTTGGAGCAGTTTGGTATTTTAACGTGTGTGTTAAACTCTGAATTGCCTGCTACAATCAGATGTCACTCAGTAAATCAATTCAATCAAGGAGTTTATGATGTCATTGTGGTATCAGATGAGAAGGCATTAGAAGAACCTGGGACTGTACCTGCTAAAGATGTGAAGAAATCCAGGAGGAGAAAAGACAAAGAAAGTGGTGCTTCAAGAGGTATAGATTTCCAGTATGTTGCAAATGTTATAAATTATGATTTTCCATTAGATGTTGCATCTTATATTCATAGAGCTGGAAGAACAGCTAGAGGAAATAATCAAGGAAGTGTATTATCATTTGTAAATATGAAGGAACAAATTCTTGCTAATGCAGTTGAAACTCATCTAAAGATTGGGTCGGAGGATGCTTCAGTCTTTCGAAAATATCAATTTAAGTTGGAGGAAGTTGAACCATTCAGATACAGGTCCAAAGATGCCTGGAAAGCTGTTACTAGAATAGCAATAAGAGAAGCTCGATTGAAAGAAATTAAACTAGAAATCTTCAATTGTCAGAAGTTGAAAGGATATTTTGAAGATAATCCAACAGATTTAAAAGTTTTGAGACACGATAAGGCATTACATACTGTGAAAATCCAACAGCATTTGTCTGATGTCCCTGATTATATTGTACCACCAAAACTTCAAGGATTAATTGGCTCTACTAGGCACAAGAGAAAGAGGAAGCACATAGATATTAACAAAAATAAGAAGAATAAATTTGAAGCCAAGAAAAGCAATCCTTTAGTAAGCATGAAGTTTGAGGGATTTGGAAAGAAGTCAAAAAAGAAGTGACTGAATATGTGAACAGTTCTAAGTTTTACTTATTTTATAAATAAAATTGTAAATATTGATTTATAATAGAACTCTTTTTTACCTACCTGAAACTAATTTTCCTATTTTCAACCAAACAATATTAGGTCACTACCAAGAAATGATGAAAGTTATGAAAATTAGCTAATTTTATTTGGCATAATAATTTGTCAATATGTCAATAATAATGTAAGCAATAGAAGGTAGAAAATAAGTATGGCCCACGGTCGTACATACAGGTCTGGGGACTCTTATGTTTGACATGGGTCTCTTACGCGTCGCCAAACTCGTAGTCCCTCGCTCAGCCACTAGCTAGCGCTTGGATCTCGAAGTGGTAAAACGATTTTTTTCCGGAATCGCAAGCAGAGTTACTAAGAATTCTGATTTGAGAAAAGAATAGAACTGTTACTCTTGTCAAAATGTATTACTCACCTTAAAAATAACTTCCCCTTTTTCGTTATACATGACGCACACAAAAGACCTCGTTAAAACGATTTCTATCCGGAATCGCAAGCATCCACTTTTTTCGCTTTTCCGCATCTTTCGGCACTTTAAAAACAGAAGTTTCTTGCTTTACACTTTTGTACCCCGTTTTGCATTTCGGCACAATGCACGATTTCGTAATTTGTTTCTAAAAACGCAGGTATTCTTTGTGTTTACAAGTCAACTGACAGTTGTTAGAGAATACTCTCACGTGACGTGTTTTGGTACTACGCGACAGTCGACGCTTAGCGGTCCCACTTCTCACATAGGAAACAGCCCCGAGTTTCCAGACCTGTATGTACGACCGTGGTATGGCCCCAATACAGTTTTCTGGCAATTGCAGCAATCCATTTGCTTGATAAAACATCAAAACCAGTATTGTTATGATATAAATTTCATTAATGCTTATTTTATTGGTAGTTTTCTGAATAATAATAAGATTTATTTAAATAATAGGTGTTTTAATATATTTTTGCTGATGTCATTATTCAAACCAAAGTGAACAAAATTCCATTTATGGTGTCATAAAGGTCAGTTTTATTAACATCTTTATATGCAATTAGCAGCAATTGAAGGTATTACAATATTTTATCACCATCTCATTAGTAAATAGTTTTCAAACTTCATAGACTATTGTTCAAGCATGAAATTAATATTTTTGTTACTATATCCATGTACATCTATAGTTTTTTGTCAAGATTGTAAAATGTCAGGCGAGCAGGTTGGTTATTTGAGACAATAATAAATAAATATTCTTACAGAATAGTGTTATTCAATAATAACTTTTAGTGTGAAGATGTCAAAGATTGCTGTGGTGGATGCTGTATCGAGGAAATATGTATTGACAGTAAGAAAATAATATTTATAAATAAATAATTACACTTATGAAGTCAAGTATGAAATTTAAGTTTTACTTTTAAGATAATAAAACCTAAGAATTTTGACAAATTGATTCACAATTATTATTTGACTGTGAATGTGTAAAATCTAATAGCGGAGCAGGTAAAATTGACTAAGCTTATAGTTCAAGAAATGACAAAAATTATTCCTAGTACCTACTTCTTTTGAATAAGAAAGTTACATGACTACAATTTTAATCAAAGGACTCAAAGATAGGCAAGTTTAAACAAGATATTTTTTTATGTTTCAATACTACATACTATAATTGCATCAAATACAGATTGTTTCAAAAAAAGGTGGCCCTGTTGCTAGGATAGGTATATCACTGAAAAATAAGTGGGGTTTGCTTAGGAAAAATGTTCGTAACGGCATCCGTATTCAAGATACAGAGTGTTGTAAAATAAAAATTTAAACTAATTTTTTACGATTATTCCGAAACTACTGGCAACATTGTGATGAAATTTTGTATGAACATGTTTTGGAAGCTGACACATCGTATGAATTTATTTTTATATCTGACTCTCATAGAGGGCGCTAATTACACGGTTACGTTTCGGAATATTTTGATTTGAAAATGATACAGTAATAACTGATGCTGGTATAAAGTAAAAAATATATCTTGAATACGGATGCCGTTACGAACATTTTTCCTGAGCAAACCCCACTTATTTTTCAGTGTTCTACCTACCCTAGCAACGGGGCCACCTTTTTTTGAAACATTCTGTATAATCATAATTTTAGTTTGTGTTACAATTGTCCAACAGAAATTTTATTCTGTTTGTGTGTTTATACAAGTTTGAAAATAAAATCTGACTACATCCTGATCTTTGTGATTTGGTCGTATTGACCACCAATTGGCTTAGATGCCGAGGAAAACCACCGGAGGTAATCTGTGAAGGCTTGTTACTAAAGTATGATTACTTTTGGTATCAGGAATTTTGGGTATTTTTTATTAACGGAACCTTTCCAATGCCACAGTAAAAAACAATTCACTAACAAATCGAAAAAAAAATCTACTTGTACATCTGTATAGTTTAAATATGAGGTATTCTTATAGCTTATGAAGATTGTACGTTGATAGACGACCTATGTTTGACCTATTACTGTCCTCCAGCATTTGATTGTTTATTGTACAAACCTTGTACAGCTTGTGAAGTAGAAAGAAACTGCCAACCGTCGAATGAAAAATCCATGATGAACAAAACAAGATTACGAAACCATACAAACGGTAGTACTGGGATCGGACAAGATGAAAATAAAAATATATTATCTCTAATAATTTTATATTTTGTTCATTCAATGATTCCATTATTATTATAATTGTATTATGAATATCTGGAGTAGATAGTAATAACTGTTATATGTACAGAACCGTTATTTATAAATATTAAATACACTTTAATGTTATTGCGTTATCACAATTAGATATATGCTAAACCGAGACTATTTCCGAGTAGCAGCAAAATAGCTTAGGTACACTATATTTCCTGGATCTTACGGAAAACGGTGTAACAGTTCTAATTCATGAATATTAAAATTCGATTTTTAGTTTACTTCTGATGTTGCTACCTTTTCCCTCAAGTTTGTTTAAAATATTTAGAGAATAAGGGAGCTAGTGTTTTTTGTTTACTCAATCTACTGAGAGCCTTATTTTGGGGAGGGAAAACAATGAAAACAAATGATGGTGCTCATCTATTCTTGATACAAGTTTAGAGATGGTGTTAGTCACAGACACGATACAATAACTAGGTTTTTTTTATGTAAATAAGTAATAAAATTAATTGCAATCTTGGGTATCCAGTCGTTCTAAGTCCAAATTAACGAATCCTGGGTCAGATCTTCGTTTCAGCGAGTGGCCCTGGTCCGTCGGATCTAAAATTTCATTAGTGTTTTCTGGAAAGAGTAAGCTATTTTTTATTATTTTACATTACCTAATGATTCTTTCACGGCTTCGAATTCTGCATTAGAGTAGGGATGTAGATACACATCTCGTTTTGCTATTTTACTAACATTGTTAATTACAGTTATTTCATCTAAGCTGGATTCAATCTTTTGGTCTGAAACATCAGAAATTCGGTTGACTTTAATTTATGATGATTTATGATCTTAGGAGGAAGTATTACATTTTCGAAAACTTGTTCGAGTTACCTGTGATATTTTCCCTATCGTGATACTGACATTTGTTACTCAGTTTGTAGAAATCCAAACATTCAAACTCTGGTTTGTAATAATCATATACCTTTATAAGTGAGTCTGCTTTCTTCTTCACTAAAGCGTTTTCATTTATATTGAAATTGACACAAGTTTGTTCTTTGCCGAGATTTGTAAAATATAAGACTACTTGATCGTTAATTTCTTCAAACATTTTGACTTCTAAAAAACTTGGAATTAGTTCACATGCTATTACTAGAATAGCCTTTTTTCATATATATATATATATATATATATATATATATATATATATATATATATATATATATATATATATATATATATATATATATATATATATATAGGCCGGTTGCCTGAGCTGAACAATTTTCTTAGGCAGGAACAAATTGCTTACGAATATTTTTGGTGCGATAAATTTAGGTCTAGATTTGATGCCACTAATTTTGCTAAAAAAATTGGACATGAACAATATTTCATTTCGAAAAGCATCTGTCCTCTGTCGGAACATGAGTTAACTTTTCGGCATTGTTCCAATGGGAATATTGAACTATATCTAGCAGTCTAACGTGTTCTCAAAAATGACAATTTTGCAGTTAAGTCGTTTTTCTTCCTGAGGTGCGATATATTTATTATTATCTGAATTTGTCCCTGGCTCATTTCTCTGGGGACCGGCCCACTTCACACTTACTTGAATCTTTTTCCAGTTCAGTTAATTTATATAAAGATGCTCTGTCAGCTTCATATCCTGAAGGCAAAGTGACTTCTAAAACCGCCATATTAGAATGAGGGTCTGGTCCTGTATACACTATGCAAGGCGATAAGGTCGTAATGGAACATTGATCGACTGTTGAAACGGGAGACACTTCTAATGCCACTTTGAAGGCACCATTTCTGGGTATATTTTTTATATAATATACCAACACAGACTGAAACAAAAGTCGTTGACATTTAACCTGGTGATTTATATGCAGTTAATAACTCATTATTAGGATGTAACTGTCAGCACAACCTGTTCGTTCTGCTGATGAGCCGTGAGACGGCGAAACAGTAGAAGTCCAGCACTGGTGGATTGTGTTGTCTAGAGTAGACTTACTGTTACCATTATTTGATACTTAACGGGAGATCTTTGTCGTATCTACCTATCAATATACTGTTATTAAAATATAAACATGTGATTAAATGAAAGAAGAATTACTTTGTTTTATACCACTTTTTTGAAAGTTTTGGCATTCAATTGAATCGTCAAGCTCCTACCTACTACACCACAGAATAACAGCGACATGATTCTGAAGAGATAAATTCTACAAACAGACCACTCTGACTGGGCTCCCCATATGTCACCATCATCGTCATTACTAGCCGAAATATTCATAAATCTTTCGGAAAATCAAATATTCCTGTCAAAATGTAAACATAAGTTTACCTATTCGCACCATTACGCGGATTTCCACGAGTCAATATAGAATTTATTGAAATTAAAATTTGATTTATAATATTGAGTTTTATTTTAAAAAGTTCTAAAATTAAGGAAGAAGTTCATGTATATAAGTATAATTAATAGTCGTTGTTGTTATAAACAAGTTCTGATTTAAGCAATTTTCATTTTGCATCGCTAACTAAAATTAATACTTTACAACACAAAATCAATATCACAGATAAAACAATCACATATTAAATAATAAAAGAAGTTATGAATGCGTATAAATAAAATCGCATACTCTGCGAGACCTTCACATCAAACACACGTCAGTGGGGTTTTGTTTTAAAAGAAGAGGTACAGTTTGGAGCTGAAAAGTTTTTTTAAGCACATTGGAAACACTGTTTCAACCAGATCAACAAAACACAAGCTACTGTTTTGTTTTTAATTTGAGCGAAGCGAACATCAAGTAAACGAAGAAATATAATTTAGAAGAAGTCAGATGAAACATGTTTTTCTTTATTGAGGCGAGAGGAAGAGACTAAGGTCTTCTCTAATTCAGAAACACGTATGATTCATAAGTAAAAATGAATAATGTTCAAGTATTTCATTTTCTAACTTACTTGTATTAACAGACATCCTTCTCCTTTCACAATAACTTTGATATCGTTATTAGCTTCTTTTAAATTGACCTTTTTAGATTTCAGTCTATCTTCATTTCTGATTTCATAATTCAAATGTTGGTGATGAGCTTCAATTTCAACTTGCAAGTTAACTTTCCTCGAATTTATAACTATTGCATATTTAGATAACGCATCCAGAGCGACGACTGTATCCTGAAATGTTAAATAAACACCTTTACAATGATATTATTCTGAGAACACCTGAGATGGTTTCAAAATCACCAATGTGATCTAGTTGAAATGAGGCTAATGCCTGATTCATTGATGTTAAGACGAAACCCACAGTAACGAATATTCTAGACAATTTCCTTCTTTAAATAAAAATTGCAATTAACAAAAGAATTGTTTTTCGGGCGAACAAAGTTATTCGTGTTAAAAAGACGCAATGCTAAGTAGGCAACTGCCTAAGGCATGCGAGATCATCAGGGCTCATGTCTGCTTAGCCTCCAGGCACCTTTTAGATTTTATTATATTATTACTAGGCTACAGCCACAGTATAGTATATACCGTGGCTGTATTTTTTTTAAATATTATACCGTGGATACAACCATTAATGAAGTAATGGGCTGAGATATTGTGAATCACTTATTCAACGAGTGTTCTCAACATTACTAGTGAATACTAATTATGAATTGAATGTAATTTCGATCTTAGTGTCATTCAAATGACAAAACAGTGCCTGAAAAACCGTTAGTTTCATATAATTTGATTGAAGGGCAATTTTTGAGTCAGGTGCTTTGCATAGTGTATACTACAATGAATTGTATGTTTGTCATTGAATTTCAAAAGGCCTTAAGTATTGTTCGCCAATTATTATAAATTTCTATTTTGATTTGTAAATATTTGAAGGCCCTACGATGAGGTTCCCATTAAGATGATTTTTATATTTTGAAAGAGATTTGATTATTAATGTTGGCTATGAGACTCTAATTAATTAAAAATTGAAATTCGCTCTGTTGTTGATGTGTTTACCAATATTGTATAGATTAATGTCATCGATGTTGGCAAAAACTCACCTGTGTAGATTTGAACCCACCATAAGGTCCTTTCTTTGTGGTTAACCAACGAACTATCGAATGAGCATTAGCCAAATTTTCAGTTGTGTTGTATTCTAGTAACGAGTGAAGAACATAACTTGTCACTTCTATGTCTGTGGCTATTGAACCATTACTATCTACAACAAATTTGGCAATGGTTATGTTGGTTCTTGTCACGTTTGTTAATTAATTATGCCGATTGAATGTTGTGGTCCTGGCTGTAAGAGAAATTAGAACAACGGACCAAAAGTTGAAATCTTTAGTTTTCTTAAGGATAATAAACTACGGAAACAGTGGATATCGGCTGTCCCTGTGAAACATTTCAACCCCTCCTCCATATACTAGAGAATTTTCATATTGCACCTTTCCGAAGCTGATCTGGCAACAATAATAACATAGCTTTCTAGTAGTGGTGGTACCATGGTAAGTAGACATTTTGTCAATTATTTTGAAATTAGAACAAATTGGATATAACATATTTTGTATTATAAGTGACAACAATGCATTCAACAGCAAAGCCGAAAACAATTTTTTCAAACATGACAAATTAAGTATCGTGTATCCTCATCCGGTTGATAATTCAAGACCATTATTTTATTTGTTCGATTCGGTTCACGTTCCCAAATGTATAAGAAATAAATAAATTCAAAACCCAATCAAATTATGCAGTAACCCAATTTGACTCGGGAGACAAAGGTATAGCCTCATTTTATGTTTTAAAAAAATGCATGAACTAGAACATGATAAATTGTTAAAATTTGGATATTCTTTGAATTTGAGAGCACTCTATCCTACAATATGGAACGCCCTTAAGGTATTCAATGAATATGTTATACAGGCTCTACTTCAATTTGGTTCAAATATAGAGCATTCAAAATTCACAATCCAGTTTATAAATTAATATTAACTTTGTGGAGAATAATGAATGTAAAAAATCCAACCCAAAAGGCAACGATTAAGACATATTTTCCAGGAACCTAACGTCTAAGATACCTTAGAGGATGATTCAAAAATTAAGTTTTTAATACATTTATTAAATTGGTGAGATACTTGGAAGTCTAGTACGGCTTTAAATAAATTAACAATACCGACACATACACCATGATGACACACACTTCACGGAATTTTAGAAATAATTTCATATTGTTTCAATGACCTCAATTTAAATTGTTAGGAAAATTTCAAACAGATCCATTAGAAGACAGGTGTTAAATTTAAAAAAACAAATGGAGTGCAACTAAGGACTCTGTTCACGTCTGCCAACTCCGTTAAAACAGAAAGTCCTGATATATGTCCTCAAATTAAATAAAACTTTAGTTTTGCTGTCGGTATTGTGGCATTGTGCCGTAACCCCGGCCGTAAAGTACGGGGGAACAGCTGCAACATAGACTCTGACTTGTGGCTTCACGATCGAGCGTTCAGGCCTTGTATTATAGAGGGTTTTGGCTTTGCACATCTTCTTCAACCAGCCACCTGCTTTCGAAACATTTAATGCAGAGTTCGTAGCCCTCAAGTTAGGAAAGATCGGCCTAATAGGGCCATTGAATACATCGTACATTCCAAACAGCTGGGAACACCACAGGACACCATTCTCGGGCCCTTATTGTTTTTATTATATTTTTATAATTATTACATAATGATAAGAGTTGAGGATATGATAATCATATGTAAATGATCTCTCGGATAATGTAAAAGACATTAACCTAATGCAATACACACTGCAATCGCAGTATCGAATACCAATAGCGGTCAATTGCAAGTACAACGGGAAGCATCTGCTTGTGAACAACAAGAAAACTACATTTCACGGATTCAGGTCTTCATCATGCTTGTCACTCTTAGACATCCCCACAACGAGCTACACCAAATATCTTGGATTTTATTAGATGACTGGCTTAACTGACAAGAACCAATTAATTATATATGTAATCCTAACATTGAAGAATACATTAAGTAAATATATGCTTTGAAAAATTTTGGTATATTTCTATCTATCTATTTATAATGAATGTTGTACAATCCTGGCAATCATTTACCTTTATTGGTCCACCACAACATATTCTGTCCCTTTTGTCCAACTTCCAGTAGTTTTTTCAGAACCCTATTCGCTTCACTTAACCAATTGGCTTTGAATAGAGCATATGAACTGATAGCCAACGTATACCTATCAGGATTACTGTAACCACGTATACAGTACTTCGCGTTGGTTACTACATGATCTGGGATGAATATGTTTGCTTCAAATAAACTCAATATCACGTAGGAAGTGAGTCCTGATGTACTGTTTTCTGTATCAGTTCCGCCCTGTAAAAATATCATTCATTGATTGATACTGTCAGTCTATAATATTAATAAAGGTTCTACTAACCATATCCTGAAAAACATGCATCATGGTATCAAAGCAGCCGTTCTCTAGTTGATGGCTGTATATCCATTCAACAGCTCTGTTAATTATTTTTTGATCGACATAAATGAATTCTTTCGCTAATTGTAAAGTTTTTACAACAAATGTAGTCAAAAACATAGACCCAAAAGGATCATGGTAGCCGAAAGGGGCGAAAGATCCATCTTTCAATATATAATTCAATATCCTTTGATAACCTAGAAAAACCAATATAATCAACTATTCCGTCTTGATCTTCTCTTCAAAATATTTTAATATTGTGAAGAGTAATCAACTTAACCAATTTTCAAATTTTTGACAGCTTTTTGTTGTACGGATAACGTTAACTTTTTGACAGCTCTTAAATATCTCAGAATATATAAATTTGGAGCCATAGTCGCCATTATTTGTTCGCCACATCCAGTTGGCATGACCAAAAGCTTATCAAGATTCTAGAAGTAAAACATCTTCAAAAAGAGGTCAATATATAATTAATATTTTACGTACCTCTATTGTATCTCCTAGTAAATCGGCATTGAAGGAAAGTTTGGATTTTGCGGTTTTGGACACTGTATTGTTGGGCACATATAAATTCCATGTAATGTTATTCGATGAATTACTTTCTTAAAATATAAAATGAATCAATTATTTTGAAGAAGAAAGATCAATAAAAATGTTGCGTTCTAAAATCTTCTAAATTATAAGCATTGTGGCTTTCGTGTTTTTTCTGTTTTGTTTGGAAAAAAGAAAGATGAGAAAATACAATTTACCTGAACCGCATAATAATTCAGATTTCGTCAAGGTAATTTGGTATCCTTCAGGCTCCACAATTATTGTTTTAACTACTATATCCCTAGAATAATTTATTATGTCAGAAATCGTTTTCAACATAAATAACCAAAATAAATATAACAAGGATCTCATGTTAAGTACTAATAAGTGGTAAGGTTTTCTAGATTGACCAGTGACATCACAACCCGATAGTTCTTGATAGCAGTTTCGCCTTCTCGGGCTCATCAGCAGAACGAGTAGGGTTGTGACGTTACTGGTTAACTGATATACATGGGTATTGTGCGGTGCTTTGTCACGTTTGCCCTAAATACTAACTACGGAATAAACTTTTATTTCTCGGGGGCCTGGTTTACTCCTCTTCGAAGACTTCTGCTAGGGCCCACGACACCACCAAGCGTATTACAATGGATAGCCTTGTACCTAATGTAGCTACAGTGAATTATAAACAGGGCCCGAACAGGCAGAATGATTAGTATTAGATTTGCAGGCTTTAATTGCAAAAAAAATACTTGGTGACTTCTCGGCTAATCAAATGATGTCGCAAATAAACACGGAATTTCCAATAATAAATTTATTTCTCGCAATTGTATAATAAGAAGAATTATTGAATGAAACTAACAATACCGAGGATCACACGACCCCATAGAATGTAAGGAAGCTCGAGCAAAGGGAAAAAAAAGAAAAACGGTCCAAGCAAGCAAACTTTTCACCGAATGATCTTGAATAAATTTTTAAGAGTGGGTATAATCATGCGGTAGCAAACAATCTTCAGACTATGCAAGCATTGCAAGTGAATAGCGATTAAAACGATTTCTAATCCACTCTGGGTATCTGAAACCAACCCATCGGTATACCAGAAGCGACTGAGCACAAAAGATCTTCTGTAGCGTCGAAAAAGAGAAAAAGATTTTTGTACTTATGGTTGTAGTGCAGCGAACTGCATGAGATAAATTGATAATATTGTTCTCTACAATTTTTGGTTTCAACAGTTTTCTATACAACCTACTGTTCCCGCGGTCAAAATTCAAAAATATTTTGATATTCTCAAGAATGCCCAAGGGTGCGGGTTGAAACTTTTTGCCCCGCTAACGATATATGAAAAATAGATTCGGTAATTTTTTTCCACAAAAGCTACTGTATTAATATAGAGCAAAGCAGCAGAAACTCTCTCGCCAAATCTCTTTCCGTCGAGCCATTTCATCAAGTTTGGATATAGATAAAAATAGCAGGGGGCCAAATCTGGAGAATATGGTGAACTAATACGTAGCGCAATTCAACCAATTTTGCCATTGCGACTGCGGACCTGAGCGTCGGTGCGTTGTCCTGGTGGAAGAGCACTTTTTCTTTGCCAAATTCGGCCGCCTTTGCTTCAAAAAGGCGTCGGATCGATCCAACAGCTCTGCATAATATACGCCGGTGATCGTTTTGCCCTTTTCAAGGTAATCGACATGGATGATACCTGGTGCATCCCAAAAACTGTCGCCATGACTTTGTTGGCCGATAAACCCACTTTGACCTTTTTCGCCTTCGATTCCCCAAGACATATCCACTGTTTCGCCTGTTCTTTGATCTCTGGTGTGTTGTGATGAATCCATGTTTCGTCCACGGTTACGAAACGACGCAAAAAGTCCTTCTTATCGCTCTTGAACATCGCCAAGCACTTCTTTGTAATTGTCACACCGTAGCGCTTGTTGTCAACAGAGAGCAAATGCGGCATCCATCTGGCAGATAGCTTCCTCATATTCGAAAATTTACGCAAAATGTTCCGTATTCGTCCGGTTGAGATGCCCACAGCCTCAGCAGTCTGGTGCACTTTAACTCGCCGATCGCCTAATATCAACCATGGATTTTATTGACGATTTCTGGCATTGTAACCTCAATTGGACGACCAGAACATTCGACGTCCTTTGCGGTCCTATTACCACAACAAAAATCACTAAACCACTTGTGAATCGTTCCAATCGATGGTGAAGAGTTCCTATTAAAGAGCGATGCTTTGGTTTGCGTAATGTTTTCTCCACGCAATAAATAATGTTCAATCAAGACGCAAAATTCACTTTTTTCCGTGTTTACAAAGTCTTCAAACACAGAACTGAATGACATATGTTGACATATGACATGTAGAACTATTGTTGTAAAAGACATGTGTCACCTACAGTATCGGGTCAAGATTTTATACCATCACGAAATAAATGTAAGTGAGGAAACGAATCCTGGAAAAAGATATACTTACAGCTAGCTCTAATTTACCTTTTGTATATCACAGTTTCTGGCCCACATTGTCCTGGATAATTGGCATCTATTTCAGTAAAAACCATCAAATTAGTAGTTCCAATATCGGTTCCGTTCAAAAGAAAAACGTGAACTGCAGTGTTAGAAGGTAATATACAGTAAGAACCACTACGGCGATCAGTTAATAAATTCAAACCACTAGAATTTCCTAATGTAATTCTTACCTAAAAACAAGCGTATCAATTCCCTATTTAAACTAGGATTTCATTAGTACTAGGAGTTTGAAGCAGTTACAGCATTGTTTGAATAATACGTTAATCAACGGTTACACCTATCAGCAAAATCCAAAATTGTTCAACCAATAATTTGATTCATTGAGAAACTTTTATCAAAAAGTACTTACTGGCAAATTGTAGTTCATGTAATTAAATACGATAACACGCAAATGCAGAAGTTCCCCCCTTTTGATGGAATAAGGTGTAAGTATATTTACGAAAAATGGTTGAAAACTTGTAATATTGATTTTCTCGCTAAATCCTATACCATTGGTTGGGGAAACGCACATGACATTAGTTAACCATGTTGTTATCGTATGTGGTAATTTTTTCTGAATTTGCTGATTTCCTCTGCAAAAAAAATTATAAAATGTCACATTTCAAGAGCACAAACAAATACAATTGTATGTTCACAAAAACGTTACATCAATTAGCGGCTGAGTTAAATCTTTGTTAGCATCTCGTTAACATATGATTAATCAAATTTATAGACGAAGCTATTTCAAAAACGAGCCAGACGAGTTGTATTGGTTTACAAGATGGACAAGTAAAACGCTATCAACGATTTGGAAAGTTGGGTCTGATCACAAACGCTTCAAGGGAAATAAATCAATCGAACACATCGTGTAGTTATCGCTATCGTTATAATTTTTGTATATGAGATGTAGTCACGAATTGTCATACGGATCCTATTGAGTTAGATCCTTTTTCGATGCTACTTATAACTGAGAGGTTGCGATGGACCTCCCTCGGAGTTCGTTCCACAGTTACTGTTAGTAAATAATATAACATCCATATACACACCTCACTGGAATAAGTTCCCACAACCATGTTTCAGGGAAGTATGACCTAATAGCCGGAGATTTGTCTTCGTTCTGTGAATCATACTGGTAATGGGTGGTTAAAAATTGTGCTGAAATATTGAAATCGTCAGTAATTGCTTATTGTGGTAATGATAATGGAATATCTGTATTCACAAGAGGCGTGTTGGGTGTTAATATTTACCTGCATTACTGGAACCTACCCTAGGACCTGAAACAAGAAGCTCTTTAGTAAATAAAAAGTATTTTTTGCGGTCAGTAAATGATTACGAAGAACTGATATAAAACATGGAAAATGTGACACTCAATTAGGATATCAGTTCTCATGATCTAACGCCAAGGGTCTCCAAACTTTCTAGCCTTAGGGCCATACTGTTTACTCCAATAAGTTCCAAGGGCCAAAACCGTTTTAATTTTCCTGCCATTATCTATAATTTCTAGACTAGTCGGCGAGGACGCGCCCTGAGCGAGCATAGGCTTGCTATATTCGCTAGTTCAATTAGTGTTGTGTACTAACTATACTTTATTGTTACAACCGCGACCCTTGACGACACCTGGTGGTCACACGCGGAAATAGGTAGTGGTAGTACCCTTTATCTCTAACAGACAGCGTTAGTAGTACTTTCGAAAGCGCAGTAGCAATTAAACATTCGCGAGTAATCTCGATGTATCGAGAAAGTTCTGGTGTATTCCACTCACTTTTAGATGGTAGTAATTGAAGTATAAAAAGGCTAGCGGCGCGACCGCGAGTCAGTTCGCCTAGGGAAGGCGAAGGAAGCGAAACTGTCTGTTGTGAAATAAAGTAGTGCGTAACGTGTTTGTGCGTGTTCAAAATTATTATTACTATTACTACTGATGGAGGCAACAACATGTGTGGTAAAAATAAAGGAGTGGTTGCTCTTGTGTCAAAGGCTTCAGAAAATGATGGTGGTTCAAAACCATTCCACGAGATCCACTCGGCTGAATCACCGACAATTCCGCGAGTTTATTGAAGAGTCCTTCGGCGCTTTTTTGAACTTCGAGCAGTGATCGAAATTTTTTTTGTATGAAAAGCATCGCCCTCTTACCGAATAACAAACTAGCGAATGGCTGTGGAAGTTAGCATTCTATGTCCATTTGACAAAACATGAACGAACTGAATTTGAAATTGTAAGGGAAAAACCAACTTCTCCCTGATTTATACACTAATATCAAATCGTTCCGACAGAATCACAATTAAGTGAAAAATGTTCCATACATTTTAAAACACATGTGAAATATTCAGCCACACTACTGAGACTAAGTTGCCCGTCGATTTTGCAATCGAAGCTTTGGGTGCTTTGAAGATAAATTTTGACACTCGTTTGTCAGACTTTGATGTTATTACGAATGAAATTAAGATTTTCTAGAATCTGATCTAACCTAACACATACCATTGTAGCAAGCTTTGGTAATTACTTTAAGATTAGTAATAACTATTGTTCCAAATTTCTAAAAATGGAAAGATTCAGATTGCATATCAGTTGAGATGATATATACATACAGTAAATATATCGTAAGCGTCGAAGTCTTCAGAAAAAGGAAACACAAAACGTTTCCTTCTGCGCCTCAATTCCCATTCATCATCTAGTGGTGAAGGAGTCTCATACGTCAAAGAAGCAACTGAAACAGAAATTTGGAAAATGCATATGAATATACCATTTTCTTACCTTGAGGAGCTTTGCGGTTGGGATTGATGCAAGTTCTTCTGTTCGATTCGCCATTCGGGAACTCTTGCATGATGTCTCTAATGAAAGAATTGACATTTATATTTTGAATTTGACCCAACATTTTAACAGAGGAATCGATAGCAGAGAGAGAACACAATGAGTCCGGACTAGCTCTAATATTTAGAGTCGCCTCTTCGCCAGGATAAACTGTTTCACGTGTCCAATATGCTTCAACCTATAAAAAAATATTATTATCAGCAGGAAACAATAAATAAATACAAAATTTCATTTGGAAAAATGTTTTGCGCGTCGGCCTTTTTATCAAGTCCAATCTAAACTATCTGCAATCAAAAAGCCTGGCAGAAATTTTTGTTGGATATTCAATTATTTCTGCATGCCTTAATTTTACAACTTCCTACTTTCAAATTTACATTGAGGCTTGAGTTTCTCAACAATATTTATTAGTAATTACCTTATTTTTCAAACAAGCCTCACTGGCAATTTCTTTGGTGGCTACAATTGATTCCCCGTTATTGGCTATATAATACACTAAAAGTTGATACTTCGAAACGATTTCTTCATCCAATTCCAACCTCAGAATAATTTTATCAATTGCCGATCCTTGAGTATTATATTTATGATAGTTTCCTACGATATTTGGTAAATTACTGAAATATATTGGATATTGTGACTGTACAGTGTGTGTTATCTTATCCATGGAGTATATACGCCCTCGACTTTTAACCTGAAAAAATCATTTTACTAGGCAGTTCTACCTTTACACATATGGGAGAGCGTTCATTTCAAAAATCAAATGCTGTGAGCTTGCATCACTAGCCTAGCGTAGTTAACGCATGCGTATACATACCACTTGGGAGTGATCCGGGTTCAAGACTGACTTACAGCGAGTTTTTTCAGAGGCTTTTCTGAAAACTTGGCATATACCAAGTTTTATTCGAGGCACTCCTACATAATTGGTCATAGAAATGCTGGTTCAGTACCTATCTTCTCCTTCCAAACCTATGTCATCATGCCCATTGTATACATCATTCCAAGGAGGCTTGGGAGTCTCAAACAGCCCGCTCCCCTAAGAAGAGGAGAATGAAATACGAACCTCTGATCTTTTCAAGGATTTGGCAATTTGTTTTATTTTTCAGGGACTTTTCACCTTGCCCTCGTATGTCCTAATTTGAAATTGGGTCTAAATTAGGACATATCTTATTCAATAATGGACAACTGATACATTTGTAGTTTATAAGCTATGTTAACAGGAATGCGATTCCTTTTATATAGGCCATACAAGACGCCCATTTCCTATTAGGTTTCATGAACATAAATAAAGATCAATAACTGGTTCCACATATGCAGATACTTTTTTCGATAATAATTATCCTTCCCTGAAATAGACAGTTCACATATTTTTCATATAGCTGATAAAGACTTTGGAAATTTGAAAACTAAAAAACAATACCCTACAGAAATGATCAAACAGACCTAATTTATGTTAATAACAATTCGTCATTTTTAGAATATAAAAGCCCATCATGTAATCTTATAGTAATAATCCTCTAAGTTCTTGCAATACCGATCACAGTAATTCTTCCTACCTAACGCTGAAACTCGAGTAACTGAAGTTACAAATAAAAGTTATATCAATATAGTAGTGTTTAATTTTACAATATGGATGAAATTTCATATCACGTAGTAAAGGATGAAACGATTGAATATGTCACAGTTTTCCATAATCGAACTCTAGATATTTATAGTTGGAACATGATTACGATGAAACATTAGGCGCCACTACAATAATAACTAATAAGCATACCAGCAAATGATTTTTTTGTTGAACGCTCACATTTTGTAACTATTCTCAAATACTAACCATATAATAGAATGTGATATTCTGGTGTTGGAGGAATTTTTCTGTTGTATATAAAATCCCATAATTCTGATACTTCCCACATGGTGCATTCTCTAAAACATTTTGCTCCAAAACAATGTAACTGTCGATTGATGAAAACAATCTAACTACTAATATGCTATCACCAATATTTGGATGGTTTAATGATCTCGCCTAAAAAAATTATCATCAACAACAAAACAACGGTACCTAATATAATGAGGAAGGTGTGGGCGAAAACGCGCTATAAGTTTTCAAGATTTGTGACGTCAGGATTCGGTAAACAATGTCAGTGACTCGGGGGCAGTCATTTAATCTTATGCTGTTTTCGCTCTGTGTTTGAATCGAATTTGGAGTAGTTTCAGTGTAAAAGTTGAAAGACAAGTTTCGTTGATCTTAATCTAGTTTAGCATGTGATGGATGGCTTTTGGTTCACAATCACAACACTAAAACCGAAAAGACATAGCAATAACAGTGCCTGAACATAAATATTATACCAAATTATACTTTAATGTGCCAAAGAATGATGATTTGATGAATATAATATGATTAGCTATGGAGAGACTCGGAAAAACTCTAGTAACTGTTAAATCCATATATAAATACATATGTTTGATGTAATTATTTTATAAGTAGGACATCAAATATGGAATATTCATCACATGATTCGTTTCTTTACTTACCATACTTTTATTATATTAGTTCTTATCTTCGGATCTATTTATATACATATTGAGTTTAAATCAGCGGTATATAGTGATTTAATAAGTGCGAGCGGGAATCAACATATATGGGGATGCTTGGCATTCTATTCCAAGCGCGGCTTGGCTTAAAAAGTATCAATCAATGTATAACCGTGCTTCTATCGCGAGTTACTGCCGTAAGTGAAATGAAAGTCAGTTGGCTTGCCCGCTTCACTTACTGTCAGATACAACTCACTATAGAGGTTGTCCTTGTTACTCTTGTAAAACAATACAATGCGTCTGGCTCGCTCTTACTCAAAAGACTCGCACATACACCGCTGATTTGAAATCAATTCATATATCTATACAGTTGCATGTTCAGTTAATTTACTTTTGGCTACTATTAGGACCGCAAAAGCCTGCTCCGACTCTTGTGTTTGTTCTAGACCGATTCGTATACCAAATTGTGCAGTGTTTTGGCGTGCGGCCATTTTCCCATTCCTGCCTCGACGGATGATGATCCTGAAATGCTGCTCTGCGAACCACAGGGTTTTGATTATGTCCTGCCTTTCAGACTGCCCCCTGCAAGGAACGGGATTGATGTGCACTCCATCTCTTTAGGGAGCCATTCCAGCTAGGCTTATAGACCACCATGATTGCGAGATTTCTCATCGTCGTTGATAAGGGGTGGCATGTCCAGCAAGGCCCTCAATGTTGCAGTCGGTGTTCTTTTCCTCGTGGATGTAATGCGTCTGAGGAAGAGTCTCTTATTCTGTCCATAAGTTTCTGGGCTGTAACCAGTTCGGTACTTCCCCCCTTACGAGAATTGCATGACTGAGTCTTGGGATAATAATAACTGAGTAGATCCACATCAGCTGCTTAGGCCCCAAACTCCACTTCATGCCAATTACTCCCTTACACTGCTGAAATATTATCATAGCATTTGGGCACCTAGTCTCCAGTTGCTTCTGCCAGAGTAGATGTTTGTCCAGGGTGACTCCCGGATTTTACATCGCCCCAGAAAAAACAACTGACTTGCCCCCGATTACCATTTTCTTCAGAGGCTCGATTTTGTATCTGCTGGGTAATATGATAATGGTAGTTTTCTCCGGGTGAATGAAGAGTTTAATCTCTCTACACCATACTTCTGTAATTATCGTGGCTTGTTGAACAAACTTCTGCAAGGTACCCTCGTAGGCTCCTCTGAGGAATATGGCAATGTCATCCGCATAGCCTTGTGCCTTAATCAATACCAGCACGGTTTAATCTTACTAGCAGCTCATCTACGACCAAACTCTATAAAAGAGGTGAGAGTACCCCTCTATGGACACCCTTCTTAAGCCGAACCTTTCAGAGTATAACCATGCCACGTCGTGAAGAGGTACCTTCAAGGGTGTTCATAATCCACCCTATTAGGTCTCGAGGGATACCATGTCTCCTTAACAGTATACGTATTTTAAGATTCAGTGCTACGTCAAAATGAATGTTTCAATTCTGTGAAACTAAGTTAACTTTTACAAAATTATGAAGGGAAAGTGTATTTGCCATTGATTTACCGATGGCTTTAGAAGGTGAGCAAGAATTTATAAGTTACGTTTTCTGGTGACTTCCTCTATAAGTCACTCATTGATGCCATATAGTTCTATAAAATACTTACAGTAATTCTGAAATGTATAACGGTATTTTTGAGTGGCAAAATATTGAATTCTATAGTATTATCTTCTTGAAGTGTGAAATTTGCACACTGTTCATTATTCAAATAATTCCAACTCTTCTTAATAGCTACATTATAGCAAACTTCTACCAATTCATTCTGTATATTCGTCTGTACGTTACTGAACTGTATTTTTCCATGATAAGGTAGTCCAGGTTTGAAACTGTTTTCTGACACAATTTTCATGTGGTACTCTTTGAGATACACTAAACTTTTTGCATTTGCAATCTCCAACTTATCAGTTCCATATTCAGTGACAGTTGCTGTAATGTGGATATGTATTTTCGGATCGAACATATGAAATTTTTGTTTGATGCCCCTCAAAGATAATTGTTCATTTGAGAATGTGAAGTTCGTGCACCCGCCTGACATCTACAACGAAAAACGATTAATTATACTCATCTTTTAAGGAAAGAATCACGTGACCTATTTATGTTAAAATTTACTATTGTTACTTCGATGAAGGCTGTATTAAAAATAGGCATAGACTATGAATACACACAATACAAAATATCTTGTAGGATGATACATCTGAAGAAGAACTAGATCTAAAATGTTTATTTCTCAAAAAGTATGAGTGGCATTTCAAAAAGGAATCTGCCCAACACTGGCGTGAATAACACCCCTCAAACCACGCTGTGCGAAGGTTTGCTTATCCAAGGGGCGCAAATATAGCAGGAAAAAGAAAAATCTTAAATGAAAGGTGTGATTTGAATTTACCAATTTGAACAATAATTCATACGTTATATCCTGTAAAATCGAATAAGAAGTCAACATTTATATGGAATCATACATTTTGTTAAAATGTAAATAAATCATGAACTCAAGTTTTTTATAATGGAAACGTCTGCAGTTATTAGCTGGTAGTAGAATTACTGATCCGCAATCCGCAATTTCTGGCGAAATTTTCGAAAAAATCTCGTTCAAAAGTGTTAATCCTCAAATTGCTATGTGTAGAAAGCAAGAAAGCATTCGGTGTGGAAAAAGTGGGTGTAGAAAGTCATGTGTAGGATTACCCCATGTAGGATCTGACCCATCCCAATGAACTTTCTCTCGATTTCATGTCAAAGCTTATATTGTCTTGTTTGCTAATCGTAACATCAGCCTTAATTGAAAGCTATGTATGGGTCTGGTTTTGTTTAAATAATATTACAAATTTGAGAGAGATGGATAGTATTAATCATGAGGTACTGTAGTTCAACTGCTAGAGTATGGTGGTGAACGGATATAGCCATTAATTTCTAAATAACAAGGCCAGTGCTCTGGCCATTCTGTGAGCATTTGGCATATGGAAAATATGTACCTGCCTATACCTGATTTCTTTTAAAACTTTGCAAATTCCTTAAGGATGGTCAACAAACATTCATGATAATAAGAGACAATATGTAGAACAGAATTTATCCCTGGGTCGGTAATGAATGCTTTACAAATTGATTTACATTCGAAATTAGAGACATTTTTTTTATAGATCTGAAATTGATATTTCAGTAAATAGATTGACACCGCCTCGAATAGTTTGAACCCAGTCAGAGTTTATTAGAAATTATAGATTCAGGTTCTTTAATAAATAGGGATTTTAATAAAAATAAGGATGACGATGGTTTCCTTTTCATTTCTGAACAGCTAAAATTAAATTCTAATGATTTTGAACAAATTTTATGATTTCGACTTCAATTTTATTACCTATTATACCTATATCCCTCATTTATAAAATAAATCATGAAATGCTTCATAATTTGGAAGAAACAATAATAATTATTGATTAATTTGATTTGAATATTGTTTTAGGCTCGGTTTTAGGTTAATAATTAATTTCATCAAAATTGTTAGAATGCTCTCTGCATTCTAACGGCGGACCAATAGATGTGACGTCACATAGACAGTGCTCAGGCCTTGTTATTTAGAAGGTAATGGCAATACGACGTAGCTGAATAAAGGGAGAGGACCCAAGCGAAGCTTAAAGCCCACTAAGGGGGGACTGGGGTCTCCCCAGAAAAATGGGTTGGACTATGTTCGGCGTAACTGCTCGAGGGAAAGAGAGGACAAAGTCAGACATAACCTTATATCCAATAGATGGAGATGATGGGGTTGTAAAAACCCCATAAATCTAAGCGTCTTTCCCAAACTGGGGAAAAAAGTACATCACCAAAGGTGCTTAAGCTCAGATAGATAGTTTGTTGTGGAATAACTCAGTTTAATAGAGAGGCCTACGATGGATTCATAAATCGTTATTCCACTTCGTATGGTTTCATTTTTCATAACGTTTTATAGTTTTGCAACTCATACGGGGGAACGGTGAAAAGTCCCTGAAAAATGAAACAAATGATGAAATGATTTATTTGGTCAAAATTTACTTTATTTCTCAACATAATCTCCTTGTAGCCCAATACACTTCGTCCAACGTTTTTCTAATTTTTCGATCCCTTCCAAATAATATGATTTCGACAATCTTTCATAATAGGCGTTTGTTTCAGCGATGACCTCATCATTGTAGCCAAATCTCTTTCCAGTGAGCCATTTCTTCAAGTTTGGAAATATATAAAAATCGCAGAAATATGGTGTAGAATATGGTGGATGACGAACCGATTTGGACCGCAATTCATGCAATTTTGCCATTACGTCCTGTGAGCCGATGCGTTGTCCTAGTGAAAGAGCACTTTTTTTCTTTGCCAAATGCCACCACTTTCACTTCAAATCGGCGTCGAATCTATCCAATAGGTCTGCATAATATAAGCCGGTGATCTTTTTGTCTTTTTCAAGATAATCGGTATGGACGATACCTTGTGCATCCCAAAAAACTGTTGACTTTGTTGGCCGATAAACCCACTTTGGCCTTTTTCGGCTTTGATTCGCCAGGACAAGTTCACTGTTCATACTGTTCTTTAATCACTGGTATGTTGTGATGGATCCAAGTTTCGTTCACGGTTACGAAACGGCGCAAAAAGTCCTTTTTATCGCGCTTGAACATCGCCAAACACACCTTTGAAGTTGTCACACGGTCGCGCTTGTTGTCAACAGAGATCAAATGCCTGCACCCATCCGGCAGATAGCTTTCTCATATTCAAAAATGTATGCAAAATGTTCCGTATCCGTTCGGTCGAAATGCCCATAGCCTCATCAGCAATCTCGTCGATCGTCCAATATCATACTGTGTATTTTATCGACGATTTATGGCGTTGTAACCTAAATTGAGCGACCAGAACGTTCAGCGTCCTTGGTGGTCATACCACTACAACGCAAATCAGTAAGCCACTTGTGAATCGTTTCAATCGATGGTGAGTACTCTCCATAATGTTTAACAAGCGTTGCTATGGTTTGCATGATGTTATTTCCACGCAAGAAAGAATGTTTAATCAGGACGCGACATTTACTTTTTTCCACGTTTACAGAAATTTTTAAGGTTGCTAGCTTTCGATGGGTGTCGAAACAGAACTAAATGACATATCAGTCTGAAAATGTTTATGCGTTCTAGTTAAAGATGGTACATCATAAATGTCACATGGGAATTTCGATTGTGGCGCCAACTGTTTTATTTTTCAGGGACTTTTCACCTCACCCTCGTATGTACTAATAATATTATCAATCGTAATACTACTTACTTTCTGCATAACATAAATTGGCTTCATATTGTTGTGCGAGTCCGTCAACTTAATTAAAGCATTTCCTTTAAGTGGTTTACCGTAAGAATATTTTGAACAAACCTCGAATTTTATAACGTTGGCTTCATAATAAATAGTTTTAGGATATGTAATACTGATATCAAATCTTGGCAGAATATATTTAGTTACTTCGAAATGTTTCGTTACGCCATTCACTTCTACTTTCCATTTACCCTAGAATATGATTCAATTAACATTATCATAACAGTTTCTGGATTCGAAAGTAGATACCAGAATTGTATCTTTCAACAGTTGATGTTCCAATTGGACTAGACCTCTGTCTGTTGTAATATTCTCCCAAATGGCTACTGATACGTCATACGGATTTCGAATTCGCACTTCCGATATCTGAAATGAATAACACTTAATCTCTTGGTTTCAATAATGAGGGATTAATATGGATCATGATTCATATAAGTGGATGTTATAACAATTGGGGTGGCTACTATAACCCAAAATATGCAGAAAGGCATAGTTCCGCAAATGGACGGCCGCCCTCCTTTTAATTTACGACATCTGCTCCCATGCAGGAAACCCTAAAATTTGCGCAAATTTGATCTCATCGCTGCAGATCCTCGGAGTCATTTGAAGGCGTAGCATACACTAATTTTTCTCTATATCACCAAATAAATTAATCAATGGGTTTTTAATTCGACGTTCTTGCAGGTCGTGATACAGGTCCGCCCCATCCCTGTCCATTTTCGTTCAACAGTTCCGTGTAAGTACTCTCTGACTAAAAACAAAAAATGCGTGCCGGGGCACCATAGTGATGAAGCGATATTTTGTTACCTTTGTTTTAAAGGAATATCGCCTAAAGGATCAAACAGTGTGTTCTGTAGTTCTGTCGCTTAAAACACTCATTCAAATGTTCTATGAAAAACGTACCTGATATCTGGATTTCATATAATACGATGAGGATTTCCTTCGGCCCATATATTAGTAATAGTAATATTGGCAACAACTATAAGCAAAATCAATCATCCTTATCCACAAAAATATTGTCAAAGTACTGAGGACCATTCAGCTACCAAATAGTCATAGTAAACAAAATCGTGGTACGGGTGAAGCTGTTGCTCGCCGACAATTCTCCAAACAAGAGGATCATTATGTCCTAGATTGACTAATATTCTCCGGATTCTGGCCTACCCGTGCTAAATTTCCCTCTTTACGATACCCATAGATTGGTATGTGGCTTATGGGCTAGAAGCCTCACCACCGCACTTGCATTGTGTATGCCCTCTTGTTATGTTAGAGTTGCCTGTCTAGATTCGTCTTTATTACTAGAATCCATAGGCCAGACCTCAGGTCCTCCATATAATGGGAGGATTGTGGTTTTTTCTTTTTTGTCGTTGAGAACCTTAGTCTTGTTAGGCCTTAGCACAGTATGTGTACTGAGGTCTCCTCGTCTTCTTGGCAGAACCTGCATAGGGTTGTATCTGCCAGTCCAATGTTGTTCATGTGTTTGTTGAGTCTACAATGACCTGTGAGGAGCCCAACTATGATGCTAGTTCTGGCTTAGTAGGTACTCTGTGAATTTTGGCGATGGTTCTTTAATGAACTCTTTGGCCTATCTCATTCCCGGAGCCTTGTTTCACCATTCCCTAGCTTGAGTTTTCAACCAAGTACTGTTATATGATTTGCGCAGCACTTCGCTATACCACAGAAGGGTTCTGGATCAATTAGTGCCCTCGTGCTCCTTCTCGGGCCAGTGAATAAGCCTCTTCGTTGCCTTTTCAGTATGTTTTGACTGCCCAATTCTTATAGGATTTCTAACAGTCCCCAGACAGGTTTGAAATTGACCTGTTTGATCTGTAAGGACCTGAATGTTTTTATAGCCGCTTGGCTGTCAGATTACATGGCGATGGTTTTTCCCTGAAACTCTTGCCTTAATAGCTCTTCGGCACAGTGATGTATTGCAGCAACAACGTCACGTGTTTGCCCAAACTCAGTGAGATTCTTGTCTTTGACTTGGCTATATATTCCCCATTATGGGGTCGGTTTCCAACTCATTGTATAGCTCGTTGTACATTTTACCAGGGGTGGTCACGGACCTTGGTTTCTAGGAATTTTGGAACTGCTTCCCAAATGAACAATACAAAACAAAAATGCTAGTTTTTCCGAATGAAAACATGGACAAATACTACAAAATCTCCGAAAACGTCCATTCGCATACCTATGTTCATAGTGACTTTTCTGTATATTTGGGCCATACTATCTCTCCCCCCCCCCTCCAAAATGTGAAACACTGTTTTTACACCCTGTATTAGTTATATAATGAGTGTTAGGAAATTTAATGTTTGACATTATGTACACAATAATGGTTGTTATTCATTCAGAAACACTTACCCTGTACTGTAATGGAGGTTTAAGATCATTATTAAGAATTAATATTCTTAATTTTATTTTATCTCCTGGTTTGTACATAGGACGATCTGATTCAAGAAATGTCAGCTTGCTATTCGGATATATTAGTATAGGATCTTGATTATGAGCTGAATAAACGACACCGTATATTTGTACTTGCACTTTGATACTTACAAACTGCGGAGTTGGTCTATTGTGATCAGGAATGTTCAACTTGAAACAAATGTGTCCTAGAATTATTATAAATTTTGGATTACCGTTCGATTACCATTAAAGTGTTTTAAATATAGTTAAGATTGAGTTCAAATAAAAACTACATCCCCAAAGCATACGATCTTCCAAAATTTTCCGAATTTTCGAGGAAATATCCTTTCTGAAAAAAGAGTTATCTAGACTATTTTGGGGGTGATCTCAATGTGTGCATATAAGCATAATCCACTGTGAAGGCAATTGCGTTCCTGTAGGTCGTAAGGATCCAATAATTTGCAAATCTGTTTAAAGTGGGGAAATGTGCAATATATTGTTTTAAGGCGCAGTAGTCCTTGCAATTAGTAATTTTGACATCCATCCAGTTTTTCATAACGATCTAGTATTTTATTGAACTATAACGAAAACAGTGTTTGGCTGTTGAAATTAAATCATTATACTTATTTCAGAGAAATCAAAAAGCGTATGCTCTACTCAGCTACTCAACATTGGAAATGACAACAATAGTGTATTAAAGAAACCATTATTTTTTGCTTTTCAGAGCATTTCTAGTAAAAGCGTTCTTCTAGTTTTTTGCAATATGTTATTTTTTTCTTTTTTAGCAGTAAAATAACTCAAACACTTTTTTAATATTTGGGTCATGGGACATTTTTGTGATTACCTACTGTTTTGTCTTTCCTTATTAGCTTCTAACGAAAGTATACAGTTTTAAATGTTAAATACAAGTTGCTCCTAAAATAGGTGGTCAATTTGGGAGTACGTCAAATAATGAAAAACCTCCAAAATTTTTTTCTCTAAAGTGTCTCCTAAGAGAGATACACCCCTTTAAAGTTCAACCCTGAAAATCGGTTTTTTATCTTAACCTCTAGACCGTTAGACCTTATTCAAATTTGGTACAGGTGATGCTGATTTGTATACCTATGATTCAGTGAAATAAATTTTTACGAAAACAATCCAGCGGCTTAGATACTGGAAGGCTTACTCCTTTTTCCAACCCTAATTTGTATGCCACTAAATATTCTACATTCGGCTTACAAAAAAGTTACTCTTGCAAATTTATGATTGGAGTTGCCGTTTTAGAGATATTCGAGTTTGAATTTTTAAAGAACAACTTGAACATAACGAGTTTAAGAATTAAAACAGGAATCCTATGGTATTATCATTTTAATAATTTAACAAGAAAACAGGTAAACAATTTTTACGTAAAACATGTATCACAGAAATTATACTTTTGTCACAATTTCCACTTCTCAAAATGTACTCCATCTACTATGATGCATTGATGCAATCTATTTTCAGAGAAAAAATGCTCGACTGAGTTTTTGCTCTTGTGTAATTTCAGTAAACGCATCTTCAATTCACTGGTGCAATTGTTCCGTAATATCAAATGCCTACTTTTGTCTTTCATTTGGCCCCAAACAATAAAGTCCTGGCGATTAAGGTCCGGTGATCTCTCAGGCCAATTTTTGGGAGCATTATTCCCACGGCCAATCCATCGATTTTGAAAAGTTTCAGACAATCACTGACGACATTGTCTACTAAAATGAGGAGGGGCGCCGTCATGCATTACCAAAGGGCATGAGTAATTTTTCTACCAAAAGGCTTCTCGTCAGCCTAAATACGTTCATTTCGGATATTTTTTCATTATTTGACGTACTCTACGTGCTTCCGTTTTTTGCCACCATTTTTAGGAATACCTTGTATATGTAGTGGTTTCGATTGAAAAACTGTTAACCTTGTAAACCTCAATTTGAAAGCGACAATGGAAAACTTCTCAAGTCGAAACATTTGATGCAATTTTATTAATTAGTACACATGCCACAAATTATTCATCCTAATAAATAATGATTCAATAAATCAATATGAACTCAACATCCGTTAGTGTTTGATATAAACAAACAGTTTATATTCATATCTACCATTTTTTCATCCTAATGCATCCTTCAATCGTACGAGAATTCACACAAACATGATAAGAAGTTTTTATATAACAGGAGCAAGGTTATTTCATCACTCTGAAGAAAAATGAACTCACTCCGAGTATCCTTACCTGATTGTAATATTTTATCTGTGTAATGATGTTTCTCTCTAAATTTCAGATCAATTTTAACCTTGGCAGGTATGCTCGCATCATGGAGGGTAAGACATACTAGCTCTGTTTCCCCAGCTTTCAATGTGTGTGGTATTGTGAACAAAAATCCTGGATTTTTTTTCCGCAGGTTGTCAGCATCATTTCTAAAAATTGCAATTTGACTTTTTATACTTGAAAAAGTAAGAGCGTTATAAACCACAAAATCAGTGTTCAAGGATCCTCAAATTAAACTTTTCATGGTTCATGCATGATTATATTTATCGATTACGAAAACCTCCATGTTAAAGGTTCAATGTTGTATTTTAAAATGTGTATGAGCGGCCATATTGAAACAGCTCTAACATCTAATGATAATAGATAACAAATCATTGTATATATATGATTCTTGCAGAGCTCCCTCCCACTTGCAACGTGAATAATGGAGTACCTAACAGGAATCATTTTCGGTTCTCTACTATTCAGATTCTACACTCATATACACGTAACGAAGTCATCCAAAACTAATAATTTGACTTGTTTTTGTTTGGCATGTTTCAGAGTTGGAGTTTTACCTTCTGGTGATTCCTTCCGACCATTTATCAGCAGGTAAATAATTGCCTGAAATAATGTTGGGTGTTTCTTTTATGATTTTGATCGCTTTGTTTTCTAGCTGCGTCTCTAGTCAATATCTTGTATAGACGGACATACTGGTATGGTTAGTTTGGATAACTAAGATTATTTACGAATATATTTTAAGAACTATTAAGTCTATTTAATCAACTTATTACTACATGTGGAATTTAGATTGTGTTTCATTTTTCGATAATGTTTGTTTCTTCTAGAAATGATTAACTAGACGCGAGAATTTTCACTAGGAATTGAAAATTGAGGCTTTTCGTGCCTTAAATTCTACCTGCTTAAAAATGGCTGAGCAATGCTATGACATTAAAGGAATTTGTGATAAAATAATTATTTATAAACTAAATATAATTTACCTTTCTATAACGTCGTTACAGGAAATTAAGTGATGACAACAAATTATCACAAAAATCACAGATATAACATTATTCATTATTGAATCAATTATTCAGATGTTATATATCAAACGCATAATTTCCAATAAATGCATTCAAGGAAGTACTAACAATGATAAAGATAAAAAGAGGTTGTTTATCTTTAGCGATGCTACTATAGTATTTGATCTTTGGCATTGATGTTTGATGAATTGATGTTTCCACATACAAATGTGTGGAAATCTTCTAATATTGTCCGATAAACATGAAGGTGATTGTTGTAAGTTGTACAATCAAATTTACACATGAGATGTTAATAAATAAATAAATGACAGCTAAAGGAAATGGAAAAGTGACCTTTGGTTTCTTTGAATTGCTGATATACCAATGACTACCATGACGATTGGCATTGAATTAGCATGAATAATAAGAATTAAATTCGAATATAAGCTTAATCCCGATTGGAGCAAAATATTAAAATAACGTATTCCTAAATAATTTTACCACCACATTAAATAATAGTCCAATAGAAAGAACAGTTAATGAAAACAATAAAGAATATCCAATAGTTTACAGTTTAGTTCTATACCTAAAGAATTAAAACATAATATAAAATTCTTGTTCCTGAAAAATATACCTATACTAACGATGGTAATGATTGGCTCGATTATAAAAATATTAAAACTCAATTATTAAGTCCATAAGAACTTTCAAGAATTCCTCCATACGACTTTTGGCTATCAACGAAATAAACTTAATAAATCGAAAACACACATTTTATAATAATAAAATAAATTGACCTTTGGATAGTAAAATTGAAATTATACAACTCAATCTATTAATCAACTGAATATTCAGGTTTCTAAATATTGATGTGGTGCCAAGGCACATTCATCACAAAATTGGTGTGGATTGTTACTTCATAAATTCGTATGAGAATAACGGGATATCAACCGTCTGGTTTCCGTCATGCAAACATAAATTTCAAGCATTCAGTAGACACCATTGATTTCTATTATACATATTCCTGGATAGGTCATAGCCATCGACATATACATATGGACTGCGCGTGGCAATGATAAGCGCGGGTAGTGCCGGCGTGAGAGAGGGGAAAACGAAGAGGACTAATACTGTCTTTATCTATCGGCTCGGGACGTAAACATACTAGCTACAGTCATGTTGCATTTCCATGGCAACGCAGCGGCCAATAGAAACGCGATAGATAAAGTAGATAAAGACAGTATTAGTCCTCTTCGTTTTCCCCTCTCTCGCGCCGGCACTACCCACGCTTATCATTGCCACGCGCAGTCCATATGTATATGTCGATGGTCATAGCTTATACAAAGTAAAGCCAATTTCTGTACGGTGGCGCCCATTTTCCTGAGGTCTGAATCTAATCCAATATGGCGCCTAAGAATGTTGTGTACATAGTTTTAAGTTTTTGAAGTTACTATTTTAGTGTAAAATGATCTTGAAATGAACGGTAAGGCATTGGGAAACAAAGTGTAACATTTCATGAGTAATTAAAAGTTACTAATAATATTAATACAATATTGTGAGCCAATTATATAGAAGTGATAAATGAAGAAATAATAATTATAATATTAGTCAGAAGTTTATATTTTCTGCTCGCTTGAAATGCTAAAAAATTGACGTATTGTAGGATATAATTTTCGAAACCAAACCTAAGGAACCAAGAAGTCTAGACTTCTTGCCAGAAATATGACCGTAACCGTACAAGAATCAGTTTCATTCTGTTATACGCTATGGCTATCCAGAAGTGATGGGTAGTGAATAGAGTAAATGGTATTCTAGACCTCAGGTCTTATACGAGAAATAGTATACGAAACGAAATGCAACGTGTGGTAAAAAGTCTTTGAACATGCTATTCGTATTTCAGCATAGATACTAATTATAATATCTGTAGTTAAAATCTTAACAATTCCGATAATTCTGTATATGGATGATATTTTTTATCCCAATATAATAAATGTACTCCTTGTTATTTAATGTGCATTATTACTAAAATTTGGAGATTATAATGGCAAATGGCTGCATTAGGTGAAATACTTTTTTATACCGAATAGATGATGTTGATTGTTGAAGAAATGTTTAGGTATCTCTGATAGATCAGATCACTGGGACAGCACAGCTAAATAGATCCAGACAGCTGTTTTGCCTTCTCTGTCTGACTAAAACGAGTAGAGCTGTAGTGTCACCGATCGGTATCTCAACTGATATGTACATAAACCAACAACATCCAGGATAGGGATAGAACAACTAGCTCCATCTACCCGCGAGTTGATGTCCCTTAGAAAAACTACCGCAATGTGAACATAGACTAAATGGATCTTCCAGTCTATGGATCTTCCGTACTTGAGACACAACAGACAATATTAGGACCAAGTGTGCCAGAGGGTGACACCTACTAATGCAAGTCAGTAATTGAACAATTATCACTTTTTAGAAATTAATCTTATCCACAAAGGTAGTATAGGTCTCTAGACCGATATTCACGAATAGCATCGTCTATGGAATTATTTATAGAAGGGAGAGATATACTACTTTTGCGGTTGCGGATTAGGCTTATTTCTAACAAGTGATTGTTCAAATCGACATTCCTAATGAACGACCCCGCAAATGTTGCATGGTTGAGTTGACCCATTTGAGACCTTGTGCTTTGTGTGAACATGAGACAATTTATACTAATTCATCCTGAATTAATGAAGTTTTTTGTTCTTTTGAGATATGGCGGACCTTTACTTTTACTTGTCTATTAAATATAATTATCAAACTGTTGTGTGGGGTGGAATGTGAAGATATGGGTGGTCTTGTAGGTTCTGTGGTAAGCTTTTCAATGGATATTAACAGATCTCCCTGATATTAAGTCAAAACCGTTGACATACCTGTTACCTGTATTATTGCAGCGTTCCCACTTCCAGAATAGTTACTCGTATACGGAAGAAAAACTCGCACGCTCGTCAGGAATAACAAATTTTGATTGTACACATACTTTTGTATGCGAATGGGGTCGAAAATGAAAATATTCGAACAACTTCAAGAATTGAGCCCCACTCCACTAGGTCGCCTCACCCTTAACGATTGGGTTTTGGTACCAATTACGGGGTTTCGCAAAATCTCTAAGCGAATTCAGGTTGCACCATGGAGTAACATAATATTTTACTTGCTATGGCTGCACCACGGTCGTATATACAGGTCTGGAATCTCGAGGCTGTTTCCTATGTGATAAGTGAGTCCGCTAAGCGTCATCTGTTGCGTAGTACCAAAAGGGTGGTGCATGAGTCGAGGAATGTTCTCTGGCACGTATATGACCGTTTGAACGATATGGCGCCTAATCCTGACATCCTGACAACATATTTTGATCCATGCGCCAGCTGGTGGCTGAGCGAGGGACTACGAGTTTGGCGACATGTAAGAGACTCATGTCAAACATAGAGTTCCCAGACCTGTATATACGACCGTGGACTGCACATATTGAAGTGTCTTCTGTGATTCGATTCTTACCCTTATCTGTGGTTTCATGTTATCGTTTCTCCAACAAATCTTTGGTGGTTATTTGATTTTTCAAGGATCTTTATCATGATACTTTATCATTTGCTGTTCGCTAGGCCTCTCAAACGAAGAACGAAGAGGTTATGTAGATAAACTATTATAAATCTACAATATAATATTTGCAGAACTTGAATGCTATGTATTCATTCATATTCAACGACTAATACCTGCATTGATTTTATGAAAATTTTTTGGAAATTTTGAACGTATTATTCTGTCAAGATTTCACCAAATGTGATCTAAAATGAATAAAAGTTGGAGCTACTTCTTTTTCCTGTTATGGGTTGTATACTTGTTAACTAGTTCAATTCTGCTATTTTCCAGAGGATTCTTATTATCTAGGACGACTCAAGAAGATAATTCAACTTGTTTACCATTAGCTACAATTCCAAGTACATATCCTAGTTCCCGCAGTAAGCCTGTAACAGATGGAAATGATCAACAATGTTTTAATGATGATAAGTTAACCAGTGTCTTAGAAAACGTAAAAGACTTGTCCAGAATATGCTTGCCTCCACGAGCAAAAGTTGTGTGTTTACTTATTGATGCTTTGAGATACGATTTTGCATTATATAATGAGACTATAAAAAATCCATTATCATTTCAAAATAGATTACCTGTAATTTCTAAAATGGTAAAAGAAAATCCCGATTCTTCAAGATTATATAAGTTCGTAGCTGATCCACCTACAACAACGATGCAACGATTGAAAGGATTGACAACGGGTAGTTTACCTACATTCATAGATGCTGGATCGAACTTTGCATCTTATGAAATAACTGAGGATAACATCATTGATCAGGTATTTTATGCTTGCAAAAATGGGGTTTGGATTGAAATATTTTGGAAAATAGATGCTTTTAAATTGTTTTAGGATATTGATCCAATTTTGACAGATAATATCCTGTCGGATAAAAGCTTGAATTCAAATAAGCAATGTTATGAATTCAAAAATCTAGTGACAAATGACTTTTGAGCGCTTTACATGAAATATGTAAGTTTATTCATATATTAATAAATAATCACTTGTCCTTGCAACAAGAGCAATAAAATTGAAACTTCTAAATCTAAATAGAAGACAAATAAAAAATTTCCAAAATATTGAAATTAAAACTACTGAAGCTAGTGGGAATTGTTTTGACAAATTATGATTTTATTTTCAAAGCTAGTGAGAAACAATCAAACAGTTGTATTTATGGGTGACGATACATGGATGGGTTTGTATCCGAATAGATTTACAAGAGCCTATTCATATCCTTCATTCGATGTGAGTGATTTGGATCTTGTAGATAGGGGTGTTACAGCCAATTTATACCCAGAGCTGAAGAAACTCGACTGGAAATTATTAATTGGCCATTTTTTGGGTGTAGATCACTGTGGACATAGATTTGGCCCAAATCATCCAGAAATGATTAGAAAATTGGGTGAGATGAATACCATGATAGAGTAAGTGTAACCTTATAATCAAAATGTTCTACAACATGCTGCTTTTCACTAATCTTACTAAATTTTCTTGTTACTTAATCTCCTGGCAGGAGACTCCTGTAGAAACCCTAAAACTTTTGCTTCTTGCCTGCAAAACATAGTAAATTTTACTATGATTAAAACTCATTCTATTAATGTCCAGTATTGAATTTATGTGCAATTCAAAAATATTAATCAATGCAGATCTGGTTAACAATAATTTTCAGTTATGATGAATGTAGGTATTTCAATTATAGTTCATGATGGAGTGTGGATTTATAATTAAATTTTAATTTCAATTTTATGACAAAACGTTTTATTTTAAATCAAATTGTATTTCAGAACTGTAGTGGATCAAATGGATGAAGAAACTATTCTTATGGTATTTGGAGACCATGGAATGACTAATGACGGTATTATAATATTTTTCATGCTTTAGTGAATTTATTTAGATTTCTAAATATTGCTGTAGGTTTGAATAATATCAATTTGATACTAGTAGTCTCTCTGATTGTTCAGTTTATATATGGCGCATTATTCCAGGTCATATTCGCACTTCATCCCAGGTGAGGTCTTTGGATTGCGCTGACATTTTGCAGGGGGTTTCTGCCTCAGAAAATATTAGGTTTCCCAAAATTTCAACTCATATACTTCAATAATGCGCCGGCTAGAATATTTCTAATTTTTATTTAAATTTTATTGATTGAGAATGAAAAACGGCATTTCTTCGGTAGAAACGCATTACTGAGAGAAAAAATATTCCAAATCATGGAATTGATGGGAAATTTTCCAAGGAATCTAACGCCGCCTTCAGAATTAGTGTACCGTATCGCGCATGCGCGCAAATTCAAAAATTCATATCCGGTGTTGCTACTCCCATCGGTCTGAAATTTTGTGTGAATGCAGTTAAAGTGAGTACTTCAAAGTGGTGTATGAATGGTCATGCATAAATCACGAAACAAAGCCGCTAGAGTCAAATATCTGTATTTTCAAAAATTCCTAGATCATTTCTTTCAACATCATGCTGATAGGTGAATATTAATCTCAAACCTGACCGTAGATTCGGATTACTCGGAATCGATTATGTACTTTCTAAAAAATGTTTAAGTCGATTGAATCGATATTCATTAAGAAGTGGAAAATTGAATTCAATTTTTGTTGCTTTAAAGCGTCCCTGCTTGCTGTGCTATTTATTTCTCCGCTAAAACCGACAGATCGCGACACTTCGCTAACACCCCGAATATTTTTAGGAAACGACAATGTATAATCTGGACATGATTTCTCTTCTTTGTGAGCGCGTAAATTTGATTGGATACCGCGGTCAAGCCAGTGAGCGCGCCAAATTCAAAACCTTTTCGTGATACATAATATTGCTTTCCAATTCGTGATGAATACAAGACGAGATTATGAAGTGAAAATTAAATGATATGTAGGGCATGCGTAGTGCTCTTGAATCGTTCTGGTGAAGTAAAAAAATTCTATATTTCAAAAATTGGAAGCAATTTTACACTTCTTAATACATATCGATTGAATCGACTTAAACAATTTTTAGAAAGTACATTATCGATCCGAAATTTTCCGAAGAATCCGAATATGTAGTCCTGGCTGTGAACCGGGATTTTAGCTATAATAAAAAAAAAAAAATTAAGTTCGAATCAATAAAATTTTTGTTGCTTTAGCTTCAGGAGGTTCTCAGGATCATTCATATACCTTAAAACCTCTTGGGAACCCCAACCCCACCCATTGGGGGCGAAAATGGCACGAAATCTCCAATTCTTGAATTGTATTTTCTACAAAAAAAGGTATTTTGGCATTTCGAGTGCACCTAGGAGGTTTTTTGGGCCGCTGAACACGAATCCGTATCCAGATTTACTTGCAATCCATCGTAGGGGTGGTCAAATCGACAAAATTGGCCAATTTCGCACCCCTAATATGTTATTTTGCAATTCACGTGTTTTAGGTATTCGGAATGCACCAAGGAGGTTTTTTGGGTCGCTGAATACGATTCCGAAGCCAGATTTACTCTGAAGTAATTTTAAAATCCAAAAATAATAAAAATTTAGAAGCGTGTTAAATTAGCCATTTTTGTAAATTTCTCACCCCTACGATGATATTCGAGTAAATCTGGCTTCGGAATCGTATTCAACGACCCAAAAAACCTCCTTGGTGCATTCGAAATGCCTAAAACACGTAAATTGCAAAATATCATATAGGGGTGCAAAATTGGCCAATTTCGTCGATTTTACCACCCCTACGATGGATTGAAGTAAATCTGGCTACGGATTCGTGTTCAGCGACCCAAAAAACCCCTAGGTGCACTCGAAATGTCAAAATACCTTTTTTTGTAGAAAATACAATTCAAGACTTGGAGATTTCGTGCCATTTTCGCCCCAAATGGGTGGGGTTGGGGTTCCCAAGAGGTTTCAAGGTGTACGAATGATCCTGAGAACCTCCTGAAGCTAATGCAAAAAAAATTTTTGGTTCGAACTTACAGGTTTTTTTTTTATTTTTCGGTTCACAGCCTGGACTAATAGGGTCAGGTTTGAGATGAATATTCACCTATCAGCATGAAGTTGAAAGAAATGACCTAGAAATTTTTGAAAATACAGATATTTGACTCTAGCGCCTTTGTTTCATGATTTATGCATGACTATTCATACACCACTTTGAAGTACTCACTTTTAACTACCCTTACACAAAATGTCAGACCGATAGGAGTAGCAACACTGGAGATATGAATTTTGAGTTTTTGCGCATGCGCGTTACGATAGACCAGTTCTGAAGGCGACGTTAGATTCCTTGGAAAATATCAAATACATGATTTGGAATATTTTTTCGCCTCAGTAATGCGTTTCTACAGAAGAAATGCCGTTTTTCAAGACCACCTGGGATGAAATGCGAATATGACCTGGAATGCACCATATATTAAAATTAATAGTAAATATGGACGAATCTTTGCTGTCAAATTAATATTGACAAAACTGTTTTGATACACAATGTCAATAGAAACAACTAGTTATAAAACATAGAACAATATAGCAATAGTATTAATTAATTAATTAATTAATGGTTTATTTCAGGTGATCATGGTGGTGGAACTGACCTGGAAGTAACATCAGCTCTCTTCGTTTACTCTAAAATGCCATTACTTAATCTGCCTGAAGAGTCACTGTCAGTAAAACAAGTGAATTTAGTGCCAACTTTGTCCGCAATATTAGGAGTTCCTATTCCATTCTCTAACTTAGGTTCATTAATATTCAACATAATGCCAAAGATTAATCACACCAACATCCCTGAATGGCAATTTTCTCTACATTCTTTATGGTCTAATGTGGAACAGATTACGAATTACATAAAAATGTATTCCAAAAATTCAGATGTTTTCGAAGATGAAACGTTGAAGCCTTTTTATGAAGAATTTGCTCATCTGAAAAGTAAAATATATTCGGTCAATAATGAAGGCACTTTTGACGAGTTCCAGAGAAGTTGTATTAAATACATCGTTGACTTACGTCTTATGTGTGAGAAGGTGTGGGTTCAATTCGATGCTTTTTCCATGAGTAGAGGATTAGTATTATTTTCCTTGACGTTATTTTTCATTTTTGTCATATGGGATGGAGTACCAGCGAATTGTTTGCATGAATTGTTCATGAGTCCATTCTTATTGTGTTCCTATTTAGCCTTATCTGGTGTTGCCATAATTACAACACTTCTGTATTATGTAGGTTTTTTTGACCATTTGATGGCCTCTATATTTTTTTTTACAGGTGTCGTTTCACAATTAATGTTGGTTCTGTTGATCGTTCAAAATTGGGAAGTAATTAGTTTGCATTGGCATAGTAAAAGAGAAGTCAACAAAATTCCTAATTTGATTTGTCGTTTAGTGTTAGGATTTAATTTATGTGGCGTGTTTTCGAATAGTTATATTGTGGAAGAAGCGTATGTATTGTTGTTTCTGTTGGTAACTGTTACATTATCTAGCACTTTTGGAATTATTCAAAATGTTGCCAGTAAAAAAAATTTGCTAGGTTCGAAATGGTTGAAATACAGGTTTCTGTTTTTTGCTGTTAGTGTGTCTGTATTGGTTAGATTCACTATGTATTTTTGGAGATGTCGCAGTGAGCAAGAATGGTGCTTAGCTAGTCATGATGTAGTTCAAAGGGTTAAAGATTATACAACCAAAACCATGTGGGCTTTTACTTTAATCTTGTTAGGTTTGTTTGTAACAGTAACGAAAACTTGGATGAAGAATTGTGGGAATTTAAATGGGTTTTCAGTGACTGTTACTTTGGCTAAGTATTCCCCAACCGTGATTGTCGTTTGTACTGGTTGCTATTGGGTGTTGCATCGTTTACCAGCTGATACGAAAAACCATTTGAGCAGACCTTGGGAGGCTAATTTCCTAGCTTGGATCGTTTATGGTGTAACTTCTAGCAGCATCTGTATCACTATTTTAAAACCATTATTGGTATATATTATTCCTAGGAAGCAAGAGACCACTTTGTCAAAGAATAGTAACATTATCCCACATCTGTTCAATAAAATTAAAGAAGGAATGTTCAAAGAAAATTTAAATAATGATGTTCCTATTATATGCGGTCTTGGAACGGTTTACAGTACAGCATATTTAACGATTGGCATTTATATGACTTTACTGTTTGCCTTATTACTTGGTGATGCCGAAGCACCAGCAGCAGTTATAATGTTTGTCACCGTTATATTCATATTGATCGTATCTTCAACTTTAAGAATAGAGAAAGCAACAACCATAGGTAAGTGAATGGCAAATTATATTCTCCATAGTTCTAATATCAAGTACCATAACAACTGTACAAACCAAAACAACTGTACAAAAAAAGTGAAGACTACTATGTTAATATCACTTTAATTTGTAACTGTGTTTCAATTGGTGAAATTATTTGAAATGTATGTAGTGGGAAATTTCATATTTTTTCAGATGTCTGTGAACGTTAAAAATAGTTTACTTTTCTCCGATATGATATCGTATGTTTTCTAACCTCACTTTTATGAAAACGAGAATAAGGCAAATATCAAATGTGAATTGATTCGTAGAATAAGAATAATGAATAGGCTTCAACAAATTCGCGCTTATTTTGATGAATCAGCGAAAGGAAACATTTAAAAAAATAGGAGATTGCAAGGGACGTATCATAATCTTTTACAATAAATGAGGCTTACCGACGGCGACGATGAAAAATACTTCAACTAATGATTTAAGAAATAAATGGTCTAGACTAGAGAAACCTTATGGGACGTTCATAAATGACGTAACGCTAAAAATAGCCGCTTTTGCCCCCTACCCCCCCCCCTCATTTGTGACACTGTCACAATTTTTTCTCTAACACTCCCCCCCCCCCCCAAATTACTTCACATTTCAGTTGATACCCCTACAAATGGGATTTTTTGTAAGAAGAACTTTTATTCTTCATCATCAAAAATTACATGTATTTTTATATACTTGGAATAAATTATATAAAAATGTAACATAAAATAAATATATATACATATATATATATATATATATATATATATATATATATATATATATTTTCGTCTTCTACGTCTATCCATTCAGCAATTTCGTTTTCTTGATCATTTTTTAAACGACATCCATAAGAATCAATGTAAAAGAGCGTTCCAGAAGCAGCGCTGTTGTGCATACCGACAAATTCATGGCCCAGTCGATAGAAACGAAAAACATATATTAGAAAACGCGCGCTCTAATTCAAAAAATATAGAAGACGGGAATAATTGTTTAATAAAGAACCCCTACCCCCTCATGTCACGATTGTCTGACCCCCCTTCCCTAAGCGCGTTACGTCATTATGGGCGTCGCCTTACCCACGGTCGAACATACATGTCTGGGAACTCGAGGCTGTTTCCTATGTGAGAAGTGACTCCGCTAAGTGTCAACTGTCGCGTAGTACCAAAAAGGGTGGCGCAGTAGTCGAAGAGTGATCTCTGACACTATACGCCGTATTCTCTGACAACTGCCATCCTTGACGTAAACACAAGGAATACCTGCGTTTTTAGAAACAAATTAGGAAACCGTGCATTGTGCCGAAATGCAAAACGGGGTCCAAAAGTGTAAAGCAAAAAACGTATGTTTTTGAAGTGCCGAAATATGCGGAAATGCGAAAAAAGTGGATGTTTGCGATTCTGGAAAGAAATCGTTTTACCACTTCGATCCAAACGCTAGCTAGTGGCTGAGCGAGGGACTACGAGTTTGGCGACGCGTAAGAGACTCATGTCAAACATACGAGCTCCCAGACCTGTATGTACGACTGTGGCCTTACCTTATCTTGAATTGTTACCTTGGTTTGGTGTCGCCATCTATCATTTTAGTAAAGTTCGATCAGTCAATGTTGTACATTGTTTGGATTTCTTAGTGGGTCCTACTTTTAGGTAGATGGCGTTAGATATGTTAGTCGGGTTTATTTATATCCTCGACACATGCAAACTTTCTCTATCCGCTGATCAGCTCGAGAGAGCGGAATAGCTGTCCGGAACTATTAGTTTGTAATTTTACTGATCGATCTAGACTAGAGAAACCTTACCATTACCTCAACCAAAAACATAACATAACTGTTGAATAAATTAGTAAAGTTTCAAAAAAATTCCTATATTGATATTTGATGACCCAACGCAATGTGCCACAGATATCTCGGGTATTATCAAGCTAGGAATGCAAACTTACATACCACATACCAACAAATCACCGTCGTCTGGTGTTGCAGCAAATTACACTTTGGATCCATAAGGGAAGAACCCTTCGAATATAGCTGGCATTGATAATTTCAGACATATGGCATGCCTGAAATTGTCTTTCGTCAGTGCACAATTAGGCGCATTTTGCTTGATCCCAATACCAAAAAAAAAGTGTATTCCACCTATCGTTCTCAAGGAATGTGCGCTTGCATTAACACCAGTTGTTTGCAGGTTGTACCCTTTCATACAAACTCGAAATCCATTATTTCAAAAGGATACGAATGTCAATCGGAATCCGGAAGCATAAGTGTTGAGCTTAATTCAAATTTACGAAAAACAGGTTTGTGCTTTTTAAAATCAATCGATCTGTAGCGAATTCAAAAGGTTGATCAGGAAGTTTCCAGTCGATTTACGATATTTTAGAAACGTCTTGAATCTGTAAAATTTCACGTGATCTTATTACACTTTCTTAGTTATCTACAATAACTAATTGTTTAAACCATAAACTGGCACCTGGCATTTTATGAAGATTATTATTTTGAAGCCAAACCGTAGTCCAAATGTCCTTTGTTTAGTCTGTCATGTGCTCGGGTTTCAAATCGGTACAGAATTAGCCTGAGGTAAATAAGTTGTGATGAATGTGACAGCTCGCATAGTATGAAACAAATTTTGCGCAATTTCAGCATGTCATTCCAAAAGAGCTTAATTTGTCATTAACAATGAATATATTATTAAATTCTACGGTCTTATGAAAAGCTAATGAATTCATCATTCTTAAATATTACATTTCTTATTGTTTTTCTTGTTTGCAGAACAATTGCTAGATATCCCAAATGTATCTATTCTAGTGTGGGTCATCATATCTCAGTATTTCTTCTATGGAAGTGGTCATCAGCCTACGTTTACGAACATCGATTGGAATTCGGCATTTATTGGAACTTCGGGAATTGTTACTTATAACTTCATCCCAGGCTCTCTCGTTATTATGAATACCTTCTTTTCATATATATTGATGGGCTTCCTACTACCTCTGACTGTTATAACCCCTTTCACATTATTTGTGATGGTACCATCGGTTGTGTCAAGAAGTAAATTTCATCAATTGGATCTGTCTAGAGGGGAGCTGTTACTTTTTGAGATGGATAAGCAAATGTTCACCAATGTGTTTATTGTATGCTGTAAATACATAGTGTGTCATGGCATTAGAGTAAGTATTCAACCTTGTCCATAGATCATACTCTACTGGTGAATGATGCGTTATTATGTAGAACGCAATGGCGTTTGCTGTCGGGTCCCAAGTTTAAGCCAAAGAGTTCTATATATAGAGTAGACAAGTAGTGTTGTGTTAAGCATAGGAAAGCGCTGGTAAGTTGATGGACATTCTTTCCTTCTCGCACATGTAGTGCGCTCTCACTGTCACGGTCTCCCCTTCTACACCGACTCAACACCAGTACATGTGCGAGAAGGACAGAATGTCCATCAACTTATCAGTGAAAGGCTTGTAAGGGTACAAATTACTCTTACTTGTGGATAAACTATAAGTTCTATTTTATCTCTTGGTTGCCGACAGCTACAGTGGAGACGGTCTTGAGTTATATTTTAGATGTTAAAATTTGGGCACCAGAGTATTTTAACCAACCAATAAATTATGTTTCTGAACTAAGGAATTCAAACACTCAAAAGTCCCCAGGTTAAATTACCCTGAAAGTATACAAAAAAAATAAAAGACCTGTAACCAGAATGATTGAAATTTTCTGGTAATTAAAATAATATTGTTGTTACAATTTATCACAGTACCTAATATTAATGAGTTATGAAATGCATGAATTGAAGTATGAATGAAGTTAAATTTCTTAAATCATAGTGAACAACAGTTAAATTTACATATATATAAATACTCAAATGATTATTTCAAACGTTACATGAACCAAAAGTTGGGTAGCCTGACCTGGTAGCTGCTGGGTAAGATGGTATACCTGCTCGATTATGAATTGGTACTTCCTACTTGATGTATGGTTTCCTGCCACAAGCCTAGTACGGTTTCCACGATTATACATCACAAGTCAAATAGCAACTTCTAAGTCATATTTTCCACAGCAGATTCAAGCCAACCTCAGAACTTCGTATACTTGTTGAATTTTTCACAACATAAAAAAAACCTCTATCACGATAGGGTTTTTCCTTTCAATGTAACAAGCTTTACTTCCGTCCCAAACCAGTCACGTTGAAACTAAGTTTTAATCCCCTAAGGTGCATCTATTACACAAATAATTCCAATTATTTCAATCCAAATTGGTAATTGATGCCTTTGCTTTCAACGGAAGAATATTCCCAGAATTTGGTTCCAAACATAAGTTTAGTATCACCTCCCTGTTGAAATAACTTAGAAACACGACCTTCCACTTGGACGATTTGACATTTTCTCGGCATTTTCCGGTGCTTCGATGTCTCACCGAACGACCTCGAAATAGAAGCGGTAACTACAGGATCTGACACTGAATAACCATGACTCGGAGAATATACGGTCTAGCATAGCTGACGTCACAGGAGTTAACCGATTGTAGTACAGCGATGTATTCTTCGTTTTTACATCTGAGAATTACAGGAACTTGCCGTTCTGTTGCTGTTGTTGTTCACTATTTCTTCTACGCATCTAAGGCGCTAGAATGGTAGAGCTGTAGGTATTTTGAAATAGCTCACCTTCCAAATTTGATACAGAATTCTATTTGAATGTGCTAATTTGACTAGATGTCAAGTGCATCATTAATTAATGTTTGGCTATTCTTTCTGGCTGCACTAAATCCCACTTTTATTTCAGGTATTTGCCAGCATGTTAGCAGCCACAATCCATTGCCGACATCTGATGGTATGGAGTATTTTTGCACCAAAATTTATATTTGAAGGTATAGGACTGCTAGTAACTTTAGGTTCTGTGACTCTAGCATATCTACTACTTATAAGGATAAATTATAAAATAGAAAATTTTGTAGTCAAACTCAATAAACAGTATAGTTGATAATTCTATGATGAATGTATCAAAAATATCTACCTCTTTCAAGTCATAAGTTTTTGAATGAAGTGATTGTTGAAAAACTGGGATAACAGGACCAAATAAATTTTTGTAAATAAATGTATAGCGCGAGTATTTTTATCAAGACTGTTTTAGTTAACCTTAGAACACTAAACTCGTCAAAATATTGCATGTGAACAATTAATAGCTTCACTGTCTTCTTAGCATCTGATTAATCAACTCTAAAACTACCAGCTTTTCTCTGATGGTTAACCCCATGGCCATTTTTGCACTACTACAATCTGAATTGATATGTCTATGGCTCGTCACTGTAAACTTTGAATAGGTACTTTAATTACATCATCCCTTTGTGCAATAGGTACCCCTTAGAGCTCAATACATACTCCAAATAAACTACAAAAGAGTTCACGCTGTGGATAAACTGTAAATAAGAAATAATTACCCTTATCCACTAAAAATACTGTTAAAGTACTGAGGACCTCGGGGTACCAAGTAGCCCTCATCAGAGTTTACTTGATCTTCAAGATTTCATGCTCATACCGTAATGAACATGACAGAGCCTAATATTTATATTTTCAAATCTACTGTTTTACTTATGTAGTAATTTGGTATTATTTATTCATATATTCATATATTCCGAGAATATTGTTCAGTGTTCTGCAGGTTGTCATCGTTAATAGTTTGTGGGCTTAGTATAACTAGAATTTCAAAGAAATAAAATATTATACCGTTTGTGTAAATTGCTAATTCAGCGGTTCGTTTCTAAGTTATACAGAGGTAATGGCTAACATACCAGCTTGAGTCTTTGGAATAAGTAATAATTTAACTTAAAAAAAATAATTTTTTCTCTAGTAGTGCGAAGTGTATGAATCTTCAACAGAAGGGCATATGTGATTTGTTTTTAGCTGGAAGTTATAGTCTTGGAGCCAGAGCGATATTGATGGTCTGAACAATAACCCGATGGCACTATAGTTTATCGTTAGGGGGCGGTTCAATGACCAATTCATCTCACAGACCAAATTTTCGCCGGCTGCTAGATCTCGAGATACAGCCTCCGCAAATTGTTTATTTTTTGACTGGAGGTTTAACCCTTTTCAAGTTCAGGTTACCATTCTTATAAACTTCCACCATGTGCCATCATTTTTTATCGTGTCCCTTTATCAGGCTGACCAGTTAAAATTGGACCGATAATGGACTGCAAGTTAACCCTCCCAAAGGTGAAAAATGTTCATTGGTGTTGTTGTTGGCAATTGTTAAGATACCCTATGCCTCAAAAGTTATCGGTCCATTTCCGAGTAATTGGCCATTATTTGGACCAAAAATATTTTTTTTTTCATTATTTTGGCTAAACCTTGCGGATTAGAAGGTCACATCATGGCACCATGTTAAATAACTTTATTGGAAGTCAAATATAGATTTAAAATTATTGCCATCACTCCTTGCCTATTTCAACCCCCTAAAACCAAAATTGATCATATTCATATTATTAATATTTTTTTGGGGGATGGTTTTAGGTAGTTTGGGGGGGGGGGGGTTGTAATCCGCAAGGTTTAGCCACAAAATGAGAAAAAAAACATTGTTGGTCAAAATAATGGCCAATTTCTGGGAAATGGACCTATACATTTTGATGGCATAGGGTATCTTAACAATTACCAACACTTTCCACTAGGTTTGGGAGCGTTAACTTGCAGTCCATTTTCGGTCCAATTTTACCTGGTCAGTCTGATAAACGGACACGATAAAAAATGATGGCACATGGTGGAAGTGTATAACAATGGCATGCTTTTCAAGTAACCGCAACTTGAAAAGGGTTAGCCTCCAGTAAAAAATAAACAATTTGCGGAGGCTGTATCTCGAGATCTAGCAGCCGGCGAAAATTCGGTCTGTGAGATGAATTGATCATTGAACCGTCCTCTAACGATAAACCATAGTGCCATTGGGTTAATGTTCAGACCATCAATATCGCTCTGGCTCCTAGACTATTATGAAAAATATCTGAAATAATAATATATACTATTGAAGAACATTCTGTACTTTATTTATTTGCAAATCACTTGAGTCATATTCTCTGTAGGTTAGTTACATCTAAGGTGTAACCACGGTCGTACATACAGGTCTGGCGACTCGTATGTTTGACATGAGTCTCTTACGCGTCGCCAAACTCGTAGTCCCTCGCTCAGCCACTAGCTAGCGCTTGGATCGGTAAAACGATTTCTTTCCGGAATTGCAAGCAGTGTTACTAAGTATTCTGATTTGAGAGAGGAATAGAACTGTTACTCTTGTCAAAATGTATTACTCACCTTAAAAATAACTTCCCCTTTTTCGTTATTCATGCTCGCACACATAAAAGACTTCGTTAAAACGATTTCTATCCGGAATCGCAAGCATCCTCTTTTTTCGCATTTCCGCATCTTTCGGCTTTAAAAACAGAAGTTTTTTGCTTTACACTTTTGTACCCCGGTTTGCATTTCGGCACAATGCATGGTTTCGTAATTTGTTTCTAAAAACGCAGGTATTCCTTGTGTTTACAAGTCAACTGACAGTTGTCAGAGAATATTCCTACGTGACGACTTTTGGTACTACGGGACAGTCGACGCTTAGCGGACTCACTTCTCACATAGAAAACAGCCCCGAGTTTCCAGACCTGTATGTACGACCGTGGGTGTAACTAAAAGTATAAAACAGTTTCAATCTATCAGATTCACGGATTTACTTTTGATATTATCCGGTAGATGGCACTACCAGTACGCATATTAGTTTTTATTTTATATATATTTTGACTACACGAGAGGAAAACCTGTATTGTTCGAAGAAGATCGTATGTCAGCGGTGAAATGTTGGTAGGGGAGGTAGAAATTGGAATTTTTTTTTTCAATTTGGAGGTTATAGGCGTAAGGAACTAGACGTGTTCCACAACTTTGCCGTTCGATAGAACTAAAGAATAAATAATAATTATTGGCTCACCAGAGCTATTCACAAAGCACTTTATGTTGAAGATTTTGCATTTACGCCAATATTGAACATTGATTATAGTTCTCAAAATATAATTAAATTGCCGCTCTGTAAGTAATGCGATTCAATTTTCGTGTGGGAATTACCGAACTTGGTATTGATACTGAAAAGTATAAAAATGTAGCGAAGCCTCAGATATTCTGTGAAATTCTTGGAGTACTAAGTCTACGAATGAGTATTGATTATTATCTAATAAACTTAAGTTATTGTTTTAAAAAAGATAAAAGTTGGTGCCATATTAATATAAAATGTACGTGTGATGTATCGTATTATATATCCTAAGCTGTATTTGATGTTTCATAAGTACTCTATTATTTATCATTGATTTTTTCTATTCTAGATATTATTTATTTTTTCTTTAATTATGTCTATTGTGCTGAAAACGTTATTTCTATCACTTTCATAACAAATAACGCTATTATTTATTCCAGAGTACTTACCCCTAACAGGCCAATATCTAGCAATATTGGAAAACATTCTGTATGTATCGCTTATCAGTAACCCACATATTGCCTGCCATTCAAATTATAGGAAACTAACGGTTTTTAAGCCATTGTTTTATCAATTGAAGGAAAATAAGATTGAATGCAACAATCGAGATATAAATGAATATATTCATTAATTTATTTCTTGTTGGCTTTTGCCAGATAATAAGGCTCTCTAGTCCAGATCAAAACATTACAAACTAATAGTAGTAATAATATAACTATTAGTTTGTAATATTAGTGATTGATCTAGTCGAGAGTCCCAATCACAATAAGATTTGATTTTAATTCGATTCATAATAAGTATTGACTCTAATGTTGAGACAAATCACTGAGTAAGTGGTTTATCAGCGCATTAGCCTCCTGTTCCAACGTATTAATAGCAATCCAAGCCTTCAATTTTATTTTACTTGTAATAGGTTGTTTTTTAGATGTTTAGTTGATACCACGGCCGTACATACAGGTCTGGGGACTCGTATGTTTGACATGGGTCTCTTACGCGTCGCCAAACTCGTAGTCCCTCGCTCAGCCACTAGCTGGCGCTTGGATCTCGAAGTGGTAAAACGATTTCTTTCCGGAATCGCAAGCAGTGTTACTAAGTATTCTGATTTGAGAGAGGAATAGAACTGTTACTCTTGTCAAAATGTATTACTCACCTTAAAAATAGCTTCCCCTTTTTCGCACACATAAAAGACCTCGTTAAAACGATTTCTATCCGGAATCGCAAGTATCCACTTTTTTCGGAATTCCGCATCTTTCGGCACTTTAAAAACAAGTTTCTTGCTTCACACTTTTGTACCCCGTTTTGCATTTCGGCACAATGCGCAGTTTCATCATTTTTTCTGAAAACGCCGGTATTCCTTGTGTTTACAACTTAAGAATGACAGTTATCAGAGAATACTCTCTACTGCGTCACCCGTGACGTCTTTTGGTACTACGCGACAGTCGAGGCTTAGCGGTCCCACTTCTCACATAGGAAACAGCCTCGAGTCCCCAGACCTGTATGTATGACCGTGGTTGATACCTAAAGGTTAAATTATATTTTATATCTGAACCGATAACTCGATACTTAGAAGAACGTAAATGATCTTCTAAAATCAGGTTTATCAAAGTTATCTAGCGTTAGTTCTACTGTTGTATTTCACCGAGAATTTATAAAAATGCTAGTATGCGTATTTTTTTTGTAAATAGAATGACGTTGAATGTATTTGTATGGTAAGAATCGAGAATCAATATATCTTCCTACAACGTTGAAGATATTGGTGAAAATATGTGTTCAGTTGACGATTAAGCCTTATATTGCGTAGCACTCTCTGAATGTTGATAACTCCTCTAGATTTAAGAATAATTATAAGCCTTTCCAACTTGTACTTTATTGTAATATCGGATATATTCAATGTAGCAATAAAAATATACATACATGAATCATCGTTCTTTCAGCGTGTACTCTAAAAAATTATTTCATAAGGTCTTCCATATTTTGTAATTGTTGTACAGTTTTTTTGTTACGCGAAATGTTTCCGTAGAAATAGTTTTGTAAGTTGATGCTCATACCGTTGTACAAATATTGGGAAGAGAATAAATTGAATGTGCTATAAATATCAAAGAATGAGATTTTAATAGCAAAGTAAGCAATTACAATATTATTTTTAAAGCAGTCTAATTTATCCCATTACTAATAATCTCAACAAAAAATCACCTGATCACTCAAATAATACATATAGAAATAATTTTATCCTTTGCCATGTTGGTATTTGCTAGTTTCTTAGAATATTAAACTCAGTTGAACTAATGCCTTCACTATCATAAAACGTCTTTCCTATTCCTACTTTTTACAAATAAATGCAATTATTATTCATTTTAAGCAAACTCGAATACATGCATTATATCTTTGAAAATGGATGTAAAATCCTCCAACTAGATTTTGAACACATTCCTTGATTTTAGATGAGTCAACAGTTAAAGTGGGCCACAGTAAAAAGCATAGTCAAAGTATAAAGGTCTGTTGGAGCCTCCCTATCATCGTTTCTCGCGCCGGGTGACGTCACCCGTCTCCTCCAATCACAGCCTTGCTCTCATCGGCTCGTCGCCGGCACGTAACAACATCATATTATGTCGTCGTCGCAAAACAAAAGAATTAAATAATAACAATAACATTTTATCTTTTGTTCAATTTTACAATTTCATTTTAATTACGAAAAGATAAAAATAATATCACAATATACTTACCTAACATATTTAACAATGTACATATAAAAATGTATAAAGTTTAAACAATGATTTTATATTCAAATTCAAGAGCGCGACATTCCCGCGAAATAAACAACCAATCAGCTTGCACTCGAATTTTAAAAAGAGTAGAAGGGAGGCTCCAACAGACCTTTATACTTTGACTATGGTAAAAAGTGTGTTTCATTAGATCCAAGATATTGACTACAGACACATATAAAGATTATTTTTCAGTGCATCACAGACAAGTGGTTGTTTATATACACTCTTTGACTTCTGAGTAATTCAGCTATGCTGTAACAAGATATTAATTTTGACATTTCGTAAGATTAACGTGATTTAAAATAGTATATTAAAGAACGAGTTTCCTAAGACTCGTCTTAAAGCACGAATTCAAGTTTGAAAAACGAGTGGCGAAGCCACGAGTTCTTTTAAAGAATGAGTGCTTCAAGGTCTTAGGAAACGAGTTGTTTATACTATTTTTTGTAATTTGCCCTTTTTATGATGCCGTTTTTAAACAAAAATGTTTAATTTAGTCCATTTAGGGATTTTTATGGTGGTTGGTAACATCTTAATTTTGAAAGTCAAAATTTGATTCAGTGGTTCTGTGATCGCTTTTGTTTCCGTAATTTTAGTTTCGTCTCTACTGGAAAGAGCAATAACACTAGAAAACGACTATTAGTACAAATATCTAAACCATATTGTGTATTAGCTGAAATCAATTCTTCCACTGGACACGTCGATGACTTTCTCTTCTTGAGTTGTTGATGCTCGACACTGTCATTTAAACTGACATAATGATGACAAGATAATTCCGCATCAAGCTCGCCATCCTAAAAATGTAAAAAGTTCCGTGCTTTTTTTGGATATTAAGACACGGCAAGTGATGACGTTGCGTTCGTTAATGGGTCTATTAGAAAATCAAAATGGAGGCAAATTACAAAAAATAATGTAAACAGTATTATATTTAATGAATTATTGGGTTTTATAAAGCCCATGAAATTGCGTTTTGTTTACATGAAGGATTGTTGCATTTGGAAAAATGTGTTATGCTGCTTGATTAGTATCGAAATAAAGCCAAATCGTTTCAGTTGTGTTTTTATTTCACATACCTACCACCATATATTATTTTAGGGACCATCCATCTTCATGGAGACTAATAATCGAAAGATCAGTTTCAAGGTACATCCCCGGTCCTGTGGTATTATCATCCCATATCGAAATAAGTTAATTTTCCGTTTTCAATATCTTCAATCGAAGTCCGGTTTGTATTTTGGTCATGAAAAAATCTTTGAAATTATCACAGCACCTGGTTTAATTATACATTAGGCACCTGAGGAACTAATACTGATTCGAATGTATTACAGTTTCGATTATTTGTGTTTCTCTTCGTTTCGGCGACGTGGGTATTTTTAGTTGAAATTGGTGCGATAAGGACGCTTTGTGCTGATGCAATTAGTTTTAATAAATCACGTTTCAGACATTGATACGTCTTCTGATGATGGTGTGAGACCAAAACGTCCGTAAAGACGAAAAGAAGCATATGTGTAGTGTGACCTATTCCCCGAGAATTTATATATAAATCACCTGAGGAACTTTATGTAGGCCTTTTAACAATTTAGTATTTCCCAATTCCGTAGTAAAATGTGAATTGATTCGTTTGAAGTGACTAACAGGACTTTTCTGTTTATTAAATAAGGTACAAGCTCAGATTATATAATCTTCTAGGAGTGTATAATCTAAGGGTAAAAGCGCATAATTCGTATAAATGAATGACCCTTGGTCCTGTGTTGTTTCACATTAATTTTGTCAAACTAAGCTAGCGACGTATGTAATCCGGATTTACTCTAAACCAATTTAACTCCTCACCATTCACACCTCAGACTAAATTGTTATATTTTTGAGATTCACTCAACATCGAACTTCATAAAGATCGATACTTCAATTATTAAACGTTATGCGCGCTGAAATCTTTGAAACTTTAGGACATAGTCAGGACTAGAGAAACAGGAATATTAGGCCAAACTTTCTATCTAGCGTAATATGCGAGATGAAATAAAAATAAAAAAGCAAACCGGGCGGTTCTTAATGTGTAGGTATAATCAATCGCGTGTGTTGCGCATGAGCGAATAGATCTCTTGGAATATCGTTTGGTTGTTGGCAGCTTACAAAAACCCTAGTAAAGACTTTATTACGTACATATTAATGATACAATCAAGAGATGTCATTGTACATTGGTATTCCAATTACAATATGAATATCAAACTAAAAATTCAGTTCAGTAACATTGCATTTTCAAAAAATTAAATTAACCTAACGGGCTTGCGGCATGCGCTACTTTGCAGATCCTTTGCGCAAGAGGAGGTTGTCTATGTGCGCAACTACTGTTTTGACTTTTTGACACCACTTCTAGGGAAGTTTGGCCCCTATTCCTGTTATTCTAGTACTCTACTTTTCGTTGACCATAGTTTATTCAGGCACTGTTTTTTGCGATGAAATATGTCATTTAATATTTTATTCAAAACATTCGTTTCTCTAAGCGTAGGTAACCTTGGAAAAATAGGTAATGCTTGAGGGATTCATTCTTATCGTCTTCTTAATTTTAAAACCTAACCACCGTACGTACATGTCTAAAATGGAATACAAATATACAATAGTGCCAACATCAATTTTGCTCACGATTAATTATCTCAATATAAAACTGATACCGAGATAATAGAATAATTAGTTGAAAGAAATATATTTTGTTTTGGTTCACATTCCGTTTCACTTAAATGTTGGTAGACCTGTCCAGTAACTACGAAAATCAGAAAATTACGTTCTGAGCTATTCCGTTTATTGTGACAACAAACTGGTTTTTAAATTTTATTGTAGGTAGGTAGTAAAAGTAATTAATTGTATAAGAAATTTCGAAAGAAATTGAAAATGGAAGATACAAGATCTTTGTTGATGATGGTCATGCAAAAGGTATTTCAAAATAGACCGAAAATCGTAGAGGAAACATATCAGCTTATTTACAATTACAACAATGGTAAAAGGGAGAAAATAGAATATGAAAAGGTAGTCTATTATGTTCATTTTATCAATTTAAATCTTCCAAATTGGTTATTTTATATTTACAGACTTTAAAAACAATTTGTGATTTAATTAATGATGAATTGCCTTCTCCTATTTTGGTTTATTTATTGACCATGGTAGATATGCCAAAAGAAGGGGGTGGTCAATTACCAATAATGGAAAAAATGCAGAAAACACATGGCTGTTTGGTTGAGAGGTAAGTCAACTGTTATGAGAAGAAGTTATTAAACTGATTTGCTTTTTGTTGAAGTGTACGTCCACGTTTATTGGAATTTTTGGTACACCGAAAAACTGATGTACCTATAGACGCAATTACTTCAAAAAATGAAATGGAAACCTCAGTAGATGATAAAGACGATGATTATCAGAATGAATCGAAAACCCCTCCAAGTGATGAGGACTGCTTTGTTAAACCAGCTAAAAGACCTAAACGCAAAATTGGGAAGAAAAAAGACAATGCCGCTATTGCAGGTAGTTTTTTACAACTCTTTTAGATCCAACATTCACTATATGCAAATTTAACATATGAGTTTGTAAATGAAACCAGACTAATTCTTCTTGAGGAACTTCAAACAGGAATTTACAATAAAATAGTTAAATTCCTAATCTTCACAGAAAGATATTCACCCAAATCAATAGAATTGTTACAATTTTTCCAATATGTAACTAACCCTTTAATTTGTATAAGTAGAATTGTTGTTCTATTATTTTGGCCACTATGCTGTGGTCTTTATTTAGTTCATAACTCCTTTAGAATAATAGTATTTGAGGGGAAACAATTGTTTTATTCCTGAATTTGTGGTGTTTTCTTTTTTCTGATATAGTCAATTTTATTTCCAGTTGGCAAGAGAAGAATGGAAAGTTTATTGGATATATGTGCTTGTTATGTGGTGAGCAATGAGCAAAAATTGAAAAAAATGTACAAATCAAAATTGGATAAAGCGTGGGATGTTATTAATGAAAATTCTTTTATTGGACTTCGACAAGACAGTTGTTACAATGTTATAAGAGATTTGAACAGAAAATTGAAGTTGATTAGAATGATAGAAAGTGATAACATAACCACTGATATTTTAATGGAAGAATATAAAGATGTTGATATTATATTGAAGGAGCAGCATATGTATCATATAGTGAATTGTGATCCCTTTGAGTTACCTCAGAGTTTAGCTGATGATATTAGAAAGTTCATAAAACTAGGGTAGATATATATAATATATATTTTTGTTTCAGTATTGCCATCTATATGACATAGTTACGTTATCATTTTTTTCAATAAATAATAAAATTGTTCTGATATTGAGATAACCTTTTATTTTGAGTACTGGGTTCTAGGTGTAGAAGGTAATACAAATAAATTTTGATTTTTGATCGAAACATTTGATTGTTTTGAAATTATATATAAATTCTTGGGAAATAGGTCACATTAACACTTATGCTTTATATTTTCGCCTTTACGTACGTTTCGGTTTCACGACCATCATCAGAAGGCTTATTATTTCATAACCTGATTACTTAAACAATTAGTTTTAAGTAATCAGGTTATGAAATAATAAGTCTTCCGATGATGGTCGTGAGACCGAAACGTACGTAAAGACTAAAATATAAAACATAAGTGTTAATGTGACCTATTTCCCGAGAATTTATACATAATTCATACCTAGGTAAAGAATCTTTATTATACTACAGCTTGGTTAACTTTCTGTTGAAATGTGTGTGCTTCTCAAATTGAACAAAAACATATGATAGGAGAAAAAAAATACAGATATGGTTGTAGGGTAATATTCACAATATGTTGCAATTGCAATTTTTCAAAATTACCATTATTCATTGTTAAATGAATCAGCTTATATGGCCCAAGGTACGTCCTAGTGTAGCGGCCAAATTGTAAATGCCATCTACTTGAAATTTTGACAAACTAGATATGATGCTCGAAATTTACTGGCATAAAAATCAATGTCATACCTTCAGCCGTTTTCGAGTTATAGAGCAAAGCGGTTCGTCGAAATATTCGACGCTATTTGCTTTGTTTCGCGCACTGCTCGGTGCGCTAACCATCTGGCCGATTGTAGAGAGAAATAGTGTTAACGAATCCAGCTTGCACAACTAGACACTGCGGCTCGTGTTTTGATAGGCATATGAGAAAGACGGCTTGATTGAAGTGGCGTATACTCCGATTTACAGTACCTCAAGTCTAGACTGATGGGCTTATGTGAAAGATGGAGTGATCGTAGGGAACGACGTTTTTCCTCATTCCGCGCACAACCTTCGTCTTAACCCATTGGGCATATTCGCAGCGTACTGACCGCCCTCCTCGTTTATTGTTAAAGTAACACTTTCAAATTCTCCAGCCCCACTTGAAAAAATACTGGAACATGAATAAATAACATACTATTTCTATGTAATACCAGCATAGCATACACCATGGGAAGTTCATGATTCACAATTTTAGTGTGTGCAGTAACTATAGAGAATTAAAACAAATAAACCGTCACAAATCATTTCAGTTATTTTGGACTACGAAGATGTTATGTTAAGATGTCAATATTGGAAATCCCTATTCCCTACAAGGCGACACACCACTGCATCTAATACAACCATTGAGTTTGAGTCTTACTAATCAGTGGTTCAAATCAGATATGATTAGATCTGCGTAATTTAAAAGATTTGTGCTATATTCGTGGAGCCTGGAGTAACAATTTCATAACACTGGGAATTGGGGAATAAGTATTTAATATCATAATGTTTCTTTATGTGATATGTTTATAGATCAATCAAAACATTTTTTAATATTTCGAATTTTATTTGTTTGGTGTTGGCGTATTGTATCTTCATTCTTCACCCATATTGATTGTTGTTCTGATTGGTTGAGATGTGAAAGCACTGACCAATAAATGAATAATGAATATTTGAAGTATAAGTATTCGAAAAGATGGCTGCGTTGCCGTCTCCAACACAGGTACTAGACGAGAATTTAATGGTATTTTCATAGATTAAATGTAAAATTTCAAATAAGTGTATAGGATCATCCTTAAAGGAGAAGTGCTTGAGTGTTTTCAGCTGATATCAACTAAATCAACGTGCTTATTCATCATAAATATCCTTTACTTATTTGATATATTGACAGCTCGGAGGGCGGTGTTTAACTCTTCACATCAATAAATCTTTAAATGCTTGGAGATACATACATTTATAATTAACAAAATTTATAAATGTTGTATGCAAATCGTTTTTACAAAGTATGTTTAACCCTTGCAGATAGCTACCCACATCGTGATGTCAAAATATCAAACTAGTTGACATGTCTTTAAAGCTTATAAACAAGTAAGACTTGAATTATTAGTGGTAATCTGGAGTAACCAAATAAACACATGTCGATATTATTGAAGTTGTTCTCAGAAAATTTATGATATTTTTTAAAAATACATAACTAAGTGTATCTAACATTTATATGGTATACCTTATCAGACAACCAATTGATAGATTATTTTTCTTAGGTGGCTGGTCACCACAGTGCCATATATGAAGCTTATTATAATGTGGTAAGTTAACCATAATTGTTTTTATCATACACTTGATATTAAGATTTTCAAACTTGATAAGTAATTAATTATCATATTAAAAGAACAAGAACACACTGTTTTAATTACTTATTGTAATCGTTGGATAATGACAATCTAACTGTCAAAACTGCAGTTACGATTTGTAACAATAAATTAGTGGTAAAACACTTAGTATGAAAACAGTTGCTTATTTCGTTTATTAAGAGCTATATATACACTATAATATAGAAGAATACTTCAGTCAAAGTTATAAATTCAAAATGTTTACTATGTGGAAGTGACATAAGGGAATTATTGAAGAATATTTTATTCTTATTCATTTCATGAAGATTATCTGCAGAAAATCTTCTATTGTACCAGTGAGTGATCTCCATAGATTTAAAATTGGGATCTAGAGCTCATCTGTTTATACAGTTATTATACTCTTCGGGACGAAGTCAGAAGAGTATATTACATTTGTTCAAGCTATTTCTAAAATTTTCCTAGAGCAAAACTTCTTGTGCCATAGTATATTTCATCGAATTTTAATAAAGATGCCCGTCACGAAATGTTTGTTAAGACGATAACTCAAAAACAAAAGGTCCTATCCTCGGTCCTATCATATTCAAATTTTGACAAAAAATCGTTCGCTGTTGGGTGACAGACCCTATTGTTTTTCAGGGAAATTTTGTAATAAACATACCCTTTTATGAAGGGTTGAAACTTACAAAAATTACTCGCAAAGTATACATTGAATCGATTCAAAACTTTTACAGTAAATTTAAGTTAATTTATAACAGCTTTCACCCAAATTTCAAAAAATCATTAAACAACAAAAACGTAAACTTGAATTTACACCGTACTTTAACTGTGTATAACAAACGGCGATGGACCAAAGGTATGGTCTAGGGGCTAGGATACTTTGCTCCTACTTAGTAGGCTCGGTTTCGATTCCGAGAAACAGATTTTTTTTTTTTTTAATAATATTTTCTTAAAAACATTATTACTTTGAATACTATTTAGTTGTGTAAAAATAATGAAATAAATTATTTATTTCATTATTACTCAAATGCGTGTAGTATCTTATAGAATGTGAAACAATAATTATATAAAACAAAATCAAAATATTTGCGAAGAGTAACTTTTCCACACACACTATTCATCTATTCTCCAAGCCCAAGCTCTAGTTTCGTTTTATTATCTTCTGGCACAGAAGGAAAGGTTTTGAATACATTTTTCAGGTGTTTGTAGAAAACTGCATTCCTCATCGTTCCTGGCCCAATTATAATCGTCGTTTTGATTGGTTGATGCAGAATTTGAAGTCATGAGTTTCCTTGTGGCTTTCCAAAGCGAATAATCTGTTGCCTCGGTTGGAGATTTAATTTTCAGTTGCTTCATTTTCTCTTGTTTTCTTCTTTTATTTCTTGTTACCTTTTTTTTGCAATTTCTGCTTTACATGGGTAGTTTGTTCCTAGAGTTCCTACTCAGTTGACAGTCGCATACCATGATGCATCTTTTATGTTATTGTTAAGTTCAGTACTGCTGTTTTGGTTGTGGTTGTTTTTCTTTGTTTAGGATTTGCGAGTAAATAATTGTTACCATCAATGCTAAATGTTCTGGTGACAATACAAAGGAAGATACCGTCTTGCATTTCCTTATATCAATGCCTTTTGTGGTACAAATTTTATTTCTGTCGGACGGTCAGTATATTGGTAGGCCAGTAGATATTTGTTGTAGGTTGTTTGCTTTCAATGCTTTGAACTGTTCTCTACGAGGAGCATTAATGTCTTAAGATCTTAAGCCCCAGGTTGGGTGTTTAGCGTCGTAGCCTCCTCGGCCAATAAATTAATTCTCAAAAGTGCGAAATATTCCTTTTTATTGTTGTGTTTAGGCGAGTATTGTAGATGGTAGAAATAGTCTTTGTTCAATAGTTACACTGGTGTATCACGGCTTGCAGATTGTCCTTGGTGTATTTGTCCCTTCCATAATGTTTGATGACATCTTGTATGATTATGGCAGTTTGAAGTCCATCTCAGAGGTCATCATGATGTCTAAACTTTGTTCATATACGAATCTTTTAAGTTTTCTAGCATGTTGCTGGAGGTTATTGGAATTCCAAACGGCTCTGTCATTAAGCTAATTTGCTGACAATGGCCCATATTTGCCCCATGACCTTTCTAAGCATTTCTTCGAGCTCAGTCATATTGTAGGCGGGCTGGTTAACTGCAGGTATTGTTAGGGGTTATTAGGATTGCTTTGTACTTTGTTGTAGGCTATTTGTGCAAATTTCATATCTGGTTGAATCTGTTGCATCGTCTTGATGTCTGACAGCGTTTGATATCGAATTATACTTAAACAATCTTACAGTATTCCTCATGAGTAAAGCTTAATATTCATCAACCCTCAATAGATGAAATATGTGAATTCATGGAAAATTACAAAATGAAAATTCTGAGAAAGAATGAAATCATATATTGTTCAAAATCAAATCAACTACGTTGTAAAACGTTGTAAAAAGTGGTCCCCTTTCAATAAAATGCAGGATATTTCATTCCTTCATCATCATATACATCATCAATGATGCTTCTTCTATTGCTAAAGCCTTCTTCGGTTAATTTGTCTCTTATTCATAGGAAGTTAGTATCTAAAATTGAAGTTCTAACACTCTTATCCTATACATTTCTAAATAAATTTGAACCTAGCATTGTTCCGGTATATGCGTTGTCAAATCCCAGTTGTGGCTGACTTGCCGGCGTATACAATAATATCCCTCTTTTCCCACCCATGCTCCCATTCTAACCACGGCGAAAGAGACCTGATACCCTTGAAACAGTCTTTTATATGAAAATGAACGGCTCTTATTTCCCTACCATTTTTGAAGAACTTGATAACTTTTAACAAGCGAAGCTCGTTAAGGTATACCGGGTGTTTCAAATGCGATTCTCGTCATTGAGATTTCGGAAATTATGAGAGATACGAAGATGGTTAAATTGGGGTTAAGTTGCGTATTGGCGAGCCCGATAATATTCCGTTTAACAATTGAAGTTTCCTTTGGAAATTCCGGAAATATGGCGGAAAAACTGAAATCTACGGTTTTCCTTTTTATTTCTTTACAAGTTTTTTCAAAGGTTAGAAAAAATCTATAAATACATTCTCATTGAAACTTTTTGAGCTTCATCTGTAACATGTTTCGTTTTGCTCAAATCATCAACATTATTTTTTATTATGGGCGCCATATTGAATTTTTGCAGACAATTGTAGATGCTCTCATTGGCTTTGACTTTGGAGAATATTATTCTATGTTTTTATTGGCTGATTTTAACATTACTGAGTATGCCTCGTATAAATCTGACATAACAGTTGAATCTTCTAAATTATCATAGGTACTTCAACAATCTGCTTAGTCATTTCGATCTTAACCAGTACAATTGTTGTCTAAACAATATAATTCTAGATCTCATTTGCTATAGTAATTTTTACACAGTTTCAAAGTCTGGTGTTTGCTTATTGCATGAATATTTGCGCCATCCTCCATTGTTTATTGAATTTCAGTACTTTGATTATTTTGCCATCATAATGATTTTTAATTTCAAGAAGGCAAACTATCCATTACTTTATTACCTGTTACTGAATTTTGTCTGGTCTGTATTATGTCATACAAGCAATGTTAATGTCGCAGTACAATAATTGTCCTATGAACAATTTGCTAACAATATGCGGACCATACACTTCCCCCAAGAAAAACAACAAGTTTCCACCTTGGTTCACGTCTAACATAATAAGGAATATCAGACTTAAGAAAAATTATTGGCGTCAATACAAAAAAGATGCTAAACTGAATGATTATAATGTATTTAAGACACTAAGATCGGAAATCAAAACCGATATTGCCTGTTCATTTAGGCTCGATATATCAAAAATAGAAAATGGTCATTTTTTCATACCAAAAATAAATGCTGTTTTTCGTGAAAGATTGCATCAATATATTCGCAGCTCCACTGGCATTTATATATTCATTAGCCTTAAAATCGCATACTTTTCCGGATCTGTGGAAAGTTTCAAAATTACTACCGGTTTTTAAAAAAGGTAATAGACATGAGGTTACTAATTATCGTCCAATTGCCTTCATCAATAAATTCGCAAAATATTTGAATATATCTTATATGATGCTACTTTCAATCACTGCAGATATCCCCAGAGCAGCATGGGTTCATGCTTGGCAGATCAAGTGTTACTAACTTAAGTTGCTACAGTCAATACTTGGCTGATGTTACTGATGAGAGTGTCCAGGTTGATTGTATCTACCTCGATTTTACTAAGGCATTTGATGAAATGGATCACAGTATTTTATTGAATAAAATGTCTAGCTTTGGATTTACAAATCATTTGATTGAATTTTGGAATCCTTACCTAAGTGATAGGTATCAATATGTAGAGTATAAAGGTTTTAAATCGTATTCATTTCATGCCACCTCAGGTGTACCTCAAGGGCCAGTACTTGGACCACTCCTATTCAATTTATTTACGCAGACGATTCCAAACTTTGCTTGGCAGTAAAGCATTCTATATATCACTGCAGCATGACTTTGATACACTCAGTACTTGGTGTGCATTCAATCACTTGGAGCTTAGTATTAGTAAGTGCACTGCAATGCCTTTCACCAAGAAAATTACGCCTGTTATTTACAATTACAAACTTGTTGGCACAACCCTTGCTCGTTCCTATAGTTTCAGAGACTTCCGAGTTTTGTTTTACTTGAAATTGTCATTTGCGTCTCACATTGAATCAATTGTTTCTAGCGCCTACAGAATGCTGGGCTTTATCAAAAACTTTTATTTCTGGGACTACAAGGTTACTTTTGATACATCATTCAAATTGTAATGGAATGGGCTATTCAAAATTGCTAAAATCCAATATGGCACTCATGAGAAAAAATAAAGTTGATGATGATTCGAGCTTAGTCTTAGAGGACTTTCGCCTTTGCCAAAAGATGAAGCTCGAGAAGTTCTGATAAGAATGTGTTTATAGTTTTTTCTAAATTTTGAAAAAAACTCGTAAAAAAATGAAAACAAAAACCTTAAATTCCAGTTTCATCGCCATATTTCCGGAAGTACCAAAAATAACTTCAATTGTTAAAGGGAATATTATTGGGCTCACCGATACGCAACTTGGCCCCAATTTAACCATCTTTAACGTATATCTTATAGTTTCTTATAGTTTGTGTTGGTAGGAAATTACATGGAAGGTAATAATTAATTTAAAATACAAGTTATAGTGGTTGTATGATCCGTATGGAAGATAATATTTATTCATATATTCATCTGACTTTATGATATTGTTCTACACGTTGATCCAGCAACAATTACTAAAATCGTTGGTATATTAAAAATATATAATCCGTATTATATATAGATAAAAATCTAAATAGTAATGAAAAGCGTCTTATTTTTTATTATTCCACTTAATTTAACACGAGCCTTTTGTTCAAATACTTCGTTTTAACTATGTCTGGTTATTGCCATGTTATCTACTTTTGTTATTCTTCATTGTGATGAAACAATGGCAACAATGAAATAAGCTAAATAAACAAATAGCGCCGTTATTATTATTTTCTATTTACTGAAGTATGTTAGTTCAGATAATTCAGACTTGTTTCGAATGAATTGTTTCAATTGAAATCTTCATAAGTGGTGGTAGTATACAACATGAATTCTCCTGCAGATAATATCATAGATGATCAAAATGTAAGTTTGGCAGGTTTAACAATAGTAGACCAATTTAGAATTTAATTTAATGCTACGTTGATACTTACATTTGTACTGAAGCTTATATTAAAATCTATTGAAGCGTTGCGTGATGCAAAATATTGATTCTATGACAATGTAGGTGGACCCAAAAGGACTTGGTACCGTTGGAGGTATGGAAGCTGCCCGGTTTCTGAAACGTTCCGGGTTGAGCGACGTGATATTATCCAAAATATGGGATCTTTCCGATCCTGGTGGAAGAGGATGCTTAGATAAATCCGGCATGTTCGTAGCTTTAAAACTAGTAGCGTTAGTTCAAAATGGGAAGGACTTGACTGTAACAAATGTAAATATAGAGGTTTCGCCTCCTAAAATGGTAAGTACAATTGAATTATTGTTTACTACCTATTATCTAGTGTTTTCGGTGCATGAGAAACGTTTTTGTACCACAAGATGATGTTGTCTCCCGATGCGTTTTTACAAATTTGTTGTTGAACATATTCGACCCCTGACATACTAGGAGGTATATTCCACGTCAATCAAGAAATCATGAAAAACACGTTGGTGCAAGTTTTAAATAGATACGTAGTCTCTAAATTAATAATGATTCTTGACAGGTATAAATTATATTATATATCAATTCTCGGGAAATAGGTCAGTAAATTCGTGGTTGGTTTTTACACAGTTTTGTTAATCTCCAAATTCTCCAACAGATTCATTGACTTTCTTTTATTACAAGTATGAAGGTTTTAGAGATTATCTATTGTTATTTTATGATTTGAAATATTAATATGTTCCAAGATTGTTGATTTACTATCGGAGGAAATATGTTCTTCGAAACCAGATTCAAAATTGTTTGAGCAGATGAGTCATTTTGTACTGATAATGTCAGATTTTGATTTTTTATAAGTTGTTTCATCATTTAATAGATTTCCGATTAGTCATCTCTATGCATTATGACGGTTTTATCACATTTATCCGCGTTCAAAACTAATATTTGAGGGTTAGCATCTAAGAACTCTTTTATCTTTTTTGTGTGATAGCTAAAACGATTTTTTGCTATGCCTATTCCCGCTTTCTGTTTGTTCTTTTCATTTGTCAAGATGTTACAAATTTTATTTCTAATTTGATTTTTTTCTTCTAAATTTTTATTTCTAATTTCGTTTTATAAATTGGCAATGATGTTGCCGATTGTCTATTTTTCGTTATTAGGCAATTCAAATTTCGGACGTAAGCTTAACGTGTGCTGAACCTCATCCGGAATTTTTGTGTCTGTTTTTTAACCATTGTTTGTTGATTTTTCGTTTTTCATTAGTTACGCATTTCATTAAACTATTTATCTTTTTTGATTGATAGGCTTCGATTTTGTTGAATTTTTTTTCGAAATTGTTCTGCTGGTTTTGAAAAATTGGGTGATAAAGTTGCCATCAAAATTTAGATAACATGATTGTTTAACGCGTTTAATTTTGTTTTCAACATTTGCTACATTTGTGCAAGCTTCTTTGATGCACAAATTCAAAAAATTTGTATGAAGAGAATTTAACAATTTAGCGTACGCCTTCTTATTTTGCACCTTGCTAAACATATTCTTTGATTTAGATTTAATGAAATTTTGAAATACTTGCAGATTCCTACATCTTACCAGAAATATTCTGCGGTTCTTCTCTCTTGCTAATATCTTCATTAACTTCCCGTATTCCTTTAAAACTCTAGGGTAGGTAGGTTCGATATTAAGGCTTATATCCCAGCCGAATGGTATGAATTATATATATATTATTTACGTCTTTATGTACGTTTTGGTCTCATCATCAGAGGACGTGTCACTGTCCAAAAGGCGAAACGGCGACGTGAGCAATGAACAATTAGTTATAAGAAAACCCGTTTTAGACAGTGATACGTCTTCTGATGATGGCCGTGAGACCGAAACGTACGTAAAGACGTAATTAATAAGCATACGTGTTAGTGTGACCTATTTCCCGAGAATTTGTATATAAAAGTAGTCTCTAAATCAATCGTTGGTTTTATTTGTGAAATCGTTATGGGTAAGGCTTGCGGTTGGATGTTTCTTTCCTCTCTAAAGCCTAGGTTTCCTAGCAAGCGGTAGGTACCGTTATTAGCAATGGAGCAATGGAAAAGAGGACGGTGATGCATACCGTAACGTAACTTAGCGGTGCCGCAATATTTGACATTGACCATGACGAACTGGTTAACCGACAGTATTTCCAGACTGTTTTTCGTATATCGAGTTGAACTAAATGTTTTGAATCTTCTTAATATGTAAAACATTCGCAACAAAAGAACACTAATAGATACGCATTTTTTTCTCGTGTACATACCAACCAAAATGTGTGTTCATCAGAAAAACAACAGGTTCCTTCGCCAATTTCCATTAATGAGTTTGGTCATAATGACTTATCATGTGTTGTTAAATAATATTAAAATTATTCAAAATTGTATTTTTTCCTACTTCTTCAAATAACCAGATTCTCGTAACAAATGATCTTGCCAAAAGGAAGTGAACAGCGTATGATTATTTCCACGAGAATGTATCTATCTCAAGAAGAAACATAATTTATGCTTAAGTGATATTGGGTTTAAAATCCGATTTGTTGGCATGGAAATAATGTCATCTCTTGTATAATTGAGAAGTTGATCGAATAAAATAAGAGTCAGCCGAAAATACTCTCTTTTCTTTACTATGTAGATGACAACACACTATAATCTGGTAAACACCTTCTTGTTTTTTAAATATTTCTGATTCTGATGCCCTTTCTCTTCTTCTGATAACTTCTCTTCTAGGAATATTGTAATGGCTACATCAGATCATCCCAGGACACATAAGTTTTACGGACCCTAAAATGATAATATGCAAATCACTGCGAGTCTACTTGCCGCAGGCAATTTTTTGTCGTACAAAGAATTTCCCGCATTATTAGGAAATTGCATGTGGAATTTTTTCAGTTCACCAATTTGAATACCAAGCTGATGGATCTTGGAACGATAAGGATGCTGAATTAAACCGGCTTAAAATGTCCCATATCACAATGAATATGTTGAACTCTAATGTTTCAATTTTTTTCTCGCAACTGCCCAGCTTCTATTTGACTAAGTTTTTTTGCGACGAATCTGTTGACAACATTTTTAGAGCATTTTTGATTTTTGATTGTACAATGCGATTTCTTCCCGAAACAATCCTCCAATATGGTCCTGTGTTGAACCAGACAAAAATACGTGAATGTTTTCAATTAAATCAAAAAATTTACTTGTATCCAAATATCATTCGGCAGCATTGTTTCCAATCAAATTGAAGGAATGGGTCGAACAAGGAATATATTCGGCATGAAGGACTATGCTGCTTTATTCTGCTTTGTAAACCCTTGGTACTTACCGGACATGTTCGCAGCATTAGAGTAGCTTTGGCCCCTACAAAACTTCAGATTCAGCCCCAAAGATTAAAATTTATCAACAATTATTGATTTCAAATTTTGTCCTGTGTGAGAATATATTGGAATGAATTCTATAAATTTCTCAACGATGTATGTACCGGGATATCAAAAATTATCTTGGTCAGGGGTGGTTGTGGAATCTAAAACGTGTGTCTTACTTTACGTTATCAAAACTTGTGTCAAATTAATTAATTTGAAGTTTCTAAAAGTGAGAAATTTCGCAATTTTATACGAATGTTATAACACTCAGAAGTCTCTAGCGCTTTAGACTCCGGGATTTTCACGTGGCCTATCGAAATTAGTAGGTTCGAATTGTATAAAAACACAATTACATGAACCCCAGACGTCCTAGGTAATTAGTCACGAACGTAATCATTTTGACATATGCCTCGAGGAGCTCGCTACGCGTCAGTTAGAGTTTATACTTTTTACCTCGATCTTGTTATAATTCGGGGCCGTTTTATGCCCCGTGCGGCCGGCGCCAGCTGTAATAAAGTGTTTTCGGCAATAGGCCGCTAGCTTTTAACCGCTTTTGGTTATATTTTAGTAGCTAGAAAATTCCCTTTGGTACGTCGCACGTTAGACGCGCGTAGCTGAGACCTGAGAGTACCTGTTTCTATTTTAATTCAATTTTCCTATTTAATCGACATTTTGGGGCCCGAGACTATGCTATTTAGTTGGCCCTGTTCATAAACTAACGACAAGGAGCGAAAACCGTTCTATGTTCCGAAGATTTGCACTTTTCTAAATCGCGAGCTACGCGCTCCTCTCGTGAACGTCATTCGATTTATCGAAAATTAACCAATTTAAAACAGTTTTCGACCCCGTTTGTGGCTATTGCGACCTTGTAAATGGTTCAAAGTTAACATTTCGTTTTACATTCCACAACCACCCTTGACCAAGATAATTTTCGATTTGTAGTTCATTATTGTTTTTCAACTAAAATAAATAGGTATGAAATTTGTAGGTTATTGATGATGTCAGTGTAACAGTGACATAATTATTTCAAACGTAAAGTGAGACACACGTTTTAGATTCCACAACCACCCTTGACCAAGATAATTTTTGATATCCCGGTATCTGATAACTAACGTTAACTGATCTATGTGACAACATCAGGAGTTGAGTCCACTATAAGTGAAAAATATTTTGCTTCTTCGATTTCGTGGATAAAATTGATTTCATATGATTGCTCATAAGAATAATATATTTATTGTGGCAGAGAGGTAACGAACGTTGCCTTTTCCAGGATTAGCATATTTTTGCAGATGTTTTGCAAGAAATGGATCAAATACACTGATATATTATATGGTCTTGATCTTAAAATAGCAGATTCTCCTTCGTTTCTGATGGAAGACATTGAGAGTGCAGGTGCAGCTATTCGTTACTACGCGCGCCTCCGTGCCGTGTCATAATAATTTCAATTAAGTATTATAAGCAAACAAATACATTTTTTAAAACTTTTAAATTGTTTGAAAAGTGTTTACGGGTCATTATTTAAAGCAGGCTCTAGGCCATGGCCTCGTGAGCCTATTGAGTAAAACGGCATTGATTAAACACCACACGAATGTCAAGATGAACGAACAATATGTCTGGGTGAATAGTATTCATATTATCGGTTTTATTGAAATAAAGTGATGTCGTCATATTTGTATAGGAATGCGATACTATACCCAGGTGTTCATAGGCTACATAAACATAACAGACTCATTAAATAAAGTTCATGCGAACTCGAGAATGTGTATAAGAAATATTCATTCAATAATTACTTCAGATAATGGTTCCAACACTCGCCTTATAGTGTCATATGTCAATTACACTTACACTCCATAAAAAGTTGTAAATTCCCGAAGATACGATACATAGACATGATTCTCAATCGGAAAGTATAATTCCAGTCTAGACTCGACCGATAGTGATGACTTGTGAGTTATGTTTGATTTTGATTTTATTCACGTAGTGACAAATGCAAATCCTATCGTTGCCTTTAATCGACGAATGAAACTTTGGGTTCATTCAAGTTTGCTGATAAACTTCCTTCCCGTTTGACGTGTATAAACTTAATATTTCATGTTCACTATTGTCTCAAAGCTTTTATATTGAGACTTATAAATTGAGCTAGTTTACACTTGTAACGAATTTAGTTACGGCTGGTTCGATGTTCTCATTTCAATTTGAAAGTTTCCAAACTGATCGGTTTATTAGCTTTTTCATAATTGATCAATCGAAACCGCTCTGGAATTCCAAGATATATCATATGTCCTGATACTCTTCCAATTTGTCACTGACTAATAGATCATTTTCTTTCCACCTACTATGAAATCCAAATCTCCTCTCTCTTATATTACCGGGATATCAAAAATTATCTTGGTCAAGGGTGGTTGTGGAATCTAAAACGTGTGTCTTACTTTACGTTTGCAATAATTATGTCACTGTCACACTGACATCATCAATAACCTACAAATTTCGTACATATTTATTTCAGTTGTAAAACAATAATGAATTATGAAATAGTTATGTGAACTTTGAACCTTTTCAGAGGTCGTGATAGCCACAATCCGGTTCAAAAAATGTTTTGAAATAGTTAATTTTCCGTAAATCGAATGACGTTCACGTGAAAAGCCACGAGTTAGAACAGTGCAAACTGGTTGTACCTAATACGGCTTTACGACGACTTTTCGCGTGCCGTTTTCGCTCCATGTAGTTAGATTTAGTATCGGACCGTGCCCGACGGCCCTTCTTTTTTCGATAAATGTCCATTAGATAGGAAAATTTAATTAAAACAGTTTGAGCTATTCTCAGATCTCAGCTACGCGTGTCTAACGTGTGACGTACCAAAGGGAATTTTCTCGCGACTAAAATATACACGAAGCGGGTAAAAGGTAGCGGCCCATAGCCAAAACACTTTATTACAACTGGCGCCGGTTGCACGGGACAAGAAACGGCCCCAAATTAACAAGACCGAGGTAAAATGTATAAACTCTAAGTTACGCGCAGCGAGCTCCTCGAGGCATATGTCAAAATGATTTAGTTCGTAGCTAATTACATAGGACGTCTGGCGTTCATGAAATTATGTTTTAGATAATTCGAACCTTCTAATTTCGATAGGCCACGTGAAAATCCCGGAGTCCAAAGCGCTAAAGACTTCTGAGTGTTACAATATCCGTATAAAATTGCGAAATTTCGCACTTTTAGAAACGTCAAACTAATTATGACATAATTATTTCAAACGTAAAGTAAGACACACGTTTTAGATTCCACAACCACCCTTGACCAAGATAATTTTTGATATCCCGGTATTAGTGAATATTAACCAACTTATCTTCTATCGATTATCTTATAACAATTCTAATGATTCAATAACATTTCAATTCCTATTATAATCAGTCATAATCGTCGGTTTATTATTACTCAAGTAACTTCAAACAGAGGCCCGCGGGCTGTTACATGATCTCAGTTCTTATTCCAGGATATGCACTGAACATTTTTCTAATATTATCAATATCCTGGTATTTGACAAGTATATTCGAACATAATTTAGAATTTCATGTGTATTGTTATAAAGGTTACGAAGGCACTGTTCTACTTTTGTATTTTATGAGTTGAAGTTGTGAGAATAATCCAACAAACAAAAAGAAATGTACAATATGTGTAAGCTGTTTCGCAAAACGTAACTAGTCCGTCATCAAATCTAATAATAAATCAAGTCAAAAACTCTGTAACGATATGAAGAACAACTAGGTCCCTGTCGCTGTAATGTAATTAAGAAATAACCGTATTATCATGTAAAGCGGATCCCCATTATACAAAAATAAAGAGAAACTCTGAAGGATTATCTAGTGTTGACGTTTACATTCAAAAATGTCATTAATATTTCTATGTATGTTAAATACATAATATAAATCTTTCAGCTTCTGTTGAAATGAAGTAACTTCTCATGTGACCAGAAATTATTACCTATTTTATAATGTCCTAATTCCAATTCATGTTTCAATTATTTTTAATTTTTATTTCTATATTATAATGGCTTTAAAATATGTGTTATCTTTCTGATCAAGAGTTATAAATTGTGTACAAATTTTAGCTTTAATTTTGGTCACTGCTAAAATTAAAAGTGTTCACTTCGCTTATCTCATATGCATTTTAATATCCGGAATAAGAATAGCTGTTTTGTTTATACAGCTTTAAATTTCCACTCAATCGATAATAGTGTCTTCTTGGGGGACTCCTAGGTGTTGGAGTGGTGAACCTTTTTTTATAATATAAGTAACAGTATTTATTAAAGTGTACAAGGCTTCGATCGTTTAGTAATTTTCCCTTTTCCTAATGATTTTCTGACCACGCTACGCGGCGTATGTTAATCTGGGCATAACAACCGAATATGTTTTGACCTTTTCCATATTTCGTGTAAAGGACTTTCGAAATGAAAGTATTGTAATTAGGAATTATAACCTTTAATGAGAAGATTATTATTGTTTATTCTGCTAAATATGCTCACTGGCAATGATAACATATATTGTTTAAGCGCCTGAATTAGTGAATACTAAGAATTAAACAGAATTATCCATTATTTGATCTTTCTGCTAATTTATATGAAAAATTTTGCTAATCTCCTTTTATAGCTTCCTCGAATAAACTTTATGAGAATAATTTAATTAAAATGTAGATTTAAATTCAAATAGCTCAATTTATTGTTGTTTTTATTAACCAATATTTGTTTTATTAATTACTTTTACAATCGCCAACGGTTTAAAATGGTATAATAGGGAGCTAAATATACAATAAAACAAAATTTAGAATATGCCCATTTTAATAAATGTTTTTGTGCCGCATGCAAGACTGTAATTTTATGTAAATGTGACCAAATAAACTTCCACCAAGTAGTTGGTAGCAGAGTACTCTTAATATATAGTTGACAATGACAATATTATCCACCGTTTTGTTATTTGTCTAGAAATAAACTTATAGAACATTTATTCTTGTTTCCTTTAAAATTGAAATATACAAGAGTTTTACTTTCAATGTCCTTTTTAAGTTATCATATCTCGGTTTCGAGGTTTCAAACTGAACATTTCAGTTTTTGTATTAGGCAGAAGATTGTTACCAGTTTCAGAAAGGTGACTTTTTGATTTGACTTTGACGAATGAGAAAAAAATGGGTGTTTTATGTTTTATTTTAAAGTATTTCTTGCGAGATAAATTATCTTATTGCGCCAACTTGCAGCTTCAAATAACTAAATCTCCTAACTGGGAGATCAATTCAAATGTTTTATGGTATCTTATTACCAATATTTGTTTGTAGGGGGACATTCCACTTCCAAAACCGATGAAGCCTCCACCACCAACCAATACCCCATTAATTACCTCATTGCCTTCTACAGCAGTTGATTGGAGTGTTAAAGCAGCAGAACGAGAAAAATACGACAAACTTTTCGATTCCTTACAACCAACAAATGGACTAATAGCGGGAAATAAGGTTAATCCCCTGTATAATTGTACCCCCAGTGGATATAACGGCCACTTTCGTTGCAGGTGAAAAATGTACTCATGGAATCGAAGTTACCATTCGATACTCTAGGGAAAATTTGGGATTTGGCGGATCAGGATAAAGATGGAATGTTAGATAGATACGAATTTGTTGCTGTAAGTGGAGACTCACGTTAGGAACAGTTCAATTAAATAAATTTGAAATATATTTTCAGGCAATGCATCTGGTTTATAAAGCTCTTGATAAATTTGCAATACCGAATACTTTACCGGCAGAATTGATGCCTCCAGTGAAAAGGAAAAATTCCAATACGATGGGAGCACCTATTCTGTCTCGTGGACTGGACGGAGTCAAACCAAATTTACCTCCAGCGACCGTCATCTCCCAATCCATATCAGCATCTGCGAAACCTATTCAACCTGTACAACCTACAGATAATTGGGTTGTTACGCCCGATGAAAAGTCAAAATCTGACGCATTGTTCATCAAAAGTGATATAGACAAGGATGGTTTTGTATCTGGTCAAGAAATTAAAGATGTGTTTTTGCAATCTGGGGTGCCACAACCTATTTTAGCACATATTTGGTGAGTAACGTTTTGTCCAACAGACTGGTTTGTTCTAAAGAATTTTGTTAATTGTTTGCAGCAACTGGGTCTTTATTTTTACTGTAATTAGCACGAATATATTCAGAATGACCGACATAAGGAATTATTCACTGACTGAATTATGTTTCGTACGCGGCAGACTTGCTCCATAGGCCTGAGTTGGTCATGTGACCCACGCATCACGTGGTCAAGGTGATGACCTCTCATAGAGATGGCTATGCATACAACCTCTGCTCACTACAGTATTCTTCGAAAGCAAAGCGGATGATGTAGAGTAGCAGATGAAACAAATAATATCTGCGTTTTCTGCAAATTATCCGTTCGACAATACAATAATGTCTGGATAAACGAACAATATGTCTGACTGATTTGTTCGCCAAAACAAATAGACCAGTCGGCGAGATTTTTGCCTGCATTTTCCAGGCGGTAGCAATGTTTCGATTGATTCTTATGTACTTTTTGCGGTAGGATACTATTATCGTTACCCCTATTTTGTAAAAGTTGTGCTTCATTTTATAATTTAACAATTTGTGAAAAAAAAATATTTTTTTTACATTTTCCTTTATATCTCCTTTCCTGTGTATTTTTAGCATTATGCACCTCATAGTTTTTAGTTCCTTACTTGATTATCTACAAAATGAGATCTGGTGCGATATCCCAAGTGCCATTGTTAACCTGCAAATTGCGTTGAAAGTTGAAAAAGCATGTTTTTTTCAATATTCTCAGGAGCAGCAAATGTTGCTATTACTAATATAAATAAGTGCACCAAATTTCAAAACGATTGCTTTTTAACTTTTAGAGTTATTAACGATCAAAATTTTTTTCGAAGTTTATTGGCGTAATGCGCCAAAGTTGCTGTGATCGTCTCATTTTGATCCAACTGTACTCAAAAATTCAAAAAACTATTAAAAAAAGGTTAATTAGAACCGATTTTATAACGATTTGTTTAACACTAGTAGTTCTATACACACGTATAACACTATAAGTTTAAAAAAAATAGATGGTGGCTTTCTTTTGCATAAAGTAACATGGCAAAAACAAGATAAGTTTGGCGGAGTTGTCGATCGGTACTGTGCACTAATTTATATACGAAAACCTCTCAAAGACAACGAAGGCAGACAAAAGACATGTGTCGAGAAATTGCATTAATTCATGGAAAGTTAAAAAAAATTGTCAATCATTCATTGCTTTTGTGGTTGCGATACAACATCAGCATTTTTTTCTCAACTCCGCCAAAGGTATCTTGTTTTTGCCATGTTACTTTATGCAAAAGAAAACCACCATCTATTTAAAAAAAATTATATAGTCTTATACTACTAGTGTTAAACAAATCGTTATAAAATCGGTTCTAATAAATTTTTTTTTTAATTCTAACGGGACATTAAATTTGAATAGTTTTTTGAGACCAGTTGGATCAAAATCAGACGGTCACAGCAACTTTGGCGCATTATGCCACTAAACTTCGAAAACAAATTTTGATCGTTATTAACTCTAAAAGTTAGAAAGCGATCGTTTTGAAATTTGGTGCACTTATTTATATTGGTAATAGCAACATTTTCTGAGAATTTCAAGCTCCTAGGTATTTTAATTGTTGAGATATTGAATGTTTCAACTTTCAACGCAATTCGCAGGTTAACAATGGCACTTGGGATATCGTACCAGATCTTATTTTGTAGATACTTAAGTAAGAAACAAAAAAATATGAGGTGCATAAAAAAAATGCACAGAAAAAGAGATATAAAGAAAAAAATTGTTAAATTAAAAAATGAAGCACAACTTTTACAAAGTACGGGAAACGATAATCGTATCCTACAGCAAAAAATACGTAAGAATCAATCGAAACATTGCTACCGCCCGGAAAATGCACGTTTTCATATTATTTCGTCCCCGCCGTCTGATCTAAAAGAAATGAGGTCATAGTTGAAGGTGATGTACATTTTTGTCAGCTTGACCATGTTTCAATGTTTTTGAATAAAGTAATATCGTAATATGTGTATATACGCAATTCTTTACATATCCAGGTGTATATTAAAGTTTATTATGGTTTTCTTATCTTAATTTTATTTTTGATTTCAGGGCTTTGTGTGATATAAAACAGAGTGGAAAACTAAACAATGAACAATTTGCACTAGCTATGTGGTTTGTAGCGAAGTGTCTTAGAGGTATGGAACCTCCAACAGAATTGACGCCGGAAATGGTTCCTCCCAGTTTTCGACCTTCAAAACCTGCCGATGGGCTTGTGGTAAGTCATTCCTTTATTTTAGCGCTTTTCCTTCCGAAGAAGGCTTTCGTGAACACGTAGAAGAATGTGGATAATACGACAATTATTCCAAGCAACATAAAGTGATGGTTGAAATTCATCTTGAATTTCTTCTCCACGATCAAACGCACCATTCCAGCTAATTCTTTATGTTGCCAACAGCTGAAATCAAAAGTATTTATTAATTTTGACCGTGACATGTTATGAACAAAAGCAATAGTAATCTACCATTTAACGTGAGCCATTTGAACGAAAACGACTAGTATCACCATCAAAACATCATTAGAAACAATACCAATGGAATTGTATTATTCTTTCCCATAATTGATCTAAATTGATTTAGAAAAAGACTCTGAAGCTTTATAATTCTGTTACATATAAATTCTCGGGAAATAGGTCACATTAACACTTATGCTTTATATTTTCGTTTTTTCGTACTTTTCGGCCTCACGACCTTCATCAGAAGGGGTTTTTTAAAACTATTGTATTAGCACAAAGCATCATTATCGCACCAATTTCAATTAAAACTGCCAACGTCGCCGAAACGAACAGAAACACGAATAATCGAAATTGTACCACATCAATGTTTCAGGTATAAAATATATCAAGAATCCACTATTTAGTAATATTCTCATAATATACAAACGCATGTTTTAGTGTAGTCTATTTATGACTGAAGACCAAAACTATTATGTTAAGTATCTACTTTCAAACCAGATTTATGAGGTAATAGAAAAAGGTTGTGTCAGAACTTATTGGAAATATACTTTTAACATTATAAAGACATATGTAGGAATTTGCAAGAGTTTTAATTAATTAAGTTAGTATAAATCTGACTTAGTGTCTGAATATCTGTCCTATGATTTACAGATTTGGAGTTACGTTTTATGTGAATCATCTCCAGAATAGATCTTTTATAATAACACTAGCCGACAAAATTTGATTTTTTCTCTGTCCTTGGGACTAGACCGAAATTTTTCGATTGTTTGGGTGTAAAATAGTAGGAAAGTCGCCATCTAACCCCTCAGACTTTGCTTTTGTGGTAAGGATACGTGAAAAAGCATTTTTTAAACTTTTTTCTATAACTTTGAAACAACGCAAGATAATTTGAATCTGATAAAACTGCTTGAAAGCTTATAAACAGAGCTACATTTGGTATATAAATGACATTGGTAGAATCAACGGAACCCTGATAAAAATCAATTTTTTTGTCAAAAAAACGCTTTTTCAACCACTTTTTCGATTTTAACCGGTTATAAAAAAACTACTCTAGATAACTCAGATCAGTTTTGCTGACCTGAAAGCCTATTAAATGGGCTACAATTTTTGTATGGCACACCTCTGTCACTTGATCAGAAGTCTTTTAAATAATGAGTTTTGTTTGAAAAAATTGCGAAATTTGCATTTTTAGTGCTCAAAGAAAATAACATGATTTTTTAAAAGAAAAATGAGTTTTTATTTCACGTCGTTCAAGTGACCGATGTTTGCGTTACAGGAATTGACGCCCCTTTTATAGTCTTTCATATGCAACAAACGGATTTCAATTGCGTGGTGCAGTTTCATTTTCCTATTAAAAAAATGTTCGAAAAATGCAGCTTTCGTGATTTTTCCAAACAAAAATTAATGTTTAAAAGACCAGAAACCAGAAAAATGTGCAAAGAAAACAAAAATATTATTCTCAAAAAAATTAAGGCTAAAAGAAACGTCGAAAAGTCGCGCACCCAGCTCCCTCTACCGCATAATCTGAAACTAACTAAATCATCTTATTCGGCGTCCTCTGAAACCCCCGAGTACCAGATTTCAACGAAATATCTGTAACTGCAAAGGAGCTACAGTAAAATTTCGTAAAAAAAAATTATATTCAAAGCCGCCCTCTGTAACTCTGAAACGAAAAAAATTATATGAAAAATCTGATTATTTTTGTAAAATCTAACGTCCCCTGCATTTATGGGAGGTCTTTCTGAAATACCTTGTATATGTGTTTAGGGCTGGGAGACTAGACAAGTTTCATTTCAGTCAGAATGGCTTGTGCCTGCAGACGAAAAATCTTATATCTTTGTTTGATTATTAAATGTAATAAGATAGTTGGATATGTGTTTACCTATAAATATTTGTATCAGAAACTTTGGCTTTTTTAATGTGTAGGCTATCTGTGATTCCGACAAATATTCTGTTGTCTGATTCTTTGGATATGAGCTCTGGAACAACCATTTTTGAACCGATTTGCCATTGGATGGGAGCGTCAGAATTCAAATTTCTAAAATGATCAAATTGTGTATAATCATAAATTGATATATAACGTTTCGTTTAACCAACCCTGGACATGAGATCGCTATATTTGTATCTTGTGCGTGATATTCCAACCGTTTTTCTACTGTTGGCTCTTCTGGAGGCATCCCTTGCAGCATAGAATACACACCAGCAGAGTTGTTTGCGGTTTCTATAACCTTACCCTTCTCATCTCTCACTTCAAAAATTTTATTTTCGGGACATGGTTCCTTGAAATATCTTACGGATAAGCAGATCACAAGTTTATTATTTGCACGTATATACTTACTTCACAGTACCCAACCATTATTTCATCTTTCCTACCTTGAACAGCGGGTGATTTTTTGATGGACAGTGGAAGTATGTGTGAAGCGCAAGGAATGCCGTTTTTAAATATTTTCACCAGCTCAATTTCGCTTTTGGTTATTTGCTTTTCAGCTTTCTTGAAAAGGTTTTTGGTTTGTTTTCGGATTCTTCTCTATACCAAAAAGAAAGAGATATTAGTTATAGAATAGATTGATTATTCTCTCAATGAATTTGACTTTCCAAAGGTAGACTAATATCTAATCTTCATGAAAAAACGTGTAAACCAACGGCGGTAGGCTTTGGAATTTTTTTCAATGATGTTTAGGATCGATAGAAAAATAAAGTCTGGTAGAGAGAAGTTCGGCTTGCCAATCTGAAATCGTCTGCCTCCATGGAATGACTCATGATGAAATAACACGATATTCTAGATTAATGGTGAATGAAGTGTCGAGTCACCAACCACACGAATATAATCTATGAGCCTCCGCGTATGTTTGGAAACTGAACTGCGAACAGGTGGTTTGTAGATGATGAGGAGCTGCTTGGATGCAAAGTAGCTCTTCGTGCGGAATAGAAAACCAAGTTTCTGTGAAGCAGTTTCCGCAATGGACCTCAAATGATCGACCCATGAAAGTGTGTTCTGTTCGTGGTGATATAATGACGACTTCATAGGAAAGTTGTACCTGAGATCGTCTTCCTGGAGAAATTTGAATTTTAGTTGCATTGAACTACTTGAATAATCGCATATCATTTATCATATCGTTGATAGACATTGTATCAGAGGGTATCCCGTCATCCACCATATGGAGTGATATCTGAAAGAAAACGGTATAGATGGGACGGCAAACCATATGACGGAAGTTACCCACGAAGATCTTGGTGCCAAATTTGGTCACAAGCCTTGGAGATATCCAATGCTACAGCTAGAAATACGGATAGAATAGGGTTTCTCAAAGTTTTAACGAAATATCTAATGCAGTTCGTAAAACAAATGGAGCAGTCTTTTGTTTGAGCAGGAGAATCTTCTGGTACAAGGCAACTGACAATACTAACGAGATTGAACACTCAATAGCCTAAAGAATGGATGTAAGGGCAGTAATTATGGATAATACGAGTTGAGTACAAAATCGATCCAAGGTCGGGAGTTGTGGATATTAAAGATTGACAGAAAGCTTTTTTCTTGAGATACATTATTGTATCCGTGCTTCTTGCAAGTTTTTGAAGAAACATTGATCTCTTACTTCGGATGTTTTGTTCGCAATTAATGAGAAACGGATTTCATCTTCTGGTGTCAGCAAGTCGCAAAGGACCCCGCAAATTCCTTACGGGAATTGGGTCTCTGTGGATATTTCTGAATTTTTGATATGATGTAGTCCATGTGATTCTGAACAGATGTTATCATTGCGCCAACCTCCAAATATGAACAGATTCTCTGCTAGGGGGGGTTATATTTACATTTTACTCTTAATAAACTATTTATTTCTGAAGACGGGAACAATATTTTAACATGTTTCATTCTAGTTTATGTTGCATAATATGGTTCTTCTCCCATAAAAATTTTTTGGAGACCCCCCCTAACCCTTAAGCCCCCCTTAAATTAAAAAAATATACCTTTTTCTGGATCACTTCAAAAATCATTGTAAAATGTTTTAATAAGCTTAAATACGGAATCCGCACTTGTATTTCAAAAATCAACTCCCCCCCCCCCCAAATGTCGGATGCACAAAAAATGTCGGTGGATTTTTCTGAATTTTTGATATGATGTAGTCCATGTAATTCTGAACAAATTTTATTGATGCGCAAACCCCGAAAAATGAACAGTTTTCCCGCTAGGGAGGGTTATATTTACATTTTACTCATAACATACTTATTCATTTCTGAAGGCCAGTTAAAAAATCCTTACATGCTTTACTCCAGCTTATGTTGCATAATATTGTTCTTCTTCCATGGAAGGATGTTGAAGCCTCCCCTATCCTCCAACCACCACTTTTTAGAAAATAAAAAATACTAATTCCTGGGTCACTTGGAAAACCATTGGAAAATGTTTAAATAAGCTCAGATACGGAAACCGCACTTCTATATCATAATTGCGTCTGTTATCCACATTTTGCCGGATAACTATTTATATAGCTATTTGACGTTTATTTGCATTTTTGTAAGGCGGAAAGATGGCTTCAAAAAAAATGACGTACCTAAATCGTGGGGATTGTTATGTATGCGAGAGATCTTTTCGCCCAGCGCAACTATCAAGAATTGATGGAGTAGTAAACGCAAATAAACGTGAAATAGCAGTTATCCGGCGATATGTGGAATACAGACCTCCTCTAAATGTGGATAACGGACGCAATTATGATACAGAAGTGCGGTATCCATATCTGAGCTCATTTAAACATTTTCCAATGGTTTTCGAAGTAACCCAGGAATTAGTATTTTTTATTTTTGAATTGGATTTTTGGGGGGATAGGGGAGGCTTCAACATTTATTCATGGAAGAAGAACAATATTATGCAACATAAGCTGGAGTAAAGTATGTAAGGACTTTGTACTCGCCTTCAGAAATGAATAAGTCTGTTATGAGTAAAATGTAAATATAACCCCTCCTAGCGGAAAAACAGTTCATTTCTCGGGGTTTGCGCATGAATAAAATTTGTTCAGAATTACATGGACTACATCATATCAAAAATTCAGAAAAATCCACCGAAATTTTTTGTGCGTCCCCCATTTGGGGGGGGGGGGGTTGATTTTTGAAATACAAGTGCGGATTCCGTATTTAAGCTTTTTAAAACATTTTACAATGATTTTTGAAGTGATCCAGAAACAGGTATATTTTTTTTTATTTTAGGGGTTAGGGGGGCTTCAACATTTATTCATGGAAGAAGAACAATATTATGCAACATAAGCTGGAGTAAAGTATGTAAGGACTTTGTACTCGCCTTCAGAAATGAATAAGTCTGTTATGAGTAAAATGTAAATATAACCCCTCCTAGCGGAAAAACAGTTCATTTCTCGGGGTTTGCGCATGAATAAAATTTGTTCAGAATTACATGGACTACATCATATCAAAAATTCAGAAAAATCCACCGAAATTTTTTGTGCGTCCCCCATTTGGGGGGGGGGGGGGTTGATTTTTGAAATACAAGTGCGGATTCCGTATTTAAGCTTTTTAAAACATTTTACAATGATTTTTGAAGTGATCCAGAAACAGGTATATTTTTTTTTATTTTAGGGGTTAGGGGGGTGGTTGAAAATTTTTTATGGGAGAACAACCATATTATGCAACATAAACTAGAATGAAGCATGTTAAAATATTGTTCCCGTCTTCAGAAATAAATAGTCTATTGAGAGTAAAATGTAAATATAACCCCCCCTAGCAGAGAATCTGTTCATTTTTGGGGGTTGGCGCAATGATAACATTTGTTCAGAATCACATGGACTACATCATATGAAAAATTCAGAAATATCCACCGAGACCCAATTTCCGTAAGGAATTTGCGGGGTCCTTTGGCGTTGCTGAAACCAAATGGTTTTACAGTTCTAACCTTATTTATAGTTCAAGTTCCACTTAAGTTCGTAGATCAACTGCTACATTTCTATCGAAAGAAATGAATAAAGTAGAAAAAAATTATTAACGTTCTATATCTACGTGACTCACATTTTCTGAGCCTTCAGAATGAAACACTATACAATAACCATAACGATGACGTTTCCCTACTTTATTGCAAGTGTCGCATAAAGACCAAGCGCCCCATTTTGTTTTCAAGACCAGATTGTGGCCAGGTATATTATAGAGGGGTTTTGCAGCGTATGGGCCCACATTTGCGCGACTGGTGTGAACCTGAAACAGTATTGAATGGTAAAATAACATATTTCAAGAGTATACAAGGTGTCTCACCACGAACTGCATCGATCGATATCTCAACAAGTGAACATTGAATTTTGTGAAAATTTGGCAGCTGTCAATGATGCGGCACTTCCGGTCATACCGGAAGTCGATGACAACTTTGTTATTTTTAATGGAACAACCTATGATTTACTGCATTACAGATGCAGATCCTATTAATTGACAGTTTCTTCATAATGGCTGCATATTTCGTAACGTCATTTTGGCATTTTGTAGTCTGACTTTGCGCAGAGAAATACCATAAAGAAAGTTTTCGATCTTGTACAGGTTGCTCACATAAAATTATTGAAATATTAATTCAAAAAATGCCAAAAACTCTAAAATTTCAAATGGAAACCTCCATTTGCTTTATACTAGCCGTAATCAGCACAACAAATTTACTTTGTGTTTGGTTCCTTATAACTAAATATTATCGTTTTCGTTTTATTACAAAATACTAGTTTTCCACTTTTGTCAAGTGGCCGTTTTTTAGTTTGTTAAATCTAATTGACCATCTCTGATTATACGACTGTCAGAGAATGAATAAATGTCATTTAGCTTGAAATTATTGATGCAGTTCGTAGTAAGACACCCTGTATAGAATTTCTTGAACTGTAGATTTAAATATAACATGCTATAAGACTTATAACTTCGTATGTTACCTCTAAGAACTTTGTGTCATAATTTTTAACCACTGTTAGGTAATATGGAGCAGTCAATGCCATCCCTAGGAAGCACATGTACTGTCCTGTTTGTTCCAATTTCAAATTGTACAAATGTAGGGTCTTATCTTCGGGTGATATTAGGATGTGTTCAGTAAAATCAATAGGTTCTAATTTTTTACTACCTTCCATTGCACTTTGCCATTCAACCGAGTGAATATTTGTCACTTCTGTTGGGCTGATACATATTCTACATGGTAACCTAGAACAATAAAATTTGCATCTCTCAGTTTGGTTCACGTATTTGTAAAATGAAATCATCTCAATGTAAATGTTACCAAGCTGGTAGCCTTGCGTAATTTCCGTATGCGCCTATCAAGCACTTGGGAATGATCCATGTTCGAATCCCGGTCACGACTGACTTACCGTGAGTGTTTTTCAGTCAGGCAAATGTTGAGATTAATAAATTTCTCTTACTACATCATTCCGAACCCTTATCTCAGACTCCTCGAAATTCTCAAATAGCCCTCTCGCCAAAGAAGGGACGCCGAGCTCCAAAAGTTGTTGTTATATTAAAAATCGAGAAAGGCAAAGAAAATCTGGTAAGGTGTGTACCTCCAAAAAAGCAGAACTTATTCGGCATTATAAAAAGAAAGCGGTATATTAACATACAAAGCTGGCAAACCTAGTTCTCTCAATGGCCGCTCGTAAACTATAGAGGGCGACTACAGGGGAATTACCGCGCCTGAAAACAATTAAAATTTTCACCACTTTGGAGCGATTTACAAATTTTCAAATTCGTACAACCAATAGAATTGTCCTCTCTAGAGTGGTTTATGTACGCATGCACGTACACCTAGACATGATACCAAAAATAGTGATAATGATTCGAAAAAAGGCTGAAAACGGATATTTTCGGGAAAATCAAATTTTTTCGAAGCCCATTACAATACTTCCCTTATATATATAGTGAGAGAAGTAAAAATATACTCCACGATAATGGTTTTAAGTTAGGACGGTTTTAGGGAATAATCAATAAAATCATTTTCACCATTGATATAAAAAAACACTTATTACTTTGTTTTTATCACTTGTATTATAGATACACTAACGTAACTATAGTTTCGACAACTAGTCACGTTAGTATTTCTGTGATATAAGTGATAAAAAACAAAGTAAGGAGTGTTTTATTACATCAATACAATTATCTTAAAGAAATGGCGTCCACCATCGATAATTTTCACCATTTCATACTCTCAAATTTCGGAGACATTATTTCATCTGGCATATTTAATAATAGCTTTTGATTTCTTCCTATAATTCCTACGAATTCTTCTATTATTTCTATGGCTGGCATATTCTGAATTCTTGATATTAACACTAATATTGAAATTGTAAAATTGACTAGTTTGAGATGCACAGGGCTCAATGATTTGTAACTATTCTTATGAACTGCATTTCTATTTGGCAGAATCGAAATAAAAACATACTGTATAGATCCGCCTTCGATTGCTTGGACGGCCAGTGGAGTAACTGATTGATGATGGCCTATATTGGCATCTTGTTGTATGAGGCACTCATAGTATGCGTTCCATTTTTCTTGATTCATTGCTCTATACTTAGGAACTGTTCCAGGGTATTCTGACTTGTCATGACCTAGAAAATGATGTGTTTTGTCCTTGCTTCTATATCTTTGTTGGGCTTTCTCCTTGACTTGCTTCAGTGTTTCTTTCCTACCTCCATTAATTTCGTCATATACAAGATTGAGCAGTAATAGAAAGGTATTGAGATGCATCTTTACTTGGTAGATTGTCAGAAAATTCGACTGTTCTAGTAGAAATTGATTTCTGATTTGTCAGCTTGATTGACTTTTAGTCATCTATCATTATAAATAATGATTCAATTATTCCTTTATAGAAACTGGATTCACTATACTCGATTTATTGAAAACAACAACATTACTATGTTTCGCTAACACGATTTTATCGTCAAAGCAAGTTTTTAGAGCTGTAAATTAATTGAAGTTTGATGATACAAAATAGGAGAATCTCCATTATATGTGGTTTTTAAACTATTTTGCACACAGCCACGGTACATCTTGTCATTTTAAAAGCAATAATTCGGCTATGCCCTATACAGCAACGTACTCCATGTTTGGGTTTTACAATTAAAGCGCCCCTAATAATATAAATCGAATACCTACAGTACCATCCCAGACTGTCCCCGCTGCGCCAACTTAGCGGTCGGCGGATGGGACAACTTCCCATATACTTACTTTGGGTTTGAGTTATGTCTTGGCATCTTTAAACATTATTTAGTCGATAACCCTATATTCTGAGTGTGTTTTTTTTGCCTACAGGAGGGAAATGTGCTGTGCCCCCGGGTATGCCGGATTATTACCCACTAAAACCCGTCCCCCGTGAGGTTGGAAGGTTAGCCTTTTACCTAGGTTTACCCGTCTTCTGTATATTTTCCCCATACAAAACTAAGTTTGTATGTTTCCAATGTCCTTTCTCATCGTGAAGGGTATTATGGTTATTTTTGAGGGATTCACTTTGAGTCCTTCCTTGTTGCACCATTTTCCACGGTGTTCGGTACTTGCTGCCATCAGAGATGCTATTGTGCTCTGGAACTCCCCTTGTACTATAAGGACGATATCATCCGCATATCCGATTACGCAGAATCCTTTACTCAAGGAGTATTAGCAGTTCGTCCACAACTAGACCCCACAGCAGAGGTGACAGTACACCTCCCTGCGGACATCCTCCGACGACCCTCACTTCCTTCTCAACCATCGCAAGCATCTGAGCATGTTGTGGATCCATCTGCACAGCAGACCCTCCTTCATCTCTCGTTCTCGCGTTGCTCGGGAAATTGATTCGAAAGAGGTATTGTCAAAAGCTCCCTCTATGTCCAGAAAGCTCGCTAGCGCAATTTCTTTGCAGTCCAGCGATTTCTCTGCTCTCTGCATTAGCGCGTATACCGCCATTTCGCAGGATTTCCCGGTTTGGTAGGCATACTGGTTACGATGGGGGGGGGGGGGGTTCTCATAAGAGTTTTCAGGAAAAACGATAAAAACGATGTTAGACTAATCGGGGGAAAGATTTTGGCTGGCCCGCCCTCCACTCTTCCGGTATGTAGCTTAGTGCCAATCTGGCTCTCAGCATTTCACACAGGATGGGGACCAGTATATCGATTGCCTGCTGCAGTGAAGCTGAAATGAAGTAATTGCCCATTTGATTTTTGATTTGTTAGTGAAACGATTAAAATTTATAAATAAATTCTACACGTAGTAAACACCGAGCATTCAGCATATCGAATTCCTTTCCTACAATTTTCGAACATCCTTCGATTTTATGACTTGTAAATTCAGGACGACGTTTGTCAGGTGATTTTTAATTACCTATTTATCATACAATTATGTACAGCTACAATATGATTATTCAAATGATGGAACGTGATGCATATTGTGAAATCAGTAGGTGTTCTATTACGAAACATTTCGTATTGGCATTTGTCGGTTGAGTAAATTTAACGATTGAACAAAGTGTCTCATTTATTTACGTTCATTTAGGCTTGCGCATCATCAATAAAGAAATTTGCAACTTGATTATATTTATGACAACGTACTGCTTGTTGAGATCGAATTTAACTCGGAATTATCAGCTATACAATTACTTATTTCGCGTACAAGCGGTAAACAACAAGATATAAAGAAGAAAATCTCTAAAGGTAAACATACAGAATTATAATTATATCTATCTTAGTCCTTAGGTTATAAAGAGTACTTTACAATATAATAGTATCATTGAATATTGAGCTCTTTATTGTAAAAATTTCAATTCAGTCGACATGGAAAATAAGATTACTGTACATTTTCAAAAATGTACTATTATTTTGAACAGATGTCATTGCCTTTTTACTTCCCTCACTGTGTTTAGTATAAGGGAATTATTATAATCGGTCTAACTAAATTTTCCGTATTTTCGCGGAAATATCTGTGTTGAGGTTTTTCTGGATCCATCTGGTTTGTTCTTGGGATCATGTCTATGTGAACTTAGGTGAACCACTGTGAAGACAATCGCGCCGTTTCTACTGGTCGTAGGAATTTGAAGGTGTTCAAATCACTTTGAGTGATGAAAATAGGATGTGTATTGATTTTGACGTAGTTGCCCCTTTACAAGTGGTAATTATGGCATCATCTTCAGTTTTTCAAATGTAATCCATACATTTGGTATCATTGTGACTAGCGTTTTCTGGTTATAAGTATATCTCAACATATGGAACAATTGACACATTTTTGAGTCCTCGTCACAAAGATCGGTCAAAGCTAAAGCGGTCCGAAGCTACAAGGTCACATTAAATTAATTACTCAGATATGTTGTCAATTCAGATAAACTTTCTTCTCAATCAGTTTATTAGGTTCCCATTCTTTCAGGAGAATAACAATACAAGGTACTCAAATCCGGAATTAGACATGGTTAGTAAAGACATCGAGGATATGAGTAGGGAGAGATTGATTCTTGAAACTGACGTCGCACAAAAGGAAGCCGAAATTAGGATCAAAAGTGGCGAAATAAAAAACTTACAAGTGAGTTCCGAGTTGACAATAATTTTTCATGATAATAATATAATGGTGTTTGTAGAGTGAACTTGATACACTTGCTGCTACATTGAAGCAGCTAGAAAACCAAAGAGGCGAAGCCCAAAAAAGACTAAACGACTTGAAGGCACAGGTACATATTGTGGTTAATTGCGTGTTATTTTATTTGTAAACTAAATTTGCTTTGCGTAATTTTGTTTATGTTATAACTAATGCTTGCTTGTTGATATTTTCTCTTACTGATATTGTTTTTTTATATTTCAAACGATCATTTTATCTTTTGTTAGCTACTTTTCGGCATGTTTTGCATTTTATTTTTATTACTAGAGCTCTGAGAAAGACGTTGAAATTGAAGAAATTATTGCTCAGATTGAGGAAAAGGGTGTCATGGTAAGTATTTATTATTTTATTTATTATTTTGATGAATGTAGGAATGCGTTTTGATTTTGCTACCTCCGTTTGCCTAGAAACTCTGTCGAATTCTTTGAGGCATCTTCTATTGTTTGTTTATGTAGTGGTTATTTTGGTATTTTAGTTCAATTGGGTGATTTTCTTTGGATTTCTCTTACTACTGCGCTATTGCATAGGTGGTGGTTATTTTGTTGAGCACTGTATGTGAGGTACAAACCTATTTAGAAACTACTGATTTTTAGGTAGAAAAATTAAGGTTGCAGGCTGCAGAGCAGGCAGAAACAGTTGCTTCGCAGGAATCAGAACTGACGAGTAAAAAAGAATTGCTCGAAGGTCTTCGACAAGAAGAGAAACGACTGGAAAACGAAATGGATGAAGGATCTCAAACGTTGAATAGGCTATCTTCTTCGTTGCAAGATTCACAGCTGAATATTAGTCAGGTAAATTTTCTATTAATTTTGGTTTGAATCTAACCGCGAATAGTAAAATCCCGCAACATTGCTTCGGCCCCGGGGTTTCCGCGATCCGTGACTTGAACTAATTATTCAACTTGTTGGAACGTTGGAAGATAGATGGTTATACCGTATATTTGCAAACTGCCGAAAATAATTACCATAAAAAAGTGTAGAAAAGAATAGTTTGATTTACATGAGAGCATAGACTATCAGAATTGTGTAACTTCCTATATGGACGCTGTAACTGCAATAGGATGATGATGAACTTTCAGGAGATACAAAAATATTGATAGCGCTTTCAGTTTTCAGACTTGCATGATTACCCTATAAGGCAAGAATTGATTTTTCATTACACATTTTAATTTGATTCTGTAATAATGTTTGCTGTATTATTCAACTGCTTAGAGATCTACCATAAAAGCTAATTCTGATTTTCTCGACAGTCTGTTTTATCTCTTTTTCATGTAGAGCTTCTTGCAACCAATGTGAGGTGATTTGAGTGTACTCAACTGATCTAATCCTTACCTCGTTTGCCGAATGGAACATACAATACTCAGATAGCTGTCAAAATGTCAAATAGATATGTATGTTAGTCATCAGCAGATTATAAGAAGTAAAAAAGATTAGAAATGACCTCGCGCTATGATTTAATTGTTGTTAGTATTCATTATTCATTACATTTTGAAGGTCAAGGTACAAAAATTCATATACATTTATTGTAATAACGAGCCCTTTCCTGATTTACTTTGTTTACTAAAGGTTATCAATTTACTTGACTAAAGTATTAATCAATAAATTATGTTAAATTTAGAAAATAATTAATCAATCCTTAATTTTAAATAAATCTTACTAGATCCTAAATATGAAATGAAAACTAATTTAACTCAGCCCGGATGTACCAGGGTAAAGAGTTAAACAAAACTATTATGATTTAATTATTCAAGGAATTCTAAATCTTGTGTATTAAGCAATATTACTTGATTCTAAATGAACTTATCGAAAATTCTACCATAAACATCACAACGCAAGCTTAACTAGAAAACTTGGAAAGTTTTCTAAATATGATTTAAGTGATTCGTGAAAGAGTCAAAGTAAGATTTAACTCAAGAAGATAAAATATAACTGACTTTAGTGTGGTCAGTTTAGTTTTTTATAATCGTGGATAACCATTCCTATTTTAGTAATATGTTTGGGGGTAATAACTTTTATCCAATAAGAGAGAGGCTTGCCCCAGTCTAGTGAGCTGAAAATAACAGAACTATTCTATTTTTGTTGACAGGGACCTTGATTTTATGACCTTATTTAGACTTTCTTGAATTTAGGTATTAATGAAAATTATATCAACTTAATATTCTAATTACATATTTAATAAGAAACGACTGCGTCCTGCACGTCTTATGTTATGGTTACGTGAATAGATTGTAGCTTCAAAGGTAAAGACAGGGTAAAAAACCTTTGTTTGAACCATAGCAAGTGCTCTATTTGCCGTTTCGAATTGATCATAAAAATAATCTTGACTACCAATATACTGCAAAGCACTTGTTTTCTTTAGAACCATTTCCGTTAACTTAGTAATTTATGATTTCCTATTGAAACTTTGTCGGTATTTTACAAATTACGATGACCCTTCCTCCACAAGGATTCAGCAACTATATATTTCGTTTCCGTCCCATAGATACAAAGAACAAACTGTATTAGTTTATGATGGGACGTACTGAGAAATTAACTCATATACTTGACTTGTCTGTAATAAAAGGCAACAAAGTATATCCTATTTCTATTTACGTTAATGGGTGTTCTTAAAACCCAGCTTGAATTTTAGCAACATGTTTGATATCTGAATGAATTGTAATTGATAATTAATAAAGCAGCTTTGCTACAGTGTTGAAACTACTATAAAACTGTTGGTTTCTGGTTGTTCCGTGATTAAAACTGGGTTCACACCAGTTTTAATTAAAACAACAGAACAATCAGTAACCAGCAGTTTTATAGTATTTCTTTGAAACTTTGCTCGGGAGGTGCGGGGGAGGTGCGGGGGAAGTCTTCACTTCGGCTCAGACAACTGAGATGAGGTGACTTAAACTGAGGAATAGTGCAACTAGAACCTTATGTAGGATAAACATTCTATCGTTTCACCCTTTACTAACTATGTGATATAAAATATTATCGATATTGTAAAATTAAACATTACTATGTTGATATCACTTTCATTTGTAACTTCCGGAAGTAGGATAAAAATCTATTTGAGTATCCTTAAACTTTAAGGATATTTATCAATACGTGGCATTATGAATGGCATTCTCTTCATCGTTAGCCTCTTTCCACTGATGAGCTCATGAGAAGAGCGAAGCAGCTGTCTGGAACTAATATATGTACTTGTTGTCACTGTTCAACCTGGAAAACCAAAACATTGTCTATTGGAGGATATTATTCGTTTGCGGGGTTCGCTGTATTGATGTTGAATTCTTGATTCCAATTCGATTACTTTGTAAAATTTAGAACCTAATCATAGTTATTAGGGTGTTCGTGATTTGACGTGACTTATGGTTTGATATTCGCCCTCAATTACTGAAATATTTCTTTCAACTTAGGCGAAAGCATTACTCACACAGTTAGAAGAACAAACTAGACAAATAACAGATGCCATCACATCCTGTGACACTGCAATTACAACTGGAGATATAAGTCATGTTCCTGATACAGCTCTTCGAATCCATCCCGAATTTCGAGATACGGAATACACGAAACTAGGTATGGTGAACGGAAACGACAGCAAACAGGTAACGATAATCGACCGATCAAAGGAAAATTGGTATATCTTGATTCTATTTTTCAGAACGGATTTGGATCTGCTTCAGACGATCCGTTTGAAAATACAGGTGGTTTCAATGAAGGCTTATTTGAGGATGGTACGTTAACAATTTTGGTGTTATAGTTCTTCAATTCTGTATGATTAAACTATTTTTTCAGACCCTTTCAAAAGTAATCACACCGCCTTTGCAACGACTGATCCTTTCAACTCTGCCTTTTCCAAACAGAATGTAAGTAATTTCATAATATTTCAGTAAAAGCTATGTTTCGATGTGATGAATCAAATGTAACGGCTTTTTTTAACGTTATAGGGAATAAAACTCATACAATTTGACCAAATAAACGTAATTTTAGCTTTATTAAATAGAAAATGTTATGTAATTTATTGTTTTAATATTATTCCGGAAATATGATCGATAGGTATATCAAAGACGGCGCATCAAAGGATTTTCCGCTTCACCGTCGCCGGTACACCTATCAGGCGGCAAATCAACCGAGACGGCCCTTCATCACCTGGTTACCCAGATGGACGGAACTATTAGTCTCGGCCAGAGGGCCAAAGGCGTTTTACTTGATCAGACTGATAATGGCGCACCATAATGGCAGCGTCGCATGTACACACGTCACCCGAGGGTATCCTCGGGGAGAGTACTGTCTTCGCTCCTTTGGTGCCTGGTGGTGAACGGCTTGTTGGTCGAGCTGAATGAGGGTGGACTTGGCAGCTGTGACCCTCGGAAGACACGCGGCTACCTTGTTCGAGCTACAGAACACTGCACTTGAATCCTGAAAAGACTGAAGTGGTTCTTTTCACGAGGAAACGGAAACTGGAACACCCACCAAATATTCGTCTGTTAAGAAGGTCCCTGCACATTGAAGACTCAGTGAAATACCTTGGAGTTATCCTCGATGCTAAGCTGTGTTGGAAAATGCACCTGGAAACCCGGGAGAAGGTCATTGCGCCCTTATGGGCATGCAGGAGAGCCTTCGCAAACACATGGGGTCTACGGCCACAGGTTCTGCACTGGATCTACATGCCCAATCATAATCTACGCAGCCGTCGTGTGGTGGCCGGCGACAGAAACGGTTCTGTCCAGTCTGGCGCTGAACAAGGCCCAACGACTTGCTTGCGTGGCGAGAACGGGGGCTATGACGACCGCCTCCACCAGGGCTCTAGAGTTTCTGGTGGGGATCGTCCCTCTACAGCTCCATATCAAAACAGTGGCGGCGACGTATCGGCTGGCTGGCCTGGGCCATTGGGTCGGTGCGTCTGTGCCTCGAGGTCATGGCAAAATTTGGGATTGAGTAGCCGAGAACTGGCCGACCCTTCGACTGACGCAGGATGCGATAGCACCAGACGTCCTTATAACCTCATAATCCTCTGGGCCGCTTCAGCCAGGGGGACTAACATGTGTCAAGGATGGGTCTAAGATTGGCGAGTCTAGCGGAGCCAGAGTCTACTCGTGTACACCCAGAAGGGAGATTTCACTTCCCCTAGGTTCCCACGCATTGTTGAGGACCCAACTTGTAGTAGATGTGGAGAGGCGGATGAAACTACCCCTCACATCCTAGTAGAATGTCCAACACTGGCTACTCTTAGACTACAACACCTCGGCAGCACAAATAAGCCGCTTGAAGCCATAAGAGATATCAGCCTTCGACATTGCCTTAGCCCTGATGAACTGATTCAATCAAGCGGTCTAAGTGCTCCGGACTTGTCCGGCCACGTTTTGATTGATTGACCCCCGCGACACGCTCTCATTTAGTATGGAGGTTCAATTTTCGATTACCTTTTCATGGTGTGTTTTGCTTGTTGACATAGCCATTGCGCCTAAAATGAGCGACATCGCTGAACAAAAATTTAGCGATGAAACAATGGGCCTACTTTTAGTTGATTTTCAGTCCATTCGCCCAACACACGACGCTAAATATGGTCAGTCGGCTTCAACCGAGATCTTTATATTTTCCATAAAACAGACCAATCGTAGCGCATTTCGGTGGTTTGCTTGAAAAAAAATGGGTTCCCGTATGTTGCAAGATAACATATACGATCTGTAAATCGTTAATTGGAAAATGATGATGCTACAGAAATCCGAGTAGTTTATACAACCTATAATATCAACCCTTCTCAATATGGCTCGAAGGACCAAATATTTGGTTCACAAAGTTTAGATTCGTTTTAGAAAATCTGAAATCAAACGAAGAAATAACAAAATCCCTCTCTCATAAGATGTCAATTCATATTCCTGATTATCTTTTAATATTTTTCCCGTGTGGAAGCTCAAAATTGGTAAAAAAAATTAGTATTGCTTGGAGAAGCAATTGGTAGAATTGTTAGTGATCTGGTTAGTTATCAAAACCCGGATAGTATGTAATAATTTAGTATCATTGTTGTAATAAATTATTTTCAGGATCGATTTCCTTCCGATCCCTTTGGAACACACGCTACTACTGCTGATCCTTTCGATGCCTTTGGTGATTCTAGAAAAACTGGAGGTGGTTCGGGCGAAGTAAGTGAATAAAGTTCAACATTATCGAATCTTTTTATAATGGTTTTAGTGAGCATAAATCTTACGTTTCCTATCGGAAATTTGCACTGAAAAATTAATTACAGCCCAACAAAGACGCATTTGGTTGTGATCCTTTCGCAGTCCTGCACGCACCCACCAAAGATTCCCCAGCTCCGCCGAGGCCATCTAGTCCGAGTCCCGCACTACCTCCTAAGAAAAGTAAACAGCCACCCCCGAGACCCGCACCTCCTAGACCGAATTTGCCTCCTGTTCAGAAAAAGGCACCACACAACGATCCATTTGGCAGTGACGCTTTCTCTAGCGGTAGTTTCGCAGACTTCGCAGATTTCGATACTAAGGTAGGACGATCTATTGGTCTATTTGCAACTCAACGTTTATGTACTGTTTTAGTGTTTACATCATAGTTTCCTTGTAGACTTACAGTATGTGCCTTCTCCTTATCCCTGTACTCCAAATACTTATACTCCATTGAATAATCCTTGGTTAGATACCTGTGATTTGTCGGTATGTAAATGTTTATTATACTTTTCGAATTAATTATTTTTCGTTAGTTTTACATTTCTTTACTATTTTGATGTGGTTTTAAGCGAATCTTCAATTTTTTTAGTACTTTTAATTCGTCATCGCAGCCGGTGGACGAATGAGTCATTTCGCTGGATGACTTGTTTTAATTTTCCACAGAAGCAAGACTAATTGTACTAAAATATTAGCAACTACTAGAGCTGTAGTAAATATTAATGATAAATTCAAAGAGCTGCAAAAACGTAATAGTTGCTAAAACCACAAAGCTATAATATAAGTGAAGCGAGTGTTCATTCAGCTACCAAAGGGCGGTTCCCACTCGAGTGTTCAATCAATCAATCAAGACGGGGGCGGACAAGTCCTGAGCACTTAGACATGTTTGATTGGGTTCATTGTGCGCCCTTTGATACAAGAATCAGTCTAGCAGGCCTAAGATAGTGCCGAAGGATAAGATTTTGCATGGACTGATATGGCTTCGAGCAGCATATGTATGCTGCCGAGGTGTTGTAGCCTAAGAGAAGTCATTGCTGGACATTCTGCTAGGATGTGAGAGGCAGTTTCATCCGCCTATCTACATCCACTGCAAACTGGGTCTTCGACAATGCCCATTGTGTGTAGATGTAGGGTTTTAGAGAGTTAAGCGGTGGAGCTTCGCTTGCCTCATGCCGGGGGCACCACGCCAGACCGAGAGCCACTGTCTATCCAGTAGCTCTTTGAGGGCGTGGAGCCCGATGACCGTTGAGATTTCGATCGTTGAACCGGGGGCATGTACACTCAAGGAACCCCGTTTGGCCAGTTCATCGGCCACTTCGTTTCCCTTCACGCCAGAGTGGGCAGGTACTCACACTAGCTGGAGTTTGTTCCTTCTGGCTAATTCAGCCAGAGTTTCCTTGCACTCCAAGACAAGCCTAGAAGTCACTCCGCCTACCTCGGTAGTTTAATCTCAGGTTTTCCTGTGCACATGTCCGAATTGCACAGACCTCAGCCTGGAAAACGGTTGCGTGGGCACCTAGGGGAACTGAAATCTCCCTTCTGGGTGTACACGATTAGACTCCGGCTCCGCTGGACTCGCCAATCCTAGACTCGTCCGTGAACCACACGAGTCTCCCTGGCGGAAGCGGCCCAAAGTCTTTGTTCTCCCAGTCCGTCCTCTGTGTAATGAGGACGTCTCTGGTGTTTGAAACCTGACAGCAGGGGCTAACGCATCCTGCGTCAGTTGGAGGATCGAGCAGGTCTCGGATGCCCAATCCCAGATTTGGTATATATTATAATGATTCTTGACCCAGATATGAATTATATATAAATACTTTGGAAATAGGTCATACTAATACATATGCTGATTATTTTCTTCGTGATCCGCTTCATCATCGGTATCGTCATCATCTTCATCATCGTGTTCATTTTCATCCATACACTTATCAAAATCATCATCATCTAATATACTGATTTCTGACTCGGGGCAATTAGAACAGTCTCTACCTTCACAATGCTTACATAATGAGCTACAATTACCGAACTTGATAATACACCCTAAAGATATGTTGCTCTGCAGCATTATCGTATTTTCATATGGTTACCTTGTTGAAATCTTGTATAGTATGAAAGATCGGGCAATTGGAAATGTGTTAAACAAAATGCATCCAATTTTTCTTGCCAGTGGACATTTACATTATGCCAAGGCATTAATAGGTAACCATATGAAAATACGATAATACTGCAAAGCAACATATTTTTATGGTGTATTACCAAGTTCAGGTTTGGATCGGTAATGAAACCATTAATACAACGAAATTGGGTTGGAGAAATAATCTGAATGAACTTACTCCTATACAAATAGTAAAAAATGCACGTCCTGATGAGGATCAAAATTATCCCTTTTCGGGGTTAAAAAAAGTTGTACTGATAAATGTTCGTGCAAAAAATTAGGATTATCTTGTAGCTCATTATGTAAGGATTGTATACCCGTTCACACTACTACATACACTCACACATTCATAAAAACGATTATGCCTTCAGGTGCATTTTAAAATATTCAAAAAAATATAATTTCGCTCGCGAAATCTATTGTACCGACCCTCGCTGATAAAATTCGGTATAACTTAGAATTATGAAAGAATCTCCTTACGCTGTTCCAAATTTAAATAGCAGATGTATTTCTTTGTAATTTGCTCCAAGATTTTTGTCGATAGGCCCAAAATTGGGCCATCTAGAGGCCCAAACACATTTATCAGGATAACTTCATTTCTACTAAGCTCAAATCGATCTGCTTGTACTTGAAATACTCGTTATGAAAACCTCTTATAGAACCCAGAATTTGGATTCCGTGAAAAATTTCTAACCTCAAAAAATTTGAATTTTTCGGTGGTCCAAAATTTTCAATTTTCAAATGGCTCCAAAGTTATATCTTTGGACCAAAATGCTCGAATTTTCGATATTAGGTGCAGAATAATAAAATCTTTTGAATGAATTTAGTTTTAGATCGATAACTTGAGTATTTCGTCTGAAACTCGTAAAATACGGATTTTTCAAAATGGCCGATTTTGGCGCCAAAAAATGAGGTAAGTCAAAATACCAGAAACCGAAAGAAGGGAAATAGAAATACTATCTTCTCACCGAAACAGAATATGAAAAGTTAAAAACTCTGACCCATTCTCAATTTTTCAATGTGCGAAAAAACACTAAATGGGCCCTATCATGGTCGAATCGACTTCGGACCAGACCCAAAAATCGCGTATTAATTTGTCCAACAACTTGTGTTTAAATAAATGATCATAGTTTTTCGAGCACAGGGTTAATCCAAATTTAAACTACACCATCTTGTTCAGCGTATCGAAATACATGAGAATAGACAAACATTAGACTTCGCGTAAATTCGGACAAAAATCGTCGATTTTCAACCTTAAATGCCTGGACTAACATTGCGACACCAACTTTCATCGTTATCACAGTATTAGTGATATAATCTTGCTAGAAATGACATACACTTCTGTTTCGTCGAGATAAACAAATAGACATACTTACAGCTTCATGTTTCAGTTTAAATATACTGATGTAAAAAATGTACACGCCCTGGACGTAAATTTACGTAGAAATGCAGTCCAGGGGAGAATTGTTTCTGTATTTTTCAAGTTTAATTCGATCATAATTTAGATTCACAACGAATTATGAACTGTCAACAGGGAGCTGTCTAGTCAATTTTTAATAAATCGACAGTTTATATCGGCAACTTTCTAATGTCTTGCCAACTGTTAACTGGAATATACCTGGTATGACGGAGATAGCGCGGCAGTTATTTAGGGAAATTGTTGGTTCTAAAAGTAACCAACAATGACATTTCTTTCTTAACGTGAACAGCGTTTATCAGCATTCTTATGGTATATTTTCATATAATTTATTAACATGCGCGAACGCGTACATCTGTCATAAAATAGTCATATTCTTAACTGTAGATATATTATATTTTCCATTGATTTATCGCATTGATGATTAATATGTTTTATTTACTTTTTCGGTTGGTTTCGTTATTAATTTTAGTTTTATTAGCTCATGAGTTTCCAGCACGTGCATGATCGTTCCAGCTCTCACCAAATCCAATGTAGATGAATGATAATTATTGAACCTTGTCTATGTACGTAAGCCTAACACTTTCAGATCTGGGGTCCACGTGTGCCATGTACTAACCCAATATTAATGACTTTACAGCCTTAATAACCATGAACTATCCTCTTCAGTTTTCCAATAAAACGACAACTGCCAAGATAGCTGGACAACCGCAAAAAGGTCTGGATTTCACCGACGATCCGTTCCGTGATTACCGCTACGAAGATCCGTTCAACATTTGCTTCGACGATGAACCTTTGGACAATAAACCCAAAGCAGGTAGTATGGATGCATTTCAAACGCCTGAAAATAATAATAATAATAGCAACGACTGGACCGGTAGTAATAATAACAATAACAATAATCAGGACAAGTTTGACCCTTTCGGGTTGGACGGCAGGCAGTCTGTCCCTTTACCTACATCCAATTTGTTTGTTAGTGATAGTGGCAGAGCTTCGGCTCCGATTCCCTCTAAACAGTTAAGTGAAGATCAACAGTTGGCGTGGGCGAACGAAGAGAGTCTAAAGTTAGAGAAGGCGCGTCAACAGAGACAATTACAGGAGCAGCAGGACTTAGAATTAGCTATCAGTTTAAGCAAGGCTGAAAGTTAAGTAACTGTAGCCATAAACGTAATATTGTTGTTATAAGCTTGACTGTGGTAAGCATTTCTAAAACTTCATTCACTGATAATAAGCTTTATCCGATCTTTAAAATATACATATCAGTTTGTTTGCTTGGACACTATTTTCCATCTTCGTTGCCTTATGGTGTGTACCTAATATGTTAACAATGACCAATTATTGCTTTTATTAATTTGTGGCAATTTGATTTAACGCGGTTATAAAGGACCATCTGCAGTTAGGGAAGCGATATCTTGGTATTGTAATGTTCAATTTATTACGGGAGGCGAACTTTTGGTAAAATAAACGCTATTTTGAAACCGCTGTAGGTATGAGATTTCTTTGGCAATGCAGAAAACACAATTCGTATCTTTCTAATCACACAATACACAATACTTACTTTCAAAATCAAAACGTAAGTGCAATAGAACATATCTTACTACTCGGTCTATGTTTTCTGTAATGATTCGAGGTTTGCGGCAGAATGTTACCAATACAGTGTGTAATAGGGATGTGCAGCTTGGATACTTTTCAGTATCCGATAGTATGGGATCTTTGAATCATCCGTATTCGATACTTTGCTTTGAATACTTTATATCCATAGATTGTGGTATCTCTAGGCCACAGATAGCCTTGAATCAATCAACTTGAACAACATAGTTGAATAGACACACGGGTTAAAATAAGTGAAAGTTAACAACAAACAAATGTTTTATTTCAATAACAATATAAAATAAATAAATAAATATAAAAAAAAGTTATATGCTTAATAACAATAATAAAATAATAAACACTTATTTGACGAACAACAGAAATAAAGCTTTTTTAGGAATTGAAAATACAACTAAACTTGAATGTAAAATAAAATAACGAATCTATTAAAATAATAATTGAAAGAAAATTTACGAAAAAGCACGTAACATTAAAAAAAACTTTGGTTGTCGTTCAAAAATACAATTTTTAGTAGGTTTTCTGGTTTTAAACGTGATCTTCTGTCAGATATATAACGGTTTCCCTGGCGATAATCCAGACTTTGACGACGTACGTTGGGGATAAGGTAGTTCGAGCGGTCGATAAGGCGATGAAGAGCAACAAATTTGAGAAATTTGGTTAAATATAAAAAACTGTTGTATATTCGAATCAGCTCCTTCGTCGTTAGTTGATGATCTTTTGGTGCTAACATTGAGAGTTTCTCGGCACAGAATCGGATGTTTAACTTTTAAATGTTAACGTAAATTTGATATTGCCGATCCTTTAAATGAAAAAAGATTACGACATATTTTGCACCGCACTTTATTTGATCCCTCAACATGATCAAAATGGAGCCACACTGCACTTTTGTGATTTTGAATATTTACAGGCGGTAATGACGAAGCCATTTTATGGATAGACGTAACCAAATGAGCTCGAGCTGAATAACTTTTAAGTTCTGGTAAATCCCCTTTCTTTTTCTTATACCTGAAATCTGTAATTGATTTGAGCATGTACAAATATTTAGCCGTTTCCCGCAAGATGGCGATTGTTGCGTTTCTTAAAAGTTTTCAATTTTCATAGAATATCCATGTCAGAGAGTATCCGTGTCAAATAATTTAAAAAGTATCCGATACCCGTAACCCTACCCCTGCACATCCCTGGTGTGTAACATTTTGCAAGTGCTACCAACTTGAATGCCGATTATTTGCTTTTAAACCCTTCAACAACCTAAGTTCACAACGAGTGCACCCATTTTGAAATCTGCTGTGCCTCATCCAGTCTCTCGCTGAAAGTTACCAAAATATCCCAACAGTTGAAAACTGGCATGCAAAATTAAAATAGCAGGGTGTTTTGTGGAATGTTAAATGGTAATTTTTGTTGTGAATCGCAATGTTCAAAGATCATGAAAAATAATAACATTTACATGAAGATTCTTCTATGTTCGCCTCCCCAGAGAAACTGTTGATTCAATTACCCTTTGTCAAGAAACACTAATTAGTGAGTACAGGAACCGTACAAAAAGCGCCATATCCATTTCCCAAGCTATTGCGTATCTTGTTGATCAATGTTGTGAGCTTACGCATTTCGCAGCGATAATTACATCATGCGCTATGTCTTGAACCCTTCATAGTGCTCCGAGAAAGGATATTTCATTGGAAAGATAGACATGGAGTTTGAGTATGGATATAGTCATGTTACCATGTTACCTTCAACTACAAAGTTTGAAAACATCTCTTAACACTCAACAAGAACTTACTCCAATACTTTTCTATTTCCTTCTCTATCCCTTTACATAAAGGATGAATGAAAAGCAGGACTAAAGTAAGTTACACCACATTCAAAAGTGTTGTAGAACAAACCCTGCCATTGGGGTATCGAGTCTCGCCCTTTGGTGATCCAGTTTCTATTAATTGTGTTACTGTATATTTTGTGAAGGGCACTTTTTGGCTATTTTCGATTGAGTTTATTTTAGATGGCAACAATCTCCGAGATTCAAAGAATATAATCAAATTGGCCAAGTAGATTCATAGAATCATGTTTGACATACATTTATATAGGAAACTTTTTTTTAAATAACTGATTGACCAACTACCAATTCAAAATAGACCTCCTAACTTATGGAATTCAAAAAGTATTGTTATTAATAGTATTTCCAAAATCGTATAAGTAATAGTTCTCGAAGAAATGGCCTACTACAAGCTACGTTCCATGATGGTAATTATAAATTTGACAGACCTGTACTTGATACTTCCTCCAAAATAATCTTGTCAATTATTTGTCATTTAGAAGCAATTTATTGTCATTTAACCATATAAATATAGTTTCTGAAGCTGAAATAGTGACCTATAGTAGATACTATTAATCACTATACAGCATGTTTCGCATAAGAATTGACACAGTTCAGTGGCGTATAAGGGAACCCAAAATATGTTCCTTTAACGAAACTTGTCTCTGTATCAAGTTGCACCCATGAGGAATCATACAACTTGAAAGGACGGTTTTAAATTTGGAAAAATATCAATATCTCTGTAACACTTTAAATTTTAATTTGGTACAGTTTGAGTGCATTATGGGTATTCATTGGTGGTAAGTGAAAGTCAACTGAAGCATTCCAAGGGGCTGATTGACTGACCAACTCTTGAAATTCTACAAATTTCATTTAAGGGGATCTAATTTTGAAACTTTTCCACTGTTGTTACATTTCAAAAAAAAAACTTGATTCCAGGGAAAACTCGAATAACTTGAGAATGTTGACAATGTTACTTAGGAAATCACCAAAAAGTCAATAGTTTGCTATGAATTTAAACACGAATAACAGTAAATGGTGATTAATTATTAGTAACAAATTCTTACGTTTTCATATTGCATACTACAACATTGTTGTTTCTTCGAAAAATAACAAGAGTAGAAAAGTTTTAGGACTACATTTCCCATAAAGTATAATTATTATTCTTCATACCAGCAGGCAAGAAAATGTTGTACAATTTTAAGAGCCCTCAGGATGGTTCACTTAAGTCTTATTTACCATCAATTAATTCTCTTAATGCAACCAAACTGTGTATCAAATTTGGTTCTTACAGAGATATTGATATTTTTTCGATATTTGAAACCGCCCATTGAGTATATTTCGTCAGGGGTGCAACTTAGTATCATGACCATATTTTGCATCCCCGAACACGCCTCTGCTCTGTCTGTTCTTATGCGGAACAGCCTGTATACTCAAATTATTCATTTCTATAACAGAACGTTGTCTATGGTAACAATTTGTATACCTGGCAAATTATCAATATTAATAGATAACTACACTAAAATGATATTTATTATCCTACCTTCATAATGCTCATTTATGCGATATAATATGAAAAGTTGATATTGATGTTTTATTTAGAACCATTACCTAATGTGAATTTATACTCGTGTAAACTACCAGCTTGGAATTTACCGTTTATTTTTCCATTTACAATAAAGTTTAATTTTATTTTAGAAATGTAATTTTAGTGATGAAGGCATTATCTGTGACCATTCATTAGTTATTTGAATATATTAATGCGTTGTACATATTATTAAACTGATATCAAACAATAAACAACAAATTAAAATACACAATATGTATGCGTAGTTTTTTCAAGTTCATTTTGATGTTACAAATATGGCAAATGATAGTGTTAGCCGTTATTCACCAGAGATCGAAAAATTGAGTTACACCGTTATCATCGGTCTCCTAATGAAGGAAATTTGGAAACATGTTTAATATGTGCATGATTTCGTTCGAAATTCTATTAGTAAGTTCTTTGTCATTATCCTACCGACTGCGCCATGTGGCGTTCTCCGTTCTTATATTGAATCTACCATGAATCTAGAACCGTTCATTTATATTTGGGTGCCAAGTATATCTTCATTTTCATTAACCACAAATTCAAGATCATTCAGCTTTGTGCTTATTTACAGCATCGCAAATATTCCAGCTTATTTCACGAAACCAATTTCGAACACTAGATATTGTAAAAAGCGAAATCGTGAATTATAAGGATACTGTTTCATGAAATATGTTGAAGAAATTTTGGCATCCTGTCGTTATAACCAATTTCTGGAAAGAACTTTAAAATTTTAATGTTGGTTACGTATTTGTTTCAACTTACAATGCAGTATTCTATATTTCATCTTAAGAATCTAATTTTATTTATGATGTAGATTATATTTTTGCCTCTTTTGTTCCCAGTTATTTTATAGTCATGTACATATATTTGTGTTATTTAAAAAGTACAATATAATTGTTGATATTTTTTTTGTTTTATTATTTACCTTGTTTCTTGTTTGAATTATTCAAAAATTAATTCTCGATCTGGAATTTTAGGGATTGCATGTCTATTAAAGTTCTTCGAGTGGCTCTTATTGAAAGTGGGTGTGGTGTGCATAACGTCTTATAGCGACTATTGATACTCTGTGATCATATATAGCAATGTCATGAGAGTGGTTTCCGAGGAGTGCGTCTAAATTTAATTTTTTTGTTGTCCTTTACGGTGGGCGCATGTTTTTCTGTTTATAATTCTAAATGAGCAAAGTGAAATGTAGGTAAACTATGTGAAGTGGTTTTCAAGCTATAGCAACGTATTGTTATTGGAAGAGGCCAAAAATGAGCGATCTTGAATAATGTTGTAACTTGAGATATTCCACCCTTATCCGATTTAAACAATGTTACCCAGGATTAGGGTACTTGGATTGGTCTCCTAGTCCAGTCAATAAAGCGGGGATATAAAAAAATTTCTTATAGGAAGATGGATGAAAAATTTTTTTTTGCATTACCTTCTATGAGTCCTCTAGGTCATTTGTGACTAGCAAGCGAAGTGACTAACCCCCCCCCCCCCCCAAAAACTCAAAATTAACCCCTTTTTCACCTTCCATTTAAAAAAAAATTGCAAAATATAACAAAAGTGAGAATTAAGGACTGAAAATGCCCCCTAGTAGAAATGGAAATGCAGAAAAAATTCGGAAAACTGAAAAATCTGGTATGAGAAAATTTCAAATTTAGGCGATATTAGCATGTTGCAAGTCATTATATGGGTTTTTCAGATCGCTGATCACGAATCTGCTATCAGTTTTCCAGAAAATCAACCTGGAGAGTGAATAGTTGAACAATTTTCATTGAAACATTTTTTTGATAGTGTAATCAGATAGCAGTTTCGTGATCAGCGACCCAGAAAACCTACTAGAGAACATTTTCAGTCCTTAATTTTCACTTTTGCTATATTTTGCAATTTTTTTAAAAATGGGGGATGAGAAAGGGATTAATTTTGAGTTTTGGGGTGTTGGGGGGGGGGCAGTCACTTCGCTTGTTAGTCACGAATGACCTAGAGGACTCATAGAAGGTAATGCAAAAAAACATTTTTTGATCCATCTTCCTATAAGAAACTTTTTTATTTGGTCGATTTCCCCGCTTTATTGACTGGACTATCCGTAGTTTTATCTATTTGATGATCGGGCAGTGGTACCTTACACGATTTTAGAAAATTCCTGGGGAAAACCAGCACTACCGTTAAGCTTCTTTATTAATTCTGCATAATTAGAAACATTCCAATCAATTCTTCCAATTTAACGATAAGTATTGTTGTAGCTGTAGTATTGAATTGTTGTGTAGAATAAGTGCTATTGGATGTTCTAATCGAGTTGACAAAACTCTCATCCACACGACAATGTGATTCCTATTTTCATTGTATTGAAAAGGTGAAGGTATTTTTATATGTAACAGCTATTCTACTAAAACGGTAAGACCTTTAATAATTTATTTCTCTGTCCACTGATGATCTTACCCTGTTTCATCTTAAGTTTATGTGAAAACCATTTTAATCATCGCTTAATTTAATGTAAACAAATCAAGTCGTAATTCTTTTCATTTGAATATTCATCATGTGATTACATATCGTATTACTATTGAAGATTCGTTGTCTCCAGCATCTGAAACGTAAAAAACTATAACATGTCAAGTTTCTTGGTTTTCCGCCAAAAAATCATAATTATTCAAGAAAAATGTATAGTTACAGTTAAAAAAGGTTTAAATTGTTTTAAATCGAACTGCCTATTATTGCAATACCTCTTTGGAGGGTGATATTCAGTAGATTGGAATATTCTAAAGATATATGTATTAGAATTAAGGAATTTCCAATATCTTGAAAACCAGATCCATATTCATCTCAATAATTGCTTCCGATTTATGAGGAAGAACACTGCTGAAGTTGCGAAAATAACAAAGGTTAGCCTTAAAACTTGTTTCAAAAAAATATCCATAGCCTACTATAGTGGTCACCAACTCAGGCCTACTGTACTACTCGCTCTTTATTCTAATTTTATTCGGGTATGAATAACATTAAAAAATGACATTAATAAAGAATTTGTGACTTATTAGTTCACGTATAACATTAGAATTAGCTTTTCAAATAGTAGTAATTTGGCGAAGTTAGCTTTGAGTTTGAGTTGAGTTAGCCACAGTACGGTGAAACAATTTGTCAGCATTCATTCTAAATTAAATGTTACAAGTTCTGTGTAAATTTGAGTTCAATTCTCCAACTTACGGAACTTAGAATGATTTTACACTACGCAACGCCGGAACTATAGATATAAGACAATATATTCAATATGAGACCACTTTAAACAACCGTCTTTCGATATTAGCCAATTTATGGAAAAATTCTTTTACATCGTTTTGGATCAGATATCCATCAGTCTAATAATATATAAAGAAGAAACATGAATCAATTACATGCACTTTAATAATATATGTGTTCAAGAGCAAGGAAAAACAACTACAAATATATTGCCGTTTGGAGTTTCGATATCTGGAAACGAAATACATATCCAGCTGCTCGGCCACAACCTCCGATGCAAGCTAAAACATTGAACTCGGTAACAGTTAATTCATTCGCCGCTAGGAGCTCATGCCTGCAGCTTCTATGTCAATGTCGCGAGGATAACTGTAGATTCTTCCTTATTTTATAGCATCCCATAGAGTAGGTACAAAACTCGACACGGTAACCTTATCGCTGGTTAGGTTAGTTCAGAGCCTGATGATTTGATAGCAAAATTACAATATTTTGGTTCAATTGGTTAGGTTTATCCTTGAATCTCCTGATGTCCAATCTATTTCTTTTTTTTTTGTAAAGAGCAACCGCTCTGTAACCCTTTCCCACAAGGTACGAATAATGGAAAACTTTCTCGCGATAGTCCATAATGCAGGAGATGTAACAGGTATGTCTATCTGAAGCTGGAATTGCCGATATCCCTTTGTAAACTAAAATGTTCAATGTCAACGTACGAATTGATAATCCACTATGGTATTTCCATAGTCAATATGTCTTCTAACCTAGTTTCAAAGTCTGTGTGAAGGACATTTAAACTTAAACGTCATCATCAATTTTTTTTCCACCGACATGGACCACTTGCAGGTGGATATCGCCCCCTGGGGTGGGAATGACTGGGTTAGTTCGTTAAATTTTTATATATTTTTGAGAATACCAGGTTAGAAGCTTATTTGCATGTTTGTTGTTGTAATTGATTGATTTTCCTTTCAAGTCAAGTTCCCTCTTCAAGAAACCTTTCAGGTTGGGGGTCCTTGGTAGCAGAAAGGTCCTTACCTTTATTTTTAGTGGATAAGGGTTATTGTTTCTTATTTATAGTGTTATAATAGCTAATCAGCTAGATCTACTCCATTCCGGACGAATAATTTTAAGCCCATTTAGTTAAATTATCATCTTTGAGCCAGGTTTGGGAAGCGATCTCATCGCGATGTTCTAGGTTTAATCGTCTTTCTTCAGGATGTTTAACTTGGATTGAATTTTTTTGACAAATATTTTTCTAGGGAACACAACTACAAATCCATCATGTTTTGTTATCTGAACTATCACTGGCTTTAACACACCATGGAATTCTCTATTGAATATGTTACGAGTGCCCATGATGTAGGCCTGAGTTGGTCGTGTGACACGAGGATCACAGATAAAGAAGGTTACGGAATACCTAACTTAAGTTAAAATGGCTAAGTAGCAGCACAATTTTGGGAAACTACTGTTAAGAAAATTTCAATGGTTATCGTTGGAAACAACGTTCCTTGAAGATCCACAAACTATAATTAGAGGCATTGGATGTCGTATGATTTTCAGCTCCGGAAAGTGTTTGATGAGAAAAATAGGAGGCCAAGAATAGGCTTTGAAGGATTTAAAGACTGCTCAATGTTAAATTGCTTTGTTGTGAGAAGTATAAAACAGTCCTTCGGAATTTTGATTATTTAGATTATTCAGCGAAGTTTCATTCAGCACACTGGTAGTAGAGCTATAGAATTAAATTCAAATGATTTGTGTTTCGTAATCTCGAAGTAAGTTTGTGAACAGCCTGAGGTATAACACAATACGATATTCGTATATTACACGTATATTTTGCCAAAAAACTTATAATTTATCAACATTTACTTGCCAATACAAATAGTAGTTTTAAGGTACTGCATAATTTTGAAAATCTTCATTGTTTTTATCCACATTGAAGGTAGAATATACAACGAATAGTATGATGACTCGAATTAATAATGTTGATTGATATTTGCATATCCCAGTCACACGTTATTATTATTTTTTCAACATTTCAACTGAATTCAGAATTATTATCATGAGTATGTGATAAGCCAAAAGACACTAATTTTTCAAACATGTGTTGAATATCAGCTTCTGCCACCTTTTTTATAGTAGGTGTTTAAATTTTTTTGTAGTATTTTACCTAAAATGTAACACATGTGAGTATGTCATGCATTTGTTGTAATAATTGAAGAGATGGTACTGGGTGTAAAGCAGTACATGGTGCCTGAAAGTCAACAAGTTTGATTTGATAAGATATGGAGTTATGTAGATAGTAGAAGAATATTGACCATACAATTAACTAATATCAATAGCTAGAATGACAGTTAATTTAGTGCTTTATATCTTCGTACAGTTTTAGCGTTTCACATCTAGTTCGATGTACAGATCCCCAATAATACTTCATCTATTGTACAGTGTTATTATTTTTACATTTTATTGTTATAATTATGTAGTTTTAAGAAAAAATTGTAACATATTTCACATAACCCTACAGGAGAGGCGGAGGGTTTATTATTGTAAAGCATGATGCCATAATATATCAAACAAAAATGTTGAAATTGAGAACATAAATTATAGTTATCATTGCAGGATACAGTTAATATTCCAAATATCTCATGAATCAATATGGGTTCTTTTGTGCAGTTGCTAAAGATAGCACTGTGTTTGGCAAAAACTGTAATATTATAGCTATATGTTAATAATTGTTAAATATTATCTTGGATATGTTAGATGTAATTTTTAAGAATTTGTCATTGAATCATGATGTAATTAATCCCACTATATGTCATCAAAGTAAACTGTGTCATTTATTAAATCTTGCGGAGATGCTTATGCTTTTTATTTCAGTTGACTAACTTTTGCCTAAAACAGTTGGAACATCGATCCCTGTGATTCGAGATAAGACCGCCTTCCAGTTTAGTTGAAACTGTTTTTAACTAAAAGAATATGCTAAGGCTAAGATATAGTATATCGAAAATTGTTCTACAGCAAATAACTTGACGGCCAATAAGGTGGATCTTTGTGGTTTTCAGCTTATAAATTATGTCATTGTGTGATGGAACAGTTGTCGATATATTCTTTTTCAAAATAATGTAAATTGATCTTTAACCCAGATATTCCTCTCCTACTATTTAGAAGAATGTACAGGTCTCCATTTTAGAATTTTGAAGAAAATCAGGAAAATTCTTTGCGAGTCATAAATTTGCGGGCGGAAAGTGCCTGGCGACACTCCTGTCATTTTTTACAAGAGATTTCCCGAATTTTCATAATTTTACCCCAGTATTTTTTACGTGCCTCTATTGATTTTCTTGGAATCAATTGCCCATTGATGTTGGTGTTTTTAATTCAATTCTCTGTATACGTCGTTATACGAATAAGTAGCTGTCACTAATAGCGTCTATTCAAAAACGACTTAATGAAACACTAAAATTTGAAATGTTATTTTAGTAAAACAGTATGAAATAAAACATTTTACGACACCTAGCGTAAAATACCATACTCTTTTAGAAACATCCAAACTTGTATTTTATTAACTAATTTTCCGTCCGTATCAGTAGTTGTTAGTATCTGGTAATAAACGTGAAATATGTAGAATTTCAGATTAGAATCCTAGAGTGACATAAGTATCACTATTCTTTGAAAGGACAATATTTTATGTTTTGTTACAGAGGGATCTGGGATCCCAATCTCAATGTCTTATTAGCATACTTGGAACGATACATGTATGCTGGTGAAAGAGACTAGTCGACAACACTTGCCACCTGCTAATTGATGATAGTGGTACAGATAAATATTCGGGGATGGGGATCACTCAAACATTTGCTCAGCTTAAGGGATAAGCAGAACTAAACAAACAGATGAAGAAACTTTCTTCAAGCGTTATCTATGAAGAGAATAATTCGCGGAACGTGGACAATTCCAGCTAATTGTTTTTCAAATTGCCCAATAACTGAGAAAAGGTACGTGTGACCAAAATATGAGCCTTTACTGAACCAGTGTACGTGGTGATAAGTGCTATTTCTGCCTAATAACTTACTGTTTGGACTTGAGGAAGCCAAATACCTGGCAACGACACAAGATTTAGTGGGTGAAACATATATTTCGTAGAAGAGTTGTGTTATATCTGTTAGAAACCAAGTAAAATACAAGAAAACGAGGCACACCTAGTTTAGAAGATATCTTGTATGAAGAATATAAGAAAAAACAAAGTTTTATTAACTCAAATGTATATAGTCCTTCTAAAAACACTCGTTTTGAGTGTCAATTTTTTTTTTCACCAATTTCAAATATATTTTTGAAATTATATGGTATATAACCAACATATTGTGAAAATTGTTCTAAAAAATAAATTAGGCGAATCTGGGTTATTCAGCAATTTTTTATCGAAATGATTTGAGACGGCAATAAAACTAACAAATTTTACTAAATCATTTAATTCAATATAATATATTTACAAGTGTTTCAATGAACTTTGTAATCAGCTTTCCTCTCAAAATTGGAGTAAGCAAATAAAGGTACTAGTAAAGGTAATCATATAATTAGATTTTATAGCGTAAATATCATAAATTTAATTATAAATTAAGTAAACTTGAGCATCCTTAATACAATAATTTTAATGTGTTTGTAGTTCACTATAATATATTTATACACAGGTTGGTACAGTTTCATTTTGGTGAACTTTTCTGAAAAAGATACATCTTCCAAAAAAATTACAATATTTCACTAAGATTTGGTGTAAAAATATTTCTTAACACCCCAAAATTCAATAATGTCAACATTTTACGCCAAAATGAATGAAAGACTTCTTGTAATGTCCGATAAAACATGTCAATTTAGTCATTGGTTATATCCCGTTTCACTACTATTGGGGTAAAATGAGGAAATGCTATTAAAATAATGAAAAAATCATCTATCGTTTTCCGAAATGGAAGGTATCACTTATAAATTTGAAAAAGATATTAATACAGAAATGGAAGGGATCATGGGAGTCTGGATTCATAAAATATTTGAGGCGTGTATGATCAAAACATGCAATCTCCACTTGTTTTAATTAAGTTAATATAAGGGTTAGATTGTCTAGAAATGTTTCTTTGATAACTTTCAGAGTTAATGTCAAAACCAGATAAATCCTTGACAAATTGCACCAGAAACATGTGTTTGATTCAAATCATGCAATCTCTAATAGCGGTGCTATGTCAAAGGATTTGACCTAACCTTCTCAATCTACTGCAACCTTCTTTAGGGGTTTCTATTTATTTAATTTTTTTTCGTTCAACAAACTTTTATTATTTTTTTATTCCTACTATTTTTAATTAGTTTTCCAATTCCATTTGATATAATTAATATTTATCCAAATGTTTACCTTTGGGAAAATAATAGTATGATATTGGTAAAGGAAAAAATCTTAGCAAAATCTGCAATCTTAATCTTCAAAGTCGTTAGGATCAAAGCAGCAAAATCCAATAGTCAGGATCAAATGATATCCATAATATTTATGTTAATTAAGATAAAAAACTATTGCACTTACAATGCATCATGTTTTTTTGATAATATTGATTCAACGCTATCTACCGATCATTTGTCTGAACTTGTACGGCAAACCAGAAATATAGTGGAGTTTTTCGATTTGTCGCAAACACTGAAGAGTGGAGATTACATGTTTTTTCCAACCTGTTTTGAGAAGTAAATATTTCATATTGCACACTGTCGAGTGAAATAAGAATGCCCCAGAAATATCTATAATGTAGGAAATAGATATTAGTCGGTTTAGCAATACGGAATTATATACTCATATTATTTCTTCAATTGTGAATAAAAAGGGTTTTTTAGTTTTTAATATAAAATCGTCCTTGAACTCATATAAGTGTGACTGAATAGTGAACTTGAATTTACTTATGAGTTGAATTATAGCAGCCTTGATCTGTATTGTTGCTAATTGGTTACCTGAAAAAATAGAATAAGATCAATATTTCAAAATCTACATGTTGAAAGTACTTTATACTTCCGGCACAGATTGTTTAGTTTTACCTGAACATTTTTTCGGACCACTACCAAATGGAAAGTATGTGTGTCTTTTAATGAACTTCCTGTTTTCTTCAGAGAATCTGTCAGGATCAAATGATTCCGGGTTTGGATAGTAATTTGGATCGTGGTGGATACTATATACAGGTGTAAACACTTTACAACCATTAGAAATTTCCATGTTATACTTGGAATTTTTATATCCTCCCGTACAAGTTCTACATAAAATGGGGCACGTTGGATACTTTCTCAATGTTTCTGGAAAATAATTTTAAGGATACTCGAGATTGTTTTAAAAGATATTGGTGCAAAAAGCCATATTTTTAGGTCTGGGTTCGAAAACAAAGTTTTTCTTGACGATTTTCCTATCTCGCGTACTTCGTCGGGCGAATGCTGGGCAGTAAATTCGCTCTCATTACCTATTCAATTATCAAACCTATGAACAGTCAAAGTAGTGGGTATTAGTTGCAACAGTTTGTTTTTTCAGCAAGTTGAGGAATCTATCATAATGTTTCTTTCAATAACATCTATATACGATTGCCTGATGATGTAGTTGATAATAATTAATAGTCTTCTTACAAGAACAATCCTTGAAATAGGGTCATGTTCATGTTACAGATTTTACATTTATGCTTCGTCGAGTATAAGTTAACAATTATTGCACCACCGTATAAATCAAAACAAACAATGCCCTACTGTTATTATTTTTAAACAGCTCTAATCTTAATTGCCGTGTAAGGTCAACTTCATATTGAAAAATAATCATAGTAAAGAAACTTAATTACCAATAAAAATATTATAGTGATTTTTTATCTTTATAATTATTAGTGATGATCTATTAAGGCCAATAATATCCAGAATAGTCGTCCTATTCAATTAAAACCCGAAAATTAATTAACATTGATTGGACGACCAAACACTCATACAAGCTGCTAAAATATAACTTTGGAATTGTATTCTCAAACCAAACATTGAAATTGTGCAAATCTTACCATCAACAACTGTTCCCAGATAAGTTAGTCCGGAGAAATCTTCATTATTAGTGGAAGTTTTCGTCTTCAAATATCTTGAAATTTCTCCACGAAGTTCTTCTTGAATATCTTCATGAACGCTTAATTCGTACAAACAAAATGAAATGGTATTCGGAATAAGCGATACATTAGATAGAAAATAGTCAAAAGTTGATTCCTCAATAGTTTCACGATTGATTTTGTTTTCTCTCTCTTCTTGGATAAGCGCGTGAAGAATAGAGGTTTTTGAATATGTCTTATCTTCAATAATTTTGCTAAGGAAACTCTTATGAAGTTTTTTGGTTGATGAGTTCACTGCATTGATGTTGAAGATGTAACAGCATAATGGGAAGCACCATTTTAAAAATATTTTCATTGATAATAGCCCGAAGTGTTTGTTTTTTATTGCAAGTAAATCATTTTCTTCGTATTGTAAACTATTCAGTTTGATCCCGAATATAATTCTTCCTGTACTATCAATAGTGTATCGATCCAATAAATCATTCAAATCCACAGCAGATTTACTGTGTAAGAGCTCGGCTACTTCCTGTTTCAGTTGGCAAGAAACCTCCATTATTTCTAGGCATTTTTCTTCTATTTTCGTCGAAAAAATATGTGACATAGTTTGTTTGCTTAACTTGTTCTTACTCTTCAGCGATAACAAGCTATGTGAGCATCCATTCAACTCACTAAATTTTTGGTCATTCTCGTTTAACGCATCTTCGATTAGATCTGTATTGACTAGGATGATAGCTGGAGTCATGAATAAATAAATTCCACCGTAATCATTTAGTTTTCTTCTGAATCTATTATAATGTTTAGTTATGAATAAATGGAAAGATGAGTTTTGGAGAATTATATCTTCGATGTTTCCGAAAGGCCATTGCGGGGTAGTTGGCTTAGGTATTTTTTTCCTTTCAAAGTATGTATATGCTTTCTTCACATAAATGAAGAATCCAATGATTATGAACGTGGATAATGTTAAGAAGTACAGGAAGCTTTTTTCGTCCATTATTATGTTATTAGATGACGTTATCCATGTTTGAGACTACTTTTTGCTAGCGTTTTTCTTATTTCACGCACTTCGATGTGTTTAAAAACAAAACCACGAAAGATATATTGAGTTTCATGGCAGTTGTCCCGTGATAAGTATCAATTGAATACGTACTTCTATGTTATTTTTTTCTGAACGAATTATAACTGTACACAACCTATTATAAATGGGTACTAATTTTTAAATGTCACATGCAATTCACTTGCGCGATAAAGTGTTGAGCAAGCGTTAACCACTACCAGGCTGTAAAGTAAACGATTCTGTTATGTAGACACTTGGCATGTAACACACAAATATGATGTTTTTGTTTATGCAAACAGAAAACAAATGAACTGGTTGATATCGACTTATTTTCTGCGATATTTACTTTACAAGTGAAAGTGTATTCGTCATCACACTGGATTCATTTCTTGAACCTGTGGCAACCATTTATACGTATGGTTTGTATGAATAATTATTAACAGTTATTTATTTAATACACAGTGGCGTTCATGATCCGAAATCTAAACAATGGGTTGTTGAAGTTTCAAAGATATGTTTATAGTGTTCTTAAATGAAATAACTATTGTTTGATTTTCACTAATTTAATAAATAAATACTATAGTTTCGCTCTTCAAACAAATATTAGAAAATACTAACCTGATATACGAGGGCAAGGCGAAAAGTTCATACAAAATGAAAGAAGAAATGATTTATTTGGTCAAAACCTATTTTCTTCCTCAACATAATCTCCATGTAGCCCGATACATTTCGTGCAACGTTTATCAAATTTTTCGATCCCTTCCAAATAATACGATTTAGGCAATCCTTCAAAATAGGCGTTGATTTCAGCGATGACCTCATCGTTGGAGCAAAATCTTTTTCCACCGATCCATTCAAGTTTTGAAATAGATAAAAATCGCAGGGGTGCGAATCTGGAGAATATGGTGGATGACGAACCAATGCGTAGTGCAATTCACGCAATTTTGCCGTTGCGACTGTGCGCCGGTGCGTTGTCCTGATGGAAGAGTACTTCTTTCTTTGCCAAATGCGACCGCTTCCCCTTCAAATTGGCGACGAATCGATCCAATAGCTCTGCTAAATATACGCCGGTGATCGTTTTACCTTTTTCAAGGTAATCGATATGGATGATACTGTTTGTATCGCAAAAAACTGTTGCCATGACTTTGTTGGCTGATAAATCCACTTTGGCATTTTTCGGATCTGATTCGCCATTACAAGTCCACTGTTCCAACTGTTCTTTGGTCTCTGGTGTGTTGTGATGAATCCATGTTTCGTTCACGGTTGCCAAACGTCGAAAAAAGTCCTTATCGCGCTTGAATATCGCCAAAGACTCCTGTAACGTGTAAATTCCACTTAACGGCTTAGAAACGGCCGCTGTAGTACAATCGGTTAACTCCTGTGACGTCAGCTATGCTAGACTGTATATTCTAAGGGTCATGGTTGTTCGGTGTCAGATCCGTAGTTACCGCTTCTATTTTGAGGTTGTTCTGTGTGTGACAACGAGACGCCGGAAAGAAAGAGAAAATGGCGTTACTTCTGGTCAAATCGTTCAAGCGGGAAGTCGTGTTGCTAGGTTATTTCAACAGGGAGGTGATACCAAGCTTATGTTTGGAACCAAATACTGGGAATATACTTCCGTTGTAAGTAAAGGCATCAATTACTAATTTGGATTGGAATAATTAGTATTATTTGAGTAATTAATGCACCTTAAGGAATTAAAGCTTAGTTTAAGCGTGACTGGTTGTGGACGGAAGTAAAGTTTGTCTTATTGGAAGGAAAACCCTATCGTGATAGAGGTAAATATCTTTGTAATTCCATTTGATTTATTCACTGACTTCAGGAATTAATTTGCTTTCACAGGTGGTATCTGACAGAACATAGGCCAGTCCTAATTTGTTCAACAATTGTTATGTATTTTGTTCATGTCTGTCTTCTGAAGACAATAGAACAGTAGAGGTTTGAACATTTCGTGATTTCAGGGTTCCTTTTTTTCTGTTTATGTTGTGGAAAATTCAACAAGTGTATTGAGGCTGGCTTGAGTCTGCAGTGAAAAAGATTACTTAGGAGTCGCTGATTTACTTGTGGTGTACAATCGTGGAAACGGTATTACAACTGTGGCAGGAGCCCCTACATCAAGTAGAATTATTAACCTATAACCAAGCAAGTACAACATCCAACTCTCACCAGGTCAGGCTACCGATTTTGGTTTTATGTAACAATTGAAATAATCATTGAGTATTTGTATATTGAGTAAATTCAACTGTTTTCTTTATTTAATGTTTAAACAATTACCTTTATCCATATTTTCAATTCATTCGCTTCATATCTCATTAATATAAGTTCTGTCATAAACTGTATCAATATTAGTATCTCAGTTACTAGTAAATTTCAATCATTCTGGGTACAGGTCTTTTATTTCTTTCTTTCAGGGTAATTTAACATTTGTATCCCCTAGTTATATACGTAATTCATTGGTTGGTTGAAATACTCTGGCGCCCGAATTCATAACATCTTAAATTATAACTCACGACCGTCTTCACTGTAGCTGTCGGCAACCAAGTGATAAAATAGAGCTTTTAGTTTATCCTTAAGTAAGAGTAAATTGTAACCCTTACACTCCTTTGAAGTTGTCACACGGTCGCGCTTCTTGTCAACATAGAGCAAACGCAACACCCATCTGGCAGATAGCTAGGTTGCTTGCTTTCGATGGGTATCAAAACCGTACTCTGTTGACGCGCAACATATGTTACTATTCCTCATTTTAGTTTTTAGCTTAAAAATTAACTTTGTCTTGGTTTAAGTTTAAGTTTCAGATGTCCTCCAACGGTATTGCATAGGCATTTGTGGTTTTGTGAGCTAGTAAAATGCTTATGTAGGGTTGGTATCAGTTATGGACCCTGGCGTCACAAGACCTCTTTTGTATCCCGTAGAGTTTAAGCAAGTGCATTTCCTTTTCACCAATGTCAGGTAGAATGTTAGTCAGACCCTCAGTCATTATTTTGTTACTTTTAAGATAGAAAATAAGGAACAACTAGGTTAGATATAAGCTTCGTTCTGAGAGCATCTTTTCCAATACAGTGTTACAGTGTACAGTATAATCAATATATCTTCATCAGAGCAAGTTACACGTTTAATTTCACTTCAATTAAACTCTTCAAAAAATACTTCGTTTTCGAATTTTATCCACAAAAATTTGGAAGAAGAGCGTAAATAGCACTCCCTATCAACATTGAGTGTTCGAAGAGTGTGAATCGAGCTCCCTATTCAACAAGAACTGAATGACATATCAGTCTTAACATTTTAATGCGTTCTAGTTAAAGATGGTACATCACAAATGTCACATGGGATTTTCGATTGTGGCGTCATCTGTTTTAATTTTCAGGGACTTTCCACCTATCCCTCGCATATTGACAATGTAATACGTGAAGCGTTTCGCTATTATTATAGCTTTATCAAACAGTACCTTTTTGTGTTTAACAAACTATAGTAATTGCGAAACGTCACTTATTCCATTTTTAATATAATGGTAGATATTAAGAACATATAAAGTTTTTATTCAACAATTTATGTTTTATATTTATGGAATAGGTCAGATCTTTCGTTATCAATGGTGGAAGTCGGAAGTTTATTTCTTATTACTTGAATACCTATGGATTGATTTTGAATGCTCAATTTCGACAAATTGCTTTGTGTGCATCTTTGGCGGAACAAATAAGTTTAATCACTTAAAATCAGATTATTGTTTGCTTTGTTCAAGGGTTCTATTTCTAAACATCCAAGTATATTTAATTTCAGAACTTTTCTTGTATAGACAGTTAGGGTGAAGTTGTGTTAGTTTTCGACGTTATTTATAATTTCTTTGGCCGTATAATCGGACACAACGACAACCCATCGATAATGAGGGACTTTTTAGGGTTAGAAATAAAATATAACGGCTGAGCTTTATAAGTTTTATTTATTTTTAGATGAGTCAGCTGCAGTAATTCTTGTATTGGCGTCTTCTTTATTCTGTGATACTTTTTCTAACAATGTTTTGTGTAGTTTAGAGCAAGGCATTTCGACAAAAAGTACTAAAACTAGTCCCAATAAATATGAAATCACTAGGTTCGATATTGAATCCATTATCTAGAAAAAATGAAATTCAGAATTATTAATGACCTGTTTTATTCAGATTGTGGAAAATATTTCCTAACTACTTCTTTCCATAGCAGATGGGTTGAATAAATACTCAACTTCTTCTTTAAACATGGTGATGATGAAAATTAGAAATAACTTACCACTGTATGATCAGTAACGTAGCCCGGAGTTCTGCTCAAAGCTGTGTTTATCTTCGTTGGTATTACGTGAACCAGGTAAGCACAATAAGTAATTCGACCTAAAATGTAGGTTGGATACCATTCCAAAGTCCATTTCGCCATCCCTATTGAAATAATCAAAATTAGAAAGTATAACGGAATGAAAACATTCACATACATCCAATTCCTTGAATCGTTCCAAATATCATAGCTCCCATACCAAATGTGAATAAGGGTCGTCCTAAACTAACATGAATTGCAGCCCATAATTTGTCATGTTGATAAGTTGGCGAACGAATAATTAAACCTGGAATAATGATGACTCCCAAGCAAATACCAAATGTGGCGAACCACCAACAAGCCGTGTGCCACTACAATAATAAAGCGTATCACTTGTAATACCACTAGAGGTCAAATTATATCCGGAAATTTTTTAAAGGTCACGAATATTTTGGGATAATTTTCTAAAAATATTCGTGAGCGAGAATATTTCGGGATATAATTTGATCTGGAATTGTAAAGTTGCTCAGTTTACATAGAGAATTCAAATATAACATTAGGTGTTCCATTTAAAAGTATCTGCTACTTTTTAATACAATTGGCAACACCACACAATCCGACAATATTTTGAAAAGAGATATATCATACCCACTTATACTGAGTTCCCCATAATAGACTACCCATTTTGTATTATTAATAAATTCCCTACGAGATAACTAAATAGGTTGTTCTCTGTGGGATTATCTTCTGTAGCCTTTGGGATTTAAGTAAATTATTAATCAAGTAGGCGCCTGTCACAAATAAATTTTAAATTAATAATTTCGTGGAACGCCATTTTTCTACGAGAAGTTTGTTAGTTTTCATCAATAATTATTTAATTTTTAAGCTATTGCATATAGCTTTTATCGCGGGCTTTGAGCGCGGCGACCGAATCAAGAAAAAAAAACACAAATACCGTAACGGAAAGAGCTTAAAACAAAAAACAAATACTGTAACGGAAATAGCTTAAAACAAAGAACAAATACCGTAACGAAATATCCTGACACCCACCATTCCGCCTACCATGTAGTTCGGCCGATCTTAAAATTGTCGAAATGTTTCGAAATGTTAACTTTGAACCTTTTAAAAGGTCGTCATAGCCCCAAACTGGGTCGAAAATTGTTTTGAATTGGTTAATTTTCGATAAATCGAATGACGTTCACGTGAGACGCGCGTAGCTCGCGAGTTAGAAAATTGCAAATTTACGGTACATTAAACGTCTTAACAAGGACTTCTTGCATGCGGTTTTCGCTCCATGTCGTTAGTTTATGAACGGGGCCAACTAAATAGCATAGCCTCGGGCCTCAAAATGTCGATTAAATAAGGAACATTTAATTAAAACAGTTTGAGGTATTCTCAGCTGTCACCTACTACCGTCTAGACGTGCGACGTACGAAAGGGAATTTTCTAGCTACTTAAATATACCGAAAGCGGATAAAAGCTAGCGGCCCATAGTCCAAAATACTTTATTACAACTGGCGCCGGCCGCACGGGGTTCGAAACGGCCCCAAATTAACAAAATAGAGGTAAAATGTATAAACTCTAACTTACGCGCTGCGAGTTCCTGGAGGCATATGTCAAAATTATTAAGTTCGTAGTTAATTACATAAGTCTTCTGGCGTTCATGCAATTGGGTTTTTATACAATTCGAACCTTCTAATTTCGATAGGCCACGTGAAAATCCCGGAGCCGGAAGCGCATTCGAGATCTGAACGTTAAAACTTTCGTATAAAATTGTGTTCAACTGACATTTGTCGCCACTACCGGTAGTAGAGTTATCTATGCACTTGTCACAGAATACTCTTCATAGAGATCAAGATGATACTCTTTTTTACTCATAATTCGTGAAGATTTTGAAGATGTATTGGATGTTTTTCTGCCCAACTTATTCCAGTGGCGTAGTGCTATGCAATAGCTTCACCGCGGCAGTCCCCGAGTGCCACACGTTTAATTTTTTTGCTTTGAGACATTATTTCAACATCCGTTTAAACGTTCATGGATTACTCAGTCCACAACGTGTGTTTTGTGTAGAAACTTACGTAAGAAGCAATTCGATAGAAGAAGTTAGGCGTGCATTCTGCGTCTGTTTAATAACAACAATAGGGGTCACGCGCCAAATCGTAAAACTGTTAAGTTATGGGTTTGTCATTGGCGTGAAAATGGTTCTGTACAAAATATGAAGAAGCCTGGACGTCGAAGAACAGTTCGTACACCAGAAAATATTGAACGAGTTAGAATTGCGTTTACGAGAAGTCCTAAAAGGTCTTCTAATTGACAAACCCTTATCCTAGGAATATCGAAGGGAAGCTTAGATCGAATTCTTCAAATGGATTTATAATTTCATCCCTATAAATACCAAATGGCACAGCACCTTAGCAATCAAGATAAAGAAGCAAGGTTAGCATTTTGTCAAGAATTTTGGATTTACATCAAGGAGCAATTCACAGTCTCCTAATGACCGACGAAGCAAATTTTTATTTGAACGGCATGGTCAATAAACAGAATTTTAGATACTGGTCAAATGAAATACCTCGTGAAATCTATACACAGAACCTCCATAATCCAAAAGTTGTTGTGTGGTGTGGAGTAGGATATTTTGGTATTGGCCCTTATTTTTTTGAGGATGAAAATAACCACGCTGTAACAGTAACATCCGAGCACTACGTTAATATGCTAGAGACATTTCTCCTTCCAGAATTAAATAGACGAGGATTACTAAACAATGCCTTACTATTCCAACAATATGGGCAACAGCTCATACCGCCAGAAACTCAATGAGGGTCCTGCGAGAAACGCTTAATGGCCGACTCATTTCTCGATTCGAAGATTTGCCTTGGCCTTCGAGGTCCCCCGACTTAACGGCACCCGATTTTTTCCTGTGGGGATATTTAAAAGCCAAAGTGTTTGCGAGTCGTCCAGGTACAATCGAGGAACTGAAAGTCAAAATACGTGAAGAAGTTGAAGGAATAAACGAAGGTTTGCTACACCGTGTAATGAACCACTTTGTATCTAATATTGAAAAATGTGTTGAAGTTGGTGGAGGTCATTTGGAAGACGTGATTTTCAAAAGTTAGAATTAAATTAGCCAAATATTTATAAGTTATCATAAATCCCAAAGAGTTAGCTGTAATTTAGTAAAATAAAAAGTTGGTTTTGTTAATTAAAACAATTTTAATTCAAATATTAAAATGGGTAGTCTATTATGGGGAACCCAGTATAAGAAACCAAAGTTTTTAAACCTTATGTTTAGTAGTTCTCAGTATTTATAATAGTACATCCACTATAAATGTGCACCAATACTCGAATTCGGATAACATTAGAAAAAATGCCCAAAACTAGTAATGCACCAATAAAATGCTATAAAGCCGTAATAACATGTTACAACACAAAATACTACTTTTATGCATCTATAGATAATCAAAACAAGCTATGAACATTACACTCAAAAATATGGAATACTCATTTCTCTCTTTGATAAAAATGAACCCATCAAAGATTTGTACTCTTGAAGAACTTGAATTACACTAAATTTGAGTTACCTTTCTAGTGAAGACTTTTTGGTTTCGATATTTGTAACATACATATGCCCATCCTAAACCTGATATCATACCAGGTACATTTGAAAACGGCGAGTACATCAAAACTTGAAAAGTTTTAGTATGCAATAGGGAAGAATCGTATAGCAACCTGCAAATAATGAGAATAAGGTTCATGAAAACATTTCTATAATAGAAACTCTATAGTCACATCTTATTCATACTTATGAAAATTCCTTTTATTGCATATAATAGTTTTTTCGAGCAAATACAATGTTGCTTAAAAGTTGTGGATATACTTACTCAGGAGTTGGAAATATTGCAGCGTCAATATTTCCAAAGTAAATTGTAGAACCAGTTACCATAATTTGTAAAATCTGAATACTTCCCAGAATTATCCATATCCTTTTAGGAAATTTCCAAATTACGTACATGATAATTGAAGCATAAATGAAGAACTGTGTATCAACGTTCAAGTACCATGTTTGTCCCAAACACTAAAATCAAGCAAGTATGAAAAAACAATGAAATGATATTTTTTTTTCTGGGCGCAATGCATTTTATTCTGGTAGGTACTATTGGCCATATGGAATCGCCACATTCGTTGTTCATGCCAGAGCAATGATAAGGTAACATTTTGGATAGCTTTTCTGGAATCAGCAGTTAGGGCTAGGAATGGACCGTGTGATATTTGCCTGAATAGTTCCGGCTCGTGAAAAGCTAGTTCCATTCATTCCGAGTCGTGGAAAACCTGCAAGCCGGAAATGACTCTAGGATTGACAACGCTGCTATGTACCCTTCCACCATCGAATCCCTGAGCAGCATCAGCTTCATATAAATGAGCATGTACCGAATTTAATTCGTGGTTTAAGAACTTATACAATGGCAATAGCAAAGTAATGGGGTTCCCAAATAATTGAAGATCCATCTAAAGACTGTAGCTAGAATTTCAATATCAACCAACGAGTGTAAAAGAAACTTTAGTGCTATAAAGGAAATTGTTACACGATTGAGATCATCTTTAAATATGGAAGCAACAGCTGCTCTTTAATTTACAACCTACGTTGGGCCTCCGCCGATGACTTCATCCAGATCAATATCTCCGATCCTGCTTGTCATCGATCGTTGTTTTTTTGTTTTAGGTCGGTATTCATCTGAAGATGCAAAAAGATTGGCAAAAAAGAAAAGCAATATGAGTTTATATTGAAATTGCTATGGGTACGACAATAGCTATGTTGGTGATTCAACGAGGATTATGGTTTATTTATTCGTTTCTACCTTTTATACTGCTTTTATTTATGTACTTTTTAATAAAGCTGATTTCAAAATAAGTCATAGTTGATTCTCTCCCATCCCCAGTCCCCCAATGCGAATTATAATTAATTTCTATTTCGACCTCAGTGAGTTATTTGAACATCAAAGAGCATTGGTTGAACCATAATGCCGAGAAATCAACATTTTATAGAATAGAAGTTATATTTGTGGATATTACCATGTCCTCAACATTAATATAATTATTTATGAACAAGAGATTAGTCCATCCATTACGTCTGCAATTGACAGTTTCTTCTCCAATGATTCTATACCAATGGGGTCCTCTGCCATAATGCATTATCCATGTACCGTGAATGGCCAGTACAACTATCAATGGAGGGAGTATTCTGAAAGAAAAGATCATGCTTTTTATCTCTTAATCAGTCATATGACACGTCAAATATTCCGTAATATATGAAAATAGATTGTTCGGGTTTTTATTGAGTCATATAAAAATACTATTCTTTCCATATTCAGCATGATATGAAACGACAAGAGTTTGGAAATAATATGTGTTTCGAATGAGTTATTGAATGCTCTTTGTCAGGAATCCATTGAGAAATATGGAGAATCTCTACCGAGTTAGCACCAAAGCCTTGGACAACAGTTCCGTCGTCGTCGTTTACTAGCGAATTTTCCTTCAGCTAAATCACTCCATGTGGTGGTTGACGGAATCTCCTTCGATACAATGGATTTCAACACTGGTGTCTCACAGGGATCAGTCTTGGGACCAACCTTTTTCTGCTCCATAGCGACATGTTGCAAATATCTATCCCTTCCATTGCTTTGCTGGTAATAGTTCAGTTCAGTTCATAGCTTTTTCTCAGGGCACGACACGGCTCATGAGCTTTGATGTTTGCCATTCTATATCTGATGCCAATCAGGCGCCGTTAGAATCGCATGCAGTCCGAATACTTGCAGCGAAGTAGTATATCACAGCTCGTAGGAAAATATACCAATGAGTACGAGATATATTGTAGATATGCAGTCCTCCAGAGGGTATGTTAAGCCAGCGATCCCGAGTCCATGAATGTTGGACTCGCTAAAGATCTCTATCTCTCGTTGAAATACCACAGGTTTTGGCCAAATTTCCGGTTGTGGGAAGACTGGTCAACTGCGTAGGTGAATAGAACTGGTTGAAGACTTAGCAAGACGTTAAATAAATAAATTTGAAAAAACCGCTTTCTCATCTAGAGCTCCTATGGTATTGGGGCAAGATGGAGAGTACAAGGCCTGGACCCCGATCGTTACGTCACAACCAGAGGCAGTATGTGTCGGTGTTGTTAATTTATTCAAAGCCGAACTACACTTCCACATAACCAGTTTAATACATGTCTTGAAAACTTTCTATCGATCGGCGGAATTTTGAAACTCTTTCTCCATTGAGATGTTTCCTAATGCCTATAACCCCGAACTCCCATGCTCATATTCTCTCCTATATTTATTGTAATAATTCAAATGCCTATTGCATTAATCTTGGACCACTACACAAAAAACGCCAATAAAGCAGAATAGAATAATCAATTCCAAATCCAATCCCTGTGATATATGATGAAAACACAGCAATATGTCGCGTTTCTTAACATTCAAGTTAAGGAATCACCACGATCGGAATTTCATCGAAAACCGGGCTTCACGAACTCAAGGAGCTACTGAACAGACAGTGGCTCTCGATCTGGCGTGGTTTCCCAGGCATGAGGCAGGCGAAGCTCCACATCAGGGAATTCTCGCCCAAACTCTCTAAAACCCTACTCTCTATGAGCAGGAGAGGCCTAAAACTAGTGACAGGACATCTACACACAATGGGCATTGTCGAAGACCCAATTTGTAGTAGATGTGGGGAGGCGGATGCAACTGCTTCTCATATCCTAGCAGAATATATAGCACTGGCTTCTCTCAGGCTACAACACCTCGGCAGTACACGTATGCCGCTTGAAGCAATAAGAGATATCAGTCCATGCAAAATCTTAGCTTTTGGCACTGCCTTAGGCTTGCTGGACTGATTATTGTATCAAGGGGCGCACAATGGATCCAATCAAGCGGTCTAAGTGATCCGGCCTCGTCCGCCCTCGTTTTGATTGATTGATTGATAAGGAATCACACTTGCGGAGTAATTGAAGGAGATAAAGGGACAAACTAACAGAGGGGTATAGTAACAGGGATTTTTTTGACAATTGTATCAAAGTAAGGCGCTGTGAAAATCTTGAAATTTGATTTTTCCCATCAACTGAACATTTGTTACATAGCATGTGAAATGATCTTACCGTAGCATTCGATTCATAAACCCATATACAAAGTAGCTCACTGGAATTTCTTTTTTGCCATCATAAACAACGAATATATTATAGGCAAATAAGAAGTTGGTTATTATGAAAAACGTGCTGACACAGTAAGCACCGCTCAACATAAATAAGCTGGCAAATTTATCATCAAACTGAAATACAAATTATAATATTAAAAATTATACAGTTCGAATGATTAATAATATTAAAAAATGAGTAGAATAGTGAAATAAAACTTAAATTTGAGTTGATTAACATGAACTTAACTTTTTGCTAAATCTAATTGTACTTAAAAATTAATAATTAGGAGTTTGATTTTCACTTATTACAAAGTTCTTTGAAATATTTGTTTGAAGAAGCTATGGTGATATAGACAGATGTGAGCTGACATGCGGGTCTGACCCTATGATATACATTGGTCAAACAAGAAGAACCTTCAAAAATTGATCAAAGAACATAGGCGTAGATTCATTGATGATAAATCGGATTCAGCCTTTGCGAAACATTTAATTATAAAAAACCATAACTTTAATGATAATTTCAAGATTTTGCACATTCAGAATAAAAAATAATACATTAAATTTGCTGGAATCCCTAAAAATTAATAAATATGAAATGTCCGATATCCTATTGAACGATCAACAAATACTTAAAATTGTTAAAATTAATTAGATTTTCCGTTTGCTACCAATTTATAGTTTAATCCCTCAATGGGTTAAACCCAATTAAGTAAAATTCCAATAACCATCTATCCTATCATTATCATTAAAGTTATATATTAGGTAGCTAATATCTAGAGAAAATCGAACTTTTAATAGTTATTTTATTTATGAATGAATTTTCATCACGTAATGGCTGATTCTAATCAATTTTTCATTTTCATTTGTTTTGACGTTTACAACAACAAATTGAAAATCGAGCGTAGTGTCAGAAAATGTTCAAAGTCAAAATCAAAAAGTTCATTCTAGACTTCTTGGTCAAAATATTCGTTTTTTTTTGCGAATATCTCACTTTCTATGGCTCGGAGGTCAATTAAGGCCATTATCAAAGTGCAACAAAAGTAATCCCCGACGAAACGGTCTCATTTATTCCTTGCCTACAGAAAACCGTGCTAATAATTTTTTTGAGCAGAAACCATATTTATGCATAATTTGAATGGACTAAAATAACATCGCGGTATCTTTTTGATATTCTCATGACATTATCTATAACTTCGAGTTGAAGTTTGTAGTCGTCTCAAGACGTAGTGGAGCAAACTTTAGTATATTTTTTCACTGATATCGCCATATATTTTCATGACATGTCAGTTGTTGCGATTTAGTAATAATAGTTCATTATAAAAAGAAATGGTTTTGGTTTTGGCAACAAGAGTTCTAGTAGGTTCTTATCTCTGTTGACTATCTTGTATAACGCAACAATAAGAAAACAACTTACAGTTTCTGAGAATTTGGTGTTAATTATTGGTCCGAGAAAAAATGCGAAACCTGTGTGACTGAGTATGACACAGAACATGTTGTAAAATCGAATTCCTTGAATAGCATCGAATGTTTGTGAGTTTGAACTCTTGTTCACTGTTGTCAGCCGATACCAATTACTTGGTATTGACACATGCCAAGCAACATTCCCCACTGAAAATAACGAAAATTAATTATTAAGAATTTGCGTTTGTGAAGGTATATCATTTGTAGCACAAGAGCTGACTCGAAAAAGTGTAGTGTCTCTATGATGGAAGTAAGAATGATTATGTATATAACGTCACAAAGTACAACTTTTCTTAGCTTGGTGGAAGATCACTTTTTTTTGCCAAGCTTTCGCTTCAAATCGGCGTCTAATCTATCCAACAGCTCTGCATAATATACGCCGGTGATCGTTTTGCCCTGTTCAAGGTAATCGATGTGGACGATACTGTCCTTATTACTTTGATGGCCGAAGAACTCAATTTGGCCTTTTTCGGCTTCGATTTGCCGGTCCACTGTTTCGAATTTTCTTTGGTCTCTGGTGTGTTGTCATGGATCCATGTTTCGTCCACGGTTACGAAACGGCACAAAAAGTCCTTTTTATCGGCTTGAACGTCGCCAAACACTCCTTTGTTGTCAACAGAGAGCAAATGGGGCACCCATCTGGCAGATAGCTTTAACATATTCAAAAATTTATCCAAAATGTTCAGTACCCGTTCGGTTGAGATGCCCATAGCTTCAGCAATTCCGTGCACTTTAATTCGCCGGCGATCGTCCAATATCATACCATGGATTTTATCGACGATTTCTGGCGTTGTAACCTCAATTGGACGACCAGAACGTTTGGCGTCCTTTGTGGTCATACTACTACAACGAAAATCAGTAAACCACTGAATGTTCCAATCTATGGTGAAGAGTCCCCATAACGTTTAGCAAGAGATGGTTTGATTTGCGTAATGTTTTTTCCACGCAAGAAATAATGTTTAATCAAGACGCAAAATTCACTTTTTTCCATGTTTACAAAAATCTTCAAGGTTGTTTGCTTTCGATAGGTGTCAAACAGAATAGGATGACATATCAGTCTGAAAATTGTAATGCGTTATAGTTAAAGATGGTACATCACAAAGGTCATATGGTAATTTCGATTATGGCGCCATCTTTTCACCTTGGCCTCGTAGAAATGAAATTAATAAGCAATCGTATGAATCTGATTTCTTTTTCATAGGAAGTTTACATTATTACTAATACAGATGAAAATAAGGCGTTTTGAATGAAGTATAATAAAATCTATTAAAATGCTAATGCTAATTAATGATTTGGCGAAAATTAATCAAATGAATTGGTTGAACAAAATTACTATGACGTTTTCTTTCTTTCAGCGAACAACCCACAGCACGAACAATAGAAGTGTCAATTATTCGAAGTGTGATTTGAAGTGATCTATATTATTATCTTTCTAAAATATGGTCAAATACTTACTTGGAGTTTTCAGAAATTTCTGATATTCTTCTGGAGTTCTGTACCTTGCTATTCCTTCATAGAACGAAGAAAAGATTACGAATACTACATAGCTACCCAATATGAGGCTAGAAAATCAATAATAATGTTTTAGTATAAGTAAAGTACCTACATAAAAATAAAAACGAACTTTCCTATTCCAAAAGGTGTTGATTTCATGACGATTACATAATTTTATACTCATCACATTATGTTTTCGAGAGTTTTATGTATAATTAATTTCATGTTATTGCTAAATGAAATCTTTGGGTGTATACATTTTTTCATTTACCCTATACTTGGAATACTTACCCCACTATTATGTCATAAATATCGATAGGGTAAGGATCAGTCGTTTCACAGTGGATATTCTTTACGGTTCCCGTCAATCCTTTGCTCGTTATTTTCAAATCAATGCAATCTCCAATTTGTTTTCGGAAGACATCATCATCAGTTGACTTAGAATCAACGTTTGGACAACTTTTTGGTACACATATCCCATGCCGTAGTAAATCGTGCCTATAGTTCCTCCGATTGGAACTGAGCTCCTAGAATTCATTGAAGGTTTATTTTATTCGATTCATTCGAAAATATGTTAATATTATATACTTAAGCACTAGATTTTTAAGAAGTAAAACAATTAAGTGGGTGCTGGAAGACTATTGTGTACAAATCAGCTGTACTATTGCCATGCGCTTCTGAAGACTTACCATTTTTTTTTAAATACTTTGACTACACGAGAGGGAAACCTGTAATGTTCTAACAACATCGTGTGAGCTAGCGGTGGAATGTTGTGAGAGGAGATAGGAATTCGAATTTTTCTTGAAGGTTTGGAGGTTATAGCCATAGGGAAAGAGTTCCATATCTTTCGATAGAAAAATGAAGTCTGAGTTCGGCCGGTCTCGAGCTTGCCATTGAATGGGTGACTAGTTTGAGCTCGTCTATTCCGCCTCGTTCCCACCACAGATGATATTTCTAATGAACATCGACCATGGAAATATCTATAGAAAAGGGAGAGGTCTTCTACCTTTCTACGATGTTCTAGAGAGGTCAATGAACTCGTAAGTGTGACATCATCAATCAGACGAATAGCTTTCTTCTGGATAGCGTATGTTTGGGTGCCGAACTCCAAACAGTACTCCAGGACAGGTCGAATCTGTGCGTTGTAGATTATGAGGAGCTGCTGGGATATAAAGTACCCCTTGACACGGAATAGGAAACCAAGTTTTTGTGAAGCGGCTTTTGCAATGGACCATGCATGATCATCTCATGAGAGGGTGGCTGTTGGTGGTGATCCCCAGCATGGATATGGAAGACTTCATAGGAATAGGTACCTGACATCATCATATCAGGGATTGTGGGATCCGCCTTCCTGGGAGAATACGCAAGCTTAAGTTTTGCTTGCATTAAACTCTACTAGATTATTAGATCCCTATTTCCAAACCTTTGCCAGATCTCCATTAATTGAGTCAACCTGTCTCCATTTCTCTTATCTGGCTTCATTGGATGGTATAGGGGCTCTAGATGACAAAGCGGTATGAAGTGTACCATTATCTGCAAGGCTGGGGACGGGACACGTGGTCTTTTCCACCAGATCATTTATATGGAGCAGAAACAAAGTTGATGCCAAGACAGATCACTTCTGTGTAAATAAAAGTCGAGGGAATGAAATACATATGGTTTTGAAGCTTAAGAAGGAAGTTTCTTGGAGATTTTCAAAGTTTATACATTTAGTGGGAAAAAGTTACAGCCGTGTTTGAGACGACGCTCTACGAGCTCTCATCTTATTCGAGAGAGTGAGTATGTGCATGGCACTAGATCACAACAATTAAAAAAACTAGTATTGCCGCTTGGAGAATAGATAAACGTTACTCTTCGGAAATCATTTGATTTGGTTACCGATGTTTATATAATTGTTTCACATTCTATAAGATACTCTTCGCATTTGTGTAAAGATAATGAAATAAAATATATATGGGACCACCCACTAGTAAAATTTTATTAGGCCGCGTTGTACCAACGTTGTCCACCAAAAGATCAACATTGATCTGTAGTTAACGTATGAATCACTTTGTATCACAGAAATTCAGGTTGATTTGGAGTTCAATTTTCCTGTTCAGTTGATAATTCAAAACTCAAAGTTCAATAGAAGTTCAGTGATTTCGCATGATCAATTAACAATTATTGCTTCAAGTGGTTATAACTTTATACTTATATTTTGTTAGAATTAAATAGAATGGAAATAGATATGCTTGAATTAACTGGTGATGAAGAATTTGTAGAATTAGTAGAATTGATATTATATCCGAGAAATTCACAAATATTTGCCGAGCGACCGAATAATTTTAACAGCGGAACGATGAAGAGCTTAGGAAAAAATTTAGGTCATCAAAAGAAGTAGTCACGCTTATAATTGAATAAATATTAGAAACTATTGCAAGCGTTTCGAATAATTAAGTGTTCCCAAAAAAATTATTTCGGAGCTTTAGTTGATTAGTTTCAGAAAATTGCCTAGTTATCTCTCGTGCCAATTACATGATTGCGCATATAATTGGTTGCTTTCGTACATTTATGCTAAAAAGTTGACATTACAAAGGTTTCTTGTTAGGTAAATTAGGCGACTCGTTTGTAGTACTAATGCACAAGGATTTAAAATTATATACTACACTACAATAACAAAAAAATGTATGTTGATTGATAAAAATCGGTACAAGTGTGTGCAACAATGTTGCTTTATTTTTATATTGTAGGATTTGGAAAGCTCACTTCTCTTCTCTAGAAGCAATTGATAGTACCAAATGCATTTTTATACCTTGAGGAATTTCTAGAACGTTTAAAAAATAATGTGGATGCCACAAAACATTTCTGCAATATTTGGAAACAGAGGAATACCGAAGGAGTAGTTGGAAAGTTCCATACATTATCTATTAATTATGCAAATATAAATTCAAAAGGAGACTGTGGCGGAATATCTACGATTATTGAAGGTGTTCAAACGTCCGGGCACAATTTGAATAGCTTGAGCCCATAGTTCCTATCTCCTGGGATATTTAATTTGCTGCAAAGATGAAACCTTTGGTTTATTCTTTGTTTATTTCTATACCTACGAAGACTGCTAAGTCTAAGTCCCAACGCCCCTTGGATCGACTGCAGCGGTTTGCTTTTGTAGGTGTCAAGAGTGGTATGAGGTCGGCTCCAACGAGGGCCCTTCCTATTACAGGCAATGGAGAGACTGACTGACAGACACTTGAGAAATGGCCCACTGAAGGACTATATCTTACACTGTTGTCAACAACACGCCTTCTAAGCTGGCCTCTCAACTGAAACGGTCTTGCATGATCTAGTCATACGAATACATGATGTTATGACTCGGAAGGAATACGTCATGGGCTATTTATGGACATCGAAGAGGCGTTTGATAACACGTCCGTGGAGTCTATCTGTTCAGCCGCTGAGAAGCATGGAATCGGTTCAACGCTAGTCCGCTGGATTGGCGTGCAATAAAGGTGCAACATAACGGATTCATTGTACAAACCACCGCTACAAAAGGCTGCCCTCAAAGAGGTGTCACATCTCCGCTTATGTGGTGTCTTAAAGTCCATGGGTTCCTGGAGGAGTTGGAAGCGAAAGGGTTTTATGCCCAACCGTATGCCGATGACTTGGTTGGTATTGGGCGGCATTTAGAGACACTTTGCGAGCTGCCAAATACACTGCTCAGCGTGGTGGATCGCTGGTGCCGCATCGACGGGCTCAGGGTTAAAACGGAAATTGTGCTGTTTACCAGGAAACGTAAACTGGGCACACCGCCAGGGATTACTTTCTCTGGCAAGGTTCTGCAACTCACAGGGTTGGTGAAGTTTCTGGAAGTAATCCTAGACTCTAAACTGACCTGACGCGAACACCTCGAATATCGAGTGAGGAAGGCCTCTGCGTCTGTCTCTGCGTGCAGGAGAGCTTTCAACAGCACATGGGGATTACAGCCAAAGATCCTTTATTGGATCAATACCGTTGTGATGGTCACCTATGCTGCGGTCGTGTGGTTAACGGTGACAAGAACTGGTATGTCCCAGCGCCCCTTACATTGACTGCAGTGGCTTGCATGTGTAGGTGTCAAGAGGGGTATGAGGTGGGTTCCAACGAGAGCTTTTGAAGCTCTCGCTGGAATACAATCTCTACACTTATTCATAAGAGCTGAAGCCATGAGAACGGCGAATATGTTAGAAGGCCACTGAACTAAACGCACTACTCTCGTGCACACTCAGTAATTTGGAATGAGGCCATCTTTATGTGCCCCATACTAGAAATGAGGCAACACAACGCGAGTCTAGCTATTATACTCACTCCTCCCAAAACCATCAGATTGGAGATTGGAACAATGGAACTCTTGCCCTGCTAACACCAGGTGGTTTACAGACGTGTCTAAGATAGGTTCGGCTTCAGGAGCAGCAGTGTACCTAAAAAGGCCAAGGATCACAATACAGTGACCCTAGGCATGTACTGTGCGGTGGTCAAAGCAATTCTGACTTGTGTCCTGGAAAATCTGCGAAAAAACTATATTAATAGGCGTATATATCTGCACAGACACCCGGTCGGCTCTGAGAGCTTTCAAGTCGCCTAGAGTCGCATCAAAGCTAGTTAAAGAATGCAGAGGAGCACTGGCTGAACTAGCTAGGACATACAAAGTTCAATTCAGTCCCAGGACACGGAGGAGTCGAAAGTAATGAAATGGTAGACACACTGCCCAAGCGGAGGTCGTTCGGAGCCCCCGCTGGGTCGGAGCCAATGGTCGCTTTATCAAACTGCGTGGGAGGTCTCGCCCCTCGTGGCTTGTTGAACAAACTTGTGGCAGGACTCACCAGACATGAGGCAGGTTAAGCTCTTTATCAAAGAGCCTGTGCCTAGGCTCTCAAAGAAACTCCAACAAGCATTCAAACAAGCGGTACTTATTTGTGGTATTATTAATATTGAATTGATATGTAATTAGAACCTCCTTCCTCTAAACAGAAGGGACTCTATGGAGATGATTGGAATCTTCACTGGTCACTGTCGTCTTAACAAACACTTTCATATGATGGCAACGCAGATGACCCTATATATAGGAAATCCAGAGAGATAGAAGAAACTGCCTCACACATTCTGTTGGAATGTCCAGCTTTGACATCAGGCAACATTACTTTGGCGAAGCAGAACTGCTTCCAGCTTCCAGGGGAATTTATGGTAGGCAGCGTGAGCAATAAACTGGGTTTCTGGCAGGCCATAAACCTGCTACAATAGAATAAGTAGTATAATTTAAAATACAAACTTAGATTTTCGAATCCTAATCTTCCTAAATTGTATTGTTTACCTAACATTCATAAACTGAGTGAATAGAATAGGTCTTTATTCGATTAGGCCATTACAGCGTAGAATAAGTCAATATTTTACATAATAAGTTAATCAAATAATTAATACAATCATATAGAAAAAGAACAGATCACATATAAAAAACACAGTATTCAGACTCAGTAATACATTAAAATATTTAAGTCAATAGTTTACATAATAAGTTAATCAAATAATTAATACAATCATATAAAAAAAGAACAGATCACATATAAAAAACACAGTACTCAGACTCAGTAATACATTAAAATGTTTAATTCAATATGAACATTATTATAGAATGAATAAATCTAAGAGTAATCACAGTTAAGAATATTAAGTGGAGATAATCAGCTCAAACTACGTTCAAAATATTCATTCAGATTATAAAATGATTTTTCTAGTAAGTGAGATTTTATTTTTTTCTTAAATGCATGTTTTGGAGTTATAAGTTTGAATTCATCAGGAAGATGATTGAAAATTTTGATTAATGAGTAAACTACATTTTTTTGTACCAGTGTAAGGTGAGTACTCATTGGTACATAATTATCTCTTTTTCGAGTTTCATAGTAATAATTTTTTTTATATTTTATAAATTCTTCCGGATGTTCATTTACAAAGCACGATGCTTCTAATATATATATACCAGTAAGGGTGAGTATTTTATTATCCTTGAATGCATCTCTACAAGATTGTCGGTTTGATAAACCTAAAATTGCTCTAACAGCCCTTTTCTGTAACTTGAAGATTCTGTCTGCATCCACACTGTTTCCCCACATTATTATACCATACTTAATCTTTGAATATATGTATGCATAATAGGCTTCAAGACAAGCCTTCAGGGTGGAACAGTTAGAAAGTGTTCTCAAAGCAAAAACAAAACTACTAAGTTTTGGAGCTAGCCGGTGGACATGTGCTTTCCAATTCAACTTTGAATCTATTTCTAAACCTAAGAATTTGGTTGTATTCGTAGAACTAATTGTTGCATTATCAACTTCTACTTCTATCATTGATAGTTCCTTAGCTGAAAAAGTTATTATTTTCGTTTTGTCTACGTTCAATTTCATATAGTTATCTGTGAACCACTGTTGCATTTTTTGGATATTGTCCTGAATATCATATTCAAGTTGGTACATAGTTTTTCCTTGTATGACCCTCAAGTTGTCATCAGCAAACTGTACAGTTATACCATTTTTTTGAATTTCGGGAAACTCATTTACGTATAATATAAACAGAAGTGGTCCCATTGTAGAGCCTTGAGGTACTCCCGCTTCAGGACATACCCATGAGGATAAGTGTTCTTTTCCCGTTACTATATCCACAATTTTCGTACTTTGCTTCCTAGATGTTAGGTAAGATTTCAGTAAATTTTGGAAGGGACCTCTAAAACCGTATCTTTGCAATTTTTCCAGCAGCAGATTGTGATTAACTAAATCAAAGGCTTTTGATAAATCTGTGAATATTCCTGCTACAACATTTTTATTACTAAGACCATCTAAAATCTCCGCCAACGCCTGAAATACAGCCCTTTCAGTATTTCTATTTTTTAAGTATCCATTCTGATAATGGGAAATAATTATATATTTGCTTAAAAAGTTGATCATTCGCGCATGTATTATTTTCTCAACAACCTTAGAGATATTGGATATAATGGCGATTGGTCTATAGTTATTCATATTTTTGACGTCTCCTTTTTTCAGTACCGGTATTATGACTGTCTCCTTAAGTTTATCTGGATAAACACTAGAATCGAATATTTTATTTATTATATGACAGAGGGGCTTAACTACACTAGAAGAGCAATATTTCAGGAATTTGACAGATATTTCATCTAATCCTGTAGAATTTGTATTTTTCATAGAATTAATTGTTGATATAACTTCATTTTCGTCTGTATGAGCCAAATAAAAGCTGTTAACGGTGTGTTTAATATTATTTAGATCATATTTAGTATTTTGTGTATTTATATCTATACCTACATTTTTGAAGTGAGTATTGAAATTATTTGCTAGTGTGTCCATATCCATTTCACTACTAATTTCCTTCCATTCAGATGTTTTATAATTTGAACTTTTCCCTGTTTCATATTTTATTATATCCCAGGTAGCTTTTATTCTATTGTTACTTGAAGTGATGTAATTTTCATTAAATCTTAATTTAGTCTCTTGTACTAGTTTTTTGAGTGATTTAGCATATGTCTTATAAATAGAGGTGTTTTTAGAAGTTTTAAATAATATTTGTTTTATTTTACTCTTAAATTTAATTTCATCAGTGATCCACAGATTATTTCTTAATTTAGATTTATTACATGTAATGATTTTTTTTGAACTATGACTGTTAGTAATTTCTAATATTTTATGCAAAAAGGCATTGTACATTTCATTAGTATCTTGATATGAGAATAAGAAGTCCCAATTAGTGTAAATCAAATCTTTGTTTATATTCTTTAATATAGAGTCATTCAAGATCCTCTTTTCCACTTTATTATAGGTATATGGTACTGGTTTTGAATTAAATGATAGAAATTGGGATTGATGATCAGAGAATCCTAATTCAATATTTTTTGCTTCAAAATTTGTGAAGTTTACAAAGATATTGTCGATCAGTGTAGCTGAACGATTTGTTATTCTAGTAGGGGTATCAATTGCAGAATTTAATCCAAAAGAATTCATTATATCTTTCAATTGAATACTTGATGCTGAGGTTATGTTAAGCATGTTAATATTGAAGTCACCACATACAATAATTTGAAATTTGCTTGCTTTACTAAGCGTTAGCATTTCATCTAATTTATCAAAGAATATATGCATGTTACCATTAGGAGGTCTGTAAATGCATATAATAATCAATTTAAGAGATGGTATCTCAACACTACAACATTCAAAGTTTAATTCAACAGAAATGTCTTGTCTTTGCTTGGAGAAAATATTATCTTTAAGTAGGATACAAGAACCTCCATGTAGGTTGTCTTTACGAGAAAAACAAGCTGCTATGTTATATCCTGTAACATTGATATTACTTACCTCTTCAGAATGGAGCCAATGTTCTGTAAGAGCTATACAACTTATAGTATCTTTATAACTATTTAAATAGATGTTTAGGTCATCTGTTTTATTCCTTATACTCTGAATATTTTGGTGAATAATAATGAATGATTCTTTACTGTGATTACAATTCTCGTCAATTTTCGTTCTTATTTGTTTCACTCTTGTTTTCATGGAATTTTCCTGTTTGAAGCTCTCTTCATAAAAAACTTGTTGACTGTTACTCCCTCTGGCCATAGTTTGGGATCCATTAAATGTTCCATATATTGGACTGGACAGGACAACTTGAAAGACGCATAAACATTAGGATATTTCGAATTTAGTTTTTCACATGTCACATTTGGTATAGTTTGATTTAAAAATTGCCGTACTTCCTCTACTGTAGTTTCGGGATGCAGTCTTGAAATGTGAGCATTATAATAAAGAATTTTTGGGACAGTCTTCAATAGATCATTTGTTGAGGTTCCAACTATTGGAATAGATCTTTTTTTTTGTTTGACGCCATTTTCTGAGTTCGGCGTATCCTCCTCTTTTAGTTTTCTATTTCTTCTTATTACTTTAGTCCAACTATCCTTGACATTGTTATTATTTGTGTTAGCTGTCTTATTCAAACTTGTATTAATTTCACCAGCTCCAAGATCAATAATTTCATCCATTTTCTGTTTAGATCCTGTTTTGCTTGGAGAAACAGTCTTAATCTCATTATCGTGTTTGTGTATGATATCATATTTAACCGTATTATGTTTTGGGACATTCTTCTTCAAGATTTGATTAACCCTTGTAGGTTCTTCAGATTTATTTGTATTTACATTTCTATCTATATTTACTTTTTTTTTCCAATTCAGATATCCGAGTATCATCTTGCTTAGTCGTGAGTTCTTTCAGTTGTTTCACTAGATAGTGTATTTCATTTTTTTGTTCTACGATTATTTCTTTTAGATCGCATATAGTTTTATTTACTTCACTTTTAAAGTTCATCATAATCTCATTAAACATGTTCTTAATATTGATCATATTTATTACTTGATCTATTTCAGTTTTATTATTATAATTGGTATTGTTTTTACCTTGTGTAATACTTAGAATATTGTCTTGTATATTTTCATTAAGTTTTTCACTTGGTTTGGATAATAGTACACATCGGGAACATTTCCACTTTTTTAACTCCTTGTTTTCATTCAACTTGTAGTATTCTTCCATATTCATGTCTATACACTGTAAATGCATGCTATTTTCACACTTAGCACAATTAACCGTATCATCATACCGATGAATTTTCAAGTTACAGTGCGAGCACACACAACCACGTATTATCTCACTAGTCGCCATCTTTGATTCCATGAGATCAATCATTTCATACATTAATTGTCCCACGAATAAGATACCAGAATGGAATTTAGCAACTTCCAAGCCACACCAAGTTTGTTTGTAAGAAATTCTTTGAAACTAATTGCAAAATTGAAAGATTTCAAACTTGAACCTGGTGATACTCTCGTTTTCTTTGATGTTTCACTATTTACAAATACCCTAATTGACGAGCCGAAAAAATTCTGAAGAAATGGCTTCCAAATATTAATATCCCCGATAGAAATTGCACAGAATACGTGATCCTTACGTCTTTATGTATGGAGCAAAATTATTTCACCTTTCTAAGCTAACTTGAAACCACCTTAAAATCAAAATTGAATCAGTTCTCAAAAGTTTGGTACAGATATACTGACGATATTTTCGCGATTTTTTGAACACGCTTAATAACCAATTTGATTAACTGAAATGCACTGTCGAAATAGACAGTTTCCTAGATATTAACATTATAAAAGATGGTAATCGCTTGGATTTTGACATACACAGAACCTACTCAAATAAATAGGTATGCTCCGACGGATTCAGCTATATCATTTAAATATAAAATAGCTCCATTTGATAAGCTATTGCTGTTACTGTTCATGTTATATCCAATAGAAACAATTTCGGGCACGCACAATAAAAGGTCTCTTCTACTTGAGATCGATTTATGCCAAATTTATATAATTGCTGTGTTTATATTTCACAAAAGAACAAAGCTGCAATGAGTTGGCCGCAATATTTTGTATGATTACAACAAAAAAATTAAATTTTTGCTTTCAAACTCTACATAAGTTTCACGTTCTTATTAATACGATTCTATAATTAGTCAAAAACTGAAATTGTTCAAACAGTTTATATTAATTACATTCCAAGTATTTCAAAATTTCTGAATGACGTTACTTACTTTTATAATATTCCAATATTCTGAGGGATTTTCGTCATCAACTGGCCGCAATTGATAATCCACCAGGCAGTAAAGAGCATCTTCTTGAAGCAGCATACATGTGTCAAAGTTATCCATATCGAAAATGTGAGGAATCGACGAATAATTTTTGTCTGTAATAACGTAGATATAAGTAATATTGCTTCTTTATTGTGAATGCGATGATGTCGAATACGTAGCCGAATATTTTCATTATATCAATAATATAAGTTATGAAGAAAATGTAGGAAAAATCATATTCCAAAATTTAAATACTGTCCGAAAATGTTTAAAGAAAACTTCTCCAAGGGAGAACTCTTGAGAAACAGGACGGTAGCTTTACGTTTAAGGCCACAACCATTACCCTCTAAATGACAAGGCCTGCACGCCGAGAACAAAAGTCATAAGAGATGTATCTTATGAGAGTATCGTTTTGTCTTAATGGAACGAAGCCGGTATTGACTGTGACAGGTGATAAATATTAGAATTGAACAGAGTTTTAATTAACATGTCCTCGTGCGAATGGAACTATTTTTATCTGTAAATAAGCGTGTATGATAATTTCATGACTGAATAAAGTGCGTTGCAAAATGGCAATGAATGTTTATGTTGGTACTTACCTCGTTTTTTGTCTAACGAACCGTTCACTAACGTTTTTTAGCTAATTACTTTGCAGAATAAATATTGTGCTCCTAGTTGCAAGGGAAATTACAACAATGGACCATAAGTTCAAATGTCTAGTTTTCCCAAAGATATGACACTAATGTGCTTCCCCGAGCTTTGGCACGTTTAAAATATACATTTTACTCATAAAATGATACAACGAAAATTGATTCCGGAAGACAATCGAAATTAACATCATTAAACGAAAGTAATCTTGATGCTTATATTCTTTGTTGGAATTGTATAGAAACAAATGATATATAATATATGGCCGAGATATTTTTGATAAATATTACAATCACACCATATAATTTTATGAAGGTATTTGTTGTAGTTCTACTATATTCGCGAAAATACTTAATAACCCATTATGGAAATAAAAGTAATATTTACAAAAGCTTCGACCACAAAAATCTCTTTTTAGCTATTATGTAAAGGTATGGTTCTATAGATTGACCAGTAAAACCACAACCAAAATCCTACATCAACTTCCAGGTAGATGACGTTAGAAAATCTTGGTTGCTGTAGCAATCTGTCATTAAGATATACCTCGACAGGTTGGTCAATTAGTGACCATACTGTCGATCTAGAGAAACCTTTGACTTATGGAAATATTTTTTCTTGCCTTCTTTAGTATAAGCTTATTTTACTCAGACAGTAATATTAATAACCTCATTCAATCCATCATTTTCAGTATTCTACTAGTTTCAATATCACTGCACTTCTCTGTTCCTTTAGTATTTATTGAAATATTTTTTTTTTTAATCAAAACTATTATATTGTGATGAAACTGTAACATACATATTTTATTTAGATTTTAATTGCTTATGAGTAACTATGATACGAATATCTCGCATCAGAATATGTCGATTAATACTTTTTTGAATAAATTGAACCAATATATATGAAATTATTTCAGTTTTTCTTACCTGTAACAATTTCCTCACTTGAATATATTGAATTTAGTATAATCACAATAAATATAATCATTTTGCAGGGTAGACGTGTCATTATGGTTAATATTTATTCCATATGGATGGATTTCAGCGATTCGATATCAATATACTGAACACTTAAACTGTTTACTCCATATTTTTGTAGAAAAGAATGAACTTTGGAACTACACGTCTTATTCGAGAAGGGTTCAATTAGTTTCTACAATTGTTATCGAGAAACACGTCAAATATCGTTTTACATGAATTTTGCGTTAGCAGTTAAATTTTATAATACCAATACCTTTATATAATTGAACTGTCCAATACCTTGAAATACAATTAGAAACTACAACATTCTAAGTTACTGCTGTTGATGGCATTTAATCAATCCGAGAAATAGTTGACAAAAGTCTGGTCAAATTATTGAGAATACGAAACATGATAATATACCTTGACATTTTGTCATTACTCATTAGGTACTCATAAGTAATGGTGTCATTCAAAATCTGTATCAACTGGTTTCCAAAACAAAGATACCAAAAATTAGCGTATTAATATTTTGAGAAAGTTTATAAAATTAAATGAAAAATACACATTCTGCTCTACTCTAGTGTCTCTAGTGTTGGCAGCATGGTGGCCTTGGCATAACCATGATTATACGTAATATGTGGAGCATCCTAATCGCTGGTTACTTTTGCCAGTAGTTTAATCATCATTAAATACGTTATATTTTCTATAAACACAACACCGTTGATCGGTGCTGAACTAACTGCAATTACTTTCAAAGTTGCTTCTATCATTCAATATTAAGTCATTGATATATCAGATAGATCACTCCATGTGGTGGTTGGCGGAGTCTCCTCCGATGCAATGGGTTATTAACGCTGGTGTTCCACAGGTATCAGGTCTGGCACCAACTTTGTTTCTGCTCCATGACAACGAACTGTTGGAAGTGATCTCCTATTCCTTCCACAGCTTTGTTGATAGTAGTACACTTCAAACCGCTTTCTAATCTAGAGGCCCTATATCATCCAATGAAACCAGAGAAATAAGTAAGAGACAGACAGATAATTTAGTAGAGCTTAATGCATTCAAAAATCAAGCCTGTATTTTCTACAGGAATGTGAACTTACAATCCCTAATATGATTTTGTCAGGTACAACTACAAATTTGAATATTGTTCTGTATCACTGCTTATTAGTCTATTAGTCATATTATCGATCATGCTTTGGATTATAATTATTTTCTAGACAAATGAAAACGATCATTACTCGCAACAAAAGTAATGTGTTTATAAGATTCTGAATTAATTCTGCTAGGAACTGTTTTGATATTTTCCTCTATGATATTTTAATAAGGATATAGGGGGTTAATACACCTTCGCATTAATCTATCAGCATTTTTAATAGAAGCATCTTGACGTGTAGCAAGCGAGAATAGAACTAATTCTTGTAATATATCTATCATAAGTGAAAAAACCCTCAACAAATGTTATTTTCTTTTCCAATCCAGTACTGCCAATTGTTTGAAACTCAGACTCAGGGGGATTGAAAGGCATCTAGTGGTGGTGACCTAAAGGAATTCGATTCAGTTAATATTAATAAATGTAATGATGGCTGTGCTCAAAACACATTTTTTTCCTTTAAAACTACAAGCTAAGCTGGCCAACGCGCGGTCCTAACACTTTTCCTATTTTTATAATTGCTAGTTCTAATTTTTGTTCATCAGTTCTACTCGCTTTTTATTTGGGGTGGCACAAACAATAAATGTTGTCAAGAAATTTCTTAAAGTGATTTACTTCAGATATTGATATGATAGCAGCATCTAATGCTAATGTAATTGTATGGCTTACTAGGCATTTTCAGATAATAATAATTATACCTGGAAATGTATCCAACAGTGCATCATCTACACATAAGCCAGTTAAATGTTACGACGCGTACTGTCTACCATCCGCCATGCATCTCAGTGTTGACAGTTGCGCGCTTAACCTAATTTTTAATGGCCCATCGTATCCAAACGACACAATTTTTTTCAATTGTTAGAGTCTAGCCCCTTTCGAAAGAATTAACTTTAACCACATCCTGCCCTTTGTACTTTTCTGTATCGAACTCGTCGGCTACGTTATTAATAAGTATATAGATTTCAAATAGTATTCTGTAAAGCCCAGAGATGTTAAACAGTTCAACATTTCGGGTAAAGCCATGTATTCGACCGAGGATAATAAAGTAGTTGTGATTGTTTCTACATTCATTAGATTGAGTTCTTTTAAATCTACAAATAAATTGATTGGTAAAAGAATAACTAAATCACAGTGTCTGTGTTTACCTAGTGTATAATTATACAAATTTTATATGGCTGGTATTATTTTTGTAAATATTTATTTTTTATTTTCTTATGTTATTGTACTATTGACATCGCAGTTTGTCTGGAGTGAAAACAAACACCCAAATCTAGATGTTTCTTTTAATTATAAAATTATGTTTTATATATTATATCTTGTAATGGTCTGTTACACTTTATTATAATACAGGGTGTTCTATCTCAGACGAGCCACCCCGTATATTTCTTATCCCATAGTGAGTGAAAAAATCTCCCGAATCACGTCGAACGATTTTGTTTGGGGGACATCTTTTGACGTATATTTGAGGCATGAACGAGCAACCCCCTAATAGGGGGCGCTTCAACCCCTCAAAATTGAATAGGGGAGAGGAGTTGAGTGATACGTCATTTGAAAGGTCTTGGAAGCCTCTTCACAACGGTGTATGAAAAACGTAAATTTGATGAACCGTTATCGCCAAAAATTAATTTTGTTGCTCGAATGCGCCACCTTGAATATTTTGGTTATTTGTACAATGTACAAGCTCATTTTTATTAAGCCTTTTTTACAAACATAAACAATCTTCAAAAAATCACATTCGTAGAAAAATTGAATTATGTTGTCATGCTTACAATGAAAAAAATTAAATCTGCATGTTTAAATCAAATGTTCAAATTGTCCTCCATTGACTTCCATACAATAATACATTCTCTCAAACTAATAAATAAAAAAACAGCAAAACAGCTAATATTTTTTTATAGTGTAATTAAGACTTCCTTTCTGTTCTTAGGTTTTGCTTGATTTTTCAGGTATTGATAGGTTCCTCTAAAGACTTCGTCGTTCCTCCTTGGATCTGCTTGTCATTCATTTGGGGAACTAACCACTTCTGTAGAGCAGAAATTGGCATTTCAACTGTCAAACAGAGAACCGTTGCCGCCATGTATCCAACAGCTATATCAGCAAGAACTTGAGTAAACTGGAAAGACAATGACTTTAATTTTGGAAACTGTGTCTTAAAAATTTTAAATAAGAACCGGCTTATAGAATATTGAATTGAATTTAAGATCAACATGAATTTATAAAATAAAACATGGGCATTCAAAGATGTGATTCAAGTAGATAATTAAAGTTAAGAAAAATGGATTCATTTTTTTTTAATATATACTTTGACTACACGAGAGGCAAACGACGAACATCGTGTGAGCCAGAGGTGGAAAGTTGGAAGAGGAGGTAGGCATATATATAAGCAATAAACTTAATTTAATAATACTTACGAATAAGTAGTCGGTTAAATAGTTTGGAGTTCGAACAGAGCCTGCCCTTATTCTTGCAAATGTAACGTGAATCAAGTAAGCACTATATGTCAAACGACCAAGCGGTTGAATAGCTGACCAACGTACAAACCACCTCGCGAACCCTGTAAAAATTATATTATACAACGTCCAGAAACGGAATTCAACTATATCTGATAAATACGAGGGCAAGGTGGAAAGTCCCTGAAAAATAAAACAGATGGCGCCACAATCGAAAATTCCATGCAACATTTGTGAAGTACCATCTTTAACTAGAACGTATTAAAATTTTCAGACTGATATGTCATTCAGTTGTTTTGATATCCATCGAAACCAAGCAGCCTTAAAGATTTTTGCTAATACGGAAAAAAGTGAATTTTGCGTCTTGATTAAACATTATTTCTTGGGTGGAAAAAATGTTACGCAAACCAGAGCATCGCCTGTTAAACATTATGGGAACTACTCGACATCGATTGAAACGATTGGTGGTTTACTGATTTTCGTTGTGGTAGTATGACCACAAAGAACGCCGAACATTCTGGTCGTCAAAAATTGTCTATAAAATTCATGGTATACGAAGTCTGGCTATTGAATAACGAGACTGCTTATGAAAAAGTTTTATTTTAAAAATTATTCTACATCGAATGCTCCCCTTCAATGTACTCACCTCCCCTTGCCACTCACCGTTCCATTCGTTTTCTCCATTGGTCAAAGCAATGCTGGAAGTCTTCTTTTGTAAGAGCATTTAGGAGCTTTTCCATCGACTCGAACCGGGTTCCTGTTAAGGCAGACTTGATTTTCGGAAACAGGAAAAAGTCACAGGGTGCTAAATCAGGCGAGTACTGCGCGTGTTCGAGCACTGGAGTGCCTCTAGCGGCTAAATAACGCTTCACAGACAGTGTATTATGGGGAGGTGCGTTGTTGTTGTTGGGACCAACTTCGCACAAAATTTCTCCATGTTCAACTCGTCATGTAAAATTTTTCTGACAGTTTCTTTATCGGCGTTTACAGTCTCGGCAATCATCCGAATGCTCATACGACGATCTCCGCGCACAATTTCATTGATTTTGGTCACTGTTTGCGGAGTTGAAACAAAGACAGGTCGACCTGGACGTTGTTCATCTTCGGTGCTCTCGGCCTTCAGAAAACCGTTTATACCATTCGCAAACACGCGCACGAGATAGAGAATTCTCACCATAGGCCTCTTTCAACAACTTATAGCACTCAGTCGGAGTTTTTTTTAATTTAACAAGAAATTTTACATTGATCCGTTCATCACACATTGTTATCGGCACGAGTAACAAACACGTTCGTTTCCAACCTCTATAGAAAAAATACTACTATAGCGACAAAAACGTGTTTTCGTACTGGAATAGTAGACACTTCCAGCTATCCAACGCTCCATTCGTTCCCCCCCCCCTACTCCTCTAGGACGTCTTCTGTGCGCGTAGTCTCGTTATTTAATAGCCAGACCTCGTATTGGACGATCGGCAAGTTGAAGTGCACGAGATTGCTGAGGCTATGGGCATCTTAACCGAACAGGTACGGAACGTTAGGCATACATTTTTGAATATGAATGAGAAAGCTATCTGCCAGATGGGTGCCGCATTTGCTCTCTGTTGACAACAAGCCCGACCGTGTGATAACTTCAAAGGAGTGTTTGGCGATGTTCAAGCACGATAAGAAGGACATTTTGCGTCATTTCGTAACCGTGGACGAAACATGGATCCATCACAACACACCAGAGACCAAAGAACAGTCGAAACAGTGGACTTGTTCTGGCGAATCGAAGCCGAAAAAGGCCAAAGTGGGCATATCGGTCAACAAAGTCATGGCGATAGTTTTTGGGATGCGAAAGCGATCGCATTTGGCAAAGAAAAATAGTGCTCTTCCACCAGGACAACGTACCGGCGCACAGGTCTGCAGTCACAATGACAATATTGCGAACATTGCGCTACGAATTGGTTCGTCTTCCACCATATTTTGGCCCCCTGCAATTTTTGTCTATTTCCGAACTTGAAGAAATGACTCTGTGGAAAGAGTTGGTTCCAAGGATGAGGTCATCGCTGAAACGAACGCCTATTTTGAAGGATTTCCGAAGTCGCATTATTTGGAAGTGATCGAAAAATTTGAAATACGTGTGACGAAGTGTATCGGGCTACAAGGAGATTATATTGAAAAATAAAATTAATTTTGACCAAATAAGTCATTTCATTTGTTTAATATTTCAGGTACTTTTCACCTTGCCCTAGTAGATAGAAAAAGCAATTTAATGAATTCAGATTTATTTCCAGCTGAGTGTAATCCCTTAAGGTCTTTACCCACTAGAACGTACCATACTAGGACCGTAACCGTACGGGCACATGTAGGCAAATATTCTTTACTTGAATTCAAATAGGCATACGCCCACTAGACCGATCCGTCACCGGCCAACACCGTAGCGTGCCCTGCACGAACAGTTGACATCGGCAGGCAAGAATATTTTGCATATGGCTGTCTGCTCACCAACCGATGAGCGCATGCCCATCTTTTGGGGTAATACTTTCTCTAAAGACGGTGTTTCTTTTGGTGATGTCACTTTCAATTTTTCCAAGGAGTTCATTTGAATGACGGCATACGAAAATACTGGATACATTTTTCTTCATCGTCAACCAGGTGCCTGTACAATGTCTTATATCCACCCTCTGTTTTTCGTTTCCGTAGAGATTCATGAGTTCAGTAGCGTCTCGTAGTATTTTTTTCGTTTTCTTCTTCTTCGTCCAAAATAATGGCAATTGTATCCAATTCTCTAACTAATAATTTTCTAAGAACCATAACAACAAAACTCTCTAGACCGTCCACAAACGACAAAACTCTTTTTTCCGTGCCTGATACGGTCATGGTATGGTACGTTCTAGTGGGCAAAGACCTTTATATTCCCTCTTAATTCCATATAGTATTCAAACATCCACATCTTGATTTCTAATTTAGTTCACTCTGATGATGACTGCTTGGTAGATGAAAGGTCCTCAGTACTTTAATAGTATTTTTAGTAGATAAGAGTGATTATTTCTTATCTATAGTGCTATAGTGTATCCACAGTTTGAACTCTTTTATAGTTTATTAGTACATACAATACTATACTCACATCCAATTTTTTGGGTCATACCAAATATTCCAATAACTATACCAAAAGCGAAAATGTTTTTTCCAAAAGCCCAATACAAAGCCGATGCTAGTTTCGAGGGAACATATTCAGGTTTGTACATGGGAGCTGAAATCAATATTATAGATATACATAGACCGAAGGAAAGTACCCACCAAAGTACAACGTATATCTACAAAAAAAAAGGAGTTAAGTGAAAATCGAATACAATTAAAAATGAGCACCTTCTTCGTCACGAGATTTTCTCTACGGTATTTGTAAAATAGATATCCACATATTATTCCGAAGATACATCCTCCAATGTTCGAATGTGAAGCGGTATATAGAGCATGCCATTCATCTACTTTTAATAATGCACCATACAGTGGTCTAGAGGAAACAAAAAGATGTTATAATAAATCCGAAATCAATCGAGCTGATGAAAGAATAAGAATAGTTAATTACGATATAAGTAGGATATGAGATTTATCATTGAATATTCAATTAATTATTTTTTTTACCTCTTCATCAAACAATTGTTATTACTTTGAATAAAGCTTTTTAAAATATCATATTTCTCATAATTTTCGTAAGACTTTCTTCACTTTTGTGATTAAATGATTAATAATGATTCTTGACCCAGGTATGAATTATATTAAATATTATGTCTAAAACGTAATTTCTTGAAATTTATTGTATCGTCACAAAGCGTCCTTATCGCACCAATTTCAATTAAAAATGCTAACAGATGAATGTTTTAAGTATATGTTCATGTATCAAGAATCCACTGCTTAGCAATTTTGTTATGCTATACGATTTCATGTCAACAAAATCTGTATACAACTGGAACCAAAAAATATAATGCTCAAGTATCTACTTTCGCACCAGATGTTATTGTCAGTAACTACAACAAACATAGTCTAATATTGGTTGGCGATGCGATTGGTAATATTAAAACAATGAAAATGGGTGTTCCTCAAGGCACACTTATAGGTCCAACGCTATTTATAATATTTATTAATTAATTGTTGAATTGTAACTAACACCGCAGATGATACGGTCTTAAGATGTTCTGGAAGTCCTTGGGATCGAGTACGGCAAATATCGCAAGAAGCTATTAATAATGTGAAATCTTGGTTAGATATAAACCTATTGAAGCTAAATGTTTCTAGAACTGAATACATGGTTTTTTCGCCAACCGTTTACTGGTCTACCAAATAACTTAGAACCTCTAATTTTAAATCACACCACTGATATTGTGCAAAATACCTCTATAATAAAATATTTGGACGTTTGTATAGATCAAAATCTCAAGTGGTCAACTCATGTTGATTATTTAAACAAAAAAAATCATAAGATTAGTAAATAAATTTTATGTACCACGAAATATTCTAAGCGAGAAAATTCTGTTGATGACAAACAACAGTTTGATTGCATCCTTAGTTAGATATGAGATAAGCATTTGGGGCTCAGCTTCTTATAATGTCTTAAAGTCTCTACAAATAACTCAAAAAACTATGTCATAAAAGTTTGAAATATGATGGAGTAAAATTATATAATATATTAACCTTACAAGTAAAATTGTTGCCCAAATATAAATACAAATTTCACTTTAAAAAATGTATCAATGAAAATTACAACGCTCTCTCTTAATAGCATGAAAAAAGATATCAATGTTATTATTATTGTTATTTTTAATAGGATCTCATTGTAATGATCAATCAGTAGATCTTCTTTAATAGCTTTTGAACTAAGCACATGTTTGGTTTTGGCATTTTCAACATCTATGAATAAGATTTTAGGTTAGGTTTAGTTTAGCTTTACGTACTAAGAATTATCTTTATTTTCATAGCTGCTTGACACAATACGAGTACGCTCAGGTGTCCTTTATGAACATTTCATTATACTAATATGTATGATTCATGTAAGCAGTTATAAATAAATAAATATGAATAATGATTACTTACTCGGGATATTGCCTCACGAGTATGTCGTAGTCATTCACGTATGTAACAATTCCAGGTATTAAAATAGATACAACTAACATCAGTCCTAGTAAAATTTTTATCCTGTTTTGAAATCTCCACATAACGTACACTAGCACCAAAGCCAAAATATACAATTGTGTGTCTGCTGCCGTGTACCAAGACTGTTGCAAACACTGAAATAATAAATTATATCGTCAATACCAATAGTTTCTAACTGCAAGTTCTTCTAGTTAAATTAATGTTTTTATAATTATCGAATAAAAAGAATCAGATAAAATTACCATATTTGCAGGATCTACGTAATTGTTGATGTATAATAAGTTGGTCCATCCATTTTTACGACAGTTCCTGTACTCATACCCAACTATATTGTCCCAAAAAGGGCCTCTTGCGGCATGCAGCAACCAGGTGCTGTCTATCGCTATTACAACAGCCAATGTTGGAGTTAATCTATAAAGTTGAACACAGTTATAATTAGTAAAAGCTCTACGAGCATTTTTTCGACATCATATTCGTGATCAGCGACCCCAAAAACCCCTGACTAACCAAATTCATTGCATTTACATAAAAACTCGCCTAAATGTCCACGAGACGACATAAGCAACCAAGCCACCCTGGCCTCCAGAGGTGTATTGGGGAGTTTTTTTCAATATCAGAATCGCGTTCAGCGACCTTGAAAACCCCCGAGTGAACATTTTGGTTCAATTTCCAAGCAAATTTCGAGAAAACCTCGTGGATGACCCTCACAACCAGGACTTCCTAGTCCCTGGTACATTATATGGTTTTTCTGATATTATATTCGTGTTCAGAGACCCCAAAAACACCCCCAGTAATAATAATGTATTAACGAATAATGACTTTATATTTATTTGCTTTGAAAATTGCACATGAAAAAATGCATTTTTTGGATGCAGAAATGCTGTTTTTCTTTTGTATAAGATTTAAAAAGTGGGCAATGGAGTAAATACATCAAGGAATCGGATGCAAAAAACCGCATTTCGATCCATCTTACTGTACAAATTTTGGACCTAAAATGTTATATTTCCTCGACTATTTGTAAAGTTCGAGAAATCTAACAGTCAATGTGGTACATTGCTTGATTTGTTAGTGGAACATCCAGTCATAAATGGCTTGAGATGTGTTGGTCTTTTCACCACGTTGTGGGCCGGTTATGACTACCTACGCTGCAAATTTGTCCGTTCCACTAATGAGCTCTATTGGAAAAGTGAAGCAGCTGTCTGGAACTATAATTTTATGACGTTACTGATCGATCTGGACTAGAAAGACCTTATCATTTATGTAATCCAATTAATGAACTATAAGAAGGAGCGACTGCTAAAATTAAATTGATTGGTCTTTCAAGAAACAACGTTTTACATCGATCAAATGTCCGTGAACTTTTATCTACAATATAAGGACGTAGATGCAGTTCCTGTTATTTTTTCAATTGTTGTTGTCAGTTTCGTCAAAGAGGTTTACAAGTGTGCCATCTTGAATCTTCTTTATGTTGAATTATTTACTTTTCAAAGTAAAAAAAAGGTGTTACATATCTCATATCATCATTACAACTCGAATCAAATAATGTGATCATGGAATCATTTTAGTTGACCATTTTTAGTGTCATAAGATTTATTTGCAATCAATGAACCTTTACAAAATGTGCAAAAATTCCAATGATCCACCATCCATCAGTTCAGAAAGTAAAAAACTATATTTAAGAATTCGTTACCTTATGTATCTATTGAAAAATGCCCAAAATAAAAAACTAATCTTCACTTCTTTCTTATCCTCGAAAACTACGAAGAAATTGTAAGTTAACAACATCCCGGACATCAGGAAGAATGTTTGTACAGCATATGCTCCACTAGCCAGAAACATGTTAAGAAATTTTTGAGTCACCTGAAAGAATAAGTTTCATACATCTACCACTTAGGTAACTTCGGAAGCCTAGGACGGGTGTTACATCTTACTAATATTTCAACTCACCATTTCCGGGTATTTTGTGTTGATAACGGGTCCTAACATTCCAAGCATAACAGTATGCACCATGATAACACAGAGCACGTTATAAAATCGAATTCCTTGAACACATTTAAGGGCATCCGTGTCTGGAGTATTTTTCCAGCTTCTCAATCTATACCAATTCTTTGGAATGGAAAATGCGAAAACGAATTTGCCAACTGGAAAGTTATGGATAATTCACTTCAAACGAAGCTTGTTCTTATATTGTAATATTGTACACAGTGGCGGAACTACAATGCGCAACGCGGGGGCCCATAGCTATAGGGGCCCAAATGCATCATGAAAAGAGTGAAACCTTCTCGAAACTGATAACCGACTTTACCAGCAAGCGCAAAAAAAAATAAACAATTCTAATACAAAACATCTTAAAACCCTTAGCAAGTATTGCAACCTCCCACATCTGTTTGTCATTACTTTGTTTTGACGCACTGACTCGGCTGCCTGAAAACAAAGAAAAAGACTCTCTGACACTCTTCAGAGCACTTGTCGAAAATTGTTTGGGTAGGTTGATCAGTGACAGTGTTACGTCGCTAATTAACAACACTATATATTATTTTATGTTATTTAATTATGTATGTACTTCCCAATTTTACAACCGTCTCGTCCCTTCCGGTAGGTACGTTCATTTGTTTCATGTTTTCAGAACTATACAAACCCGAATATTTGTTATTTATGATACCTCTCCAGATGTTATTTATGACCATTTCTTGGCGCATCGACAATTCGGGTTTTTCCATTTGAAGTATTTGAACCTTTCTTCTTACACATTCCTCAGTAATAGCATGTTTTCCACCACTTCCTTCCTGTCACCAATAAGAACCTACCAATTTGTAAACTTCACCATCTTCTACTTTTCTATTAGATTTTAAGTTTGTTAATTTTAAGATACCTATATCAATATAATAAGATTCTTGACCCAGTATGAATTATATAAAAAATTCTCGGGAATTAGGTCACATTAACACTCTGTTATAAATGTTCGTCTTTACGTACGTTTCGGTCTCACGACCATCATCAGAAGACTTATTTTGTTAAAAAGGGGTTAACTAAAACTAATTAGCACAAGCGTCCATAGCCCACAATCTTCAATCAAAAAGCTCACGCCGTCGAAACGAACGTTGAAGGAATACGGAAAGTTAATGAAGATATTGGCAAGAGAGAAGAATCGTAGAATTTATCTGGTAAGATGTAGGAACTTGCAAGTTTTTCCAAATTTCATTATATCTAAATCAAAGGAGAATATGTTTAGCAAGGTGCAAAATAAGAAGGCGTACGCAAAATTATTAAATTCTCTGCATAAAAATTGTTTGAACTTGTGCATTAAAGAAGCATGTGCAAATCTAGCAGAGTTTGAAAACAAAATTAAACTCGTTAAACAAACCTGTTACCAAAATTATGATAACAACTTTATATCGCAATTTTTTCAAAATTAGCAAAACAATTTCGAAAAAAATTTCAACAAAATCAAAGCCATTCAATCTAAAAAAATAAATATTTTGATGAAAGGTGTAGCTTATGAAAAACAAAATATCAATGAACAATGGTTGAAAACTCTAACTGACACAAAAATTCCGAATGAGGTACAGCACACGTTAAGCTTAGGTCCGAAGTTTGCATTGCCTAATAATAATAAAAAACTGCCTATTGACAATATAATTGCAAATTTAGAATGCGGAATCAGGAATAAAAATTTAGAAGAAAAAAATGAAATTAGAAACAAAGTTTGTAACATCTTGACAAACAAAAAGAACAAACAGGAAGCAGAAATAGGTATTGCAAAGAATCGTTTTAACTATCATACAAAAATAACAAAAGAGTTCTTAGATGCTAACCCTCAAATTTTAGTTTTGAACGCGGATAAATGTAATAAAACCGTCATAATGCATAAAAATGACTATGAAAACAAAATGGGAAACCTTTTGAATGATGAAACAACTTATAAAAAATTAAAATCTGACCCTACTTCATCAGTACAAAATAACATGAATAAATTGATAAATAAATGGCATAAAAATAAGATAATCCCTATTGAATTAAAAAATAAATTAATTTGCCATAATGGGCTTGCACCTTATATCTATGGGCTTCCTAAATTACATGAAAATGATATACCACTAAGACCCATTGTAAGTAATATTGGAGCGCCCACTTACAATTTATCAAAATTTCTATCAAAATCTATCAATAATATAATAGGAAAAAATGAATTTTATGTGAAAGACTCATGGCATTTTAATGAATTTATAAAAAATCAATCCGTACCAGTAAACCATCAACTAATTTTCTTGGATGTTGTTTCTTTATTTACAAATATACCTGTCGTTTTGGCATTAAATTGCATCAAAAAACGTTGGCCAGAGATTAAAAACCACACACCTCTTGATCAATCGGATTTTATAAATGCGGTAAAGTTTTGTTTAGAATGCCCTTAATTTCAGTACGGTGAGCAATATTTTGGACAAATTTTCGGCACAGCAATGGGATCTCCTATTTCAGCTACCATTGCTAACCTCGTTATGGAATGCCTAGAGAAATCTGTTATAAATTCATTAGATTTTCAGCCTGTATTCTTTAAACGGTATGTAGATGATTGCCTTATGTGTGTTCCCAACGATAAAATTCAATATGTGATTAATAAATTTAACAATTTCCATTGTAAACTTCAATTCACTTGTGAAATAGAAATAAACAATAACATTAATTTTCTAGATATGACCATTAGGCATGATGCAGATGGAAAAATAAAAACTTCTTGGTTTACTAAAGAACGTTATCAACGTTATCTTCATTTCGATTCCGTTGCACCAGCTTGTTATAAAAAAAGTGTCATAAACAGTATCACAGACCGCGCGGTAAAATTATCCCACGCAGAGGACCGTCCCAAAAATTAAAAAATTGTTCGTAATACATTGGAAATGAATGGCTACCCAAAAACTTTCTACAATCCTATCATTAAAGAGAGAATAAACAAAATCTATAATGGTTCTTCTTATAAAAATAACATAACAGGTAATACAGACAATTATATAACTTTACCATATATTCCGGAGACCTCAGAAAGAATTAAGAAATGTTTGAAAAAGTACGATATAAATGTTGCGCATAAACCTACTAACTGTGTTGGGAAATATTTCTCAAATCTAAAACCTGTAATACCTAAAGATAAACAAACCCACACAGTATATAAATTGAATTGTTTAGATTGTGATGGAACTTATACTGGAATCTCTAAACAATATTTACAAAAAAGAATGTACGGCCATAAGTATAGCACAAGAAATAATAACTTAGAAAATTCCACCGCCCTTGCTAAGCACTGTTTTGATTATAACCATCAATTTGATTACAAAAATGTTAATATTTTAACTAAAGAAACCAATTATTATAAAAGATCTATCCTGGAGATGATTCACATAAAAAGGGATTCAAATTCTGTAAATCATAGGAATGATATTCAGGGATTGAGTCAGATTTTTACTAACTTGATTAATTAAAATGTTTGGTTGGGAGTTATTGATGTTAATGTTTGTGGTCCACATTTCCTACAAGGTTGAACTCGCAACTTTTTATGGAGTTTCTTAACAATAATCTGCAGGACTGCCTAGAGCATTTACCCATCAATTTAAGGAATGAAAGTTGGATACAACTGGATGGAGCTCCCCCGCATTTTGGAATAGTTGTAAGAGAATGGCTCAATACCAATTATCCTCGAAGATGGATTGTCCGGCTAGGGAGGAATGACATGAATAATGACGTGGTTAATGGTATTCGACCAGTGGCATGGCCACCCAGATCACCGGATCTTAATCCGCTAGACTTTTACGTTTGGGGCACTATTAAAGATAAAGTCTACACTAATTCCGTATTAACAAGAGAAGATTCAGTTTCAAGAATTCGGCAAGCCTGCAATGATATGCGGCAAAATCCGCATGAATTATTTGCTTGCAAATTCCTACATACGTCTTTATAATGTTAAAAGTATATTTTAGGAAGAACGCTTAAAGTAAACTAAATTCCAATGCAGGTCTAAAACCTTTTCAAGTACGCCATAAATCTACATCTGGGTCGAGTTATTACAAACAAATAGCTTCGAACTTCAGTTGCTTTGAGACCATAGCAATATGCGTTTGTACATTATGAGAATATTACTTAACAGTGGTTTCTTGTTACAAAAAAATCTATACTCATTATTAACGATACAATATTAACGATACAATTTTCGATTATTCGTGGTTCTGTTCGTTTCGACGGCGTGAGCTTTTTGATTGAAGATTGTGCGATATGGACGCTTGTGCTAATTAGTTTTAGTTAACCCCTTTTTAACAAAATAAGTCTTCTGATGATGGTCGTGAGACCGAAACGTACTTAAAGACGAACATTTATAACAGAGTGTTAATGTGACCTAATTCCCGAGAGTTTTTTATATGATACCTATATCTTGTGAATGTGTGGGTAACTTTGAAATTTGCATTCAACTCGAATTCGTTACAAAATATTAAATAAATATTAAGTGTGAACTGTGAAAGTAGGTAAGTTATATTTTCAGCTTTATTTTTTAATTCAAATATGGAAATAAAAGATATGATTACAGATTTTGCAAATTTGAAATCCAGGAGGAAGGATTTTAAATTTTAAATATATTTTCTTTTGTTAATTTTTAATTGATAATAATGCAATTTTGTTCCTTTTTGATATTTTTTAATAAAAATATCTATAAAAATTTGTGTTTCTTTTGTAGTAGGGGCCCGAATAATATTTTGCGAGGGGGCCAAAAAATTGAAGTTCCGCCACTGATTGTACAAATTTCGAAATTGCTATTCTGATAATGATAACACTTACATTTGGTAGCCATAATCCTATTGTATTCATGTTTTGGTTTATATCTTGCCGTTCCTTCGTAGAACGATGCCACTATCACGAATGATAGGTAACAACTTAAAATTATCCTGAAGTACAGAAATATATTCAATCAACAGTCTCTAGGCAATAAAACAAGTTATAACTTACGCAACAGATATATCATACATGTCGATTGTAGGGCAATTATTGGTTTGACATTTGATGTTTGTGATGTTTCCACGAACTCCTTCATACGTGTATTTTTTATCATAACATTTTGTGAGATCGTCTGTAAACTTGATGTTCTCAGTATGACCTGAAGTCGATATGTTTGGGCAAGTAGTTGGTACACAAATACCGTGCCTAAGAATGTCATGTCTGTAGTTTCGAGGGTCCGAACTTACGTTCTGGAAGAGACAAACAGAAGTGTAACGATAACAGCTATACATTTTCTATTTCAGAATTTCATAAAAATTATGCAACCGTTCTTGTATAGTTTGAACGGGATACCCCTTTCTATAAGACTTTAGACTTCGGTCCTTCGAGCCGTGTCATTATATCATATTACAGTGGCGGCTGGTACTAAAGGACACATGGGCACGTGCTCACTCAACCACCAACATAAACACAGAAAGAAATTCTCATGTAATTCAGTGCATTACTTTATTCCGCACGTCAGGCGCATTCAATGCTAACGCTCAAAACTATGTTCCGGGGAACGTTCTGAAGTGTACCTATTTCAAGTGTGATTCGGCTGACTACGGCTATCTTCGTCATATGCGCTTATACCGTCGGTTTGGGGCATAAATCGCCGTTTCTCCAGTAAACGTCTTGCCTTCATAGTGTATGGAGCTTTTGAATTGGCGTTACGAGCAGTGGCGGCTCGTGAACTTTGTGAGAGAGGAGGCTGGACATAAAACGTTTTTGTAAAAATATACTATATTCAGTCAATTAATTCAACCTTCGCGCAGCGACCGTACCAGCTACTTCAGTGACAAAATTAATTGTTACCCAGCAAGAACCAACGTGGAGGTATAGAATTTCTCTTGCCCACAAATTTTTTTTCGTTCGTTTTTTGTTTTTATTTTTTTTGGATTTTTAATTTTTTTCTTTTTTTTTTGGAATTTTTCGTATTTTGTTTTTTTTTATTAATTTTATCAACTTTTTTATATATTAACGAAATTCTACTGTCTTTAATTTGCGAAAAATGATCAATAATATTATCATAAAATGTATCATTATGTTTTAAGTGTTTTACTAAATCTTTTTCAATAGATATTAAACTAACATTGTATAAACGATTTTGGCTCATTGTATTTCGCATGTATGTTTTAATTCGTTTGAGAGTAGAAAATGTTCTCTCTACCGATGCCGACGTGACAGGAATGATGACTGTCAAACAAAGTAGTTTATAAAACTGAGGTAAGACTTGTTGCAAATCATTATCTATCATATCGGCGTGACTGTCGTACTGGCCTAAAATATCTTTATCCCAGTATACAACGCATAATTCATTGTGCAGCGCTATTTTATCAAAAAAATTATATTTTAGAACTAAGTTATCTGAAACTGTATTGAGAAACTCTTTTGAAAAAGATTCGAAAAATCTTCTATTCGGCAAATCGAAAAACTTCAATTCATGTAAATCGGAAAATCGAATCTCAATATTTGACCTTTAATAGTATCTAAAATTTCATAAAAAAGTTGTTTATAATGTAGTTTCTTGTCTACCAAATTATATGTTTTCCTCCTTTTCACGGGAGAAGCCTCATCAGTTGAATAATTTCCAAATAAAATATTAAAATGAAATTCTGTATAACGGAAACTTGAAATTTTATCAATGAGATGTTTTAAACGATCTCTTGAATGAATTATATTAGTGAATGTATGTTGTAAAATTTGAAAAATAAGATCAGTTTGTTCAAATATTAATTTAAAAGAAAAAACAAAAATTCTTCATTTTCTAAATAAGATTTTAAATCAACAGCAGCATTTAATGAAACCTGATCTGTTGAAAAGTCATCACTGTTTAATATAAAATCAAATGTTTCAATTAATTTGTCTTTATTTTTATGGATGGTAAACTAAACATTGCACGTGATGTAAAATTCCATCGAGTTCGAGCATTACAGGGAATTCTGTTTCCTACTATGTTATTTAAAACTTACGTTCGTTTGTTTGAAGACCGTTTAAATGTCCCGCCATTACAGATGCCGTCGTAAGTCTGATTCATTCGCAAAGTCGAATCGTTGAAATGTTTCCATTGAAAAATTGAATAAATTGACCGCTGTTCTTCTCGAACTAACATCGTAGAACCCTAATAATCTTTCCACTAGTTGTCCATTTTTACAATTAATAATTTACCGAACAGACGAATTCTAATCTAACCTTATTTCGCGTAGTGTCACTGAACCATTATACTCGCATAAAACAAAACAAGCACTGACGCAATACGCATGTGTCGTATTCCGTACCACACCGACTGTACTGAACTTAAAGGCGGGCGGCAGGCTAGCCTCCAGACGCTGTTGCCATTTTCGCTGTTTCACGCTATTTGGCGATTGACTGGTCGGAAAAACGGCAACTGTGTTGAACAACCTATACTCAGCGTTTGAGACATATAGAGTCTAGCCTCAGGGCACTGTTGCCAGATTAAAAATAACTACTGAGAACGGGGAATTAATTGTAAAATTTAAAAAATTATTAGAGAAACAGGAAATAAAATGAAGAATGATCAACAAGATAAATTTGTGAGGAGGCTGAGCCTCCTTCGAGGAGCCGCCACTGGTTACGAGGCCATGATGGCACATTGACGTCGGAAAATTCCGGTATTTATGTAGGCATAATCAACTTTGTCGCTGAATTAGATGCTATGCTTGCAATACATATAAAAGATTCGGGTGTTTAAAGGCGTTTGACCGAATATTCCATGACTTTAGCTGTAGTTGGTTGCAGATTCTGTGCGTGTTAAATGAATAGTTTACCCGATGCATATTCAAACCTATATTTTTATTCCAATTCTCTGCAATATTTGAATCTTGTTAAAGGAGGTATAATCGAATAATAATAATTGGGTGTGTTTAATTTGTTTGATGAAGCACACCCTCCACTGCCTACTTGGATAAATTTCAGTACCTACAGTAGATCAAGATAAAACCCGAGAGCAAATTTTGAGATTGCTAATCAGATAAGTCCATGAAATAATTGATTCGAGGTGTGATCTCGATACTGTAAAATTAGAAAAACATAGATATTCTTACCTTAATAATATTCCAAATCCTAGACGGATTTTCAGAGTTTATTGGTTGTAATTCAAAAACAATTGTACAATAAAGCGCTTGTTTATCGAGCAGCATGCATTTATCATAATCGTCTAACTCAAATATGGGGGGCATCAAGGCATATTCTTTATCTAAAATTATTACTTATTACATTTGAACATATACGTCAAATACTTACAGGAAAGTATTCTTTCAAAACTCATTATAATATGTACTGATTTGAATAAGAAGCAACAACCCAGTATTAGTTTAGCAATTTATCTGAAACTTTCACATAATATGATGAAAGCTTCAGCAAAAAACTTTTGTGATTTTAATGTAAAAAAGTGCATGTTTTGAATCAGTTTTTGCCGAAAATAAAGTATGGAACCGACTGTGTAATTTACCCCATCCCCAGAAGATAATAACGATCTTCGGCTTTATATACAAGATGCTTGGAATATATACCCCAAGGCAACATTGATCATTTCATTCAGAATGTCCTTCACCAAGTAAATGAGTGCATAATCACAGTACTGTATAGTTATTAACTGTTGTTTATTTTGTGTTGAAGCCTTAATCATTTTTTTGTTATATCAGGACTCATATTATGTGAAAATTTTTAATAAACTGCTTGATATACAGGGTGTCCTCGAACTGCGTGGCTAAAATAAAACCGAAGATTCTTTGATTCGAAAAAAATTTGATGAGCCTTTTTACTTTTGCCTCAAGTGTCTTGTTTAGCCGGTAGAGGGCTTCAAAGTTGCAAAAATAATTTTGTTTTTTCGGTATAACTTGAGAACGTGATGAAGGACTTTCACAATATTTGGCAGGTGAGTTACTGTCAATAATAGCCGTTTTTGAGAGTGGAGCATAGAGCCTTAGAGACCATAGAAATGGCTCAAACTTGAGGATGTAACGGGAAAAGTGTCCAGAACTTTTCTGTGGTCGATGTAATTCGTTCTATATTTTTTATGTAGGTAGCTTATCTCATTTGAAAACTTTTCTTACTCTTAGAAAATTTTGATAAAATCAACGGATTAGCTTGAAAAAAATAATTTTCGAGTCTCTGCAATTTTGGCTTACTAATTTTACTTGATTAAAATACCTTAGTTGCCTTTGCTTTTCTACTGTCATTTTGGCATTTGGAGAATTTATTCTCAAAACTGTCAGTTTTTATTTCGCTTTCCGTAAAAATTTTATAAGATTAAGGCTCAAAATTTCACTAACACTGAAATGGTTAATATCTCGGTAAAACACGAATAATAAAAACAATAGAAATGGGGAAACGATGTGATTATTTAGGAAAAACAAATGCTAAATTAAAAGAAACAACAAAACTTTTTTGGAAATCGCTAAGGCATCAATTGTTCGAAATGTTGCCCATTTTCCTGAATACACAAATTAATTCGTTTCAAGAAATTGGATTGAACTCTGGCTAGTACTTCAGGATCATTCTTCAATAAATCCGCTTCATGATTAATTCGTTGCAACAATTCCTCTCGTGTGTTTACTGGAGCTGCATAAACTTTCGACTTCAAAGCGCCCCATAGAAAGAAGTCGCAGGGCGTCAAATCAGGGGAGCGGGCCGGCCAGTTCACTGGTGCATCGTGTCCTCTACCTATCCAGCGATCTGGATATTCCGTATTCAAATGTCGCCTCACAGCTAATGTGAAATGAGGAGGTGCACCATCATGGATAAACCAGGCCACGACGAATGTGTAAGGGCAAGTCTTCCAACAGTTCAAGTAGCCTTTGTTCCAAAAAGTTCAAGTAGTTCGCCCCGTTCAATCGATCGGGTATAACGGTAGGGCCAATAATAAAGTTATCCACAATTCCAACCCAAACATTGATTTTAGTTTGATTCTGAAAATATGCAACTTCCGTTTCATGAGGATTTTCATCAGCATAGAAATGTTTATTATGGAGGTTAAAAAGACCACATCTCGTGAAAGTATCTTCGTCCGTGAACAGAATTCTTCTACGAAAATTGGGGTTTGCGTTTCGTCTTTGGACAATAAGCCAACAGAAATCTAGCCGATGACCTGGATCCATGGGCAATAAGTCTTGAACTGTTTTAATATGATAGGGATACAACAGTTCTTCTTTCAGTACATTATGAACTAATGATTTTGAGGCTCCAATACGAAGTCCCAAACGTAGTGTGCTTATCCCAGGTTCAGTTTCAACCGCTTCCAGTATCGCTTCTTCGAGCTCTAACGTCCTTCTTGTCCGTCTGCGTCCGGTTTCTCTGCGATTTGCTTCAAATTTGCCAGTTTCGCGAAGGTTTGCCGATTTGGAATTCTGCGATGCGGATATCTTTCTCTTCTCCGGCCATTGCAACGACAAAGTCCATGAATCAATATCATATCAACCATTTCAGTGTTAGTGAAATTTTGAGCCATAATTTTATAAAATTTTTACGGAAAGCAAAGTAAAAACTGACAGTTTTGAGGATAAATTCTTCAAATGCCAAAATGACATTAGAAAAGCAAAGGCAACTAAGGTATTTTAATCAAGTAAAATTAGTAAGCCAAAATTGCAGAGACTCGAAAATTAATTTTTTCAAGCTAATCCGTTGATTTTATCAAAATTTTCTAAGAGTAAGAAAAGTTTTCAAATTAGATAAGCTATCTACATAAAAAATATCGAGTGAATTACATGACCACAAAAAAGTTCTGGACACTTTTCCCGTTACATCCTCAAGTTTGAGCCATTTCTATGGTCTCTAAGGCTCTGTGCTCCACTCTCAAAAATGGCCATTATTGACAGTAACTCACATGCTAAATATTGTAAAAGTTCTTCACGTTCTCAAGTTATACCGAAAAAACAAAATTATTTTTGCAATTTTGAAGCCCTCTACCGGGTAAACAAGACACTTGAGGCAAAAGTAAAAAGACTCATCAACTTTTTTTCGAATCAAAGAATCTTCGGTTTTATTTTGGCCACGCAGTTCGAGGACACCCTGTATACCGGGTGTTGCAGTATTTATTCAAATAGTATAAGTATATCGTGGAATCAATGAGTTGCAGAAAAATGTGTAGTGTTCAAAGGAAACGCCCAATTCAACTCAGAATTACTCAAGAATTCTACAGGTAAGTATTTATTTATTTTTAATTTTAAGAATGAGATATTTTTTTTTATACTTCGAAGAACATCGTGCGAGCCAGCAGTGGAATGATAAAGAGAGAAGATAGGCATTCGAGTTTTTCTTGAAGGTTTGGAAATATGTCGGGAATAAAAATCTGATTTGCGTTTTTTTATTAGGCGAATAGCATTTTTTGAATATGAAATTGAATTGTTTAGTAAATTCATCAAAATATTTGAGGATGATGAAAAAAAATGATGAAAATGTTCATGGACTAAGGGAAGAAAATAAACATTATCAGTTTCAATTATTTTGAATTAGAAACATTAGAAAGCAAAAATATAAATAGCTTGAGGAATATAAGTTCACTCTGTTATTTGAATTCTTCAAATCGGAAGAGCTAAATGAATTGTTGATTGAATGAAAGAACAACTACTTTGTTTTTATACCATTTTTAACAATAACATGAAAACGTTACTACAGTTTCATCAATGAAGTGTCATTATCAAACAGATACAAAATTATGAAGTAAACAATAAACGTTTCAAGTATAAATAAGAACTAGAGTCAATAGGGTTAATTAGATTTCAATTGAGAATAAGGGACCATTGGAAATTCTGAAACAGGTAGATGCCCAAAAAAGTACAATGTGAATTAAGAAACAATTTGTGCATGAGGATAATTATTACTCAATATTCTGATCATTTAGGATATTGTTATAAATTTTTTTTATGTATTTTTTTAATGTATTTAATTCGAAACCTTTATAGTCCAGTCAATAAGTTGGGGGAATTACTACCTATTTTGCAGAAAGTCGAATCGGAAAAATTCTTTTTGCATGATGTTCTATGAACCATGAATGTCATTCGTGATTACTGAGCGACACTTCAATCTCCTCCCATTCACCCCTATATGCTAAATTAACCTGATTGCTAACCCCCGTTTTCAAGATAATTTTTAATTTATCAAAAAATGAAAATTAAGCCTCCAAAAGTTTTTTCTGTCTCTGAACATGAATTCCAATTTTTCAACTTTTTAGTTATCAAATTCGTAATCAGCCATCAAAAAAAAACCCTATAGGGTACTACCACACGATAATTTCAATGACGTGAAAAGATTTTCTTTTCAGGTCTTCCACAGTTTTGCGCAAATTTCGGATCGAAATGTAGACATGTCGAAATTTTAAATTTAGATACGAAGAACATTTTCATTAACAAAACAGACTAAACCTTTTTACAAATAGGTCACACCTTTCTTAATTTAGATACTCCAAATAACAGACCTATATAAAAGTTATCACATTCCGGGCAAGTTAGCTTATAAACTCCAGGTTTATTATATTTATTGGTTTTGTCTTTAGCATTATATATAAGATGAAAGAGTTCAATTTGTGGTTTGAAATTGATTTTAAGATTATGGTGTGATAAAATGTTAGCAATGTTTCTGCCTACGGGACCAAAATCCGTCAGAGAAATGAATTTTCATATTAGAAGTATTATACAAACGAAGTAGTTGTTCTTTCATTCAATCATAATTATCGTAAAGTAACGGCTTCTACCATCGATTTTTTTTAATGAATTGAATCTAAATACGTAAAATCTGAATGAGAGAATTCATTTATATTGTACCTGTCACATAAGATTTGCAGACTTGTATCAACACTAAACTTAACGAGAAAAACACTTGAGTCTTCATTTTCACCAGTACGAAGGATCACTGTCTAATTCGCAACATTGTTAAACAGAAGAATAGTCTGAATAACGTACTGGTTTAGTAATGGTTGCGAACACATAGCTTACCACCCTTGTCCTAGAAAGAAGCAGCGCAATTCGCAAATGCAATTACTCTACAGTTCTTGCAAAAATTGTTACGAAATAGTTCCTTTAAATGGAGTTTTCTTTTATTGGAGGCCAGCAGCATTTTAGATGTTTATCTTTAGATTCTACTTATATTCGAGATTTATCTATTTATGTAGATTTTTTGTTAGACGTGATGTATTTTGCAATTTATACGACAGTTGTGAACAATTACATTATGCGAATTTGAAATATCGAAGAAAGAAGAAAGCTGTATTACCGCATTTAAATTATTCTGAGATTTTTTATTATATTTCTTTCGATCAATCTTTCAGTAGGTATCGTCGCTCTGCTTGATAAATTAACCTAAACTATTGACTCCAACAAGCATGCAAACAATCTGGGCTTATTCATGGTATTATTAATATTGAATTGATATGTAATTAGATCCTCCTTTCTCTAAACAGAAGGCACATTGGGGCTATGACTCCTCACGTTTCACTGTCGTCTTGATAAACACCTTCTGCTCATGGGCATCGCAGATGGCCCTTATGTAGGAAATGCAGAGACGTGGAGGAAACTGCCTCACACATCCTTTGACATTCTTCAGGAAAAACTACTTCGGAGAAGCAGAGCGGCTTTCATCTGGTGAACGATGGTTCAATAAAATCTGTTCTAGGGCCGTCTCTAGAACATCGTGGAAAGGTGGGAGATCTCTTCCTTTTCTATAGATATTTCCATTGTCGGTTTTCTTCAGAAATCTCGTCTGTTGTTCCACCACGAGAGATTCCAGATAGGTGGACGATCACAAACTAGCCACCACTTCACTGTCAAACTCGAGACCTGCCGAACTTCTTCCTACGAGAGTTAATTTTTTGTCGAACAGCAAAGTTGTGGAACTCTTTACCCAGTGAGGTCTTTCCCTATGCCTATAACCTCCGTACCTTCAAGAAAAATTTGAATGCTCATCTGCTCTCCCAACATTCCACTGCTGGTTCACACGATGTTCTTCGAACATTATATAGGTTTCCCTTTCGTGTAGTCAAAGTATAAAAAAAGGAGCTTAAGGAAGCCAGCGTAAGCAATATTCTGGATTTCTGACGGGTCACAAACTTGCTATAATAGAATAGGCTACTGATCACGGACTGCACAATGGGCCCAATCCAGCTACATAAGTGCATCTAGGGAGTTAAACCCCTGCCCTTCACTGATGATCCCTCACCCATAGGAACTGAAAATATGATGCAAATGGTTACAAGCACATGAAGACGTACAAAGGCTTCGAACTGTACTTTATGGCATTGCATTGAAAGCTTAGTCGAATTGACAACAGATGTGTTTTAACTGGGGTCGATACTAGGACTCAGTCATCACGAAATCTATAACAAAAAAAAACACTGTTGTCATAATGGCTCAAGAAAAAACTATAGTTCCATTTGAAAAACCGAACAGGGATGTTAAAAATAGCATTTTCAAGGAATCTACAGCGTCCTAAAACGGTACATATCCTATTTCACCACTTCAAAGCGATTTGCAAAAGTTAACATTCGTACGACCAATATTATTTCCGGATTTTTTTAGGTCGATTAAAATACTTGCTTTATACTACGTGGATATACAGGTTGTTACAGAATGTTTGTGAGGAATATTTAAGAGCAGATTCTACATCTACAAATATGAGAAAAAGTTCATATAAACATGGGCCCGGAAAAGATCCGTTTTTTTTTGTAGAAATCAGTTGTGTACAGTTTTTCAAAAGACTTGACGGCCCGAACGCCACTGATGTGGGTTCTTTAGAAAATATGGTTGAATTTGTAAATGTAACCTTTGATGATACATTTGTGTGTACCAAAAGTCATTCCAAGATCAGAACGGGTTTTCGATATATGTGAAATAAATTATTAAAGCCGGAAAACTTTAAAAATCTTGAAAACCGAGCATTTCCGGACTCAACTTTTTTCACATTTTTAGATGTAGAATCTGCTCATAAAATTTCATCACCATATCCTGTAACACCCTGTAGTGAGGAAAGTAAAAATGCATTGCTTTCTCTAAGATCACTCAGTATTTGTAGTCCTCGTATATTGAAAAAAAAAAACAACCAGTAATGGTAAACAATATATTTCATTTAAAATAAAATTTATAATAATACATTTTAACGTATGATAAAAACAGTTTCGTTGTCCATCCTAATTTATCATTGTGCCTTCTTTATACCATTCTCTGAATGTTTTTCTTTAAATCTGGGGAGTTGAGGAACAATCAATTTTTGGAGCTGAATGAATGGTAACTCAATCAATAGGTACATTAGACCTCCTATAGCGAATGAACCCAAAATATCTCTCAAAAGTGATAGTGCCTGAAACAAAATCAAAAAATTATTACTAATAATTAATAGTGACGTGTCGATTTCTGCTTCATTCAAGGTTAGAGAATTATGAACCCTGGTACCCACCTAGAACAAGCAACATTCTGTTCCAGTACCATGTCTAGTCTGGTCCACTTGTAATTGTTGGGAAAACGTACGTATTTGTCGTTCTTTTCGAATGCAATAACCATCCGAAAAATAGCATTAATCTCAATAGGATAAGATTCTTTTTTTTTATCTTTGATTACGTTCTTTCTATCAGCGATACTATATTTGAATATAATTAAAAGACATGTGAGATAATACACTGGATGGTTTTCTCATCCCTAATTTTACAATTATCATCGCAGAAGATAAACAAAATAAAAACAAATACTCACCAACGAAAAATCCGATAAATGAACCATTTTTCCATATCCGAAGGAGCTGGTGAAGACAAATGCGAAATGGAAAATATAGACGGAGTATGTGAAGTTAGCAAGAAATATCAGTGGAGACCATTCGCATACACTTTTTATGATACCTAAAAACCAACAATGACAACTGTAGCATTGCATTAAATTAATGATACCTTTGTGATTGAAAGATTACGCGAAGAAGCAGAAGATTTTTTTTCAAATGGTGATCAAAATTCATAATTTCTTAGCCCACATAGAGAGAATAGTTTTTAGTACGATCGTATTTGGAATAGTGTTGCACATCACAAATTTAGACTAGTTAGATTCTAAGATCTTCGATTTTGAGTAACATTTTGTCGAAATCAGATTCTGAAAAATCATGTGATGTGGTGCAGTTTCGATTGTTCGTGGTTCTTTTCGTTTCGGCGGCGTTGGCATTTTTGATTGAAATTGGTGCGATATGGACGCTTTGTGCTATAATTAATTTCAAGAAACCCCTTTCTGACATAATAAGTCTTCTGATGATGGTCGTGAGACCGAAACGTACGTAAAAACGAAAATACAAAACAAAGTGTTGATGTCACCTATTTCCCGAGAATTTGTATATATAATTCATACTGGGTCAAGAATCTTTTTTATTATTCGTCTTCTACTTCTATTATAATTTAATTATTAAGCAATACCTATCTTGAATAACAATAAAATAATTTTCCGATTCCAGAACACAAAAATTTCAAGCAAAAACGGGATTATAACCTCATAAATCGCAAGTTCCAAAGAACAAATAAACGCCGTTCCTTTAAACACAGTGATCAGTGAATGGAGCTCTGTAAGTGGGAACGGAACACCATTCATGATCGCCGTTACCGTTTATCTTTTGGGATCAATATCCTCCAATGGTTGCAAGAGTTGCGAAATCTGTGAATTTATATATTGACCAATTGACAATTCGGGAATCTGAAAATTACGAAAGAAATAATAAAACAGTTTTCTTGTAATTTTTCTTTAATCCTTGAAGCCTGAATAGCCTAAAAGTGAGTCAAGCCAAAATGCTACGAAGAAATATTCTTGTTTAATCGGAACAACCTTCTGCTAGCAAAAATAAACGTGTGCGCTTTTCGCGATTCCAGCTCTTTTTGCCACTGCATTCTCTTATTACAGACAGTATAGTATAAGAGTCGTGATGAGTCGAGACGAGGCAAGGTATTCACATCACTATCCAAAAAGTGCGAATAAAGCGATAATAATAGATCTATAATTTCTTCAAATCATCGAGAAGTTCAACTTTGAATGCATAACGTAATTAACAAAACAGGTAAAACTACATACCTCCAGTTTTAGTGGCCATCCCTAAGATTCCTATTCCAATTCCTAGAGCATATAATGGTTTCAACGTTACAGCAATCACTGTTTCAATGGGCCTCGTATATTCTCCGAGACTCAGAAGAAGAGCAAGAACGGGAAGCCCGAAAAACCCAGTTAACCAGAGAATTTTGGAAACCTATGGATAACAGAACTAATATATTTCAGAGACTTAAAGAATAACTCTCAGGGCCTCAATATAAATAAACATACTTTTGAATGGAATATCGTTGTTCCTCTATATTTATGATAAATAATGCCTAATGTTAGACCAATCATGTATGTTATGATATGACAATGTGTCATCACGTAAGAAAATACAAATTCATCCTGGGCGAAGGGTTTATGTAAAGTTGCCAATCTGAAATCAGAAATTAGGTTATATTTCCTATTGTTCTTTATTTAACTTTTTATCCATAATCATAATTATTGTTATTTATTACATCTCAACCATGTACAATTTTCGCTTGTTAATACAGATTCATAATATTAGTTTTTTCTTTATTAACTACTTACTTAGGTTTTATCCTGAACAATCCATCGAAGTCACTGTTGAGTACATTGATACTTTGAATCATAGCAGCAATACCTCCAGCAATCGTCATGAGATAAAAAGGTTTAATACGGAGTTTAAAACTTGCATAAAATAATAGTATAGACAACATATACATCTGAGTATCTGCTGCCAGATACCATGATCCAGCATAGCACTAGAAAACAAGAATATACTTATTTGATTAGACTTTCCAGGCCGATGGTCTCTAAAAAATGAATTAGATTCAAGATTTCATAATGATAGCCATTCTTTCACTTCAGAAGCTTACATACACATATCTACTCCACATATAACTATGTCGTTGAGATTATTTGGCAAATAGCAATTCTTTGTTACTTTTGAAACTAACCTCGACCTCTAAGATCCCCCGAGTAACAATGTTACAATTTTCTCATATATTGCTTGACGAAATAAATTTGTTAATTAATTGTTAAATAAAACAATATAATTGGCCATAATTTGTTGAATAAAAAAGTAAAACAAGAATCGCACTTTTTCCTTATCGTCTTCTGGTTCAGGACTCTTCCGAGCATTTTGACATCAAAAAGAGCTCTCCATGCTCCGCAGCAAAATTCGGATGTCGATTGCTAATTTTACCAGACTAAGGCCATAATAAGATATTTTCTACCTTCAAACTTACCATTGTGCCAGGAACATAATAATTCTGTAGAAAGAGCAAATTTATCCACCAACCAGTTCTGCAATGTCCAATCTCATTGTTTATTGTATCTTTATAAATATCGTGGACAGCTTCCTTTATAGTATAAGAACTTACAAAGATCATCATGGCTGCTATTACTGGTACCAATCTGAAAGGAATTTGCTTTTATATTAAGTTTATGGGTAAGGTACACCGGGGTAAGTGTGAATCTGGGGCAAGTGTAACCCTCAATTTGGCTGAAACTTTTTGCAAATTAATTTTCAAGCATGCAATTGCAAATGTAAACTTGATGAAAATTTCTTGCTAGCGTGGTTACTGTGTATCATGAAGTTTTTCTCATAATTTAAAGAATAAATTGTTATATGAAGATATACGAGAATTAGTTCAAAAATTACCTCAAATATCTGTTCAAAGACAGGATACATACGTCTCTAAAAGTTAGTTTTCCATTCTTATGGTATAAGTTTGAAACTTGAACAGCCAATAGCCAGGCAGATATCAGGAAATATGTTTCCACCAAGAAAGACATCATATTTATCGTTAGATGCTTTAAGATATTTAGGTATAGCTAAAAAAAATGAATTAAATATTATAAGTAGATTATCAATAAGGTTACAGAAATGAGTAGAGGTTCTACACATGAAGCAGTGCTTCATTCCAATGTTCTTCTTGAAAAATCAAGGACAAAATGTCTGCTTTCTTCATTGAATTATTGGTGAGAATTGAAATGTGATAAATGATGGTTTTAAAAATCTCACTCAATATTGAGTTCGGAGTCTCCTGCTGATGTCATCCGATACAAATACATGAAGCATAGCATACTGGAAACTACAGGCTAGAATCAAGAAATTGTGATGTCACATAGTTAGATCGCCTCGGGTACCAGAGCGGCAATGAATACTACGAAAATCAGCTCATTCCTCGCAGTTTGGCATTCATTCCTAGAGTATTTCACTATACAGGGTGTTTCGGTTTTTTCGTTCATAACTTCGGCAAACGATAGAACTTCTTAAAATAATAGGGGTCTTTCATATACATTTTTTCTTTAAATCACTTCGTTTTCGAGATACAGGATGTTGAAATTGAAAAAAAAATTTCTGCGAATATCTCCGGAATCGTTAATTGTACAGAAAACAGCTTTTGTAAGCAATCTCTACTTATAGTAAGCTATGTTTTGTGCGATAAAAAAAATGTTTTATTCATAATTGGTGAAGATTTTGAAGGGCTAGTGGTTGTTTTTCTCCCAAACTTTTACGCCACTGGAAAAGTTACGGTTTGAGATTCCCATTTGAACCGCTAATGTTTTCTACACAAAAAAGGTACTTGGTCATAAGCTCTAAAGTTGACCGTTTTCGAGAAAAATTAACTTTTATGTTGAAAAACATGGTCAATTTTTTGGTTTTGTTACTTGTTTAAAGAAATTTCGTTTAATTGGTAAAAAATAAACTTTATTTTGACAATGTTTTTCAACATAAAAGTTGATTTTTCTCGAAAACGGTCAAGTTTGGAGCTTATGACCAGGAGTACCTTTTTTGTGTGGAAAACATTGACGGTTCAAATGGGCATCTGAAAACAGTTTTTTTTCACTGGCGTAGAAGTTGGGGAGAAGAACAACCACTACCCCTTTCAAATCTTCAACAATTATGAATGAAAAAACAAATTTTTATCGCACAAAACATAGCTTACTATGAGTAGAGATTGCTTACAAATGTTGTTTTCTGTACGATGAACGGTTACGGAGATATTCGCAAAAAACTTGTTTTTTTTTCAGTTTCAACACCGTATCTCGAAAACGAAGTGATTTAGAGAAAAATTTTGTGAGAAAGACCCCTATTATTTTTTGAAGTTCTATCGTTTGCCGAAGTTATGAACGAAAAAACTGAAACACCCTGTATACTTTAAGAGCCCTTAATAATAGATATTCATTACATTGTTCTGAGATTTTATGAGCTTCGAAAGGGAATGACATTTTAATATACAGGCGTTTATAACCGTTGAGCCATTTACCATTAGGGTGGAGCGTGAAACTATACCTTTGAAAAAATGAAGTACAATATATTTTGTAACCTATGTGTCAAAAACGTATCTTAGGGTAAACAGTCCCACAAAATTTCAATTATAGGAAATGTCATCTTCAGGCTCCCATATGCATCCAAAATCAAGGACGTGTAAAATATTCAAGGGTAATGTAACAAGACCTTGATAAATAGTCAACTATTTTGATTGAATCTAAATTTCGACAGTATTGTGTAATAATTTAGTGAGCATGATTTTGGAATTAATGATCTCAAAATTCCACTCAAAATAATTTCTAAACAGGACAAAATATCCTGAGCATATGCAACACAACAAGATATATATGTGGTTATAAAACGGAGAGCTAACTATGTTACGTCACGATTCGATGAGTCATCAGCTTTCCGGCCTGTCATTAGAATCGACCCGACTGAAGTTATGAATTTTCGAAATAAATTTATGAAAACAAAATACTTACATCTTCAAAATAGCTAGGATTTTGACAATAAACGACGAGATTGGCAGTAAAAGTATGGGTGAAAATTATTAACATCATATTGAAAACACGTATTCCTTGTATAGATTTCAAGTAGTTAAAATCTATATTATTAATTGGAGTCACCAGTTGTTTCCATGCGTAAACAAACGAAAAAACGGAGGCATATTCAATAACTAGAAATTAAAAAAATATAGTACAATAACAAACATACGATCAGAGTTAATGTGAAAATTAAGAAATAAGTGAATAGTTATTTTCAATTGTTACATTGATTCGGTTGGGTGTCGCCATCTGGCAGTCAAATACTTTTGTAAAGTTCGAGAAATGTTGTATATTGCTTGGACTCCATAGTAGGACATCTATTCGCAGATGGCGTTAGATATTATGATGCTCTCTAACACCCTGGTTATTCATATCCTCGACAGAATTAGCTTACAATAACATTGAAGATTTTCTCGTTCCGTTGATGAGTTCGAGAGAGCAAAACAGCTGTCCGCAACTCTTAGATTGTAATAATATTGATCGATCTAGACTAGAGAAACCTTACCATTGAGATCAGAATTAGAGATAGTGAGCTAGTTGAATGAATAATTCATCGTGTTTCGTTTCAGAGTTGAAAATGTATTTGAAATAGTAATTTTAACGTAGAGTCCATACATACCGAACGCAAATTTCAAACAAAAAGATCGACCATGTTATATCATATCTGTATTTTACTTTGTTTTCTACAAACGAATGAAGCTTCCCTAAAAAAAGCTTCTGAAACTTACTTCTATTCTTCATTACATTATCTCCATTCTTGAACTTATAAATACACCATGTAACCAGCGCCACAAATATAATGTGAAGAGGTAATGTTGATCTGGAATAATGAATGAATTGTTGGTTAACTATGTTTTTATTGTGGAATGTGGATATAACCAATATAAAATTATTAACATATATTGTCGTCTAGCAATGTGATATATAAGGATCTAAAGATATTCTCGCGACAAGCATAAAAGCATAAAGCTTCTCGAATGGCATGTGTGTGTCCTAGCGGCAAGCAAATTAAGTGTTGGTATAACGAGTTCAATATTGAACTAGCATCAGTGGTTGTGGCCTAGGTGGTCCAGTCCCAGGATATACATTTTGTTTCCCGGTTTCGAAACAAAGTCATCGCAGATTAGTTTGTTATGTTTTCCTTGCTCTTGAAAACTTTTATTATTGAAGTGAATGTAATTGATTGATGTTATCCTTCTTTATATTTTATTAAAGATCCAGAACAATCAAATTGTCATATGCGCAGCTTTATACTTTATGCTATGCTTTTATGGCAATTTATCGCGTTGACGAGTGTATCCTTGTATAAGATTCAACAATGTTAGATGAGCCAATGATACAGGAAGAGAAAGTAGGGAACAAACTAGTGTTGGGATCACTCGAGTGAAAAATAACCTATCATCCGGTTATTACAATAACCTGAATAATTCGGTTATAGAATCCAAGTATTCAAGTGATGAATAACCTATAGCATTTGGTGTTCGGTGATGAAAACAACGAGTAGCTGTTTGACAGAAACATTCACGGTGAACCAATAACAGAGAACCGAAAAGACCGGCGATCAGAACCTGATAGTTATTCATTTCTATGCACAATCACAATATTTCAGATGTGACTTTATTCAGATACTATGTTGGGAGTTTATCCGAATACGAAATACATTCTGCTATGTCAAAACATTATCTAATTAATATAAAATAAACATTATTTTTTTAAATCGGTATAATAATGAATTTCTAACAAGAATAATAAAAATATTAATAAAACAGAACGAGAAAGGAACAAAAACAAATTCTAATAATGTATAAAAATGAATTCGGACAGAATATAAAAATCTAAATAACTTTAAAACAAAACAAAACATAACTTCCGAAAATAAAGTGATTTGCTTATAAATAATGAATATACAAATAGTTAATAATATAGCAATTAAAACATACCCGAATATATTTCTGTTCTTCATAAAATTATTTAGATCAAGAAAGTAGAAACCATAGAAAAACATAATGGCGAACAAATGCGCATATAATATTTGCATTGCATAATCTTAACGCGAATTGAATGCAGCACCGACATGCAACGAAACAATCCGATTCCCTAGCGAGTTTAAAGAACTCAAGTGATCGTCATTCAAGTGAAATCACCCGGTTTTTCATATCACTTGAATACTCAGTACTTCAGTAGTCGGTTATTGAAAGAAATCTGTTATTCCCAACACTAGAACAAACATCAAATATGATGATTTTCAAAATAAATCACTAGAATCAAGCAATTGTCAAAATTTAAGTTTACCACATGCAATGAAGAGTAAATAAAGAACGTAAGAATAATAGCGAGGAGATGATAGATGACTTCGCAAGGACGAGACATGAGATAAGTATTGAGAGAAAGTTTAGAATTTCAAATATATATGAACAGACAAAATACTATGGCCATAGTGGAATATTCCATGTGGCGCCACCCATCTGCCTATTTTGGTACCACATTATACGTTATGTGTATTTCAAATTATGTTCTAGAACACTCGAATCCTGAAAAACATTATAAAATACATCAGTGTGGGAACATCCGTTGGACATCTTTCGAATCCATTCTGAGAAACATGTAATGTTGTAAGTATCAGATCCAGATCCAAGATTCAATGCACGTCGATTTCAGGTTCGAGATATTCGGGCCTAATATGAACGTATTAGGGAGTAGATAATAGGGGGACATCGTGTGACATGGATACTTGTGAAAATCATAATTTCTTTCGTTGTATAAGAAAATAGAACTAATCAGATATGTTTTCACACACTTACACTAATACAAAATCCAGCCATTGATATTGTTGGTCTTTATCTAAGCATTTGAATTCATATATTTCCCCTCTTATTCCCATTTCACTAAATCTTGTAGTTAGATTTAGTTTTGCGATGTCATAAAATGTTTGCGGTTCACTTTTTTCGAAACACCAACCATAATACAATTCATCATGCTTCACGTATCGATATTCTTGTTTGGTTGTCTGCAAAAATATTAAGGGTTAAAGAAGAATGAAGAATTTTTCTAATTGGGTTATTCACATTATCGTGTTTCGGCGACTATATTTTTTGTTACTTACTTCATTCTTAGATTTTTAGTAGCTAATAATTAAAGTTACATCAAATTGCTAAAAATGCTCTTATAATGAATAATAGGAATAGGAATTCTCAATACATTGTTGAAAAACTGTGAAAATCTAATAATAATAAACAATTTATCCGACATTCAATATGGATGTTGATAAACCAAGATTTTATCTACTATTATAATAATAATGTAATAAATAATTATTAATTAAATTAAATTTCAATTTAAACGATTAGGAAAATTAGGTTGAATAAAAGTAGGCAAATTTAAAAAAATATTAGACAGAGAAACGTCTAATAGTATAAAGTTTTATTTGAAAAATAGTTACAATTTGAAAAATTCTATTTGCAAATTGCAGTAAACTAAATAAGTAATTAAAGTAAATTTATTTTTCATTATTAGTAATACTTTATCGTAAAGTACAATATATGATAATATTTAAGTGATCATATCAAAAGTAAATTGAAAACAATAGCTTTTACTGATTATTTTATACAGAAATCTGTGAAAATACTTAGCATGTATTATAGTTTTCAAAATTTGATAATTGAATGAATAAATTAGGCAAACATTCGAGATTCAATCATGCATAGTACTTATGATTAAATTGAAATTAATTCTGATACTTACTTTAATGATTTCCCATGTACGAGAAGGATGTGTTTCATTTAAGGGAGTTAGAATTAGTTTCATGTTGCAAAATTGTTTATTGTTGTTAATACAATCGTCGTAATCGTGAATATCATATTTATTTGGGAGAAACACATAATCTTCATCTGAAACAAAAAAATTATCAGAATGGTATAAGAGTTAGAAGAAAATATTTCCGAAATTTATAGTCCGTATAACAAAAAATATATATTTATCCTGACTGTTTCAGACAATTTCAAAGTGTCGTCATCTTTTATTTTTCTGCATATTCCATTTAAGTATAAAACTATCAGAAAACATAATGAAGTGATGTATTTCGGTGGTTTTGGTGCTTACTTGTTGGAAATTCGTATCTATAGTTTTGAAAAAATTTGTACAAATTTCGTTTTTTTTTAAACAAAACGTGACATATTTCACCACACGAAGGCTCTATCAAACAATGGTTTTACAAACTATGGTTAAATCCTTAAATAATGAAAAAAGACCCAGCCAATTCATGTCAAAATCATCATTAAAAATTGTATCAAGGAATGCTCTGCAATTTTTGAAAAGAAAGATTTATTTAAATTAACTAGTATGTGCCAAAATTATACTCATTACTTAAATTACATGAAATAGCTTTTCCCATAAGATCAGTGGTCATCGGTATGTTGACGATATATTAACATGCTTTAATGGAACACACAGACAATTAGATTCTTTCATTCAACATTTAAATAATCTATATGTTACTGTGAATGTCCGATATTAGTGAATGTTAAGATGCACCAGTGTATGTCGACAATCACCAATATTAATGGTGTAAGTTCGAAATTATTTCAATATTTTTTTTTGTTTTGGACATACACCGGTGAATGTTAACATACTCCAAGGCAATTTTGTATGTCTTAGATACTGCAATTTACTAATTACGTGAATGTTAACACACGCCAGTGTTTGTTCGAAATTAAGTGAAAGTTAGAGTGCTATTGTTCTCTCTTTTTTCCACGCCGACCACCCGTCGCCGCACCGCTAATAGGACAGAATATCAGAATCCGAAATATGTTTACTGTGCGACAGAAAAGAGGCATCTAAAAGAAACATAGATTTAGCAAAACTTGGACTTCAAGATCAAGGAAAAAAAATGCTTTAAGTATCGCAGGCAAATTTTCCTCCTGCAGAATGTGGAGATACTGTAAGGTTGCGTGTTTCTGATGTCGGCAGAGGTCATACAGATTCCAGAAATATCCTTACATGTTTTACAAATGTGGATGATGACTATTATCAATTGGCTACAAAACATGGAACGTTATCACAGATGTATACTAGAAATCAGTTTTGCATCAGTAAGGAAAATTTTATCAATATTTCTGAAACTTCTTCTACAAAAATATTAATGCGTGAAATTGTTGCTTTGGAATCAAGATTTGGACAAGGATATAAGCGTTGCAATTGTGCACAAAAATGCAACACCAAGAAGTGTAACTGTAAAGCTCGTGGAGTTATTTGTAATACTTAATGCCATAACAGTTTGCCACGTACTAATAAATATTTTTTTTTATTCTTATAGCGAAAGATGCTGTAATACCTAATTACCTATGCGTAAGTACGTTGTAACGAATGAATATTTTTTGAATTCTATAGCCAATAGGGCAATAAATAGCAATAATAATAAGTGTACGTTATTGTTTACCTTACTTGGCAGGTAATGCTATTTGTATTACTGATTTAAGATTTTGATTAATAAACAAATTCTATTTGTTTTATTTATTATAGTTCTATGATTTTATTTATTGTAACAATTTGTGAGTTCATTTTAAATCAGACCCGAACTTCTGTTTTGCCGATATCTTTGCTAAATTTTCATAATTTAACTCATCATGAAGAGAATGAAGATTCTCTGGTGTATGATAACATTCGTCGTGGTGTATGATAACATTCACTGGTGAATGACTGAAAATATAAAGAACAGAATAAATAACAAACAATCACCAGCTAGCTCGGTGGTTGTTAACATATACCAGTGTATCTTAAGATACACTCTGTTTCGGACATTCACAGTAACATATACACCAAAATTAAATTCACGGTTGTTGAAGTAGTCAATCAGACTATTAACTTGTTGAACTTAACCATAACTAAATTAAATAGTAATTCCGTTTCAATATATCATAAGCCTTTATAAGGACATTATTATCCACAAAAATTCAAACCACCCCATACAACATAAACTGGCTGCTCTTCAAAGCATGATAAGACTTGTTACTATCCCCATGTCAGAATTAAATTATCATGAGGAATTTTCAATTATAAAACAGATAGCAACTAATAAAATAGAGATTGATTTACTCGAGAAAAAAGATTATAATGAAGCAATAAAGTAGATTACCCTAGTACAATTAAGACTAATAATTATAGATCAATAATGTATGTAGGTGAATTTTCTGATAATGTATGCAATTTACTTAAAAAACATAATGTTACCACATCTTTTAGAACAAATAATGCAGTAGGCAAATATATTAAAAACAACAAAGATAAGAATAAAAAAGATCAAGAATCAGGAGTATACAATATAGAGTGTGAAGATTGTGATGAATTCTATATAGGTCAGACAGGAAGATCTTTCAAAACTAGAATTAAAGAACATTTTAATTTAGATTCAAAAGTTGTGAACCATATTAAAGAAACTGATCATCATGATTTTGAGATTCTCCATAAATCAGTTAAAAGTAATGTATTAAACAACAAAAATTGAAATTAATAAGTTTAAAAATACAGGAAATCTTTTGAATGATCAGAAAGACTTTACCAATTCTCCATTATTAAATTCATTTGTGAGTAGCTCTTATCCTTCTTTACACGTACCTCACTCATCCCTTTCTTCTAAATCTTAATTTTACTATTTAAGGAATAAACCATAGTTTGTAAAACCATTGTTTGATAAAGCCACCGTGTGGTAAAACATGTCACGTTTTGTTTAATAAAAACGAAATTTATTACAAGTGTATTTTTCCTCAAAACTATAGAAATGATGTCATTTAACTAGAATAGTTTCAGAAGACAATTAACGGTTGCCGGAAACTTTTCATCTACAACCACAATAATACCTAATATTAACAAAATCGATATGATCGTAACAATAAAACATATTAATAAATATATTACTTTGAAAACTTACCAAGTAAACATGTAGAAAGTGGGATAAGCATAGTTATAGCAATTAATACATACATTTCCGTAATTTTAATTAAATTAATTCTGAACACTGAATGTATAAACGATTAATAAACGTTTTATTCGTTGAGAAAACAACAGACCACTCAAGTTTTAAAAGACAAAAACTAGCTTGAAAAAATCTACATCAGCTATAATATTGAATCCATATGTGTGTTGGTGAGTATTTGTCATTCTTATCATATTATTATGTTCCACTACCTTGCACCTTGCTTATAATATGAAAAAGTATATTCGATTATTTACAACTATCTTAGAACTACGATGTGGTTGAAGGGGTTACAATTTTCTGGACTAGAGAAAATATTGAGGCATGCCATCTATTTGATCCTTATAAGAGTTTGATGACGGATCAACAAGGGAGTTCAAATGCTTATAGGCTAGTTTATGGGGAGTGCAAATTTTATCAAAGAATTATCTTGAACTCACGTTTTCCGATTTTCCCGAAATTTACTATTAAACTTTTCAATTTCAATTTGCCGTGCGCTATCTATTGATTTGGCAATGTTTTGTTACATGACGAAATTACAATTTCAAGGGATAGTCCTTGCTCCTATTATGTATCATTAAAGAAGAACATAAATTTTTCTGATCTACATATCCATTTATCAACCATGTTGTTTCAATATCTTGGCGTTTTTGACATCCATCTTCAGTTTTTCGAATGGAATTATAGTATTTTATTGAACCATATATATCACACCCATATATTTGACCTGCAGAAGTGTTCGAAATTCTCACTTTAAGATCCAAGTGACGTCACCGATGTGACGTCGCAATCTATTTTATGTGTGTTTACTTTGTGGAAAATGTTGATAGTTTATCTGACAGCAAGTGTCAGTAGGACACAAGTTTAAATTATAGTGTGAATAATTTCGAAAGTCAACATAGAGTTAAAAATATTTTTTTTTTATATATACTTTGACTACACGAGACGGAAACCTTTAATGCTCGAAGAACATCGTGTGTGCCAGCAGTAGAATGTAGGGCGAGGAGATAGGCATTCGTAGTTTTCTTGAAAGTTTTGAAGTTATAGGCATAGGGAAAGACCTCACTGGATAAAGAGTGCCCCAACTTCGCTGTTCGATAAAAAAACTAAGTCTGGTAGGAACTAGGAAGACGTTCGGAAGGTCTCGAGCTTGATAGTGAAGGGGTGACTAGTTTGTGCTCGTCTAGTCCGCCTATCTGGAATCCCTTGTCGTGGAACAGCAGACGAGATTCCTGATGAACACCGACCATGGAAAAATCTATAGGAAAGGGAGAGAGCTCCCATATTTCTACAATGTTCTAGAGAGGTCAATGAACTCGTAAGTGTGACATCATCAATCAAACGAATAGCTCTCTTCTGGATAAAATCCAAGAGCTTCAGCGTATGTTTGGGAGCCGATCTCCAAATATGGGAACATTTCTTTAGGCAATGTCGAATCTGTGCTTTGTAGATTATGAGGAGCTGCTGTGATGTAAAGTAGCTCTTGGCACGGAATAGTTTTTGTGGAATGATTTTCGCAATGGACCTCACATGATCGTCCCATGAGAGGTTGCTGTTGGTGGGGATCTCAAGCATCTATAAAAGACTCCATAGGAATAGTTGTACCTGACATCATCATATTAGGGATTGTGGGAACCACCTTTTTGGAGGAGACGTCAGCTTGAGTTTTGGTTGCATTAAACTCTACTAGATTATCAGATCCCCATTTTCAAATATTTGCCAGATCTCCATTAATTGCGTCAATCTGTCCCTGGCTAGCTCTTCTGGTTCCAATGGATGGTATAAGGGCTCCAGATGGAAAAGCGGTATGAAGTGTACCATCATCTGAAAAGTTGTAGGCGGGATAGGTGGTAACTTCCAGCAGATCGTTGGATTTGGAACAGAAACAAAGTTGGTGCCAATACAGATCCCTGTGAAACACCAGAGTTGATAGCCATTGTATCGTAGGATACTTCGTCAACTACCACATAGAGTGATCTATCTGAGAGAAAACTCGATAGTGAGCGACATAGTTGAGGCGGCAAACAATATGACGGAAGTTTCCGAAGAAGGCTTTAGTGCCAAACTCGGTCGTAGGCAAACAGGTCTCCTGTTGATCTCTGCTGACGAAAGCCATATTGCCGGTCATTCACAATTTTGCAGCTCTCCAGATATTGATTGCTTCCTCCATCACTTTAGAGATCGCAGATGATAGTGCAATGGGTCTATAATTTTTAGGAAGGGTCTTCTTTCCTTTTTTTCGAATTGGTTGCACTCTATATATATATAGACCATTTAATACAACTTCAATGTATAACATAGAGTATAATGTAAGGTCTTCTTAATCATTTCCAATATATTTTCACTTTCAACAATCATAAATTTACACTCATTTGTCCGAAACCTATTATGCTGAGAATAGTGATCGATTAATCACAACAATTCAATTGTTTGATTTGTATTGTGAGACATTGCTAGGAACTGGCAGTGAATATTATTATGGTTCCATGGTATATTTGATTCCATATTTTGTATTGTTCTGGTGACTACAAGACTTCATTTCATTAAGATGATATACTTGGTAAAAAGAAGATTTGGCTCAACGGTTTGTTTAGGGGGAAGTTGAAGGGAATTAAATTCCTGGTTTCTGTATTTAGATTACAATTTTATTAATAATTAAGAAACTATTGGATGAGACCATTTATATGTTGGCCTTATTCAAAACGAGAGAAATATCTTGGACTATCATTCAAGAAAAATTTCCAGTTTACCGAAATCAGATTTTACCAGAGTAATTTAACCGGATGTATTTGTATGTATATTCAACCTTGTTAACAATACAAGAAGAATTTTGATTGAGAATTTACAGGGAAACGGAAAGTTAATCATATGAAAACATAAATTACATCTAAGCTGGCAATTGACGATCTATAGAATATTATGGAAATAGAATTAATATTAACCTTCCAGCTTAAAACTTAAATGACACAATCTTCGATAATACGGATAGCAACAGTTTTATCATCAGGTTAGACAGATAAGTATAAGTTTATGAAAATTCTCTGGAATATTAATTTTGACAATAAATCTAGATTTTTTAGATAAAAATGAGCTGGTTTTTCAGTTGTTGCTTTATACAATAAAGGTACGGCAAAAACATTGAGTTTCTCTAGGTTCCCGATACAATTTCTCTATATGATGTGATGTACGGGTATCTATGGGGTTGGATGCGTGTATGTTCAAACTGCTCCAGCACACATTTTTGCACATAACTATTCGCAATTTGACTTTTTTCCCAATATGCGCCTGACCCATATAAGATTTCAAAAAATAACAATGAATTTCGTACACACTGCAATATTTCAGGTGTCACTGAGGAGCAGGCAAAGCGGATACTATTTTTCATATCATTTAGAGTTGTAGGCACAATCGTCATCACTTTTTCTATTATAAAACCCCAAAACAAATGATCAGGGGGCCTCAAATCCGGTTACCTAGCAGGTCAGTTGACCGGACCAGATCGACCAATCCACCTCTTTTCAAATATTCCATTCAAATGATCACGAACCTCTATTGCATAATGCGGTGAAGCTTCATTCTGTTGAAACCACGTGTCAGGGTTTATTTTTTGGTTTGATAATTGTTTCTCAAAAAATCATTTCTCCATTTGAATGCCATTCAAAGAAATGCGGAACAATAACTCTATCCCCGATTATACCACACCAGACACTAATTGATCATGCATGTTGATTTGGTTTAACCGAGACCTGATTCCCCAGATTGAAGGAGCTATTAGTCTCGTACAGTGCGCCATAGGCGTTTTCCTGGATATGGAAGGGGCGTTCGACAATACCTCCTTCGAGTTCATGTGCCATGCTGCGGAGAGACACGGAATCAATCACATCTTGGTCAGGTAGATCTAGACCATACTCTCGCAGAAACAGATAACGGCGCACCATAATTGCAGCGTTGCATATACACACGTCATCTGAGGGTGCCCGCAGGGAAGAGTACTGTCTCCGCTCCTTTGGTGTCTGGTGGTGGACGGCTTGTTGGTCGAGCTGAATGAGGCTGGGTTTCACGCTCAAACCTACGCAGACGACTTGGCAGCTGTGACTCTTGGAAGACTCACGACCACCTTGTTCGAGCATTAAAACACTGCACTTGCCATCGTGGCTCGCTGGTGCTAGGCGGAGGGACTCAGGGTGAATCTTGAAAAGACCGAAGTGGTTCTTTTCACGAAGAAACGAAAACTGGAACCCGTACCAGACATTCGTCTGTAAGAAAGGCCCCTGCACAAGAAAGGCTCAGTGAGGTTTTTTTTTGGGGTGCTGATTGAAACTTTTTATGGGCACCTTATGGTCCTGTAACATTCCATAAGGTGGTGTGGGAGTCCCTGAGTCCCGAATTCAATCACCTGAGATATACCCACTAAACACTCCTCCTGGTGTGGTAGGCTTGATCCTGCAACCAGGGCAGTCTCGATGACACTTAGCCTTGACGGCCCATTGTATCTTGAACCGCTAAAATGTGAAATGCACTATTTTCGACAGTTTAGTTCTCTTACGAACTCGTGGTTTCGATTTCCCACTGCCAGTAGTACGACTTCTGGTTTTCAGCATTTGAAATGCCATGGGCTATTTCGGATTATTAGGAAACCTCTAGGTTACCACTAATGCAACTTCTCTGTAGTTTCTTCTGCACTCCCCTAAAATTAACAACATATCAACTCGCTCATTAAAATTACTTTCAATGTTTAATTGAACAATAAACTGAGAAATAATCGTCAAAATGTCATAATTCTCAATCGATTTAAGTCGTTACCACCGATAAAACGCTTAAGTAGAAATAACGCGTTTCCATGGAAACAGATAATAATCAACATTCACGTCCAAAAGAAAAAGAGTGTGTTACGTTCATCTCTATTTCTACGTGTAATTCCAATATTATCTCACTATTATTACCAACATCAAACCATCACAAATCATTGAACTCTGTGTTTACTATAAGTACCTTAATCTATATTTCAAAGCCAGAAAGGCCATATAAGTTTATTATGGCAAATAGTACCAGCTACCCAATTCACAACATCTGTAATCCAGCTGGTCAACAACCTATTGCGTAGCAAATTATAGGAAGGAATTTCCCAACAACCGCATCAACAACCTCTGTATGTAAATAAATATATATACCCCACCTCTTCTATAATTTCTGGAGAAGAACTACTATCAAGAGGGGATGAAGTTCAAGACCAGAATTCAAGATTCAAAATATACAATATTATTCATTCTACATTCCAGGAGACATCCAAATATATATTCGTTCATTATTGTATTATAGTTTGTAATTATTATATTATTAAGGGTAAGAATTAAATTCATTCAAAAATATTGAACAACAACTCTCAGTTATCAAAATAGTGCCTTCGTGTGCGATCCCAACACATTACAGAATATTTTTGGTTTTTGGAAGATGACATTTCGAACAATTTATCTATCATGACAGTAAATAAGTTGAAATTTAATTGTGAATATGTTTTTTTATAACCTAATAAATCATAATTTCGTAAAAAACAAATCAAAAATGATTTTATAAAGAAACTAGGTACATCATCCCTTTTAAAAATCCAAAGTTACCCCAGCCCCTTAAATTAGGGGGAGTAAATGTCAAAAACATGTTCAAATATGTTCTCGCCTCCGTAATACTACTCTTTTCGCTTTAAAAAACTCACCCCGTATGTTGTTCTTGTATATTACCATCATAATATTTAATTTTTCACGATTCATACCTGAAATAACTGCTGCCTGAAATAGGTGAAGAGTTGATAAGTAATAAATTAATGAAAACATTCTTGTAAATCTCACAGATCATTAGGTTATCTTAAAAACAATTGAACTAACTATGTACAATTTCCTTTATTCTGATTAAACATTCTCATAATAACCTTCATATGTGTTTTGCATACTTTCTAGATTAAGAATAATTAAATTTCTTCATTATCTATTGAACTAACAGTCAAATAAGCCTTAACGATGAAAATCAATTGACTGTTATTGATGCTGATTAAATATATACATCGGCAGAACCATCATTCCAAGTTTTAAGATCATTTTGAACAAGGAACTATCTCATCTTTTGTGGAAATTGAATTTGTATTTCGAATGATGTGGTAGGTAAAGATGCAGGAAGACCTCCCTTTGGAAGTTGGATGCGCTTCAATCTGAGTAATCAGTAAATCCGGAGTACCAACACTTGCTACCAATAGCAATGCCTGTCCAACTTTTTGTGGAACTAATTGTAAAATTATGGTTACGATAAATCTTTGATCGACAACTTAATTCGTTTAATTTGTATCTGCTTTAGCAATTTTTATTGCTACGATCTCGAGAATTGCTTCAAAATCAGTTTTTGACATTCTAACAAAATTAGGCTAACCGCTTGCGTCTTCCATATTCAAATCAGAAATAAGCCCTTGCCTTACTTTCCACTATTGTCCAAATATTTTTTTCCACCAGCGCCTTCTCGGTTCTTACTTACCTCACTATACGTAGCTTTATAGACAAGATTTGTATTCGGAGCAAAAAAAAGGGGTAGCCCCGTTTTGAGTGTTTTTTTTACATCTATCTTCAGTTTTTCAAATGGAATTGTAGTATTTCATTGAACCATAATGACAACAGTTTTCTTCTGGCTATAAATATATATCACAAGCAAACATTGAACCCGCAAAAATGTAATAAATTCTCATTTTCAATTTCAACGGCGCACTGAAGTGTGAAGAAACAGATTATTTTGTCACTGTAATGATGAGAAAAAATCACCCATATCCACTAAAAGTACTGTTAAAGTACTGAGGATCTTTTGGCATTTGCCTGATGCAAAAGTCTTAACATGTAATGCAAAAACGCCGGTTGAATGTTTTATACTTTTCTTCCCTGACACATCGACTCAAGAAGTGATCGATTGCACTAATGAATTCCTTCGAATAAAGCGCACAAACTATAGAAACTAAAGCCGTGAAAGAAATTATGAACTAAGCGCTCTTATTGGTCATCTATATCTAGCTGGTATCAAAAACTTTGGGAAGATGACGGCACAGCTCCTGAATGTTGTCGTCGGGTAACAATGAGTCAGAGAAGATTTTATACAATACCAAGTGCTCTACGATTTGACGACAACATTCATTATAGGGATGTGGCTCAACGAGTTGCCTGCGTGGGGATAACAGGGGCTATGATGGCCGCTCCCACCAGGGCTCTGGAGATTCTGGTGAGGATCGTCCCTCGACAGCTTCATATCAAAAGAGTGGCCGCGGGTACGGCGTATCGTCTCGATGCTCTGGGCTAGTGGGACGGTGCGTCTGTGCCTTGAAGTCATGGCAAAATTTGGGATTGGGCGGCCGGGAACTGCCCTACCACTCTGAGATGCATTAAATCATCGTTTACTTTGACCAGGATTAGTGAACTGGCATCATATACCTACATCTGAAAACATTTGGTGGATTAAATTTCACCTTACTTGTCCATGCAAAGAATCAAGAATCGAATGATGCTGTTATGTAGATCCAAATCAGAGGTCCCCAAACTTTTTTGTTTCGTAGACCACTTGCCATGTTTTTCAGTTTTGGGTAGAGCCCCTGCTTATCTAATATTGAATTCATGCAAATTCATCAAGTGATACTCACTTTTGAAGACTAAAACTAAAAAAAAACACATGTTGAGTTTTGTACATTTACTATTTTATTAAATTCTAATTGAAACGAACCAAATTACAATTTAGTATCTGTTACATAAAATGGCTCAGCAAAAAATAAATACTTTTAGTCGGAGGGATGAACCTGATGCTTTAATAATAAATTACCAACATTTGGCATCAATTTAGTTAGGTTTAAAGAGGTTCGGTAGAGATAGTTTTTTATTATAAAATTTTTACGGACCGTTGAGAATAACAATATAAGAAGACGTCTAATTTTTTGGAGGGTTTCACTACACCGTTTTTAAAATATGTCGAGTCAAAAAAACAACATTTTAACATGAAAGCTTATGATGGGGACGTGGTTAAGTCTTCAAATAGAAATCCTTTTTTTAAATGGAATAACATTATGACAATAATATTCTCTGCAAGTTTGAGCGAGTCCCATTAATTATTTCTATGAAAAAACAGCTGAAAATTAGTAATTAAAACTACTTTTTTATTAAAACTTCTTAAATACTCTAATTTTTTTACAATAACCATTCTTTGAGGAACTGTTGGTTATTATTTTTACATGTGTTCATTATACAACTCCAGCCGGCGATATTTGCAGCGTTACCATACCTCCACTCTCGCCCTCCTCTTGCTGTTCTTATATTTCCCCCGCTAACACTACCGAACCTTCTTAATCTCCAATCTCCTCGGTTAGTGATGTCCATTCTATTTCATTTTTTTTTTGTTAGGGGATTGGCAACAGCGCTGAAATCCCTTTCCGCTAGATATGAGGATGGAAAAGTAATTAAAAACTTTCACGCGATATTCCATAATAGGGGATAAGTAACAGATGTATGTCTTTTTGAAGCCAGAATTGATGATATGCGTTTCTAAACTGTACCTTAAGTTCTTCGTTAGTAGTTTTCTTTAGCACTTCGAAACAAAATGAAGTTGAATCACTTTAATCTGTATGTGCTTAACCTAACTACCAGTTTATATTTCTGAAAATATTTTCTTAATCAGGGGGCACGGCAGTGCCCCCGCCAAGTCGAGCGTGAAGCAAACACTGCCGTACCATCCTTTACTGGAACCATTTCGCCGCATTTTCAGGCCCCTATTTGAGAACCTCTGGATAAGACCAGAACGCAGAACGTCATCCAGTAAGCTATAAAATCACATACTTCAAATAAAAAATTTCAAGTCTGTAGGTCATTTAGTTCCGAAGTTAAGCGAAAGCAAAGTTTCGCATTTATAACACTCACTCATTCACTCATGATCATCAAAATAGAACTAGTACTTCCCATAAACTCAGAGAGCTGAAATTTGGTACAGAGTCAGGGTTTAATGGTCACATAAAGGGAAAACTATAAACACTAGGATAATCGAAGATCTGGAGTACCTGGTGACCCTTATTTGAAAACACAAGAGCCCATTTGTGTCCTTAATAATATCTATGATATGAAATGGTCTGCTACGGACATTATATGTGACCAAGGTCGTATATGTGTCTATCAATGTATCAGCTGTCTGTCATATAAACATAAACGTTACGTGTTTGATTTCGCAAGATAATATCGTAAAAAATTTCGATAATATTAAAAGACGACGATGAACTTAGTGGCTACCAAGTAGTTGGTATGCCCTAAGACGGGTCTTGTCTCTTCCATTCAATATCTTTCTTGGTATATGGTAGAACTGACTCAACTTGCAGTATCAGATCTGCTATAGTTGCATACGTTGCTGAACATTGGGACGAAATGCAAGTGTACACGTGTAATGCTAATGGTGAAATAAATCAATATGCCCACATTTCTACAAAAAGAAGTGAAATCCCACCAAAAACATTCTGTAAAAAACTAGCCAAGTCTCGATGGAGCTGCTTGTTTATCTCTAAAAAGTAATGAAATCTAGACAAAGTCGTACCAAGTCTAAGGTTCCTTACTGCGATTTCTTTGTTATTATAGTTAATGTTGTGTGACTTGGCCGTTGAAGGGTACACAAGGGTACAAAACAAGGTGCTCCATGACACCATCGCACCAATCTGTCGCCAGAACCGCTACCCATTGACGATGGAAAATTGCTACTTGGAAAACGTTGGTTCAATAACCAGTCAATAATAGGCTTGATAAAGCTGCGTATTTCAATAATATTTATGTGTAGGCGAGCCTGGAACAAACAGTATAAAAAATTATTTCCAGTACAGACGGACTTCTAATCATTATTTTAGGTTAGATCGGTGGTCGATTTGACCCTCCAAAAAGAAGAGAGCAGAAGTCAGCATTGTCAATGCTGAATGCATGTGTTGCACAATCAACAACAGCCTACAATGAGACACTAGCGTCCAATTACCAATACCAGTATGGGCTATTATCTCGCTTAACAAACATAGGTAGTTACAACAGATAACATTACGTGTAAACAAAATTGACTTGTACCCACTAACGTATAAGGAATGTTCAACGGCCAAGTCACACAACATTAACTATAATAATAAAGAAATCGCAGTAAGGAACCTTAGACTTGGTACGACTTTGTCTAGATTTCATTACTTTTTAGAGATAAACAAGCAGCTCCATCGAGACTTGGTTAGTTTTTTACAGAATATTTTTGGTGGGATAGTACTTACCTTTTCAAACTTCGGAAATAAATGAACGTGTTTGTACACATTCGTATTTTTTCATTGACGAAATAAACAAGTCAGCGCAAGAACGAGTCTGCGTATGCAGGTAACCCGGTAACTTGATATTTGTATCATTATGTGCAAGTTTTTACAAGTTCAAAGTGATCATAAAACGAATAAAACACAAAACACCTTACTAAGATACAATTTGATGAAAAATACTAAATTAATTTCTAAGTAATCAAATTAAATTTAAATAATGTATAATTGAATAGGATAAAATAGTGCATTATAAAATCCCTACTTCGCTACTAATATTATAATTGCGAAATAAGTTTGTGTACAAGACTGTAGTGTATTGTCGGTTTGTTTATTACATTTTTACGTAAAAACTAAGCAACAAATCTATCTGTATATGTAGATTATTGCATTCATTGCTTAAATGAGATCTACTATCGTGAACCTCATAGAACATAGACCATCAATTTTTTTTTCGCTGACATGGACCTCTTGCTTGTCGTCGTCGACCCCTGGGGGTCGATATGTACCACTTTGGGTATCTTATCTAAATGAACATCCGACTGATGCAATTGAACAATAATCCTGGATCAGCTGAATTTTTTTGGTATTAAGCTGCAAATACAAAGATAGAAAGGTTTACTGTTAGAAGAATTGTTATTCATTCCGAAAATCTCTGGCAACTGACATTGTCAATTTCTTGTAAGCCCTTGTCTAAAATTCTGCTTGGGAATAAAGAATTACTTATTGCCGGTATTTTTTTATATTAATAGCTTCGATTATTCCACAATCAAATACTAAGCTGGATAATGTGAGTGTCCATTATATACTCAATTGAATATAGAACATCGTTGAGATAAGATAACGTCGTAATCAAGGACAAGCAGCGGTAATCGAAAATTGCTAATTTTATTGAAATTCCGTAATACCGATGCGTACGCATCTACTTATGATCACGTTAATCAACGACATAAATTATGATGTATATTGTTTCTTTCCGACACGTGATATAATGTGTGACAATTGAAGACGAGAGAGATGGATTACGCTATCACACAAACACACAAATTGCGGACAGATTATTCCCTAGCAGTAGTTACGTTGTGGGTGCCGCGGAATTCCGTGTGACCTTTGGCTTGTTTTCAAGGACCCAGTGATGGAAGGGCAGCAGCAACAGGTTGTTCTGACAATTAACAACGAGGCTTCCGTGATTGTGCAAAATGCCACAGTAGCAGGCGCACAAATCAGTTCTGGTACGTTATTAACCTCATTTTTCAAACTGTTTTCCATTTGTCAGTTATCTTGTTGTCGAATGGTCTGATGACAATTTCTTTAAGTTCAACTGGTCATATTCTTCAAAACTCACAGAACCATCGTGTAGATTTTTATAATCAGTATATTTTTATTCACACTTTAATCTACTTACATAAAGTCAAGTCAACTTATTAATATTATTGATAAGTGTATTTGTGGTGGCCTGCAGAATGTAGAGTGTAGACGATTAGTGCGGTTGCACTTGTTTAGTGTTCGCGATACCTACCTCTAATCTATGATACCTACTATTCAACAAAAAGTCTTACCACAGTGAAACATGATTGATTGTTTCATTCTCATCATTATAACATTATACAATTGAGATAATCACGAATGACTCGTAAAATTGTTCAGTGGACACCACATCTGTCAAGAAATAACAGCTTATTCCTATCTACCGTGCATGACGATTCATCTTCTGTAATTATCAGACTCATTTATGTTGATTTTCTGAATATAATAATTTGGTCACAGATAAATATGAATAGCTAATGTTTAATTTGATAACAAGTTCGTGACCTCATTATCATACAGAATATTTCACAGAAGTGCCTAGAAGATAGAAGTATGCATGGCATAGTTTCAATGGTTCCATTAATAAATAACTTACTTTGTGTATACTTTCCTTCATACACATCTGTTATATTGGTTGCCTAAAGATCAGCTGCAAATAACTATTTCAAATCCATATTTACATCTGATCTAAAATTCTTAGTAGGTAGCTCAGTTTTGTATAATTTAATTTAATTTAATACTAGCATTCAAGAAAACAACTCGAATTACTTTACATTTTATGATTGAGATCAAATATTTACATTGATTGTACAAGTTTGAAGACTTACTCAAAGTAATTGCATTCCTGGAATAATTTTTTTCAATTGGACTTGCTCTCGTTTGTTGTTGTCTAAAAGTTTTATTTGACATGACTCAGACTCTACAATCTACATACACCTCTGAAGTGGCGAAGATATATTGATGTAACGGAGGGTTATTGATATACTCTGTTGAGTATGTTATAAAACGTGTTCCAACATCTAGCTTGATACGTGTATTTCTAAAATGAATCGAAATTGCTGTGAATGAAGTGAAACATATTTCCATGTCATTGTGTGACTGATGTAATGAGTAGAATTGTGACATTATCTTCAAGGTCGTCCAGCTGCGGTAAACGGATCAAAATTTTAGGTTTTTGTAGTTTTTCATACTTTTTTGGCAAGAAAAAAATCTGCATATCTGGGACACAACTTTTTTCAAAATTGACGTTATAGTTTTTGTTTATTTTCCAAAAAGGTGTTTAAATACCGTTATTTTGCTTTTTAACACTCGAGAGTGGAAAAGATCACGAAAAATATTTTTTTCAATTTTTTGCAGGATGTTTTATTTAAAATTACTACAAGATACAATTTTGATCGATTCAATTGAAAAAATATAAGAACTACAAATCTACGTTTTACACATAAAGAACAAAAACTAAGTGAAAATTAAGAACAGAAACTTAAGGCTAAGTAAAGAAGATAAAAGTTATAAAACATAATATGAGGGTAAGCACTTGGGTACTTAATGTCAGATGTTCTTGAGTCATTGTTGCTCTTTTTATTAGAATTGCTTGTATTTTTTCTGAATGTGCTCTTCTTGACCACGGCGATATCTTCAATTTTGAGATAGACTAAATTTGTTTCTTTTTTTGATGAGTTTTTTTATTAAACAACTAACTGTAGCCTCTTCGATTAAATTAAAAAAATCTCTTGCTCGTGGTAAATTTCACGATGACAAATGTGTTGGAGCGGTGAAAAAATATTTACTGTTTCGCTAGTTTCTTTTTAACTTTCTTAACGCGTGTTCATTAATTTTCAGATGAATGCGAGAAACGTGTGAATGGATGCTGATTTGCATACATTTTTGCCTGTTTTATTTTGTTGTAAAATTTTAGATTAACTTGTAAAACTTGCATACACTCAAATGGGTTTTTCGCATTTATCTAGAAATCGGTGCATTTCTTGAAAAATAACACAAACCTGAAAGTTTAAAATTGAATATAACATCATAATTTTCGGATACTGGTTAGCAGGAACGGCGCACAAAAAGGTTTAAGGGTATACGATCATCAAAAATATATGAACCTGTAGTGTAGACGAAAATATAGACAAAGGCTAAATTGCACTAAATGTTAGCTTACTGACATTTAGCAAGCGTACTAAATTTCAATTTGATACTTTTCAAATTCTAGGACATAATCAAGAAAACACACAAAAATAATAAAATGTTGACACCTCTATCTCTCGGAAACAAAAAGCAATTTTGGACATATGCTTGTCTCGTTTTTTTTCTGACGTCGTTGTGTCGTCTTATAGTTTCATTGTTTCTTTTCATTTGGTCTAAGTGTATGAACTTTTAATTATTTTATTATAAATAATTAATTAAGGAACTATTCCTAAACGTCGAAAAGTAAATAAGTCATAACTGACCTTATGGGCGTCCTCACCGGCCACTGTAGGCCCCCTCACGGAGAGTACATCCTGTTCCAATTGCGGTGCAGGAGAGGATACTCTTTACCAACTCATAGGAGAGTGCGCCAAGTGGTGTCGCAGTCGCACCAGGATACTTCTGGGTGCGGCTACACTATGTCTAATCGATCGTTGTGAAAAAGCAACACTTGCAAGTCTTTTGATGCAAGACCAATACCAATACCAAGACTTAACATGCAAGACCAAGACCAAGAAACACATTAGTTTGTAAGACCATGACCAAGACTATATGTGCAAGAACCAGACCAAGACCATACTCATTCCCAGTGGCCCAGGTGATCCAAGAAATCCAAGATTGCTTCGACTTTTCCTTGTCCAATAAGATCGACGCGATACGGTCCTCGTATTCCTGTTATTTAGTGATCTACGAATGATGTGTATTTTCATTACCTTAGATCCGACAATTTTGGCTTTGAAAAATTTATCCAAATGAAACTTAAGTTCATTGCTCAATTTAAATCTTAGAGTGCAGTCCGAGCACATAATAATAATAATAATATTTCAAACATAAAACTGAAACGAATGAAATTACTTTGGAATTATGTTAGCTTCAGTCTATTATTCCTGAATGTTTGAGCAATTTGAGAACTCAACTACTTACGCTAGAAGCTGTAGATCTTCGATTTAAGCTGTAGGCCTACACAAAATAACTTGAATCCAATGAGAAAATGACTCACATATATTTTGACGAGCTGTACACAACTTGTGTTTATGAAAGCTTTGTTGTTTGGGATGAATAATGTCAGATATTCATGTTGTTACAATTGCCAATAGTTGAAAGAAAACAATAACATTTACCGCTTTGATTATTACTTTACATATAGATAAGATATATAAATAAATTGGACAAAAATAATGACACGATGATCAACAAAGAATGTTTGTTTATATTTATCTACTGGTCATTTCCTCGTCGAAACAAGCAAAATATTGAAAAGACATTTATAAGGGTCAGTTATATTCTATTGGAAATTTTAAATATTAATGATGTTATGTAGAACATTTATTATATTTTGAATTCATTGCAAAAGTATAGTAAACACATTAATGTGAAACGTAGTGTTGCATTCTTCATATTTATTAGCATGGTTTCTTTTATAAAAAAAACTATGTGGTTTCTGTCTATTCAGGAAAAGAACATGCGTTCGCGATTGACTTGCTATAGTCCAGGCTGTGAACCGGGATTTTAGCTATAATAAAAAAAAACATGTAAGTTCGAATCAAAAATTTTTTTTTGCATTAGCTTCACGAGGTTCTCATTCATACACCCTAAAACCTCTTGGAAACCCCAACCCCACCCATTGGGGGCGAAAATGTCCCGAAATCTCCAAGTTTTGAATTGTATTTTCTACAAAAAAAGGTATTTTGGCATTTCGAGTGCACTAAGGCGGTTTTTTGGGTCGCTGAACACGAATTCGTAGCCAGATTTACTTGCAACTAATCGTAGGGTTGGTCAAATCGACAAAATTGGCCAATTTCGCACCCCTAATATGTTATTTTGCAATTTACGAGTTTTAGGCATTTCGAATGCACCAAGGAAGTTTTTTGGGTCGCTGATCACGAATCCGTAGCCACATTTACTTGCAATCCATCGTAGGGGTGGTAAAATCGACGAAATTGGCCAATTTTGCACCCCTATATGTGATTTTGCAATTTGCGTGTTTTTGGCATTTCGAATACACGAAGGGGTTTTTTTGGGTCGCTGAACACGATCCCGAAGCAAGATTTACTCCGAAGTAATTTAAAATGCAAAAATAATAAAAATTAAGAAGCGTGTCAAATTAGCCATTTCTGTAAATTTTCCACCTCTACGATGACATTCGAGTAAATCTCCGGAATCGTATTCAGCGACGCAAAAAACCACCTTGGTGCATTCGAAATGCCTAAAACACGTAAATTGCAAAATAACATATAGGGGTGCGAAATTGGCCAATTTGGTCGATTTTATCACCCCTACGATGTAATGCAAGTAAATCTGGCTATGGATTCGTGTTCAGCGACTCAAAAAATCTCCTAGGTGCACTCGAAATGCCAAAATACCTTATTTTGTAGGAAATACAATTCAAGACTTGGAGATTTCGGGCCATTTTCGCCCCCACTGGGTGGGGTTGGGGTTCCCAAGAGGTTTTAAGGTGTATGAATGATCCTGAGAACCTCCTGAAGCTAATGCAAAAAAAAAATTTCGATTCGAACTTACATGTTTTTTTTTTTCCGAATCATAGCCTGGACTACTAGGTGGTAAAACATTTTTAATGTTGTATTTTGTTGTCCAATCCAAATAAATTTGATATCAAAAGGAACGTAAAACATTGATCGACGTGGTGTAATGTTTTTTGACATTATTTTGAAAAAATGGCCTCAAAATAACTGCAGTTTTGGGATTTTTTGTGTGGAAAAGTGGATTGATATTTTAATCCACTTTTCCACACAAATGTTTTCATCACAGCATGTACCTACATGGAATAATGCGTCCTCTAAAGTATGTACTTGTTTGAAATCAATACGATTTTACCCTTAAAAGCGTCCTAAATTTCATCGCGCTCATGGACTTCGCATAATATTCTCTTAAGATGGATATCAAAATGTATAATTTTTTGTTAGGGAGGGAAACATTTTGTGAAAATAATTTTATTGGACTAGAAACGGATGTTGCTATTGATTTTGAAATAGGTGTCCACAAGGCTGTGGAACAAATTTTGCTACGAATTCTGTACCTACGAATTACTGAAAATTAATAAGAACCTCTCATTTTTAAAAGTAACTTTACTAGGAAATATAAATTTGACGTGAAATTTGAACTGCTCGAGCGTTTTAATAGTGTGTGTTACCACCTCTAGCGTAATTGCAAGACCGGATTCATTGGGACATGCTTCCTATAAATTTGTCGATTTCTTCTTGAGGAAGATAATAGCACCTCTGCAGGATTTTATTATTGGCTAAAGCACCAAATCTATATACCTCTGTCCAGTTATGTTTTGTTGGATAGACTTTGAGCGAGTTATTTCCCGTAGCAAGGATCCTGGCACAACACAAAGCATCACAGAGCCCCGTGACCGGTTTGGCTTATTTTACAGGACCTCTTGAGTCTGAAAATAGGACGTTTCGCCATTCTTCTATCTTCCAGTTTTGGTGCTCAAACACCAATTTAGTCGATCGTATACGCTCAACCCGTAGCTATTGAGAAATATGTGAAATCTCTATGCTATTACATCCATTTACATTGAAAAAATTATTATCTACAATATCAATGCAAATTTAACTGAAGTTATATGTAATCCAGGATGCACTGACATACAAATGATTTATGTATTGAACGAGAGGGTGAATATGTCGAGGCATTAGTAGAATGAGTGAAAAATAAATTTCAATTCATTTCTACTATTAGTTATCATGTGTTTCATAAACACAAGAGATAAATGTTCATTCAAAATAAAAAGATTAGTAAAAAATAACAAAACCTAATTTTCAATAGAAATGGATTTAATTGCATATTTGAACGCAGTTTTTTGTTCTGATCAACTTCTTCATAACAATTTTCGATATTGTCAAATATGAAGGTACTTTTGAGTAAAATTCATATTCTTTGACAAACCCCATATTCGACTGAAAAAATTTAATACCTGATGATTGTATTTTAGATTTTAGAACATGCAGAACTTTTTATGAAGAATAACTTTAAAGCTTTCCATATAGTTCCAACTTAGTGAGACATATTGTGGTTTTATTTTGCTGGTTTATCCAAAGTAAGTTGTGGTTTTTTTTACGTTTTCAGCAATTTAAACGATGTATTTTAATGGAACAATCTTCTCATGTGATGCGTTTTGGATTTCGCCTTCTTCAGACATTTATTTATTGTTTACATTTGAACTAGAATTTATCAAAATATTTCTACATTAATCAGCTGTATGCCCAATGTGTATTTATAACAAAATTTTCTAGTTTTTTGTGAGCATTGATTTTAAAAATTATGTGTATAATAACTAACTTAGTTCGGTAATTATGTTCAAAATAAATTAATTTCTCATGAAATATATATAATAATATATAATATGGAGACATTTTTTCACGATATCAACCAATATCTTGATAGGGTAATAGCTTTCTGTATATTATAATAATAAATATACAGATATATCCAGAATACAAGATAAATGTACCTAATATTGTGGAGTCATTTCATCCATTACAAAACAATTTTTTTTACATTTTAGTGTCTATAGTGAGAGAATATCCAAGGTTTTGTGCATATTTTTCGATTGTTTAAACATGCAAATCAAGTCTGTAATTGCTAGAATTTCATAAAGTAGACGTGAAGACTAATATGTATTCTAAATATATGTTTTAATGATATTTAAATTAATTGTTTCAATGAATGCAGAATTATGTTTTATGAAATTCGTCGTATATATTCACATTATGCAATTCAGTGATGAAGGCACAAATTTTAATTTATGCTAATTATTTTGCATAAGCAGATGAAAAAAAAACAAATTTATAAGAAAAATATTCATTTACTTAGCCTTACAGTACCTACAATAATTTGCCACAGACAGAAGACCAATGAACAAAACAAAACCAAGTGAAATGTGATATAACTAAACTGATATTTATAAAGTGTTTCAATACAAATTTACTCTTTGAAATTGCAATTCATTTTGCTCACAATCATCATTGACTGTTTTGGTATTAATTGTAGAAATACAGGAAAGTAATCATGGAGGAACGTTACACAGTGCGACAACAAGTGACAATCGTGAAACTTGTTAATGAAAAGCATGGTTCGTATGCAATTGAATCGGTGAATGGCGGAACTCCAAAATATGACGTTATCAATCAAGATAGCCATTAGTACATTTCAACGTTCATTTTCACAATGGGCCAGAGAGCAGTTAAGAATCGGAACTTATACGCTGCTACGGAGTTGAACTGTGTTCCCCTCAACGCTCAGCCATAGCTTAGTGTTAGGCCATGTTGTAGCATTAGTCACGTGACCAACTCAGGCCGACTCTACCCAATACCCTCTATCGTAAAAGGCCTGTATGCTGAGCACAAACGACGGTGTGACATCATCAATAAGGGGCTTGGAGAAGAGACGTTCTCTGCGACATAATCGTTTAGACTTAATGGCGCGTACTCGGTATTGAGTGTGGCATTTGATAAATATTAGAATTAAACAAAGATTTAACTCTTTCTTGTGGAAAATTATATGTTGTTCCTGTTCCTAGGGTGTCCACGTATTTTTACCTGTCAATAAGCGTATATAAAAGTCTTATGATTGAATAAAGTGCATTACAAAATGGCTTCCCAAGTCAATTCTTATGTTGGCTCTACTTACGTTGTGTCGTACGTACCGTTTACTGACGTTTGATGGTTAATTACTTATGCCGATGTTCTAGCGTTAATCGTCTTTATTTAGGATGTTTACTCTTGATTGGACCTTTTTTGCCAAATAGAAAGGTTGATTCGGAAGAATTTTGTAGGAAACACAACTGCAGATCACGTTTTGTTATCTTGTCTTCTCTAATAATGTCACAGTTGTATGTATGTTTACAACATACGATGAATTTTATGAGGAAAGAAAGAGTCTAATCAATTTTTTTCACGCCCTCGTCTTGTGGAAAAGCAAATGTTGATTATTAATTCTTAGAATTACTGGCATAATTGCAATTATTTACACAACACAAACACATTCTGAGATAAAATGATACAAAATGAAAATAAGAATATTTCTTCAACAACGTATCGCCAAGAAAACCCGTAATAATAATCTTTGGTACCTTCCAAACAAACTATAATACAAACCACTATACCCAACTCATAAAATCAACTTCACTCGAATCTCTTAATCTACTTTTGTCAATTAAAACGAATATATTCATCGACTGACTGAAATAAGGAATTCTTCACTGACTGAATTATTTTTCGAATAAGGAAGAGGAAGATAAATCTTGCATAGACGCCTCGGAGATCCGTGCCCACGGGTGTCCCAGATTCTTACCGACTAGAACCGATCCCCCGTGATGTTGGTTCTCCTTAGTCTTCCTCATTTCTTTTCTGTTGAACGTCAGAAGATTTTTCACTCGTTCCTGCTGGAGATCTCCCATTAATCACTTGGAGTGCGACATACGGGCAGTTCCCTCCAATAGGCACGGTGATCTGCCTCGAATGGAGGATGATTACGGCATGAGAAATGTCACAGGTTGGCTCTGGTACAACCAGCGGTTGTTCCGCCCCCGCTTTAGCGAGTGCGACGACAGTTTCAGTCTTTTCGCGCCTGGTTTTCCCACACTCCCATACGAGTGTCACTCTATTGGGCCTGAGTTGGTCATATGATACGGGCGTCACGTGGTCAAGGTGATGACCTCCAGTAGAGATGGCTATGGCTTAGCTTACAGACGTGATTTCTTGTTTATAATCTCAAACCTCAAACTTACAACAAACTTTAGAGCACGTTGCTTGACATTCCTGTGTAAGGAATGTTTGATTACCGGCAACTGTGGTATCAAAATTTAATAATTAATAATAATGAAATACATAAGCAGGCGTTGAAAGGTCCAAATGAAGTTTGTACGGTAATTTGTCATTATTATTAAATGAAAAGAATAATTACTTAGTTTTTATACCACTTTTGAAAATAACATGAAAACTTTGCTATAGTTCCAAAATCAAAGTATCATTAACAAACAGATACATTATTATTTTTAAATTAATTTTGTATCTGTATTATAATGCCACTTGACTGTTAAAAGTGCAGTAGCTTCATGTTATTTTGAAAAGTGGCATAAAAGAGAGGTAATTGTTCTTTTCAATTAATCGTATTATTTTTCATTTTTAAATTGCGTTTTCTGAATAATTGAACATCTTGCAGTTAAGACGTTGTTCTTCCAGAAGAGTGACACAAATTCAACTAATAATAAACACGGTACTATTATTCTTTATCAAGTCTAATTTTTCTTTGGTAAACATATAAAAAAAACCTCTCAATGTAGTAAAAGCAGATATTAAATTATGAATTTTAGAAAATAACAGCGTGTTTCAGCTAACAACAACTTAAATTTATCATAACAAGTCATATAAAAGTACAATTAAAATTACAAATTAGATAATTAATAGCAATCCTTTATAATAATTAATATCGAAGCCAATGAGAACCTACCAATATGCAAAATTGAGTCGTCAAGGGCGTCTAGGAGAACATAACACAATACTTCAAAAAAGAGGAAAAATTTGACTTCGAAATTCAACGTTTATTAAATATCTCAGGCTAGTTGACATTGTCAAGGTGTTACCTAAAACAATTACAAGATTAATTAGTATATTCATTAAAAATATTATTTACACAAGGTTTTGAAGGCTACTTAAATACAAGATTAACACGAGAGCTTCACAGTTTCTCTAATTAATATATTATACATAAATAACATAAACGGTAATACAGGTAATTTTATAACATTACCATACATTCCGGAGACCTCAGAGAATATTAAGAAATGCTTAAAAAAATATGATATAAATGTTGCGCATAATAATGTTTTACAAATCTAAAACCTTTAATACCATAATAAGATTCTTGACCCAGGTATGAATTATATATACATTCTCGGGAAATAGGTCACATTAACACTTATGCTTCATATTTTCTTGTCTTTACGTACGTTTTGGTCTCACGACCATCATCAGAAGACTTATTATGTCTAAAACTGGATTACTTAAAACTAATTGTATTACACAAAGCGTCCAATTTCAATTAATATGGCCACGTCATGGAAACGAACAGAAACACAAATAATCGAAATTGTAACACCTCACATAAAACGTGACTCCAAATCTGTAAATCATAGGACAGATATTCAAACTCTAAGTCACATTTATACTAACTTAATTAAATAAAAACTCTTGCAAATTCCTACATGCCTCTTTATAATGTTAAAAGTATATTTTAGGTAGAATGTCAAGTACCTATATCTCCAGTAACTGACAAACCTTTTTCTATTAGCTCATAAATCTAACATCTGGTTTGAAAGTGAATACTTAAAATTAATGGTCTCGTTTCTAGTCGTTCACGCACTTTGTTGACATGAACACGCATTTATTAAAGGTTCTGCTTAACAGTGGATTCTTGATATATTATAATGTAACATTGAGGTGTTACAATTTCGATTATTCGTGTTTATGTTCGTTTTGGCGACGTGGGCATTTTCATTGAAATTGGTGCGATAAGGACGCTTTGTGATGATACAATTAGTTTCAAGAAACCACGTTTTAGACATTGATACGTCTTTTGATGATGGTCGTAATACCGAAACGTACGTAAAAACGGAAATAATAAGCATATGTGTTAGTGTGACCTATTTCACAAGAATTTATATATAATTCATACCTGGGTCAACAATCATTATTACTAATTAATATAATATACCAAATCATTTTCTATATAACTTCTGGAGCTTTTAAACCTGAAACTTATACTTATACTCATGATAGAAATTTGGAAAAGATCGCATTTTGGAAACATAACTTGTATTTCCTTATTGAAGATTTGTCGATGTGCAGTTTGAATCGCAGCATGTTTCTTTGGGGATATTCGAAGTTTCAAGCCACCGAGTCTGCTTTGTGCACTTCGAGCATCAAACGTCCAATAATGATTGCAGTAATAGAGCAGTATTTATGCGAAAGCATTACCATTACGAAGAACCTCTCTAAAAGTCATATGATGTCGTCGGCGGAATCTTAGTTACACGAATCAATTATCATATCAATGTAATAGTGAATGTGGTCAACCTTAGAGGATTTTAAAAACATTCGGAAATGAAACAACCCTTACATAGTGAGGGAAGTAAATATGAATAATTAAGAAATCAAGGTATTAAAATTTTATAATTAATAGTAATGGGTACGCATAAGTATATAATTAATATAAAAACAAATAAAATCAGAAGAAAAACAGCAACAATCTCAGTGAAACAGGAGAACAGGTACAGCTATTAATAACTCAAATTATTAGAGTCAATAAGCTTCCATATTGGATGTCTACGCAATAACAAAAACAATGTCGGTTATACATCATTTGAAACTCTTGAAATCGAATCTAAACTATTCTTTCTTATGTAATGAACGTATAAGCCAGACAATCCTTCAACAATAGAGTTATATTGCAGGTATTAACTGGACTCAGTGAGGTATTTTAGTCAAAGTACTTTGAATAATAAGCCATTACTTAATTGCAACAATTGTAATTATCACAACGAACAATTGAGTACTTTTGAAAGATCTTAAACACAAATCTTGCTTCTGCTGGAAAACAATTAAAAGGAATTCCATAGCAGTTATGAGCGAATCGGATTAATTGTAGTCGATAAACAATATGCTTAATAAAATATCACATAAAACATTATAAAATTTCGTTCCATTAGTAAACAATGTCTTCAAATTATGAACGAATTCAACCGCAGATATAAATTTGAAATGTTAAATCTAAATTTAGCAATTTTGCAATGTTTATCTAACATGCACAATGCTCCAATATAGAATCTGTGTAAGAAGAATTTAATATACTTTAAACACAATAATATTTGATAAATATTACGTATTTCGGCAACTACGCTCCCATCAAAAACTTTTTAATATTCTTGAAATTACCAGTGAAAGACTCTTTGGTTTGTTTTAGAACTTTAAGATCTACTGAAAATGCCGAAATACTTATTAGGGTAAATATTTTTTCAGGGTGTATCATGTTTTTTATATGCCATGGTCCTGATGTGAAAAATTTTAAAATTTCCCTAATATTATAGCTGTTGATGACAGGTAAGCAAACTTATCTAGGATTTTACGGTATGCCTAGATAGCTTTATCGGCACTTCTTTGGTTTTTATTAGTCACCATTTATAGTGAATATGCGCGTATCGAGTTTATTGCGCAGTAGAGGTATAGATTCTGAGAACCACCAGTCATTTCATACTACATATGTTTGTTGTTGCAAATGAGAAGAAACAAGTAAAGGCTCGGCAAGACGTCAAATTACACTCTATGTTATGATACTGAGAGTTCATTTGAATAAATAGGAGTAAACAATAAACAGATTGAAATTATGTGTTTTGAAATTCTGTTTGTACTCCATGTATTATTAAGAAGAAGTGAGCGTTAGCGAAGTCTTGCCGCCTTTCAGCTCTTATGGCACGTCTTAGTTTCTATGTAGCGGTCAAATTACTCAAAGTTTTCACAGAAGATAGATTTACTAGTTCGTAAATTAAATGTCGTACCTTCTTCCGTTTTCTAGTACATGTAGTACGTAAAATTAAAATTGAATTTTATTGTCAAATACGAAACACTCGCTGCTTTCTTAACCCTTCGGGCATGCGCAGAGTACTGACAGAACCACCTAGCTATAACTTTTTGGTATCAGGTGAATTGTCAACATCTTTGGATTACAGTTCCAGTCCCCATTTATCCTCTTAGTGATTGAATTTCAAAAATTCTTTTCTTAGCGGATGTTTACGTTGTTAAAGGACCTACCTGCCAAATTTCAAGTTTGTTGACTTTATAGTTCCGGATAATTTCGTCAGTGGTATTTCTCTTATGCATAGACTAACAGATTACACCCGTAGAACTTATAATGGCTTCGGCTTTGCCGCCGCGATGTCATTCCCCGAATTCCAGGATTTAGATACATAATACGAATGCTTTGAAATGACAGAGATATCTATGTTATGGAGTGATCTGATACGGACATTCTGTGACCGTTAATGTGTCAGCTGTTTGCCATGTAAACGTAACAGATGTCTTGATTGAATGTGTGGTTTTTAACGGATAGTCTGAGCTGTGCACTGATCTCTATTATGGAGCTGCGTCATTTAAGCGTTACCTTATACAGCATGTTCCGGAACTACCTAATAAAAATTTGATTTTCGATTTGGACATCGCATAAAAAGTTATGGCTCTTAAAAGATGGCACCTGAAATGTAGGTTTTATTGATTATCTCAGAAATGACTCAACTTAAAATCAAATTTGGCGGGCAGTTGTGTTAATTCTATAATATTGTCATCAGCTCAATTGTTTACATCTTTCCATAGGCTACGGTAATAAAAATGGTATTCTTTTCTTCCCAACCTTCGGATGCTTAGTTCAGTGTTTTATTTTACTATGCAAAAATTGGAAGAGATACAATTTTTGAAGAGAAAAAGTTTTGTGTTTGATGGGAATACCTAAAAATTTTTTGTCCTGAAAATTTTGAAAAAAGGAAAAGTTGTCCTTTAAAATTTAATAGGCGTAGTTTATATCAACATGTTACGGTAAAGTATACAATGGGGCAATAGGTCAGAATGGTCAGACTAGGTAAGCACTAACTGCCCACCAAATTTGTTTTTTTTAAGTTTGATCATTTCTGAGATAATCAATAAAACCCACATTTCAGCTGGGATCTTTGAAAGGCCATAACTTTTTATTGGTGGCCAACATTTTTATGTGAAACATCGCCCTTCAAATCGGCCACGGGTCACCGTTTTATTTTTACTAGTTCCGGAACATCCTGTATAATTTGTGAAAAATGTCAAAATATAGCGATTGCCTTTTATTACTTTTGGCAAAATTTCAAGTCCGTCGGTTTTATTTTTCCGGAGATTCCGTAATGAATGAGTCAGCGAGTCAGTGCTATTTCTCTTGTATGTATTACATATAAATAGATAGATTACGTTGAATTTTCTAGGTAGAATCGGAATCGGTATCTATAAAATATAGATTATAGTAATCGGTGAATAATTGTTAAACAACTACCTCCATGGGTAATAGGTACCTTGACAGATATTGCGTTACAAATAATACATTCATCAATGGAAGAAATCATTACAAATAGCCATCAAGTAAAACTCAGATCATATAAAATGATGTAAACAAAGTTGCTAAGTTGCTTCGATCGTGCTTTTGCTTTCATCCTCTTATAGTCAAGCTACTCACTTATAATCTTATGGTATGTGCGCTTCCATGAGAGAGTTATAACTTATGACACACATCATCGTTTCATAATATGCAATCGAAAATGCAACTTTAAGTTTAGGTAAGATCCACATCTATAATACACAGGATGACCAAGGGTTAAACCGCCAAACGTTTAGGATCGATTTCTTAGATAAAAATAAGATTTATTTCTTCCAATAAACATGTGTCCTAACTTGCTTCGTTTTTGAGATACAGAATGTCATGTTTTTTAGAAAAAGTCAGTTTTTTATTAATTGCCTACTCAAAAATGTTTTGCCAGATTTTGATAAAATTTTGTATGCTTATTTCCGGTAATAAGGGGCTGCTTTTGATGTAATTAGAACAAAATTAATAATTCCAGTGCCGTCCCAGGGGGCAATCTAATTTATATTAGGACAAATCATTGGCGATTCCGCAGACTACGCATAAACGCATCTAAAATGAATTAAAACCCGTATTAATCAATGAACATCACACAGGCTGTCAAACTTTGACTTAAACAAACCCTCAATTGAGATTGTACCCGGCTACCTTCATCTGATTTTCGTTGAAATTAATATTTTCCTATTACATGCAGGGTCTCAAAAACGTAGCGAGACACGAAAAAAATTGAAGAGGCAAAAAAATTGCATTTTTGGTGGCTTAATCTACAAAAATAAACATACAAAAAACAGTGGTGTACAACGATTTGTTGTTATCAATTAGATTAACCTCAGGGACGCCACTGGAATTAATAATTTCATTCTAATTACATTAAAATGAGACCGTTATCATCGCAAATAACCATGCAAAGTTTTATCAAAATATGCCTAAAGGTTTTTGGGTAATTCTCAACTCATCGAATAATATTGGTACGAACAAACTTCTAAAAATGTGGGCCCTCGAACCTCACTTTAGTAAATACGTATTTAAAAAACGCGATTGAGATATACTCACCAGAACTTATGACTCGTATAAGTATGAAGGAAGCTTATCATGAACTAGAAGAGCACCATCATGTAATCATAGTACTATGATTATTTTAATTATTGTTAGTCTTGTTAATGTGATAATTTTAATTGTGTGCATTTTAACTATGATGTAGTCATTCTTAATTTCAACGGAATTTTATTTTAAATTTGTTTGTATGTAAGTCATGTAACTACTCTTGATTCAATTTAAATCCATTTTGAATATAACATGCTTTATACATTCTTATGTACTACAGAATTTTCTTTTTTCTAATACTACCACATACAATTAATTCTATTGCATAACAATTTCACAACAGATTAAAATTGTATTGTTTGTTATCATTAATCATACGTTCTATTATACATATTATATATCCTGTCCTGTTATTCTCATGAAATTCAATTAACATGCTTTTCCTGGACCTAAATTTCGGAAAGTGATCATATTGTCTAATTCGTTACAGTGAACTAGTGGTAGTATAAGTGAACTAGTTTCTTCATAAAACATTTGAGTAATATTGTAAATATCTCAAGAAAGTAAAACAAGTGAACAAAATCAAAAGGAAATTGAGGAAAGGTTACATACTTGTCCATAATAGGATCATATTCTATCTGTGTGCGCAGTATTCATGTTTTCACTAAGAACTGTTGTTCGATATTCTGATTCTCATTTGTTAAATCGTGGAAGGCTATCAGAACTTGAAAAACAATTATCCACATATTTCATTAAATTCTTATCAGTGCGATAGCTTATTTTCCTAAACACATAAACATAAAGGATCCCCTCCATGTCTTCCAACTTATCGTCGAGATGTGTACATACTTCTTACTGCCAGTCGTTTAATATAAGATGCAGATAAAGCATTACCGATCGTTGCTTGAATCACTAGGGGTTGATTTCTTCCTCCAGTAGTTATAATAGTGGACCCAAAGTGAATTGATTATTCTTGGTGGTGCTAATATCTGTTTCCTCTTTGTACGGTTACTTGTTCACGGATACTTGTTTGCGTTACTGTCTTTGAATGTCGAAAGTTTGTGAAAGTCTCAAGATGCCAGCATCTGCATCGTCCTATTGCTCTTCAAGTGCTGGGGAAATTTCGATATCCGATGATGGGGAAATTGACGGAACGGATTACTTATTGAGCAGCACTATCAAATTGGACGAAAATTTCTTTCAAGTTTTTGGTAAGTACTAAATCTGACCTCAAATGGGTTGTAACTACTTGATGTAATACGTGATTGAAAGGTAAATATCGAAAGTGAACTGAATTTAAATGTATAGAGATACATAATGATTCGAATAGTTTCCAGAATCCATGTTAGAGGACAGGAGTTTGTTTAGAAATCTTATTGGTACCATCCATTCTCATTTAGGAGATATCATAAGTAGAATAATAACATTAATAGTGGTTTTAGCAAAATTGACGTTTGACTGGAAAGCATGAAACATCATTTTTCCAAATGCTTAAAAAAATGGAAGTATCTTGTATTATAAGTCAACTCTAAATGATAATCTCTGCTTTATCGTCTATGAATACATGGAAAGGTACTCCATTGATCATATAAACACTTGCAACTTGTCGAATTTGATAATCAGGTGCCTCGTGTAAGATAAAGATCTTGGCATAATGAGTTCTATCAAATATTCCATAATATTGATCTAGCACCTGCTGCTACCTGACATAGGTATATAATCAAAATTCTCATTAAGTAGGATTGTATGTGGTGATCCTCGTTTGGTTTATGATTATGTATTTGAATAAGAAGCAATAAAGTTTTCCACCTATACCGTAACTATCGCGAAAAATCTTCGGCATGTTAAGAACTGAAGAACTATGATCATACCAACCGCCATAATTTTTCATCACTTTTTATTCTGCTCTGACTCTATTGAAGGATACATATATTATTCCATTAAAACACTGTGTTCTGCCGCTGACGTTTCTTCCTAAGGAATGCATATTTTATAGAATCATTAGCGGGCATCATTGAGCAAAAAGAGGAACATTGTTCTTCCCAGGTGGAGGCCTTTTTGATTTCCGTTCTTAGATGATTTCTAGTGTTCACATGAAGGTCACCTCCTTGCTTTAGCAGCAGTCTTTGGGTATTCCTAAATGAGGTTTCTACTTATAAGTGAATAAATATAGTTTCTTTGGAACTGTCGACTATCTAACATAAAAAAATGAATTTAATTCCATAAGATCTTTTTGAGTGATCTTCCACAAGCAAAGTGCGATGTCGTGTATTTCGCCACGGATGCAAGGATAGGCACCCAGGAGTTTATAATCATCTGAGTGAAGAAATATAGTTTCTTTGGAACCCTCGACTATCTAACATAAAATTTATTTAAATCTCTAAGATCTTTTTCAATGATCTTCTGCATGCAAAGTTTGATGACGTGTATTTCGCCCTGTTTGCAAGACTGAGTACACCAACTATAAATAACAAATAATAACCATTATCCACTACAAGTACTGAGGACCTTTCGGCTACAAAATAGCCATCATCAGAGTAAAGTTTATTCACAGTGTGAACTGTTTTATAGTTTATTAAGGGGGTTCGGTAGAGTTAACGGGGGGAAATATAAGAAGAGCAGGCGAAGGGCGAGAGCGGAGGTCTGGCAACGCTATAAATATTGCCGGCTGGAGTTGTATACTTAAGCACATGTAAAAATAATAATGGTATAGTTGTCGTCGACTTTTCGTGTTTTCATAAGTTAATTACAATTAATAAAATTTATAAATTGAGAATTTTAAGCTAGTTTTTCATAGAAATAATTAGTGGGACTCGCCCCAACTTGCACAGAATATTATTGAAATAATGTTCTTTTTTAATCTGCAGATTTAACCACGTCACTATAAGCTTTCATGTTAAAATGTTGTTTTTTTGACTCGATATATTCAAAAATGGTGTAGTGAAACCATCCAAAAAATGAGGCGTATTCTTATATTGTTATTCTATGTAAAAATTTCATCATAAAAAACTATCTCTACCGAACCTCCTCAATGATTTACCAAATTTGGTACAGCAATTAATTCATTAGTGAAGCAGATAGAGGTTACACCAAATTGCTTTATTGTACAAAGGTTCATAAGTGGGCTCTAATTCGCGAAAAAAAATTTTTTGGTATTCAAACAATAATAACTAAGAAACGGAAAACGTTTTTGTGCAATTCACATGCGCAACTATATGTGACATATAAGTACAAAACCTTTGTTTTTCTGTTGAGGATGTGAAGAAAACCCTTTATGGGTAGGTTATGAGCTTTCGAGTCTCAAGGTCTACTGTGAGAGTCACCATTCCAGGCATACTCACTAAAAACTACCCCCTTTGTAGGCTATTGCCTCCGGTGACACTTAGGTCTGCTGGCCCATTGTATCTCGCCTATGTTTTGTTTCTTCACGGTATCCACTCGAGTATTTTTGTACCTTGTACGAGTTTGTACTAGTCCTTAACTGAGTGGAAACTGTATAATTCTGGTTCGCCGTTAGGCTTTCCAAAAATTGACCTTCTTTTGCGAAACAGTGCCTCGCATTTACACAGTATGTGTGTCACTGTTTATGTATCCTTACCGCTAAGTCTGCATGTCAGGTCGCCTTTGTACAGTCCCATTTTGTTTAGGTGCTCTTTTACGACTTTTATTTTTTCCCTATTTAGTACTAATAGGTCTGTCGTTCTTTTGTCACACGGGGCTTTGATGTATTTCTTCCCATGTTCGTTTCCTGGATTTTTTTCCATTCTTTGTGGTTTTCCATGATCCAGTCCTCTAAAGACCTTCGTGCTGTACGTTTTGGTACCCCCGTGGTCTGTTCTGGATCTGGAGATTTCTCCGACCCTCTTTTTGCAAGTTCGTCGGCTTTTTCATTGCCTGTCGTTCAAAAGCTTTACTTTCTATATCTATTCCCAGAGTACTGAGAACATTTCAGCTTCCCTGAACTTACCTTCCGATATTGCAGTTAATTTGTAATAAGCCCAAAGTAAAATAGTACCTTCTTAAAGATTATTGAGAATGTAATTGATCTTCAGATTAGGATGTTTGATCGACAAATTAGAACAAAAATTATCGATGATGAAAGTAGTAAGTTTTCGTCATCAGAAACGAATTGTTATGATCAATCCTATCTTTCAAGAGTTCACCATAGTTCAACAGTTGATTATGCTTTAGTTCCTGAATACTAACCACAATTTCGAATATATTGAGTATTTTGGACATGTAATACTGCTTTTCCTTCAAGGGGTATTACCTAATTCTTTACATGGGTGTTATATTAAGATCCTAGATAATTCCTATAAATAGATGTAATCTATTATTAATGATACCATTGATTACATTAATCAATGAACAAAATATTTGTTGAAGAGGCAAACATTTTTGATAGGAATTTCAGTTTAATTTCGAATGGTCACGTTAGGGATTACGCATAATAGTCAAATATTATCAGATGAATGGCTGGATTTCAGTTTAATTTCGAATGGTCACGTTAGGGATTACGCATAATAGTCAAATATTATCAGATGAATGGCTTCGAGAAAGTCAACTCATCAAATTGTAATTATGACTAAGGAGTAATATGTCTCGGCTTATTCATAATCATTATTGCCACTACAAAGATAACATATTTAGACAATTATTATATGTAAAACTTAACATGAACTTTCGAATATGATTGATGATCGAAAAAATACCTATCAATACTAATTTTTGAGAATAGATTTTACGTAAATTGATTGCATAATAACACATCGCTCATCAGAAGCCGACACTATTATGACAGCATTACATGCTTATTGGAATATTCCTTTAGGAAGTTATTAATCAAACAATATTGTTTTGAATTCCGCAATTATTGATGAATCTGGATAAATATTTAGGTAGCACGTGTGTTCGAACCACGTGAATCGGGTCTATCGCTAGATACAACGATATACTGGAAATCCTAAATTTGGAATCTCTTCAAGACATTGTGTAAATATTGAACAAAATTAATAACCACTTTCAAGTTACTTTCGACAATGGGATATTTATTTGAATAAAGTAACAAAAACGTATCGGAAATTATTCACGTAAGATATAGAGAATGACAAATGGTATTGCCATTTAAAATTTGTGAATTATTGTGGTATAAAATGGATCAGACTATGATTCATAGCTTGATTTTTGTCGTATTATCCAGTTGAAATAACTAAATGGAAGTTAACGCATCCCACTTATAGTAAATCATCATAATTGATAGTGAATTTACTTGAATAGGTAAATAATATCGTAATTAACAGATAATGAACCCAATCGCTCACTGACTTCTTCCCTCCCTATTGTTAGCAAAATAGCTTTCTAACACTTGAAATGTCTGATTGTAGGAACAGAAGATATATTGGAAATGATTTAGAAATAGCTAGTTAATAATGATTCTTGACCCAGGTATGAATTATACAGGCTGGGCCAATCAAAACGAAACACGGCCGATATCTCATATACCGTTCGTTTAAACTAAAATCGCTCGGACCCGTCGATTTTTATTTCCTGGGGGAAAGATTTGGGCATCTACGACTAGCGCGCAGCTCATTAAAAATAATCCCCTTTTTATACCACTAGCGCGGGGTCGGTACACGACCAGCGCGCGAGCTACCTGCTGTATACCTGCACCCGTAACCTTCTTTTATGTGATCAAAACAAAATTAAAATGCACTTTTTTTTTGCAAATAATTTTTTTTAATTCATCAAATAAAAAAAAGAGGATCTTAGCCTTTTTGATTTTTTTTTCTAATTTGAACCAAACTCGTAATATACATTGGTATTCAATATAAGCATAGATATGGTGCGGCTGATAGATTCTTTTGCAACATTTTTATTTTGTGTTTTTTTGGGGGGTTATTTACATAATTATATACAAATGATTTGATTAAAAAAAGCCCATCATCATGATATGTAATGCAATCAATTACTATTTGGACTTTCTCAATTTTTATATTTTATTCAGATTTAATTTTAATTTATCTATTCTAATTTTCAACCATTTATTATTGTTATGTGCAAAATGGAAAGGGTTACGTGTGATCGATAACTATAGATCTAGAAAAGACAGTGCAATTAATGCAGGCCAACGTAGGAGGTATGTATATATAAGTTGCAATGTCGCCGTCGAATCATTCACACAAGAAGATCCGAATTTCCAGTCATTCCAAGTGATTCCAACGATCTATATGGACGCCACATTTGAGTATTGTGTCCAACATTTCCACCAACTTTTTATCATCCATGGAGTGAAAAACAACAACTAAATACCGCTGTTGTTTTGTTTGTCAAAAATAACTTACGACATTCTATTTCAATCAATAATTGATAAATGTTGGGAATATCCGTGGATATTTTTTCCATACAAGGCTATTGTGGATTTTGAATAGGCAATTCAAGATTAGTTGAGATCACGTTGGCCTGGATTGATAAACCATGGCTGTTTATTCCACCTCACCCAGGCGTGGTTCAGGAAAATTCATGAATTTGGTCTCGTTCGAGAATACAAGAATAACCAATCTGTGATTGGAATGTGGCTCAGATGGACATTTGGCATACCTTTTCTACGACCAGACGAGGTACAAGAAGCCTATCGTATCATGGAACCGTACGTTGGTTATTTGTCACAATTGGAAAGATTTTACGGTTATTTGAAGACAAATTACATGTATAACGACGCAAAATATTCACCACAGATATGGGCAACAGACAATATTTGGAATTGCGAAACAACAAATGCATGCGAATCATTTCATTCGCACTTTAACGTATGCTTTTCCAGTGCGCATCCAAACATTTATGAATTCATCGGAGATTTAAAAGAATTTATTGTGGAAGCACAAATATGTATACCGCAGGTAGCTCGCGCGCTAGTCGTATACTGACCCTAGCGGCTTTAAGAGGCTTTGCGCGCTAGTCGTCGAACCCCAAAGATTTTGCCTATATCATCAACCTTGTAACTTTCACCCCTTCGCAGGAGTGTGCCTTAACCCCAAAATCTTAAATGGGAATAGGGGTTGAGTGGTAACTTATTTTAAAGGTAATCAAGTTCTCTTTTGAACGCATCTTAGTTTTACAAATTTGATGCAGCCGTTTTGAGAAAATAAGGGGAGAATGATGAAAAAAAAATTATAGCTCGATGTAAAAATGTTTGATCTGTTTTTTTTCGCTCATTTTCAACTCTGCCTCTCCAACCTCTCGCAGAGGTAAGCTTGAACCCTTAAATTAAAATGGGATTAGAAGTCAAAGGTCATTAAAATGTCTTTTCACGGCCTAACAATTTTTAAGAATTAAATTAAGTTAGTTAAGTCAACACTGATTTGTATCGATTTTTCGTTAATTTTACGTAATAAGATTGTTTTTGCGGAAAAAATTATTCTTTTTGAGCTTAGCTCACGGTATGATTTAGGTATACGAAGAACGATAAGACACAAAATGTAAATTTCGTTTATTCATTGTTCATGACAATAAGGGCTGAAAGTGTTGGCCTCCTGCTTCCATACAATAATAGAGATTATGTTCAAAACGGTCCCTGACATTATGAAGCATTTCTGTAATGAACTATGTTACATTGAGATTATATTCAAATGGTTCACATAACATTGTATTCTACAACTCTAGGTCTTATACTGACACATGCTGTCATCCTGTCATCATATAGCTGTTTCGCTCTCTCATTCTGACCGAGGTATATAATTACAATAGTATAGAATAGAAATAGATTTATTTTCTCAATAATAATTGTTACAGATAATAACAAGCTAGAAGCTAGAAAATAACTTAAGAGAATACAAAAAAAATTGTAAACTATGAAATGTAATGACAAAATTAATGAACTACGCTTAGTATACCAAACTTATCCAAATATTCATTAACACCGTCTCACTATCACATTGGATATTTTATTTTTAAATTTAAAGAAATTCTTCATACTTTGAATATCAATTGGCAAGTTTTTGAAAAATTCAATGCACATATCAGAATAATTTTCATGTGTGAGTGTGAACGTACGTGCTGGCTATACAGTGTCACCATTAAAGTACGCACCATATGGACTTTTTTTTTCAAATTAGCTTATCATCAGCAAAAAAAAACGTACTGCCATCTTCCATCTCATAAATATCGTCTGGAAGGACAATTTCTTCCGCACTTGACGATTCTTTAAGCGACCCTCGGGCAGCACGTCGAATCCAGTTGACTGTTCTTTTGACAGATGAGTACAACGGAACAGCAGCAATCAATTCATATCCCCTGTTTTTAACAGGTACTATTTCTACTTCATAGAGTGTCCTCACTGGCACATCCTCTTCTCGAGCCCTTTTACGAGTTTCGGCAACTCGCTTCTTCACATGTACGGCAGCGGTGTAAGGTTTACAATTGTTGTTAACAGTATGTTGCATGATACCGTTAGTGGTCACCATAGCTCCTTTACACTTCTCAGACTTATCTTTGGAGTATGTTACTGTTTTTCGCCACTTTATGCTTTCCATAAAAGTAGCCTCTATAAAAGGCAAGTGGCCCCTTTGGTACTTTCGATAAACTCAAGCTCAGAATTATCCATGGTGAAAATATCGGAGGATGGACAAAATTTCATATCTGGGGAATTGTCACTACAAATGGAAGTTCTTCTAGGTAGCATAATTGGCCCACTTTTGTATCATCTATATTAATGATCTACCTGAAGTTATTTCTGATGCTAGAAAGTTACTTATTAATTATGCAGATGATAGTAACATTAAAGTATCTGCAAATTACCTTTCAATTCTCGAAACTGAAATTGCCTCTGCGCTCTCAAAGATTGATCTTTGGTGTAGGAATAACAAACTCACATTGAACAAAAGTATTACAAACAGCATCATCTTTACGCCAAGCCATAGTAGACTGTAAATACCAGAAACATTAAATCTAAATAATTACATTTTGGAAATTAGGGATTATTCGAAATGTCTTGGAGTAAATATAGATCTAAACCTCAAGAAGAAATCAAACAACGATTTAAAAAGCTGAGTTCTATCATTTATAGTTTACGGGTCATGAAACCACAACTTGAGGAAAATACATTAAACGTTTTTAATTACCCCAAATTTCAATCTCTGTTGAGTTTTGGGGTAATTTTTTGGGGTAACAGCTACCAGGTTGAGATGATATTCGGGCAGCAAAAAAGAGCCATACGAATAATCTTTGGATTAGGGTATAAACAAAGTTGTAGAGATTTTATCAAGACAAACAATTTGCTTACTGTTATTGGGATATACATTTATCAATCCCTCCTTCTCACTTTCAAACAGAAGATTTTTTGTAGATTTCAAAAAATCTTTCAATTACAACACAAGTAACATTTCATATTTATATCCAGCACATACGCTTACACTCACAGCGAAAAATTATCCCTATACGCGTCAAATGTTTCAACAACTTGCCAATTGATATTAAATGTATGAAGGATTTCTGTAAATTTAACAATAAAATAGTCAATATTATAATGCAACACAGTTAATGAATACTTGAATAAGAAATTTTTTTTTTGTATTTTATTTTAAATTTCTACTGTATTGTTTGACTTGTTTTCTTTATATCTTGTTAATATTCTGCAACAATTATTCTTGAGAAAATAAATTTACTTTTCCTTTACTTTACTTTACTTTTACATTGCATTGGGTTATCTCAGTGGGACATCTATTCCCAGGTAGATGGCGTTTAGCTCTGGTTTCCTCTGGAAATTTTGCCAATGGGATATTTATACCTCTGCAGAGATGTCGAACAGCAATACTGCAGCTTTCTCGTTCCGCTGATGAGCTCGAGAGAGCGAATTATCAGCTGTAGTGTTACTAATCTATAGAAATCAAATTACCTTCTTCTGGTTTACTTTTGTTTGATTTATTATTGTTTATCATTCTTCTTTAATTTGGAACATTAACATTAACATTTGAATTAAATTAAATAATGTATTCTCATCTTGTAAGATAATTTGTTCTCGATATTATGATGAAAAATCAACATGCACAACAGAAATAATGATTCAACAGACATAATTACTGATAATGCATCTTTTTCTAATAAGATATGAGACATATTAATGAACACACTTATATTTTATTACTGCACAATATCGATAATATTAACTAGTTCTCAGTAGGTTCTGCTCTGGTTCTGCTAATTCGTATGACATTGCAAAATGTCACTTTTTCCTTCAGTTCATGAGCCGTCGTCCCCGTGACAAGATTGCCTTATCGAAATAATGAGTGATATTAATTGATTTTATTAGGTGCAATTTTATATTAATTTACCATGGAATACATACGCTACGCCATTCAAGGTAAAAGATATTCATCCAGGTCCCATAATGGATTTTAAATGTATTTAATTAATTGTACTTCATGCTTGTTTATAATTTGTAAGTTCAATGATAACATTGCTAATAATATAGTGAAAATTGATGTTGAAAATTATCAATATTATAGAAAAAAGCTTGTATCAAAGCTTTATTTCTATGGATTCGGCTTTTACCTACTTTATGTAAAATTCGTTTAAAAAATATATAGGAAAGTGAATAAAACACAAATTTAAATTTAACACGAATTGTGAAGTGTATTTGCTTACAATTGTTCCCTCACACAGTGACATATTTTTAACGAGTTTTCAACTCACCTCAACTCGCTTCTAAGCAATTAAAGTTTGTAGTTCATGTAAATTAAAATTTGTATTTTATTTCTCTATTCTACATATTTTGTCCGCATATCTTTTGTATTTGAACATAGAGCACAGTTTAAAACAGAACCGAAAATTAAGATAAAAACATACTAGGCGTTTTTGCTTGACGTTTTTTAGTTTGGAGTTCGTTTAAATTAAAATTTGTGCTTTATTTCACTATTCTACATTAGACCGGTAAAGTTATTCCGATTCCTGTGGGTATTATTACAATGCAGAATCGTTGGGGTACCGTATAGGAAGCTTAAATCCGAGTTTTCGACCATCACACCCTTGCAGCTTCTCCGCCATCTTGGATTAAGGGGTGAATTCGTGTTTCGTGAATAAAAGATTTTTGATTTTATCCACCATTTTTGACAAGAAAAATGAGTTCCACAAATTTGTATAATTAATATTTTTGAATATTCTCCAAATTAAAAAAAATGTTCATACAAAAGTTGTTAAACACACAATTACCTAGAATTTTGATTGAAATTTTTTTTTCATGAGTGCAATAATTTACTTACTGTAGCAGCTGAAAGTGAAATACCGCGATTCCGAATTCATGTTGCAACTAACCTCACGCTCACTTAAATTCGGTCGCTTTTTCACCCTGTAGCATAATTTACTATTTTTATCATAAATTTATATTCAAAGATAAATGGCTTCTGAAAAATTGAAAACGATAAGACAGTTCCTGATTTTGTAATTCGAATCTAGAAATTTCAACATTTATGAGTGATGAAATGCTCTGAATGCATTTGCCGATTTCCAACTCTTTTTTACAATTAAAATTAGCTTCCCTCCAAATTCCCCTCTTCGAATGGAAGCAAAATTTTGCGTTACACTCTAGAATGTGAAAAGTATCAATGGCCCTATTTCGACTTTGTGTAAAGTAAATAATCCTTCAATGGAATTGAGACAGAAATAACAATATATTGATATTAACGAGTTTCTTGTAATTTTTTCATCTTCTTTATATTCACCGTTCCCAAAATATCCGTTTTGATGGGAAGTATAATAATAATAATTCCTCGCCAGGAATTTTTCGCTATCTTGTATAAAATAGTCTCTTTGCACAGTAAAATTATGCTACAAGTGTAGAATGAAAATCCAATATAGAAAATAGTCAATTCTAACTTGAAAAATGATAAGATTGCACTTAGTAGAGTTTTCTCTAGCACAATTTTAATGTTTTTTCAATAAAAATTGTAGGTAATTGTGTGCTTAACAACTTTTACGTGACAATCTTTGCGATAGCGCTAATAAAAAAAAGATATTGGAACGAAAAAACTTTTCAAGCCGCTTTTTACTTAAATAATCGGTTATTACTAGTTAAATATGCAAAATATTCAAATTTGTATAACTTCTTTTTCTAGTCGAATATGGTATCGGCTAATTTTTCGATAACACTAATTCACCCCTTAATCCATGATGACGGAAAAGCTGCAAGGGGTTGATGGTTGAAAACTTTGATTTGAGCTTCCTATATGGTACCCTAACGATCGCAATTTTTTTGTCTTTCCCAATGAATTACAATAATAGAACCTAAATAGACTGAACTACATATTTTGTCCGCATTGCAGCATAAAGCAGCAAATTAAAGTAATAACATACTAGGCTTTTTATAAGTTTTAATTGATCTATATTAGTAGGGGTTTATCCACAATAAAAAAATTAATAATTCAAATGATAAATGTGAAGAATGAGTCTTAAATATTCAAGTTGAACATTAAATAAACTAAAAGAACTTACATCAGAAGAATAAACAATGATAATATTTGCGTAATTTTTCCTGATTTCTGTTAATATTCTTTGAGGCCTGGGAACTCATTAGTTATTCATGACAATAACATAGATTTAAAAGATGCCACACAATTTTATGTATAATTGTTTAGTCAGGTGCTATTGATTCTTTAAGATTTCGGAGAAGTGAGAGAGTTTAAATATTATTCGTTACTACAGATACTACGAGAAACAACAGATTCTCTCATATCACAATATGCAGAGAGTTACCAAATTTGATTGTTTAAAATTTTTTTCATAGTGAAGAGCATGGGAAGTTGGGATTATGTTGAATTTAAATTCTGAAATAAATTCTCGTTTCAAAAGAATAATAGATCGAGCTTAGCAAACTAGATAGTTACAGGCTGGAATTTTCGAAACGTGACGTCACGGGGCTAGATCTCTTCGGGTACCATCGCTGCAATCAGTGCTACAAGAATTCCTCTGATTCTTCGGATTATTTCTCGCATTTTGGTATTTATTAGCACAGGATTTCCCAGAGCCTTTTAAGCTTTGAAAGGAAATAACATATTAAAATATAGAAAAAATTCTGATTTAAGTAAACATTTAAATTTTAAATCCATAACTGATGACTGAATAACATTCAACATTGATTTGATAAAACGGTGCATAACTATTTTCTTTCATTTCGAAGCTGCAATTTTGCAGTTCTTTTTCTTTGAAACCATTGCAAGCATATAAGTCATTTGACATGTCTTAGTCGCTCTGCTCATTGAAATATGCTTCTATCCGCCACTATTGGGAAGCATTTCGGGAAATGCGTCATCAGTATGTTTGGCAATTTTTCGAAGAACAACAAATGACGCATCAGGTTTTGTGTCCTCTCTAGGAAATGTGTAAAGCAAACTATAGTATTGCTGACACCACTGTTTTTCCCTTCACGATCGTTTGGAAAATGGAATTTAGAATAGGGTAAGCAGAATTTTTTCTTTTTAATTTTGATATTGTTACTCTAAATGCTCAGAAAAAATCGCAGGTCAGTAACTTAATATTTCACCGGGCTCCAGGGATCCCAAAAAGATTTTGTTTTGTTTTTCGTAGCCCCATATGGAAAATTGTTCATTTTGTCATCCTAGATTTTTCAGTTTGGCCACAAACATAAAGATACAACCTCTTTATTACATACCCAATTCAATGTAGATCCTGCATCAGTGTTGTAAACTGTAAACTGGCTTACATACTTTTGTTCCTACAAAAGCGTAGATTGAAAACTCCAAGCAGTAAGGTGATCGCAGGTTGATTTGTTAAACTTTTCACGGGTTAGCTATTACATTCTTAAAATATATTTTCAATATTAGGCTAGTACGTTATTTGAAATATGATTAATTTCTTGACGTTCCATCTTTGTACACATATATTACGTTACAACAGTTTCTACCTGGATTTGCGAAACAAGACAAAGCCAAAGTCGTGCATATTCTGATAAAAAAATCTGTAAATTATTTCTAGGGTTCAGGTCATACAATAATTGTCATGTGCGAAATTATCAGCATTTCCTCTAAATTTGTTTGCTAACCAGAACCTTCTATTCTTTGTTCTTTGTAAAAGCGATATTGTAGATGAAGAAACGCCATCGGGTAGATACACAATTATTTCCTTGCGCGTTTACTTTCAGTGGCAGATTAATTGATTTAAGAATAGATAATACTGCAGTACCTACCTACCTCAACATTGTTGAGAAATACAGGATTACCTATACTATAACCTTCACCACTTTATAGTGGGGAACCTATCCTTGGCCGTGAGGCATATATACAACTGTACTAAATATATCCAACGGCAACGATGCACTTTAATAAGCAGCAGTGCGGCACGGCGTAGAGCGTCACCACATAGAACTATGTTGGATTTCTGTGTAGGTGTACCGTAACAAAAATCGTCCAGCTAGCTTAATTTTAAACACCTTGGCTATTTGTTGATTATGTTGATACATGAATATTGGCTGCGATAGAAGCAGATTACGTCTACTTGACAGTTGTATACCAATTACTTATATACCGGTCACCGGAGGAGATTGCAGTTTGCACACATAGTTCGTATAGTTCTAGTCGGCGTGGACGACATCGACAACGAACCGCAGTCGTGACTCGTGAGGTGACTCGACTGCGTTCCGCGTTGTGTACAGTGTACTTATTCTTTTTAAGTTTGAATCAGTTGCCGCACGCTTCCCTTCATTGAATCCAGTATTCCTCTCTGTATTCTATCCTATCTTCGCGCTTCGTCAACTCGTCAAAGCATCTGTGCTTGTGCTGTGATCTTGATCTAGTGACATAAGAACCAATCGTGACAGTTTCATAGATCAGATAGTTATTACTTAACTTTAGACTTTTACTCTCCATACGAACATAACCTACAAATTGTTGATAGAATAATTAATTAAGTTTCCTTTCTTTTGCGTAATTTGTAGTGATGTGTGATAATTATTGGGTGCAATAAACAGTTCACTAATTAAAATTTGTCATTAACTGCTCTACGCTGTCTAAAAGTTCAAAAACTGATTTTAATTCTGATATGGGATTATATGAAGGTTGGTATCTATGTTGTTATTATTAGTAGCTTATCTTATCATTTTATTCCAAGCATGTCTAGTAACTAAGGACGTATTTTAGAACATTTCAGTTATTACGTATTTACCTGTAATATTAGATTAAAATAATTCAATGTGTGAGTAGATAGGCATTCAAAATTAATATGTAAAAAAACGTACGAACGTCTTGGTAAGTTAATTATTTAATTATTAATTAATACATTATATTACGATATAACGAAATATTTTAAATAATACTTACACAAAAACAACTTGCGAGTATATTTCAGAAGATACCTAGGTACCTATTTACTTGTATGCTTTAGAATGATTAGCGGTGCTATAATGAAAGCTTGTTTTCATAGTTATTTCAGGCTGTTTTGTTGAAGTTTTTCTATATATTACAAGGATAGGCAAATAAAGTTAGCCGATAATATCTACTAAAGTGTTTATGCTTTAAATCTCGTAATCTTATAAATATTTATTCAGATATAAAATAGATAAAAATATTGTGCCCTGCAGTTTGTTTTAATGTCATACAATAATTCTTTATTTTACAATCGATTACAAAGTTTAAATGAGATTTAACATTTTTCACATTTATTTTTGAGTGATGAATTGATTGATGAAACCTATGATGACTATTTTTAATTTTTTGAGATCAAGGTGCTTCAATTTTTTTACGTGCTTATATGTTCATGAACATTAATCAATAAAGGAGACTGGAGCGCGAACATAACATACAAGGAAGTATAAGCGCGTAATTTGTAAAGTATCCCATCGATCCTGAGATAATTTTTGCTAATCATTTATGTCGTTTTATTTGTGCAGAAGAACACAAACATCCACAAACAGGCAAGCAGAAGATGTATTAAAAAGAAGTTATAACACAGTTATATATCTTTGTATATTAGAGTATATAAGAAAGAAAAAATACTTTGAATTTTTGAGAACTCGAAAAATATTCAAGAGCAATTTCATAAATATTTTCCGATATATCCATATTTTCCCTAAATTTTATATGGTACCTAGGTATATATTTCCCCAAACAAATTGAAGAGAGAATAATGTTCTCGAAATTTGTGAATCTTGACAGCTATTATAAGTAAATAGGCAGGAGATAACTTGATGACCGACAATTTCAGCATGACAGTTTCGCAACAAAACTGATATTCCTCTAAAACCTTCAAGAGGATTTTAGGCATCAGTTTTATCTTCTTTAATCCAAATGGAGAAACATGCAGGTATAAAGGGCTTTTTTCCGATGTTTAGCATTCAACCATCCTCCATTTTCGAAATCATCTTGTATTAAATCAAAATCATATGAGGCCATAGCTAACTATGGCCTCATGAAAGTGGGCAAAGCTTTCCAACGATATGAATTATTCCGAAAAACTTCAGAATTTCTGATTGTATGAGGTGAACTACGTTTGTATTTAAAATACCGCAGCTTATGTCGTTTTTTGAAAATGACAGCATGCAAAATTGGGCTTGACCATCTCATCAGAGAGATAATTACCTACAAGTTTTCTATTCACATTTTTTACTTCCCTCAGTATAGATGTTCCGGATTTTCATGGATTTATCGGTTTTAAGCATTTCTGAATCGATCTAGAATATGTTTCACATAATGTCTGTATTTGGGCGTGCGTAACCCATTGTGGAGAATATTTCGCCGTTCCTATTGGTCGTATGGATTTGAAATTTTGCAGATCGGTTTAAAGTAGTGAAAATAGCAACCGTATTGTTTTTAGGCGCTTCAGCCCCATTTAGAATGGTATTTCTGACATCCGTCTTCGCTTTTTCAAATAGAATTGTGGTATTTTATCGAACCATAAGAACTACCGTGTTTTTCTGGTTATATATATGTATCACACTTATATATTTAACCTGCAGAATTGTCCGAAATTCTTATTTTAAGATTCGAGTGACGTCACCGTCTATGTTATGTCTTTACTCTGTGGCAAATTTTGATAGTTCATGTGGTAGCAAGTATCACTATTTTTTCACACCCGAGAGGAAAACCTATAATGTTCCAAGAACATCGTGTGAACCAGCGATGGAATGATGGTAGAGGAGATAGGCAATAGAATTTGTTTTGAAGGTTTGGAGGTTGTAGGCATGCATTCGAATTTTTCTTTCAGGCTTTGAAGGCTATAGGCATGCATACGAATTTTTTTTTGGTTTGGAGGTTATAGGCATAAGGAAAGACCTGATTAGGTAAAGACCTCCACAACTTCGAAGATAAAAAAATGAAGTAGGAAGCATTCCGGCAGGTTTCGAGCTTTACAATGAAGGGGTGACTAGCTTCAGCTCGTGTAGTCCGCCTACATGGAATCTTTCGTGGTGGAATAACAGACGAGATTTCTGATGAACATCACCGACCATGGATATATCAATAGACACTGGAGAGTACGCCCACCTTTCTACGATGTTCTAGAGAGATCAATGAATTTGTAAATATGACGAAGAATCAGTTTTCTTCTGGATATAATCCTAGAGCTTTGGTGTACATTTGGGGGCCTAACTCAAAATATGTGAACAGTACTCCAGGACAGGTCGAATCTGTGCTTTGTAGATTATTGGGATGTAAAGTACCTCTTGATACGGAATAGAAAACCAACTTTTTGTGAGACGATCATCCCATGAGTGGAGATACCGAGCATGGATATGGATGACTTCATAGGAATAGTTGTACCTGACATCATCAAATTAGGAATTGTGGGATCCGCCTTCCTGGAGAAGCGGTGGTCTGTTACGATCAGTCTGAGCTGTGATGAGCCATCAATCTATGAGTTGTCTGTTACGTAGATAACATAAATAGTCTGTAGTAGTTGGGACAATTCAACCATACCAGAATCTATTAAACTAAAGATAGTCACCTGGAACATCCTGTATAATGGTGTTTGGAGCTGCTATTTCTAATTAATATTCTTCAGAAGATACTTTATCATAATATTTTAACAGAACCTGGGATTTATTCAATTTTCAACTTATTTTACATACTATAGTGAAATTCTTGGATCAAATTTGCATAATATGTTTTTGCTGGATAATATTCTCATTAGCGAAACTTGGTCCTTGATGATCAATTGTCTTATTTCCCGTTCGCGATTAACCTGACTGCAATGGAATCTTTAGAACAATTATTAATTTTATTATTATTCATCGTCGATGATGGCTTTTATCAAAACAATATGCAAATCATTGTTTGTGCACTTGTGTCCATATGTTATCTCACTGTTCCGTTTAAATTTTCGTTCTTCATCCGGTTCAGTTTGGAGTGATATTCTAGAACTTCTTCATCGTTCAAATGGAAGAATATTAGGCATTGGTTCTGTATACATGTCCTTTAATCGATATCGATTAATTTCAGAATTTATTGACACGATTTAATCAATGTTATTCTTACTTAAGTTGTTATGCTCCTTAATTATTATCATCGTTTTTCATATCGAAAGGCCTGGAGCGATACAGGTTGTCCCAGTTTCAACTACAAGACTGTTACAATCGATGAAAGATTTCAATTTATGTTACAAAAGTTCACTATAACTGAATCAAAAATGTAACTTGTTCGTTTTCGAAATACATACGTTGAAGTTTACGAAGAAATACACATTTTCCACATTTTTTCAAAAACCATAACTGCTGTTTTCTGCGCAGTGATTTTTGCATTAGTAATGCTATCTTTCTGTGAATACTACACATGTGCTTAACATCAGGTTCGAAAGTAGATACTTCAGCGTGTAATGAATCTCTAAAATATTATATAATTATTTAATGGGAAACGTAGATCAGTTTTAAATTTTAGATTTCGTCTATATTAGTATTTCAAATTGATAATTCCGAATAATTATATTGTTGTATAGAAAGATAGATAGTACCGGGCATTGACATCCGTGTAGTTTAAGTGTCAGATTTGCATACGGTTCCATTCATAAGTCGCGTATATTTTGATTTCATTCAGAAACGTGCAACAAAAAATATAGGAACAGATGTAACCATTAAAACGGCACAAAATCCAGGAACTGGTGAACCATCATGAGCGCGAAATGAGCAAAAAAGGGCTCGGCTGGAGCTGGTGTAAGTGACTTGACCAGAACCTCGATTGGTATAAGAGAACGCCTCGCAAGCGTTGAAGAATTATTGTCAGTGAGACAGTGCGGAAAGATAGCCGAGTTCAAAAAGTAAGTGCTCCACCAGTTACCTGTGAAGTATTAGGTAAATAGTGATTTTGCTATTTGAAATTGGTACATGAAAAGCCGTTCTAATAACACTTACATTTGTTGGCAAGGCTATAATAAGGGGAATTAGCCTGTTTGGACCGCCTTTTTAATAATTATTGTTTCTGAGCTTCCTTGTGCTTCCCCCAGGTCGGGGTAAATCATTATTATACAGAGAAAGTGAAATATCAATGTATGTTCAAGCTATAAATAAATTATTGGGAAGTTCCGTGTTTATCTAATAAACTTTCTGCAATTAAGTAGTCAAGAAGTAACCAAGTATTAATTGCAATTAAAGCCTGCAATTTTAATACTGCTCAGTCTGCCCTATTGACCCCTGGTTACTTACTTCACTGAGACTACCCTGGGACAAGGCTATCCGTAGATAACACAGTGATACTCTTTGTGGTAAGGGCCCTAGCAGAAGCCCTTAACGAGGAGTAAATCTTGACAAAAATCTGGCGCCCGAGAAACCAACATAAAATTCAATCGGATTCAGATCTGGTAGACTTGTAGGAGTATTGAAGCCGTAGAAACTAATTATCGCCAAAAAGTAAAAAGGTATGTCACAAGCGTTAAATTTTTTGGTTTCAGTCGTTTACAGACTTTGTTGACATGTGTTCGTATATTATAAGAATATTGCTTAGCAGCGGATTCTTGTTACATCATATACTTAATGTGTTACAATTTCGATTACTCGTGTTTCTGTCCGTTTCGGCGACGCGAGCAATTTTGATCGAAATTGGTGCGATAAGGACGCTTTGTGCTGATACAATTAGTTTTAAGAAATCCCGTTTTAGACATAATAAGTCTTCTGATGATGGTCGTGAAACCGAAACGTATGTAAAGACGAAAATAATAAGCATATGTGTTAGTGTGACCTATTTCCCAAAAATTTACATATAATTCATACCTGGATCAAGAATCTTTATTAGTTTATAAGTTTACTGTCCATTGTCAGTGAAACGTGTCAACTTTGATGTCGTTTTAATACATTTCACCATGATAATCGTCATCCTTTGTTTTTGAAAAAAATATAAGTGTACTAGGAATAAAACCTGCTGTACCCTCAGCATGGAGTATCTAAAATAAATATACAGCGTGTCCTCGAACTGCGTGGCTAAAATAAAACCGAAGATTCTTTGATTCGAAAAAAATTTGATGAGCCTTTTTACTTTTGCCTCAAGTGTCTTGTTTAGCCGGTGGAGGGCTTCAAAGTTGCAAAAATAATTTTGTTTTTTCGGTATAACTTGAGAACGTGATGGAGGACTTTTACAATATTTGGCAGGTGAGTTACTGTCAATAATAGCCGTTTTTGAGAGTGGAGCATAGAGCCTTAGAGACCATAGAAATGGCTCAAACTTGAGGATGTAACGGGAAAAGTGTCCAGAACTTGTTTGTGGTCAATGTAATTCACTCTATATTTTTTATGTAGATAGTTTATCTAATTTGAAAACTTTTCTTACTCTTAGAAAATTTTGATAAAATCAACGGATTAGCTTGAAAAAAATAATTTTCGAGTCTCTGCAATTTTGGCTTACTAATTTTACTTGATTAAAATACCTTAGTTGCCTTTGCTTTTCTAATGTCATTTTGGCATTTGGAGAATTTATTCTCAAAACCGTCAGTTTTTACTTTGCTTTCCGTAAAAATTTTATAAAATTATGGCTCAAAATTTCACTAACACTGAAATGGTTAATATCTCGGTAAAACACGAATAATAAAAACAATGGAAATGGGGAAACGATGTGATTATTTAGGAAAAACAAATGCTAAATTAAAAGAAACAACAAAACTTTTTTGGAAATCGCTAAGGCATCAATTGTTCGAAATGTTGCCCATTTTCCTGAATACACAAATTAATTCGTTTCAAGAAATTGGATTGAACTCTGGCTAGTACTTCAGGATCATTCTTCAATAAATCCGCTTCATGATTAATTCGTTGCAACAATTCCTCTCGTGTGTTTACTGGAGCTGCATAAACTTTCGACTTCAAAGCGACCCATAGAAAGAAGTCGCAGGGCGTCAAATCAGGGGAGCGGGCCGTCCAGTTCACTGGTGCATCGTGTCCTCTACCTATCCAGCGATCTGGATATTCCGCATTCAAATGTCGCCTCACAGCTAATGTGAAATGAGGAGGTGCACCATCATGGATAAACCAGGCTACGACGAATGTGTAAGGGCAAGTCTTCCAACAGTTCAAGTAGCCTTTGTTCTAAAAAGTTCAAGTAGTTCTCCCCGTTCAATCGATCGGGTATAACGGTAGGGCCAATAATAAAGTTATCCACAATTCCAACCCAAACATTGATTTTAGTTTGATTCTGAAAATATGTAACTTCCGTTTCATGAGGATTTTCATCAGCATAGAAATGTTCATTATGGAGGTTAAAAAGACCACATCTCGTGAAAGTATCTTCGTCCGTGAACAGAATTCTTCTACAAAAATTGGGGTTTGCGTTTTGTCTTTGGACAATAAGCCGACAGAAATCTAGCCAATGACCTGGATCCATGGGCAATAAGTCTTGAACTGTTCTTCGAGCTCTGACGTCCTTCTTGTCCGTCTGCGTCCAGTTTCTCTGCGATTTGCTTCAAATGTGCCAGTTTGGCGAAGGTTTGCCGATTTGGAATTCTGCGATGCGGATATCTTTCCCTTCTCCGGCCATTGCAATGACAAAGTCCATAAATCAATAACATATCAACCATTTCAGTGTTAGTGAAATTTTGAGCCATAATTTTATAAAATTTTTACGGAAAGCAAAGTAAAAACTGACAGTTTTGAGAATAAATTCTTCAAATGCCAAAATGACATTAGAAAAGCAAAGGCAACTAAGGTATTTTAATCAAGTAAAATTAGTAAGCCAAAATTGCAGAGACTCGAAAATTATTTTTTTAAAGCTAATCCGTTGATTTTATCAAAATTTTCTAAGAGTAAGAAAAGTTTTCAAAGTAGATAAGCTATCTACATAAAAAATATCGAGTGAATTACATTGACCACAAAAAAGTTCTGGACACTTTTCCCGTTACATCCTCAAGTTTGAGCAATTTCTATGGTATCTAAGGCTCTGTGCTCCACTCTCAAAAATGGTCATTATTGACAGTAAGTCACCTGCTAAATATTGTAAAAGTTCTTCATCACGTTCTCAAGTTATACCGAGAAGACAAAATTATTTTTGCAATTTTGAAGCCCTCTACCGGGTAAACAAGATACTTGAGGCAAAATTAAAAAGGCTCATCAACTTTTTTTCGAATCAAAGAATCTTCGGTTCGAGGACACCCTGTACATTGCGCCACCAACTTTCATCGTTTTCACAGTTTCACCTTTGAAGACCCATGTTTCGTCGTGATGAACAAATAGACGTACGTACATCTTCATTTTTCACTTTAATATGATAATGTAAAAAATTTACACGTTTCGCAGTTTACATGACGTAAATGTAAATGAGAAGAATAATTGTTTCTGTACTTTTGAAGTCTAATTTTATCAAAATTTAAAATCGCAACGAACCTACTCTCAACAGGGAGGTGTTAAGTTATAGTTGTTCTATGCTCTATAAAAAACAATCACCCTTATCCACTTAAAATACTCTTAAAGCACTAAGGACCTTTCGGCTACCGAGTAGTCATCAAGTAAACTTGGTAGCCTAAAGGTCATCAGTACTTTAAGAGTATCTTTAGTGGATAAGGGTGATTATTTCTTACTTATAGTGTTATAGTGTATCTACAGTGTGAACTATTTTACAGTTTATTTGTTCTATGCTGTCAACCCAATTTAATAAATCGACAGTTTATATCGGTAACTCGGTAATGTGTTGCCAACTGTTAATATGTACTTGGTTAGACGAAGATAGCGCGGTACTTATTTAGGGTAATTGATGAAGTGAATTGGCTGTAAAAATAATCAACTATGACGTCATTCATTTGTTTGGGCGAACAGCGTTTACACTTCGAACTTGAAGGAACTGGTCTGTTGCAGCGCAGAAGGAAGAGCGCTGGCCAAGTAACGGGATCGACACCTGACACTTCCTCAGTTTTTTTTTTGTCATTTTCTCGTTCACTATCTATCTTTTGATAATTCGAAATGATATATTTAATTGAGTGATTGAGATTATAATGAATTTGTTGAAATAAGTTCTACCTCCAATTGGGGGGTGTTTATTGAAAATCACAATATTTGAGCTGAATCGAAGCTCATATTGTGTATGTTTGATTCAAACTCAATTAAGTAAATACTATACATTTTCCCAACTCAGTAATCAACCGACAAAGACAAACAATAACAAATTAACAATATTTATCTTGTTAGTCATGATCGTGCAAAGAGATGTGTCCGCTCGAGGGTACATGCCGCTGATTGTATTTTATCTGTGGCAGCGTTATTTCTCTGCAATCTTAATAATGTAATGCTAATCGTTCATGTATCATTTCCGTTAGATTTCCCAGTAATGTTGACTATACATCGAACAAAGTTTATTGGTATTGTTATAAAATTGGTTTAATTAACAATGAAATATGTATCATGTTTTCGTGACTTCGGCGATTTAATCATTATCTAGGCATGAAAATTGAGGCCATTGCTCAAATTAATTGTCATTCTTTAATATCAAAACGTTGTAATACATGTAAGTTATGTCAGTATATGAGTGTATTCCTAGAATTTATTTCTATTGGAAATGTGTTCAACCAGATGCATAATCGACTACTCTAGAGATGACATATTTTGGTCTACACGGAACTAAACCTAGCCTAGAGAGGGAAAGTTTTAGGGTGGGAAGGTGCAAAATAGATTTGATCGAATTTTCAACGTAAGAAATGGAGCAACTTGCGGGCTTTATCGTCTGATATGATTGAAAATTCGATTTGTTCTATAATTTTCTCGGTTCATCGTCTGCAAAACTGACAGATGGTCAGTTCCAATAGATCGTTGATATGGAGCAGAACAAAGTTGGGACCAAGATATATTCTGTGGAACACCAGCGTTGATAGCCATTGTATCGGAGGATACTCGTTCCGCGGAAGCTACACTTATGAGTAAGCTTAACAATAAATGAAACATCATTTTTATGTTCAAATAAATGTCGTCGTCAAGTTTGTTCTACACGTCTTATGGGCCACAGGTAATGTTTTTCTTATACCTGATTTCTGATTCTCAAACCCATTTGGCTTGCTATTTGTTTATTGCCGATGGAAACTACGACAACTGATCTACTTGAAAATTTCGTACGATGAAATTAAATACTAAATCTTGATTTATTTATTTATCTGAAATTTGGCAAGGAACGAAAAATTAAAACCTCAAGAAAAATCCTCTCAGGTGGACACATAGTTTAGGAGGTGGGAATATTTATTTATTTATTTAGTATATGTATATGTGCAATAGGTTAACCCAATTATAGGACAAACAGTACAGAGCAACATAATATAAAGAATAACAAGAAATATATATAGCAAAAATAATATCTAATACGAATAATGAAAATAAACTGGCTAAATTTTTTTATTACATGGTGATAAATAACCTTACCTGACCACACTAATAAGACCCTGAATACTATTGGAAAATAAGTCACATTGTGAGCAAATAACACTAAAGTTTGTTGTCTTGACAAATATCGGACATCTAGATGATACATTTGTATTAGACCTAACATTGTAAAAAGCGAGACGATAATCTAGTACAACAAAATTTAATTTACCTAATAAGTAACTGCAGTCAATATTATTATTCAACAAATTGTGGAGGAATATTGTGCTCTTCTTCTTCTCAGTTCAAGTCTCAGACAATCAAAAGTAGATAATGATAATTGATGGTTAAAACCTCTTCTAGGAAAGATTTTGAAAGTTTTAAATCAGAGATATTTCAAATATTTACGTTGAATGCTCTCAATTAGTGTAACTGGAATTTATACTGAGGGTTCCAGATGAGTGAAGCATATTCCAGTTTTGGTGTAACCAATGAATTAAATAGTGTTTGTAGTACCTCCAAATTGTTGAAATATTTGGAATGCCTAAGTACAAACCCTAAGGTTCTGTTAGCTTTAGCACACATATCACTCATATGTAAATTAAAAGTGAACTGATAATCGTATAAAACGTCTTTTACTGTAGTACTACGAGAAATGATTACTGAATCTAAAAGATAATCGAAGGAAATAGGATGGACTTCACGACTGAAGCTATCAACACAACATTTACTAATATTTAGACTCAATTTATTGTCCAGATCATTTTGTAGTGCATAGCAGTCAACTATGATCTTTATTTCTAAAAATATTTCATCAGCAAAAATTAGTATCAAGCCGATTATGGTTTCAGCCAAATCATTAATAAATAAAAGGAACCGTAGAGGACCAAGGTTTGCGCCTTGAGGCACACCGGATTTGGAGATAAATGAATTTGATATTCGACCGTGATACTGCACAAACTGCAATCTATTGATGAGGTATGAGTAAAAAACCCTGCTAAGGAGGTACGAAACCCAATGGATTTGAGCTTGCCTAGAAGAACAGTGTGATCAAGTTTATCAATTCAGAATACGCCCGGTGGAATTTTTAAAATAAGTAGAATCGGAGAAACTTAAGGATCTTATTTTCTGTCCGAATTGTTAACATGAAACTGACATTCTCTAATGATGGATTTGTCCTTTATCATATCTCCTATTGCGATAAATCGATTGATTTAATTATTAAAAGTGGTATAAAAACGAAGTAATTGTTTCTTTCACTTATTCATAATGATAAATTACCATAAAGTAACGGCTTCTACTATCGATTTTTCGATGAAGTAATATTTGACTAGTATTCAGTAGAACCCGTGAAGTTTAGTCATCCAGTCATGAGGCAAATACTTTTCAGCGAACTACGTTTGGGAAATTGAAATAAAAGTTGCGATTAAATTCGTACTATAACCAGCGTTTTATTGTAACATCCGGTGAAGAACTCTAGGTCTAGGTCTATATAATTTACTTTATTCCTAATCAGATACAACCTGACTTTTAATAGATATCACTCGTTTCTGAAACTGGCTACTGAATTAGTAAATTGTACTTGTCATGATGATAAAATTAAATCAATGATTTTTATCGAATTTTCATTTGCGATATTTGTTACCTAAGGTTTATATATACCTATCTACCGAATGCAAACATTTTGATAACTTCGACTATTATCCGAAAACAAGTTATTGCGTTAAATAATCAAAATTGATTGTATCGTAGCAGAATGAACCAAAACATCAATTTATCAGCAAGGAATCTACGATTGTTGTCTTATTGACGTTCTTCTTATGATTCTAATAGAAAAAACAATTCAATTGTTTTGTATTACATTGGGGATATTTGCAAACTGCGACCTAATTGATCTATTGTGACTTGACTACCAACCTTATATGCCCGTTATCCTTATTGTCTAGCAATCAGTTTTTTATATAAAACTCCTTTGTAAGGGTTTTGTCAGATAGTGCGTGGTCACCTTTTTGTGTAGTATATGGGTACCTTTAGTTTGTCACTTTGAAAATTCTATGGTATCGATCGTATCTCACTTTGACGTACAAAATTGAGTTTTCTATTATTCGTCCATGTCCAATCTTAGTCGATGGTAGTTCTAAAGTACTCCTTTGAATGTGTGTCGTACTCTTACTTCACTCTGCCAATTGTAGGTTATATAATATAATGACCAAGTATTGCAAAAGAAGTTAGTGAAGAAAATGCTCGAAAAAAATACTCCCTCCACTACTTGGCTGGATTTAAAACAACTTGACTTTACTTTACACAGTTTGTACAATTGCTTCATCGTGATTTTAATGAAATCGTGTTTTCATCAATATTATTGTGGAGTTATCTTCACTAACCCAGAAGGACATTAGGTAAACAAGAATTATAGTAAACAACAAACATAACAAATTGCTAATGAAGATATTCCATGCTCTACCATACTTTACACTAGGGGTGATGTACTTCAGAATGACGCATTCCTCGTTATCAGTCTTGATAGCCTCTCGGAGGCCATCATTATCTATGTTCAAGTTTTTTAAATGTTTATATCAAACATGAATGGCGAAGTTCCGAAGATAATGATGAATATTGTCCCACAAGCTATAAAATTCTGACGATTCGGCATCGTTTCATTTGCATACTCCATTTATTTACCCCATTTATTCTTATTTTTTTTTCATTCTCCATTGTGTACAATTTCGCCTCACTTGGTTTTTCACTGGCCTTTGTAGATCGCTACGTCTGGAATTTTTTCCCAGTATTCTTTGTGGTTTTTCATTATTCAGTCTTCTACAGACCTTCGTGCTGTACGTTTTGGTACCCCCGTGGTCTATTCTGGATCTGGAGCGTTCTCTGAAGCTCTTCTTGCAAGATCTTCGGCTTTTTCATTGCCTGTCGTTCCCTGATGTCCCGGCACCCAGATCAGCTTAACGCGGTTTCGGTCTGCCAGTATTTCAAGTTCTTTACATGTCCATACCAGAGAGGATGTCACTTCCTGAATTTTCATTGCCTTAAGTGCAGCCTGACTGTCAATATGTGGATCTGCTCATCTTCTGTTTGTTTTCCTTCACGCATTGGAGGATTGCATATACTTCTGCTTGGAAGACAGAGGTGTGTTTGCCCAATGAATCGCTCTTTGGGTTTCTTGAGTATACTCCTGCACCTTTTTCAGTCTTAGACCCGTCTATATACCAGATCTTCCCTTGTAGAATGTCGCCCTGGTTTGTATGTTCCAATTCTGTCCTTTCTGGTATTGATACCCTGAATGTGTTGTTAAAAGAGTATCGATTTGAAATGTGATCTGTTCTCATGCCTGACAGGTCCCTGGTCACGATTTTTTCAATGCTCATGTGTACATTTTTCCGTGTATTTTTTATTCTGAAGGCACAAAGCCTTGCCTGTCTTTGGATTACCAATTGGAGGGGAGGTAATCCCAGTAGTATCTCCATTGCTGCAGTGGGCGTTGATTTCATGGCCCCTGTGATCCCAAGACATGCAAGTCTCTGGACCTTGATTACTCTTGTCGTGGTCCCTCTTTGTTGTGTTTTAGGCCACCATACCAAAGAGGTGTATGTTATTGCGGGTTTAACCACCATGCTGTACAACCAGTAGAGCGAAGGAGTCACAAATAATGAGGTCTCCGCTTTTTTAATTACTCTTCCCAGATGTTGGTTCCAAGTCAGTTTCGAGTCTAGTGTCGACGACTTGCTTTGTATCTTAGTCATTTCGACAGGGTCTATTCATGATTATTATAGTAATATTATAAGTATTAATAGTTCAATAAGCGTCCTGTCTGTATTACATTATTCCCTGCATTATTCACAGAGAATAAATAAATTATAAAATTTTAATGGTCGTGCTATGCTGACCTTTGAACTTGCTATGAATACGGAACAATTGATTTAATGCAACTGACATTGGAGTTTATTCACGTTTCGTTCTACTATAACTAATCTGATTTGAAAAGTAAATATACTTATTTATAATCATACAATTAATGAGACATTCAACACACACGCAAATGGTAAAATTTTTCAAGAATTTAATCAAGCAGAATGTTTCACAAAAATGATAATCGCTTTCAAAATAAATACAGACGGAATATTTCAATATTGGCTTGAGGAATTCAATAGAGAAACAAATGCCTCGCATTGCTAATATTTTTCCGGAAACTAAAAAAATAACGTTACAGAGCTTCGAAGTTGGATGTTTAAATAATTTTTTTCATAACTTGTTTAATAGTGAACCGGTTTTTCTCAAATTTGGCACACATATCACTCTACGTATTCTCGTTCCAAATTCGAGGTAAATCTCTCTATGTCAAATAGCATAAACTGACATTAACCTTCAACCTTTTTTGCTTGATTTTAATTCTAAATTTCGAGCATCCTCAAGTTTTCAAAGCATTTCAGTGCAAGCAAATTTTTGAAATATCTTTTTATCTTGAATATTATTTAAAAAACCTCACCTCCTGAATTTGTTGCACATTAGTACATTTGATTCTTCTTGATTCATTGAACAAATATATTTGGCCATTCAGGACCATTTTGTCATGAAAGATACTGATAATTCTTAACTTATCACATCAACAGAAATGTCATCTATTATATATGTTAGTTACTTTGGAGTTCGAATAGATGAACAGAGACATAATTATTCCACAATCATAGGAAATCGATAAGTACTTACAGACACGATTATAGCAAGCTAAATAGAATAAAAAAAACAAAAAATCTAATATTATCTATAGATACAAGAAAAGATACATTTCAAAACCAAACAAGATCTAAATTAATATTGATTGAGTTTTTACTTGCTTAAAGTCATCAGGAATCTCACTTTCAATACTCATCAATGACCAAATATTATATATTTCTTGATGCATAGCACACTTCGACTTCGATTTTAATTCTCTTTAGCTTAGAAAAAGACCGTTTCCCAGTGCAGTTTATTACAATCTTTTTCCCTCGCAGGATATGGTATTATACTTATATTTCTTATTATAATATATAAATTCTCGGGAAATAGGTCACATTAACACTTATGCTTTATATTTTCCCTATTCAATTGAAAAATAAATTAATTTGCCATAATAGGCTAGCATCTTATATCTATGGGCTTCCGAAACTACATTAAACTGTAAGACCCGTTGTAAGTAATATTGGAGCGCCTACCTACAATTTATCAAAATGTATCAACAATAAATAGGAAAAAATGAATTTTATGTAAAGGAATCATGGCATTTTAATGAATTTATTGAAAATCAATCCGTACCCGTAGGTTATCAACTAATTTCCTTGGACGTTGTTTCTTTGTTTACAAATATAAAAGTCGTTTTGGCATTGAATAGCATCAAACATCTAGATCAATCTGAATTTATAAATGCAGTACAGTTTTGTTTAGAATGCACTTATTTTCAATACGATGAGCAATATTTTGGACAAATATTCGGCATGGCAATGGGATCTCCTATTTCAGCTACTATTGCTAACCTTGTTTTGCAATGCCTAGAGGAGTTTGTTATAAATTCATTAGATTTTCAACGCGGATTCTTTAAACCGTATGTAGATGATTGCCTTATGTGTGTTCCCAACGATAAAATTCAGTACTTGATTGATAAATTTAACAATTTCCACTGTAAACTTCAATTTACTTGTGAAATAGAAGTGAATAAAAACATAAATTTCCTAGATGTGAACATTAGGCATAATGCAGATGGAGAAATAAAAACTTCGTGATTTACTAAAGAAGTTTCGTCTCTACGTTATCTTCACTTCAATTCCGTTGCACCAACAATTTATGAAAAAAGTGTGATAGACAGCCTTACGATCGCGCGGTTAAATTGTCCCACTCAGAGGACCCTCCCAAAAATTCAAAAATTATTCGTAATACATAGGAAATGAATGGCTACCAAAAACATTTTTCAATTCCATCATTAAAGAAAGATTAAACATAACCTATAATAGAACGTCCTATAAAAATAACATAAAAGGTAATACAGATAATTATATAACATTACCATACATTCCGGAGACGTCAGATATAAATAACATAAAAGGTAATACAGATAATTATATAACATTAAAATACATTCCGGAGACGTCAGAAAAAATTAAAAACTGTTTAAAAAAGTATGATGTAAATGTCGCGCATAAACCTACTAACTGTGTTGGAACATTTTTCTCAAATTTAAAACCTTTAATACGTAAAGATACCGAATAGGACTTTTTGAATAGGCTTGAAGGATGTAAGCACATTTACTGTTGATATTACAATAACAATAATATTCGTAGATATATAATCTATTTTAAAATGATCCAATTTGGTAACTATGATAGTGGAATGACCCTGTTAACCCCTACAGATTACGAAGAATAACTCGGGGTTACTGATAAAATTGTGCGGTTCAATCTATTGCAGTGACTAAGAAGTTTCCATTCGGTATGACTTCTCTCTCATTTCATTCACCCACACTAAATCACAATGAAGTTGCATTATTTATTGTCGTATTATACGTATATCCTTTGTTTTGCCTGCATTGACACATGGATCAGTAAGAATGACTTCCAGGCAACATAAAACATTAGAACACTAAAACACTTACAAAGAATACGTTGATTACTAAATACGAAAAAAAAACAAAGGATCTTACATAGTCTATGCTCGAAATGTTGAAAGCGTTCATAGATGTAAAGCGATCTGGCTCGAAGGACCATTTTGTTGTTGTTCGTCGATAGATTGGACTGAGCTGGAGATGACTGATGCACGTTTTTTCCTTCTAGAGGCCTACTATATGGCGCATCCCTTCTCTTAGAAATTAAAATTAGGCAATGAAGATATACAGGGTGAGATATCATGAACAATACTGTATAAAGACGTGCCGATTCTAATCACTACATATTTTAACTCTTGGATCCCATTGAATTGAATGTATTCGAGTTCAATGCGGCTTGGAGAAATCTGTTTTTGGCAAAATATATCAGTGTGATAGGCTTAGATATTCCTGTATAAGTTTCTAAACAATATTTACAAAATAGAATGTATGGGCTAAAAACAAAAACTTTGTAAATTCCTCCGCTCTTGCTAATCATTGTTTTCATTATAATCATCAGTTCGATTATAATAATGCTGATATTTCAGCTAAAGAAACCAATTATTATAAATGATCTGTCCTGGAGATGATTCACACAGAACGTGATGCAAAGTCGGTAAATGATTTAATCAAATTTAAATAATTCAACAATTGCAAAAACACATCTGTTTAATATTGTACTTGGCGCAAAGGGATTCAGTTGTCAGACCGTTATAGCTCGTCCTCGAGATATGACTTCTTTCACCATAGAAACATTACTGTCTAGTGGTTTTCTAATACATATTCATATATTTTAGACATTAATTTACAATTTCTATTATTCGTGTTTTGTTTGCTGTTACAACGACATTTTTAATTGAAATTAATACGATAAAGACGCTTGTGCTAGTACAATCAATTAAATAAACCTCGCGTCTTTTGATGATGGTCATGAGACCAAAACGTGCGTAAAGATGAAAATATAGTAGATATAAGTGTTAATGTGACCTATTTCTCAATAATTTACATTAATATTAATGTTTAATCCTCACAATCCATTTTTTGTGTATATTCGTAGTACCAGGTTTCGAGGTCAATTATTACACCTCATCCTCAGGTATATATAAAGCATGGATTCAATATACAAAATTATCTATAACCATATGGTTTCATTTCCAGATAATTAAGTCTATTATATGTACAATTTCATTTTTGATTTATATAATATACCAGTTGAAATTCAGGAAACTATTTCAACTGTTTAACATGTATATTATATAAATCAAAAATTATCTGGAAATGAAGCCATACGATTATAAATAATTTTATATATTGAATCCATGATTTATATATACCTGAGGATGAGGTATAATAATTGACCTCGAAAGCTGGTAGTACGAAACTACAAAAAAAAATGGATTGTGAGAATTAAACATTAATATTAATATCAATCATGAACTCACACTATTTTTTCAATAATTTTCATATAATTAGAAGATATGTATAGATCTGGGTGGTTTCAGATTATTCTACTATTCTACTATTATTATTAATCGCCTTTCTATGTAGGTAAATTCAGTCCCGAGTGTTTTTAAGGTCTACGTAAACTGAAACCCAGTTATGTACCTGGTTGTTAAGTCAGATAATTAGCAAGTAGTACCTGCTGCCTAGGCCAACTACCATTCTGTACCCAAGTATTTGCACCATAACTAACCTAACCTAACTTTGTTGATATAGAATGCAAATATTGTATTCGCGCGAATCTTAACACTTTCATTTCAAAGAATATTCTGGGAATTATATTGAAACCCTGGACTCAATTTACGTAGTATGATTTTATCAGTGGAACTGATGGGACTCAATTAACGTTTTCCGGATAAATCGGAAAACCCTTCTTCAGCAGACTCTTCCTCTCAATAAAACGAATTCTTCATAGAATAATTATGCACATACGACTCAGCTGTTTCTGTGTTTCCTTTTCCTACTTCCTCTCATTTAGATTTCATAAAAAAGAAGGTGTTAGGGTGGTGGAAAGCAGTGCAAAAAAAAGAATGTAGCAAAGACGTGCCTTCTCGATAAATGGAATTTAAGGTAGATGTCAAAGCGTTTGTGAGAAATGTCAGTTTTAGTTATTTATTTCGCGCCCGTGGGTGGAATTTTAATTTCCTTAAATTAGTTAATAATTTGGATATTCATTCCATTAAATTTCCATCTCGCCCATATGCATTCTCTTTGTCCGAACAATAATACATTATTCCATCTCATTTCAGGGACGGCTACATTTGCTGCCCAACATTCAGATAAGCCTATGTAAATAAGTTAAATGTGATTTTCTGAATTATTAAGCCAATATTATTGCGTTTCCTACGAAATTAATGATGTTATTCTGCAGACGTCAGACTGTTAAGTAAACAAAGATGCTATGTTTGATCTTATTGATGATTCAATTTTATCTCTTTCAAAGTAAATCCAGCTTCACGTGAATTTAATCGTGAAGCATGCAGCTCGTGAATGACCATAATAACACGTACGTAATGATAACATCGGATTTCTCTTAGACCAGGAAGGAAAAAGAACCCATAAATCCTAAGTTATTATTTAACGCGTGCCATCAAAGATATAGACCGGCACGTGCTTCGTAAACACGTTCCAAGGAGGTTTGTTTTTAAAATATGAATCTTACGGCACGCTGAAAACGAAACTATATGTACAGGATCGTGCAAAACTACGACGATATGACGTCCAGGAAAGTTAGAAACATCTCAACTTAGTGGGAATTTTGAAAACTGGACATGTTTTCGGGAATATGTTCGTGTTGGACGTGATTGTGAATTAAATAATTAAAAGTTGGCAGCCTGCAAACTGTTAGAAGCCAATTTCTTAAATGAAGCAAATTGTAAAGATTTATACAAATAGTCCTGGCGTCAGGGGTTATTTAAATGTAAAAATTCGAATCATTCCAATTTTTGTTTTATTCTTTTCGGTAAAATATGATAATACTAAATCATAACTGATGGATATTCAGTGCCGCAATTGTTTAAACAAATTAAAGTGACTTTTTATGGATTTTATATATATATATATATATATATATATATATATATATATATATATATATCCCGAGAATGTTATTTGTAATCAAGATTGTGTAAGAAAATGACTATGTAATCTTTAAACTATTATTGAAATAAATATGTACCTGTGGGAGAAAAACTGATATATTGTTTTTTTGCTTATATATTTCTGCAACAATCAGGATTTTTTGTACCCCGATTAGAAAACTTCCCTTTTACTGCGAATAGTAAAGCAAGTGAAAAATAATCTCACACCATAATCGATTATCGCAAAGTTACGGCTCGCACATGTCACACGTGAGACGCGCGTAGCTGAGAGCTGTGAGTACTTCTTTCCTACTTGTTACTTTACGAATTTAATTTACCTATTTAAACGACATTCTGGGGCCCGAAAATTTGCTATTAAATTGGATCGATTTATAATCTAGCGACATGGAGCGAAAACGAAACGCGAAAAGTCGTATTAGGTACCACGTATTTGCAATTTTATAACTCGCGAGCTACGAGCTCCTCACGTGAACTTCACTCGATTTCTCGAAAATCAGTTAAAAACCATTTTTGACCCGGTTTTGTGGCAATCGAAGTCCCTTTAAAGGTCCAAGGTTCAATTATTGACTCGCAGTTTGGTCAATTTAAAAACCGAAAATCGCCCATTCCCGGCGGCTTTTTTAGGGGCTTGATTACCAACGTAATATGCCCGTTATTCTTATTGTCTAGATATGCCCGACAAACAACTAACAATCAGTCTTTTTTATGTACAATTCCTTTGTAAGGGTTTAATCTGATAGTGCGAGGTCCCCTTTTTGTGTAGTGTATGGGCATCTTCAGTTTGTCACTTTGAGTATTCTATGGTATCGATCGTATGTCACTGACATACAAATATGGGTTATATAGATAGTAGGTATGCATAGAAAAGTATAAAATTAGAATTGAGTCATCGATTATTTCTTTTATTCTTCCATATCCAATCTTAGTCGATGGTAGTTCTAAAGTACTCCTAGGAATGTGTGACGTACGTGACTTTGCCAATTGTTGGTTAATAACTTAATGACCAAGTATTGCAAAAGAACTTCGTGGAGAAAATGCTTGAAAAAAATACTAGCTCTACTACTTGGCTGGCTTTACTTAACTCCTAGAATACTACTCGTATATAACAAATATAAAATATTGTAACTCTATCATCTTTTTCAAAACTAGAAGGTGTCTTTGAACCACTCAACTTCATACAAAATTAATATTATATTTTATATATATCCCGGAAATGTTATTTGTAATCGAGATTGTAAGAAAATTACTGTATGTAATCTTTAATCTATTACTAAAACAAATATGTACCTGTGGGAGAAAAATTAATATATTATTCTATTAATTCTTATATTTCCGCAATAATCAGGTTTTTTTGTACCCCGATTATAAAACTTCCCTTATACTGCGTTTAGTGAAGCAATAAAAAAGAGTTTCTCACCATAACCGATTATCACAAAGTTACTGAAAAATCAATTTAATTCACGATGTTAGTGATGGAAATATCAACTGGTGTAGTATTATTGAATTACTAGCCAAAAACTCATGTTTATGTTTGTCAATCCAAATTTCTTGAAAATTACAGGTTTTAAAATTGGAGCACTGTATGATTATTTTAACTCTCGATTTCATCTGTTCCTACGTCATTTAAGTGCCAATTCTTAACATTAGACAGGAACAGCCAATACATTTGTTGTTTAATGACTAGTGACTGATTTTAAAATTAGATTTCGTGTCTAATACGAACCTGAATTACAATTAAATTTAATTTATAATTTGTTCAGTCCGGCAATTAAGTTTTATGTTAACCTTGGTTATTATAATTACGTTTTTATGTAACTTGTAATTTGAGAATTTCCTTTTTATACAAAATGTATGCCAGAATGTATACATTGAAAAACACATTAGCATTATCAAGTTTCGGACGTGTTATTTGTGGTGATTGTGAATTATAATATACAATTTGAAGAATAACAACACAGATGGCAGACGGAAAACTCAGAATCAACGCCACTTCAGGAGAAGAATATTTACGTGTGCCTAGGTAAATCTAGCTTTAGGAATTCTAGAATTTTTCTCTGGGCTACGTTGAGTTTCCCTTTTAATTTTTATATAGTGTTTCTCAAAAATGTGAAAACAAAATATTGTCCCCGATCTTGCTTTTTGACGAAATTTTTGATGATATTTTTCATCATGGTTCTCTAATGTCATCAATTGAATTAAATTCCGTATCCAAGTCCGGAAATGTTGCAGATTTAATTTCATAGTCACGAGTTCTCTGAAAATATCGCAAAATATATGACGAAACTGACTCTCCAAAAACCACATTTGCCTAGATAGGTCTACGATGGAGGATGGAGAGCTCAAAATGAAGATCAATTAAGGCGTAGAATCTATAGAACAATTAGAGAAATATGTTATGTCGAAATAATCCAAAACCCAATGCGGGATATCAATGAATACAACCCAGACTCGTCCAATAGAGGATTTTGGGCATTTTTGTCAAAGGGCTACGATGGAAAGCTCTAAATGAAAAGCAATTAAAGCGTAGGATCTATCGAAAAAGTAGAGAGATCCCAATGCGGGATATCGATAAATATACCCCAGACTCGTCCAATAGAGTATAGTTGGGCATTTTTGTCTAGAAAGGTCTACGATGGGGGATGGAAAGTTTAAAATGAAAAGCAATTAAAGCGTAGTATCTACCGAAATACTAGAGAAATGTATTATGTCGAAATAGGCCAAAACTCAATGCGAGATATCGATAAATATACCCCAGGCTCGTCCAATAGAGGATTTTTGGGCATTTTTGTCTAGAAAGGTCTACGATGGAGCACGCAAAGCTTAAAATGAAGGCAATTAAGGCGTAGGATCTATCGAAAAATTGGAGAGATGTATTATGTCGAAATAGTCCAAAACCCAATGCGGGATATCCAATAGGGGAGTTTTGGGCACTTTGGGCACTTTTGTCTGAATAGATCTACGATGGAGCATAGAAAGCCCAAAATGAATAACAATTAAGGCGTAGAATCTATTGAAAAATTGAAGAGATGTATTATGTCGAAATAGTCCTAAACCCAATGCGGTATATCCAGGAATATAACCCAGACTCGTCCAATAGATGATTTTTGGGCATTTTTGTCTAGATGGAGCATGGAAAGCCCAACATGAAGAGCAATTAAGGCGTAGGATATATCGAAAAACTACAGAGGTCAGAGGTATATGTCGAAGTAGTCCAAAACTCAATGCAGGATATCCATAGAAAGTTGTGCCTTGTTTGAGTATAGTTTCTAAATTTACTGTATATAATATTGCTAATCTTAACGTAAGAAAAAATTATGTTAAAATGTTGAAAAAGTTATTTGTGCCAAAACTTTTAAGACATATTTCAAAGACGTCAACCAAAAACGCAAACAACAATTATTGTTACTTCTAGATATTATGAAAAAGCATCATCTGTGCAGACCATCACAACATAAGCTATTTTAACCACCTCACTGTCAAGAATGATTTCTTGACATATAATAATGAAAGTGCGATCTATCATTACTAGAATAGCTGTTTAGCAAAATAATATCACATATGTTCATTGTCATTCCGTAAACAAATTCAAGATATCATACCTATTTTTGAGTTAGAAATTGCACTTCAAATATTTAACTGATTGCGCAAATATTTATATATTTTGTAACATTGAGATGGTGATTAAATCATTTATAAGTCAACATAATGCAACGTGTTTCATCCGAAATTAACAAGCTGTTCTTTGCATTTCCAACTAAACTGGAAAATAATATTGCACATATCGAACGGTATTGTCGGTTTTTGCTATAGCGACTGTTGAACTGCTTAACCTTGCTAAGTTTGGATCTTGTATCGACAAGGTGATTCTTAACGAATTCCAATTAGGCGTTTCAGAGAAACTAGTTGTAATTAAAATTTGAAATTATTTCGTGTATAGTATTTTTACGTTAAGAATCATATTACGTCATACTTTGTTACTTTTGCAACCAATTCATTTCAATAATTTTCCTAAGTAAGTGCCGCTCTGTGTTCGTCAGGTATGTTTCATTCTTACAGTGGTAATACATTACAGAGTTGCCGATATAAATTGTATATTTCTTGATTTGACTTGACAGTACATTAGTAGTCATTTTAGACGAGAAAACGGCAACTATACTGATTGTTAGCTCAAAAAAACAATTGAATCAATTTTTTGCAAGAAAATGGTCTAAATTATGATAAATTCCATCAATTTCTGGGCTATTATGAATGATCTCGTTATCTTTGAATTTGGTATAGAAATTGATACCTCAAAAAAACGAATTGAGTTTATTTTTTTGCAAAAAAATGGTCTAAATTATGGTGAATTCCATCAACTTCCGGTTCCAGTTGGCCAACTTCCGGGCGATTATGAATGACCTTGTCATCTTTGGATTTGGCATAGTGATTGCTAGCTCAAAAAAACAATTGAGTCCATTTTTTGCGAGAAAAAGGTATAAATTATGTTAAATATCATCAACTTCCGGTGCCAATTGGCCAATTTCCAGGTGATGATAATGATGAATAATTCTGTTATTTTTGACTTCGGAATCGTAATTAGAGACCCCAAAAACTCCCGAGTGGGTATTTCTCTCTCAAAATAACAATTTTTTGGGATCTGGAAAATTTGTTATCTTAAATGGTTTATAAACGGTCAATTTGTTAATAAGACAATTGTTGTGCCAATTTCCCATAGTGAGACTGGGTGACCAATGATTCTTACGACATCAAAAACATTTTGCAACAAGCTTTAGACAAAGATCAACTGTACAAAGTTATTCCGAATAAAATCTTTAAATGACTGTACTACATTTACTTGTTGTGAATAGAATTAAACTTCAAAAGTACAGAAATAATTCTTCTCAGGCCTGCAATTCTACGTTCCACGTACATTTACGTCCGTGTTGTGTAAATTGCGAAATATGTACCAAATTTTGTTACATCAGTATATTAAACTGAAAAATGAATGTGTAAATACGTCTATTTGTTTATCTCGACGGGACATGGATCCTTCGAAGATGGTACTGGCATTCATTCCTGGCAAGATTTTAGCACTAAAACTGTGTAAACGATGAATGTTGGTGAAGCAATGTGTATCGTACTTGAACTGGTTGTACAGCAGGTTTTATTCCTAGTGTAGAACTAGTATTTTCATCAAAAACAAAAGATGTCGATCCTGGTGAAACGTATCAGGACAACTTACTAAATTGGTTTTGAATTTCAACTTTTAGTGAATTTAGAAGAATCACCACCATCGTTGTGGATATTAAATAAACTGCCAACAAGCACTCCCAAGAAATGTTATGTACAATAAAGGTTAAGTAGGAATAATATACCTACATTAAATCACTGTTGTTGATCTTGCTAAACAGAATAAACCACTCATTATAAGTAGCAGATAATTATGTTACCTGGAAAATATGGTCAACGAAGTACTTTATCTACCCCCTTACCATTACATTTTTAACCCCATCAACACATTTTGGGTATGAGTAACTAATATACGGATCAAGTTGGCACAGTTGGTATGGGGTGCGGCAAAATATACCCAGCCATGGAATATTGTTTCAATTGTGTTATTTCTTTGACAACTTACTGTCGAAAGTAAAGTTTTATATCAAAGTAGAAAGATACAGAATGTTGTTATCTAACGTTATTCGCCACAATAACGCGCACACATTTTTAAATTGTATTTATTTTCGACGCGCGCTTTTAGGAGAGCGTATCCAGATTGAAGAGCTCCACACGGAGAAACAGTACGTCGTTTAACAAACGCGTTTTTACAGAACGGCACAGTGAGGGATTTAGAGCATACTGGAAGACATCGTTCTGGTCGTTCAATCAAAAATATTGAACTTATTTGGGCTGACGTTTAGGCAGAACTAACAACTTCCACAAGAAGACGTGCAGCGAAATTAAGGTTGTCTAAGCGGACTATAAGAAGAATTTTGCACTTAGACTTGCGTATGTATCCATGCAAAATTCAAACTGTGTTCAAACTATGGCCAATTGATATTCAGAGACGTTTGCACTACGCACAAATCGTTACAAACTTATTGGAAGCAAAATTTGATAATGAGCGATGAAACAAATTTTTGCTTTTCTGGTCGTGTTAACAAGCAAAATTATCGTTTTTGGGGAACAGAAAACCCTCGTTTTATCCAAGAGAACATGCAGTGTCATAAAAGTCGTTGTTTGGTACGCAATAAGCCCCGAAAGAATTTTTGGACCCTTCTTTTTTGAAGATGCCAGGGACAATGAAGAACGGTATAGAACAATCAATTTCTGCAACTACAGTTAGAGACATTTTCCGTGCCAGGCTGCTCTCAAAAATGGAGATGTTGAGTGGCCTCATTCCCCTGATTTGACGGCATCAGATTTTTTCTTGTGGGAATTGCTTAAAAATAAAGTCTGCATCAATCGCCCACAAATGTTAGAACACAAAGGCAAATATTCGTGAAGAAATTGCGCAAATTCCAGCTGAAATATTGCACAAAGTTATGCTACACGCTCAAAATAGAGTTGGTCATTATCTGGCTTGTGGCTGGCGGTCATTTACTTGATGTAGTTTTTCATAAATAATTTTTTTTTGTGCCTAGTTTTTTTTTACTCAAAAAAAACTTGGCTGGGTATATTTTGCCGCACCCTATAGTTAGGCGGACAATCAGTGGATATGTGGAAAGGGGCAATGCAAACCAATACACCAGAAATATGGGCGAATACTATTCGACATATACTGATTAAATGAATAATTCTGTGTTATTGTTGATGTGCATTGTTTAAAGGAACTATAGTGTTAAAGGCAGTGGAGTAATATTGATTATTTTGATGTGTTAGTGCAATAACCCCAAGTTAAAACCACAAATTTAATACAAATAAATGATATCGATTTAAAGCTATATATACGCTTCCTCTCCTGAAGTTTAATTTTTATTTGAAACTATTTCTTATCAGAAGTCTTATTTCTTATATCGTTTATGAATCTCTTGTAAAATATATGCAAGATGTAACTGAAATGAATCTTGTCAAAGATATTTTCTTCTAATTTTCACTCGGTTTTCGTTCAACCATTAATTAATTCAGTGGTTCAATTAATGAGAAAAACCGGAAAAAAAATAAAAAATATAGTAAGCTAGAATTTCACACCCCTTCCCCCAAAACGGGTTCTCAACCCCTCAGAGGAGCATTCTTATAAAAAAAATCCAAAAGTTTAGAAAATTAATGAATTAAGAGCCGAAAATTACCCCTAGTATGTTTTATGATGATCATAATAGAATTTTAGAAAATGAATTTGATAATGAATCTGATGACGATTAAAATAACTGCGGAACCGTGATCAGCGACCCAAAAAACATACTAGGGGTCATTTTCGGCTCTTAATTCATTAATTTTCTAAACTTTTGGATTTTTCAAATAATAATGCCTCTCTGAGGGGTTGAAACAAGGGGGGTAGCCACGGTCTTGATAGTCATGAATGATCTATGGGGTATTAGGAACAAAATGCAAAAAAAAAATTGAAATTCTAGCTCACTATATTTTTTTTTTATTATGGTCTTTTTCCCGGCTTATTGCTTGGACTAAGAGTGAGAAGTCCCTGAAAAATGAAACAGATGGCGCGACAATCGAAAATCCATGTGACATTTGTAATGCACCATCTTTAACTAGAACGCATTAAAATGTTCAGACTGATTCTGTTTTGACACCCGTCAAAAGCAAGCAACCTTGAAGATTTTTGCAAACATGGAAAAAATTGAATTTCGCGTCTTGTTTAATCGGTATTTCTTTCGTGGAAAAAATATCACGCAAACCAAAGCATCGATTGTTAAACATTATGGGGACTCCTCACCATCGATTGGAACGATTCACAAGTGGCTTACGTATTTTCGTTCTGGTAATATGACCACAAAGGACGCCGAACGTTCTGGTCGTCCAATTGGGGTTCAACGCCAGAAATCATCGATAAAATCCATGGTATGATATTGGACGATCGGCGAGTTAAAGTGCACGATATTGCTGAGGCTATGTGCGTCTCAACCGAACGGGTACGCAATCTACCAGATGGGTGCCGCATTTGCTCTTTGGAGACAACAAGCGCGACGGTGTGATAACTTCAAAGGAGTGTTTGGCGATGTTCAAGCGCGACCGTAAACGGAACATAGATCCATCACAACAAACCAGAGACCAAAGAAAAGTCGAAACAGTGTACTTGTTCTGGCTAATCGAAGCCGAAAAAGGCCAAAGTGGGTTTATCGGCCAAAAAAAGTCATGGCGACAGTTTTTTGGGATACACACGGTATCGTCCATATCACTTACCTTGGAAAGGGCAAAACGATCACGGCCGTATATTATGCAGAGCTGTTGGATTGATGCGACACCGATTTGAAGCGAAAGCGGCCGCATTTGGCGAAGAAAAAAATGCTCTTCCACCAGCCCACAGGTCCGCAGTCGCAATGGGAAAATTGCATGAATTGCGCTGTAAATTGGTTCTTCATCCACCATATTCTCAAGATTTTGACCCCCTGCGATCTATTTTCAAACTTGAAGAAATGGTTCGGCGGAAAGTGATTTGGCTCCAACGATGAAGCCATCGCCTATTTGAAGTATTGCCGAAATCGTATTATTTGGAAGGGATCGAAAAATTTGAAAAACGTTGGACGAAGTGTTACAAGAAGATTGTGTTGTTGAGAAGTAAAATAAGTTTTGACCAAATAAATCATTTCTTGTTTCATTTTTCAGGGACTTTTCACTTTGCCTTCGTAACCAAGTTGGGGGTCGCCAATTTGAACCATTATTATAAATTTATTATTTTACCTTTATTTTGAATAGAAATTACTTGAATATCGAAGTCTTTGTGTCAATGAGATAACATTACGTTTTGCCAAGACTTCCTACAGGGCCGGAACGGCTCATTTGCGACTAGGGGTTTATATGCACAACTTTTCTACCGCATTGTCCTACACAACCTGCCCAACGTTGGCCTTGTATCAAGTTTTAAAACTACTGACACATTATAATTTGAGTCAATGCAACTCCCGATATAGAAATAACGAGAAGCAGGTAATAAGACGGCAAATTTCTCGTGAAACATTCAACGTGTATGCAAAATGCATTCAGCTTATTAGATGTTATAATTATGTATATCGCATCATAAACAACGTCGTGAGATGGAAATAAATAAATCTATAATTACCTGTGGGGAAAACATCAACTCTTCTTTTTATCAGCAATCGTACCGTTCGTCATCCCGCTCCTACCGTATAATGAGTATGACCTAAATAACTCGTAAACAATCTTAAGAAAAAATCTGATTAGGCTTTGCGTTAGTGGTGAAACGTTTTTAAAATTCTTATTAAATACTTATGTATATATTTTTTATGGAATTAGCGGCGTCACAGTTATATGAAGGTGATGCAATAATTAGCGCTGAAAAAAGTTGACTAAACTTGTCAGTTTTTGTACAAGTGTTACCAGTTTCGATAATTAAAATAACCTTCTTTCAAGCAATTACCATTTAATTTTATCACTTCAAATGCGAAACTAGTTATTGAGTTGTTTTTAATAATTCATCTGAAACTATATAGTTGATATAGAATTATTTATTAGGTACCAGTATGTATGACAAACAATTCCATGTACTCTGTTTTCTGCAAATATTTCCGAAATCTGGTATTTTCCGATGAGGCGAACTGTAAACCGTTGACAAACATTCCATTTATATTTGGTTAAAAATAAAATTCGGAAATTTCAGACAAAAATGAAGGTCCATTCAGTGATTAATTTTTATGCATAATAATGGATTGAAATGGTGTAAGCAAGGAAAGTAAGCTTCTAGGAAATTGAAATTACGTTTGGAAATTAGAAAGCTGTTTAATATATTCCTGCCAATAATACGTTCAGGTATATTGTAACCACATATTTGAATGACGGGGCTTTCAGCTCTTCGCGTTACTTATGTTTCCAGAAATATGGATTATTTTACATTTAAATTTAAATTTTAGTACCTTAGAATTAGGTGTAAATGGTTCCAAATTGTAAAGCCTGTTCACGATAACAAAGAAATTACGTCATAGCAGTATGTGATACACTGTTGTCAGGTTGACCATATTTTCAATGGTACAACTAACCTGAAATTTGTTTTTTTTATTCTTTTTTATGTCATACTTTTCAAAAGGTATGTTATCAGGGTGTCCTCGAACTGCGTGGCCAAAATAAAACCGAAGATTCTTTGATTCGAAAAAAAGTTGATGAGCCTTTTTACTTTTGCCTCAAGTGTCTTGTTTACTCGGTAGAGGGCTTCAAAATTGCAAAAATAATTTTGTTTTTTCGGTATAACTTGAGAACGTGATGAAGAACTTTTACAATATTTAGCAGGTGAGTTACTGTCAATAATGGCCATTTTTGAGAGTGGAGCACAGAGCCTTAGAGACCATAGAAATGGCTCAAACTTGAGGATGTAACGGGAAAAGTGTCCAGAACTTTTTTGTGGTCAATGTAATTCGCTCGATATTTTTTATGTAGATAGCTTATCTAATTTGAAAACTTTTCTTACTGTTAGAAAATTTTGATAAAATCAACGGATTAGCTTGAAAAAATCAATTTTCGAGTCTGCAATTTTGGCTTACTAATTTTACTTGATTAAAATACCTTAGTTGCCTTTGCTTTTCTAATGTCATTTTGGCATTTGAAGAATTTATTCTCAAAACTGTCAGTTTTTACTTTGCTTTCCGTAAAAATTTTATAAAATTATGGCTCAAAATTTCACTAACTCTGAAATGGTTGATATGTTATTGATTTATGGACTTTGTCGTTGCAATGGCCGGAGAAGGGAAAGATATCCGCATCGCAGAATTCCAAATCGGCAAACCTTCGCAAAACTGTCAAATTTGAAGCAAATCGCAGAGAAACTGGACGCAGACGGACAAGAAGGACGTTAGAGCTCGAAGAAGCGATACTGGAAGCGGTTGAAACTGAACCTGGGATAAGCACACTACGTTTGGGACTTCGTATTGGAGCCTCAAAATCATTAGTTCATAATGTACTGAAAGAAGAACTGTTGTATCCCTATCGTATTAAAACAGTTCAAGACTTATTGCCCATGGATCCAGGTCATCGGCTAGAATTCTGTCGGCTTATTGTCCAAAGACAAAACGCAAACCCCAATTTTTGTAGAAGAATTCTGTTCACGGACGAAGATACTTTCACGAGATGTGGTCTTTTTAACCTCCATAATGAACATTTCTATGCTGATGAAAATCCTCATGAAACGGAAGTTACATATTTTCAGAATCAAACTAAAATCAATGTTTGGGTTGGAATTGTGGATAACTTTATTATTGGCCCTACCGTTATACCCGATCGATTGAACGAGGAGAACTACTTGAACTTTTTGGAACAAAGGCTACTTGAACTGTTGGAAGACTTGTCCTTACACAATCGTCGTGGCCTGGTTTATCCATGATGGTGCACCTCCTCATTTCACATTAGCTGTGAGGCGACATTTGAATGCGGAATATCCAGATCGCTGGATAGGTAGAGGACACGATGCACCAGTGAACTGGCCGGCCCGCTCCCCTGATTTGACGCCCTGCGACTTCTTTCTATGGGGCGCTTTGAAGTCGAAAGTTTATGCAGCTCCAGTAAACACACGAGAGGAATTGTTGCAACGAATTAATCATGAAGCGGATTTATTGAAGAATGATCCTGAAGTACTAGCCAGAGTTCAATCCAATTTCTTGAAACGAATTAATTTGTGTATTCAGGAAAATGGGCAACATTTCGAACAATTGATGCCTTAGCGATTTCCAAAAAAGTTTTGTTGTTTCTTTTAATGTAGCATTTGTTTTTCCTAAATAATCACATCGTTTCCCCATTTCTATTGTTTTTATTATTCGTGTTTTACCGAGATATTAACCATTTCAGTGAAATTTTGAGCCATAATTTTATAAAATTTTTACGGAAAGCAAAGTAAAAACTGACAGTTTTGAGAATAAATTCTCCAAATGCCAAAATGACATTAGAAAAGCAAAGGCAACTAAGGTATTTTAATCAAGTAAAATTAGTAAGCCAAAATTGCAGAGACTCGAAAATTATTTTTTTCAAGCTAATCCGTTGATTTTATCAAAATTTTCTAAGAGTAAGAAAAGTTTTCAAATTAGATAAGCTATCTACATAAAAAATATAGAGTGAATTACATTGACCACAAAAAAGTTCTGGACACTTTTCCCGTTACATCCTCAAGTTTGAGCCATTTCTATGGTCTCTAAGGCTCTATGCTCCGCTCTCAAAAACGGCTATTATTGACAGTAACTCACTTGCCAAATATTGTAAAAGTCCTCCATCACGTTCTCAAGTTATACCGAAAAAACAAAATTATTTTTGTAACTTTGAAGCCCTCTACCGGCTAAACAAGACACTTAAGGCAAAAGTAAAAAGGCTCATCAAATATTTTTCGAATCAAAGAATCTTCGGTTTTATTTTAGCCACGCAGTTCGAGAACATCCTGTATATTAATAAAAGCCTATTCATAAACTGGAATGAATATTTTGATATTTTGACGTCAAAGGTTTGGAAAAAAGGTATTTTTATCAACGCGTATTTGATTTTAAATTTTTTTTATTTTTGAAATAAAACTAATGTCATATTTACAAAAAGGTACGTTTTGTAGTCATAGATCTTTATGCAGAAACTGGGAGCGTCATTTAGACATTATCAGGTTCCTCAAGAGGCTCAAACTGTGCGTTCAAAAGCTCATTTTTACCAAGTCTAACTTTTTTAAAGTTGCTATAATTATTTTAGCTTCACTTTCCATTATGGAACAACAATTCAGGGAAATTGCAGGAAAAATTTATCAAACAGACTATTATTATGAAACTTTGTACATAAAAAAATTAATTAAAACAAAACAAAACGATACTTAAAAGTTATGCGATTATCGGAGTAAAGTACCTAAAATAAGTTCATTTACCTATATTTAAAATAATCTCATTTATTTTCAAACATTGGCAATGCATTTAATGCGAGCTTGAATAAATCTTTCACGGTTTCATGGCTACATACAGCTGAGGATGTCTCTGTAACAACGCGAACACAACATGGAAAATTTGATAAATTAGGAAAAATCATCTCTCAGGTCTTAAGTAAGCTAATTTCTATGTTTGCAGTTGTTGGTGGTTCAGTCACATTTACGTCATTAAAAAAAATATTTAGGTGTAATGTGTAGCATTAAAATTTATAAACTCTCATACATCTGCTTTAGAAAGTCGAGCCTTCAAGATATGTCGAATATTGACTTCTCTGTATTTTCGTCCATCTGTAAGCAAGGATAGTAATAAATTTCTCAGATGTGCAAAAAACCCATTGCGTTGAATTACAGGATATATAATTTTTAATACATTAATAAAATACTAATAATAAAAATATGGAAGATTCGATTAATTTGAATAAATGTCTTGTACCTTCAGCTTAAGAAGGTTGGAGTTTAACTCGAAACCATAATGGAGCGTAAATTGTCATGATGTAATTATTTAGAATACAGGGATTCCGAATGGCATTTAGTTGCGACGTAAAGTCTTAAGATTCTGTTGGCTGTGGTAACCCATCGTCTAGGAAAAAGTTTTCCTGGGTTTCTTAAAGCTAGAGAACCAGTAACATTACTTGATTCAATCACCTGCACTATGTCAAAGAGGTAATTTTGGTATGTGCTAAGATCACAATCTCTGTTGTACATTTTGGGAAGATTGCTTGTAAGTTTTCCAAATTTCACGTCCACGTGAGCCAGAAGTTTCGCCATTTAGTTGTTTCAACAGATGTCGCTGTGGAAGTTCGTTAAATTGGAATACACAAATTAACAACTGCAGAGGACGCCTCAATTGGTTTTCTAATAAATGGATCACATCATTTTTCACTCCTGTATCAACTACGGTACCATCGGATTCAACTGCAGTTAAGCCTTCTGTATAAAATAATTGTTCCAGCAAATTTTCGTTTAATATGAAAAGCACAACCGCTTTCCGGTGTTATGTGACGCGAAGTATTTGGAATCATGTTCACTTATCACATAAATATGCTCTTTTGTGATAAGTTTTCTCCTACAGGAGCTACCAGCTTTTTCTTGTACCATAATTAGGTATTTTCTTCCGGCAAAATAGTCACTGAATGAGCGCATCATTTAAAACAAAAACTGCTTCAAATATGATAACTGAAGAACCAGAGGATATCAGTGGCGGCGCCTCGAAGGAGGCTAAGGAGGCTCAGCCTCCTCACCAATTTATCTTAATGATCATTCTCCATTTTATTTCCTATTTCTCTGATAATTCTTTAAATTTTACAATTAATTCCCCGTTCTCAGTAGTTATTTTCAATCTGGCAACAGTGGTCAGAGGCTAGATTCTCTATATATCTCAAACGCTAAATACGTGTGGTCAACACAGTTGCCGTTTTTCCAACCAGTCCAATTGCCAAATAGGGTAAAACAGCGGATATGGCAACACTCTGTAGGCTAGCTTCTCGTTCGCATTCGGTCGGTCGTATGAAATACGATGTGACACGTGCTCCGTCAGCTATTGTTTTTGTTTCGCGACGCGAACTAAGGTTAAGTTATAATTTATCTGTTCGGTGAGTTATTTAACGTTAAAATAAGTAGTGATTTAATTGCTGACTTCATAGAAAACCCATTTAGTAAATTAACATATGACAGAAAAGAGTTTTTTTTAAATAAACGGCCTTTACCGGATTTGAAAGGATTAGTGATGACAGGTATGTTTCAAAATCGAAATACACAATAAATTATATGCTTGCTATTTACATCTGATAGAACTTCATGTTGGGGGCACTCGGGTAATGATGATTTGAAAAACTTAGCTCGTGGTATAGACACACATGAAAAATCGCAAGAACATATTACATCGAGTATTAAGTTTAAATTAAACGGAAAACAGAATATTGTTAAAGGAGGAAAACACATAATTTGGTAGACAAGAAACTACATTATAAACAACTTTTTTTATGAAATTTTAGATACTATTAAAGGTCAAATTGAGATTCGATTTTCCGATTTACATGAAGTGAAGTTTTTCGACTTGACGAATAGAAGATTTTTCGAATCTTTTTCATAAGAGTTTCCCAATACACTTTTAGATAACTTAGTTCTAAAATATAAATGTTTTGATAAAATAGCACTGCACAATGAATTATGGGTTATATACTCGGATAAAGATATTTTAAGCCAGTACGACATTCACGCCGATATGATAAAATATATGATAGACAATGATTTGCAACAAGTTTTACCTCAGTTTTATAAACTACTTTGTTTGACAGTCACCATTCCTGTCACGTCGGCATCGGTGGAGAGATCATTTTCTACTCTCAAACGAATTAAAACTTACATGCGAAATACAATGGGCCAAAATCGTTTATACAATGTTAGTTTGATATCTATTGAAAAAGATTTAGTAAAACACTTAAAACAAAATGATACATTTTATGATAATACTATTGATCATTTTTCGCAAACTAAAGACCGTAGAATTCCGTTAATATATAAAAAAAGTTAATAAAAATATTTAAAAAAAACAAAATAAGAAAAATTTCAAAAAAAAAAGAAGAAATATCAAAAATCCAAAGAAAAAAAAACGAACAAAAACATTTTTTTCCAAGAGAAACTGTACACCTCCAAGTTGGTTCTTGCTTGGCAACAATTAATTTTGTCACTGAAGTAGCTGGTACGGTCGCTGTGCAAAGGTTAAATTTATTGGCTGAATAGAGTATATTTTTACAAAAACGTTTTATGTCCAGCCTCCTCTCTTAAAAAGTTCACGAGCCGCCACTGGAGGATATTGAAATAATCAAAATAGCCTTTGAGACATTATTTAACTTACTGAAATCAGCATTTTAAATGTTGTGACCAAAAGGTTTTGTGCCTTTCTTTACGTCGCCATGAATTGCAAAAAACATTAAAACTTGTTAAATCCTTAAAACTTTCAGACCCGTGAGAAACCAGAAAATATTAAAATATACATTTTGACACCTATGACAGAATGATTTAGAGAAATATTCTTCTTCGTTCCACCCTAATCTACATACATATGCTCTCCATACATCTTGTTGAATCTACATCAAAACACTGAATATTATTTTTGCACATTAATCAATAACGTAAAATTCGCTTTATGAAACTGTAACTATAATATTCACATCAATTAAAACACAGAAAATACTAACACATTTCGACTGACCACTTTTGCCGTAGGAAGCTCTATTTCTAACGAATAAATTGTTCCATAATTATCTACATTTACCATATTAGTCCGTTGCCTTTTTCTTCTTGATGAATTATAGATTTGTAATAAAAATTCTACACAACAAAATACAATTTGAGTTGAAAAATGAGCTGAATCTAGTTTTCAAGGGGTGAAATTCAAAGTTTAAAGAAATGAAACTTAAAACAAATAACTTGATGAAATAGTGATGGAGTTTGTTAAGCAGAATTTAACCAGTGGTGGGATATTTCAAACTAAAATAAATTATATAAACTTCAAAATACAATCGGGAATGATTAATTTGATGAATAATGATGACGTTCATAAATGGCCAAAATCTAATCTCAATGGAAGAACATACAAATGGTTAAAATATTGTTAACTCTAAGGCACTTGATACTTCAAAGATGAGAAGTGAAGTTCTCAAATGAATAATAGACTGGCGGCGCTTTTTTGGGAATCAAATTCTGAATAAATATATTGTTCAATGAATTGAAATTTAAAAATGTTCATTTGTAAGCTATATTAGTATTAATCATAATTCGTGCATTTCCCAGTTTGTTTCAACGCCGATTTATTTAATTGTTTGTTTCAGTAGATTCCGAGATGACGATGGCTGCCGGCACCAATACGCTGACGGCCACGCTTACCAACACCACATCTTCCGGTGTGGTGGCCATGAGTCAGCATTGTGCAATATGTGGGGACAGAGCGACAGGAAAACATTATGGAGCGGCGTCTTGTGATGGTTGCAAGGGATTTTTTAGGAGATCGGTCCGGAAGAATCATCTATATACTTGCCGGTTAGTGTTTTCTCTTTCTATTCTAACATGTGGCTATCTGGGCGACGAGTGAACTATTTCACATACCATCAAAGTAGAATATATTAAAATAGTTAGTCATGCAATTAGGTTATAAATTTTTTTCCCAAAGTCCCTGAGAAATAAAACAGATGGCGCCACAGTCGAAAATCCCATGCGACATTTGTGAAGTACCATCTTTAACTAGAACGCATCAAAATTTTCAGACTGATATGTCATTCTGTTCTGTTTTGACACCTATCGAAAGCAAACCACCTTGAAGATTTTTGCAAACATGGAAAAAAGTGAGTTTCGCGTCTTCATTAAACATTATTTCTTGCGTGGAAAAAATATTACGCAAACCAAAGCACCGCTTGTTAAACATTATGGGGACTCCTCACCATCGGTTGGAACGATTCACAAGTAGTTTACTGATTTTCGTTGTGGTAGTAAAGGAAGCGGAACGTTCTGGTCGTCCAATTGAGGTTAGACGCCAGAAATCGCCAATAAAATCCATGGTATGATAATGGACGATCGGCGAGTTAATGCACGAGATTGCTGAGGCTATGGGAACCACAACCGAACGGGTACGGAACATTTTGCATAAATTTTTGAATATGACAAAGCTGTCTGCCAGATGGGTGCCGCATTTGCTCTCTGTTAACAACAAGCGCGACCGCGTGATAACTTCAAAGGAGTGTTTGGCGATGTTCAAGCTCGATAAGAAGGACTTTTTGCGCTGTTTCGTAGCCGTGGACGAAACATGGATCCATTACAACACACCAGAGACCAAAGAATAGGCGAAACAGTGGACATGTCCTTGCGAATCGAAGCCGAAAAAGACCAAAGTGGGTTTATCGGCCAACAAAGTCATGGCGACAGTTTTTTTTTGGGATACACACGGTATTGTCCATATCGATTACCTTGAAAAGGGCAAAACAAAACGATCACCGGCGTATATTATGCAGAGCTTTTGAATCGATTGGACGCCGATTTGAAGCGAAAACGCCAAGGAAAAAAGTGCTCTTCCACCAGGACAACGCATTGGCGCACAGGTCCGCAGTCGAAATAGCAAAATTTCATTCACCATATTCTCCAGACTTGGCCCCCTGCGATTTTTATCTATTTCCAAACTTTCAGAAATGGCTCAGCGGAAAGAGTTTTGGTTCCAACGATGAGGTCATCGCTATTTTGCTCCTATTTTGAAGGATTGCCAAAATCGTATTATTTGGAAGGGATCGAAAAATTAGGAAAACGTTGCACGAAGTGTATCGGGCTACAAGGAGAATATGTTGAGAAATAAAATAAGATTTGTCCAATTAAATCATTTCTTGTTTCATTTTCAGGGACTTTCCTTGCCCTCATATATTTGAAGTGATGGTTAATAAATTTTTATGTCAAGCTTTTGCGTTGTGATAAATAATTGGATTTGATATATTTCCAAATATTTTCGTCTGCCAAAAAGGCTAGGATTAGCTGAAACGCGCACGATGTCACGATTGTACTCTTTGGAACCGAAAGTGACAAAAGATCAAGAATTTGTAAGAGCTCCCTCCTACTTAGCTTATCATAAGCGCTCGTTGTGGTTTAATATTACAGAAGGAGTAGCACGGTCTGACAGAGACAGGATGTGTTTTTTCCATTAATTGGTAATAAGGGGTGGCTACCTTTTAATGTTCATCGCCTGTGGGCGACTTTTGCTTCCTTGTATGGTTAGATGAATTAGAGGCAGCCGTAGGTGCAGTTTCAATGGCTGATGTGGCCGCGCCAAGAATAGGCTTTCTCAGATGCGCCAGGCCTGGTTTGGTCGTTTTGATCTATGTTCCTTGGCACCACACCACCGAGGCATACATCAGTCTGTGTTTAAGTGGTATTTGAACAGAGGCCCCAGTTGTGGCCACTAGCTCTTCTGCAAAACCAGAAGACCCTAGTAAATTCGCGAGACCGTTGTTTCCATTGAAGTTCCTCATCTAACGTCAGGCATCTGATGGGTGCTGACTTGTACTTCCTAGTGAATACTATTATTTCAGTTTTCTTGGGCAGCTCCTCGAATTATCTTTGGCGAGGCAATCAGCTCCCATACCTTGCATCCTTGTAGTCCCTGGACATTTCCGTTGTTAACCCAAGATATAATGTCTACTTATATAGTTGGTGCAGCTTAACTTGTAGGATTTAAACCATCCTACAGGTGTCTTGTTTTCTTGTGCCTTTGGAGGTACCCCTTCACTCTACATCTCACCACTTTCGGTTTGCTTCTTAGCTCCCAAGTACAATCAAAAGCTTGTACCTTTGACTCCATTTGGCTCATGAGCACAACAAGCTGTATATACTAATTTCCATCCAGTAGTAAACTATTCCTTTTGTTTATTAGTCATGTTAAGAATGACTTCCGGTGCCCTCTTAGGTCCCGGAATCTATACCAAAGCCCTTATTGGTGACTGCAATGATTTTTCATGCAGCAAACGAAGCTCCCCATATTCCCAGGGTACACATTATGTCACTACCGTCACCAGCCAGTCTTTTTAGGACTGATTAGCACATTCAATGGCCATACCCAACTGCTGAATCTGTATACTTCATTATACTGTTTGAATTGGATTCTTTGTTCAAAAAATAAATACTACAGTTTAATTGTGAGCACCTTTTATTGAGTGATTAATCCATAAACCTGACCTAGCTATTGAAACATGGACATATTCAAAAAACTTTGATTCCTATTCACACCGTTTCATTGATACTTTATCAGAAAATTTCCACATTCATATTGAAGGTTATCGGAACGGGTTGTTCGCGGAGAGTTTAATAATGAATGTGTACTAATTTCGAACGCAACAATTATTCCGAACATGCGACAGAAGGTCGACTGTTTATAATATTTCATACGTTAATTGAAGTTTTTTAATCTTCATAATTTACATAATTCACGAGCATATCATATAATTAATTTTTTCTTAATCCTCATATGAATTTTTTGTTGCCTCAACGGCTAATTAGAATTCGATTAAAATGTCACAGCACAAGGAACCAAAACAGTTCCTTGTTGCATTATATTTAGCTCCCGTAAAGTATAGGTACATTGGATCGGTAGATATTCATTTAAGAACTTTGATTACTGTAATCTCAGAAGTGAAGAATTATTATTTTGACTTAAAAAGATGTAATTTACTAGGAGGCTGGTCAGTATGATGATCATGCCCGAAGAGTTAAGATGTTGTCAGTGCTTGGAATTTGACAATAAATTTATTCAATAATTTTACGTTCTACATACCATTAACAGTGAGTTCCCTCTGCACTTCAGTAAATTTAACCCATCATATAGTATATTCTGTGAACATTTTGAATATATTGGTGTCACCGTTCAAACGTTATGTAGAAACCAACAAAGTGCCATATAAGCCGAACGGAGGAAAGACTTCGTTCGCTATACTCATTCCGTCTTAACGTTGAGTAAAAAGAAAGCGACTTCGTTCCCTAGACTCACTCCGCCTTTAAGATATTTATTTCCTTTTTATTAAATTTATTAATGTTTCAAACAAAATTGCATGTTTGTAAGCTGGTCAGTATTTCAAACCGCGATGTCTGTATTCTGTCCACGTGTACGCGGCATGCATTTGTCTGCGTGCGCTCTATCTTGGAAGTGGATAGACTATTATAGTAAAATACAAATCCATGAAATGAATGAGTCAAAATCAAGAAAAGAAAGCGACATTGGCTCACAAAGCTGACAAAGTCGAGACGTCTGGCAACGGGTGCTCGTAAATTGTAGAGGGCACCCCGGAACGTAGTATATTTCTCTCTACAATTGGCAAGATAGTTAGCGAAAAGCATCGAGTATTTCGATGCACGGCTGTGCTCAATAACTCGAAAACGGCTGAAGGTACTACATTGAATTCACAAACCAGTAATTTCGAGCATGTTATCTATGTTCTCTGAAACATTTGAGTAAAAGGTGGGGTGAAAAATAATAAAGTAAACCCATTTCATCACTTTCTCAGATTTTCCATGTATACCAACTTCACACTGTAAGTTCCTGAATGTTTGTTATAAGAGAGAAACTAAATGAAATATATGAAGGGAAAAATTTAGCTCATTCTAAATTCTTATGACCCTGAGTGGTGGGGGTGTGACGACATCACTATCGGTGTTAATTAGTAGGTAATTTCGTTGACCTTCAGTGGGGAGCCCTTTAAATGAGTTTCTCACAGTTGCTACATTCTCAAGTTCACTTCTAACTGTACATTATGTATTTTAAAAAATAAACCTAGTCGTGAATTTTTTTACAATTAGATCATGAAATTAACATTTAAAAGACTTTGAAAGTTTAGTTTGGCGAAACTGAGTTTGTTTTACGGCGACATTTGCTCGCTTTAACAAAATTGTTATGTGAGTACCGGCACGTAAATTCTCCCCTCAACTATTAGCTTTTTTATTTCAAAAAATACATACGAGGGCAATGTGAAAAGTCTCTGAAAAATGAAATGATTTATTTGGTATTTCTCAACATAATCTCCTTGTAGACAAATACACTTTGTCCAACGTTTTTCTAATTTTGCGATTCCTTCCAAATCGTACGATTTTGGCAATCCTTCAAAATAGGCGTTTGTTTCAGCGATGACCTCATCGTTGGAGCCAAATCTAGAGAATATGGTGGATTAGGAACCAATTCGTAGCTAGATTTATGTAATTTTGCCGTTACGACTGTGGACCTGTGCGCCGGTACGTTGTCCTGGTGGAAGAGCACTTTTTTCTTTGCCAAATGCGGCCGCTTGCACTTCAAATCGGCGTCGAACACCTCTGCATAATATATGCCGGTGATCGTTTTGCCCTTTTCAAAGTAATCGACATGGACGATACCGTGTGCATCCCATAAAACTGTCGCCATGACTTTGTTGGCCGATAAACCCACTTTGGCCTTTTTCAGCTTCGATTCGCCAGAAGTCCACTGTTTCGACTGTTCTTTGGTCTCTGGTGTGTTGTTATGGATCCATGGTTACGAAAGTCCTTTTTATCGCGGTTGAACATCGCCCAACACTCCTTTGAAGTTGTCACACGGTCGCGTTGGTTGTCAACAAAGTGCAAATGCGGCACCCATCTGGCAGAAAGCCTATCGTTCAATATCATGCCATGGACTTTATCGACGATTCCGGGCGTTATAACCTCAATTGGACGACCAGAACGTTCGGCGTCCTTTGTGGTCATACTACCACAACGAAAATCAGTAAACCTCTTGTGAATTTTTCCAATCGATGGTGAAGGATCCCCAAAATGTTTAACAAGCGATGCTTTGGTCTGCGTAATGTTTTTGCCACGCAAGAAATAATGTTTAATCAATACGCGAAATTCACTTTTTTCCATGTTTACAAAAATCTTCAAGGCTGCTTGATTTCGATGGGTGTCAAAACAGAACTTAATGACATATCACATAAAGATGGTACATCACAAATGTCACATGGGATTTCCGATTGTGGCGCCATGTGTTTTATTTTTCAGGAACTTTTCACCTTTTCCTCGTACTCTTTTTCGCACTACCGCGGGTGAGAGTACTGGGCCAATACCAGTGGCGGCTCCTCGAAGGAGGCTAAGGAGGCTCAGCCTCCTCACCAATTTATCTTAATGATCATTCTCCATTTTATTTCCTGTTTCTCTGATAATTCTTTAAATTTTACAATTAATTCCTCGTTCTCAGTAGTTATTTTTAATCTGGCAACAGTGGCCAGAGGCTAGATTCTCTATATATCTCAAACGCTAAATACGTGTGGTCAACACAGTTGCCGTTTTTCCAATCAGTTCAATTCACAAATAGGGTAAAACAGCGAATATGGCAACACCCTATGTAGGCTAGCTTCTCGTACGCACTCGGCGGTCGTATGAAATACGATTACTTGTCGCCGCTGCAAACGTGCTCTGTCAGTTGTTGTTTTTGTTTCGCGGAGCGATGTAAGGTTAAGTTATAATTTATCTGTTCGGTGAGTTATTAACAAAGAGTTCTTTGGTTATTAAACGTTAAAATGATTAGTGCTTTAGTTGCTGAAAAGATTAGTGATGACAGGTATGTTTCAAAATCGATCATTTGATGCTGATAAGATAATTGTAAAAAATATTTATGGTTAACGGGATCTGAGGTACACAATAAATTATATTGCTGGTATTGCTTGCTATTTACATCTGATACAACTTCATGTTGGGGGCACTCGGGTTATGATGATTTGAAAAATTTAGCTCGTGGTATAGACAGACATGAAAAATCGCAGGAACATATTACATCGAGTATTAAGTTTAAATTAACCGGTAAACAGAATATTGTTAAAGGAGGAAAACATATAATTTGGTAGACAAGAAACTACATTATAAACACTTTTTTTATGAAATTTTAGATACTATTAAAGGTCAAATTGAGGTTCCATTTTCCGATTTACATGAATTGAAGTTTTTTGTATAACTTAATTCTAAAATATAATTTTTTTGATAAAATAGCACTGCACAATGAATTATGCGTTATATACTCGGATAAAGATATTTTAGGCCAGTACGACATTCACGCCGATATGATAAAATATATGATAGACAATGATTTGCAACAAGTTTTACCTCAGTTTCATAAACTACTTTGTTTGACAGTCACCATTCCTGTCACGTCGGCATCGGTGGAGAGATCATTTTCTACTCTCAAACGAATTAAAACTTACATGCCAAATACAATGAGCCAAAATCGTTTATACAATGTTAGTTTAATATCTATTGAAAAAGATTTAGTAAAACACTTAAAACAAAATGATACATTTTTTGATAATATTATTGATCATTTTTAGCAAACTAAAGACCGTAGAATTCCGTTAATATATAAAAAAAGTTAATAAAATTAATAAAAAAAAAATATATGAAAAATTCCAAAAATAAGAAAAAATATTAAAAATCCAAAAAAAATAAAAGACAAAAAACGAACAAAAAAATTTTTGCCAAGAGAAACTCTATACCTCCACGTTGGTTCTTGCTGGGTAACAATTAATTTTGTCACTGAAGTAACTGGTACGGTCTCTGTGCAAAAGTTAAAAGGCTGTGAATAGAGTATATTTTTACAAAAACGTTTTATGTCCAGCCTCCTCTCTCAAAAATTCACGAGCCGCCACTGGCCAATACCTTCCAAGAGGCTATAGGTTATTCCCGTCTGTGAAACGTTTACACGATCATATTTGATTGGTCATATAGGAACATAGCATTAATAAAAATACGGCAGGTTTTCAGATAGATTCAAAAACTAGATTCTGACGAAAAGCAGTGCTGTAGCGCATGATGCGCTCATTTACTCCAAAATCTAAAAGTCTACACTAGTATAGGAAGATTATTTGTTGCAGGTTTAGCAGAAATTGTGTAGTAGACAAAGACAAGAGGAACCAATGTAGGTATTGTCGTCTGAGAAAATGTTTCAAAGCTGGCATGAAAAAAGAAGGTTAGTAGTTTCTAATTATTTGAAACTCATCAGATCGATAAGATTTTCTGTTATTTTTGTAGCAGTACAAAACGAACGCGACAGAATTAGTTGTAGAAGGCCTAGTTATGAAGAAAACAATCAAAATAACGGTCTTTCCGTTACTTCGCTATTGAATGCAGAAATGTTATCACGGCAAGTGGGGGCAGCTCTAGAGGTAATTATTATTATTATAAAAAGTACCCCCCCCCCCAAATAATTGATATACCAAATGTTAATTAGGACACTAAACACTGAATATTGCTTCCAAATTGAAAAGATAGCGATTCCTAATTTCACCAAAAATTGAAACACCGAAACGAAATTCATTATTTTAAATTGGACATTCTATACTTTATTTCATTTTTTGGAATCAACGATGGACAATCTTACGTAAAAACATGTTTTGGTACATTCTGAGAAAGTAGCGTTTAGACATGTAATGAATAATACCAAAGAGAGTACCTTTTATATGTAAAACAGTTTGGAAAATCATATTATATTGGCAAAAAATATAATGGCATTTTATTGTACAATATATTCAGTTTTCAGTACTACGGAACCATTTATACTATCAAATCAGCCCCTAAGACCCAAACTTAGTGATTCAATTAATAATATCGAAAATTACGGAATAAAACTATGAAAGGCTGTACCGCCATTAGGAAGCATTTTAGGACACATCTTCATGGGATCATTTCTGCATATTTTCAACTGTAAAATCTGCGGAGTATGCGAACGTTATTTTTGGACTACCTGTATAAGATATACATGTCCCAGGGGTATTACGTTTAGAGAACGAAATAAACAAGAACATGTTCAAATAAGCCACCATTATGTTTTCCACAAACGCCTAACGTATGAGAGCTTTACTCTTTATTCTTATTTTCCATTCCGATTACTCAAAAATGTTGTGATACTTGTTTCTAATTGTTATGTCAAATTCAATGACAGGAGCCTTCTTTAATTATTTTTTGAATAAATAACATGTAAAAAAACGGATGTTGGGAAGCTGATACAAAATTTTGTTCAAGGATATAAAAAGGTGAAGGATTTTCCATTTAAAAAATTTAGTTATTCACTGTCTTGCGTTTAGACACACCCTTATACGGTAATTCGAAGTGGTTGGAAAAACACTATACTTTAATAGCTGGTTTATTTATATTAAAGTTGTGATGATTTATCAAATATGGCGCTTTTTCAATATATCTTCCACCATGAAATCTGAACGGTTCATAATTCGTCTTTCAACAGAACCCATTTTGAACAAAATCAAAAGGGCTTTTCAATGATGCTACAATATGGGAGGGTTTGTATTAAAAAAAAACATAAGTTCGGTGCGCCAACCTGTAAATTGTGAAACTAGTTTTTGTGCAGGATGTCCGTAGCTACCATTGATAAAAAGCCCTAGTCGATATCTCAAATAGCAACCGAGTTACGGAGGTTCCTCGTACCCCTGGGACACCTGTATAGTATATGACGGTTTACTGGGAAATTCTGTGTCGATTTCATATTATTGTATTGTCATAGACCCACGTTTACAAGGTAGGATATTCCTTCTATGCAATGTTTAACAATATGAAACGCTGAATTTGTAACTTTTACACCAAATATTGCTTTGTGAACACAGAACACAGAATAATTGAACACTTATAATTACCGGGATATCAAAAATTATCTTAGTCAAGGGTGGTTGTGGAATCTAAAACGTGTGTCTTACTTTACGTTTGAAATAATTATATCACTGTCACACTGACATCTATAAGCTATAAATTTCATACCTATTTATTTCAGTTGTAAAACAATAATGAACTACAAATTATGAAATAATTATGTGAACTTTGAACCTTTTCGGAGGTCGTGATAGCCACAATCCGGGTCAAAAACTGTTTTGAAATAGTTAATTTTCCGTAAATCGAATGAAGTTCACGTGAGAATCCCGTAGTATGCGAGTTAAAAAAGTGCAAACTGGTTGTACCTAATACTGCTTTACGACGATTTTTCGCGTGCCGCTTTCACTCCATGTAGTTAGTTTTCGTATCGGATCGTGCCCGACGGCCCTTCTTTTTTTGATAAATGTCCATTAAATAGGAAAATTTAATTAAAACAGTTTGAGCTATTCTCAGATCTCAGCTACGCGCGTCTAACGTGCGACGTACCAAAGGGAATTTTCTCGCGACTAAAATATACACGAAGCGGGTAAAACACTTTATCAAAACTTGCGCCAGTCGCACGGGGCAAGAATCGGCAGCGATCTCCTCGAGGCATATGTCAAAATGATTTCGTTCGTAGCTAATTACATAGGACGTCTGGTGTTCATGCAATTATGCTTTTAGATAATTCGAACCTTCTAATTTCGATAGGCCACGTGAAAATCCCGTAGTCCAAAGCGCTGAAGACTTCTGTGTGTTACAATATTCGTATAAAATTGCGAAATTTCGCACTTTTAGAAACTTCAAATTAATTGTGACATAATTATTTCAAACGTAAAGTAAGACACACGTTTTAGATTCCACAACCACCCTTGACCAAGATAATTTTTGATATCCCGGTATAATATTTACTTATTACTTGAGATTTCGTTCTGCATTGTTGTTTTCTTTATCTATTATTGTTACATTTTTCATAGTAGGTATAACCGTTTCCAAATGCGTTACTACATTTCGAACATTTTCATTTAAATTGCGCTAGTCATTATTCGAACCTTTTTATTCAACATGATCTTTACCTTATTACGAGATTGCTCACTTTCTATTCTTCAATTAAGTTACTTTCACACATCTGTGTTATTAACATAAACAAAATGTGGTTATCGTAAAGACTAGACTAGAATATTAACCCTCTTCGGGTTCAACAGTTCAACAATACTTGCAGATATTCAATAAATAATTACATACCGTTCACAGGTTGTCATAAATCATTGATAATGTAATTTTTGGTCAAGAACTGTCACTTCTTGGTATTAAAAATTATGTAACATACTGGTATACCGGCTATCCCTTCGTGAGTAGAAAGCATGTTTACTAACAATTGTTCCAATATTTTATCAAAATTTGCAATATGAATGAGTGACTGTATGTTACAATATGTTCACAAAATTTTCAATATTAATCAATAACAGTTCTTGCTAATATTGACATTACCATTAATTAATGACAACCTGTGAACTATACTGTTTCTAAGCCACCTAGAATTTTTACTAACTTCACTTAAAACGGTTGTTTATCATTAATTTGCACAAGAACAGTGACAATTTTGGTATCGATGAATTGTTTTTCAGAAGTCTATACAAAAACGTATTAATATACATGAGGTCACGTGACCGGAAATGCAAAGGAAATCGGAAGTATTTTTACAGTAGATGTAAGCATCAGTTTTGACTTTTCATAATTGCCAAATTAGATCTTTGTCACATTTTACGATAATGGATTATCAAAACGTCGTGGGCTTCCCGGTATAAACGCTTATTTTTCAAATTAAATTTTAAAATAAATTTTTCTCAAATAACGTGCTAATTTTTTGACGTATTGCATTGAAAATTAGAATACTGGAGTTTTCTGGTATGAGAAAGCCAATTGTAGACATCGTTTTACTGTAGGCGCTAGAGGGTGCTGTGTATTATACTCTTCACACAGTTAAATGACCATAACAACTCTACTTACTTTATGTTATGTTTGGTCGTTTTCGAGATACTTGGTTGCTTATTGTTCGAAGCAACCCAATGTTTCATATTATGAAATTTATCATCTTTTAAATCGTTGTAATCAACAGATGTAAAATGAATTTTTTTTAACAGGATCAGTGTTTTTGATAATGTAACTGAGAAAGTAAATCTAATACTATCAACAAAACGGAAAACTATCAGTATTCAGTAATAAAAATTAAATTTATTTGTTGCTTGACTTGAGTTTTCTTTTAGTTCGAACCATTGCTATTGTTCATTGATTCCTATTTCTATTATCACGTCAAAAAAAATCAAGGAACTCTTCTAATGTTGTGTTTCACGAACTCTCATTAAATTGGGTCTGATCTGTTGACGACATAATTAAACTGCGCGATCGTGAAACTTGCCAAATTCTTAAAAAAAAATGTTGGACAGATTCTTTTCTATGTGAATACGTGTCCATGATAAATGTATTTAGTTTTGTAGAAGACAAAATAATTTCATCTGGTTTTAGAAGAACTACTCCGAAAATGTCATCCATATAATTAATACCGGGATATCAAAAATTATCTTGGTCAAGAGTGGTTGTGGAATCTAAAACGTGTGTCTTACTTTACTTTTGAAATAATTATGTCACTGTCACACTGACATCATCAGTAACCTACAAATTTCATACCTATTTATTTCAGTTGTAAAACAATAACGAACTACAAATTATGAGATAATTATGTGAACTTTGAACCTTTTCAGAGGTCGTGATAGCCACAATCCGGGTCAAAAACTGTTTTGAAATAGTTAATTTTCCGTAAATCGAATGACGTTCACGTGAGAAGCCCGTAGCACGCGAGTAAGAAAAGTGCAAACTGGTTGTACCTAATACGGCTTTACGACGACTTTTCGCGTGCCGTTTTCGCTCCATGTAGTTAGATTTAGTATCGGACCGTGCCCGACGGCCCTTATTTTCTCGATAAATGTCCATTAAATAGGAAAATTTAATTAAAACAGTTTGAGCGATTCTCAGATCTCAGCTACGCGCGTCTAACGTGCGACGTACCAAAGGGAAATTTCTCGCAACTAAAATATACACGAAGCGGATAAAAGCTAGCGGCCCATAGCCAAAAACACTTTATTACAAATGGCGCCGGTCGCACGGGGCAACAAACGGCCCCAAATTAACAAGACCGAGGTAAAATGTATAAACTCTAACTTACGCGCAGCGAGCTCCTCGAGGCATATGTCAAAATAATTTTCGTTCATGCAATTATGTTTTTAGATAATTCGAACCTTCTAATTTCGATAGGCCATGTGAAAATTCCGGAGTCCAAAGCGCTAAAGGCTTATTTCAAACGTAAAGTAAGACACACGTTTTAGATTCCACAACCACCCTTGACCAAGATAATTTTTGATATCCCGGTACTTTGAAGGGAGTAATAACTTTTTCGAAAGCGTTGTTGCCTAGAAATTCTACAAGTTTAAATAGTCCACTTTGTTATTTCAATTATTTTTAGTCTTTGATAATCAACAATTATCGAGTGAAAATTGCTTGAAAGCAACAACTCTTCAATAAAAATGGATATTTTTTGGATAAAATCTTAAAGCACGAATAGTATTTCTGTAGCATATTTCACGATACAAAGCATTTTTATTCAGATCATATTTTATAACCAACAAAATATAAAACATTGTTTGAAGGACCAACTTTAAATTAATAGGTTATTCACTGATGGCAGTTGACAGAATCAACTGATGTTGTAGCATCGCCTAGGTGCATCTGATATATTGCTTTAGCGTTTAATAGTAGTTGTTGATATTTGATAATTGCGTTATCTTAGGAACTAGGTCATCAAAAAATGTGTTGATAATAAGATATAAATCCTAGGATCTAAATCAAATGATTCGAATGAAATGTATCTAAACATTCTTTTACCTGTTTTCCATTCGCCACGAAATATCATATTATATCATTATTAGAGTAGTTACCAATCCAAAAAAGGAAACGCTTTCTTCCAATCCGTGCAATAATTAATAACGCCTGAGTAAATTATTCATATTAATCTTTACTTTCTCGATTGTTTATGCAAAGAGCTGAGGTAGCCTTGAGTATGCACGTTCTTTCATGTTTCAGCAAATGGGACAGTCACCAAGTAATGACTACGACTTATCAAACAAACATTTGGCCAGTATAAATGACGTTTGTGATTCGATGAAGCAGCAACTATTGATATTAGTAGAATGGGCGAAATATATTCCAGCATTCACGGACCTTTTACTGGACGATCAGGTAAATTACGTAAAACAAACGCCATTACGAGTTATGCTTTCGATAAAATTAACAAACTGCACTGGCAGGTGCACGTGCATAACACATGGTTATGTTCGGATTTGTATTTGTTCCATAAATTTACACCTATGGTAATGTAACTCTGTAACATTACCGAGGTGAATGTAGAGAATAATATTGATTTCCGGATAAGAAGCACGACCGAATGCCGTAAGGTCAAGAGCCAATAGGGTTTCTTGGTTGTCCGTTAGTGTGACGATTACTCTTCCATTAAAGGTTCCTCTCTATCATATTTTTGCCCCATCTGTAAACCAGATTGTTACGTTTTACCTCTTTTGGGGGGATCATCTTAAAGTTTTTCACCATGCAAAAGTGTTTGGTGTGATCTGATCGCATTGCAGGTATTGGATCTTTGTTTATTCTCCCTAATACTTGGTGTGTAGGCACCTCAAAGATATTCTGTAGTTGTTGTAGGTGCCTTGGCCGTTGCCTGTACCAGTAAATGGAGAGGCCAATGAATTAGGTATTTGATTAAAGCTATGGGCATGGTGCTCAAGGGCCGGTTATGGCTGAGCATACCATGCTATGGAGCTTTTGTAGCATTCCATCAGCACTTTTTTTCTTGGTTTTATGCGACCGAGCAAAGCAAGTGCTGCTTATGTGACTGTGGGTCTTATCACCGTGATGTACAGCATCATGTGTTGTGCATCATCTTCGGTTTGAGTCCCCAGGTTTTTCCAACCGTTCTATGGCAGGCCCAAAGCGCCCTTGTTGTCTAGGTTATGGTAGAGTGCAGGTTTTTTTTATCTTGAGGGATGTTCCACACACGACCAATTGCATCACGTTCAGGTTTTTACGGCTGCATGTAAATGCTAGATTTTGAAAAGATCTTCAAAAGATAGAGTTCTTCCTTAGAACAATCTTCAATCTGAATTGTAGTTACCAGTCTGATCTTTAGATGCCTCCTACAATTATTATTCCAGAATAGTTGCTCGTTGAAGCCTCGAATTGAAGAGAAACATTCTGTTTTGCAAAATATCTTCCAATATAGCATCAGCGGTTAATGCATACAAAATCGGCATGTTTCATTTATATGTCGTTATCTGGGACACATTGAATAATTGGTTTAAGGTTTAATCTATAGTATATAGAAGATAGAAATCTCATCTAAGTATTTTAAAGTAACCGCAAGCATTTTTTTAAGAAGGAACAATATTGTCCAAATAAAATTTTCTATTTTCCTTCTTTATATCGAACTTCAAATGATCTACGTGTCATACGAAGGTATTATATCCCCCAGGGCTCTATTACAGATCCTTGAAGTTTTACAATAATATGTTAGGTTCGTGGAGCAGTGATTTTCCACTCCTTTTCTTTCAAATGGTAACACGGCAATTTTTATTTTGACCAGAGCTGTTATTAATTGTTACTGTCGAACAGCGTTAATTAACAATATTCGGAAGAAAGCAGGCATTTTTTCGTGAGAAAAATTACTTGCTGGGTTGATCTATCCAATGATTTTGTAATTCACCCGGTCAAAGCAAAAAATGAATGCAACTATCAAGTGCTTTGCAGGTGGCATTATTGCGGGCTCATGCCGGTGAGCATCTCTTGCTGGGTCTTACCCGAAGGTCAATGCATCTGAAGGACGTCCTCCTTCTGGGAAACAATTCAATAATAACGAAACACAGTCCACCGGGTGAGTATCTTTCAATATTATTGCATCTGTGTTGCATTTGAATGTTTCAACTGAATTTGCCTAGTCATTATCTAATCATTCGCAGGTGATCTAATTGTCGAATTAAATAATCAAGTAGGGATAAGTCATTGTACACATTTGAATTTTTTTTAAGGTATTAACTTTCAAGGTCGCGAATAATTAATCATGACATTTTTAGTAAGAAACTATAAAAGAGTTCACACTGGATACACTATAACTATGAATAAATTGAGCAAAGTTATTTTGTAGATACAGTAAAAACTACTCCACATTTTAGAGTACTCTGTAATATTTGTTTGAAGAAGCTACTATAGTTGCATTTATTCATAAAATTAGTGAAAATCAAATTTTAATAGTTATGTTATTTAAGTTTAAACATTTATAGCATTCATTATCTGAATTGTAAACTCATCATGTGTAATTAATTATTGAAAAAAAGTAATTCCTAGCAAATAGGATGGAAATAGACATTGACGTTGCCATTTTGTGCAAACTACTATGTTTAACTTATATTTATACTTCAGTATTCCGTATGTTATGTAGCCATTTAAATATTGACTAGGCAAATTTATCTTTTTATCTTATATTTTATTTAATTAGCAATGTTAATTGTGTAAGTTTAATGGGTTTAGCATGTTCGTACATTTATGTCATTAAATCATTTTTGAAGGTAATCATCGCTTGAAGGGCATATTTTGGTGGAATAAATGCATACAATCAAGATTACTCCATAATATTATCGCTCACTGTTGGTAATTGTACGCTTTCTGTATGGTAAATTAACAAAATTTATCTGTGCAAGTGTATCATAATCATCAAACCATCAATGAATCAAATATGAAACAGTTTTTCCCAAAATTATGATAATGACACATAATATATTCTAATAACTGCAGAAGGATGAGACAACATAATGTGATATTATGATGGTAAATATAAATGAGGTCAGTTCTGGAAACTTGGTTTCATTGTATTTTTGGTTTATTCTGAATACAATAGAATTTATCTAGATTTGATGAAAATGGTGAAATACTGAATGCAATTTAAAATGATGGTCATTTTGCGTTGCAACTCGAGAACGATGTAAAAATTTTCAATACTTTTCTAATGTTATTCCTTTTATTGATCAGCAATGTATTGTAGTTCTTTAATCCACTACGAACTTGTGTGGCCGAGGACCTAGTCTGGAAATTTTCTTAGTCGAGTACCTTCTTTACACCTGGGTTTTGAATATTTATACTAATTTATTTACAGTAGTTATATCGGGGGGTCTAATATTGCGTTCAAGTACATGATCTTAGTAAGTATAAAAAATATTAAATACAAAAATTGTAGGATCTGCAGAGATGCACAAATTTAAATTATTTTCTTCAATGAAACACCCTGTATATTGTTGCAATTTTGGATTGCCCTCTTTTGGTCATTCACCCAATATGGGGTTGTTGGGATCTATACAGAATCGTTCAAGAATTATAGTTACTTTTCTAAAAAATAAGAGTTGACGCCCTGTATCTTTTTTAATACGTAGATATACAATCAATTTATTCGTCAAAAACATGCAAAATGTATTCTTATTTCAACTCCAATGACTCTATTTAGAATTATTTTATATTACTGTACAGGGTGAGTCAAAATCGTGGGTCTAAGTTTTCACGATAAATTCAAAAGGAATATACAGGGTGTAAATAAATAATTGCGAAAAAAAAATTCAGGTGGGTCTTTCATATAAAAAAAATCATTTGACCCCTTCATGTTAAGATACAGCCAAATGGGGAGCCAAAAAATTAGTTTTTTATTTTTATCTTCTAAATCCAAAAAGTTACAAAAATAAAATTAAGCACACATTATTTGCTATTAAGAAGGCATCCAATAACTGAGTTGCTGATTTTCCAGCACTTGTGTACACTTCCATTTTACTGAAATTCTTTACAAAAGGGCCTCAAAATGATAACAGTGTAAGACACTTAACAATGATTTTAACTCATTATTGCACAAATAATTTAGTTGTCTTAACAAAATATGTCAACATGACAGCCGCCTACTAGGTAAATCAAAGTTTAATTAAAATTCCACACTATGAGAATCGTGCCATGTACTTGGAAGTAAATTTTTTTTTCTCAGAAATCTTCAATTTTTCGAAAAAATCACATGAGACCTTTTTGTTCAGAATGAAACAAGCTACCTAAAATAAATTTTCAATTGGCAATATACACATAAGAGAAAAAGTTTAGTGAAAAACAAGTTTTAGGGGTGGTTATTTCTACTCCTTACAAACATAGTGGGAAACCAGCAACTCAGTTATTGGATGCCTTCTTAATAGCAAATAATGTGTGCTTAATTTTATTTTTGTAACTTTTTGGATTTAGAAGATAAAAATAAAAAACTACTTTTTTGGCTCCCCATTTAAAGGGCATTTAACATGAGGGGGTCAAATGATTTTTTTTATATGAAAGACCCACCTTATTTTTCAACAAGGAATCACCCCCTGAATTTTTTCGCAGTTATTTATTATTATTTATCATTTGGATACCTCTACTAATGTCGTTTTATTTTCATTTACCATTTCCTATATCTAAATCCACAGCTTACTGAGATATTCGTCGTTTTAAAAGCAAAAATGCTAATTTTCAAACATGAAGTTAAAATCGGAGTTAGCCTTGTAAAACAAATAATCTTTTTTGAAAATATGCAACATATTTTATTGATTCTGACTGCTATCAACAGTATTTTGAAGTTGAGGAGACAAAACTATGCAAGTTCTAGCCATGATAAATTGACGTCGCGACAACTAATAGATTTCTAGGAAACTGGCAATAAAACTCGTATAACCCTGATTAGAGACCAACAACCTACATTCTGTAAAAGAAAAAAGGTTAGTCTAAAAATACGATATGTATGTGTTCCACATATGTGTGTGGTTGTCTTCTATCGGGATACTTTTCGTGATAAATTCTGATTGCTAACAAACAGTTTTTGTCACTTGTCACACATAAATTTATATCGATCATTTCTTATCTGGAAAAATTCATCTTCTCGTCTTAAAATAGAAATTGCTTTATCACTTCGAACACTAGTAATTACTTGGAAATTCAAATTAATGTTTCTGACAGATAAGGAGAGAAATTATTTGTTTTACAAGGCTAACTCCGATTTTATCTTGTGTGAAAAATAGCATTGTTATTTTTAAAATTACGTATATCTCAGTAAGTAGTGGATTTAGATATAGGAAATGGTTAATGAAAATAAAACAACATTGGTAGAGGTATCCAAATATCATATAATAATGTGCGCAAGCCTGTACATTCATAAAAAAATTTAGTTTTTAACTGTTGGACCAGCCCTGTATATACAACTTGCTTCTTACGATACTGTTTCGATAATGGTTATCAAAAGATTAAATAAAAGAGACACAAACTAATTTTATCAATAAAAATGGTATGGTAAAATGTAAAGATACTTTCACAATAATATCTGATCTTAAATACAATACGATAAAATAAGTTGAAATAAATTAAGGGTCTAAACAAATGAGAAAATGAACACCCACATAATTTTTTACAGCTAATATAATCTAAGGTAAAGAGGTATATAAAGAGGTCATGTAGGGTTTAAAGTTACTGTTTTTATATAAGAATAGCAAAAAATTATAAATATTGTATTCGTTGGAAAATTTATGTTTTAACTTTATCTAACATAGTGAATTCTGAGAACATTCTATTCAAAGGTCATTTGTTTACTTCTGTGATTCTCCAATTTTTTTGTGATCCTGTCTTCATTTGCAATCTATGCCATGACATTTTAACCATGGACAAATACACAACGAATAGTAGAGCAACGTGCTTATGTCTTAAAACATGTATTTAGATAATGGTTCTTCTATCATTAACACATTTCTCTAAATCAGAAAGAAACATTAGATATATAGTGCAACATTAGATATATAGTTCGGGCTTAGGGTTCATTGTCAAGCTCGAGACCTGAAGAAATTCTTTCTACCAGTTTTCATTTTTTTATGAAACGGCGAATTTATAGGACTCTTTACCTAGTGATGTATTTTGTAATATCTATACCCTCCAAACTTTTAAAGAAAAATCCCATCGCTGGCTCACAGGATGTTCTACAAACGTTATAGGTTTTCCCCCTGTAGTCAAAATATATAGAAAAGGACGTGATTTCCTAAGAGCACCGACCATGGAAATATGTAGCAAAGGTAGAGATCGCCCACCTTCCACGCTGTTCTAGAGAGGTCAATAAATTCGCCATCATCAATCAGACAAATAGCTCTCTTCTAAATTCTATTCTAGATAGACTTCATAGACGGGTCAAATTAGACGAAAAAAGTATAAAAATTGAAAAATGGAAAAGCACATATTAGGTTTTTTTTCGGGAATGTTGTAAATCCGTTCAGGAAAATTTTGCAGAAAAAACCGGAGTCGATCGGAGTTGCCCGCAAATTTTCCCAGCTTTTTTGCTAATATGACTCGACTATCAGGAGGTTCAGGATATGTCAATGAATTCGTTTAATTCGTAAGTGACGCTTCTCTAACCAGACGAATAGCTCTTTTCTGAATATAATGTAACAGCTTTGGAGCTGAATTTCGAGCCTCACATATTGTACCTCAACCTTAAGCTGAATGTCAATATATTCTTGACCATCGTAATCCTTATAGCTAGGTTCTTTAAATTTGATTTTGCAATCTCGGTAATGTAAGGTTTCACAGCTCACAAAATGTTTGATATTTACTTCACTTTTTGCCTGCCTCTCGACTGTTTTTTCTGCATATTTTCACATATTCGTATCATGTGACACTTCAATGATTGTTATAATGTTGTTAACATGACGATAAATAACAAGCATTAAAAATTGATTAAGCCTGTAATTGTTGTCGACCTTTCTTCAGAAACTGCAAATCATATGAAGAAAGGACATCGCATGGCTCGGACGTTATAACAACCTGTAATTTCTAATTGTAACCATATAATCTTCCAAGTACACGTTCAGTCGAACCGCTGATACATGTTATTAACGTTACAAAATCAAGGTCGAGATTTGTTATTGTAAAACCAATCGAAACCGCTGTTACACACCTACAAAAATTCGTTACAATCCTATCATTTCGTTAATCTAAAAGAAGTTGCTATAATTCAGACTCATGTCTAGGTCATAAAGACCAATGGTATTCATCAACATAATATTTTATATATCATTGTCTCCAGATGAACTGTAATTTTATTTTAATGGAATGTTTATTCTTCAAATAATACTCTTCAGGAGGTAATAATTATTTTTTAATTCATGTGCGAATAACGTAGAATTTATGTTGGGAATAGATTTATTTCACCTCATTAGTTTGAATTGTTAGGTGATAAGCGAATTTCTTACAATTTCTGGAATTGCTTAAACATGTTTTTAAAATTAATATTCATGATATGTGTAGAATTTGTAAGAAATTTCAGATGCACCTTGAAATTAATAATTTTATTTCTTCCATCTCCATTGTATTGTATTCTATTAAGTTGGGAATATTTGCACAACGCGACCTAGAAGATATATTGTGCACCCTTCTGCTGGGCCGTTCAGGATGTCTCAACGGCTATCGGCTACAGCAGTTCCTCTAACCATGTGGTGCTTAGGAAGTTCAGGATGTTGGACGGCGTCAAGTTAGATAGATCTTCCTCTTCTATTTGGTACACGCCTTGGGTTCTGTAAGGCATTTTGCGAGGATGTCGATAGAAGTCCTTCTCATCGCAGAACCGGCACTCTATTTCCTCTACTGATCCCATCTTCTTGAAGTGTCTTTTCACTCGACAGTGCCCTGTTAGGATTCCCGGTAGTATTCTGAGTCTGTTTTTACTTAGGTTGATGCAGTCTTTAGCTCTCTTCTGGCTATAGTTTCCTAGAAGTGTTTTTGCCTGACTCAGTTCTTGTAGCTCTATCAAGTAATGGGATCTTTCATTGTCTACTTCTTGAATTTTTCCAGTATTGTGCTGGCGCTTATACCGCTGAAGGGTTCAGGTACACTTCATACCGCTTTCTCATCTTGAGCCCCTATACCATCCAATCAAGCCAGAGGAGCGAGATACAGACAGGTTGACGCAATTGATGGAGAAAACTGGTTTTCTATTCCGTGCCAAGAGCTACTTTATATCCCAGCAGCTCTTCATAATCTACAAAGCAGTAAAGCACACATTCGACCTGTTCTGGATAACTGTTTGGAGTTCGGCTCCCAAACATACGGTGAAGCTCTTGGATTCTATCCAGGAGAGAGCTATTCGTTTGATTGATGATGTCACACTTACGAGTTGAAACGGATTACTTGTAATATTGCTAGGTTAAACAAGCACAAGAATACGATATTACCAATCTGCTTACTACTCGTCAAATTATTTCTGTATAAAGATAAAGAAAAATTATTAAGGATGTAAAAGATTATCCAAGGTATTTGCTAGATACCAAAATGATTCAGTATGGGTGCCAAGAGACTTGTTGAGAATTATTTTCACTGAATAATATCGACATTCAGGGACTGTATATATCTTGAATTAGGTTTTAAGATATCTAAGCAAATTAAATAGTCCCTAATGTCAATAATTTTCAATGGCGGATTAATAATAAACAAAAAACAAAAGAAATTGTAAAATCTCAACTCACCTCTAGCCACACCAAAAACAGAATGGAGACCTCATATTTCGGTTTTACGAACCACCCTCTACTCGCGAATCGGGCGTCGTGCAACGAGTATCCGCGAAGGATTCAATTGATTTCCTATTGAAAGATAGGTGACACTCCTAGTCAATACGAGTTTCATGTTTCAATAATCCGAGCAGAAATCGTTATTCTAATCATTACAGCTTTCTTTATACCAGTACCGTGGAAAGCGTTACAGAGTTCATTGATCTTTCTAGAACATCTCCCTTTTCTATAGATATTTCCGTGGTCTGTTTTCATCAGAAATCTCTTCCGTTGTTCCACCACGAGAGATTCCAGATAGGCGGACTAGACGAGCAACTAGTCACCCCTTCATTGTCAAGTTCGAGACCTGACGAACTTCTTCCTAAACGACTTCAATATTCTATCGAACAGCGAAGTTGTAGAACTCTTCACCTAGTGAGGTCTTTCCCCATGCCAATAACCTCAAAACTTTCAAGAAAGATTCGCAAGCCTATCTCCTCTCCCAACATTGCACCGCTGGCTCATGTTCTTCGAACATTATAAGTTTCCCTCTCTTGTATTCAAAGTATAAAAAAAATGATGCCAGAAATGGCGAGTTCGTCTGCTTTTCCGTTACTTTCCAGTCCGGTGTGTCCCGGAATCCATATGAAGGTAGCTGCATTACTCTTGCTTAGTTCGTTTAGTTTCTCTAAGCATTTCCAACCCATCTTGGAGCTGATTATATGGGAGCTCAAGGCGTTGATGGCTGCTTGACTATCCGGAAATCTCTTTCTATATTGAACTGGACATATTTTTTTATGGCATGAATTTCCGCTTGGAAAATGCTCGGGATTTGCCTAACTTCAGAGGATTCGGTTCCAGGCCCATATTCCAGTTCCTCCTGTTGTTTTGGAGCCATCAGTGACAATGATTTTATTACTTGTCCTATTGCTTTATAAAATTGGTTTATACTAATATGCGGCCAGCGCAGACGCAAATGATATATTAAGTAATTATCAAGGATTCAGTTAACATGGGTGGCACCCGGTGATTATATTGATGTGATATTGGGTGACACCCCCTTAAAAATGATTAGAATCAACAAAAAGTAAAACAAAAAAGTATTTTCAAAATTATATATGTTAAACGAGCAATCACGTAATTTTTATTAAAAAAATAATACTGCTTTTCATTCACGACATCACTATGGAACCCCAAGTGTTCACACGAGCACTTGGATGATTTTCATTTAGTTTCACCTTGGTTTTAGTTTTCAGATATATTTTCAATACTTAAAAATAATAATGATTATGTAATCCGGCGTCACGATATTTACACGAAATGAAAAATGAAACAGGCGGTAAGCATTCACGATGGTTTTGGGGAATATCCGAGTCTTAGAGAACTTCGAAGCTCTATTTGTTTTAAATGCCCAGTGTTGTCAATATACTCTACCTACTCTGTCTACTACTGTAACGAAAACTTTCTGAAACTAAAAAGGCGCTAGAAATTGACATATTTTTGAAATAGAGAATGCTGCTCAGTTACAAATAACAAATGAAACAAATTACAAATTTTTAGCGATTATTTCATTTCTTCGAGGATTTGTAATAGACAACATTTTGGTTCACCTGGTGGATCAAAACTTTGATTGCTAACGCGAAATGTGTTGTATTTCACTATGCATGCAGATGGTGTTGGAACTTCTATTGACTGCTAACACGAAATGTGTTTGTATTTGACTATGGATTGTTGCGGAACCGTCACCTGGTGGCAGTATCTTCAACTGTTTCCCCGTCGATTCTGCGAATCGCAATAACTTCTTTATGAATGCGTAGAATTGTGAGTTGCATTCTCAGGGGCATCTACTTTCCGGCAGATGGTGTTGGAACTTCTAGGTTCACCAAACACATTGAGGGTGTCTTATTATATCACTTTCGGAGATGGTTGACTAGTGACTTCACGTCTGCCTCGTCTCACTGACGAACCCAAGAGAAGAGCGGAACAGTTGTCTGAGACTATAGAACGTGTTTGTCACTTTTCAACCTGGTGAACCAGAACTTTGTCTGCTTTGACTGCTAACACGAAATGTGTTTGTAATGTCTTTGTAAGATTTATTTTTTTTCAATCGTGGTCGGGTGTCATCCCCAAATGGGAGATATTCGGTGCGTGTCGTCATCTAGCTGTAAGAAGATGTACTATTTTCTGAAAAAAGAAGAAAACTGTTTTAACAGTTTTCTCCAAACCCACCGACTTAGTTTCGAAGTATTCTAGAAAAGTCATCTACAATTCAAATCTAAACAAATATCACTTGCTAAAATTATCAGAAAGTTGAAAACTAAATATAAATACTTGAAATTCATTTTCTTATTGAACTGAAGATGTTGGCATTTTTTCGAATAGCTACTTGAAACCTTAGTACCTATTTGAATAACCAACTTTTTCTTGCTTATTGCAAAAATGTATCAACGAAATTGTAATTTTTTTTTTCACTTTAATTCTACATTTCCATACAAATCTATATTATATTTAGAAATAAACACCTTTGAGTGCCTTTGATTCCAATGTAAGTTTTTTTTGAGGTGTTTGAATCTCTATGATCATGTCGATGCATCCCTTTTTGCAATCATAGCTAGTACAAAAACAAATTGAGGTATGTATTTTTATTACACATTACAGCGATGCTCACGATTTTCGCTACTATTATATGAAGCTACATTTTTATACCATACTTGTTCTGGAATGTACAACCATCGTTATTAAAATGACCTCATACGAGGTTTGAAGAAAGAGTAAATTTGTGGCTTGTTCGGAAACATAGATTTTTTTTAGGATGAACCAGACAGAGTCGTAGCTTTGAGTACCACTGGTTCAAGAACTTTTTCGGACAAGAACCTAAACATATTCTCCCAATTTTGAAAAAATATTACAATCTTATTAATTCGTATATTGTTAAAACCCGCAGTCAAATATATTATCATAATTATTAATGATATGCTTGTCTCATTCTTCTTGGTATGCTCACTTTTGATGATGAAATGTGTCATTATTCTGATCATTTGCTTGCTACAATCAGTTAAATATGGATAAATCAGAATTAAGAATCATCCACTATATTCTGGCGCACTAAAAGCGACGCTAGATAAAATGTAACATCTTTTGAGAGCTAACATATCTAATGTACGAACATGACTAAGTATTATTAAATGGACAATCTCCAATACAGTGCTGATGTTACCAGAATCCCGAGTTTCTCCGGACTTGGACATATCCAGAATTGGTAGCCGTATTTTGGACGAACTTGTCAAGCCGATGACTGAGGTGCAAGTTGATGATACGGAGTTTGCCTGTCTCAAGGCGATAGTGTTTTTCGATCCAAGTAAGTACCTATTTTCGTTCAATATTTGAAAAAAAAATTCGAACAACGAGGTATTAACACTCATATCTGTCTTAAGGATATGTTAAGAATTAAAGTAGGTTGTAAAAAAATGACAACAAAAGGACACTCCCTTTCTTGCTGGAAAAACGTTTATTTTCTTAAAACAAAAAAATTTAACAATATACAGGATGTTCAAAGATCTGTTGATATCACTTCCGGCGAACCCGGAAGAGGAAAACACTTCTTCGGTATATAATAGGTGTATTTAACATGCCGAGTTTGGAAAATTTAGCTCCAAGAATAAAAAGAAGACAACGAAACCTCGGATATTGAAACAGACATTTACACAAGAAAGCTTAAAAGTGACTTCAAATGATTTTCCCCAATCTCTGACGGTAACACTAGAAAAAAATAAAATAGGAAATCAAGAAAAACTTTTTTTTTCAAAATTAATTACGTGATGTTGAAAATTTTATACTTCCATATGAATGATCCGCAAATTTCTCCCTATTTAACCAAAAGTTTAATCTATTAACGTTTCCGATATCCCCATGATGGACATCTTTATCTTGGACACACATGATGATGATGATGATAGAGATGCATTTTTTGTACTCTATATAAAAGGTACCAGAAAAGCATTGTTTTGTACCACCTGGCAAGAAATGCGAAACACATTTCATGTGTTCTCAAATTTGATCATATTTCCAAGGTTACAGGACACATGTATCAAAGTTACATTATGTATACACCAAATTATATTATGCATTTTTGTATAATTTTGAATAAAAGCAATTAGTCAATCCTGTGGGACTTGTAATACTTATTTTATTAATTAATAGCCTGCATATTTAATATTTAAATTTGGAATTTAATTTTTTCTTGGAAATCAGTATATAAATATTATTTCATTTCTGATGAATTGTTTGTGCTATGAATTCTTACACCAACAAGGCTATTAATTATGAAGATGAATATCAAGTGGGCGTCTCAGAAAATTTTGCTTTATTATTTAAATTTATTTAGATAACTATCATAATCAGTAAAAGGTTGATGAACACACATGATTTTCAAAACTGCAATGATGCAAAAGATCTTAGTGATGTATCAAGTTACTACAGGATGAAACCATGATTCTCCCACAAAGGGACAGTTCCACAAGTAAATATTTCCGAAGAAAAAAGAAAAAAACGATATAGCATCACTATTGCACACAGATTAAGCCACAGCCGACTTTAATATAAGCCAGGAAGTAAAAAAGGCAACATCGCATATTTCCTTAACCGTAGTCCGATGCCATATGAATGGCCGCTGTTGAAATACAACTTTTCAAAATTGTATTGATATGTTCTAAAATCATAGATACATATAAAAGGATCCTTCTTGGTCAATGAAACAACCGAAAATGATGTGTAATTAATATATCATTGAATGTTGAATTTATATTTATTGTCGGCTATGGATAATTGCATTTTGTTATTTCCGGTAACGGCAACTTAATGTCTAGCTACAAGTAAAGTAGTAAACACAGCATAAGCTTATAACGCTTGCAAAAGTATTCAACAAAATCATTTGACGTTGGAATTGATCCAACGATCAAAGGGTATCCCCGATTAAGATGGTCAAAATGCCCCCTCCGCGAAATCTAAAATCGGTGTTATTACCTGTTTTGAACTGTCAAATAAGCATGTTTCCTGGGGTGGTATGGTCGATAATCCAAAATTATTACTCATATTAGCCAGGGATGATGCACCTCTGATATATAAACATTTTGATATTTTGTTTGCTTTTTTACTTACAAAATTCACTAATTTATTGGATTTCTAACGAACCAGTACGTGATATTACCGTTTAGAAACGTATTTTACCTTCAATTCATTATATCATCTTTTTCGATATAAGCAGAATATTTATTGGCAATAATTAATAATTGGTTTCTCTCTGAATTGAAAGTGACCTTTTTGGAATTTCTATGCTTCGATAAAAAAATATTGAATTTTTATTTTTTTACAAATTTTTCTTCACCGCTTTCAGAATAACTTATTTCAAAAAAAATCTCAACACAATTAAGAAAAAATATTCCTGTCGTTTTAAATAGAAAGAAAAAGAATAATTTCTTTTTGAATAAGTTATCTTGAGAGCGATGAAGATAAATTGGAAAAAAATTCAATATTTTTTTATCGAAGCATAGAAATTTCAAGTTGGCAACTTTCAATTGAGAGAGAAACCAATTATCAATTATTGCCAATAAATATTCTGCTTATATTGAAAAAGATGATTCATATAATGAATTGAAGGTAAAATACGTTTCTTAACGGTAATGTTAGTACTGGTTGGTTAGAAATCCAATAAATTAGTGAGCAAGTAAAAAAGCAAACGAAATATCAAAATGTTTATATATCAGAGGTGCATAATCCCTGGCTAATATAAGTAATAATTTCGGATTCTATATACCTTTAGTTAAAAAAATCGCTTTTTGCATGTGAACCACCACTCCTATCTAAATCATGTACGGATAGTTTTTTGTACGATGGTGAATCGAACTTTGGTGTATCACTTGATTGGTGCTATAAAAATCGATTTTAAAGTTTTAAACACGTTTTTGGAACCTTAGATGGACCTAGATGGGGTCAAAAAATTTGTTCTGAAAGTTACCATTAATACCCATACTTTTGCACGAGGAATATAATTTTGCATATACGTGACGATGAGAAAAAATAAAGTTTTTCTCCTCCACGGGGGTCTGTGAGGGGTATCCTATCGACCATACCACCTCAAAGATGTTTATTTGGCAGTTCAAAACCAAAACAGGTAATAATTCCGATTTTAGATTTCCCGGAGGAGGGCATTTTGACCATCTTAATCGGGGATACCCTTTGTCGAGTGTATTCAATAAGCTATTGAATTTTGTTGTTATAGACTTTTGATTTCTTAAATGTTCTTCATCCGATGTATTATTCTTTCTTCAGATGCTAAAGGACTCACTGAGCCAGCACGAATTAAGGCACTCCGTTACCAAGTACAAATTAACTTTGAAGACTACATCAGCGATCGTCAATACGAAAGCAGAGGAAGATTTGGTGAGCTCCTTCTGACCTTACCAGCTCTCCAATCGATCACCTGGCAGATGATCGAACAGATACAGTTTGCCAAATTGTTTGGCGTCGCCCATATCGACAGTTTACTCCAAGAAATGTTGCTAGGAGGTAACTTCACATTGTGTATGTTCTAATTCAATTTCAAGGGTAAACATAGTTAGCACAGCATTCAAAACAGAACTTGAAAATGGTCAGTCACATTTTGGTCATTATACATTCAGATTTTCAAGTACTTGTGGCTTGATTACTAATTCCCTGGTAGTTAGTTTAATTTGATAATGGTAGAAGTAAGCTAATTAAGAATGTGAGAGTTAATTCTGGTTTCCATCAGTATGTAGCAATTGTCTTCAATTTGTTATATTCCTGCATGCTCTACACTGTTCAAAGAAAAACAGCACTGCCGAAAATGTCTTCGATTCCGCGAAAATTAATAGTAGGATTACTACAAAATTGGAATAACGTTTTTGTACCATTTTTGTCTTTTCTAATCAATGAAAATTTTCCATATTCCTGCATGCCACACACAATACGAAGAAAAAACGTAGCGTCACAATTTCTCCGATTCCGCGAAAGTTATGTTTTTTTCGAGGTTACAACAAATTTGGAATTACGATTTATTACGATTTTTATATGTTCTATTCAATGAAAAGAACAACATTACTATCACAATTCCCTTTAGTGATCGAAAAATAATTTTCACTACTACAAAATTGGAATATTTTGGAAAATATTTATGCTAACTCAAAATTCCATAAAAATTAATTACTTTCATAAAAATAGAACTAAACATTCTAGCATTAACAGACTTAACCTATACAAATATCTTAAAACAAAACGTAAGCGAAATACTAAAATAAAAATGAAGTTTGTCCGTTAACTAGCATATTTCTATGTAGTATTATAGTCTAGGAGCCAGAGCGATATTGATGGTCTGAACATTAACGCGATGGCACTATGGTTTATCGTTAGAGGACGGTTCAATGACCAATTCATCTCACAGACCGAATTTTCCCCGGCTGCTAGATCTCGAGATACAGCATCCGCATTTTTTCTTTTTTTTTGACTGGAGGTCAACTCTTTCCAAGTTGCGGTAATGGCCAATTACTCGGAAATGGATCGATAACTTTTGATGGCATAGGGTATGTTAACAATTGCCAACACCAATGAACATTTTCCACCAGGTTTGGGGGGGTTAACTTGCAGTCCATTTTTGGTTCAATTTTAACTGGTCGACCTGATAAACGGACACGATAAAAAATGATGGCACATGGTGGAAGTATATAAGAATGGCATGCTTTTCAAGTAACCGCAACTTGGAAAGGGTTAACCTCCAGTCAAAAATAAAAAAAGCGGATGCTGTATCTCGAGATCTAGCAGCCGGCGAAAATTCGGTCTGTGAGATGAATTGTTCATTGAACCGTCCTCTAACAATAAACCATAGAGCCATCGGGTTAATGTTCAGACCATCGCTCTGGCTTCTAGACTATTATTACCATTTATGTTTTCAAATTTAAATTTAGGTTACCGGTACGAGATTTCAGCTCTCAGAAATTCGTTGGTTTTTTTAACCAATTTCACTTCTTTTTTACGAGGGCAAGGTGAAAAGTCCATGAAAAATAAAACAAATGACGCCACAATCGAAAATTCTATGTGACACTTGTGATGTATCATCTTTAACTGGAACGCATTAAAATTTTCAGACTGATATTTCATTCAGTTCTGTTTTGACACCCATCGAAAGGAAGCAACCTTGAAGATTTTTGTAAACTGTAAAAAAAGATTAAACATTATTTCTTGCGTGCAAAAAACATTAGCAAACCAAAGCATCGCATGTTAAACGTTATGGGGACCCCTCACCATCGATTGGAACGATTCACAAGTTGTTTACTGATTTTCTTTGTGGTAGTATAGCCACAAAGGATGCCGAACGTTTTGGTCATCCAATTGAGGTTTCAACGCCAGAATTTGTCGATAAAATCCATGGTATGATACTGGACGGTCGGCGAGTTAAAGTGCGCGAGATTGCTGAGGCTATGGGTATCTCAACCGAACGGGTACGGAACATTATGCATAAATTTTCGAATATGAGAAAGCTATCTGTGAGATGGGTGCCTCGTTTGCTCTTTGTTTACAACAAGGGCCACCATGTGACAACTTCAAAGAAGTTTTTGGCGATGTTCAAGCGCGATAACAAGGACTTTTTACGCCGTTTCGTAAACATGAACATGGATCCATCACAACACACCAGAGACCAAAGAACAGTCGAAATAGTAGGCTGGTCTTGGTGAATCGAAGCCGAAAAAGGCCAAAGTGGATAAGGTGGGTTTATCGAAGAACAATGTCATGGCGACAGTTTTTGGGATGCACACGTATCGTCCAAATCGATTACCTTGAAAAGGGCAAACAATTGCATGAATTGCGCTACGAATTGGTTCGATATCCACCATATTTCCAGATTTGGCCCCCAGCGATTTTATCTATTTCCAATCTTGAAGAAATAGCTCGGCAAAAAGAGATCTAGCTCCAGCTGAAACAAACGCCTATTTTGAAGGCTTGACAATATCGTATTATTTGGAAAGGATAGAAAAATTAGAAAAACGTCGTGCGAAGTGTATTGGGCTACAAGGAGATTATGTTGAGAAAGAAAATAAGTTTTAACCAAATGGATCATTTCACCTTGCCCTCGTAAAAAGAATAATCACGCTAATCCACTAAAATAGTTATTTACGATATAAGTGGGATATGAGCTTTATTAACGCACGCGTGCGAAATTTGCACGAGTTAGACAATCGCAAAAGAGCATTAATAAAGCCTATATTGCACAAATCAAACTAAATAAACGTTAATAATAATTTAAAATTTGTCATGATTCATTGGGAAAACCAGAACATTGGAACTAATAATTGAAACGGCGCCGGCGGTTTTAAAAACTTGGGGGAAACGCTCCGTTTCTTCGGTAACCAAAATACTACTCTTTTTTTTGATTATGATTTGATTGATTGAAAAGCTGCGAGATAAAAACGCGGGCGGTAATAACTCCTTATCTCACGCAAAATGTTGAAGCTACCATGTAACTATCAGAGTGAACTGTTTCTACTTGGTAGCTGAAAGGTCCTCAGTACAGTATTTTTAGTGGATAAGGGTGATTATTTTTATAGTATAGTGTACCCACAGTGTGAACTCTTACTCCCCGAATAATGCGAACAGTCATGAAACAGTTCCCCTTATTGATGGAAACCATACTGTGAAGGGTGTTTATTAAAAATATGCAATCACTACACCATTCATTATGATAACACATTACTGCGCATGTTCATACTAATGGAATCAGGTAGAAATATCATATGGGAATAGTTAAGGAAATGATACATTGTATTCTTGGCAATGTTCTCTTGTGCAATAATTCAAAACATATTATTTCAGTACAAATAATTGCAGGTACCATATTTTTAAGTAATTTCATATATATATCTTATGGTTCTAACGCTATTTTAGTTTATTTTTTGGAATCTCGTGATTTTATTGATGATTAACATGAAGTCGAGCCAATATCATAGCTTACATAACGATTTATAAATAGCATTATGTTTAAATATAGCCACTGGCAAGGGGAGCTTACTGTACCCGAAGAATGCTGAGCACTTGGAGACATCCGTAGTTGCCACAGGTAAATCGCAAGCAGTTGGTGTTTTATGTTGCTAGATTAGAAATAAATGGTTAATCGCTTCTTCGCTACTGTTTGCTATATCCATAGAATCATACAATAAAATTAATAATAGATCTAATCGTATCTAAAAAACTATACAAGTTTTCAACTCAGTTTATCGTTTAATCCCTTGATGTTAAACCGAATTACGTAAAATCCACTAACCATCTATACCGGAAATTATCATTAAAGTTATATAGGTGTCCGGAAATACCGTGTACAACGGAAGACCACAAGTTCATTGGCCGAAAATATGATGATTTAACTCAACTTACCTATATACAAAGTTGCCTAGTTTGGGCGCTTGAGGGCTCAAAAATGATAAATTTTGTTACATTTTTTCAAATAAGTCGAAAAATCGTTGGATTTCATTCATTTTTTATCCACGCGTTTGTACCTGCAAATTACAGCTATTTATGGAAGAAACTCTAATCTCGAAAATTACAGGATATTTAAAAAATGGGTCACAATAAATTATCTTTTTTTAATCCCCCGTAAAATCACTATACATTTTTTTTCTGGATAATTACTTTTATTAAGAAGCTATTTACTCTCTTACAAAATTTTAGTTAGGCAAACGGTTTAGCCACAAAGAATATTTTCTAAATCCCTAGTCTGAATCAGTAATTCAGTAATTGTAACTTTACACAAATAAAGTTTTTATTAAAAGTTGGCCATGATTTATTTGACAAATAATATTACTTTAGGGTCATTTAAACTGAACTACGTTTAAAATTGCATATTCTTTATGGTTTATCTCTGAGTCACCATGAATTGTTGCTAGTTTATGGGTTTTGTGAATAGTCGCGAGAGTGTTCGAGTCTAAAGGGAAAGGTTTCCTAACCGTATAGTGCCACAAATCGCCAAACCTTTGCAAACATTGTTAGACGTCTTCGTGAAAATGGTAGTTCAAAGCCACGAACTTTTGATTGTGGACATCAGCGACTACAAGAACAGTAGATACGATGGAACAAATTTTAGACGAGAGTTGAGGGAAACCCAAGATTGAGTACTAGGTCACCTGGGACTGGAATTAGCAATTCCCAAATCAATTGTTAATGAGGTTTTAAAGAAACAACTTATACATCCATACCATGTTCAAAAAATTCAAGACTTATTACATGTTGATCCAGAATTCCGCGTAACATTTTGCAATTTTATTGAAAATCAGTTAGCAGAAACTCCGAATGTCCATAGGAGAATTTTATTTACCGACGAAGCTTCGTTTACAAGATCCGGTGTAACTAACTTACATAATGAACATGTTTACTCTGATAAAAATCCCCATGCAACAAAAGTTACTCATTACCAACATGAATTTAAAGTTAATATGTGGGGAGGAATTATTGACAATTTTGACAAGTCCAGTTATTATACCAAATAACTTAGAAGAAAATAATATTTTTTTCGCAAGAAACATTACCCACTCTACTAGATGATTTGCCCTTACTACTACGACAGAATATGTGGTTTATGCATGATGGTGCTCCGCCACATTTTTCGTTAGCAGTGCGTCAGTATTTAAATACGATTTATCCAAATCGATGGATTGGAAGAGGGAATGAAGCTCCTGTAAAATGGCCACCAAGTCCACCGGGCCTAACAACCTGCGGTTTTTTTATGGGGTGCCATGAAAACAAAAATTTACTCTCTCCTTTATTCCTATTGTAAACGAGGAAGATTTAAATTGCAGAATTTTAAATGTTGCCAACACCCTTCGGAATCCCGTTACACTACGAAGAGTACAACTTAATTTCCGACGTAGAATTAACAAGAAAATGGTGGCCATTTTGAAAATTTTTTATAACATTAGGTAATTAATTGTTCATTACGCTTCCATTAGGTTCCTAAATCATACCCAACTTTTAATAAAAACTTTATCATGTCAAGTTACAATTACTGATTCAAGCTTTTAGGGATTTAGAAAATATTTTTTTGTGGCTAAACCGTTTGCCTAACTAAAATTTTGTAAGAGAGTAAATAGCTTCTAAATAAACGTAACTATCCAGAATTTGGTAGTGATTACACAGGAGGTCACGAAAAATATGGGTGGACAACTTATTGTGAGGGAAGTAAAACACCCAGTAATTTTCGAAATTAGGGTTTCTTCCATAAAAAGCTGTATTTAATTAATAAAATCTAACAAAGATTTTTCGACTTATTTGGAAAAATGTACAGCATTAATCATTTTTGAAGCCCTCTAGCGCCCAAACTAGGCAACTTTGTACATGGGTAAGTTGAATTAAATCATCATATTTTTGTAAAAAATTAATCATTTTTGAAGACCTCTAGCGCCGAAACTAAGCCACTTTATATATAGGTAAGTTGAATTAAATGTGGTCTTCCGTTGTACATGCTATTTCCGGACATCCTGTATATAAGCTAGCTTTTGTTGTTTTTTTTATTCATTAAATTAGTGAAAATCAAACTTCAATAGTTATTTTTTTAAGAATCAGGTAATGGCTGATTCTATTCTATCATTAAAATTATGTCCAGAGCGCCATTTTAGTTTTGCTTTTTTAGAATCTCGTTATTTTTTTATGATATGAAGGTGAATCAAGGTCATAGCTTACTTCTTATAAGAATTGTATAAATAGCATAATGTTCAAAGATGCCCTCTGGCGGGATCCGAAGAATGCTGAGTATTTCGGATAGATCGTTACTCAAGGGAAACTCCAAGCAGTTCGCGTTTTATTCTGTTAGATTACAAATTAGCGAATAATTTAATCTTGTTAGTTTTCTTATGGTTAATAGGATAAATATGAAGTGTCTCTGCCAGAGGGAAGGTACTGGATTCGAAGAAGTATTTACAATTTTTGTAGACAAACATGCCAAGAAGTACAATGTAGCATTGAATAAGCACACGCTATTAAAACGGATTAATATTGAATTGTCATCCTGTTTTTATCCTTGAAAGCCACTAACAAGTGTACAGCATACTAACTATCTCTACCCGTTCGAATCCAACTTCACTCAGAGACAGAATCCATTTTAGGTGCAAGTATCGATCCCAACACAACCATCATCACACCAAATACAAACAACAATAACAACAACTATCAGAGTACGAGCGACTCGGCAGACAGTCCCGTAACTTCTCCAACGATGACTCATTGCAGCAGTCCGTCGGATCATTTGATCAATGGCAACATAGCAAGTCCTCCACTCGCCAGTACCGCCACCTCGAATATCGTAATCATGAGAGAAGTGTCACCGATGGACGACAGTCCTTTCATTGCATTCAAGCAGGAGCCGTTACATGAGCCCGAACACACGTTCTGATCCAAACCAAAGTATATTAACTATTTGACTGCATAGAAAGTGAGGTTAGGTAAACAATGTATTCATAGATCTAATATGTATTGACTGATGTGAATGGTGCTAATGAGCGAGGCTATGTCAGCGCAAATAAGGCGAGAAATTTTCTTTGACTACCCAATAGTTGATACTTCCTAATATAATTTCGCATTCAATAATGGATTGCGAATAAATTCAAATTTATACTCGAATATTGATATATTGTTTGTGTAAATTTGTTTTTTCATTCTATTTGTGATTTAACACTTAGTAATCGTTGTTTACCTTTGGCAACTAAATCATTTTCTAGTCAATTGAATCATAATTTCAATTAGTTTCTTATAGTGGAATGCATATGAAATTTGAACGGCTTGTCATTTAATTGGGAAATCGTTGATGTATTGGTCGACTATACAGTATCGGAAATAATTCTTCTGGGGTATAGATAGAAATCTACACGAGCAACAAGGAACGCAATGATATGATAATACCACATAAACAAGAGAGACGCACCGCTGTGCGCCCCTCCTCTTACCCAACCCGACGCGTACACCGCAACTCGCACATTCTCCCGACTAGTGCTGATATGATACTGACGTCCTACGTCGGGAGCTCACCGCCCTGAAATTGTAATGCTCCCTCAACATATAGCAAGCTATTCTTTACGCTCTCATGAAACCACCATACCCAAGATAAATACTTTCCGATACTGTATTTATTGTGGCCGAAAGCTCAGCGAAATGGATGTAATATCAATTCCCATTAACGATAAAAATAATTCAAAGTAATCGGGGTCACAAAAATGAATTAATAATAATGGTTTCTTTCGTAGCAGATTTGACCGTTGTAGCGGCGAGTATTGGGTATCACTTTAGAGTCAAAAATAACTGGATCAATAGTTTTAGCCACATCATAATTTGTTTTCCTCTGTGAATTCTGTTAATTTAGTTATAGTTGAGCAATCCAAGTATATAGTGTGACCCATTTTTTAACTTGGTGTATTGGGATCTCTGTAATTATAATTTTTCGCTATTTTCAAGATATTTTGGAAAATGACTTGGGAAGATATGAAACGCCGATGGTACAATTTCAGTGACAAAATGACATCAAAATTTTTTGGATATGACGTATCATACTCTTAGGTCCATCATCTACTTTTGTTTTTTAAACACGGACTTGTAAATTTTTATTATCGATTTTGTTAGAAGTAATTGACATATTCACAACTATGTGCCATACTTATTATTATTTTACGTTTTGTCCGGGCCTATATATTTAAAAGGAAATTTCGCACCATAACATTGAATTTTATTGCAATTAATAAAAAAGTTACGTAAAAATAAGCAAAAGCCTAGTTAGAAACTAGAAACTTGATGATTGATTTATAATATATCGAAAACGTTCTAAAATAATTTAGTGTTACACATAGTTGTAAACAAGATGATTTTACCTCTATTAAAATCTATAAAAAAAATTGCAAGTCGGTATTTATAAAACAAAAGTTGATGATAGGCCTAAGAATACGATACGTTGTATTCACAAAATTTTGAAACCATTTTGCAAAGGAGAAAAAGGCCCATCGGTTTTTATATTTCCCCAAACGATTGCAGAAAGGGAAAGTGAAGAAATTGGCATTTTTTCTACCTTTAACAAAAATCAATCAAATCAAAAAAAATTACCGGATTTTTTTTGTTTGAAACTGGACCTTAACTCATCCCATTTAGCAAATTTCTCAAGTTAACCTACCTTCTAACTCTTACAATTACCGAGATCCCAATACAACAACCTGAAAAATGGGACTTCCTGTATATAGTATTCTCGTTTCTTCTGATTTCGAAAATATGCCAGAAATTTGACGAAGTGTGGCATGGTTACATGCTTTCGTGCTAACAGCAGGAACATATCCGAACATATGACACTTGATTCGAAAAATACCAAATTGCTGATCCACCTCATTTTGAAAAAATATAATTCAGTTACGCTTCCAAATTATCGGAAACATTTATGCTCATACTCGTAGATCGTGTATTACTATAATTTGACTCTAGCCCTTGCTATTGATGATATATTGAAATAACACATTTCATTTTTGTGATATCTTAACAGGCTAGAGGTGTTATCCATATTTTAACAATCAAAACGTGTTAAAATAATTAAATAGTGGATGTTTGTCAAATTGACTATTCGGCTATGAGACTTTCGCGACAGAATAACAATACTATAAAATTCAAAGAGTTCTATATATAGAGTAGACAAGTAGTGTGTTAAGCATAGGAAAGCGCTGGTAGGTAGTCGGACATTCTGTCCTCGCACATGTTAGTGCGTTCTCACTCGCACGGTCTCCCCTTCTATCACAAAGATATAAGAATACACGAATAAGTATAACGCGCGCACATCGTGCGAGTGAGAGCGCAGTACAGTGCGAGAAGGACAGAATGTCCGTTAACATACCAGTGAAAGGCTTAGTTGTCTACTCTATATATCGAACTCTTTGATTACAGTTAGTTTCCTGAAATGTGAATTTGAATTTTATACAATCATAAATTCTGTCATACCTCCAATATTCAAAAGCCAAGACACTGAAGTCAGTGATTCATGTCAGTACATGTTAGATATATGGTTCTATATGTATATAATTTAAGTGGTTGAGTTTAATTTAAGTATTAAGTATAATTATATTTATTGTAATAGGCAAGTAAAAATTAAATTTACTATTTTAAAGTTTCTTATAATATATTTTATAATCTATTGAAATAAGCATATCGGTTTAAATTTTCTTAAATCGAATTGAAGGATTAGACTTTATTTTCTTATTATTCCGGCAGACGTTCCGTTAAACTATTCATTATATCTAACGAGCGTTGAAATATCAAATATTTCTCTAAATTCTAATTCCGTGGAGCTTTGGAAACAGTTCGTGGAAAGAACTGAAAATGACGAGTGTATTCAAATTGCTTCGGTAAGTAATGAATGTTCTTTTACAGCTATCAATTAAATTATATACTTCTTTCTCCCCGAACTGAGGTTAACAGTTAGTTTCAGTGGGTCTAACTTGTCCCAAATTTGCTTCACCGGACTAGTATAAATGTTTAAGCGATCATGTTCATGATGTCCATGGCCGGATTTAGGGGAGAGGGGCCCCCACAATAGACTTCGGAAAAATCTTTTAAATTCCGACTAGTAAACACTAGTAAACAACTTTTCCTTTGATATTTTTTCTCGCTGATTCTTGTTTCCAATTATATTTATATATGTTTGTTAAATACTAAAAGAATTTACTTGGTTTCACAATAAATTATTTATTGAAAAACTCGACTGAAAAAATTGTTCATTTTATTTGGAAAATAATTTGGGGCCAGGGGGCCTCCACTCCTTTGTTCCCCCGAGGCCTCCATACCTCTAAATTCGGCCCTGATGATGTCTGAACAAAGAAAATCGGAAAGTCAAGCTATCGAAAACCAAAGAAATTGGATTTATTTAATTACTTATATTGGCAAATTTTTTTCGCATTCTGTAAAATAAGAATATGACACGCCCAAATTTTTTTTAAATTTGGTAATGCAATTCAGATTTAGAAAAAAATTATGGTATCGAATATCGACCACTAACATGATATTCATTATGTTTGTAGTCGATATTCCTTCTTCCAAAAGTAATTAATATATTACCAACATTAAAATAGCAAACAGTTGAATTGAACTAGGAATTAGATTTCCAACCATTTCAATTCTTATATTATTTTATTCAAACGGTTAGTTTATTTACTTTACCAAGTTATGCTATGTGGGCATAGACATTTACCTAGTTAATTGCCGTGATTTGCTTTGTATAATGTTTTTTGTTGGTACCTATCAATTATTAACATACCTCTTGCCTTAGATAAATATTATATTGGACAATTTTTACAATGGCCAGGGTGATGTGCCTTAAATGTTATAAGTGCTTAGAAGGGCTGTGAAAATTAATGAACTTGAAAATAGTGTAAGTCATATTGATTACTATTAATATTGGATTAGTTAGTTTGTTACCAAGATACATGTATTTACGTTCCATTAATGTGTATAGATTACGTTTTGTTTGAAATGACTATAAGAGTGTTGGGTAGAGAAAATTGTTTTTGGAACTGTATAATTGCTCAATTTTATAAAACATTATATCCGTAGGAGCAACGAAAACTTTAAATGTTAAAGATGGCGGATCAATGAATAGAATTCTTACACAAATATAATAATTGAAAATGTATATTTTCAGTTTATATTATTCAAATATTAATTTCTGTTAGATAATCTGATAATAAAAAATTACAAATTGTGTATTAAAAATAAACTATTTTATTATGCATTACAGAAACTACTACTATTTCTTATATTCGGAATAGTTTTTATCATGGCGGTTTTAAAAACAAATGCCAATCTGAAATGCGCATGCTTGCCGTTTGATACTATAGGTAATTTTTGATACACTGATATTACTATACTATTGATCATGCAATTTATTCGAAATGACTTTTGAATTATCCAGTTAACATATCATTCCATTTTAATCAATCCCCTGAAGCTCAATCGAAACACTAGAATTATTCGCCACAGAACTAAAATATAGGTTCTTTCAAAAATATTTCATGGGTTATGTTACTCTAAAATGACTTAGAAAATTTAAGATCAAAATATGTTGTTACCATAACTATTTAATTGGACTGAGGTTTAGGCAATATTCATTCCTGCAATATTATTTTGAACTGACTTAATTGAAACAGCCAGGAAATTGACAAGAGAGAGGGAATTTTTAAACCAACCATTTTGTTTCTGAAAACAGACAGGACACGTTTTTCGATATAATCAAAAAAAGTACAGAGGGTCAAATTTATTTATTTGAATTTTGGGAATAAAAATGAAATTTCATGTCCTGATTCAATTTTTCAAAAGCTATATTATTCCATAAAACTCAAAAACTTGGGTAGAGGGTAATTGAAACATTCAAACAATTATTAATAAAAATTTTAAATGTACTAATGATTTCAATGGAATTTAAAAATTGTTTTTCAAGTTCTTAGGTATGTTTTAATTTTACAAATAAAATGAAAAGTGGTGAGTAAACAAGGTAATGACAAATCTAGTGAAATAGTTTTATAAATGGTAAATATTTATAGAACTAAAAATGGAACAAGAATTCATATTTTTCAATTGATTTATATTCACCGACTCAACAATTGATATTTGAGTCTGATATTATTTTATTACCTGAATGGCGAATAAATTTGCTATGAATTCAGTCTAAGATGACTAAGAATTAAGTAAAAAACACATAGCAAACTGTCAATGAAATTCATGAACGAGAAATAGATACGCCAAGAAGAAATGTTTGAAACACAGTAGAAAAAAAAATTTAAACTAGTCATATAAAAATCAAAACATCCGAAGTGCTTTTGAATATGAAAGCCAACTGTGAATTCAAAAGTCCTTTCCACCTTATTGATATTTTGGTTTTGTGGTTATTATTGAGATTTTGCTCAATATATAAGTAAAGGTATTTATACTGTTATTTTTATTTGTTAATGTTGTTATTTTTAAATGGTGGCAAGGTTTTATTGCTACTAAGATGATAGTTATTTAATTATTTAGGTGATTGTAAGGTTATTCTAATTACTTCGGTTAGTTAAGGTACCTAGTAATACCTTGATGAATAAATCAAGTAAAATTCAATTTTCTGGCATATTGTAAAGAATTTGAATTTAAATGCCATTTCAATGCAAAATTTCTATTGGTTTAATACTTTAACTAACTCTGTAACGATATTGTTAGACAACAAAAGGCTGGAGGTGGCAATAAAATAATGTTAATTTTTTTATTTTAATAAATAGATCTTGATGAAATAAATATATTTATTTAAATAAAATGTTGTTTTTTTCCAATATGCGTTTGCGGCTCCTGAAGTATGCACACTTACAGATGTGTTTGACGATGGCGGACTTCCGACGGAAGCATTTCGAAACAATTGTCAACTATTTCCATCTGTCTGCTTTCTCCAAATCTTAGAATTTGAGTACTTCTGATTTGAATAAAAACAGCAATAGCCGGTGTTTTCTCTGAGGGAAAATGCCAACCGCCTAGACAGTAGCGTGACAACTGTTTAAAGATGTTGGGTCAGGAGGCCTGAAGTTGCTCAGATTGTCGGTGCGGATAGGACGTCCTAGACTATAGGTCGTGAAAAACGTCATATGAAAATGTTGACGGTCAGAACGAAGTGTTTATGGCGTCCGTATATCGACGAACAACATCCTATGGACTTCGTTCTTAAGTGGAGCTAAATAGGAATTTAACAAATTGCTTTTTCTTTTATAAATTTCCATCCCTTCTAAATTACCTAGATATTTGTCCGTATTCTGTTTTAAGTACTTTGTTGAGCAATGGTGTCCTGTAAAGCAATTTGTTAAATTCCGATTTATCTCCAGCTGAGGGTAACCCCTTGTTTGCATTATTATTTATAGTGTTATAGTCTATTGACAGTGTGAACTCTTTTATAGCTTATTACATAGGGTTACAGCCCTACTAATCAAACCTTACATTCACCAATCATTCAATATTATTATAGGTATCGCAATTTAATTAGATATTTCTTGACCTACAGATTAGAATCTCAATAATACTGCCTCAAAAGTTGGCATTATTGAACTTTCATTGTGTTGAAACTGCAAAGCAATATACTTGTCAACCAATTCAAGGTTTAAAAACTGGCTAGTTTTACATTATACAATCATATTAGATGCTTTCTTCATTTTCAAAAATTACTGCCAATACTGAAGAGATCAATTTTCTTGTAATAAATACTTGTAATTTGACATGGAGCAATCTCTTGTATAACCTCAATTGTGTAAACCTTCAGCTGAACTATGACTTACAGGTACAAGTATAATTTCATTCCGTTTCTGAGGTACTACTCCACTGCATGGATATTGATGAAACAAAGTTAAGTATAATGTGATGAGAATCACTAGATATTTAAAGAGAGACAATTGTCATTCACTTCATCCCAATGTGACAACCCCAAAAAATAATAAAGCAACTATTTGTTCTGAAACAATATGTTGTGAATCAACGATAAAATAATAAATTACAGTAAAATCATGGGAACATCTCAGGATATCCTTGCAGTTTAGGTACCACAGACAAATTAATCTTCATCTTCAGGTGTTCATTCAATTATCAATTAAAAATATCTTCTACATTCACCCTCTTTCTTTTTTTATGGTTGGTTACCATGTTAGCTGCTCCTATAGCAACATCAGATTCTTTCAGCCACTTATTTAATTTTAATCTAGCTTCATGACTATCTCTGAACAAACGCCTCTCTAATGTATCTAATTTCTGATGTGCAGTCGGATTGTATACTACATTCTCTGCCAAGTCCATTATCTGCCTAAATCTGGTTTTAAATGTCTGAAATATTTGTTAGATTAAAAAATGTCATATTGGATGTATTCGTATCCATTACATGTATCAGAATTTCTGCAACTTCGCCTCTCCTTTCAAATTGTTTTACATACGATCCTAATTCGTAAAAATGCAAATTGAATTTGTGTAGATCAACAGCATTTGCATCTGCCTTGAGAATTTCCCTGTATGCTTCTTTGTATATTTTCGGCAATTCTGGAGCAATAGTTGGCTGTCTACCTGAGGAAAGTTCGATAACCAACCATAAGGGTAATTCTAGAACTGTTCCACTTTTCAAGTCTTTCTCTTCCACGGACGGATTCAACTCACCTACAATATGGAGCAATCAAAATAAACATGCAATCAAAATAATATTTATTTACATCTACTGAACTAACCTAACTTTGGAACATTTATTAAAAATTTGCAAGGTACTCTTTCTTGGGTTGCCAATATGTCCTCAATTGAATAATAATTAGGGGAATAAGAAGTCTTTGAAGCCATTTTTTACATATTAACTAAATTACAAAATAACAAATGTATTTCCAAATAGCAAACAACACAATTCCAAAATATTTTGCACTGCTCTCTGAATCTGTGACCGGTGGTATCAAAGAGTTCTATATATAGAGTAGACAAGTAGTGTGTTAACGGACATTTTGTCCTTCTCACACATGTTAGTTCGCTCTCACTCGCACGGTCTCCCCTTCTATCACAAAGAGTATAAGAATACAAGAATAAGTATAACGCGCACATCGTGCGAGTGAGAGCACAGTACATGTGCGAGAAGGACAGAATGTCCGTTAAAATACCAGTGAAAGACTTAGTTGTCTACTCTATATATAGAACTCTTTGGGTGGTATTGCACCAGCCAAAGAGGTTACCATAGATAACTAGAAGAGTGATCTATGGAGGTTACCTCTATGATGTACAGCAAACAATTGTAAGTTGTTCTGTGATGAACATAGAACAAGTAGTATTTAATTTATTCGAATCGGTGCCACCGCTTATACATTCCTCTATATATTCTTCTGTGCTCTCACCAGAGAGATGTAAAGATACATCTCTCTGGTTCTCACTCACAAAACAATTAGTACGTAAAAATAAGTACATACAATATACTTTGAAACAACTTTTTTTATAGCGTACTCAAAAGGTACATATAATATCCAGTAAGCTACTCTATTTCAATGTATGAGTATAAGGCAGCAAAGGCAATACTTTATACAGCACTATAAACTACAAATATTTATACTTTCAGTAGACTATAAACTAAACTTGGGATTGCACGAACTTTTTTGAAAATTATCGATTTTGGTTGAATTTATCATTTTGTCGTACCATTTTCACTTTGAACAAACGTAACCATCACAACAACGTTCGTTTGGAATAATTGTCTCAGCAATTTTGGGCCTCCATCCTCCATAGACAAACAGGGAATCAGTTGTAGTACAGTCATTTTAGACGAGAAAATGGCAACTATTGAAATATCTTTGTACAGTTGATCTTTGTCTGACACTTTTGCAAAATGTTTTTGATCCATGGGAAATTGGCACAACAATTGTTTTATTAACAAATTGACCGTTTATAAATAATTTAAATTAACAAATATTCCAGATCTCAAAAAAATTGTTATTTTGAGACAGAAATACCCACTCGGAGATTTTTGGGGTCTCTAATTACGATTCCGAAGTTAAAAATAACAGAATTATTCATCATCACCTGGAAATTGGCCAATTGGCACCGGAAGCTGATAATATTTAGCATAATTTATACCTTTTTCTTGCAAAAAATGGACTCAATTGGTTTTTATGAGCTAGCAATCACTATACCGAATGAATGTAATGACGAACTGTAAATGTAAAAATAATAATAATAAGTAAAAGTAACTGAGACTTTTTATTTATTTATTGCTCTCAAATGGTGTGTTATCATTAAAATATGGTTATTACTGATTTTTTAATATGTCGTAGGAATATGAAACAGTATCAAATCTTTTGGAATTCATCAACTTCCGGTTCCAACTGGTCAATTTTCGGACTGTTATAGATTGATATTTTATCTTTGAATTTGGTATATGATTGTTAGCTCAAAAAACCAATTGAATCAATTTTTTGCAAAAATTGGTCTAAATTATGGTGAATTGCATCAACTTCCGGTTCCAGTAGACCAACTTCCGGGCGATTATGAATGACCTTGTCATCTTTGGATTCGGTATAGTGATAGCTAACTCAAAAAAACAATTGAGTCCATTCTTTGCAAGAAAAAGGTATAAATTATGTTAAATATCATCAACTTCCGGTGCCAATTGGCCAATTTCCATGTGATGATGAATAATTTCGTTATTTTTGACTTCGGAATCGTAATTGGAGACCCCGACAATCCCCGAGTGGGTATTTCTGTCTCAAAATAACAATTTTTTTGGGATCTGGAAAATTTGTTAATTAAAATTGTTTATAAACGGTTAATTTATTAATGAAACAATTGTTGTGCCAATTTCCCATGGTGAGACTGGGTGACCAATGGTTCTTATGACATCAAAAACATTTTGGAACAAGTTTCAGACAAAGATATTCCAAAATAAATTCTTTAAATGACTACTATTGGTCGGGGTCAGCTGCTCGAATGAAGACAGCTTGCGAAATGAGGTTCAAGTGGGGCGCAAACCGACTGCTTCCAGCAATCTAGACTGGGTTCGACAGAAAGACTACCGTTTATCATAGTAATAGTTTAAAATGGATTTCGACGTGGTAACACTGTCTCCTCTGCTATTATTGCGTAATCGTAGACGCCTGGTAGAAATTGCTTTCATACAGGCCCAACCGCTATCTTTCTCTATCCTATCGTTATATATACTTGAAATCCCAGATGCATTCGTTTTAACTTTGTTGATCAGATCTTTATTATTCGCCACTATGATCGACGAAACGACCCAAAAGAACAAGCTAGTACACGCCGTCTGCATTTTTTTTGCCTCGACAGCAAGCGAACGAGCCCGAGGTCAGAATCGTGAATTTAGCATTGAAACTGCCTATCGTCCAAGTACACCAGCTTGAAGTGGACTCAACTGCACTAAGCTAAATTTTATGGATTGGTTTGAGCCTTAGATTATATACCTACTATTCTAAGGTTTGAACCTATATTGCCATATATCATGACATGGATATATCATTCAAGCCCATAAAGAAATGTACTCACAAGATAGAGGCAAATTAAATGGAAAATTTTTATGATACATGTTTTATTCTCTGCAATACAATATCACAAAACAAATATTTTTCTACACATTTTCTTATTCAACTAACATCTATTATATGCTTATTAATAATTATTCTTTAGCTAGAATAATATATGACATCATTTTATACATATATTTGATATTAGTTAAATCCACAGTACACCAAATTCAGTGTATGTGTCACGTGAACGATAATGCGTACAAAATCCATTGACGTCCGATTGGTTTCATCGTTTACACACACGGCTCCCTCACAACCAAGATCAAGGATGTGTCATGTCAAACTTGGAATCGAAAGTAAAATACAGCCTTGTGAATAAAATTTCACTTTTTACATTACTCCTTTTCTTTAAAGGAATTTCATCAGCTTTCTTTGTCTTTCATTGAAAATAATCTTGGTTGCCTTTGTATATCATCCTTACGGTCAACTTTGTCTGATGATCCAAATTCGTTTGCAGTGTTCAGGATCTCAATAGCTTCATCTAGATGGTTGACTAGTACACTTTTGGTATCAGAGTTGAGCAACTCAACCGATGAGCTTAGACCTAACAATAATTCACATTTTTGTCTGATCTCATCATAAGCAATTATATTTTTCTCTAAATACATTTGTGATGATGTACCCCCATCAGAACTTAATAGTGTAACTTCAGTGTTGAGTAGATCTGTAATGTCTATGATTATTTCATAAGTGCCTCCAATATTTTGAGCAACTCTATGTATGTGTTTACAAATATTAACACGAATAATATTATCAATACAATTACACTTAAACATGTGTACACAAATATTACACTCAAAGCATCTTACATTGCAGTTACTTGGACAAGATTCTGTTATTTTTTCTATGATATAATCAGTTTTTGATGTTATTGTCCACTTATTTTCTTCCAAAAGCCTAACAGATACATTGTTTATTTTTAAGCCCTTTTCATGATTTTGTCGAATTACTGCCAACTTAGAGTCAAGTTTTTCATTCGAAATTCCAATCAATACATTGAATTGCACATCCCGGATTAAATCAAGAAGTGCATTAATAGTTTTGTCAAGACGTTTACATTTTCTTTGTTCTAAAAAGGTATGTTTGATTTTTTTATGCAAGGACTCGAAACATGTATTGGTATTGGCACCTATATAGGTTCTGTAACAGTTAGCCCAGTATGTTGGTTGATTACTATAAGTTTTTGCAAAATATTCACCAAAACCTCTTGTGTCTTCATCATCACACAAGTTTTGAATGAACTGCGACATACCAAGAATCACTTTTTCTTCTTCATTCTCCGACTGCAAACCCTTGAGGGTATTGAAGACTAAACACTTTTTCTCTTTGTCATTGATTTTGTTCAAATTTTGAAACCAATCGCTTTGTATATGCCAAGTGCACAACAATTGCTTATCAGTTGGACCCATCACACTTGACCAGGCATTGTATATAGCAGCAGTATCATCTGACATAAATGTGGTAGTTCTAATTTGGCCAACTCTGTTTTTTATTGCTTTAAAGAACAATGTAAATAATATCATATCTGCTCTATTTGAAACACAGAATGCAATTGGCACACCTACACCTGCACAATCCACAAGAATAGTGAATAATCGAATATCAAAACTATCAAGACCACATATGCAATCAACACAAATTTTATCAGTTCCATAAGTTATCAGCTGCTCTTGTTGAAATTCAGTCATGAAAATTAGAATGAAATCTTTATCTGAGAAACCTTCTACTTGAGATCCTTGCTTTTTATAATGTAGGATAGGACTATTTGCAATGGCTTTCATTACACTAACCCATATGTCAACACTCATAGCTTCATTTTCATCAAATTCATTAGCATTATTCATTGAAAAATTCTTCTTCATATTATGCAAGTCCTCTAATATTATTTGAATCTTCTCACTCTCATCTACAGTTACTAGAGTTTTATCATGCTCAAGATCTTTTACTTCTGTTAATTCACCTAAATTGGAAAATCAAATACTATATGAGGTACCACAGTGAAATGTAATATAATATAATTTAGTATCCACTATCACCCTTTCTCCACTTAAGATTATAATTTATCTGAAACACTTTTCAACTGCAATGTAGCCATTATCAAAGACATGTAAGTTGAATCTAAATCTAAACTAATATTTTGAAAGAAAGTGAAATACTTAATGGTCCATTTTGGGAAAGTTATTAGGTACAACCAGTAATAAAGCAGCCATTATGCTAATTCTAATGATTGAAAGTGTTATAAGTACATATACTTCTTGGCTGAAATAAACATCAAATATTCCAGGTAGTCAATAGTCTTATTAGTAAACAAATAATCTATAGATATATTACGCTACTGTAAGCATTACTCCTCCTAGACCGTTAGACGTACATGCACATGCTATACATCCATCGAAAGGTCATGGTCTGAACACGTTACGAACGCTTTTCGATGTTTGATTTTCGGTGACCTTTGACCTCAAAATAAAAAAAACTGATTTTCTAAAAAACTATAAGAGATATGTGAAAAATAATTTCAGATCTGGATTCAGCATACAAAAATTAGTCAGAAACGTAACTTACAATTTGAATTTTTTTTCGAAAATGTCAAATTTTTCAATTTTTAAATTTTATTTTTAAATTTATTTTCTTTGAATTTTTGCTAGAAAATAAATTTAAAGACATATATGAATTCAGCATATTAAAATTAAGCGCATCGTAAAAGGGAATAAACAAAAAATTACTGAAAAAAATTTATGTAAAGTGACTATACCAGTCTTTTACTACTAGCATCGGTTTGATCTAAACTTCTGATCACTTTTAAGTGACAGAATAAAGGTTGTTTTTAAGTTGTTGTTGAGATCCTCTGCACCATGTGGTTTGACCGCAGCAGAGGAATGTAGGAATATAAAAAAAATAATCAAAATTTCACTAGATTGACGCAATTTTTTTTGGGTAAGTAGTATATCAGCCACGGACAGATTTATGTAGCTTTTAGCCGTTCCACTTCATTTGATAGAGGATGGAGTGAAAATGTTTATCGAGCCGGGGAAAGATCAATACATCACATCTGATAATTCAATTTCTACTAAAAATCCTGTGTATAATGGAAATTTTGTAAATTGTATATACAAATCATAATTTCAATTTTATATTAAGAGCTGAAAATTGTAAATATTTCTACATTTATACTAGACTATTGCATTTTGTATATAATTACAACCTAATATTTGATTTACTTTTAAAACAAATTTATTATTACTTTGAATAAATATCGCGAAATAATGAGCGTGACTTTTTATTCTAGCGGAATTCAGCGCGGGTTGCTAGTTACTTATTAATACATGTTCCTGGAGTTGACTTGTGGTTTATCGAAGTACTTGTAATAATAGATATATCTCCTCAGGTCAACTCCAGGAACACAAATTTATAAGTAATTATTTGTTTAATAGGATTATTATCATTCATTCAAATTAGCATAATGGCCGCTTTATTATTGGTTGTAATTAAGACTTTCCCAATTTTGACCATTAAGTATTTTGCTATTTTTTGTAATCTTACTTTAGATTCAGTTGACATAAGTCTTTGATAATGGCTGTATCACAGTTGAAATGTGCTTTAAATAAGTTATAATTTTAACATAGGGTGATAGTGTAAACTAATCAAAAATTTAACATATCCAAGTTTTATGAATGTATAATTTGGACATACCAGTATTAGTGTTTCTTTCTGTTTCAGTTAACTCGCTTTCGTCATTTTCACCTAAATTGAAAGGCCACAATTTTACGACATGCATGCCAGAGCCATCAATTGTCAATACCATTGTAGATGGGCATCCAACCCCAATTTTGTGTAACCTGTTATGATTCATAGATTTCACATTACATCCCTTAGACTTATATGTGTGAGATTGATAACAATAGTAATATCTTTTGACTGTATTGTTTGCCATTTTCTTGGGAGCACATTTCATAACATATGATATGGAATTTTCAGATTCATATGAAGCCTTCCAAGCCTGAAATTCTGAATTAACATATATGTACTTTTCCAAATTTGTCAATCATTATGATGTGCAAATGCACAATTTTCTTTTTCCCCAATATTCAAATATTCATTAACATAGTTACCTTTAAAAGAACTGAAGAGAAGTTCTTCTACAGGTACCTCTTTGTTATGATTCTCCAATAAGTGCTTTCTCAACATTTGATAAGTTCTGCCTTCATCCCAGCTACATTCTGTGCATTTAATGTGTGAATGAATTCGGGATGGGCCATCAACAATAACATGCTTGTGATTTGTTCTTAAATGACGCTTCAAAGAGTAGTTGGTTTGAAACTTATTGCCACAAAAATTGCACAAAATATTACTCTTGTGCTTTCTGGGAGCTGGATTTTTGTGGCCATGCGATTTCCGTAAATGGCAATATAAGTTCTTTTTATAGCCAAATACCCGTTTGCATTCTGGACAAGTAAACATCGTTTGATATAATTTCAAATTATGGTTGCTATTATTTCAATATATGACCCAAAATCGCCTCTGAACAGTTCACACTATTTTTATTCAAGTATATTGTAACTAGGGTTTACAGCTTATATCATTAATCAAGTTGTTTCCAGTCATAACATGTAAACAAACAATATTATTGAATTGATGAGGGTCAGAGGGTCATAGATAACTCTACTACTAGAGTTATCTATGGTAGGGTAGATAACATGTCAACATCTTGAAACGTCAATAAATCCAATATAATCATATACGGTAGTTCCAAAGGTGCCAAAATTCAAAACATTACAAACACCGAATCAGGAAGACTAGAATACCTTTTGGGCCAAATGAAAGATGTGAATATATTGCTTGATCTCAGCTCTATCAGATGGCGTTACGCTGAAATAAAATTATATCTTTGAGCCAATGACCACGCTTAAATTATATTAAGGTACTTCTTTCTAGTGCTTTAATTATATTCATAGTCATTTATTTGAACCATGGATACTAGTTCAACTGGCATTGATATTCATGATTTGAACATAGCATACTAGAAATTATTATTATAGATTGGCCTCTTTAAATAATATGGAGATCTAGAATGTGTCTAGTGAGGGAATTGAATTGGGAGGATGGTGTTGGTAATTGGAAAACAGTTTACTGATCTAGCATTATCCTTATCTCAGACGTAGAACAGCTATAAGATTTTAATCTGGTTTGTGACAATGTAACGCACTATTCATAGAAGACCCTCCGAGTTATAAATTCACTGTCACTGATAACTAAATAATATAAATTAGGTCAGTTGATTAGTTGTATACATCACGAGGCGATAAAATCCTAGTACAACACCCCCACCCGAGTGTACATGCACTTTAATAATGGATGTTATGTTGAAGGGCAAGGAAAATTAATTGGGTGTAGAAAGGAGGATCATCAATCAATCAATCACATTAAAAAATGACCTAATTTTCTAGTATTACCAAAAATATGCAAAAATTTTTAAAACTTACCTTTTGCCGAATGGTGTTAGAAATCAGGAAACAAAATACATTTCCGGGATCTCAACCAATTCGCTCCGCCGCTAGTAGAATATATTAATTATAAGGATGGGAGGTGCCATACCTGACTTTTAGCTTCTCGTCATAGTTTTATCGAGAGAAAGCCATATAATTAGAATGTATGTGAAGAAAACTCGATCTTAATGCAAATCAACTTGCTTCAGCATCGAATACAATAATACTTGCACCGAAATCTATAATTATGTGAAATCACAATCAGTGATACACAGTACTTTATCACGGTAATGTGACTATATAATATACTGTCATAGAACTTAATCTTTATTGTTCTTTGTTCCAAAAGAACTCAAATAATCAGATTAAGGTGCAAGTTGTGTAGTCCGGCATTTCATATTAATAGTTATTAAAAACATTAAGGTAATTATAAGTAATAATACCATCTTATATTGATAGCAAGTATGTCATGAATGATTCAAGTTCTATAAACATATATAATGATATTATCTTTCACTTTGGAAGCTGCATAGTCACCTTCTATAATATAACCTTAAAATTTCTCTAGATGTTTCTGACAAGAAGTGAATATGACCGAGGCGTTAATACGTTTTCTCCAGAAGGACGTTTGTTCCAAGTAGAATATGCTATTGAAGCGATTAAGTTAGGTTCCACCGCTATTGGTATTTGTACAAGTGAAGGTGTAGTATTGGCTGTTGAAAAACGTATTACATCCCCTTTAATGGAACTAACTACTATTGAGAAAATTGTTGAAGTCGATAAACATATTGGATGTGCCGTTTCTGGTCTGATGGCAGATTCAAGAACAATGATTGACAGGTAAATCGCATAGTCATGTTCTCTGTTTCCACCATGTAGTTGAAAGAATTTTGTAATTATAGATGTCTTATTTGCAGGGCTCGTATTGAATGCCAAAATCATTGGTTTGTCTATAATGAAAATATGAGTGTTGAATCTTGTGCTCAAGCTGTGTCTAATTTAGCCATTCAATTTGGAGATTCCGATGATGATGGTGCTGCTATGTCTAGGCCATTTGGTGTTGCTATACTATTTGCTGGAGTAGATGAAAAGGGTCCTCAATTATTCCATATGGATCCATCTGGTATAAGATTATTAATTTAGCTATTGTTACAATTTAATATCCAGTTTTATTTCATTTTATCAACTTTTATTTTAAAATTTCACTTACCTAATCAGTAATTTTGACTATATAGTAGATTAACACATATTGGGAATGTTCGATAATTAAATGTCTTGACATCTAACTAATCAATATTATACATTCCTTTCAACACACTTAAGGAAAATGAAAAAGTCATTGTAGAAAATAATTGATAAAAAATGTACGGGGTCAAATTAGAACAACATTCTAACAGTGGAGTAATAACTGAATGGAATGTTGTTAAACTTCAAATTGAGAGGATTAGAAGAGGGATACCTCATGTATCTATATTGGGACCTGTCCTATTCCAAATTCATTTGACTAAATATATTGCCATGTTTCTTTAATGATTTATTTATTGTACCGGGATATCAAAAATTATCTTGGTCAAGGGTGGTTGTGGAATCTAAAACTTGTGTCTTACTTTACGTTTGAAATAATTATGTCACTGTCACGCTGACATCATCAATAACCTACAAATTTCATACCTATTTATTTCAGTTGTAAAACAATAATGAACTACAAATTAAAAATTATCTTGGTCAAGGGTGGTTGTGGAATGTAAAACGAAATGTTAACTTTGAACCTTTTACAAGGTCGCAATAGCCACACACGGGGTCGAAAACTGTGTTAAATTGGTTAATTTTCGATAAATCGAATGACGTTTACGTGAGGAGCGCGTAGCTCGCGAGTTAGAAAAGTGCAAATCTTCGGAACATAGAACGTCTTTACGAGGACTTTTCGCATGCGGTTTTCGCTCCATGTCGTTAGTTTATGAACGGTGCCAACTAAATAGCATAGTCTCGGGCCCCAAAATGTCGATTAAATAGGAAAATTCAGTTAAAATAGAAACAGGTACTCTCAAGTCTCGGCTACGCGCGTCTAACGTGCGACGTACCAAAGGGAATTTTCTAGCTACTAAAATATACCGAAAAGCGGTTAAAAGCTAGCGGCCTATAGCCGAAAACACTTTATTACAACTGGCGCCGGCCGCCCGAGCCATAAAACGGCCCCGAATCAACAAGATCGAGGTAAAAAGTATAAACTCTAACTGACGCCTAGCGAGCTCCTCGAGGCATGTGTCAAAATGATTACGTTCGTAGCTGATTACATAGAACGTCTGGCGTTTATGCAATTGTGTTTTTATATAATTCGAACCTTCTAATTTCCATAGGCCACGTGAAAATCCCGGAGTCTAAAGCGCTAGAGACTTCTGAGTGTATACATTCGTATAAAATTGCGAAATTTCTCACTTTTAGAAACTTCAAATTAATTAATTTGACACAAGTTTTGATAACGTAAAGTAAGACACACGTTTTAGATTTCACAACCACTCTTGACCAAGATAATTTTTGATATCTCGGTAATAAAACTATACCATGATCTTGAAAACAGAATAATAATTGCTGTGTACATATTCAAGCATTATTTTTTGCACCTGCAAAGATTTTCAAATGAAAGTTTCCTCAGGCTTTTCTATTTTCTCTTATCAGAAGCAAGAATTTTGGCTGAACAGCCACCGTACATTCGTTTAAGTTTATTTTATCATGATAATTGTATTATTTTACTCGTTTTAGGCACATTTGTTCAGTTTGACGCCAAAGCTATTGGATCTGGATCAGAGGGCGCTCAACAGAGTTTACAAGAAGTATATCATAAAAGTATGACTCTTACCGAAGCTTGCACTGCCGCCTTAAATATCTTGAAACAGGTCATGGAAGAGAAACTAAACTCTTCAAATGTCGAAGTAATGACAATGACGCCCTCTAATTTATTTCACATGTTTGACAAGGATCAGGTGGAAGAGGTAATAACTAAATTACCTTAATTTATTTATTCAGCAACTGTTTTTCTTGTTGAATTTGCATTAATTACTATTAAGTGGAATTGTGAATTGATTTTTTTGATATACCTAATAAAATATGAGGAACTATTGATACCAATAGAAATCTTTCACAAACCCTCCTGTCAAATGAATGAAATTAACAATACATATTTATTTTCTCAATAGTTTTCAATTTTTTTTTGCAAATTTTGGGTTTATTGATAGGGGGAATGAACTGATGAAGTGGTCACAATTCAATTTGCCGAACCAACAAAATAGCATATTAAACTTTGAGTAATGGCCAGAAGAAACAGAAAACAGGTAATAATAATTTCACAGGAAGAAAAGATAATATTCAGACTTTTTAACAATTTTGAAGCAATTTCCATTGTTTTCTAAACGATCGAAATTCAAATTTGTTACAATATTGAGCTGTGACAATCTGTGATCAGTTCATTACCCTACCCATCTGTAGCAAAATTTGGATTAAAACGTACTGTGAAAATAAAAATGTTTTATTTTTTCTCACAAGAGATATTTCTATCACAATCCTTCCCTATATTGCGACGTAACCTTATAAGTGGCGAAATTCACATCCTATTCTATTTTATTCCTTCAGTTGGTGAAACCGGAAATTACTTACGTCGCGTTCTAGAATTTTTGAACGAAATAATTATTTTGTGAAAAATGTTGGAATTTAGAATAAGATTGGTGTTATCATGAACTTTTCGCTAAAATGAAAATAATAAAGTTATAAGGTTCTTAACTATTCGGAAATTTATTTTAATACTCCTAGGTTTCATAAAAAATATCATATACATGTTGTTGCGCATAAAAAATTGTTATTTTATTCCAAAATTCAAAAACGCCATGCTCAATTGTTTTTCCGACTTTACCATTTTAATCGGCGAAAAAATCCTATGGGCTTGCTGATTTAACTGACAGTGTAGCTACAAAAATAAGAAAGTTTCCAATGGTGCGTACTTAATCTGAATCATCCTTTTTAAATGGTCTGTACAAACTGATGGTCAAAACTCCAGATATTATAGTGACAATTGAATTAGGTAGAACATGGATTAAAATAGTAGGTATTTTAATACACTAAAAGAGCTTACAACTGTGGATAACGCTAATAAGTATGAAATAATTACCCTTATCCACTAAAAATACTGTTAAAGTACTAAGGACCATTCAGCTACCAAGTAGGCTTCATCGGAGTAAACTAAATTAGGAAAACAAATGTATTTGTTTAAATCCTACTTGGAGTTAATATAGTGTGGTAGAATTAGCTTTTTTTAGTTTTTATTTTAATACCAAGTTTGGATAAAAAAATTGCTTCAAGTAGATAATTATGATACAAATTGAAGGAACTAAAATCGAACACATTTTGACCGTCGCAAATAGTCCAAAAAAAATGGTAAAAATGGCCAAAACCGGTTTTTCGCGTCGCATTGAGTTAAAAAGAAAAAAGCTTCGACTAAGCGTATGCGACGTAAAAAGACGGAAAAAATGAGCTGCGGATGAACCCGATTGGTCCAACGGTGACCCCGCAAATTGCAAAAAACCATCGATTTTGCACGAAATTTCAAAAATTCATAACTTGTTCTTTTAAAGATTGAGAGCTGAAAATCAAGTCTAGCCCAATTAGGCATTTAATTATTTCATTAGTATATTATTGTTTCTTTAAAAAATAAAAAATTTCCGTATGGCAGTCCTTCCTCCCGCATGTCGTCATGGTGTTTTGATATTGGTTCATTGCTACTATCCATAGCCTGTTCACAATATGAAAGAAATGACGTCACAGCAGCATATGATACAGTTTTGTTAGGTTGGCCAGGTTTTAATTTTTTTTTAAATATAACTACACCCAATCTTTCTAAAAATTGAAATGAATTCGCATGATATACCTACGCTCCCCCTACAGCTTTAAAATAATAGAAATCACTTCACTGCTTTACAGACTAGTTCCTTTAAATATTGCACATTGACCAATGACACAGAATTATTCACTTTACCAAACTGTAACTATAACATTCACTATTGATAAGAAATAATCACCCTTATCCACTAAAAATACTATTAAAGTACTGAGGACCTTTCGGCTACCAAGTAACCATCATCAGAGTAAACTAAATTATAAATCAAAATGTACCTGTTTAAATACTATTTGGGGATAATAATGTAAACAATGGGTTACCCTCAGCTGGAGATCAATCGGAATTTAATAAATTGCTTTTTCGTTTATACATTTCCATCCCTACTAAATTATCTAGATATTTGTCTGCACTGTGTTTTAAAAGTGATAAACTTTCTTGAGAAATGGTGTGTCCTGTATTCAAAATATGTTCAGCTACCGCTGATTTTTCACCTTTATTTTTCTTTATATGGGCAAAATGTTCCTTATAATTTGACCGACATAGCATTTTGAAGACTGACAATTGATTTTGTAAATCCCCGGATTTGTCGAAATCGGAAACTTTATCAAAGGTGTTGCTTGAACGGTGTTTTAGCTTGTTCTTACGTCTATAAACTGGTTGTATTGCAAATTTAGAAAACATACTATGGAATTTATTAATTACTGAAGAATGATAAGTGAAACTTTTGAATTTTATTGAAGTAAATGGCTCTAATTTGGTTAGTTGGCTACGTTCCAATTTCCTTTTTTGTTTAGAAATTAAGCTATTGATCAAATATTTGTGGTAACCATTGTCCAACGCAATTTGCTGAAGTTTCTCAACTTCGTTGTTATAATTTTGCTGGCTCAAAGGGACGTTCAATAATCTATGAACTAGACTATTAAAAGGAGCTATTTTATATCTAAATGGTGTAGCTGAATCTGCCGGAGGGTACCTATTTGTTTGAGTGGATTTTCTGTATATGTCGATATCTAATTGATTACCATCTTTTATAATGCTAATATCAAGGAAAGGAAGCTGATTATCTGTATCTATTTCGTCAGTGAATCTCAATGAATCAAATTGGTTATTAAGCGTGTTCAAAAAGCCATGTAAATCAAAATCTTTACTTGTAATCGCAAAAATGTCGTCAACATATCTATACCAAACTTTTGGGAACTGATTCAATTTTGATTGAGAGGGTGTTTTTGACTGAGAGGAGGTTTCAAGTTCGTTTAGAAAAATATTGGCCAACAAAGGAGAGAGCGGATTGCCCATTCCACATCTGCTTGTGTCTTTATAGTAATTTTTGTTAAAAGTGAAATACTTTTGATCCTTATTTCTTATCAATAGTGTTATAATATACACAGTGTGAAAACTCTTTAATAGTTTATTATAACATTCACCTCAGCTAAAATACTGGAAAACTCTTAACACATTTCCACTATTCACTCATACTCAATTTCAAATATCAAATTATTCTACATTTGTTCCAAAATCATCTACATTTACAACCAATTTACGCCGTTGCCATTTTCTTCTTGGACTTGCAAGTGCTTCAACTTTGATTCGTTTACCTGCTATTTTACTGACTGTTGTAGCTGCAGCGACCCTATCTCTAACGGCAGTGATAGAAAGATATGGGGGTTCATTTTGGCAATTTACACGGCACACGACGAAAACGTATAAGGTATATTTACAGCCGGAAGGATTGCTTCTGTACTTCTGAACATCAATTCTATTGAAATTTAGATTTGCAACGAATGTAACTTACTGTAAAATCGGCTAATTTATCAGACAACCTTGGGGAAACTGCCAACGGTTAAAATGAAATATTCCTGGTTTAACGAAGATAGCGCTGCACTCATTTTGGTATATTATTCAAATCAAGCGGTTGCACTAAATTACTAACTATGACGTCATTTCTTTCTTGCCATGAACAGCGTATATATGCTGGCTCTAGTGTATTGGAAAATGCTACTATCCGATGGTGGGAGCCATTAGAGAATAACTACTTTGTTTTTATGCCACTTTTATTAATAATAACGTGAAAACGTAACTATAGTTTCAACACAGAAGTGCCATTATCAAATGTTAGAGTACGGCACTGTTAAGGACCGTGCGGGGAAGTCCCATAGTTAGTTGGTTAGGGGAGATCCCTCAATGCGTGGGCGATGAGGAAGGTATATACTATATAGAAGTGCGAGGAAGGCAAGAGGGAAATCACGCATTTAGCATAAGAGAGTATCAGACGTATTATTGAGGTAATATTAATTATGATTATGAATAGTCATTCTTAAGTTTGTAATTCTTTTAGAATATAATTAACTTTTATTTGATAAGTGTTTCCTTAAAAACTCTAACACTAACAAATAGAAAATTATGGAGAAATCAATGAAACAGTTCAAGTATAAATAGAATAGAGGAAAGTAGGGTTGAGGTTAAGGGAAATTCCAAAACAGGTACATCCTAGGAAAGTACAGTATTACATAGTAAACATAGTAACAATTTGTGAATTAGTGTGATTATAATTTAATATTGTAAGAATTATTTTGAGCTCTTAAAATAATTCTTAGAATATTACATTATAATCACACTAATTCACAAATTGTTCCTATGTTTACTATGTAATACTATACTTTCCTAGGATCTACCTGTTTTTGGAATTTCCGTTGTTCCCTTAATCTCAACCCTACTTTACTCATGTTTCATTGATCATAATTTTCTATTTGTTTGATAATGGCACTTCGGTGTTGAAACTATAGTTACGTTTTCACGTTATTATTAATAAAAGTGGTATAAAAACAAAGTAGTTATTCTTTCATATAATCAAAGTGCTACTATTGTGACAAACTGGCAGTGAAATGAGCATGAGCAGACTATTATTCACTTGTTTGTTTCATTATTTGCCGATTCGTAGAGAGCTTGATTCAAATAAGAAATATTTGTTTACGAAAAATGTGAATGTATTATCAATTTTTTTTCGGACTCTGTAAACACGCACTGTTAAAACATGCACTGTTGCATAATTTAAGTGCTTTGGTTGCAGCATCTGATGCAATTAACTTGTTTGTCGCATTGCAGGAATAAAAATCAAACGTGTTCAAAAAAAGTGGCGAAATTAATTAATATACTTTCTTAATTACCGACATCTGTTTCCTGTTTTTTCCTTTCATACCCCCATACTGCTGCCTCGTCTATAATTACGTACTTAGATAATGCATAAACTGAAATCACTCCTTATTTGCGCAAACTAGATAGATAGATAATCGTTCGGTCGCAATTGTTATTGGAGACGCATTTTTAACCCCTATAAAAATTCAGCGCAATTACGTACAGTTGCTCACAATTAAGTCTAAAGTCTAAGATATTTGCTCTATTTAATCGACGTAGTTGTAATTAATTTTTCCTTGCATGAATATAAATGCAGGTCGTTAAATTGTATCGTGATAATGATGTGTACGCATATAAATGAAAGTGATGCCATGATTTGCCCATCCGTTAAAAGTAATCCTCAACATCTGGCAACCTGATTAGCATAGATGTTCACGTACATCGCTTATGTAAGCTCGGCGCCTGCTTACTTGAGTTCATGAATGGTGGTATTAAATCAAACATTTCTGGGAATTATACAAATCCCTTCTTATATCAATGGGTGAGGAAATGCAATAATTGTAATAGAATTCCTTGCGTTTTTGGGACCCAAGGAACACAAAAACCTAGGTTGAAGAAGTCCATCCTCGTTCGTCTATGTCTTCAAAATAGAAATTCAATGAAAAAGTGGTTTCGTGTAACGTTTTTTTATTAAATTTCAATTGGGCCAATTTTTTTCCCATTATTCGACCCTCTCCCGTTCTCGTTCAATTATGCAATCGTAACTTCGATGAATTCTCTTCATTCTTATTCCTCTACAAGCTTCGTAGAATCTCAAATTGTCGAATGGAACTGTAATATTACCGTGTGTTGGTCGAGTCATTAAATTATCAACTAACATAAGGATGAGGAGTTGACATTGGGAATGAACTGTGATCAATTGATCACCGACTTCCCTCACTTTTGTTTACGGACTAGCTTTCGGACACTTCTGCGGGTCGACTGTATGATTGTAGGAACTGTGTTATGTTGCATTGAAGTTTTATTCAAATGGTTACATAATGTTTTAAACTGACACCTAAACTATCAAAATTTGTCACAGAGTAAACACAAAATTTATTGTCATCGATGTGACATCATTTGAATCTCAAAATGAGAATTACGGACACTTCTGCGGGTTGAATATATGCTTGTGGATATAATATTTATAATCAGAAAAACACTGATGTCATTATGATTCAATAAGATTCTATAATTCAATTTGCAAAACTGAAGATGGATGTCAGAAATATCACTTGAAAGGGGGCTGCCGCGCTTAAAAACAATAAAGTTCCTATTTTCACGACTATCTGCAAAGTGTCAAATCCATACGACCAATAGGAACGCGTAATCGTTTCCGCAGTTTTTACGCACCCACATGTAGACATAATCTGTAAAATAGTCTACATCGATTCAGAAAGGCTCAAAATAGATATTTCCGCGAACATTCGGAAAAAAATTCTTACGTATTACAATATTTCCCGTACAAATTCGGTGAATGAACGTTACTTTGTGATAGCTTATTAAAATAATGAGAATAAGAATTTATCTTCGTTTTCCTTTATTGGAACCATAATATTTATTGTGACTGCTATAACATTTCTTATTCTCATTATATAGTCCAGGCTGTGAACCGGAAAAAAAATGTAAGTTCGAATCAAACAATTTTTTTTGCATTAGCTTCAGGAGGTTCTCAGGATCATTCATACACCTTAAAACCTCTTGGGAGCACCAACCCCACCCACCCTTAATATGTTATTTTGGAATTTACGTGTTTTTGTCATTTCGAGTGCACCAAGGGGTTTTTTTGCGTGGCTGAACACGAATCCGTAGCCAGATTTACTTGCAATTCATCGTAGGGGTGGTCAAATCGATAAAATTGGTGTATTCGAAATGCCAAAAAGACGTAAATTGCAAAATAACGTATTAGGGGTGCGGAATTGGCCAATTTTGTCGATTTGATCACCCCTACGATGGATTGCAAGTAAATCTGGCTACGGATTCGTGTTCAGCGATCCAAAAAACCCCGTTGGTGCACTCGAAATGACAAAAACACGTAAACTTGCAAAATAACATATTAAGGCTGGGTGGGGTTGGGGTACCCAAGAGGTTTTAAGGTGTATGAATGATCCTGAAAACCTCCTGAAGCAAATGCAAAAAAAAAATTTTGATTCGAACTTACATGTTTTTTTTATAGCTAAAATCCCGTTTCACAGCCTGGACTAATATTAGATATTGGTGATGTTAACAAGTAGTTTTGACCATTTTCCGTATAAATCAGCTAACTTCTCATTTTCAATCTTGAGCAAGCACTAAAATCGTCTTATTTACATTGAAACAGAATCGAAATGACATAATTAGAATTTCACAAGATGACATCTAATAAATTTTGATTTGTAGATTCTAGGTTTATCCGAGACTGGCGATAAAATACACACTGAAGGAAGGGGAGTGAAAGCTGAAGTTGTCAAGTCTTGAATAATATGAGCTAATTTAAGTTTGTGTTTTAAGAGGAAAATTAATAAATCGTTTGGAGTTGATATGTTTGTTTTATTAATAGATTTATTACCTTACCATCACAATTCTCACAATGTACACCAAGCAGTTGTTTTACCAGTTTTCCAAACCAACGGGATTACCTCAAATGGAGGGAGGCAATTTGTGATCTAGTAAGTTATGGAAACGGGTACTTGCTTCTCACTGGGAAAATGCACTTCTTTCTGGATCACGAATTGATGGGAAATTGAAGAGCTTCCATGCAGATCTCATCCGTACTATTTCCATGATCATAATTCGCCGTAAATGTGAATCAAACAATTTTACACTTGTCAATGTATTGTTATTTACGTTGTACTATAAATAACTTTAAATTGGAATAAAACTAATATAATTTAACCAAACGAACTGAATTTATTTTGGGCATATGATCGTGACTGGATCTAGCATCCTATTAGTCCAATTTTCCAGCACTCTTAAACATTGTTCGCCTCATTTGCCGCTGGCTTATCTGCATACACCAAAGACTATCACCACAGAAAGTAGTCTAGAGACGTGACAGGATCGTGCTTTTACAATTAGCTCAAAAAATAAATTTACTTTTGTAGCCCTAGCTGGATAGCATGAGAATAACATTGAAGCTGGTGTGGGAGTGCATCAACACGCTAAACAATTTTGGCGGAGACGAAGGCAAGCTCACCCTATTGTAGTCAAAGAGTTCTATATAGAGTAGACTACTAAGCCTTTCACTGGTAAAGTTGATGGACATATTGCACTCTCACTTGCACGATGTGCGCACGTTATACTTATTCTTGTATTCTTATACTCTTTGTGATAGAAGGGGAGACCGTGCGAGTGAGAGCGAGCTACATGTGCGAGAAGGACAGCATGTCCAACTACTTACCAGCGCTTTCCTATGCTTAACACACTACTTGTCTACTCTATATATAGAACTCTTTGATTGTAGGTCCCCGGTCACTGGGATAAGGGATAACGAAATAGCCGATGAGCTTGCAAAACTTATGGCTATAGAACCCCTAATAGGCAGGCAAATAGACAATCCACTGCTGGGTGAAAACACAACAGTCGGAAGCGTGGAAACTAGTGAACGGTTGCAGTTAGCACTGATTGGTTCGCACATTAGAGAAGACTGATATGAGCAAGTGAAGAATATGGTTAAACCGATGCCAAAGTGCTGACACAGATACTGACAGGACATGGTCTATTTAACTACCACATCCACGGAATGAACCTTAGCGATTCGCCTTTGTGCAGGTGGTGCAAACGGAAAAACGAAACATCACTGCACGTTATCTGTAGATGCGTAACATTAATCCCCGAAGACGCAGAGCACTCTCAGTAGAGCTATGCGACACAGGAGATCCAGAAACTGGATACGAAGATGGTGTTAAACCTCTTCATGGCATTAACCACCTATCGGGTCCCGAACGGGAGTTGAGTAAGTATCTGTTTCTCCACCTCGGGCTCCCGACTCGGAAGCTAGATCATCCTCGAGTGGAAACCGCTTCACGAAGACTACGTTTAAATGATATATCACGAAGTTGGTGTTAACCTCTTTAGGAATCGTTCCCCTAGGGGGCAGGGTACCGCCCCTCTGGTAGATAGGTGAAGACTTATGAGTGGGAACCGCTCCACTAGGTGTCACGTGACACGGGGTGCAAAGGGCTTCGGCCTAGGCATTCAGAGACCGCAACGGGCCCCCCCCTAATTAATAATAATATTAACTTTGAGATTTCATTTATCTATGAAAATTGTTCTGCCAGCGTAAACATGTTTTCGAAGCGAACACTATTTTATTTAATTCTTAATTGAAGTCTAAGATTCCCCTACACATTGAAATAGGTTTTCTATAACAGACTTCATGTTTTATGTGTTGCGGTCATGTTTTTTAATTTAAAAATGTGGTATAACCGTTGCCAACAGAATTTATTTTTCTCATTCTAAATCAATATGTTTCATCCAAACTAAAATTCTCTAGAACGTTGTCCCCTAATTGAGGGAAATTTAATGACTTATTACATTCCTAAATACAAGTCGATACCGCGCATTCGAAATCAAGTCTGACTAAGTAAATAACATTTTCCGATGACACAAATTTTTATGCATGAAAGAGATTCAAACATCATGCAATGAAATATACTTGTATTAGAATCATTGATTGAAAAAAGATGTTTTAAGTAGATAATAATTAATAAATATTTCTACCCAGGTAAGTTTTTCTAGATAGAGGAGATCTCAACTCCATTTCGGAATAAAACCCAAGGAAGTGTTATGAAGTGAATTATCTTCACGAAAAAAATTATTTATAACAAAATATTAGATGTTAATTAACAAAAATTGTCAGCCATACACATTTTTTTGGAAAATGATATATTATTTATTACACATTGTGTAAATTTCAAGCAGGTGTAGAAAAGAAAACAATTTTTTTGAAGCTGATTTTAAAAAGTCATTAAAAATAGCAATTAACAAATTTTTACTAGTCTGGCGGAGTAACACGTTTTTTGAACATTTTCACCTTTGTAATTTAAGGTGTTCAAATGCCATAATTTTGCTTGTTGACATCTGTTGCGGATCCAGAACATCTCTCAGGGGGGGGGGTGATTTTCGTTTATTATTCATTGGTATCAGGTGGGTTAAAAACCAAACAGATTATGCTTAAATGAAATACACATGAGAAGAAATTGTTGTAAGTTATTATTGGATTTAACATTGGCGATCGCAACGTAAACCTTACACCCCCCTGGATCCACCAGTGGTTAACATAAGAATGAGCCTCATCTCTTTTATAAAAATATGTAGGTGGGTACCCAGGCTGTAGAAAGAATGAGATGCTCATACTCACCTTCTGTCCTTTTGTCAACTATTATACAAAGAAATAGTATGTTGATTACTATTATCACTAAATTATTTAATATAGTCAGATTAGAACGAAAAGTAAAACGCAATCAGTCTGTATTCATCATGTTGAATAATTTCATGTTTTCTAACATCATTTCTAAATTGTGAAACGTTCTATAAGATACCTTTGGTATTTACTTGCATAGAAAATGGAAATTGTAAGAAATGTCAGAATAAATATTGATTGTCAGAAAAAGTACATCAATATCTTTTTTCAAGGATTTAGTTCAGCCTGATTTAGCTTTGTAAGATACTTTTAAACGGGTAGTTCAATTGAATATCTCTAAAACACTCTATTACACATAGCTATTTAGTCCAAGTTTTATTCAATATTTTTATCAAAATTTGGGCCCCACGCTACGCCATTGTTCTCAGTCATTCAGTTCACCTAGGAAGGATTTTTCCTGAAGTTGAATTCTTTGGGAAAAGATAAAATATGTTCAATAAATAATTTTATATAACACTTTACTCTTACTCATGGATCCTGGTCGTGGTTAATAATGGAGAGCAAAAATGAAAGTATTACACAATATATTATTCATAAGTAATATTATAATTTTTAGGATAACTCTGTTTCAATTATAGTGGATGCAGTTATCTTTTCGGTGTGTTAGTGTCCTGAGATTATGAAATAGCGAAGTAGAACGTCTATTAGGGAGCAACGGATATGTTGGGGGCGTGTCGGAGATCCCTGGCCCACCAGCTAACCCCGTTCCTGTAAGCGGTGCCTGGATGCGTCTGATAGAGGTCTCGGGGGACTCGCTTTGTGCCGCTAAATCACTCATTAAAGGGTCCTCCCATTCTACCACCCTTCGTCATTCGCAATACACGAAATATCCCACCCGAAACCAGCTTTCAATTCTTAGTGAAGCTGTGAAAATGATCCGCCCCCACTCAAACAATTGTTATATGAGCTTATAGAATGGAAAAAGCCGATTTCTTGATTAAAGTTATTGTAAAGGCAAGGAAATTACATTTATACCCACTTTTTGCGGTTCTAATTGAAGCAAGTTTCACGATAAAAACGGAGTTAATTTGAAATATTCATATTTCTGCTTCCTGGATTCAATCTTCTTCGCCAATCGCCAACTTCATTAACATGCAAGTTTGGACAAAATTATAAATATACCGGGTGGGCCAATCTAAACGAATTCTCTGTTCAACGCTTCTTAGTTTTACAATTTTGATGCAGCCGTTTTTGTGAAAATAAGGGAACAACAATGAGAACAAAACGATTATTGCTCGATGAAAAATGTTAAGACCCCTTGATTTTTATCTCCGAAAGAAGTCTTTTGTGCATACTTTTCAACTCTGTCTCTTGAACCCCCCGCAGGGGTGATCTTCAACCCTTAAATTAACATGGGATTAAAATGTGTTTCTTTTCAGCGAATCCAACATAATTTATTAACTTCAATTTCTCTTTATCATTCATTTTAATAAGGGAATGTTTCCTACATTCCTGAACCTGAATCCATTTATCACTGAGAAAAGGTAATGTAAATTTTCTTTTATCGTTCGAAGAAAAATGTACTTCATTTTATCTGCTGTGGAATTCTGTTTTTGTAAAGAATTTATGAATTTTGCAGTTCTTTAGAAGTTCCGAGTATTTACATTCAATTTAGTATCTCGCAGAGTCTCGTCTGTGACTGAAGTTTAGTTTGATCTAAAATGGTTTATTCTACTGCAGAAAAAGTATCGCTGATTGAACTGTATCATGAAAATGGTAGATGTGCTAATATTGCAGCACAGGTATTCAATGAAATGAATCCAGATAAGCATGTTAACCTAAAAAACATAATTGAGCTGGTAGCAAAATTTAGGGAGACGGGAACAGTGACAAACCGAAAACGAATTGCTCCAAATCGAAGAATAGTGGGAAACGAAGCAGTAGAAGTTGCTGTTTTGGGCCACGTCAATATGGACCCTACATCAAGCACCAGGCAACTACCTGTAGTGTGTGGCATATCTCGTCAGAGTATTCGCAGAATTTTAAAGACACTTAAATTTCACCCCTACAAAATTCTTCTTGTACAAAAATTAAACGAAGATGACTTTGACAGACGTTTGGAATTTTCCGAGATTATGACTGAACGAATAATAAATAATCCGAATTTAGTGTTCAACATTTGTTTTTCCGATGAGTGTTTGTTTTTTCTAAATGGGACTGTTAATCGTCACAATTGTCGATATTTTTCTGACGAAAATCCACGACTATTCCATGAGGTTCACACTCAACATCCTGAGAAATTAAATGTCTGGGTTGGAATTTATGGCGATTGTTTAATTGGTCCTTTTTTCCTCCCAGGAAATCTAAATGAATAAATGTATCTGCAATTATTAGAAGACGTTATCGATCCTGCTTTGACAGAAATGCTTGATAATAATAACAATTACAATGCCGAAGAGTTGACATTTCAACAAGGGCATAATGAGAGGGTGCACCACCCTCTCATTATGCCCTTGCTGTTCGTAAATTTTTAAGTCAGACGTATCCTGGTAGATGGATAAGTCGAAGAGGACCAACAGCGTGGCCTGCAAAATCAGCTTACTTGACCCCATAGATTTTTTCCTATGGGGTCACTTAAAAAGTAAGACTTATAAAACTCAGCCACAGTCATTACGGCCGCGGATCATTGATAAATGTAGGGCCATTACACCAGAAATGCTCCATAATGTCACCCCCGCGAGGGGGTGAAAGTTAAAAGTTGATGATGTGGGCAAAATCTTTCCCCCGGGAGATAAAAATCGACGGGTCCGAGCGATTTTTTTTAAACGAACGGTATAATGTGAGATATCGGACATGTTTCGTTTCAATTGGCCCATCCTGATAACAAAAATTACGTTCAATTTACTAAATTGAATAATTATCTATATTATATTCATACCTTGTAAACTGGACCATTAATATGTATATTAATCAATGATTGGACGTATTATGTATATTCAGTTGCATATCCTACATGGCATGTAAAACTCCCCCGCATTGTCAAAGTGGGATTGAAGGTTGAAGTAAGTACGGCAAGGTGAAAAGTCCATGAAAAATAAAACACATGGCCCCACAATCAAAAATCCCATGTGACCTTTGTGATGTACCATCTTTCACTAGAAGGCAGTAACATTTTCAGACTAATATGTCATTCTGTTCTGTTTTGACATCCATCGAGAGCAAGCAGCCTTGAAGATTTTTGTATACATGGAAAAAAGTGAATTTCGTGTCTTGATTAAACATTATTTCTTGCGTGGAAAAAACATTACATTAACCAAAGCATCGCTTGTTAAACATTATGGGAACTTTTCATCATCTATTGGAACGATTCACAAGTGGTTTAGTGGTCGTCCCATAGATTTTACAACGCCAGAAATCGTCGATAAATCCTAGGTATGATATTCGACGATCGGCGAGTTAAAGTACATGAGATGGCTGAGGCTATGAGCATCTCAACCAAACGGGTATGGAACATTTTGCATACATTTTTGAATATGAGAAAGCTTTCTGCCAGATGGGTGCCGCATTTTCTCTCTGTTGACAACAAGCGCAACAGTGTGACAACTTCAAAGGAGTGTTTGAACAGGTCAAAACTGGTATCAAAAATCCGGAAATCATGTGAAAAGTAAAATAAACTTCAATAAGGCACATTTAAAACATGAGTCGCAATAGCTTGAAAATAAATTTGTATTAAAATCATTAATTAATGCATATAGCAGAAAATGGTTACATTAAAATTTTGTATTGTAGAATTGTAGTTGTGTACCTAAGTCATTTGCTGGTTTCTTGTGCATGGTAGCTTTCTCATATCTATTAGTTCATCGAGTTGTTCCGGAGTTCCCGAAAAGGGTCATTTTGTAGAAATATCGGACGTTTCGTTTCAATTTCTCAATTTGTGTACTTCAAAAACTATGTGCATCACATTCAAAAGTGCAGCAATTGGTCAATTATTTTCTTATATTTATAGAAAAAGTAATAATTTCTAAAAGTCTTACTATCCAAATGAGACGAAAACGATATTTTGAGAAAAAATTGTGTCTAACAATATAAAAATCGAAGTTAAAAATATAACCGGTAGTTGAGCAATTTTAAAGGGTTAGATATTGTAAAAAGCAAATAATAATTAATGATATCTCCAATACTTCAATAGAAAACAGGCTGAAATCAGGTTTGAGAATAATTTAATAAGCTGATGGATGCTCTCATCAGCTGAAGTTGAAATCAAGATTGACAACTAAAAACTGTATGTGTGGTTCTGGAATTGATTTACGGTTGAGGGAGATCTAAAGCGATTCCTCACGTTTGACTCAACTATTCCCAAATACAATCACTTTTGTTGTATTGTTGAAGTTGAAGCCAATTATTTTTACACTAATTGTTCATTTTGTGAATGGTGCCAGAAGAGTTTACGTAGATACTTGAGATCTCGCGATAGAACGAGTCATCAGCGAACTGAAAAACAGATATTTAGAGATAATAGCGGACTTAAGATACAGTCATGAGGAACCCCTTGTTTGATTTTCTAAGGCGACGAATAATAAATATCTTTTTTAAGTGTACTGTATTATAAACAAGTAATTTGGTATTATCGAATGAGGCTCAAGCATACTCTTCTCACACTATACGCATGGTGAAAAATCTCTGTAAAATAAAACAGATGGCGCCACAATCGTTTTAACACCCATCGAAAGAAAGCAACGTTGAAGATGTTTGCAAACATGACAAAAAGTGAATTTCGCGTCTTGATGAAACATCTTGCGTGGAAAAAACATTACGCGAACCAAAACATCGCTTTAAACATCATGGAGACTCCTCACCATCGATTTGAACTATTCACAAGTGGTTTACTGATTTTCGTTGTGATAGTATGACCACAAAGGACACCGAACGTTCTGGTCGTCCATTTGAAGTCACAACGCCAGAAATCGTGGATAAAATCCATGGTATGAGATTGCTGAGGCTACGGGCATCTCAATCAAACAGGTACGGAACATTTTGCATAAATTTTTGAATACGTGAAAGCTATCTGCCAGATGGGTGCCACATTTGCTCTCTGTTGACATCAAGCGCAACCGTGTGACAACATTAAAGGAGTGTTTGGCAAAGTTCAAGCGCGATAAGGAGGACTTTTTGCGCCGTTTCGAAACCGTGAACGAAAGATGGATCCATCACAGCATACCAGAGACCAAAGAACAGTCGAAACAGTGAACTGGTTCTGGCGAAGCCGAAAAAGGTCAAAGTGGGTTTATCGGCCAACAAAGTCATGGCGACAGTTTTTTGGGATGCACACGGTATCGTCCATATCGATTACCTTGAAAAGGGTAAAACGATCACTGGCATATATTAGCTGTTGAATCGATTCAACGAGGGATTGAAGCGAAAGCTGCTACATTTGGCAAAAAAAATGCTCTTCCAGGACAACGCACCGGCGCATAGATAGCGGTCGCAATGACAAAATTGCATAAATTGCGCTACGAATTGGTTCGTCATCCACCATATTCTCCAGATTTGACCCCCTGCGATTTCCAAACTTGAAGAAATGGCTCGGCGTAAATAGATTTGGCTCTAGCTATGAGGACATTGCTGACACAAACGCGTATTTTGTAGAATTGCCGAAATTGTATAATTTGGAAGAAATCGAAAAATTTTGAAAAACGTTGGATGAAGTGAATCGGGCTAAAAGGAATTATGTTGAGAAATAAAATAAGTTTCAACCAAATAAATCATTTCTTGTTTCATTTTTCAGGGACTTCTCTTTGCCCTCGTAAGATTCCATTTTATTTAACAGTTCCTGATGGAATAGTATCAAATGCTTTGAACAGATGGACATTTGATTTTGTTCATCTTTTATGAAATTATTTTTATTCATTCGTTCACATATTCATTCTGAAACATAATCCAAACTCGGAGTTCACCTGTGAACATTCCCTATAAATGATAAATTCATGTTGAATAGAATTTCTCCAGTTAACTTTATCATGAGTTTGTATAATTGGCGAATTGACGTCAAGCTTCAACTATGGTGCAGAGCACGTAGATGCCGAAGAGTTCATCCCGTCTCTTCTCGCTATTTCTTATCAGAACATCGCGTAAATTGGAATTCATTCATCGAAGTCGACCAGCTGTAGTTCATCAACTTGATACAAATTTCATTTGGAATAGTTGCCTGGTGGATTGTGCGTGTGACAGTTTGATTCTGGTTTCAGTGAAATGGTGCATGGTTTAGGTGGATTTTCCATTTTTGAGCATTAATTGAAAAGCGGCCGCGTTTATTTTTAACTCTAGCCAAGCGCTGAAGCGTTTATCTGTTTTAGATTCATAATGTGCTTTATATTTTATTTTACATTCACAAAATGCCATTGTGTTTATAGCTCGCCTACAACTAGTATTATATACATTTCTATTGTTATGTATAAATAGGTTCGTTACAAATACTAATATTACTCATAATCCAAACATTAGGTCTTTCCAAGAGGGAGTAACGTTGAATAAACATTTTCATTGCGAAAATATGCACCAAATAGTCATTGCTGAAAATGGAATATCATTTGAAGTGACTCAATCTTCAAGAATCAATAAATATTTAAGCAGAACAATTAATCTACCCAATGAAGAAGCTGCATAAATTGTTTTTTTGATACAAAATGTATTTAATGTTGAATAAAAGTACCCAAGTTCATTTCTATATGTAATTATTGATATATTGAATATACAGGATTCCCCATAATAGACTACCCATTTTAATATTTGAATTAAAATTTGTTTAGTTAACAAAACAAACTTTTTATTTTACTAAATTACAGCTAACTCTCTGGGATTTATGATAACTTATAAATATTTGGCTAATTTAATTCTAACTTTTAAAAATCACGTCTTCTAAATGACCTCCACCAACCAAGTGGTTCATTACACGGCGCAGCAAACCTTCGTCTATTCCTTCAACTTCTTCACGAATTTTGACTTTCAGTTCCTCGATTGTACCTGGACGACTCGCAAACACTTTGGCTTTTAAATATCCCCACAGGAAAAAATCGGGTGCCGTTAAGTCGGGAGACCTCGAAGGCCAAGGCAAATCTCCGAATCGAGAAATGAGTCGGCCATTAAACATTTCTCGCAGGACCCTCATTGAGTTTCTGGTGGTATGAGCTGTTGCCCCATCTTGTTGGAATAGTAAGGCATTGTTCAGTAATCCTCGCCTATTTAATTCTGGAATGAGAAATATCTCCAGCATATTAACGTAGCGCTCGGATGTTACAGTTACAGCGCGGTTATTTTCATCCTCAAAAAAATAAGGGCCAATAATACCAAAAGATCATACTCCACACCACACAACAACTTTTGGATTATGGAGGTTCTGTGTAAAGATTTCACGAGGATTTTCATTTGACCAGTATCTAAAATTCTGTTTATTGACCATGCCGTTGCTTCGTCGGTCATTAGGAGACTGTGAATTGCTCCTTGATGTTAATCCAAAAATTCTTGCTTCTTTATCTTGATTGCTAAGGTGCTGTGCCATTTGGTATTTATAGGGATGAAATTTTAAGTCGCTTTGAAGAATTCGATCTAAGCTTCCCTTCGATATTCCTAGGATAAGGGTTTGTCGATTAGCAGACCTTTTAGGACTTCTCGTAAACGCAATTCTAACTCGTTCAATATTTTCTGGTGTACGAACTGTTCTTCGACGTCCAGGCTTCTTCAAATTTTGTACAGAACCATTTTCACGCCAATGACGAACCCATAACTTAACAGCTTTACGATTTGGCGCGTGACCCCTATTATTGTTATTAAACTGACGCCGGAATGCACGCCTAACTTCTTCTATCGAATTGCTTCTTATGTAAGTTTCTACACAAAACACACGTTGTTGGACTGAGTAATCCATGAAAGTTCAAACGGATGTTGAAATAATGTCTCAAAGCAAAAAAATTATTGATGAAAACTAAAAAACTTCTTGTAGAAAAATGGCGTTCCACGAAATTATTAATTTAAAATTTATTTGTGACAGGCGCCTACTTTTTTAATAATTTACTTAAATCCCAAAGACTACAGAAGATAATCCCACAGAGAACAACCTATTTAGTTATCTCGTAGGGAATTTATTAATAATATAAAATGGGTAGTTTATTATGGGGAACCCAGTATAATGATGGGCGAAAACGCTCTCTAGTAATTATTGACTTCGATAGGGATGTACGTCACCTCACCATTCACAGTCATAAGAATTTCAGAAAATATGAAAACTCCAATATTAGCCTTTACCGCACTAGGAATTAACTGTTAGAATAAGCTCATTTTTTTCCTTCATACGTTTTAGTTAATTTCTCTCTCATAACAAATATTTAAGAACTTCCAATTGCGAAGGTGGTATACATGGATTTGATATATTATTTTGCAAAAAAGAAATTAAAAATAAGTACCGGGATATCAAAAATTATCTTGGTCAAGGGTGGTTGTGGAATCTAAAACGTGTGTCTTACTTTTCGTTTGAAATAATTATGTCACTGTCACACTGACATCATCAATAACAATAACCTACAAATTTCATACCTATTTATTTTAGTTGTAAAACAATAATGAACTACAAATTATGAAATAACGGTTTTAGTTAGTTAGTTAAGAAAAACTAAATTACAGTAATTGTTGGAAATGTCTCCCGTTTTGTTCGATGCACACGTTGACGCGCATCCTCATGCTGTGAAAACCTTTTGCAGCATTTCTGGCGTTATGGTTGCACATTGCTGAACTATTCTTTGTTGAAGTTCTTGCAAATTATTTACCGGAGTTGCGAAAATCTTGTTTTTTAAGTAAGGAAATATAAAATGCATCTTATATGGATGCATCTTCAAGTCTTTCTTTAAAATCTTCTGACATGTTCCATAAGAAAGTCCAATTTCCTGAGAAAGACGTTTCAAAGGTTATGCAGGCTCCTCTTCCATACGTTGACGAACGTCATTGACAACTTCTTCTGTACGAACTCTTGGTCTACCAGCACCTTTTTTATGAGTCACACAACCAGTTTCGCGAAACGCTTCAACACAATTTGTAAGGCACGCATAAAAATTGTCCGGTAATATTGCCACGTTTGGGAAGTGCTCTCGAAAATTTCCAATAACTGGCGCACCCGTTCGAAAATAGGCTTCAATCATGAAAATTTTGTGCTGTGTGGTAAGACGCATGATTCAAAAACTGGATTAGAAAATTTCAGCACAATGACTTAACAGATGCTGATACAACAAAACATATTCAAAAATTTAAAGTAAGACACACGTTTTACATTTCACAACCACCCTTGACCAAGATAATTTTTAATTTGTAGTTCATTATTGTTTTACAACTGAAATAAATAGGTATGAAATTTGTAGGTTATTGATGATGTCAGTGTGACAGTGACATACTTATTTCAAACGTAAAGTAAGACACACATTTTAGATTCCACAGCCACCCTTGACCAAGATAATTTTTGATATCCCGGCATAAAGTAAAATTTAATAATTTTCATGTTAAAATAACAGCAAATTTTCTAGGTCTAAGATTACGGTAAACAAAGTTCTTGAATAAATATTTAACAAAGAAATGAAAACCGAATTGGTGAAGGCATGGGCGGATCCATGGGGAGGGCGTGGGAACATGTCCCCCTCCCCCGGGGAACATTTTTTAGGTCATATTTAGTCAAGAACTCCACCAATCTGACACAAATGTGAATATAACTGGGCAAGGTGAAAAGTCCCTGAAAAATGGAACAAGAAAAGATTTATTTGATCGAAACGCCGGTGATCGTTTTGCCCTTTTCAAGGTTTATTGGTCATTAAACCCCTTTGGCCCTTTCCGGCTTCGATTCGGCAGGACAAGTCCACTGTTTCGACTGTTCGTTGGTCTCTGATGTGTTGAAATGGAACCATATATTTCGTCCACGGTTACGAAACGGGACCAAACACTCCTTTGAAGTTGTCAAAGTTGTTGCGCTTGTTGTCAACAGATAGATCATACTACCATAACGAAAATAAACCACTCGTGAATCGTTTCAATCGATGGTGAAGAGTTCTCATAATGTTTAACAAGCGATGCTTGCTTTGGTTTGCGTAATGTTTTTTTTTCCACGCAATAAATAATGTTCAAACAAGAGGCGAAATTCACTTTTTCCCATGTTTACATAAATCTTCAAGGTTGCTTGCTTTCGATGGATGTCAAAAAAGAACTGAATGACATATCAGTCGGAAAATTTTAATGCGTTCAAATTAAAGATAGTAAATCATAAATGTCACATGGGATTCTCGATTGTGGCTCCATCTGTTTTATTTTTCACGGACTTTTCACCCTGCCCTCGTATTTATTATGCGTGAGACGGCTCAAAATTACAGTAGGTACTGCATTATATTAGATTCGTCAATAAACCATTCGGTCATGTGATCTAACTCACTGAACACTAGTTATCTAGTGATTTAGTAGCTATACAAGTGATATAGATGTTTAGAATAAATAAATGAACTGAACTTGAATATCTGAATTTCTACAACACTAATATAAAAAAAAGAACACCTAAAAAAAGGTAATTGCCCCCCTCCCCTGGACATTTTGTGGATCCGCCATTTGATAAAGGTTTAAAATACGAATTTGCATATACGGCAGTGAAAGGTGGCGTTGTAACGTTATAGGTATTATCGTAAATCGTATAAACACAATGAGTAAGGCAGAGATTCCCTTTGCCTGATCCAAGATTTAGACGTAAGAGTAAACCGCTTGTGTTTGAGGCTGCGTTTTTTTTTATTGTCTTTTATGAAAACTATTAGCTGGAATTTTGAAATTTATATGAACTTTTTACAATGTGAGTGATTTAATAAGAGAATCAAAGCTTCCTTATTTAGGTCATTCCCAAGTAAAAAAAAAATGGAAATTAGCTCCATTCCTCAATACGAGCTTATATCAGCATCAACTCCTGTGTTATACGGCGCCATTATGAATTTGCCAAGTTTTTAATACCAACTGTAAAAATGAAAACTTCCAATGTTCACAAAATTCCAGCGGGGCCTAATTATAATTTGGATCATCTTTTGGAATAAAGTGCAGAGTAGCATATGTTATGGAACGCTGTTATGTCAGAAATGGTTGGACGTTTTCGTTAAGCTAGTTATGGACCAGCCTATAGATCCATCGATTTCGAGCATCATAAATATTATTCCTTAAAAGTATCGACGTAAATAATTGATGTGAAATCTTTTTAATCTAACAATTTAATCTTTTTATCGAGACGATGTGCAGCTTGTACGCGAACATTTTGTCATGTACAAGTCCAGTTTTTAGTAGCCTATTGACCGATAGAATCAACGACCTATATTTACCGTAATTGGGGCATCCTGTGTGAAAACCTGCCTTGCTCAACCACTGCAATTTGATTTGTGTGCTCTCCGTTGAATATTAAAGCAGTCTTACTTCTAGTTATACATAGCCACCGTTCAGAAAGATGTTCAATTTCCATCGCCGTATGAACAAATCGAGAGGCTCCTTTATTCTACAGAAGATGAAGCGTATAACTTTAAATCGATATCATTTATTTATATTAAACGTGCTGTGGGATCCGGAGGTTAAAGCACAACCACATTAAAATAATAAATATCACTTCACTACTTTAAACACTGCAGTTCCTTCAAATATTGCACATTAACAATAACACCAAATTATTCTTATTGGCCTTATCGACTACTTATACTAGTTGTTGCTTATTTATTTGTAGCAAGCAAGTGGTTTCTTGAATGTGTTATCATAATGCATATTATTCCTATATACCATTCTTGTATATCACATTCCTTGGAGGTGCTTGTTGGCACTTTATCCATTACAATACTGTGACGACTAGCATTAGGATATGTTTAAAATAAATTTCTCCATGAGAATCGATATTCTTTGTTTTGAAGAAAATGTTACTTCTGCACCAGCAGGAACAAAACCTGCTGTACAACCTTCATGAAGTACATGAAGTACAAATTTACGCCACCAACCATCGTTTTCACAGAATTAGTGCAAGACTCTTGCCAAGAATTACCGACAGTACCATCTTTGAATATCCATGTTTTGTCAAGAAAGAATGGGGCGAAATAGGCAGTTGCTTCTGAGGGGATAATAACTGCACCACATGGCGTTTACCACTAAAGCCACGATGTCAGTGTCTCCCTACGGCAGGTACCTGGGGAATTTCGTGGCAAAAACATGAGGTAGGCTAAATTTTGAACAAGGTCGAGTGTTATTCATCAGATGTTAACTGTAAAGCTTAACATGAGGAGGCAGAAGAGAATTGCTCATGTGGGGGATAAGTCCATTTCCTTTCTGAAAGGTGTCAGATTCTGCCTTACTATGTATGAGTTCGGGGAGAACAAGTCCAGCTTCATGGTGAAGCTCCATCGCGGAAAGGTCGGAATAAGATAAGATAAGTAAGATAAGTTAATTTATTGGTCCGTAAAAAATGTACAAATAACATAAAATTTAAGTGCAAAATTATGGGACAAGTCATAGTTAGGGAGATGTATCATAATAAAACTTAATGTAAGACACAACTACAAAAACAAAGAATATAATAATTAATACAACATATATAATAAAAATATAGATATAGAACAACATAAATACAGACATTTACATATTGTAAAATTCTTCCATTGTATAAAACCTTTGCTTATTAGAAACATTTTTAATTCCTTACGAAATTTTGATAACGTGTATGTTTCAAAATATTGATGCCTACTCACAACACTAAAGCATTGATTAACTTATTATAATGACTAAAGCATTTATCATGTAACGCAAAACGTTGTCAGATTATATAAGACTGTTCAAGATTGCCTTACAACAGTAAAATTTCAGTCCTAAGTTTCCGACAAATCAGACTAGTTTTACATTTGAAGAGTCCACGGAAGAAACGCGAAATGTCCATCGAGAGTTGTTTCGAGAAAATCAAATTTTAAACTTTAAAGCACTGACTGGCATAGTAGAATAAGGATAACTTTGGATCTTTTTTATATAACTTATTCTATGTACTGTTTTGTATCATATTTGATGACTACTAGTTAAAAAAAATCTGAAGATGCAACAAAAACACTTTATTAAGAATATAAAACAAAATTTACACGGAAAAAAAGCGAAATGTTCCCTGTTTATATAATGAAAAAGACCCCTATCGTTTTTCTATTTTTTTCTTTTCTGCTCGTTGATGGTTATGGGGTAAGCTTTGGTAAAACGACCTGGCTTTTTCAGAAGTGCAGAACTGGCTGAGATGGAGCAGATCTGTGAATTTCTCCTTTGATATTTTTATTGGATCTGAAAAAGGAGAAATGCATAAAAAGGCGAAAACGATTGAGTTATAAAGCAAACTTACCAGGATACAACTTTGGTGGTAAAACAAACTCTCCCTCTGGAAGCTGCAACTCATCAGAAGTCGTCAAGCGTGGGCAGATAATCGATGAATTCCAGTGTCCATTATAGGTATCTCTGTGTTCCAAAAGTCGTGGATGGTCATTTGATATTCTGCTCCTCTTGATTTATAAGGCGGTTTTTTCACGTACATGCCGTCCAACATTTGAGACCAGTTTCGTATAAGTGATTGATCAACTTCCATGACGTTGAATGGATCGGGTTTTACTCTGCATGATCGGATTTCCCTGAACCAGTCTTCTCGATCGCACTCCATATAGGAGTGCCCTCTTATTGGAAACGTTACTTCAATTTTGTCTAGTCTCTTCGTAACATTAACGACATAATGAAGATAGCGGAACACGGTGAAGTTTTTGTTTTGACCTCCACATGAATCACAGAATATGTGGAGGTACCTTACTCTTGCGTCAAGTTGAAGAAAGATAAAATGATGAAGAAATGATACGACTTCATTTGAGCCCTTGCCTCCTATGGTTTCAGGATAAGCGTAAAATGTAGCACTTCCTGTTGACAATACATGAATATTGAATGAGTTTAAGGTCAGTTGTCTTCTATAATACACGTCATTGGTCGGAATATTGGGATTAGGTAAATTTTTTTGAAAATCCATAGCAATAGCTTCGGTTTCAACACACTTCATGGCCATTTTTCGAGCATTCCTCTTTCGCTGATAGAACACCTCAGCTTTAGCTTTGTGTAATTGGTTTTCCAAGGTAATTTTTCTTATCTTAACCTCTATCTCTTTTTGGGCAGATGAATCACATCCTACATTCATTTTCGCTTAAAAAACCTTTAATTCAGCTGTGAAGTTGTCGTAGGTACTACAAGTATCAGAACGAGGATAACCGAAACTGATGTTGAAATGCTTATTGAAAATGTTGCGATAAGTTTCGTATGAGACAGCTAAAGGATTGATGGTCTTGTACATATCGTACATTTTTTTATATTCAACTCTTCAGGAAGGTATACTTTCTCTGTTTTTTTCTACTGTAATGACTTTCTCTACCTTTAAAACTTCTTATATGTTCAAGAACTTCATTCAGCCTCTCCTGCGATAATGTATGTTTCTTTTTATTTTTTCCCCGCATGTCTGTTGGCGCACTTCCTGAAGCTTTCAAACTTTTTTGAATATTTTCAAGTCTCTTTCGCCCGATCCCATGGATGCTTAGGAATGCTTTATAGCAAATTGGAGTGTCAGTAGTTCCATTTTCAGATACTGTCCTTACTCTGAAAGAGTATGAAGCATCGTGTAACTTGGCTGTGGCTTCATTTGTAGCTCGTCTTCGTTGAACGGGCATTAAAGAAATAAGTCCTGCCAAGTAATTATTTTGCTCATTATAAACCAAAGTGTTGAAATGTCTAATAATATTTGATCGGTTTTCTTCATCTACGACGGAAAAACACTTCAATCGTTTGCAGCGACAGTCTTCCCCTATTTCGTGGCTCTGTTGTCTCATTCGTTTCATTACTTCACTGGTTCGGCCTGTTGTTTTCCTTTTCTTAGATGTTCTCTGACGAATATCCACATTCTCACTTCCACTATCCGACATTATTTACCACGTGTGCAGACACGTGCAACAAGTGTCAAGTCAAACGTAAACTAAACGTTCCAGAAAAACAAGTCGATTCTTGTTGATAATGTGGACATTTCGCCTTTCTCGACTTTTCGCATGGACATTTCGCGTTTCTTCGCTGTAGGGGATATTTTCAAACGACGTTTAAGGTGTGATGCATCTCGTTTTTTCCTTTTTTGATTACGGCATGTAAATATAGTACTATAACCTACACGTTGCCGTATTTAGCTCGAAAATAATAAAAATGTGACATTTCGCCTTTCTTCCGTGGACTCTTCATTTGATTTATCACATGCAATTACGATTATTTTCTATATCAACCTTACTGGATCCATATTTCTGATCCATATGTATAGAATCAGCGTAATTAATTACTAATATAACAGAACACTTATTATCTTCAATAGTAGATTTCCGCGGATAGCTAGTTTTGAAAATTCTGGGCTTCCGGATAGATTCCGCGTCACAATAGCACGCCTTTTCGCCAACCATTACAGGTAACATGTTCAGGGCAGGCTTGAGGCTTGAACTGAACCTAATCATTCTGGTATCTGTAGCTGTATTTATTGTGGTTATTGCTATTGACTCATCTGTTCTCAAGCCGAAACGTTGGTTAATATATGTCGACGACAATCTTGTTCTTTTCCTCAATCATTTATATTCATTAAGATAGACGACAGATATTCTGTGTATCAAAAACCCACTCACACCCATAGATAACTCAATAGCCTTTCGCACCACCACCCTGTCCAAAAGCAATCTGTAATAAACTCCTTGGTTCACAGAGCGGTTAACTTATACCAACCACTATCTATAAAATCAGATTCAAAATCTTCCATCTGTCTTATTATCAAATAATTTCTCCCATATTATAACATTCAAAAAGCTATAAAGTAATACATTTCGCATAAAATTTTAAATGAACCTGAGCAACAAACCCCCACCTCCTATCTGTCTATCTCCCATATATTGAAAATATGGCAGATCGAATTTCCAAAATCGTTAAGAAGCATAATCTTCCTAGTCATTTATCCACACTTCCAAAACTATCTCAGTTTTACAAACCTATCAAACATCTTCTTCCTCATCTTCATTTGAAGGTGTTTATAGCGTTCCATGTTCTTGCGGTGATGACTACATTGGGGCAACAGGTCGTACAGTAGCTAGCCTTGTGAGAAAGAACATAATCGCTGTACAAAGCTTCGTGGCACCAGTAGATCCGCACTTGCGGTACGTACGATTGACACTAATTATCAAATCCTTTTCGAAAATACTAAAATCCTAGCCCGAGCCCCAAACTTCACTCAGAATATTACCTTCCTAACATTTGGAAACCCATCCTCGAAAATTCCACTTCGCACATGATCACACAACGGAAGGGTCAGGTGCCATAACGGAGTTAACCACCAGAATAAAGGCAATGAACTAAGTAGCGTGAATTTTTTCCCTAAGCCTCAAGTCTGCCCTGAAAATGCTACCTGTATTGGTTGGCGTCACGTCGGCATCAAGTCGTGCTACTGTGACGCGGAATCCATCCGGAAGCCAAGAATTTTCAAATGACGTATTACTTTGTTTTTTACCACTTATTATGGACACACTAATGTGACCATAGTTGCGAAAACTAGAGTGTCATCTACAAAACGATACATTTTGTACTTACTCACAGAAATAAATTAGATTTAGTATAAATCTGCAGTAACCAATGTTCCTTTCCATACTTATATAATTCCTTGTATGTACAAAATCTGAATAAGGAGATTAAAAATGGAACCTGTAGATATATTACATATATCTATGTCTTATTAACCTGATATTTCAAGACATTAATTTGAAGCAACATAGTAAACTCCTGGTAATTAGATAAAGATTATAGTAGAACACGATCCTCGACTATACATATTATTCACTAATAATATAGTCTCTTGATTAGTGAATATGCGGGAGATTTAAATTAAGTAATTTCTGGTTTCCACCTGCATAGTTAGAAACCAGATATTCTGAAAGGAAACTAACACTTATCCTCCTCTATTAGTTGGATTTGTCGATGAATAATTAATACCAGCTCAACATACATGTGTCAGCATTGATATGAAAACATGGTTGTATCAACTAGTCAAGTTAATGCGTAGAAGACTTAAACCTAATGTTTGATTACATAGGTATTTGGAACTCTGCAACTTTACCTAATTTATTAAATGCCAATACTTATCCCTCAAATGGAAGTATTTCCAATATGATATTTTTTCAGTAAAATGTAATTCACATAGGTACCTTTCTATGAGCAGTTGACTTAAAATAGACCCGAGGTATTGACAACATTCATTTATGACTCAAAGTTTCGCCATTTTGAAAATCATGAACTTTTGACTCTTTATCATAATTTCCTTTACATCAGGCATACAACTGTTTCCAGGCATGTTTGTTAATTGAGATCAACATACACATAGCATAATTAAAAAAAAACAAACAAGAAGATGCAATGCACAATACTATTTAGGTTTTGTTATTACTTACTTAAGTTTATCTATGCATACATCGTTCATTAAAATCAATCTATACAGAATGAAATGCATCTAAATACTTCAATATCCACTACTCACAAATGAAAGTATAATTTTCGGTATGATTGATATAAACCTACGTAGTATTGTAGGAAAAGCACAAATTTGCAAGCAGAATGTAATGACGTCCAATAGATAGATTGTAAACAAAATATAAAATATCCCACCTCCACTGACGCTACGAACTCCTGACGTCAGAGCACTTTGGCCTTGTTATGTATAAGGTAATGGCGGTGTCACCCTACGTATAAGCAGTTAACGGCTGTCTTTGCACAGCTCTCCCTTTCAAGAAGGACTTACTGTGTTGAGATTCATGCCCATTACGCCAGTGTGTTTTACGTTTTGCGGAGATCAAAACTCATCAGGTCTTAGTCATGGTTACGCTAGTTCATCAGCCTTTTTTGACCTCGATTCCGCAGCTCCTGGTATTCAATTAACTGTTTTGCACATTTTGGGACACTTCCTCAATTTTGAATGTTTTGAGCCATCCCTGTATAGGGAGAGTAGGTAGGTAGGTAGCTTTATTAACTTTTTCTATTCTTTGTACTTCATTAGATGGTATAGGGGCTCAAGATGAGGAAGCGGTATGAATAAGTGTACCATCATCTGTAAAGCTGTGGGCAAAGTAAATAAATGATTCTACTGGTACACAGACTTGTTATTCTTATCTCAAACTGAAGACCACAGAGCACCTATAAACACTGAATTAGAACCATAAAGAACGTATGATGCTGTTTCAGAGCGGTCGCGAGATCCCCACTCCTGGACCTCTCTTTTGTGAAGTATTTGGATTCTCGTGACATGTATGAGACTGGGTCAACGTGAAAGTATTATGGATATAAATACAACTCTAGTACTTATAAGATCTCCATACTTAGGAACAGGATCCAGAATCAAACAACCTGCGCATAATAGTCCATAGCCTACTAGAGGAGGGCTATGTAAAAAATCAATAAGGTGAGGAGGTATAATTTTATAGTTGTTCTGTGAGCAGCTTATGTGTTTTTCAAAACGGTCTCAGCTTCGCCATATTGATGCTGGATTATTGTAAATTCTGTCAAGTCAACAGTGTGCTTTGCGTCCCGCTGTCGTGTACTTTATAATAAATTAAAAAAACTATGTTTGTGATTTCTAACATGTCTTCATGTGCAGTGCATAGTCACAGACGGCAAGTCGTCGATAAAAAGAAATCCACTGGAATTACATTTCATAGGTAAGTGTAAATAGAAAACAGGATCTTATTATAATATTTTGGTATACTATTTGGAAAGTATATATACATTGTGTATTATTTTAAAATAGCCATGTACATATGTTACCTAATAAAAGATATTCATTGTTTTTCTTTCTTCCTGAAATTGCATATTTTCTCCTCTTGTCTATATCCACGACAAACATTTTTCGAAAAAATGACTGCAGTCCGGCTTTGCATATGCCGCGATATTGGTGCTGCAATAAATCCCGCCTAGTGATACCGTTTATCGATGAGAGCTGGCAATAGATTCTTTTGTGCTATTTGTTATAGTTTGCTTCGCAAAGAGGAACAGATCGTTGATATGGAGGAGGAACAAAGTTGCTGCCAAGACGGATCCCTGTGGAACACCAACGTTGATAGCCATAGTATCATACGAAACTTCGTCAACCCCCAGATAGAATTATCCATTTGAGAGAAAACTCGATAGTAAACGACAAGGTTGGGCCGGCAATCATATGACCGAAGTATCTTAAGAAGGCACTGGTGCTGGATTAAGTCAAATGATCAGTTCACGGAATAATTTCGTATTGTTTCAATGAGCTTTATTTAAATTACAAATTGTTAGGAACATTTTAAATATATCCATTAGAAGACAGGTTTTTAACATTATTAAAAAGCAAATTGGGTGTATCTATGAACTTAGTTCATGTCTGGCAACCCGTTCAACCAGGAAGTCCCTATATATGCCCTGAAAAATAAAAGACAATTTTGTTTTAATGTCGGTATTGCAGCATTGTTGCCATAACCTCGGCCATAACGTAGGGATAACAGCTGCAACATAGCCTCTGTCTTGTGACGTCATCATCGAGTGTTCAGGCCTTGTGTTATAGAGGGTATGGCCGCAGTTCCGTCTGGCTCATAGCATAGCCTACTTGACATTGAGATTAAGCTGTTGTAAGTGTACAAATTACTCTTACTTGTGGATAAACTATAAATTATTCTATTTTATCGCTTGGTTGCCGACAGCTACAGTGAAGATGGTCGTGAGTTATATTTTACATGTTAAAATTTGGGCACCAGAGTATTTTAACCAACCAATAAAATTATGTTACTTAACTAGGGGATTCAAACACTCAAAAGTCCCCAGGTTAAATTACCCTGAAAGTATACAAAAAAATAAAGGACCCGTACCAAGAATGATTGAAATTTACTGGTTATTAAAATAATATTGTTGTTACAATTTATCACAGAGCCTAATCTTAAATGAGTTATGAAGTGAATGAATTGAAATATGAATGAAGTTAAATTGGTTAAATCAAAGTGAACAACAGTTAAATTTACAAATATATAAGTACTCAAATGATTATTTCAAACGTTACATAAACAAAAGTTGGGTAGCCTGACTTGGTCACATGGGTAAGATGTTATACCTGCTTGGTACTTCCTACTTGATGTATGGATTCCTGCCACAAGTCTAGTAGTTTCCAGATCCAACCTCAAAACTTCGCACACTTGTTGAATTTACCACAACATAAACAAAAAACTGAAATCACGAAATGTTCAAACCTCTATTGCTCTATTGTGGTCAGAAGACAGAGATGAACAGAATACATAACGATTGTTGAACAAATTAGGACTAACCTATGTCCTGTCAGATATCACCTGTGAAGGCAAATTAATTCTTGAAGTTAGTGAAGAAATCAATGGAATTACAAAGATATTTACCTCTATCACGATAGGGTTTTTCATTTCAATGAAACAAACTCTACTTCCGTCCAAAACCAGTCACGTTGAAACTAAGTTTTAATCCCCTAAGGTCCCCGTATTACACAAATAATTCCAATTAATTCAATCCAAATTGGTAATTGATGCCTTTGCTTTCAGCGGAAGAATATTCCCAGAATTTGGTTCCAAACATAAGTTTGGTATCACCTCCCTGTTGAAATATCTTAGAAACACGACCTTCCACTTAGACGATTTGACAAAAAAAAGTACGCCATTTTCTCGGCGTTTTCCGGTGCTTCGATGTCTCACAGAACGACCTCGAAATAGAAGCGGTAACTACAGAACCTGACACTGAATAACCATGACTCGGAGAATATACGGTCTAACAGGAGTTAACCGATTGTAGTACAGCGGCCATTTCTAAGCCGTTAAGTGAAATTTACCCGTTACACTGTATACGCCTAATGGGGCGCTGATGACAGACACTTTTAGGCTTTCTTCTTTTATTTTCTCGTACAAATTTCAACATGGAGTACAATGTAGTTTGGGAAACTGTTTCGTATCTTCACAGTTTGGTTTCAAAATCTAAATGTAGGTACATATAAGAATACGACTGTGATATCAAGCTTCAGTCGTCTATTCACTGCAATTGGTTTCATTTCTATTATCGCCTGATCAATGCCTATATCAAAGCAATATTGCTACATAAATCTTACATCATTTTATATCTTTTTGCATCGTTCGTTCCGTATTTGAGAATAATCTAACCATTATAAATTCATGATCACGCTCGAATGTGATAATTCTATAATAAAGAAACTGTGACAAGCTCTCTCTGGAAATACATCGATTGATAAATTATAACGTGTTTAATCTAATTAGAACGTGAAATGTTAAACTACAGAAAATGTATTTAGTTCAGCCACTCTATTTTATTGCAACATCAATGGTGGTCCTATGCAGGTGTATAGAATTACTTTTTGTTCAGATTTAATGAACTGGTATTATTTTCTAATTATCTCTGACTAGTTACAATAGCATTGACTGTTCGAATATTACCAATTAAATTGTGCAGTATATCTAAACAGTAAAAGAAAATAATGTAATAATTCAACAAGCATGATTTCTTGCATGCATTATTGGTGGAAGTTTCATAATAATATGCAAGATGATGAACCCGTGGACGTTTTAGGAACTATCTAAGTATGAAACAAGAAATGATTTCCAAATGATACGATTTCCACAATCCTTCAAAATAGGCGTTTATTTCAGCGATGACCTCATCGCTGGAACCCAATATCTTTCCGCCGGGCCATTTCTTCAAGTTTGGAAATAGATAAAAATCTCGGAGGGCCAAATCTGGAGAATATGGTGGATGGCGAACCAATTCGTAGCACAGTTCGTGCAATTTTGCCACTGCGACTGCGGACCTGTGCGCCGTTGTCCTGGTGGAGGAACACTTTTTTCTTTGCCAAATTTGACCACTTTTGCTTCAAATTGGCGTCGAATCGATCCAACAGCTCTGCATAATATACGCCGGTGACCGTTTTGCCCTTTTCAAGTTCATGAACAGTCATCGCCAAGAATATTACATATTCTTCAAGATATTAATATAAAAGTGAAAAATTGCCCCAGTGGTTCATGACGTGTTTTCTTTCAAGTTGCAGGTCACGAAAAGATGGGAATTAACGTGCTCTAGTAAATAATAGAGCGTTATTTGCTCGCTTCTTCGTGGTAGATGAAATCATAAACTCATCTGTGCTGTGGATCAAAGAGGAGGTCACTTCCAACAGATCGTTGACATGCAGCAGACGAAGCTGGTGCCAAGACACATCCCTGTGGAACATCAGCGTTGCTATCCTATTATCCTGTTGATCTCTGATGACGAAAGTCATATTGTTTGTCTTCCATGAGTTTGCAGTTCTCTGGATATTGAATGAGCTCGATGTTTATTTTTTCTTCATTACTTTAGAGATCAGGGATAGTAGTGCAATGGACCTATAATTATTAAGAAGACTCTTCTTAACTGTTGATGGAATCGCTTGAATCCTAAGCTGGAAGGATACAAACCGAATTTGTATGAAAATTTAAGCATGCTACAAACAACTGGTGAGGCAATTTTCTGAAGACCTATAGGCGGAATCCAAAACAATATACAATAGTCAATAAAAGGTTTCTGATAAAGAAACACTTTAAGGAATTTCCGATAATATGAAGGGAGAGAAATGAAAGTATTTTGACCCAAAAGCCAAAATTTCATGAGCAATCCTCGCAAAGCTGAAGTATTGCACATTTTTCAAAATACATATTAATATAAAAGTTGATAATTGCTTCAGGGGCATTCCACGCCAACTCAGCAGTCGATCCCACATCACCTTCTCAGATCTGGCTCAAAATTGATACATCGATTAATACTATCAAAAAAAGGATATTCCCAAATTTTCAGCCCCTAAGACCGCTTCCTGTCATCAGGGGCCCATAGTGAAGTTTTCAACCATCATTTCACCTCCAGGGGTCTGAAATCGGTTTTTCGTGTACTGACGCGGCTTTTTGGTCTAAAAAAATGATCAAAAATTCATAGAAGATGCCAAATTTCCCGTAGAATACGATGCCACCATCCGTTTTCCGATATCTAGCAAAGGGAGCCCGGAAAATGCGAAAAACCGCGCTTTGATAAAAAATTTTATATCTCAAATACGGTCGTTTCAAACTGGCTGAAAATTTACCAAAAGGCTCTTCGATTACTGATCTTTCGAATGTTCATACGCGCGCCATCATCAGAATAAACTAAATTATGAATGAAAATTTGCCTGTTTAAAGTTTAAATACTATTTGGAGATGATAATGTAAAGAATGGGTTACCCTTACCTGGAAATAAATCGGAATTCAATAAATTGTTTATACATTTCCTTCCCTCCTAAATTACCTATTTATTTGTATGTACTGTGTTTTAAAAGTGATGAACTTTCTTGAGAAATGGTGTGACCTGTATTCAAAATATGTTCGGCAACCGCTGATTTTTCCCCATTGGTTTTGTTTATATGGGAAAAATGTTCCTTATAAACGAGCTAAAATGTTCCTTCTAGTTTGACCCACATAGCATTTTGAACACGACTCACAATTGATTTTGTAAGTCCCGGATTTGTCGAAATCGGAAACTTCATCAAAGGTGTTGTCTAAACGCTGTTTTAACTTGTTCTTACATCTATTAAATGGTTGTATTGCAAATTGAGAAAACAAACTATGGAACTTATTAATTACTGAAGAATGATAAGTGAAACTTTTGAATTTTATTGAAGTAGTTGAAGTTAATGACTCCAATTTGGTTAGTTGCCTACATTCCAATTCGAGATTTGTGGTAACCATTGTCCATTGCAATTTGCTGGTTTCTCGACTTCATTGTTATAATTTTGTTGACTCAAAGGGACGTTCAATATTCAATAGTCTTTGAACTAGACTATTAAACGGAGCTATTTTATATCTGAATGGCGTAGCTGAATCCGCGGGGGTTTACCTATTTGAGTGGGTTTTCTGTATATGTCGAAATCCAAGTGATTACCATCTTTTATAATGTTAATATCAAGGAAGGGAAGCTGATTATCTGTTTCTATTTCGACAGTGAATCTCAGTGAATCAAATTGGCTATTAAAAAGGTTCAAAAAGCCATGTAAATCAAAAACTTTAATTGTAATCGCGAAAATGTCGTCAACATATCTATACCAAACTACCAAAAAAGGAGAGAGTGGATTGATCATTGCACATCCGCTTGTTTGCTTATAGTAATTTTCCACATCCATATCACATTATTCTGCGCCAAGGCTATACGAACAAGATTTGAAAATCGCGTTACATTTTGCAACAAGTTTCTAAGCAATGTTTTTTTTCAGACGAAACTACTTCCAATAATTGCGGGGATTTAGGATTGTAAGTTATCCCTAATCAGTAGAAAATTAATTCTTTTTGTTTTTGTTTTGTTGTTTTCTTTAAGGTAAATAGACTTAATATGCACTATTTCTATATTCCTCACTGAATATGAACTGTACCCAATCAACATGATCAATTAATGTCTAGTGTGGTATAGTCGGGGATAGAGTTATTGTTCTTTGAAGGGCATTCAAATGGAGAAATATGAACTGATTTTCTAAGAAACATCATCAGAGTAAACTCTGGGTAGCCGAAAGGTTCTCAGCATAGTAATTTTAGTGGATAAGGGTGACTATTTCTTATCAATAGTGCTATAATATATTCGCAGTGTGAAATCTATAGTTTATTAGGTTTAGTTAGGTTATAAAAATCCCCCACGGTAAATATGCAAAGTTACCTATTTGCCCACTTGATACTCTGGCACTGGATATCCAATTGATTATTCGAGCTTTATAGTCCCACAATAGTAACACAGTTTTTTCGCAGGTGTACAATGTATGGCATTTTACTATATCTCTGAACGTGATATACCAAGAATTATAAAGGCATTGCAAGCCGTATTATGGGTCTATGAAAAATAAATAAAATTATGGTGTCCAGCTGTGGTGCAAGCATGATGGGCTTAATTCAATCAGTAGATTCAGAAAATCAACAATTATCTTAAGTAGGCAGATTTGTGATGACTGTGTGCCAATTTTATGCGAGAAACCGTTTAATTTAGTATAACGAGAGTACTTAAAGGGAGACTTTTACTGTTTCTGCATTAAAATACGTTTACTTTCAGATTTCAACTAAGTAGATACGATGAAGATAAGTTAAATTCCACGTAATTGTTAAATTAGTATTGGAGAAAGATAAAGAATCTATTTACATTTTACAGCTTTATTAGTATGCAAGTCTTATAAAACTGTTCCCCTTTTTCATTAAAAGTACATACTAAAAATTGATAGCTGTAATTTTCTTATAGTCAAATTAGGGAGTTTAGTATCTTGCAAATTAGAAGCTAAGTCATAAAAGCTTTCGTTTGATCAACTGATAGGGTAGTCACCTTGCCTTGCAAGATTTATTTATTTTGTAGTTCTCTTGTAAGCAACGGCTAAATCATGGAGGTTTAATTTGTTTTTTTAAACAAATAACCAGTTATCTACTAAATGGAGAACATGCAATTTTCATAAATAGAAAATGATAAAAATTAGGAATAGGTTTCTTGTGAGTGTGAGTTAGTCGAAAATCGTTCCATAGTCGTCTTGACAAGAGGCCGGTATGTTGATTTGGTGAGCCCATAACATATGTTCAAATCGGACTTATCGAACCGCCATCGCCGTTCCACGAACGTGCATCATATTCCGGTCAGTGCTAGTGCAGTGGAAAATTTCTTAGTCAGTTGGTTAATCTATTCGTGCTGAGTATTTACTTACAGAAAATACAGTAATAGAAAGAAGACCCAATGTTTTATTTGAGCTGCGAACAATCAACAAAAGTAGAGCTTATGTATTTAACATTAGCATCCATAAAACGTTTATTGCGTCTTACAGATTTTTTTGAATAAAAAAAATTATCTCTGGTCCAGAAGGTCGTAGATGAAAAAAGTTTTTGGTAATTCGTGAAAAAATGTCAGGAATCGATTTCCGTCAAAGACATTTCCCTAAAATAAAAATGTAAAACTTATCTGAAAAAAACATGTTCAAAAAAAGTGCAATTTTTCAAAGTAATTTTTTTATCCATGAAATTTGAAAAATCGCCATATTTCAATAGCATTATAGCACAACTCTTCAAGAAGAAAATAAACCCAGAATCGTTACTCTAGGATCATCCGATGAGAAGATCTAGCCCATTTATGAGAGCGCCTTTTTTTTGAAAAATCGATGTATCTCGAAAAATTATCAATGTTTTGAATTAAAAAAAATATCGCTTCTTAAACTTGCCATGGACTATACGTACAGCAGATAGCAAATATGAAAACGTAATAGTTAACGATTTCTCGATACCCCAGTTTTTTACGGGTTTTTCAATATAACTCGAAATAGGAAAAGATATCGATAATTATCATAAGAGAAAATCGATAGATCTATTTGATACCTACAACTTTCTCATCTAACTTTTTCGATCTGAACCATAGTTTTTTACTTATTCAAGAAAAACCGCTTTTTTAGGTTATGTTCGCCATTTCGGATCAGGTTGCATGAAACAGAAACTCACCTTTAAATTTAATTTCATATGCGCTCATATTTTTTTTTTCAGGTATTAATTTCTGCAAATTTAACATTAGGCCGTCGTCTATTGGTTGGACTATATGTTCATTTCTAGACTGAGATGTATAATGTCATAAATGAGGCGACAACTTATTCATGAGTCCTTGTTCTTTGTACTCGTATCTGAACAGACATACGTTTTCTGAAACAGATTCGATAAACGCCTTGCCATGTTCTGTCATGTAACGAAAATCAGCTTACATGATTATTTAATTCGCCATGAATGCATTAATAATAGTGATACGAATATAATTCCATTCTCATGACAATAGAATAGTGTAATGAATGGAATAAGCATCCTGTGACAGGGGGGTGTTATCCGAAGTCGAGGTGATGTTCACTTGGGCGATTTACTACCAGAAGCGATTTGTTGAGAGTCACGAAATCCCAGGGTGATCTGGCCACGAAAGATAGCAACTCATTCGACCGTCCATTGTCACTGGATCGCTAAAGTCAATCCCCTGCACGTGACTCAAAACGCGTACTTGATGCTCTTGATTCCGTTCAATTGAGTGGGTAATATGTCCGACTGTTTTTTCAGATTCTCTTGCCCGATGCTGACTTGAGAGAAAGTACCGTGATCGTGCAAAAATACGTAATGGTCGAATCTGCTCTTTTTGTGCTTATTATGATTAGGAAGATTATTACTTCTTAATTTCCCTTTATCGTATACTTGGTTCCAGGAAGAAATTTGAATTCCGCCTAGTTATATTATATACAGGATGATTTGCGAGAAGTGTAAGTTAAAAGTTTATGACTTTCCGAGCCAAATTGAGATCTGAAAATTTAGACCACCTCCTGGAAAAACATTTTGAATTAGATATAAATTTTCGGAAAATAGGTCACACTAACATATATGCTTATTATTTTCGTCTTTACGTACGTTTCGGTCTCACGACCATCAGGATTTCTTAAAACTAATTGTATCAGCACAAAGCGTCCTTATCGCTTCAATTTCAATTAAAAATGCCCACGAAATAAACGAGTAATCGAATTGTAATACATTAATGTTTCAAGTATATCAAGATTTCACTGCTTAGCAATTTTCTTATAAAATTCGAAGTCATTTCAAGTAATGTTTGAATAAAAGGCAAAAGCGTTTGACTCTATCTCCCACAAAATATTACTAGGGAAACTAGATAATATTGGCATTCGAGGAACGCCTTTACAACTGTTCGAAAGCTATTTGAATCATAGACAGCAATTCGTGAAAATAGGAGAAAATTATAGTAATTCAGGTGAAATTTCTTTCGGAGTGCCCCAAGGCACTATATTGGGCCCCCTTTTATTTATTATATACATAAATAACATTTTCAATATAAATACAAAAGGAAAAATAATATTTTTTTGCAGATGACACGGTTATATTTCATGAAAGCGATAGCTGGGATGAACTGATAAAATTGATAAAATCTGATTTTGTACAAATTAAAAATTGGTTTAATAACAATTATTTAACTCTAAACTTCAAGTTCGAGTATATAAAAATGACTTAGGAAACCTAGATATTATTAACTAATCTCTAATGAGTTTATTAATTAATGATTATGTTTGATTTCTAAATTTTAATTTAAATTTTATTCCGGCTAGTTTTTTATTTTGATTTGATTTTTTTTTAAATTTATATTTCATATGTTTGATTTGTTTTGATTGATTTGAATGAAAATGATCTTTTTATATTATATGGAATTAAACACAATATTTTGTTTGAATGTTAAAACTTTCTATATTTTAATATTAATGACTTTATGTTATTATCTCAGGTTACAGATTTTACGATTTATATTTTATGTTCTAAAATTTCTATGTTTAACCTCAAAACTACTTAATATTAATTCTTGTTTACAAACGACAATTTTACATTCAGATATACAAATAACGATACAATGAGGATATTATAAATAAACTTACTTTTAGTTATATCCAATAATATGAGAGAAAATGTTGGCAATGTTCAGTTGATTTTATATCTTCTTGGTTATTTGATTATTCACTTTAAAACACAATGCTCTGCTTTGAAAACATACACAAGGTAAACTACGTTGTTACTTCTTTATAAATTCAGGAACTGTTGATAATAAATTGTTAACTTGTTTTATTCTTTTAAGATATAAAACTTCTTCAATAATATACTGGAACGCTATCGAAGACTGGATATTCTACGACGCTACTTATTAACTGTGGTTATTATAACCTTAAACTTTGCTATGAAGATTCAGGAACACTACTTGATTCGTAGGAATAATTTACTTGCTTCGGTTACTTTAACTTGTCGAAGCTACAGAGACTACTTGAGTTCTCCGATGTTACCAAAAACTAAAGTTATGGAAATATACTTGAGTTGCAGAAGATGCTTTGGATCTCAGATGTAAATGCAAACTGCAACTAGCTTCTATTTCAGATTTCCTTTTATAGGACTTCCAAAAGGACGCCAGTTGATGTCATTTCTAACCAATGAGGTACTTCCTTTCTTAATCTAGGATGTTTTGGTCATTGTTGGATTTTGACAGAACTTTTTAATTGTTGACCCTTTGAAGTATCTAAATTGTCTCGACCAATCAAAATTGAGTATTCTAGAAATTTTGAATTATTGAAGATTTTCAAATTATTTAAAGTGATGATGCATTCTCCTATTTAAATTAATATTGCCTACATTTTTCCACATATGTTGGTATAAGATAACCTATGATTAGGTTCATATTAACTTGATTATTCCAATATTTATGTCAATTTTGACATTTGTCAATTCTTAAATCTAATACATAATATAAAATATAAATAACAATTATATAACATTGCAGAACTCAAATTTCCTAATTCTATCTCAAATCTATAACATATTTTAATATTTTGTGCTATCTTCTGATAGTCTTTGATTCATTTTAATGAAGATTTCCTCCTTCGTATCACTGTACGTTTATCCACTTTCTCTGTTGTTTAATACCTTATACTACCTATAATTTGACTTTTAATAATGTTTTTAATTCCATATTTTATATATTTTATTAATCTTTCCTAATTTTAATGTTTCGGTAAGTTCAAATTTTATCATTTTATGTTATGTAGGAAATGAAATCAGAACAATATATTATAAAAAAGAATTTTTTAAATAATTTACAATAAAAAAAATGACTTACACGACAGATTCTACTAACCTTATTGCTTGTAAATTATCTAATTTTAAATCAACTTTATAAAATACTGTAATTTACCAAAATACTGTACTGTGATAATTGTTTCACATTTCACATGTTATGCTATGTGTTATGTTATGTTATTATCAAAATTTTCAATAAATCTCTCAAAAGATGAACTTTTTCGTATATCCAACATCATGGACTGTAGACAGCTATACTTTTATAGACTAGGTAATAATGTATTCAATGGAAAAAAAGAATTTAAAAGTAATCATTACAATGGGAGAAATATAAATATCTTACAGATTCCACGAATGAGAAAGACAATAGGACAGCGTAGTAGCTATTACCTGGGACCTAAAATTTTCAACGAGTTCCCTGAATATATAAAATCTGCAAAGTGTGTTCCTGCTTTCAAGAAATTATTGAAAAATTACATATTGTGTACTTCTAGAGCTAATGTATATTCCCAAATTGATGTAAAAAACGTATAAGTAAAAGCTATGCTATTATTATTATTATTACATCAATTCATGGAATACTACGGTAGCGATGTTGATTGTTAAAATGGTTCTGTGGTTTACGTCCAGTCACATAAGGAGAAAACAAATGAGATACTGAAGCAGTGATTTTTGACTTTTTGTAAAAATCGAAAATGATGAGTCATTTCGAAGATAGCGATGTTATGCATCGTATTGTAATTGTTTTTATTTATTTTTCATTGTTAAAGTGCAAATGCACTATTTGTAAAACCACTTTCAAGCATTTCACGAACTGCTTAAGTGGATCTAATTTCATTTGTAATTATTTATAATTATTTATTTACTCATTTATTTAATGTATTGAACATGTACTATGTATTTAAAGAATTACAAATATATCTATATCTATATCTATATCTAATACGACCGAAACCAAAAAATATAACTCTCAAGTATCCATTTTCGAACCAGATGTTAAAGATTTATGAGGTAATAGAAAAAGGTTGTCAGGCCTTTAGAAATATTGCTATTTTAGTATTCTACCTAAAATATACTTTTAACATTATAAAGACTCATGTAGAAATTTGCGAAGGTTTTAATTAATAAAATTAGTATAATTCTGACTTAATGATTGAGCATCTGCTCTATGATTTACAGACTTGTAGTCACGTTTTATGTGAATCATCTCCAGAATAGATCTTTTATAATAATTGGTTTCTTTAGTTAAAATATTAACATTTTTGTAATCTGATGGTTATAATAAAAACAATGTTTAGCAATAAGGGCGGTGGAAGTTTTTGTTTCTAGTACCTATACTGATGGCCATACATTCTCTTTTGCAAATAGTGTTAAGAGATTCCTGTATGAGTCCCGTCGCAATCTAAACAATTTAATTTGTATACTGGGTATGTTTGTTTATGTTTAGGTATCAAAGGTTTTAGATTTGAAAAATATTTACCAACACAGCTTTCCTAATTTTCTCTGAGGTTTCCGGAATGTATGGTAATGTTATAAAATTATCTATATTACCGTTTATGTTAATTATATATGACGTTCCATTATAGATTTTGTTTATCCTTTCTTTTTAATGATGGGGTTGACGTTTTGGGAAGCCATTAATTTCCTGTAAATTACGAACAATTTTCAAATTTTTGGGACAGTCCTCTGGGTGGAACAATTTAACAGCGCCATCTGTAAGGCTGTTTATAACACTTTTTTATAACTTGTTAGTGCAACTGAATAAAATCATATTTATACTAATTTAATTAATTAAAACCCTTGCGGATACCTAATGCGTCTTTATTATGTTAAAAGTATATTTTTTATGTAGAATGCTCAACAAAGCCATAGTTCTAATAACCTTTTCTTATTGTCTCATAAATCTTTAACATCTATTTCGAATGTGGATACTCGAGCCTTATATTTTTCGGTTTCAGTCGTACTCAAACATTACATGAAATGACTTCGAATTTTATAAGAAAATTGCTTAACAGTGGATCCTTGATACATATTCATATACTTAAAACATTAATGTGTTACAATTTCGATTACTCGTTTTACGATATTTATTTTTTCCTATTTCTTTGCTGTTGTTTGGCCCAGTCCTGTATGCAGCTTAGGAGAGCGGTTTTAGTCACTACTGCGACTACCGCTAGGCCAACCTAGCTAGTTCATCTGTTTTTTCGTTGCTCTAGATGCGTTCTAGAACCCACATCAAAGTTATTCTGTTGTGTTCTAAAGGTGGCCCAGTTCTTCATGACGTTCCCATATTAGTCTCGATGTTACTTTTGGGTTCGAGAGTGCCTTCAGCAACGTATGCCATGTCTGTGAATATTCTGACCCTATATGTAGGAAATGCAGAGACGTGGAAGAAACTGCCTTTCACATCCTGTTGTAATGCCTGCTTTGACATTCCTTAGGCAACGATACTTTGGCCTAGCAGAACTGATTCCGAAGGAATTTGTAGAAGCCATAATTAGCGTTGTTATTCAGGCCAAAAACCTGTATAGGGCGCACAATTGGGCCTGAGTGCATATTGAAATTCCTGCCCTTCAATGATGATGAGATGAAATGAGATATTTAGTTCCGTTCTTCCCTAGTTATATTCTATCACCAGTTCCTTCTCTGGTCTTAGACCCATCTATATACCAGATCCTCTAGCCAGGTTTGGCCTTGATGTTTTAGGCTGTCAACACTATTCGTTCTTTCATAATTGCCTCGAAGTTTGTATTGAGGGAGTACTTGGGAGTAATGTGATCCGTTGTCTCCCACAATTTCCTTGATTCTATTATGACCCGATCTTCTAGCCGTGTTTTGTAGTTTCAGAAGCCACATTCTTGCCTTCCTATAATGGTAAAGTCAATTGGGTGTAAGTTAATAGTACTCAAATACTCAAATGGCTTCTGTTGGTGTTGTTTTCATAGCTCCCGTTATTCCTTGTTCAACTCGGGTAAGAAGCTACAATGGTAGATTTATTGAGGTTAACGTTTAGGTCCCCTTCCTCTCTCCATATGCTTATGTGGTTGAGGGCATTCTTATCCTGATTGTTCTATCAAATTTACCTTGGTCTGTGAGCGTACCTAATTGTTTTGAAACTGCTCCTTTCCAGTTCAATTATCAAGCCTTCTACCACCAGGTTCTAGAACAAGGAGTCCGGACAGTACTTCTCCTGCGGACTGCTCCTGAGATGACCATTGCCGATAGTGTTTCTCCCAATAGAGAGGAGTGGATAATTCTTTCTTCCAGCATACAGTCTACCCAAAAGCAGCAAGTTTCATTCTTTCCTTCTCGATGCTGTTAAGATAGAGTCGAGAGATGTATTGTTGAATGATCCTTCAATATCTAAGAATGCATCCAGCAGAATCTATTTGTTTTCCAGTGAGTTTACCTTCCCACTAGTATCTCTAGCGCAGTTTCTGTATTGTCTGCTGCATGAAGGAGACCCATATGCTTACACAGTACTTCGCTTCACCAGTACTGTCTTCCTAATGTTTTTGTCCAGCAATTGATCTTGAAATTAGTATTGAATTATTAATTCATCTCTATTACAGTAATTTTTTTTAACAAATTAATCTCTTCCTGGTTGAAGGAACATAGGATTATAATACGAACAGATTTTATTCAACGTGAATATTAACATAAAAAAAATTCAAAGTGAGCTTCTGGCAAACTCCTTATCCTGGAAAACAATTTCCAGTGATTTTTGGGGAACACCTTCTTATAATGCTTTTGGCCAAGTTTGCTGAGTCTTAATATATTATATGAAGACACAATTAGTATGAAAATTTCACACCTGTCATTCTAGGCCAATCACACACTTTCATTTCGACAGTTACCAATGATAACCTTCAAATTTTTCGGAACTTTTTCTCCTCCTGCCAAGCTAGGCGAACAAAATTAATAAGTGGAAATTTTTTCTTGACAGCTATCATATGATCCGAAAATCAGTATGCAGGGTCAAATTTTGGTATTTAATGTTTTTATTCATTTTATAATACTAAATAAATACAAATATTTATTTACCAAATATTTCTTTCATTAAGGCTAAATATTTTTGGAATTCTGATTGGAACTCTTCTCTTCGTAATGAAGAATAACAATGATAATGGTTATCTTCCCTTTCCACTTCTATCAGATGTCTATGTTTAATATAATAGATGTAATATTTGGAAGCAATTTTGTTCTGCTGAATTCTGGTTTTTCTTAAAAAGGATGGGATATCTTCCTCCAAAATCTTCTGGATAGCTGAGAAAAGGTTTTCTTGATGGGGATTTAATTCAGTTTTTTCCATTAAACATTGCAAATACTTTAAATTTTTATGAGACATATTAATGTCCCCTATTTCAGAGCAAGATTTACAAACACCATAGGGCTTAAAATTATTTTCCTGATTGTTTACTGCCATGATTTAATTATTGTGAACTAAAGAAGCACGTTTAAGAAATAGCTGTCGACGTGACGTATAGCAGAGACGATTTTGACATCACAAGCCTAAGCCTACTTGACTGTGGTTATGTTTTATTACGAATCATTAAAAGACTGCCATAGACGCCGGATATCCTTATCGTTTTTTTACAAAAACGTACTTTCCTTATATTTTAGTAGCATTAAGTTAGTTGTAGTCCAAAGATAAATGTTTGAGTTGAAAAATTGGATGCCTTCTATGTTACTAAAGTAAGAGGAACATTTTTTTTCACAAATAATACTATCCAAAACTGGAATATTATAGTTTCATTCAAACCATCTATTGGCATCATTTTTCACAACAAATAAAATAAAATAAAATTATGTCACGTTTAACAAAAACATGCGTCACCGCATAAACGTCAAAATGTAAGAACCTGCCAACTTAATTGTTGCAAAAGTAAGTTTCAAAATGAAATTTTTTTTTTAATAAATTTTAGGTGTGAAGTTTTTCTACGCGTCCTTGAATTAATATCAGGAAATTTTTCAGAAGGAACGCATTTTTTGAAAATTCAAAATTGATAATTCAGGCACTAGGGAGATTATATGTGAAAATATACATTGAATTAAATTTGTCATTATTCTACGACGTAGCATGTAATCTGTAGATGGAAATGATGCAACTGCCACAGTAGGTCATTTCAAATGAACCACAGGCCGTCACTAAGTACATTCAGACATTCTTTGTCAAGGAAGTTATAGGAAAATCGATTTGGATCCAATAAAATAATGTTTACCAGTTCGTTCCGTTTAAAATAGTCGTTGTCACTATCTATAACGCCACTGTTCATTATAATATGGTTGTAGAAAGCGAAATCGCAAGCTTACATGGAACAAAACTGACATATGTTGGATCGATCTCATCAAAATTACGTGCTGTTCTGGTTTGCCAGCGATCAGGTGAAAGTAATGGAGGTAATTATTTGATAGACGCTTCCACTTACATCTGCAGATCTATTATTGTCCTTGTTTCATTAGAGAAATCTTACGTAAAGTAAAGCGTACTTATGTTCACATTGTACATCGAATATTGGAAATAATTGGTGAACGGACGCTAGCGTCTTGGGTCTTTTTTATTGGTATGAGAAAGTGTTGATATCCAGACATTATCTACTTAGACTTGTAATTATTTCTGTCCGTTTCAAATTACTAATTATGCAAAGTTATATGGAAAGATATTTATTACCCACAATTGTTAAATGTTGTATAATATAACAGAAATTATGTGTTATTAGTAAAATGAGGCAAATATGAAGAAAAAAGTAGGAAATATGATCATATATATGAAAGAAATTTAGTTTAAATATGAAAAAAAAATTTGGATATAAAATTATTTAAAAATTTATATTTTAATTTTCACAAGCAATTGCTTTTTAATGGGGTAGTTTGAAATAAAACAAAACATAGTTCAATATTTTGTTATTTAAAAATATATCTACCAAAACAATTTTTACATGATTAATTTAATTATTAAAACAATAAACAATTAAGAATTTGTCGAAATTCTCTAACGAAAAGTTTCGCCTCCTATCAGTATACATATGTTTGAAATCAGAAAAGCTTCTCTCTACGTTAACAGACGTAATAGGGGCGTTTTTTAAATGTGACAAAATTTCTGGTTCCAATGTAAATATTTCATCAAAATCTCCAATTAAAGCATTGGCTGCTTGTAAAAGGAATTTGTAGCTATGGTTCTTATCAATTACTGCTTTGAATTATTTATATATTTGGTTTCCAATATGTCCCGGAACATTTCTGCATTTTTGGTCAAATTCTTTTATTATAGACCACCGCCACCACTGTTATAATCCTATCAGGTACTTTACCGTCTCAGTTCACGTCCTTACAGGTATACATATTTTTTTTTCGAAAATACAATCTTGTTGAAATTTTCGAATAAGCATTATTAATATTATTCACAAAGAAAGGATGTTCTGGAATATTTGTTTTGTAACTAAGCAATATTGAATTGTCAAACTTGACGCCTTTATGTTTATTTTATTTGGCATTTTCCTGTAAGGAGAAAACAGCGGTTTCGAACGTTCCAAAAAGCAAAAATGAAGTTTAAAATGATGAGTGATGAAGACTGTACCCAATTGTGGGACACCCAGAGCTCACGGTGGCAGTAAATACTGCCTCATTGGATTTGTACCAATAAAATCCAGAGAAAATATAACTTCGCATAAAATCGTTTCATAAAAGTCACAACTACACTACGTGTAACGTGTAACAGAAACAAATACACCATTCCACTCACACACAAAACTTTAGGGCAGAGATCTTATCGTTTTTTAGGTCCCACTGCAGTCAATTTCCCACCAGAGAACATACAGACTTCTGAGTCATGTTTTCTATTGAAAAAATCAATAAATGGATTCAATATAAAATATTCCCCGTAAAAAATTCGGGAAATCTTTGATCAGAGAAATTAAGTTATATCTCAGTTTATATGCAGTATATTTTCAATATATTCAAATGATTTTGTATATTGGAATTACTACTGAACTATATTTATATATTGAAACTACTACTATCTACTCCCCCTTGAACTTATAATTGTATATATTAATATAATATTACGAGGGTGGATTGATAAGTTTCCGGTCTGACCAAGAGATGGCGCCACTAGGCCTACGTTGTGGTGGCGTTCTATAGTACCATCCTTAGATAGCTTGTAGCTATAGTTTCAATCCGATCACCATGTTAGTTTAGGTTTGAGAGCACGCTGAACAAGACGCCTATGTGTTTTTCGTAAAAATGGAAAAGCTGGAAAATCGTGCTGTCATCAAATACTTTTATTTGAAGGGGTTAACGCCGAAGGACATTAAAGAAGAGATGGACTCAACACTGGGGACATCCTCCCCATCATATTCAACCGTTAAGCAGTGGGTTTCCGAGTTTAAAAAGGGTCGTGTGAGCACCTCTGATGAGCCTCGCTCAGGACGCCCCATTGAGGTCACAACTCAAGATGTGATCGAAAAAAATCCATCAAATAGTGCTGAAAGACCGCAGATTAAAAGTGCGTGAGATAGCTGAGACCTGTAAGATGTCATATGAACGTGTACAAAATATTTTGCACCAACATTTGTGTATGGAAAAGCTCTGTGCAAGATGGGTGCCGCGTTTGCTAACAGTCGACCAAAAATTGATTCGAAAGAACATTTCTACCGCCAATTTGGCGTTGTATAAGCGTAATCCAAGCGAGTTTTTGCGTCGATTCGTAACCGTTGACGAAACTTGGGTCCACCACTACACTCCTGAAACCAAAGAACAGTCTAAACAGTGGATTGGGCCAGGGGAACCAACTCCAAAGAAGGCAAAAACAATTTTTTCGGCGAACAAGGTTATGGCTACTGTTTTTTGGGATGCAAGAGGTATTATATACATTGATTACCTTAAAAAGGGTAAAACTATCACTGGTCAATACTACGCAGACTTATTGCAACGTTTGAGCCACGAAGTGAAAATTAAACGACCTCATCTAAAATCAACGATCTGAAGTTTGAATTGATGCCTCACCCTCCCTACTCTCCAGACGTAGCCCCGAGTGACTATTATCTGTTTTCTAACCTCAAAAATGGCTTGGCGGTAAGAGATTTGCGGACAATGAAGAAGTAATCGAAGCTGTAAATGGGTATTTTGAGGAGCTTGACGAATCAGTCTATAGAGATGGCATTACTAGACTAGAACACCGCTATGAGAAATGTATCAGCCTTGAAGGAGATTATGTTGAGAAATAAAAAAAAATAATTCTTAAAAACGTTGTTTTTCTTGGTCAGGCCGGAAACTTATCAATCCACCCTCGTATTTAAGTCGTTTTTTGATTAATTGTTTATATATAATTAACCATACTGATTTACCCAAATTTCATTCGTATGATTTTATATTACCTCTGTGAGATCTAAGAACAAATTGTTGTTAATATTATCATTCATTCTTATTTTATTTATATATGCTTATCCAGTGTAATTTTATGTCAATACCTGTTTTTTACCACACACAAGCAACATCCGATGCTTCCGTGGTCTCTGAAATGTTTATTCACCTTATTTACCAGAACCTTCTTAATAAAGTAAATGTGGCATTTGTGTATATTAGGCTGCCTATTTGAATAAACGATTTTTATCATTATTATTATAGAATATAGGATATTGTAAGAATAACAATGCAAGTTCTTTCCCAGAGAATGTTGTATGGCATACTTTTTGGAACTTGGTTCCAAGATGAAATCTTTAACCTTGTGGTCGAACTATTCAATGTTGAAGATACAATTAGACATAATGTACATAAAATTTAAATATTAAAACTTCGTTTATTATAAATAATTGTAAGGAAATAATATTCTCATGCAGTATAAAAATAACTAACAGTTACTGTCCGTTGCCTGGTAACGACTAAGTGCAAGGAAATATTGACATTTTCTTCAGAAAATGTTTATTTATTTATTTATTAATGGAAGAAACCTTTTACAGTATAAATAATTCAGTAAGATTTAATGTATCATAAAAAGAATAAAAAGAATATAAAATAAAGAGTTTACATTGCAAATATACACAGACATATACATACATTCGAAATTGCATAATTTATCTATGTTGAGCCAGTTAAACCCCTTTGAAAAGCAACCAAAGAAATGTTCCAAAAATTGAGATTTGAATAATGATTTGCGGTAGTTAAAATACGACAAAATGGAAAATGCATTAGGTAGTTTGTTCTGCTATATGTTATCAAAAATGTCAATATAATAATAGGTTCACGTATCGACAAAGTTGGAAAAATGTCAACTTTTTCGACAGTTGTAGGAAACAGTAATTTACGTTACAAGAACGGAAATTAACTCATCAAAGTACAAGTTTAGATGTTTTCGGTCAAGGCGACGAAGGAGAAGAGTCTGGAATTTCTAAACGTGTAACTAGTATTTTACGGCTATGTGTCGTAAAATGTTTTATTTCATACTGCTTTACTCAAATAATGAATTTTAAACTTTAATCTGTTTTGTCAGAATGACAGTTCCATAAAATCTCTTTCAAATAGTCGCTAATATAGTGACAGCCATAGTCAAAGTATACCAGGTCTGCAGGAGCCTCCCTTCTACTCTTTTTATAATTTTGGTGCAATCTGATTGGTCGTTTATTTCGTTTATTTAATGTCATAGACGACGACATAATATGATGTTGTTACGTGCCGGCGACGAGCTGATGAGAGCAAGGCTGTGATTGGAGGAGCTGGGTGACGTCACCCAGCGCGAGAAACGATGGAAGGGAGGCTCCGGCAGACCTGGTATACTTTGACTATGGTGACAGCTACACATTCTCTTTATAAAGACAATTGACCCGCATCTTGTTCGGGCGACGTAGCCTTGGAAGAAATTTAATCTAAAAACACCAAAGCAAAGTGAAGATTTATTCCAAGTAAATTCATAATGAGATACCACAAAAAATAGTTTGTTAAAATTATGAAAATTTGTAAGATTTCTTGTGAAAGATGACACTAGTCCGTAAAAATATTTTTAAGGGAGTTAAGAATGCCATTAATAAAAAGAACCTTCGATGGATCCATTACTACTGATGGAGGCAAACACATGTGTGATGGAAATAAAGGAGTGGTTGCTCTTGTGTCAAATGCTGTAGAAAATTATGGTGGTTCAAAAACCATTATTTTACATTGTATCATTCATCAACAGTCCTTGTGCGGGAAATATTTGGATATATCAGAAGTTCTAAAGCCAGTCATATCAGTTGTTAATTTCATCAGATCCACTGAGCTGAATCACAAACAATTCCGCGAGTTTATTGAAGAGATTGGAGAAAGTGACTTATCGTATCATACTGCCGTATGCTGGCTTAGTTGCGGAAAAGTCCTTCGGCACTTTTTGAACTTCGAGCAGTGAACCGAATTACAAAATAACGAATGACTGTGGAAGCTAGCATTGTATGTCGATTTGACAAAAAATATGAACGAACTGAATTTGAAATTGCAATGAGAAAACCAGCTTCTCCCTGATTTATACACTAATATCAAATCGTTCAGGCAGAAATTAATACTGTTTCAATCACAATTATGTAAAAAGTGCTTCACACATTGTAAAACATGTGAAATATTCTACACTACTGAGACTGAGTTTCCCTTCGATTTTGTAATCGAAGCTTTGAGTGCTTGAAGATAAATTTTGATGTTCGTTTCTCAGACATTCATGTCATTGCTAATGAAATAAGATTTTTCAAAATCCTTTTGATACTGACATTGAAACCATAGCCTCGGAACTTCAAATGGAAATTATTGATTTACAGCACAGTGATATAATTAAGAACAAATATCAAAACTCATCTTTCTTGGAATTTTATAAGAGTCTTCCACTGGTACAATTCGATTATCTGCATAAATAGGCTCGTGGGCTGTCTTCTGTTTTTGATACCACTACATTCTCTAAAATGAAGTACACAAAGAATGTTATCTAAGATCTAAGTTAACCGATGAGCCTCTTAAATATCTTTTAATATTTGGCAAAAAATTGGTCTACAACTGCAAACTATTGTCAGTGGAAAATCACAATTATATAAATCTCATTAGTATTTTATATGTTATAATGTTTATAATGTTAGTGGGATTCATTCAAATTATTTGTTAGTTAATACGTTAAAGTTAAATTTACTGCTTATCATACTTGTCATTAAGCTTTACCTAGCAAGTAAATAAAACCGAGTTAATATCATTCTGTGTCTTTTTATCCAACTTATCACAACAACAATAAGCCATTAGCTGTCGCGGGCCGGGTTGATGACCCTGGCGGGCCGTAGTTTGGAGACTTCTGGGCTATAGCATATTCGACCTGATCCAAAAGAATTAAGTATATCAAAGATATTCTCGCAATTTACTGTAGCTTTGCGAGAGTCTATGTTGAAATCCCCACAATATGCATTTGTGTTTATTGAATAACATTAAATATACCTATATACATATATTTCAAAGTTTTAAGTTTCGTCTGATGACCAATAATTAAATTGTCTTCATAATCTAGAAAATTCAATCTATATCTATTTATATCTTGAATTATATGTTACATTTAATTCGATTTTATTACGATTGTTATATTCTAATCACTTATGTAACGCTGCTCTGTAACATATTGCATAGGAGGAACAACAGCATTTGCACAATATGAAATTGAAATTGGCATTGTCTGATAAAAATCGTTAGTATATACCTCACAAATTAAATGAAGCAGCATATGAAATAAATTGTTATATGATTACCTTTTAAAGACGAAATAACTTAATCTTGGCACCATGTTCCATAATAGTATATTAAACAACAAGTTTAGAAAAGCAAAGTTTTACTATACGAATATAGCTTTTGAGTATGAGCGAGCTATAGTTAAGTGAAACTTCTTTGCATTCAAGGTTTGTTTATGCTATTTTTTCGCATTTTGTGTTAGTAATTATAAGCAAATAATCATAGATATAAAATAATTACAAAGTTACAAATTCAAATTACAGTTTACGTTATATTGAAATTTTATACAAATGGTCTACATGATGTACTTCACAACTCTATGTTTCATACTGACACCTGCTGTCAGGTTGACTTTCGCAATTATTCACACTAATTCCATTAAATAGGGAAATTTAATTGAAACAGTTTGAGCTATTCTCAGATCTCAGCTACGCGCGTCTAACGTGCAACGTACCAAAGAGAATTTTCTCGCGACTAAAATATACACGAACCGGGTAAAAGCTAACGGCCCCAAATTAACAAGACCGAGGTAAAATGTATAAACTCTAACTTACGCGCAGCGAGCTCCCCGAGGCATATGTCAAAATGATTTCGTTCGTAGCTAATTACATAGGACGTCTGGCATTCATGCAATTATGTTTTTAGGTAATTCGAACCTTCTAATTTCGATAGGCCACGTGAAAATTCCGGAGTCAAAAGCGCTAAAGACTTCTGATATTCGTATAAAATTGCGAAATTTCGCACTTTTAGAAACTTCAAATTAATTATGACATAATTATTTCAAACGTAAAGTAAGACACACGTTTTAGATTCCACAACCACCCTTGACCAAGATAATTTTTGATATCCCGGTACTAATAAAGTACTGAGGACTTTTTGGCTACCAAACAGTCATCATAAGAGTAAACAGTCTACTCTGATGATGGATACTTGGTAGCCTTAAGATTTTCAGTACTTTAGTAGTAGTTTTACCATTTGAAAAAATGAAGATGGATGTCATAAATAACATTCGAAATGAAGCTACCACGCCCTAAGACAATACAGTTGCTATTTAGTCCAGAACGATTAAGAAATGCTCAAATGTTCAAAACGGATATATTTATCTGGCCCCATTACAATATTTCCCTCACACCATATAGCGAGGGAAGTAAAAATAGGTACTTATTCTATATTGAAAAGAAATAATGATAATTACAATTATTGTTCATTAAACGCAAATTGACGTCCCCTCAGTCGCGGAAAATTGAGCTAGCGGAGACTTAAAATCCTTACAAATATGGACAAATCCGCATATATGGCAATACTGCGTCATTTATAAGAAAACGTACATAGGCTCTAGCAACAACGAGATGATCATACATTTGATGCCCCATGTTACGCCCTTTTCCATATGACCGAACTGATTAAACTCATCAAAGTATTTAACTATTTTTCTAGAGGACTTCACTGAGCTTACAATAATATTTGCTAGAATGTTCGTCCATTTTTAATTGGGATCAACTGCTACTTCCAAAAAGGTAGGTAGAGTCGAACTGTGCAAGAGCCAATTGAATCAAATTGTGATTCATCATTTCAATAGCCGCATATTCGGTTTTATTAACATTTATTATAAAATCGTGAAGGATTCGAGTTTTGTGAGCATTGAAGAAAGGTACAACTCACGAGACTATGATCAGATTTCTTCAAAGAAATGTTGAAGAAAATAAATAATTTTCTAATACAAAACTAGCACTATCGTTTACTCTATGTTTATCTCTGCTCCTTAGTAACGTATTGTGTATTTTATATTTAACTGCGATAGCTTGTCAAATAAATAGTTGTGTGTGCTGTCATTTTTATTTAACAGAGGATAAGTCCAATGAGGCTATCATTGAAGCTAAAGATTCGTTGGCACAGCTGATCATGATTAGTTCTCTGAATGACACGAATGAAGAGCTTACCTCGTCATGCTGTACTTCTAAGGATATTTGGGACAAATTAATGTCAACATACGAACAAAGTTCTAGTCAGAGAGTTGATAGGCTACTCGAATCATTTTTTTCCAGTGAAGGAGTACATTCTGAAGAAAGCATTGTTAACCTTGTTGCCCGTTTACAACGTGATTTCAACGAGTTGAATGTTGAATTGAAGAAACTTGATAAATCTGAGTTATCAGAACTGATTCTGATGGGTCGTATCATGTCTACTCTACCTTCCCCTTATTTCGAATTTAAAAGTGTTTGGGAGAGTGTACCTATTGAAAGTAGAACACTGAATAACTTGACTGAGCGACTTAGGTTAATCGAGATGCGTTTGCCTAGCAAAGGTGAGAAAGATGATAACGCTCTTTTAGCCAAAGTTACTGTTTCAAAAAGGAAGAATTTAGTTCCTCCTAGAAATATAGGAGAGTCTGCAAGAATTTCAAATCCACGTCCTTTTAAGTGATTCAAATGTCATGAGTTGAATCATTTGACTAGAAATTGTCCGAAGAAACATTCACAAGGAGCCAAATTCTTGAAACCTGAAGGTCATGCATTTATCTGGAAGAATCGAAAGAAATCCAATGAAATGGTTTAGGTGGCGGACACTGGTGCAACTGAACATATGACAAGTGATAAAGACTGTGTGAACCGAAATATATTCATGTTGGCAATAAGGAAACGATTAGGGCATATGGTTGTGGTGACATACTTGTTGATATGCAAGTTGATGACAAGAGCAAACTAATCATCTCAAAGATGTCTGGTATGTTCCTGAAGTCAGTCGCCAATTATTCTCGGTTAGTCGTGCTTTAGAAAAAGGTTTCGAGTTTGAATGTCTCATTCAGAGACCTATGAATACTTCAATTGCCAAGCCTCTGGTTGAAGAAAAAGTGATTCATGTGGAAAATACTTCCGAGGTTCCGACAGAACTAAGTCCATCTGTAATTGAAATTTTTCCTCCTGAAAATGCTCAACCTGTCTTGCCTCAATTAGATGAAGAAGTTGCTTCCAATGTTGTTCGAAGAAGTGGTCGTACTAGACAGACACCTACCTATCTTAGTGAAAACTACATGTTAATTGCTGAAAAAGATTTGTCTTTTACTGAAGCAGTCAGTTCGAATGAAAAGCATTTGTGGCGACAAGCTATGCAAAATGAGCTGAGCTCGTTAGCTGAGAATGATACTTGGACTTTAGTGGAACTTCCCAAGAACAAGAAAGTGGTATCTAATCGCTGGGTTCTCAAAATAAAGAAGAAGGACAAAGGAGAAATTGATAGATATAAAGCTCGTTTAGTAGCGCGAGGCTATACCCAGGAGCCAGGTGTGGATTTTGATCAAACATTCAGTCCTGTGGCTCGTTTTGATACTGTGAGGGCGCTTCTTAGTGTAGCTGCAGCTGAGAAATACGATTTTGGACAATTCGATGTCCAAACGGCTTCCCTTTATGGAACGTTGTCTGAAGAAGTATACATGCATCAGCCCATTGGTTTTAATGATGGCAGTGATCGTGTGTGTAAATTGAATCGAAGTATCTATGGATTGAAGCCGTCTCCACGTTGCTGGAATCAGAGATTTGTTCAGTTCATGGAGAAACAGAATATGAAACATAGTGATGCGGATCCCTGTCTTTTCATTAAGGAATGTCGTAGTGGTCGAAAGTTGATGATAGCCATCTACGTTGATGATGGAATCATGATTGGAGATAAAGATGAAATCAATTCATTTTTAGTTGGACTGAAAAAAGAGTTCAAAATTACAACTGGAAAACTAGAATCATTCCTTGGAATGCAGATCGAGAAGAAAGAAGATTGATCTATTTTCATGCATCAAGAGTTCTATACGAAAAACATTCTTTCAAAATTTAATATGAATGATTCGAATCCTGTGTCAACTCCTTGTGAAAGGAAATGGATTGATGATTCCGATATATTTTTGGAAAAGAATGTACCCTATAGGGAAGCAGTTGGTAGTTTGCTGTATTTAGCTATGACAACTCGCCCGGATCTGACTTACTCTGTGAGTGTTGTATCAGAAGTACTTGATCATCCTAAGAGATCTGACTGGACGGCCGTCAAGCGAATTTTCAAATACTTGAATGGAACTTGTAACTATGGTTTATTTTATAGAGGAAATTCGAATCAATTGTTGAAGTGCTACTCTGATTCTGACTTCGCGAATGACTGTAAAACTCGTCGATCTAGAACTGGAGTCGTAACTATGTTTGGAGAAGGAGCTATAACTTGGATGAGCCGCAAGCAAGGGACTACCGCTCTTAGTACTACTGAGGCTGAATACATTGCTGCCAGTGAAGCTACTAAGGAACTGGTATGGATCAAGCGATTGAAGAAGGAAATCTCCAATGTTCATTCGATACCTACTTTGTTTTTGGACAATCAAAGTACAATTCGTTTGATAAGGAATCCCGAATTCCATCGGAGAACTAAACGTATTGAAGTTCGTTTTCACTTTGTTCGAGAAAAACGTCTGGATGGTGAATTTACCTTGGAGCATGTACCTAGTGCAAGGCAGTTGGCCGACATATTCACTAAAAATCTACCGCCAGGACCTTTCATGAAAAACAGAGAGTTACTTGGAGTGTTATGTTTTGGGGGAAGTGTTGAAGAAAATAAATAATTTTCTAATACAAAACTAGCACTATCGTTTACTCTATGTTTATCTCTGCTCCTTAGTAACGTATTGTGTATTTTATATAGTTAACTGCGATAGCTTGTCAAATAAATAGTTGTGTGTGCTGTCATTTTTATTTAACTTCTTCGAATACTCAACAAGAAAGACACAACTGATTTTGTTTCATATCCACAATCTTTTGGGATTTATAAAATACTAAATGTAGGCATCAAATTATATCAAAAGTATTCAGTATTTTCTCCTATTATTTCAATAATTGGTTTATTTAGTTTTGAATATATATCTCAAAGCTTTCTGAATTGTCTTGAAGGTGTTTTATTGCTAATTCAATTTGATATGAGAACTGGGGCATTATGTCAAAAATAAAATAAGATAATATGCTAAACATATATTTCCAACAAATAAGTACGTGTGTATTAACAAAGACGAATAAAACGAACGAATAGTTGAAATTAAGCAATAACACAGCTGGTAGATAGAGGCACTTTCAATTCCTACACTTTCTATTTGAGCTTACATGTATTTTACAGTAATTAGTTACACATAATGAAATCGCCACTTATGTAGAAATGATTTATTATAAAAGTAGATAAATATACAATAATTAACTTAGTTTCTAAGTAATAATACTGTACGCTTTTTGATTCAGAATGAGGAAATGGAATGATTTCATGTTAACATGTCGAAGTGAGATTAGTTCTGATATTCAGCCCGTAACAAAGCCAGCATTTATGTAACAATTTATACGTTCAATTCATAACAACTAGTGGTACCCGCCTCCAGAAGAACCTTCCCATCCTCCGTGTTCGTGCTGTGAGGGAACATGTACAGGTATATGGACTGGTACTTTATATGGAATATGTACTTCTTTCTCTACGGGGTATGGTACCTCTTTTATCACAGGGTAAGGTTTGTCTACGTAGACCTTGACTGGTACCGGGACAGGTTTCTCGATTTCTACCGGTACTTTCTTCTCTACAGTGTAGGGTTGTGGTACTGGTACTTTGACGTGGTAAGGAACGGGTCTGGGTACTTCAACAGGATAGGGCTTGTCTATTGGTACTTTGACTTCGTATGGGACTGGCTTATCTACTGGATATGGTACGTGCTTCTCCACAGTTACGGTGTATGGTTTGGGTACGTGAACAGGGTACGGCCTATCTACTGGAACTTTGACTTCATAGGGCACTTTCTTGATAACAGTGTAGGGTTGAGGGATAGGGACTTCTACTTTGACTGGATATGGTACTTTCTTCTCGACGGTGTAGGGTTGAGGTACATTAACCTTTACTGGATATGGAACCTTCTTTTCAACGGTATAAGGTTGAGGTACATGTACTTTCACTTCGTATGGTCTGGGTACTGGTACTCGGACTTCATAAGGAATTTTCTTGATGACTTCGTAGGGTTGAGGTATTATAACAGGTACTTTGATTATTTCCTTAACGTGATAGGGTACTTTCTTGATGACAGTGTAAGGTTGAGGTACTGGTACTTTAACTTCATACGGCACTTTCTTCTCCACTGTATAAGGTACGTGCTTTGTAACAGTGTATGGTACGGGTACCTTCTTCTCTACAACGACGGTTTTGACATGTTCATGGTGTCCACCGCCATAGCCTTGTCCGCCACCGCCATAGCCTTGTCCGCCACCACCGAAGTCATGGCCGCCACCGCCGCCAAAGTCATGGCCGCCACCTCCGAAGTCATGGGCACCACCTCCGATATCATGACCGCCACCACCGAAACTATGGCCGCCACCACCGAAATCATGGCCGCCACCTCCGAAATCATGGCCGCCACCTCCAAAATCATGTCCACCGCCTCCAAAATCTTGAGCACCACCCAGATCATGGCCACCTAGACCTCCTCCGAAATCATGGCCTCCTCCTCCAAAACTTCCGTGATTACCGAGGCCAATGAGGCCGCGTTTGTCTTGCTTCTTTGCCTCCGGCGTAGCCTCTTTTTTTTCTGGCTCCGCAGCTAGAACTGCGCACAAACAAACTGCAGCCGCAATAACCTAGAAATTAGTGGAAACAAAAAATCGATTAACCTACAGAAACAATATTTATTTAATTTGAATAATTTTTTAGGACTATAATTTAGATTTCGATGCAATTTCATGAGAAAAGTTATAGAAACATTTCTTCTGCTTATTTATGGCCAAATGATCATTCGAATATTTTCAGAGCAATACAAATATGTATATTTTTTTATATCAATATCTAATTTTTATATGATATTATTTGAATTTTGTATGATAACCCAAATATAACAAAATTAACTCATCGATTTACTGCTTAGTAGATCAATTAATTGATTATAACTATAATTTAGATTCCGATGCAATTTCGTGAGAAAAGTTATAGACACATTTCTTCAGATGATTTTTCCTTATTTATAGCCAAATGATCAATAGAATATTTTTGAAGAAATATAAATAGGTATATTTTTTATGTGAATATCTGATTTTTTTTGTGATATTATTTGAATTTTGTATGATAACTCAAATACCAAAAAATTAATTCAGTGATTTACTGGTTAGTAGAATAATTAATTAATAGTTTCAGATAATTATAGCTATATTATATAGTTTTCTTGCTGCTTATGAAGCCTTTCCCTCAAACTGCTATTACTGTTGTTCGTATTATACTGAATAGTTGGATAGCCATTTGAATATTATACTTTTTTAAAATGAAACATGCATATATTTGAATAATTACTACAGAATAGCTCAACGTATATAATTTTTAATAGTGGTTATATAAAAACTCAAACTTATCAAAGAAATTTAGGAGTACAAATTAAATATTATAGAAGATCAGTTAAAAAATAAAATGAATTGAAAATGGTTGAGCCAATAAATAAGATGATTAGATAATAAATATGCAGTTTAATTCTCATAGTACAAATTAAAAAACAAATAAATATTTGATGTATAAGTCAAATCTGGGGATTGAGAAGATCAAAAAATATGAGGTTTATTAGAAGGCTCCCTGCATCATTTGCATATGTAATTTAGTAGTAATTAAGACCTTACAAACAATTAGTGAAAATTCTATTAAAAAGAATTTTAAAAGCTATGATATTTATTAAATATTTTTATTAATTTTGTTTCGGAGAAAATATCAATCAAATAAAAGAAATTTACGTTTTTTCCTCAATTTTTTTTTAACAAACATGAATAAAAATCAACGCCAAGCAAGTGGCTCCCGCACAAATGAATAAATCCACAAGTTGATCGTAGAAGCACTGGACGTTGATTTAAATTCACTTGTTACACTTATTGATATTGCCAGAAGACACACCGCACCAAATTAGGCGTACTCACCAAGGCCTTCATGTTATGAGAATGTGGAAGGCTACTCTGATTAGAATTCCGTGTTCTACGCTTTTATATGTGAAGCTCTGTACTTTCTCACATGCATCAGTCGTTCACCACACTAGGGGTTTCACTTCCACATCCGATCCTATTAGGTAATCGTATACAGCGTCTTCAATTTAGCTAACTATCTGTGCTAACTGTATTATGATTGGTGATAGAGATTGATGTACTCGTTATGATTGTGTGATTTCTTGCTGACATACATCGAAGGTACTACATAAATTATTATAATGTATATAATCAATCTTCCAGTACGTAACATTTACAATATATATATATTATATATATTATATATAGTAATGTAAGAAACTATGTTACACAATGCTAATCTGGCCTATTTTGCTTAATACTTTAAAGTGATCCGAGTAGTTTAATATCGTTTGTTTTGCTAGTACATATTGTCATTAATAAGTAAAGCTCGGATTTCTAGGCAACAAAAATTAAAGAAAAAGGCGCTTATATAGGCAAAAATTTTTATTGAAAAAGACAGAAATCCTAACATATAGGCAATATAGGCAAAATGCCTTTAACACCATAATTAATTAATTATTAATAACAAGTTATTATTTATAATACAAAGTGAATTAACTTAACACAAATATATTTGCACAACATAATATTAATAACTAAATAATTGTTAATTATTAATTAAACATTGTACCGACTTAACATTTTATCATTAATAGCTACAACTAAGTGCTTTTCTTTTAAAGTCATAATTAATTCAGTTGATTCACCTGTTATCCTTAGTAATATTTATTTCAATGCACCTACATATATTATTAGGCATCAGCATCCATTCCGTTATGAACAATCTCAAAAAAATTATTTTCTGAACTCTCCAATGCATAAATGCAACATATCATACAATACGCTATCAAATTGTATCTCTATTGGTATTTTCTCTTACTCTTTTTCAAAGTTTTCCTACATCTTGAAAAACATTTTTTGCTTCACAGACTTAATTGGTATTTATGTGTTTATATATTGTATAATTGTATAAGTGTGTTTTTGATTTTTCTTTTTTTTTCATTTTGTTTTCATTTCCCCATTTCATTTACTACATGTAATCAATTCATTACCTGAATTCTTTATTGATTTTCATATCTATCACCAATTTTGTAACTCTTTTAGAATTCTATAGATTCACTACATTGAGAAATTACCTATCTATGAATACTGTTTTTGGTCAGTCCCGTTTGCATTCCTCCTTTATAAATAAATAAATAAATAAATAACTCTTCTATCACTTAAAATTAATTTGTACATTGAAAATGAACGCTCTACATCGACAGATGTAATTGGAGCATATTCAAGAGCGGATAATAAATCTGGCTCAATTTGTAATTCCTCGGAAAATGTTCGTTCCATTGAAAACTTTAGCAACATTAGATTAAAACGAGAAACCTTCATTCTTGTCAAAAACATATTCAATTTTTTTGGAAATTAATTCACCATTACTTCCAGGTGCTGATTTAATTTTGGATTTTAAATTATCTATCAATTTACCTGACTCACATAAATTTACCTATTGTTTCTCTAACAAGATAATTGTTCTAACTATTAATTTATAATTGCCATTGATATATTCTGTTTCAATTTCAGATTTTTTAATATTTTTTTTGCTTCTGGAATTGCTTCGGAAACATCATCATCAAATGCTGACATTACTAATTCTATTTCATTGCAGTGTTCAAAGTAAAAGAAAACTGCTTCGAGACACGTTCCCCATCTTGTAATTACTGGTTTAGGTCGCAGAGAGACACCGGGAAGTCTTTCTTTATATATCTTCACCCTCAACGGAGCCTCTAAGAAAACTTTTTCTATAAGATTTATAAAATCATTCACCAACGGAAACAGATTTTTTATTTCTTCTGCAATTCGATTTACTCCGTGGACGACACAAATGCATTGAATTAAGTTGGGATAAAAAATCTTTAAATTAACAGCAGCTTTTAACATATATGCTGCAGCATCTGAAAGCATTAGAACTATTTTATTGACTTCCACAGCATTTGGTAAGAAGAGGTTTGTTAAACTATCTTGTATAAGTCTATTTATAGTTAAATTGTTTGTGTTTTCTAATTCTTTTCTTTAACGGCAATTAAATAAGGTTCGCTTGGATAGTTTTCGTCCAGAAATCCAATCATAAAATTATCTTGAAATCTGAGAATTTTAAAGAATAACAATAATTGGAATTTTAATACCACTCTGGAATTTAGTTATGGCTTACAAAATGCGTCATCTTCTTCTAGAGAAAGTTTCGGATCTGGTCGTATCCATGCACTTAACTTAGAAGTTATCTTTCTAAACAAACTCACGAATCGTCCAAGACTTCTTAAAATGTGTGTTCTTTACTTTCCGGCATAAGCAAGAAAACTAAACTCTTATACAGTAACCGTCTGTACATCTGATAATTGTTTATCATAAAAGAGCGAAAGGTTAGGGATTTCCCAATAGTTAAGCTTCAAGTATGGATCAGGTAAGTTTTGCTAAGAAACCATTAATAAACGAACCATTGATATTCTATTATTGACCCACAATTTTATTACAGAAAGGTTTAGTAATAGAAATATGAATGATATCATGGGTAGATCATACCATTTAAAAAAATCACAAAAAAGCAGATTTTACGAAAATTGGCAATGGAAAAAACACCTAGAATAGGCAAAATAGGCAAAAAAAGACAATTTGCCTGAAATCCGAGCTTTATTAATTAGTGTCTTCTACAATTTGAGTACGAACATGCCTAGCAAAACTATCACAACAGGTACAGCTTTCTCGTTCCTGGAAAAATTACAGCTTATGGTTATTGTCTACTGATGAATATTGCATTTCCTAATGTATTTTCTTGAAGTATACTGACGTTTGTCATCATATTTGACAACAACCGGGACGATATTCGAGCCGTTTTCGCAATAAAGTGTACGGTATTCGCCAGGCCTTGAAGAGAAAATTGGGGTTCGGCGGTAGTCACCTAAGCCCCACCTACATTGTTCGTGGATACTTGTTTGCTGAACCAATGTGATGACGTCATTCTTGGTTATTTTTACAACCAATTCATTTCAACAATTCCCCTAAGTAACTGGCGGTATATCTTCGTCAAACCAGGTATAATCTATTTTAACAGTTGGCAATACAAAACAGAGTTTCCGATGTAAACTGTTAATTTATCGAATTGATTTGACAGTTCATATATTTGTTGCAACTCCTAATTTTAATAGAATAAAACTTCAAAAGTACAGAAACAGCTTTTTTTAGATCTGTAATTTTGTACCCATATTTACGTCGTGTGCTGTGTAAAATTGAAAAATGCTGAAGTCATCTATACTTAACAAATTGTGTGTTCAGCATTAAATTATTTTGAAGAAGAACGTGAGAATGGGGGATCATATCTTCCTACCACTGTCGTTATTGGCAGAGTTGCTTCAGCATTACAAATGAGTATATCTCAACATAGAGGTGGAGCAATAGCAAGCCCAAGGAGAAAACGGCCACTGGTTAAAGTTGTTGTAAATGTGTTTAGATAATTTTGACCAGAGTGCAATTCGGAACGTTATTTATGATATGTACAGCAACAAGGAACATATAACTTTGAATACACCAATAGAAAAACTGTTGGAAAGTGAAATATTTAAACGTGGAAAAACATCATTCTGGACAGTTTTGAGGAACGTGGGTTTCAACTGCCATCGCAATAAGACGTGTACATTTTTAGGCCAATATATTGAACAGAAAATTATGTTAGAGGTTCATGTTCCAAACATACGCTGAAGTTCTTAATTTCTAACCAGAAAAGAGCTATTCTGGAACATCGTAGAATATAGATATTTCCGTGGCCTGTTCTCATAGGAAACTTCATCAGTTATCCCACCACGAGAGATTCAAAGTGACAGAGTAGATGAGCTGAAGCTGTTCACTCCTTCAATATCAAGCTCGAGAACTCCGGAACTTCTTTCTACGAGACTCAATTTTCAATACTATTATCACTATTTCTGACACTTCGGCTTGGAAAGAGGTTCAATCATATGAGTGTGTAAACCAGTTTTACATTAGCAATAGATTTCACAGAAAACAGATGTACTTAATTGAATTGAAATGAAATTCAGCGCAAATCCAATTAATTCTGAAATTTTACCAATTACGTTAAATTAATTGATGCATTGTGTTCATAATTCGATGATGCTCACGAACTGTGAGACATTTCTTTCGCTCAGCTGGATATTACAGTAATACTAATTATTGTAAGACCGATGCGCATAAAAACTAGAACACCATACTTTTCTTAATTAATTTGTATTAATAACAGTTTATAGTGGTGAATTCCATCACATCTGAGAAATGTAAATTGTATAATCTTCTAATAGTCCGTTAAGTGTTCCTACTTTCTAGTTATATTCAACATCTGGGGGGCATTTTTACAATATTGCTGTTCCTTGATCTAAGATGGAAGCTCAAGCTATTATTTATTCGCAAATACTTATGGTTTAGTTTTAGTACGAACGGTGACATATGAACATGTATATCGACAATCTGTGTAACACATGTAACCTTTTGTGTAGCTTCCTAGTTTCTTGGTCGATTGCATTATGACCACAGCTACATTTCCCGCATACTAGTTACATGTACCTGCTACTTCAATTTTTTCATACAATGCTTTCTGTATCAGGCAATGGATTGCGAACTTCAATCATAATTATAGAGCCAAATCAGGATAATGCGATATAATTAATGGTGATTTTAAGATCGTTGCTGGTATGCTCATCAAACTAATCATGTTCATGACTATTAATACGGTTATTTCGTTCTAGATGTCCGACAAAATAATTTAAGTGGTATGGAGAGACTCTATGCACCTTCTTTAGCAAGTAAAGGTAGCCATTCAGCACTTTTATATTCTAAATACAAGGTTCGCGTATTGTATAAGGGCATTAGTGCCTTCAGATTCAGAGCTGCTCTTCTATCTGATATTACGTATGTTTGCCTTTCGAAAATTTGAACATAACAAGAAACTATGATGACCATGTCAGCCTTTTAAATTTGAGGCTGTTTGGCCATAGGTGCCCGCAGACTTTTCCGCAGGGTATAACAAAACAAAATAACATGAGCTATTTATGATTATAAATTAATTTTATTGCACACTATTCATAAAATCCAACAAAAAATGTAATTCCTTCTTGAAAAAGAATGAAACAATATTAAAATACAATACAAACACACACTACACTGTAGAAAATTTCTTAAATAAACTTGAATCATAGAAATGAACGAAAACAGGACTTGTTTCGCCACATAGTGGCTTCTTCTGGGGAACAAATGTTACTATTAAGCTATAAAAGAGTTCACACTGTGGGTACACTATAACACTATAGATAAAAAATAATCATCCTTATCCACTAAAAATACTTTTGAAGTAGTGAGGACCTTTCGGCTACCAATTAGCCATAATCACAGCAAACTGAATTATAAATCAAAATGTGCCGGATTCACTGGAATAGAAACAGATAATCAGCTTCCTATCCTTTGTATTAACATTATAAAAGATGGTAATCACTTCGATTTCGACATATACAGAAAACCCACTCAAACAAACAGGTATACCCGGCAGATTCAACTACACCATTTAGATATAAAATAGCTCCATTTAGTAGTCTTGTTCACAGATTATTGAGCCCTGTGAGCTAGCAAAATTGTAACAACGAAGCTGAGAAACTTCAGCAAATTGCATTGGACAATGGTTACGACAAATCTTTGATCAATAATTTAATTTACAAACAAAAAAAGAAATTAGAAAGTTGCCAACTAATCAAATTAGAGCCATTACTTTCAAATACTTCAATAAAATTCAAAAGTTCCACTTATCATCCTTCAGTAATTAATCAATACCATAATTTGTTCTGAGAAACCAGGTCAAAAGTTTTGCTTAGGTCATAAAAGAATGTGCCTACGATGAACCCTTTTTCCATACCGCTTACAATGATCTCTATTAGTTTATTTACAGCTTCATTGTATTTTTACGGAAGCCAAACTGATTGGAATGAAAAATGTTCGAATTTTCAAAATAGTCAGTTATCTGATATTTCAAACACGATTCAAAAATTATGGAAAAAAGTGGAATTATAGCTATAGGTCTATAATTGTTCATGTCGTCTGTAGATCCTTTTTTATACACAGGAATAACCTTCGTAATTTTAAGAGCATCAGGGTAGATTCCGGCATCTAACATTGATTTAATAATATGGTTAACGGATAAATAAGAATGTTAATTACATTCTTAATTAGGTTATTGTTAATAATATCTTTTACATGGATATACGAAACGTGAGAGAATGAATATTTTCTATACGATTTTTTGAATTTAGGTATTTTTGATTTGATCTCTAAAGGAATATTTAAAAAGAATGAATTTAACTTATTTCGGTTCAGTGTTGATGAATTTTTAATCTTATTCTTCTTTCCATTGTTAGCATGAAATATATCCCAATATGCCCTGTTTTGGTTATTTGAGTTAATAACATGTTTTTTATAAGCTAATGATTTATACTTAAAAAGTTTATGAGATCTTTTAACGGAAGAAAGAGTTTTTTTAATAACTTCATCGTTAGGAAAATTAGATTTTAGTTTCCCTAAGAATCTTAGACACTTGCCAAGCTCGTCATTAAACCAACTAAACTGTAAGCTGTTTGATGAGGCTTGGGTGTATTTAACCTTAGCAGGGAAAGACACATTGACAGCCTCAACAAAAATCTGGATAAACTTGTCAAATTTAGCATTGATATCTAAGTTATTATTACCAACAAAGTCCCAATTTGCCCTTTCAATGATCTCATAAGAAGTCTGCTTACCTAATTCAATAATAGGCCGGCATACCTGTTCAATCCTGTTCTCCCTCAATCCCTCAACGAGGTCTAGTATAGAGTAGACAAGTAGTGTGTTAAGCATAGGGAGCCGCTGGTAACCTGTCGGACATTCTGTCCTCCTCGCACATGTAGTACGCTCGTAGTGCGCTCTCACTCGCACGGTCTCCCCTTCCACATCGAATTTTTAACTTTCAGGAAGTTGTTAAAATCAAATAGGCGCGCTTTTTAAAGTTGTGGAGCAGAAGAAGTAATATAGGGATCCGAAATGACAATTAGGTATCTGCTTTACCATTCCAGTATGGCGGACGAGTTGTCAGATTATTTGTTTACGTACATATAAAGCAATGCGGAATGCGTATATCTTGATTTTGTTTCTAATTTAAGTGGTGATCTGTGAGGAGAGTAGATTTAATTTTGATTTCTGGAAAAGTCATAGGAAATATCGTATAACAAGTTTTAGAGTTTATGAAATATAAACTTATGCCTCTAATAAAAATGCCAGGTGGAATCGAAAAAGTAATACGTACTTCAATCCCCAAGAGTGATAATTATGTTAAGTTATAATACATAATATAATTTTATTATGTTAAATAAATATATTGGAAATGTGTATAAGTGTGTAACACAATAAAAAAAGTTGTCATGTTGTCGTAACAACATCAGTCATATTATCAATTGAAGTATCGGGCAAAGTCTTATTTGTATTAAAATTAAGTCTAAAACAAGAAATATAGTAATAAATAATAGTAACATTGCTTGCAAATTGATTGTGTATATACATATCAGTATCTCTTTACAGCTTTATTAATAGTGGGCCTAGCATCTGACGATAATACATATCTATTATCAGTATTGGTTATATATTTATCTTCAAAATGATCACTACAAACTGGAGAAGAACTTCGATATTTGACTTTCTTGCAAATCAAAAAATTCACACCACTCTTTTTTAAATCTACAAAAAAAAATAAACAAACGTAGGTTATGTATAGATTCTATTATATTATACGTATTTTATTATAAAAAAACTTACTTAAAAAAACTCCTATTTGGACTTAGCGGGTTTTTATTTTTCTTACAAGATTTGCAAATGCCAACCATTTTTATTAGTATCACAAAGAGTATAAGAATGTAACAGAATTTTGAAATATAACATAACGCGCGCATACCATCATAGTTGAGGAGAATTAAGGGGAAATCGTGCGAGTGAGAGCGCAGTACATGTGTGCGAGAAGGACAGAATGTCCGACAAATTACCCGTGAAAGGCTTAGTTGTCTACTCTAGTATAGACCTCGTTGCCAATCCCTTGAGAGAATTCATTTTAATACCAACTGCTCTATGATCTGATAGGCAAGAGCAAAGAGTTCTATATATAGAGGAGACAAGTGGGATTGTACGAGTCGAGCTCGTGGGCTTTCTGTCTCTCTCTCACGATTTCCACCACTCCCAGTAATTTCGTAAGAGAATTATGCCCATTTGCACCGTTCACAATTTAAGCATAGCTTTAGCAAGTTCAACCTAAATTTAAGAAAAACTTAAGATCTCTGTGGGTTGCACCGTAGCATCATGTGCGACAAGGACAGATAACCCACGAGATAGAACCAATGTTATATTATAGGTATAGGACTTTTCTCCTCTATCTATAGAACTCTTTGGGCAAGGGTCGCTGACACTGATATTGAATACTCTCTGGTTTTTTAAATTTATAATAATGTTATCAATGCAATTTATTCCACGAGTAGGCTGAAAAATAGTTGCCACAAAGCCATATGATTAAATCAAATCTTTAAAAAGTAAGAAGTTACTGTCTTTGGTATGAAAAAACATATTAAAATCACCATTTATAACTATGTACCTACATCTTTTTTGAAGCTACCAATGTTGTCAAAAGATTGTTAAAAACGTTTAAAAATTGTTCGATGTCACCTCTAGGTGACCGGTAAACTGTAACTATAACTAGATTTTCTTCACTGATTTCCGCGTCTGATATTTCACAATGATACTCCACTGACATATTTACAATTGATGATATTTCAGTAACATTAACTTTTTTCCGTGCTCAAGAAAGCTTATCACTTCTAAAACATAGTACATACAAATATCTAGGTAATTTAGATGGGATGGAAATGTATAAACGAAAAAACACTAAATTCCGATTTATCCCCAGCTGGAGTTACCCTTTGCTTAAATTATTTCCCTAAATAGTGTTTAAACAGGCATATTTTGATTTATAATTTAGTTTACCTACTCTGATGATGGCTACTTGGTAGCCGAACGGTTTTCAGTACTTTAATAGTATTTTTAGAGGATAAGGGTGATTATGTATTATCAATAATGTTATAATATATCCACAGTGTGAACTCTTTTATAGTTTTTTATATCAAAATGTTGTACTCAAACTATATAGTTTTTAAATGTTCAACACAGAAACTTCTTAGGGATATTACTGTTTGGTGATTAGAAAAGACAATTAAATGTTACTTTTTCAGATAAAAATTAGTATGAGTGATAAGATAGCTTGTTTACGATTTGCAGCAGGAGGAATGTACAAGACCAGAACAGGAAAGGTAGCTAGATCAATGTAGAATTAGCTACCCAATAATACCACCGGCAGTTTATATTATGTCCATCAGTAACTCAGGTAGGAGATGCAATCTGATAGCTACACCTGTCTAATGATAAGGGATAAAATCATCAAGTAGCTTGCGCTCATTCTTGCGGTTAACCGCAAATGATACGTATCTGTGGCCAAACGTAGTGTTAAAAAAGGTCCGAGAGTAAATTGGCCGTGACTAGGCAAATAGTGTTTACCAAAACTCGGTAAACGTTAAGTTATAGCTGGAACTCTCGGAATATAAATGGCTTTGAAAGTGAAAAGTGAACGCATGTAACATATTTACATATTATATTCAGTTTAATCTAAATGAAGTCGCTATTTTATTGCTCGTGCGTTTGAGTTAATGGGTCTAGTTTATTGATTGTGATTGGTGAAATTCCAATTCAATTACTTCTTCTTAATTAACTTTCAAATTTTAATTAGGAAAGCATACGATTGAACGCAGAATAAATGGTTCAGGAAACATTGTGATTTCGAATCATGTCAATTTATTATAATATGAGGGCAAGGTGAAAAATCCCTGAAACATGAAACAAGAAATGATTTATTATTTGGCCAAAACTTATTTTATTTCTCAACATAATCTCCTTGTAGCCCGATACACTTCTTCCAACATTTTTCTTATTTTTGATCCTTTCCAAATATCTTCAAAAATAGGCGTTTGTTCCAGCGATGACCTCATCGTTGAAGACAAATTTCTATCCGGCGAGCTATTTCTTCAAGTTTGGAAATAGATGAAAGTCGAAGGGCGTCAAATCTGGAAAATATGGTGGATGAAGAACCAATTCGTCGCGCAATTCATGCAATTTTGTCATTGCGACTGCGAACCTGTGCGCCGGTGCGTTGTCCTAGTGGAAGAAAGAGCCCTTTTTTCATTGCCAAATGCGGTCGCTTTTGCTTCAAATCGGCGTCAAATCGATCCAAAAGCTCTGCATAATATACATCGGTGATAGTTTTGCGCTTTCCAAGGTAATCAATATGGACAATACCGTGTGCATCCCAAAAGACTGTCGACATGACTTGGTCGGCCGATACCCACTTTGGCCTTTTTCGTCTTCGATTCGCCAGGACAAGACCACTGTTTCGAATATTGTTTGGTCTCTGGTATATTGTGATGGATCCATGTTTCGTCCACGGCCACGAAACAGCGCAAAAAATCCTTCTTGTCGCGCTGGAACATAGCCAAACACTCTTTTGAAGTTGTCACACGGTCGCGATTGTTGTCAAATATGGCACCCATCTGGCAGATAGCTTTCTCATATTTAAGAATGTATGCATAATGTTCCATACCCGTTCAGTTGAGATGCCCATAGCCTCAGCAATTTCGTGCACTTTAACTCGTCGATAGTCCAATATCATACCATGGATTTTATCGACGATTTCTGACGTTGTAATCTCAATTGGACAACCAGAAACCGAACGTTCTGGTTCCTTTGTGGTCATACTACCAAAACGAAAATCAGTTGCCCAAATGCAAGAACAAGACGAGACTTAGCCAGTCTTGGTCTTGGTCTTGCGCCAATACATTTGGTCTTGGTCTTGGTATTGCGCTCCCAGTCTTGGTCTTGGTCTTGGTCTTGCAGCAAGAGTCTCGCAAGTCTCGCATTTACCTATTAGTGTTTCTGTTTTTCATTTTTATTCAACCTTTTTATGTTGGCGCAATTTACACAAAGCAATTTGGAATGCATGAACTATTTCGAAAAACTCATCAAATTTGCTTTTAGGTCTTTTAGATCTGTAACTCCAACTCTCACTACTCCGACTGGAACTATTTGAATCTTCGTCACGTGATAAGTTTTCCGAGGACAACAAGGATTAGAGTAAAATCAATTATTACATTAGACTAGAAGCAAAGCTCAATTGGGAATGACTGGAATTGAAATAAATACTATTACTTATAGTTCATTCGCTTAGATAGTGTCGCCTTGTACCGCGCCGCCTTGGCACGTGCCGGCTCTCATTAAATGATGCCGTCGCAAATCAAAGGATGCCGCATGCGGCGTACAGACGCATGACATTGTAGCGTCCTGCTTTTCGCTCTTATACCTACCTTATTATTATTTGTTAGATTTCAAATTAGTTTGTAAGATCTGTTTTTCGGCCTGTAACTTTTGAAATATTAAGAAAATAAACATTTTCTCGGTAACATACTACATATAATTTTATTACGCTTTATTCTATGTAGTTTATTTTTCGTTTTCATTATTTTCATATTTTTATTCATTTTCATACTATATTTAACATATTATTTTTTATTTACTTATTCGGAGTGCGTAAATTCCCCCTTCAATGAAAATGCACTGATAGTCATTTATATCTGTACTTTACGTCTTCCTATTTTCTGCCTATTTTCTTCTTCAAAATTTTATGTACTAGTACTTTCTTACATTTTGTTTCGTTTGTTTTCTATGTGTCAATTTGTTGTATTATAAATTAAGCCTGTCCGCTCCCTGAAACGACACTCAGTCCTAACTGCAAGACGCAAGAGTCTCGCAGGCTCAGTCTTGTTCTTGCTGAAATCTTGCACGGTCAGTCTTGGTCTTGATCTTGCTAAAATTACGCGGTCTTGGTCTTGCAAAAATGCAAGAACAAGACCAAGACCGATTTTGGCTATCAACAGGCTATGCTTTGGTTTGTTTCTTCACGCAAGAAATAATGTTTAATCAAGACGCAAAATTCAATTTTTCCATGTTTACAAAAATCTTCAGGGTTGCTTGCTTTCGATGGGTGTCAAAACAGAACTGAATGACATATGCGTTCTAGTTAAAGATGTTACATAGTCTATGAGCTAGAGCGATATGGTAGAGCTGACTGCAGTCACGTAGCCAGAAATTTGCTTCGGGGGATGCCCAAGGACAAACATCCCGGAAACAGTATGTATTCTTCAGATAAGGTGATTATATCTCAATAAATAAAGAGGCAAACAAAGTTTTCGGCATAACTTCGATAATTTATTGGTATCGGATTAATGATCATTATCATGCGATGAAAAAACAATAAACAGAATATACAAAAACAGATTTCATTTTATTCAAGTCGTAGCATTTCAGAAGTGTGACAAAAAATATCTGTGCATAACAAAAATTTATACAGTATTAGTTTTTCTACTCAAGAGTCCTCCACCTAAAGAAGTAGGTGCTTTGCCATGCGGTCGATTACTTCTTCCGGATCAACAACAGTATCCCAGTGAACTGAAATCATCGCAAGCGCACTCATCCTGTCGTGGCACATTACATTTCGAGGTTTTGATCCTCTTCATAGTAGAAAACGATCTTTCCACGCTAACTGTTGTAACTGAAAGAGTGGCCAAAATCGTGAGGAGAAGTTTTATCGCGTGGAAAAAGGTCCCACCACATAACTCCAACAGTTCCAAAACTTCAGAGGAAGGATCAATTGATGCTATTTTTGCACACCATAAGTTATACTCGGCTTTAACCGCAGACAATGGAATTTTATCTTCGAAGTATGGAGCTAACTGTTCCAGTTCATCTACCTTTTCATCGGAAGCAAATCCTGGCAGGAGCAGTTGAAAGCTTGGTAGAATATCTTCGTTTTCTATGAATCTGTCTGTCAAATTTTGTATCAAAGCGTCGATGCAAGGAAAGGAGAAGCTTTGTTTAATGGCGGGACTTTTATGAAATATTAATGCAGGGATCCGTCGAATCAATGCACAATGTACCTGTTGTCGATTGAGGAATTTGATTAAAACATTTTTTTCATTCTCGAAGAAACTGTTCTATAGAAGTACACAAATTCGCAAGAATTTGTGAGATTTCGGGGGGCCCTGGCCCCTCGGGCCCCCTCCCTGGCTACGTGCCTGGCTGAATGAATACACCTTGGCACTACTGTATATTGGTGGAGAAAGGTTCAATGTACAATAGCTCTCACAGGCCGTATCGTGTATTGTCAGGGGTTTACAAGCTGCAGCCACCTCAAATTTTGGACTTTTTTATTGCACGAACCCTTTTTTGGAGTTGTTGTACATTGAAAAGCATGTAATTCTTATATATTTGTACCTAGTGCCAAGATTTTTTATTGCGGCAATCTTGAAAACACATGCCAAGATTTTTTATCGGGGCGTATCTGAGTAATTGGCCATTGTTTGGACCAAAAATGAACTTTTTGACCACTTTACGGCTAAAACAGGGACATTGCGACAAAATACCTTGGTACCGTGTCAAATACGTTAATTTGTTCTCAAAGAATAATCGATATGAGTGCTAATGTTTTTTCTCAATGCAACACCTCCTTCAACCCGGAAAACCTCCCCCACAAAATGCAAAATGTTCCATACCCGTTCGGTTGAGATGCCCATAGCCTCAGCAATCTCGTACACTTTAAACGGCGATCGTCCAATATCATATTATGAATTTTTATCGACGATTTCTGGCGTTGTAACCTCCATAGGATGACCAGAACCTATGTGGTATCAGTATCAGTAAACTACTTGGGAATCGTTATAATCGATGGTGAAGAGTCTCCAAATGTTCAACAAGCGATGCTTTGGCTTACGTAACGTTTTTTCTACGCAAGAAATATGTTTAATCAAAGCGCTTCACTTTTCTCCATGTTTACAAAAAACTTCAAGGTTGCTTACTTTCGATGGGTGACAAAACAGAACTGAATGCCATATCAGTTTGATTTCAATGCGTTCTAGTTAAAAAATGTCACATGGAATTTTCGATTGTGGCGCCATCTGTTTTACTTTTCAGGGACTTTTCACCTTGCCCTTGTAGTTACCAATCGCAGATTTTCATCCATACACTGGCTCTTGGGCTAAGAACGTCAAGTCAATTCAACCAACTTCGAAGATTCTAGTTTATATCGTAGCAATACTGGGCAACCTATAATTATTTTCCTTGTTTACAGTTACACACGAGCCTCAATCTTCTAATTAATTGGAATGCTAATAATGAGTGATTGCATTTAAATACATTTGATAATACGGATTTATTTTTTTAAGCCGCTTAATTTACCCGCAGCCTGACAATCGATAATTGATGTTTTATATAGTGATCAACGAGAATAGTCTGAAAATGCTAATAAACATAACGGAATTAGTTGTAATATTTCAGTTGGGAATCGCACCTGACAAGCTTGTTAATTATGAAGTCAGTTACTTGTACGTATCGCCATAATTTATTATTTAATGTACACATTATAATTAATTAGATCATTCTTTTCTTTCGAACGAGCATGTTTAGCCCGGATGAGACGTTATCACTGTAAGCAGTAATAATTTCGCCCCAGATATTAACTGACATAATTTATGTCCTTTAAAGAACTCTTCGGAAATCTAGATAGTATCAGAATATTTCAGATTATGTAACTTTTGCAGATACAGTGATACTACCATCCGAGACAACATTCGCTTCAGGTTATGAGTTCATGACCTGCATTTTTATATTGAATTCATTAAGAAATGTTTATTTATTATGTACATAAACTAGTCGACTAGACGAATTATGATGATTATGAAACTGAACGTGAAGAAAAAGACCTTTCTAAAATTGGTAAATCGTCATACTTAATATGAATAATAAACCAGATTATTAATTATTAAAAAGATCCAAGTGTTGCCATAGAGCTGCTTATCTAAATTATTAGATTATATATAAAAATACTGGAATCTCTAAACAATATTTACAAAAAAGAATGTACGGCCATAAATATAGCACAAGAAATAACAACTTAGAAAATTCCACCGCCCTTGCTAAGCATTGCTTTGATTATAACCATCAATTTGATTACAAAAATGTTAATATCTTAACTAAAGAAACCAATTATTATAAAAGATCTATCCTGGAGATGATTCACATAAAACGGGACCCCAAATCTGTAAATCATAGGGTAGACACACAAAATCTAAGTCATATTTATACTAATTTGATTAAATAATCTCTTACAAATTCTTACATACGTCTTTATAATTGTTGAAAATGTTTTTAGGAAGAATGCGTAATAGTAATATTTTCCAGTACAGGTCTGAAACCTTTCTTAAGTACCTACTCATAAATCCTACACATCTGGTTTCGAAAGTAGATACTTGACAAATAGTTTCGTTCTTCTCAGTTCTTGTGAGAATACCAATCAATATGCACTCATATATTTTAATAATATTACTGAATAGCGGATTCTTACTACAAAAAAAAAATTTATACTTTAATACTGACGATACAATTTCGATTATTCGTAGTTCTGTTCGTTTCGACGGCGTGGGCTCTTTTGATTGAAGTTAAATTGTGCGATATGGACGCTTGTGCTATAATTAGTTTTAATAAACCCCTTTCTAGACATAGTGAGTCTTCTGATGATGGTCGTGAGACCGAAACGTACGTAAAGACGAATATTCAAAACAAAGTGTTAATGTGACCTATTTCCCGAGAATTTTTATATATAATTTCATACTGGGTCAAGAATCTTATTATTAAATTACTAGATTGGTATTGGTATTGGTTGAGATGGTAGAGGGCTCAATATAAAGTTAAGTGCAGTTAGCCAAATACCCTTTAGTTCAGGCAAAATAGGAGCTTTGAATTGAACTCTCTTATTTCTGCAAACAAACTTTACCAAAGTGCAGGTTTTGGTATCCAAAAACATATGTCACCAGTCTGGAAGTCAAATGGTGGTGGGAAAATTGTTAAATAGATACATTTATTTCCCGCGAACGAAAAGTTCAATCTCGCTCCGAAACGGTGCGTTTTAGCGGAAGAAGTTTCAAACAAAAATTGTTCAACATTCAATATTCTATAAAATGGTCATATTAGAGTTTCCAATGTTCCACAGATTTTCAACGTAGATAGGCAAAACCATATTATATGTAAAAATCAAAAAGAAATAAGAAATTTCATGTTTTTAATAAAAATATCACTATAAACTATTAGTCGAAATTCGATGATTACGAAACGGAACCTGAAGAAAAAGACCTTTCTAAAATTTATTGGTAAATCGCCAAATTTAAAACGAATAAAAAACAAGATCATTAATTATTTAAAATGTTTGTGTTGGCATAGAGCGGTTTACCCCTCAAGTTGGAAATTTGCCTGCATCATACCTATAGCTAAAGTTAAAAATCCTGAAGAGTTCGGAGATATTCGACCGATTAGAATCCTTCCTGTCCTTTCAAAGATAACGGAAAAGCTGTTATAAAATCAAATTACACTTCATGTGGAACAACATTATTCCAATATTTCATTATCTCTTGTAATTTCTCGTGGTGGAACTACAGACGAGATTTCTGATGAACACCGACCATGGAAATATCTATAGAAAAGGGAGAGATCGCCCACCATTCTACGACGTTCTAGAGAGGTCAATGAATTTGTAAGTGTGAAATCATCAATCAGACGAATAGTTCTTTTTAAGGCTGTATATTAGAGCCACATCTTTTCTCAGCTTACGGTTTTGAATTGAACAACTCAGAGTCGTTTCTATGCTGATGATGGACAAATTCATCGTTCATTTTCTGTAGTTGAAGTTGATACCGCTACGGAATGAATCAAGAATGACCCGAAAATGTTTGTCCTTATAAATCTTTAACATCTGGTTAAATTAGATACTTGAGCGTTATATTTTTTGGTTTCAGTCGTATACAGACTGTATTGACATGTGTTCGTATATTATGAGAATATTGGTAAGCAGTGGATTCTTGATACATTTCATATACATGAAGCATGTAATTTCGATTATTCGTGTTTCTGTTCGTTTCGGCGACGTGGGCATTTTAAATTGAAATTGGTGAGATAAGGACGCTTTTTGCTGAAATACAATTAGTCTTAAGAAATCCCGCTTTATACATAATACGTCTTCTGATGAAGATGGTGAGGCCGAAACGTACGTGAAGACGAAACTAATAAGCGAGAATTTATACATAATTCATACCTGGGTCAAGAATCATTATTAAAATTATTATTATTATTATTATATAATAGATCCTCCTTCAGTGAAGTAAAATGAACTGAGAATTTCCATTTATAAGTAATTTTTAGATAATTTACAAAGCTCTATCCATGTATCGATATGTTTGAATTAAACACTACTATGTCGACATTACTTTTATTTATAACTTCCGTTACTCGAGTTTCAGATTATTACGCTTTCTTCAGTCGGTATTCCACAGTTGCAAATAAAAGTGATGTCGACATAGTTGTGTTTGTTTTAAAATTATGGATACAAGGATAGAAGTTTGTATTATTATCTTGCATATTATTTATAAATAATTTAATTAATTAATTAATAATATTCAAAATAATACTGTGCGAAAGAATGCTGAGAATATTGCCGAAAGTTCAATCTTTAATTTTGATGAAATGAAAGTGGAACAGGGAATAGCTCCAATTTAAATCAAGTAAACCAAATAAATGAAACACAATTTAATACCTCAGGGCCTCGAAGAAAATTACTTATGGATAATATTTGAAAGAATACTGTGCAAAAAAATCAATCGGTCTTTAATGTTGATAAAAATAAAAGTGGAACAGGGAATAGCTCCAATTTAAATCAAGTAAACCAAGTAAATGAAACACAATTTAATACCTCAGGGCCTCGAAGAAAATTATTTATGGATAATATTTGAAACAATACTGTGCAAAAAAATCAATCGGTCTTTAATGTTGATGAAAATGAAAGTGGAACAGGGAATAGCTTCAATTTACATCAAGTAAACCGAGTAAATGAAACACAATTAGATGCCTCAGGGCCTTGAAGAAAATTACTTATGAATAATATTCAAAATAATACTGTGCAAAAGGATGCTGAGCATATTGCCGAAAGTTTATTCTTTAATTTTGATGAAAATGAAAGTGGAACAGGGAATAGCTCCAATTTAAATCAAGTAAACCAAGTAAATGAAACACAATTTAATACCTCAGGGCCTCAAAGAAAATTATTTATGGATAATATTTGAAACAATACTGTGCAAAAAAATCAATCGGTCTTTAATGTTGATGAAAATGAAAGTGGAACAGGGAATAGCTTCAATTTACATCAAGTAAACCGAGTAAATGAAACACAATTAGATGCCTCAGGGCCTTGAAGAAAATTACTTATGAATAATATTCAAAATAATACTGTGCAAAAGGATGCTGAGCATATTGCCGAAAGTTTATTCTTTAATTTTGATGAAAATGAAAGTGGAACAGGGAATAGCTCCAATTTAAATCAAGTAAACCAAGTAAATGAAACACAATTTAATACCTCAGGGCCTCGAAGAAAATTATTTATGGATAATATTTGAAATAATACTGTGCAAAAAATCAATCAGTCTTTAATGTTGATGAAAATGAAAGAGAAACAGAGAATAGCTTCAATTTAAATCAAGTAAGCCGAGTAAATGAAACACAATTAGATGCCTCGGGGCCTTGAAGAAGATTACTTATGAATAATATTCAAAATAATACTGTGCAAAAGGATGCTGAGCATATTGCCGAAAGTTTATTCTTTAATTTTGATGAAAATGAAAGTGGAACAGGGAATAGCTCCAATTTAAATCAAGTAAACCAAGTAAATGAAACACAATTTAATACCTCAGGGCCTCAAAGAAAATTATTTATGGATAATATTTGAAACAATACTGTGCAAAAAAATCAATCGGTCTTTAATGTTGATGAAAATGAAAGAGAAACAGAGAATAGCTTCAATTTAAATCAAGTAAGCCGAGTAAATGAAACACAATTAGATGCCTCGGGGCCTTGAAGAAGATTTCTTATGAATCATATTCAAAATAATACTGTGCGAAAGAATCAATTTAAATCAAGTAAACCAAGTAAGTGAAACACAATTGGATGGAGAAAATTAGAGAAAATCAATAATTTCCTTCGGCAATGGCCAAAATGTTTATAATGTGACATTCAATATATATTTACAAAAGTATGAATTTAATAATTGTGTATTGTTACCTTATTTATTAATTAATACGGCTTAAGGTAATAAAATAATTTCTCAATTTCAAAATTTTTGTGATGGCCGTAGAAAAAGTATATCATGCAATTTGTTAAGCGGCATCTCAGTCAACGAGGTTTATTAGGCACGAGCAGAACGAGAAACGAGGGTCTTTTTTCCTTTGCTTTGACTACACGAGAGGAAAATCTATGTAATGTTCGAAGAACATAGTGAGAGCCAGCGGTTGGAATATTGGGAGATGAGATAGGCATTCGAATTTTTCTTGAAGGTTTGGAGGTTATAGGCATAGGGAAAAACCTCACTATGTTCGCTGTTCGATAGAAAATGAAGTCTGGTAGGAAAAAGTTCGGCAGATCTCGAGCTTTAGCTCGTCTAGTCCGCCTATCTGGAATCTCTCGCATTCGAATTTTTTTTGAAGGTTTGGTGGTTAAAGGCATAGTGAAATTAAACGTGATGATATGTTACAAGCCGCAGTGGTCATAAAAGCATAACAAAACAAATTTATGTAGATTGTCTAAATTTAATCACATTTTATTCATATAATGATTCAACAAATCTGCAAGCACAGAACATGTTGTGCTGACCTGCTTATGTATGAAGTTTATGATCCGTTAATTCCGAATTGTTTGCATCATTGGCTAATGCAAGGTGATACATCTGTTTATCTGATAGTGTATTTTACGAGACAATGGACTCACAATATCGTGTGTGGTTCTGGGTGGTGACTTTGAATAGCGCTAGGGTGGGGTGCTAATGGGAACTATATAACAAGTGCATCACATAATTACTTCATGATTTATTATAATCATCAAGTCAACATAGACACGTTACTCAGCCCGAATATGTGTATCGGCGATAGAATCTACTTTAGACACTCCCGTTTCCAAAATGAATATTAAAGCGCGATACATGATCCATTAATTAAAATTAAAAGGATTTTATCAAATCCATTATGCTAAGAGATAATGAACTGTCGCGATCCTTGGCCTTAATTATTGCTAACCGAAAGCCGTTTAATTTTACGTTTTCGGCACATGCAGATTACGATCAGATGTTGAAGATGATTTAACAAGATCATTTTTGAGCAGCACAAGCTTCGATAATTAGAAAATTATTATTCATCGATATTAATGTACTGGTAATCATACCTAAGGTTCAACTAAAAAACATCCAACTTTTCCCTAGATATAAGAACAGAGGAATTTTATTAACAGCTCGTTTAAGATCAAGACTTCACCTGCAAAATTGGTCTGATACCAATATAGTAAAATCGTTATAAAAAATAGGAATGAGGAAAGATTAACTCAACAAGAACTTAATTTTAAATCTTGTTCCTTTCCGTGAATCAAACGTTAAGTCCTGGTAGTTGTTTTATGGTATGGTCTTTGAATATAAGAAATTAGATTTATATTTATAATTAAGTTTCAAATTTTGAAATAGTTTGTAGGAAATTATTATTAATTTTTAATTTATTAATTGAATAAATAAAAAGTATGAATTAATTATTCATTATTAAAATATTTAGCTGAATTTCTTGTTAAAATTGTGTTTTTTTTATATTTACCAGTATAATTTAAATTTTATATATTTATTATTTAATTAAAGGTTCTCCATCTTTATCGTTTTTCAGATTAATTTTTGATGGTATATTTTAGTAATTTTTTGATTTAATTTTTTATAAGTAATTTAATCACTAAATTACTTATAAAATTTCCATGGCTCTTTAATATGAATTATTTAATTATATTCATTATTAAGAATATTATTAACGGAAATGCTGGAAGAACGGGAATTATTGCAGAAGCTCATTACATGAATCGAGGAAAATTTAAAGTGACAATTAGCCGTTACGTTATTCTGTGCATTTTTGTTCGCCGCGGCCCACTATTGAAAATTCAGTTCTGAAATGTATGCCGTGAAGGAGCAGAAGAAGACGTCATTCGCCCTGAAAGGAGATTATTCACATGCTTTGCATATAAGAGAAGAAGAACGAAGACCACAAATTGTTTTAGTGGTAATTATCTAATATGATGATCCCTCTTATCTCATTTCTTCTCCTCAAGACACTCCTAACTCTCCCCAATCATTACTCGCAGGACAACAAATTTTGGCGGCTTCATGCTTTAAAATACAGTTGATACAAGAACAACTGGAGCCAGCTGGCCAGGGACAGCATAGTTACTTCCGCTTGATGAAGTCATTTCGAAACCTTTCTTCATGCATGGTAAGTTGACGACACCACGGAGGTTAATTAAAAATTGCAGGCGTTATGTTTTTCGAACGTTATTTAAGTTCAAAAATAGTCCCAAGTAAAACTTAAATTCTAAGATTGAACTGGTGTTTAATTGTTGGAATTCTATCATATTACAAATGAACACTACACTATAGAAATATTCCAATATAAAGTTTTATTATAAAAATAAAAGGTAACACATGTTTCACCACAGAGTGGCTTCTTCAGATGAACAATGATACTTAAAGATTTGGAATTCAGATTGTATACAGCTAATTTACGGATGACAAGAATACATGTTGTTTACACTGATGAATTAAAATGTAATAATTAGTTTGCGATAGGTTGCTCATGTGGGAAGAGATTAAGAAGCGGAGGAGGGCATGAAAAATCTACTTTTTCATTGAGTAAAAAGTAAAAGATTAGTGTGCTTATATTTACTGATTTCTTTGTTATCTAAAATTCTACCTTTATACCTTTACAACATGTTATATAAATTTTTATCATATTGCTGGCTTGTCTCTGACAAATGTTTGGCATAATGGGAGTCGAATTTGTTATTACTAGATTTCCCAAAATGTTCACCCACTCTATTAGAGAAATACCTACAAGATTTATCATCATAAAAGTTTGGACAAGACCTACAATTTATCTTATAGACTCCAGATTACACAACTTTTTCTGACTTATCTTTTTTTATATACTCTGACGACACGAGAGGGAAACCTATAATGTTCCAAGAACATCGTGCGAGCTAACAGTGGAATGTAGGGAGAGGAGATCGACATTCGTATTTTGCTTGAAGGTTTGGAGGTTATAGGCATGGATAAAGACCTCACTAGGTAAAGAGTTCCACAACTTCGATGTTCGATAAAAAAATTAAGTCTGGTAGGTAGAACCTCGGCAGGTCTCGAGATTGACAGTGAAGTGATGACTAGTTTGAGCTCGTCTAGAATCTATCGTGGTGGAACAACATTTCTGATGAATACCGACCATGGAAATATCTACAGAAAACATCTCCCACCTTTCTATGATGTTCTAGAGAGGTTAATGAACTTGTAAGTGTGACATCATCAATCAAACGAATAGCTCTCTTCTGGATAGAATCCAAGAGCTTCAGCGTATAATTGGGAGGCGAACTTCAAACATGTGAACATTACTCCAGGACAGGTCGGACCTGTGCTTTGTAGATTGTGAGGAGCTGCTGGGATGTAAAGTAGCTCTTGGCACGGAATAGAAAACCAAGTTTTTGTGAAGCGGTTTTCCCAGTGGACCTTCATGATCATCCCATTAGAGGGTGCTGTTGGTGGTGATCCCGAACATTGTTATGGAAGACTCCATAGCAATAGTTATACCTGACATCATCATATTAGGGATTGTGGGATCTGCCTTCCTGGAGAAGAAGCAAGCTTGAGTTTTGGTTGTATTAAACTCTACTAGATTATTAGATCCCCGTTTCAAAATCTTTCCCAGATCTGTATTAATTGCGTCAATCTGCTCTTGTTTTGCTCCTCTGGCGTCATTGGATGGAATATGGGCTCTAGATGAGAAAGCGGTATGAAGTGTACCATCATCTGCAAAACTGTGGATGGGACAGGTGGTCACTTCCAGCATATCGTTGATACGGAGCAGGAACAAAATTTGGTGCCAAGACAGATCTCTGGGGAACACCAGCGTTGATAGCACTTGTATCGGAGGATATTCCGTCAACCACCACATGGATTGATCTGTCTGAGAGAAAACTCGATAGTAAGCGACAACGTTGAGGCGGCAAACCATATGACGGAAGTTTCCCAAAAAGGCTTTGGTGCCAGGCTCGATCAAACGCATTCATTATTTTTCAAATGTTGACCAGTGTGTCAGTACTTTTGAAAGAAATATTTCTTCTCTCTCAACCTACTGTCTATCAAATTGTAGATGTAATTTTTGTTAGTTGCAATCTGTTTTATAATATTCAACTCCTTTTGGAAATTTTTCGCTGATATTATATCAATTCCAAAGGTTTCTCTAGAAGAGCGAGTGATCATTTTGGGAGTTATGCCAAACATTTGTTAGAGACAGGTTACCAATACGATCAAAATTTTACAACCTTACATGTTGTGAATAAAGGTAGACTTATATATAAAAATTCTCGGGAAATAGGTCACATTAACACTTTGTTTCATATTTTCGTCTTTACGTACGTTTCGGTCTCACGACCATCATCAGAAGACTTATTATATCAAAAAGGGGTTTTTTGAAAACTAATTATAGCACAAAGCGTCAATTAGACCATTAGGTAGACTTTGAGGTAACTCTTAATACTCAGAAATTAATAGATATAAGCACAGTAATCTTTTACTCAATAATTCGGTAGATATTCATTACTTTCCAATTCTTGAACTCTTTCCACACAAACAACCTGTCGCAAACTAGTTAAGTTATTAGATTTTGATCCCTGGTGTAATTAACCTGTACTCTTGTAATCAGTAAATTTGCTGTGAACAATCTGGATTCCCAATAAAGTTAACCCATTTGGTCTTTTCTTTTTATGTATAAATAGCTACTAATACCGTTGTAAGATTGTTCACCTGAAGAAGCCACCGTATAGCGAAACAGTTATGCTTTCTTTTATTTTTATAGTAAAAGGTTAAGCTTTCGATTATTTTGAATTGAATTGAATTTGTGCTGTCTTAATAGTACAGGTAGATATTTTAGTCAACAGCCGCTACTGCAACTTCATCCGAATACTGATGTGGATGATGATATAAGTTTTCTTTCAAATAATCGTACCGTATCAATTTCTTCATAGACATGCAGTGGCAGATTCTAGCAATAAATAAATGATTGATTCAACACAATAATGTTATTATTGAATTAATTAATTACACCATCAGTTGTTGAAATTAAAAGGTCATATTAAGGAATTAGCCAATAAAATATAACACAATGAAGTGTCTGTTAAGTATACATTACATTAACGGTAAATCATTGATAATAATATGAGTTTAAGATTATTTCTTGCTCTAAGTAACTTTAGAAAGTAGCGACATAAGGGAAATAATTGTTTTATAATATTAACACACCGACGGCATTCATACGGAAGTAGTTTCCTGCAACATTATCATAATTACAAGTGTAAAAAGAGCTCCAATTGTTTACAGAACAATTAACTGATCCGTTGATTAGTAACGTCCCTCACTCTGTTTTTGTTAGCTTAAGTCGATAGAACTCAATTCATAAAGTGTACCGTTTGTCCGTGAGGAGAGTTCAAAGTTCACCTGAAAAATCACATTTTTGTGCGCTATTTACAAATGCGTGGAACAAATTAGATGAATTTTTGCAAAAGTGCATTGTAGGAAGTTACCCTACTCTCAGTAATCAAAGAAACTTAAAGGAGATTGTAGAAGGGTAAAACCACCCTCTCCCTCTGATATTTTCCTTATAATTTTATTAGGGGTAATATTATTGCTCTGAGATTATTTCAACAGGAAGGTTTATTCATTAACTTTATTTTTTATTTCTTGTAAAAATTTTGTATCTTGCATAGTTTAGGAGGAAAAAAACGTTTTCTCAAACACTGATAACTGATATTCTCAGAACAAGCTTAATAAGACATCTACAATATTCAATTTATTTAATCGAAATTATGTATTTTTCATTATTCCCACCCTTATCATGTCAATTGTAGATCCATCAAGTAGTACTGAAAATAAAGACACTTACTTGACCTAGCCAAAAATATCATCAAGAAAGTTGATAAAACAATAGAGTCATTCCACGTCAGAACAGCAACGCTCAATGGGTCAACATCTTCGATTTTGTTCAAATTTTGGGGATAGGTTCCCATTACCGTAAAAATGAGATCCTGAAAATTTCTGGTCAATGGGAAATAAAATTTTGGATATATCGGCCAATAAAAAATCTGCCCAATTTCAACGTCAAAAAATTCAAAATCAAATTTCTTCGTTGAAAATGAACTTTTAGGACCAAAAAATATTCGAAAAAGCCCAAATTGATGGAAGATTTTCCCAGGAATCCGATTAAATCAGAATATCTAGCGTATTTAGCTGAAAACTCGAAAAACTCAAAAATTTCACTTTTTCTTCAAAAATTCATAACTCAGCTGCTGCCACTTCGATTGTCTCGAAATTTTCAGGGAAGGTAGCTGAAACCATGTACTTTCATGTAAAATCTGCGGATCCATGCTCTTGATATGAAAAATTTCGTCAGAAACTGAAAATACGGAAATTTGATATTTTTTATTTCTATCGTTATATTTAAATATGATGGTTGATGAGCATTGTAGAATTCAATCATAATCCAGTAGAATTGAAAAAATAGGTCAATAAAATTTAAAATTAATTTTATTTAAATAATTCAATTTAGCAGAACGTGAACAAATATTGAAATACAAAAAAAGTTGCAGTCACAGGTCTATAGATTTGATGTTTTTAAACTTTTCTAAATAATTTTCATATTTTTTATTCGGTTTAATTTCCCACAGGAAAATTTATTTAACGGTTTTCTGTGATATTATGAATACATTTAAAAATCCAATATCAATATTTGTGATAAGAAATAATCTTATGAACATTTTTTAAATTAACAATATCCTAAGACAAGTGAGAAAGAGTTGTAATACCCAACTCAAGTACAGTAAAATATAATCATCATATTGGTCGCATAATTTATTTTTTGAAAAACTGTTCAAATTTACTTTTGTTTCTCTGTATAATTTTATTTTAACATAATTCTTTACAGTTTCCACTGTGACATTTGGCAGTATGAAATTATAACCAATCTTTAAATTTCTATTGGAGTTCACGTATTTGTTTTTACCTATTTGGAACTGATTTTTGATTTGTTAAATAAAAACGTTTACGATTGGGTATCCAATACATATGTTAGTTTTATAGTTGACAAAACATGGAACCTTGGTTTCATCATCAAAGCGAACGATGATATGCTTGAAGCTGAAATATCAACATGGACCAAATAGGTAAAAATAAATACGTGTACTTCGATAGAAATTTAAAGATTGGTTATAATTTCATACTGTCAAATGTCACAGTGGAAACTGTGGAGAATTATGTTGGAATAAAATTATACGGACAAATAAAAAGTAAATTTGAACAGTTTTTCAAAAAATAAATTATGTGACCAATATAATGATTATATTTTACTGTCACAACTCTTTCTCACTTGTCTTAGGATATTGTTAATTTAAAAAATGTTCATTTGAATATTTTTTATCAAAAAAATTGATATTGAATCTTTAAATGTATTCATAATATCAAACAACATTGTTGAATAAATTTTCCTGTGGGAAATTAAACCGAATAAAAAAATATGGAAATTATTTAGAAAAGTTTAAAAACATCAAATCTATAAACCTGTGACTGCAACTTTTTTTGGATTTCAATATTTTTTTCATGTTCTGCTATATTGAATTATTCAAATAAAATTAGTTTCAAATTTTATTAACCTATTTTCCCGATTCTATTGAATTATGATTGAATTCTACAATGCTCATCGTACTCAAATATAACGATAAAAATAAAAAATATCAAATCTCCGTATTTTCGGTCCTTTGACTGAAATTATCATATCAAGAGCATGGATCGCAGATTTTACATGACAGTACATGGTCTCAGCTACCTTCCCTTAAAATTTCGAGACAATCGAAGTGGCAGCAGCTGAGTTATGAATTTTTAAAGAAAAAGTGAAATTTTTCAGTTTTTCGAGTTTTTTGCGCATGCGTCAGCTAAATACGCTAGATATTCTGATTTAATCGGATTTCTGGGAAAATTTTCGATCAATTTGGGCTTTTCCAAATATTTTTTGTTCCTAAAAGTTCATTTTTACCGAAGAAATTTGATTTTGAATTTTGTTACGTTAAAATTGGCCAAACTCTTTTATTGGCCGATATATCCAAAACTTTATTTCCTATTGACCTGAAATTTTCAGGATCTCATTTTTTCGGTAATGAGAACCTAACTCAAAATTTTAACGAAAATGGAGATGTTGACCCATTGAGCGTTGCTGTTCTGACGTGGAATGACTCAATACGTAACTAATAACAATCTTGGGCAGTTTCCGATCCGATTTTACACGTACCAAAGATTTCTGAAACAGATCACTGAATGATCCAAATGAAGCTTGTTTATTTCTACATACAACTCTTGATAGCATAACTGTAAGATGTGTTTACTTAAAGAAATATAGAAAATCTAATCAAATCAAAATTCAAATGTTTCCCCATTTAAAGGACGAGGCATTGTAAAGGCTCCAATTGAATGATTTTCGATTATCCCTGCATATACATTTATCGCAAATTCGTTTTCAAATCTTGTTTCAAAATGTACATTTCGTCTGCCCAAACGTGACTGTTGTGGAAATTTACAATTGCGTGAAACCGCCTTCATTATTGAACAAAATTTCTAATCTGAATTGAAAATCTTGCGGTTTAATAGCCTGAAGGCGATGTAAATGATACGGCTCCAACAAATACTCATGCAAAATTTCCAATACACTACTCCATCAAAGTTCGGTACTAATTCCTGGGTTAGCAGACACATAATGTAACACACGTTCTTCTGCATCTACATTCCTGTTGGTACATTTCCCACCACAATAGGTTCTTTATGACAAAAATGGGCCATTTTCTCTTAAGCGTTGATGTAATTGAGCAAATAAATTTTAGAAGGGCGCTCGACGATTCGGGAATGTTTCTTGGTATCTTCTTAGAGCTCCACCTACAACCATTTACTTTACCTTCTCTGTGACAAAAATGTGCAATTTTCTCTTAAGCGTTGATATAATTGAGCAAATAAATTTTAGGAGGGAGCTCGACGATTCGGGAATGTTTCTTGGTATCTTCAGAGAGCTTCACCTACAACCATTTACTTTACCTTCTTTATGACAAAAATGTGCCATTTTCTCTTAAGCGTTGATCTAATCGAGCAAATCCAATTTTGGAGGGAGCTCAACGATTCGGGAATGTTCTTGGTATCGTTTACTTTGCCTTATATGAAATGCATATTGGCCATTTCAGAAAATGTGTACTCTGCCATAATATAAGCTCAAATTAATGATGGGAATCCCAAAATTTTCCAAACAAAGCTATAGCAAAACTAAAAGTTAAGTCATCGTGACAGCAAAATTTTCAAGTACGCAGCTTCCTTTGACTATTTCTAATCTATTCTGTCAATTTAATTAATTTATTCGTTCAAATAAGAGATAGCACAACCATTTTCAAATGGTTTTTTCTCGATAATGATTCGCCTGACAAAATTTTTCAAGAATACCTTTTAAGAAGAAACTTACCCAATAAACTATAAATATTGTTAGAATATAAAAAATGATGCGAATATAAATAAAGCAGAAAATTTATTGCTGGTAAGAAATTTTGTCCACCGGTACCGTATAAAAATTTTTTGCATCGGTAATAGTTAAATGACCAAAATTGAAAGATTGGCATATTATGATTCGTAAGATAATCTACATTTTTTTTATTAATCAAAAGTTGTTGTAAATTGAGTCTGTTTATTCAATTCTCATTATAACGTAAGTTCTATTACCTTCAATTCTGACGGAACTGATTTTTATTCGGCTCCGTTACGCTCTGTTTGTTATTACCTTTTCCTGCGATCAATTTTTAACGATCTCATATTGTTTAATCACGTAACGTGGATGTGTAACAATAGTTCATCCACATTGAAAGTGGACGACCTAATTGTTCAATACTTGTGAATATATTGTATCTTTACCTTAACTATGAATAGATCTAAGATAGATGAAGGAGATATTTGAATTTGGTTACATTATTTGGGTTATTATGGATGATCTAATGGAGTTATAACTTTGACTCTGAAATCTAATTTTGAAGGTATCTAAAAGATTCAATTTATTCAATCGAAATCATGTAGTTTTCACTACTACAACCCCTTTTTTATTGCGGAAGCGAAGAAAACTCTTTATGGGGAGGTTATGAGTCTTTGGGCCTCATGGTCTACTGTGAGAGTCACCTTTTCAGGCCAAAACGTCACCCCCTTTGTAGGCTTGTCTGGCTATTGACACTTAGGCCTGCTGGCCCATTGTACCTCGCCTTTGTTTTGTTTCTTCACGGTATCCACTCGAGTATTTTTGTACCTTGTACGAGTTTGTACAAGTCCTTTACTGGGTGGGCACTGTATAATTCTGGTGCGCCGTTAGGCTTGCCCAAAAATTGACTGTCTTTTGCAGTCCAGTGCCTCACATTTACACAGTATATGTGTCACTGTTTCTGGATCGTTACCGCAAAGTCTGCATGTCAGGTCGCCATTGTACAGTCCCATCTTGTTGAGGTGCCCCCTTTACTGGCGCATGGCCAGTCATGCGCCCTGTTACGACTTGTTTTTTCTTCCCTGTTTAATGTTAACAAGTCTGTTGTTCTTTTGTGACACACACGGTCCTTTGAAGTATTTTTTAACGTGTTTGTTTCCTGAGATTCATCCCAGTATTCTTTGTGGTTTTCCAGGATCCAGTCTTCTACAGATCTTCGTGATGAACATTTTGGTACTCCTGTAGTTTGTTTTGGATCTGAATCGTTTTCCGGCCCTCTTCTTGTAAGTTCGGCTTTTTCATTGCCCGCATTTCCCTGATGTATGGGCACCCAGATCAGCTTAACGCAGTTCCGTTTTGCCAGTGTTTCCAGTTCCTTATTGCATGCCTATACCAGTCTAGATTACACTTCCTGACCTCTCATTGTCTTATGTGCATCCTTACTGTCAATATATGGATCTGCTCATCTTCGACGGCTCTCCGATTGTTTTTTGTATAATTGCATCACCTCTGCTTGAAAAATGAAAGCGTGTTTGCTCAATGAACAGCTGAAGCCAGTCTTTGAGTTTTTTGAGTATGCACCTGCACCTTTTTCAGTATTATTATTGTATTTCCCCATCCAGTTCTATCAGATATTGATACCTTGAATGTGTTGTCGAAAGAGTATCGTTTCGAAATGTGATCTGTTCTCATGCCTAACACGTCCTCGGTCACGATTCTCACGATGCTCATGCGTCCTGGCCCAATGTGAACATTGTTCAGTGTGTTTTATATTCTGAAGACACCAAGCTTTGCCTCTCCCTGGACCACCAAGAATAGGGGAGGCTATCCCAGTAGTGTCTCCATTGCTGGAGTGGGCGTATATTTCATAGCCCCTGTGATCCCAAGACATGCTAGTCTTTAGTCCTTGATTAGTCTTGTCATGGTCCCTCTTCGTTGTGTCCTAGGCCACAATATCAGAAAAGCATATGTTATTGCAGGTTTTACCACCATGTTGTACAACCAATACAGCATGTCTGGTCTTAGTCTTCATTTTTCCCGAAGGAGCGTCTGGTAAAAATAGTGAGGTCTCCGCATTTTGGCTAACTTTTTCAGATATTGGTTCCAGGTCAGTTCCAAATCTAGTATCATCCCGAGATATTTGACCTCATCTTTTATTTGTAGGGTTCCTCCTCGAAGTTTAAGAGGTTCCAGGCCCTCTAATTTGCGTTTTCGAGTGAATGCTACTATGGTGGGTTTGTGAGAACTGATGTTCAATCCCTCCTAGTTCATCAATGTTATTACCAACGCCAAGGCAACTATATCGTCGGCATAAGCAAGAGTTCTGTATCCTTTGCTGTCCAGAAGTCCGCCAACGAATAGATTCCACAGAAGCGGATAGAGTACTGTTCACCGCGGGCATCCTCTGGCCACTCGAACCACTACGGTCTCCTCCTTTATCGTTGCATGTATCAGCATTGTGTCTATCCAGGCCACACATAGTTACTCCATCCCTCTGTGTCTGAGGGTCCTGATGAAAGAATCTACAGAGGTATTGTCAAAATACTTATATGTCTAGGAAGGGCGCTAGGAGAATCTCTTTATTTTCTAGAGTGTTTTCCATTCCTTTGTCGCATGTTGTTGATTTAATTCCATTCTTTATTTAAAGTAGATAATTTCAATCCAAATCTTTCCATGTTTCCAATTACTATTCAAAATATTATCTTGATTTTCACATTAACATACGCACAGAATAGAACGATCCTGGATCGAGTTAGTTCATAGGAGAACAAGCTGTTCATTGCGGCGGCATGTGAAACCACCATATCGTTTAGAATTTACATTTAATTGGTTTTAGCTATATAGTTATTAATAATATAATATTCTTCCCCTGTAATGAAAGTTATCAAATTTATTTTTCCTTTTATAAAGTATTAAAATTTACTTCTGGCAACATTGTCTCAAAATTCAGATATTCCGTGGTTGAACCACCATTTCTTATTATCAAAATACATTTGATGTCAAAGTATAATGGAAATTGAATATAATGAAAATGAAATACAATTGAAACAAACTACAATAAAAATTGAAATCAAGCAAATCAACCATGAATATTCATTTAAATTTGAAAGCAAATAGATTAGAATTTAAACATCATTATAAACATAAATGAAAGTAATCTTGAAATGAAATCAACAAAAAAAGAATGGAACAAACATAAAAATAAAAAATAAATTAATGCAATCCCACAAACAAAAATGTAAATTAAACGTTATCGAAATTAAAACATTTTTAATTGATACAAGATACAAGTATTTAGTTATTCAAATATATACGAAAAATTGTTTGATAACAATCTGCTTCAAATGTGACCAATCATACTTTCTATCCAGACAACATTTATAAACTATTCACATGCCTTGCTTTAAAACAACGAAAAGGTATAATTTTTGATACATTTATATATTCAAAATTTATTTCATTCAATTTTAATGTATCATGTTTTTTCATAAAATGAATTCGTTCATAAGCTTTGAAATGTAAAATTGTCAGTAATTGAATTTGTTTTCAGAAAAGTGCAAATACCTGTTATCGAACGTTTCATTCAAATTAAACTTAATTATTTGTATACATTGTTTCAATCTTCAATATATATTAAAACGGCGTTGCAAGTGATCGAGTGATTTTTTATAATTTGTTAATACAAATCATGAAATGAAATGCTGCTAATTTGAGACGATTATTGAATTTAACTCAATTTTAGAAACAAGAACATAAAATTCACGAAATCAGAAGAAATCCATCCTAGTTGTTATAATAAAATAAAACACTTTTACTTTGTTTTTATCACATATATTATAGAAACAAATCGTGACTATAGTTTCGACCCTTGCGTGTCATTTTCAAACGATACTAATGTATATATATATGAATAATTTTGGCTATTTACTTGATATACTTGAGTAAGTTGATTTCTGATTTTTTCTGTCACTTTAACTTAAATTTAGGATGAATATTATTGATGAAGGATAAGAAAATATTAAATTGTCGTGATTTACCTTTGAAGAAGCTTTTGATCTTTGCCTTAGCCAAAATTATTGTCAATTTAATAACGAGTTTTTCACACAAAATAATGGATTAGCTATAGGATTCCTATTACGTCCTTTTGCGACAGATATTTTCATGGATATATTGAAGAAACTATAGTGAGTTCCTCTCGAGTTAAAAAACATATTCATTGTTGGTATAGATATGTAGATGATGTTTTTTTCCTTCTTCAAAGGTACAACACGACAATTGAATGTCATCAATAATATTCATCCTAACATTTCTTCACTTTAGAAACTGGGAAAAATAGCAAAATAAATTTCCTAGACCTTGCCCTCATGCACCATAATAAAATCATTATTTTAAAATTTATAGAAAACCTACATTCACAGATACAACTATTGCCAATTCATCTTTCAGTCCATGTAGTCACAAATTACCAGCTTACAACTCTATGATACATAGAGCTTTTTCAATTCCTCTTTCTCCTGAAAACCTGAATGAAGAATTGAGTATAATCAAGGTTGTAGCCATTAACAATGGTTTTCAATCTAAAATTATATCCAAATTAATTGACGGAAAAAAGCAGAAATTAACTCACTCAAGTATCTATCCTTTTACAAAAAAATCTGATTCTTCATCAAAATACGTTTCCCTCACATATGTTGGTACCTTAAGTGAAATAATTGCGACATTTTGTCGAAACATAATCTAGAAGTTAGCTTCAAACCTCAAAACTAATTGTCCTATTTTTTGTTCAATGCTGAAGATGAAACAAATAAGTTTAATAAAGCTGGAGTATATGAATTAACCTGTTCAGAGTGTGATAACTTTATAATCGGTAAATCTAGTCGTAATATAGAAATTAGATATAAGGAACATTTTCGATCTTTTAGACTCAATAAAACAGATTCATCTTTCTCTAACCATATTTCAGAAATGGCACACTTTTCAAAAATTAGATGAATTAAAATTTTTCATAACTAGAGTAGAGGTTTTAAATTAAACACACTAGAATCAATAGAAATGTTCAAAGGTAATAAAAATAATGACAATAAAATTTTAAACGATCAATTAGACGTGAACTATAGCATTCTGTTTGATGTCTTGATAACGTAAAATTTCCCATAATCATCTTGTGCCTTCCTAGTATACCTCAGCATTAAAATTTCCCTATCACAATATTAACTCTACCTCATTATCCTCTGTCTTATATTGTACCATAAATAGCCAAGATTATTCATATTTTCATACATTAGTATTGTTTGAAGATGACACGCTAGTGTCGAAACTATAGTCACGATTTGTTTCTATAATATATGTGCTAAAAAACAAAGTAAAAGTGTTTTATTTTATTATATCAATATGATAAATTATCGGAAAGTAATGGCTTCCATCATTGAATCATTGAAATCCTAGTTGTGTTTAAGAAAATGTGAAATACATTATTTCTCTTTCCTGCTGAGAATATTTATTTATTTATTTAGTATATTTATGCCCAACAGGTTAACCCAATTATAGGACAAACAATACAAAGCAACATAATATAAACAATAACAAGAAATATATAACAAAAATAATATCTTGTAGGAATAATGAAAATAAACTGACTAAATTCTTAAATTACATGGTGATGAAAAATAAAAAATAAAAAAACCTCACCTAACCACACTAATAAGATACTGAATGAATACTATTGAAAAATAAGTCACATTGTGAACAAATAACATTAAAATTTGTTGTCATGACAAATATCGGACATCTAGATGATACATTTGTATTAGACCTAACATTGTAAAAAGTTGAGGGACAGCGAGAAAATAATCTAGGTACAACAACATTTAATTCACCTAATAAGTAACTGCAGTCAATATTATTATTCAACAAATTGTGGAGGAATATTGTGCTCCTTATTCTTCTTCTCAGTTCAAGTGTCAAACAATCAAAAGTAGATAATGATAATTGATGATCAAAACCTCTTCTAGGAAAGATATTGAAAGTTCTAAACCAGAGATATTTCAAATATTTACGTTGAATGCTCTCAATCAGTGTAATCTAGAATTTATACTGAGGGTTCCAGATAAGTAAAGCATATTCCAGTTTTGGTCTAACCAATGAATTGAATAGTTATTGTACTTTGTAGTACCTCTAAATTGTTGAAATATTTGGAATGCCTAAGTACAAACCCTAGAGTTCTATTAGCTTTAGCACACATATCACTTATATGTAGATTGAAAGTGAACTGATGATCGTATAAAACACCTAAGTCTTTGACTGTAGTATTACGAGAAATGATTACTGAATCTAAAAGATAATCGAACAAAATAGGATGCACTTTACGACTGAAGCTAACAACACAACATTTACTAATATTTAGACTTAATTTATTGTTGGCGCACCATTCGAAAATATTGTCCAGATCATTTTGTAGTGCATAGCAGTCATCTATGGTCTTTATTTCTAGAAATATTTTCAAGTCATCAGCAAAAATTAGTTTCAATCCGATTATGGTTTCAACCAAATCATTAATAAATAACAGGAACAGTAGATGACCAAGGTTTGAACCTTGAGGCACACCGGATTTGGTGATGAATGAATTTGATCTTTGACCGCAATACTGCACAAATTGCGATCTATTGATGAGGTATGAGCAAAAAAACGCTACTAAGGAGGTACTAAATCCAATGGATTTGAGCTTGCCTAAAAAAATAGTGTGATCAAGTCTTCGAAAAATCTGTATATAATACGTCAACCTGTTCTTGGTTGTCAAGAATAGCAGCAATATACGTGTTCAAACAAGTAAGATTCGTAACCGTAGATCTCTTTTGGACACGTCCATGTTGGTATGGTGATATCATCATATGTGAGAAAGTAATATAAATGCGTTGATACAGACACATCTCAAAGACCTTAGATAAGTTATACAATATAGCAATTGGACTATAATTGAGTATATTTCCAACATCACCAGATTTGTGAATGGAATAATCTTTGCTTTTTTCCAAACACTAGGAAATTTATTAGATTTCAAACTGAGATTGAACAAAATCTGTAGTGGAACGACAAACACAGAAGCGCAATCTTTTATTTAGAAGCTTGGCATTTGTCATGTCCAGAGGTGTATTTATTTTTGAGGTTTTTAATAGCAGTTACAATTTCTGGTTGACTTATCGATACAATATTTAAAAATGATGAGTTAATGTTGGTCAAATCTGAAATATTGCTGAAATCGTTATTGTTATTGGCTTCAGAGTATACACTGGCAAAGAATGTACCAAATGCTTCAACAATTTCTTTGGAATCATTTAATAGTGTTTCATTAAAACGCATAGAACCAGGAATTCTAGTCGTGCCTTTTTTTTCATTTAAGAAGTTCCAAAAACTTTTTGTATCATGAGTGATGGAGTTACCGATTTTCTTCAAATAGATATTATGAGCTTCCTTTATTCGAACTTTGGTTAAAGATCTCAGTTGCTTAAAATCTCCAAGATTCTGACGAGACTTATATTTTAAATACCTAGTTCTAGCATTATTTTTATGTTTTATTAGATCGATAGTAGACCTATATTTCAGCATAGACAAAAGATAATTCAACAATGCTTTCTAAATTTCAGTTGCAGTTCATGTTACTTACATTAATGAAACAAAAGAAATATAATGAATCATGCAGCATCTGTGAAAATGAAAATATGATTTGCTAAAATCCGCTTTAATCAAGAGCACTATAATTAACTTATCGGCATGTTACACGCATAATTGAAATATCGTTGTATACAACAATAAATTTACCTCATTATTGACAATAATTATACATATGAAGAAAGATTGCAGGTTCATTAATCAATTGGCATCCTCTGTGCGGGAGCACCGGAATTCGAGAGAATTTATGGATCCTGTGCAATCAAAATTAGGTGGGATTTTGCGATAATGAAACAATAAACAGTTCGATAAGAATATCACATATTAAGATGATCATCAAATTTTTATGGACGTACATTAAGCAGGTGTAAACGACGCGGCTACAGTTTGGTTGCCACCTACCTTTAGCCACCACGTCACGTGTCATCCAACGGATGAAATTTCCAAATTAGTTTTAATAGAGCCACGATGAAATATTTGAGCTCATTTAAAAAGAAAAACAAACATTTGCATTAAGATTGCAGGTGTTGAGCGAAGATGAAAAATATGAATGATGAAGGTTTAGTAGACGAAATTAGAAGGCTGGGTGAATGTAGCATTGAATTAGTTCACACTAACGTGTCAATTGGAGCCAACGTTTGATTATAAGTTTTGGTGTTAAATATAACCAGTTGGGGTTTCGGTTTATTTTTTCCAATAGGCGCTATTTTTAAGTTTATTGTCATGATCCTCAGATAATTCTTTTACTTTTTCAAGGATGATTGCATTGGAATAATTGTCTTCCAGATAACGGTATCATTGTTTCGGGTCGATGGATTTTGAGTCCGGCATCTATTAATTGTCTTTGTATGTAGGTAATTTCAATCCCTGATATGTACCTGGGTCAGCTAAGATGATTAGCATGTAGTACCTGCTGCCTAGTCCAACCACCCTTATGTACGCAAATATTTCCACAATAACCAATGATGATTGATTATTGAATGCAAATATTGTAATCATGGTAATCTTGACACTCTCATAATGAACACTAATGATTGTTTATTGCACTCCCTTTGTTTGTAACCTAACCTAACCTAAACTAACTTTGTTGATAGAATGCAAATATTATAATCGCGCTAATATTAACACTCTCTTAACAACCAATAATGATTGTTTATTGTAACTGTGTGTTTCTAACCTAGCCTAACCTAACCCAACATAACCTAACTATGTTGATATATAATGCAAATATTGTAACTGCGCTAATCCTAACACTGTCTTAATAACCAATGATTGTTTATTGTACTCCCTTTGTTTGTAACCTAAACTAACCTAGCCTAACCTAACTTTGTTGATATAGAATGCAAATATTGTAATCGCGGTAATCTTAACACTCTCTTAACAACCAATAATGATTGTTCATTTTACCCCCTTTGTTTGTTACCTAACCTAACATGACCTAACCTACTAACCTAACTTTGTTAATGTAGAATGAAAATACTGTAATCGCTCAAATCGGCAAATCTTCGCGAAACTGGCAAATTTGAAGCAAATCGCAGAGAAACTGGACGCAGACGGACAAGAAGGACGTTAGAGCTCGAAGAAGCGATACTGGAAGCGGTTGAAACTGAACCTGGGATAAGCACACTACGTTTGGGACTTCGTATTGGAGCCTCAAAATCATTAGTTCATAATGTACTGAAACAAGAACTGTTATATCCCTATCATATTAAAACAGTTCAAGACTTATCGCCCATGGATTCAGGTCATCGACTAGATTTCTGTCGCTTATTGTCCAAAGACAAAACGCAAACCCCAATTTTTGTAGAAGAATTCTGTTCACGGACGAAGATACTTTCACGAGATGTGGTTTTTTTAACCTCCATAATGAACATTTCTATGCTGATGAAAATCCTCATGAAACGGAAGTTACATATTTTCAGAATCAAACTAAAATCAATGTTTGGGTTGGAATTGTGGATAACTTTATTATTGGCCCTACCGTTATACCCGATCGATTGAACGGGGAGAACTACTTGAATTTTTTGGAACAAAGGCTACTTGAACTGTGGGAAGACTTGCCCTTACACATTCGTCGTGGCCTGGTTTATCCATGATGGTTCACCTCCTCATTTCACATTAGCTGTGAGGCGACATTTGAATGCGGAATATCCAGATCGCTGGATAGGTAGAGGACACGATGCACCAGTGAACTGGCCGGCCCGCTCCCCTGATTTGACGCCCTGCGACTTCTTTCTATGGGGCGCTTTGAAGTCGAAAGTTTATGCAGCTCCAGTAAACACACGAGAGGAATTGTTGCAACGAATTAATCATGAAGCGGATTTATTGAAGAATGATCCTGAAGTACTAGCCAGAGTTCAATCCAATTTCTTGAAACGAATTAATTTGTGTATTCAGGAAAATGGGCAACATTTCGAACAATTGATGCCCTAGCGATTTCCCAAAAAGTTTTGTTGTTTCTTTTAATTTAGCATTTGTTTTTCCTAAATAATCACATCGTTTCCCCATTTCTATTGTTTTTATTATTCGTGTTTTACTGAGATATTAACCATTTCAGTGTTAGTGAAATTTTGAGCCATAATTTTATAAAATTTTTACGGAAAGCAAAGTAAAAACTGACGGTTTTGAGAATAAATTCTCCAAATGCCAAAATGACATTAGAAAAGCAAAGGTAACTAAGGTATTTTAATCAAGTAAAATTAGTAAGCCAAAATTGCAGAGACTCAAAAATTATTTTTTTCAAGCTAATCCGTTGATTTTATCAAAATTTTCTATGAGTAAGAAAAGTTTTCAAATTAGATAAGCTATCTACGTAAAAAATATAGAGTGAATTACATTGACCACAAAAAAGTTCTGGACACTTTTCCCGTTACATCCTCAAGTTTGAGCCATTTCTATGGTATCTAAGGCTCTATGCTCCGCTCTCAAAAACGGCTATTATTGACAGTAACTCACCTGCCAAATATTGTAAAAGTCCTCCATCATGTTCTCAAGTTATACCGAAAAAACAAAATTATTTTTGCAACTTTGAAGCCCTCTACCGGCTAAACAAGACACTTGAGGCAAAAGTAAAAAGGCTCATCAAATTTTTTTCGAATCAAAGAATCTTCGGTTTCATTCTAGCCACGCAGTTTGAGGACACTGTATATATAATAAGAACATAATTATTATATGACAAAACATAAAAGAAAATCCTCATGTCGTAACATTGTAAAACTACCACGAAAAATAGAATGAAATTCTAACAGAATTCAAAATTTAAAAAGTCTGGCTTTACTTTAAGCAAATTGTTCCACAAAGTCTTTTGTATCCATAGCATACGCTGCTTTTTGCTCAATTGCTAAATTTGAAAGATCCTGTAGCCTATGTTGGCTAGTTGAATTTCTTAAATCTTTTTTTATCATGTTTAATTTAATTTCGAATTCTTTCGAAGGTGACAATTGTTACAGTCAAAAGTAGAAGCAATAATCGAATAATCCAGCCAAGATCGAGAACAATATTTTTTTATAGCAACATATTTGTCAAATCTCAAACACTCATAAAGACATCTAAATTATCGTTCAATAAAGACAGAGCGTTAACAAACTGAATGGTGAAATTATTGAGTACATCGGAAATCAATTTTCCAAATATTTTTCATTCTAAAAATGCAAATCTGTTTGATGATTTTCCAAAGGTTCCAAATCGTGTCTTCAGCCTTTCTAGATTTTTAAAGTGAACAAAAAAACATTAAATATTAATGATTTTTCTTGACTTTTCAAACGGTAATCAGAAGTACAAGCTCACCAAAATATTTTTTTACTTTTGGTTGTCGCTTTTCAAGAAAACCTGGTTCTATTCCTTATTTTCTTCTCAAATCTTTTCCTTCCACTGCTTCACTCACATCTAAGTTCTATCAATCCCTCTTTTCAAAATTTTTTAATGGGGAATTTATTTCGGCTAAAACTATTGTGCATCAATAAATAACATTTCCATACTTTTTCTTGATCAATCTTGAGTTTACTCTGATGATGGCTTCTTGGTAGCTGAAAAGTCGTCAGTAATTTAACAGTATTTTTAGTGGATAAGGGTGATTATTTCTTATTTATAGTGTTATAGTGTACCCACAGTGTGAACTCTTTTATAGTTTACTGGCTTATGTTGATAGCCGTTTCAAATTTTGTGCAAACTGTCTTCTTATTTCAAACAGAACAGAATCTTTGATCGTGACAGTGATAAATACTAATTTTCCCTGCTTCTGTATTCCGTTATAAATAAAACTAATGGAAAATGTATCACAAAGAATGTTGTTCCCAAGGAAGTTCTCATATAACCACAATATCTGCCTACGTTATTTTGGCTTTTTCTTCCGGACTGAGATGTTTTATCAGGGGTGGTATTAGGAACCGGAACAAACATGAACTATAAATCGATTAATAAGGACGTAAGCATTTAAGATTCTCTCTGAATTTGAATATAAGGGGTGGTGGAGGAAACGGTAAGTATAACATTTTTGAGTGAAAATATCTCGGGCTTATAAAATGTCCTTGTCTCGAAAGAAGATTCAGTGAATACCTCCGTACATTGCACAAGGCCACCCAGCAAACATAAAATTGAAGTGAATCTTTAAGAGCGTCTTTACTGCTTTCAAATTGGCATCATACTGTGCGAATATCGTGGATAAATGGGCCTCAAACTCTCCCATTAACGCATTCAATGAAGACATAAAAGCTAAATGGAATTAAGAAACAAGTTAACTGTCCTAAGTTCATTTGCCTCGATCGTGTTAAAGCAGCTTCTTGCGGAGGGATGGGTATCGAAGCCGGCTGATTAGTGCAAAACATAAAACAATCGGGTTATCAGATGAACGCATGAATATCCTGAGGACGTGCTCGCACAAAATTGATACGTCCAGGAAGGAATATCCACATCTGCTGAAAAAAAAACGTTTGAACCTGCTAATGATTCAAATTGTCTGTGTCTATATTTTTTATGGTTATTATAATTATCGTTTCGTGATATGTAGCGAAATGTTCTAACATAGACTAACCCCAATCTTCTTCTAATTAGGGTGCACTGCAGAAACGGACATTAACGAAATTTTACGCACGCCACGTTCTCTTGAACACGGGAGACATCGACCATTAACTAACCTTCAAATAGTTTGGCTGCAAAATGAATGATAAAAATATGTATGTATACAGGGTGTTTATTAAGAACTTGTACAAACTTTGAAGGCGAAATCTTTGATTACTAATTTTAAGATAAAAAGTTCATATGAAAAAAAAATTATTTAATTTTTTGATTATACAGTACACGATTATAACTGTGGGGGATTAGTCCCCCTGCCCACGCAGGGCCCTCTCCTACTTCAACAGCACGCCAACTGCCCGGCAGAAACCAACGCCTTTATTGGAGAGGAGATGGTCTTTTGAACCAACTGGGCCCCTCTCCCCCTGCCTACACGTGTTCGTGTCATTTAACAGCTTTCGTTTGACAAGTAGCCGTCGGCCTACCACATATCATTGCCCTGACCGCGAATCCATTATCCAGAGACCTGGGATAAGAAGCACAGACACCGGACTTTAGGAGTAAAGCCATGTGGTGTAGCATTTTACCCACGCAGGCTACAGTCAATTCCACCTCCTCGTGTTACCTGTTTTACCAGGAACGTTTGACGAGTCACCGTTCGCCTTCGTTCAAATAGCCTACCGTATATGTCTACCAAGCCCGTGAATCCAGTTCGGCCAGAGTTCTGGGGCACGATATCATAGTTTTAGTGGTGAAATGTATGTGGTGCATAGTTCACCAGATCTTATGCATTAACAACTGTTAGTTTCGCCCCGAGGGGTTACTTATCTCGAGACCCGCGCAAACAACGTTGCTTGCTGAATCTACCGGAGTCGATCCGGACCATATACTTCTCACTCGAGAATTATACAGTCGCGATAATCCGATCCTGCGCTAATCTGTACATCCTTATAATCCGTGCTTACCATACGTTCTTATGGAATTGTCGCGCTAGTCCGAACTATTCCGATATTTCGTAATCCGAACCCATTTGCTCCCAACATTTTGTTTGCTTACTTACTGATTTGCTGCAAGTTAAAACCTGTCAGTGTGGCTTAATTATCTATTCGGAGTGCGTCACCAAGTTGCTCAATTTTGTTGCAAAAACAGAATCAGGCCCGGTAAAAGGAAAAACTCTGCGCCAACCAGAATATCCTAAAATGGAGAAGGCCCTTCATACGTGGTTTATTCAACAGCGATTGAAAAATGCCCCGGTGTCTGGTCCACTAGTGGCAGGAAAGGTTCGATTTTTCTTCAAGGAGATTGCCCAGACCGACGGATCCAATCACGAATTTAATGCCTGCATCGGATGGTTGGATCGTTTTAAAAAAAAGGCACGGTATTCGACATCTAAAAATTACTGGAGAAAAACTCTCAAACAATGAAGCAACGGAGGAACCATTTCGTATGCTGTTTCGTCAAACATTTTCTGAAATGGATCTGTGCTCAGAACAAATCACCAATGCTGACGAATCTGGGTTAATGTGGCGGTGTTTACCAGATCAAACGCTAGTCCATAATGAGGAGAAATGTGCACCAGGAAGATAGGGTAACATTTATGCCCTGCGCCAATGCCACTATAAATCACAAACTGTCACTTATCGTCATAGAAAAATCTAAAAATCCACGTTCATTGAAGAATTGTCGAACCATGCCTGTAATTCACAAGAGCCAAATAAATGGATGGATAACCAGGGACGTTTTTAAAGATTTGTTTCACGATAATTTTGTTCTGTCCGTTAGGAAGAATTCACAAGAGAAGGGTTTACCCTTGAGAGCACTATTGCTCATAGATAATGCTCCAGCACACCCAGCTGCAGAGGAGCTCGCTACAGAGGATGATCAAATTGTGACAATGTTTCTACCCCCCAATTGTACAGCATTACTACAACCCATGGATCAAAACGTCATACAGAAAATAAAAACAACATACATGAAGTCATTGCTAATTCACATTTTATCACAAGACCTGTCCATAATAGATGGTATCAAAAGTCTTAACATAAAAGATGTCATCTTCTGGCTTTCGCAATCTTGGGATTCTTGTCCTGTTAAATTGATAATGAAATCTTGGCATCCTCTTTGGAAGTCACAAGAGCAGCATGAATGGGATGAAGAAGATAACTTGACCCAATGGATGCAAGATCACAACAAAGACGAATATGACCTTACTTCTCTTGTTAATCAGATTGGCCAAGGAGAAGAAGTGTCTTCTGTAACTGTAAGAGAATGGGCCGACGGGTTGCAGGATTTACCTATGAAACCTTACCAGAATCGTTGAATAATGATGGTAAAGATGATGATAATTCGTTGGATGTTGAAGAATGTGCTAAGACAGTATTACATTCAGAAGCGGTGAAATGTTTTAATATACATGTCTACAATGGGCAGATGAAAACCAACTAACTGCTGAAGAAATAATGCGCCAATTACGCGAGAAACCTTATAATCTTCAATTTTGTAAGGCCAAACAACAAAAAATTAACCAATATTTTTTGAAAATGTAATTTACTAATATGTTTTTTGTACTTCTATATGCATGTTGTATTTCATAATAAAAATCCAAATATACGCCTGTGTAATAATTAGGTCGAATCTTTTCGCATCCGAACAGTGGCTATTCTGAATTAGTTCGGATTGACTGATAATCAGCTATTATTGAGGTTCGTTCAAAGGTTTAGTTATACATTTGGTCAAATGGCATCACCTGTGGAAAAAACTGGACCTGGGGTCATCAGGAAAATCACACACACACATGATTAGAAAATATGATGTATCTTTAATAATTATAATATTAACTTCATTTCACATGTTCTCTATCATGTAACTCTTTTTAACTATACATACGTTTTTTACATAAATGCCTGGACGGACCTGCTGCGCGCTCCGACGACGTCACAGCAATCGCGCCAGAAAACTTAATCCGTAAACTGAGGCTACTCCTCCCATTCGGTCGGTAAGTGGCTTCAGGTTTCCGAATCGTGTGCCCTCAGTAGCTTCATCGAACCCAGAATAACTGTCTTTTGAATCCGGTCTATCAAAATCTGTGCAGAGTTCTTGCAGGCCGGAATGATCTTTAAGCTTTAGCACCGGATGTTGGTTATTTACGTTCGAGTGCCTTAGATGGTAATACAGCAATCGTAGGGTCACATTATGGCGATGGGTGTAAGCCGAGGGCGCTTTTGCTGGACATGCCGACAGAAGGTGGAAAAGCGTTACAGGCACCTTTCGACAGGCCGTGCAGCTGACATCAGAAACCTACACATCCATCACGTTGCGGCAATAGACCAATGTTTTGATTACTCCATCTTAGCAAGCTGCAAATATTTCTGGCTTCAACGCCAACGACGGTATGTTGTTTGCTTTGAAGCGACGGCCCTAGAATAGATTTTAATGAATCATCGTTAACCAGGTGGTGGTGATTTGTTGGTATGGGGTATGTAAGTTTCCATTCCTAGCCTGATAATATACGAAATCTCTGTGGCACATTGCGTTGGGTCATCAGATTCAAAACATTTTTTTTTCTTTTGTAGAGGAGGGGAAATCTTGCATAGACGCCTCGTGTGCTCCGTGCCCCCAGGGTGTCCCCTGATATCATATGAGGACTGCCCCCAGCGTTCTCTCGCCCATTGACGGTTTTAATCATGAAAGGCACGGCAGTGCTGTGAACCTTGATCCTATCGGATCTCATCCCCAATGGCCCAGGTGATCCAAGCAATCCGAGGATGCTTCGGCCTTTTTGATGAGCCTTTCCTTGGCCGATAAGATCGGAGCGATACGCTACTCTTATGGCCTCTGCCTGAATGGCGAGGTGCAGTGGTTCCAACCCCAACAGCTTCTCCATAGCAGCCGTTGGTGTTCAAAACATACGCTTCTCCAAGCAAACTCGTAGAAAAAATGTGAAGACCATCTCAGTCGACTGAGTTGTAATGCCAAACTGTTCGTGGATGTGTTGGATTGATTCGTGGAGTGATATAGTTTCCCAATGGTGTACGGAACGTTACTTCGTGGGGATCTGGATTGTTAGTGAGGAATAAGTCAAGCGTATTCTCATAATGATAGTTATTATGAGGAATCCTTGTTGGTTAATTAATTATCTGTAACAGACCATAGGTAATGACGAACTCCTCAGCCTGACACCCTGCGTCATCCGTCTTTTTGTGAACGTTGAAATTCCCCATGATGATAATTTCAGCTGCTAGATAGTTCTGCTGAAAGAGATTAAGTTTCAGAGAGAGAAACTCAAATAGTACACCATGAGTTGGTTCATTTGGTGATAAATAGAGACAATATAGAAATGTTGTCAGTTTGTGATCATCAAGCTTGGACCACATTCCATCGAATTCTTGTGGTTCTAGATTTTCATCTCGGTGGCATGAGAAGTCATTTCCGGAATAGAGACAGATACCTTCTGTGAATCTGAAACGAGTGTCTGGTTTGTCTGTCAGCAGGTGGTACTGAACATCGTTTATATTCTTGCTAAGACCTCGGATGTTACAGAGGTCTATCTTCAAGTTTATATTTTTCAATGTAGAACTCCCTCCAGCACCCCTCACACGGAAATCCGAATGGAGAGGTATTTTTCTTCCTGAATATTTTACTGTAGGAGGCTTCATCATTATTATTCCCATAATAAACCTGGAATGTATAAAATGTCAGTTTGGGTATGGAGACAGGAAAATGGGTATGTGGGTGAGACCGGAAGCATCGACCGAACACTGAAACATGAGATCGCCCACTTCACAGTATCTTTGTCGAGGTGGTGGTGTTTCATCGGACGCAAGGAAAAAATCTACCGCATATGGTTATTCTTTCAGTCGCCTTTTACGATAGACAGGATTCACCATGGGGGAATTCTTAGATCGTCCCCATACGGAGAGATATTGTTTCCACAGTTATGATTATCTATTTCATGAAGTCTACACTGATTTACCTTTGATCTATTCACTTATACATCATAGTTTAATGAGTGTTATTTTGTAATTCTTCCAAAAAGTTTCTTCAGTGTTCTGATTGTCGATGAACATTACTCGAAGATAATAAGAGAAAGTTGACCAATAAATCGTTAGGGCACCTTTACTGCAATGACATTATTGTAATTTAGAAATATGTGAAGCATGAATTGTATATGGTTGCGGTAGAACGATTTGGATATTTACACCCTCGTAAACGAAATGACACTTGCCACCCCTATCGATGTTCCTCTAGAGATTCACTGGTACATAAACACGTATGGACTCTTTAGAAATAACAGTTGTTTGAAAATCGTCAAATTGTACAGTTTCTATTTTGGTTCTAACCAAACATTATTATACATTTCTCTATTAGCTTTGTGATTTGAGTTATAAATGTTCATATTCATAATATTTTTCTCTTTTCATGAAGATATTCTTTGCAATTCATTAAAAGATTATCAGAACCTTCCTTGCAGGTCAATTCCAATTCCCACCCACTCAAAAGATGTTACTTATGAAAGTACTATGGGTGTTTTCCGATCTCACTGTAAATTTGATCGAATGGTTCTCATTCATCTCTCTTTAAGATCACAGCTTTGAAAGACAGGTAGTACATCCAAGTTCTCCTGCATCTTTTTTACTCCATGGGGACACCTTACTGAATTATAGAAACTAATATCTGGTTTCCATTTATCTCTTTTTGGGAAGATTGTTTTGGAGGGCAGGTAATACAGCTGGAAACATCTCCAGAATCCTGTGATTAGCCATGATCTCCAGCAGTTTGTTGTGTTCCATGATGACATCCAAAGGTATGTAATTGGCTGCTTGCTGTTGTGTTCAAATTGGATAGAGGAGACTGATTCAGGAGGATGCCCTAAGCAGTTTAAAGCTGATGACTCCAGTTTAAACCAGGCATGCTTGTCCTCATAGTCGTAGAGGAATGGCTATATGTAAACACCTAGAAATAAAATACAAATTGATGGAAATATGCAAGAGTCTGGCTTCTATATTCGACGCTTAATTATAGAAACGAATTAGTATCGGGTATTGAATTTCAGATACCACCGAAGCAATAATACCTACCTTTTACAGCCTTATTTCTTGAGTAAAGTTTTAAATTTCGCCTTGATGGCTTATAATTAAGATATAATTCTGTGGAGATATAGAGGCGACGTTTTAATCTTGATGTAAAATTAAGTAGAGAGGTGGTTTTAATTCGGAAACATTTCAGTTTATCTCCAGAGAGTTGTTACTTTTGGGCGGTGAATTTGACAGATAAGTTGAACACACCGGGCTACGTTATTAAAGAGCGCTACTCAGCGACTTGTCCTAACTGAATTACATTTTAAACTAAATTTAATAGCCAACTTCGTCGCCCTTTAAATCAGACCCGTATGCATTTTCTATTTTGCATACAAAATATGTCATTACAGTTGACGATTCTTGATTTTAACGATGTTGGAATTAACATTTTCGTAGAGCTCATCTCGCCTACAAAGAAATTTATTTTCATCATCACACTAGGCCAGAGGCGGCGCAGCCTGGGTCGAACGATGGCGATTGTCTTTTATACCGCATCATTATGAATGCGTTAGTGGATTCAGAGTTCAACAAACTGAAACGCTTCTGAAATTTGTCAAATGTTTGTTGTGCCCTTTCCAGTAGTAGACTAAAAATATCCACAAGATCTGTAATTTAATTCATTGGCAGGGTTTGATAAAGATCTTAATAATAAAACTCAAGTGTAAGTATGTAAATATTCGAAAACAATTATTCGAAAGAATATTGTTTGAACTCCATTCCACGGAATGAAAATTTTTGGAAATGAAGATTCTTCTACACCAGGAGCTTCCAAACTAAGGCCCACGAGACAAAGCCGGCCAGCCAGTGTCATCAATATAGACCGCGACAGCTAATGGCTTATTGTTGTGAGTAGTTGGATAAAAAGACACAGAATGATAATAATTCGGTTTAATTCACTTGCTAGGTAAAGCTTAATGACAAGTATGATAAGAAGAAAATTTAACTTAAGCATAATTAATAGCTAACAAATAAATGAAATGAGTACTAAGAATATAAACATATGACATATAAACATTATAATATATAAATACTAATGAGATTTATGTAGTTGTGATTTTCCACTGACAACAGCTTGTAGTTGTGAGCCAATTTTACTTGTACCAATTATTGAAACAGATTTAAGATGCTCATCGGTTAATATAGTTCTGTAGACATTCTTTGGGTACTTCATTTTGGAGAATGTTTTCTCATACAAGTAAGTAGTTCCAAAAACAGAAAACAACCCATGAGCAAATTTATGCAAATTGTCAAATTGTACCAGTGGAAGACTTTCATAAAATTCCAACAAAGATCAGTTTTGATATTTGTTCTTAATTACATCACTGCACTGTAAATCAATAGTTTTCATTTGTTCCGAGGCTATGGTTTCAATGTCAGTATCGAAAGGATTTTGGAAAATCTTAACTTCATTCGCAATGACATCAAAATCTGTGAAACGAGTATCAAAATTTATCTTCAAAGCACTCAAAGCTTCGATGGCAAAATCTACTGGAAACTCACCTCAGTAGTGTAGCTGAATATTCCACGATTTAAAATGTGAAACATTTTTTACGTAATTGTGATTGGAACAGTATTACTTTCTGCCGCAACGATTTGATATTAGTGTATAAATCAGGAAGAAGCTGGTTTTTTCCCCGCAATTTCAAATTCAGTTCGTTCATATGTTTTGTCAAATAGATGTATAATGCTAACATCCACAGCCATTCGCTATTTTGTAATTCGGTAAGGGGGCGATGCTTTTCATTCAATCGATCACTGCTCGAAGTTCAAAAAAGGGCCGAAGGACTTCTCCGCAACTAAGCCAGCGTACGGTTGTATAATATGGTAAATCATTTTCTCCAATCTCTTCAACAAACTCGCGGAATCGTTGGTGATTCAGCCCAGTGGATCTGATGGAATTAACAACTGATATAGCTAGTTTTAGAACATCAGACATATCCGAATATTTCCCACACAAGGACTGTTGATGAATGTGATACAAAGTAAGACTAATGGTTTTAAACCACCATCATTTTCTACAGCCTTTGACCCAAGAGTAACCACTCCTTTATTTTTACCACATCTATTTTTGCCTCCATCAGTAGTGATAGATTTCAAGTTTTTCCATCAAAGGTTCTTTTTATTAATGGCATTTTCAACTCCCTTAAAAATATCTTCCTCAGTAGTCGTGCCGTAAATACTATCAATATCAAGAGGTTCTTCATACACTGCATACCTTTTATCTACTCCTCGAATAAAAATCAACATCTGAGCATTATCTGACACATCCGTTGAGTTATCCAAGACCAGATAAAACCACTCAAGATGTCCATTTTGGTCAGACAGTTGAGATGATATATTTTCTGCGATATCTTCTACCCTCCAAGCGACTGTGTTTGCTGATAAACTGACAGTTTTAAGTAAATTCACCTTTTCGGGGCACATTCCTTCGGCTACTGCAATTACGCGTTCGGTGAATGGTTTTCCACGTTGCGCAATTTCAAGAGCTACACGAAAACTGGCACGAGCTGCAGCCTCTTGTTCAGTATTCTTTTTTGTGAACAAGGATTGCTGAAATTTCAATCCGCGCTTCAAAGCTTAAAATTTTTCTGTCCGCAAACTTCCTGTATATTTTGAGTAAGTTTGAAAATGTTTCGTTTCATAATGACGTCTAATGTTATATTCTTTGAGAGCGGCTATGGTTTCATTGCAAATCAAACATAGTGCCCCCTTACTGGACTCAATTACGAAATATTGAAAGTTCTATTGATCTTTGAATGTTCTGCATTAACTGACTTTTCGCTCCTTTCCCATACTAGTAAATCACATACAAGAACAACAATTCAAATGTAAATACTGTTTCGAAGATGTCTTTTAAACACGCACAAACACATTTCACGGAGTTACGCAGTACTTTATTTCACAAGACAGCTCACTCCCTTCGCCTTCCCTAGGCGCACTGACTCGCGGTTACGCCGTTAGCCTTTTTATACTCCAATCACTGCCATCTAGAAGTGAGCTTTCTCGAAACAACGACAATATTCGCGAATGTTGAAGTGTTACTGCCCTTTCGAAATAACTACTAGCGCTATCTGTTAGTGATAAAGAGTACTACCACTACATTTTTTCCGCATGTGACCACCGGGTGTCGTCAAGTGTCGCGGTCGTAACAATACAGTACAGTTAGTACACAATAATAATTGAACTAGCGAATTTAGCAAGCGTATGCTCGCTCAGGGAGCGTACTCAGCTACCAGTCTAGAAATTATAGATTATGACAGGAAAATTAAAACGGTTTTGGCCCTTGGAACTGAAGTAAACAGTATGGCCCTTAAGCTGGAAAGTTTGGAGACCCCTGTTCTAAACAATCATTTTTCGAAATGAAAATTGTTGTAAAGTATGATTTTATCTCGAAGAAACCACAGATACTACAGAATTAGATGTTACCGAGGATTATGAAGAAGCAACACAAACGTAAAATGAATAATTTTATTTAATACATAATATGCTAAACCTAACCTAACAGAATACAGAATACAAAAGCTTTCGAACTGAAAATTGTTGTAAAGTATGATTTTATCTCGAAGAAACCACAGATACAACAGATGTAGATTTTACCGAGGATTATGAAGAAGCAACACAAACGTAAAATGAATAATTTTATTTAATACATAATATGCTAAACCTAACCTAACCTAACAGAATACAAAAGCAGGTGTAATGCAAGAGGTGAAGATGTTATAAAATCTATTGTAATCCTTAAATTGACTTCCGAAAAATCCTACTTTCGAATAAATATCCTTCCGAACAATTTTCATATCAAAAAATTTAATTCGAACAATTTTTATTCGAAAAAATGCATTCAAATAACTGACTGTGTATCTCCACGACCAGACGGGGATAATAAAATAACCATCTCCACGTTCGACTGATTAACTGTTGATATACCGAGTTCAATATTCTACTTCCGTTGTACATAATGATGAATGCGCTAGGTAATAAATGATACTACTATATTTTTATACATATATTATTATTTTCATATATATTATATATTAATTTTTTTATTTGCAATCTTTGTGAAATTACCACAATCGGCCAAAAGTTCAATTGTTCAGTATTCCTGAAGATAATGAACAGGGAAACAATGGATATCAGCTGTCCCTGTGAAAGGATTCATGGTCACAACAATAACAGAACAAGATTTTCGTAGTGATAGCGTATAGTAAGTGTTAAATTTGACATTGATTTTTGAATTAGAACAAATTGGTTCCAAAATATTATGTAATAAGCTCCACATTAGAACACTGGCTTTGGGTATGGCGTATCGGATTGCTAGTCTGGGCCAGTGGGCCTCCGACTGACACAGAATGCCATAGCGCCTGCGGTCAGGTTTCGAACACCAGGAAACGAACGTGTATTGTGTATGAGTTCTCGCTCAAACGCTCGAAAACCCTTCTATCTATGAGCAGAAAAGGCCTAAATCTGGTGACAGGACTCCACACAGGACACTGTCATTTAAATGAGCATATACACTTGATGAGCATCGTTGATGACCCAGGTTGTAGTAGATGCGGACAGGCGAACGAAACTGCCTCTCATATCCTTGTAGAATGTCCAGCACCGGCTCTCTTAGGCTAGAACACCTCGGCAGGGCATACATACACGCCATAAGAGACATCAATCCATGCATAAATCTAGCCTTCGGCGCTGCCTTGAGCCTGCTGTCTAGTATCAAGGGGGGCACAATGAACCCAATCAAGCGGCTAAGTGCTCTGGACTTGCCGACTCCGTTTTGATTGATTGATTCATAGAAAATTATGCACCAATGAACAATTTTTCTGAACATAACAAATTAAGTATCGTTTATCCTTATCCAGTTCATAATTCAAGACCATTATTTCATCTATTCTATTATTCGGAACACATTCTCAAATGTATAAGAAATAATTGGCTAAATTCAAAACCCAATCAAATTATGCAGTATTCCAACTTTTACTCAGGAGATGAGGACATTGTCATACTGCTCATACATTAGGAGTAATGGTTTGGGGTGCAATATGCTATGGCAGTAGGTCATCTCTAGTTTTCGTCCAGGGCAATTTAAATGCAGCCAATTACATAACCAACGTGGTGGAAACTGTTGCAGTGCCATATCTTCGGGGGTTAATTAATTCAATTTTGCAGCAGGATAATGCCCGCCCTCATACGGCAAGGGTTACAACGCAGTATTTAGAAGATGCTGATGTGGTGGTGCTTGCAAGGCCTGCACGTTCACCGGATCTCTCGCCGATTGAAAATGGGATATAATCGGTACAAGACTGAGTAGTCTACGCCACCCCCCTCAAAATTCAGATGATCTTCGACTTCGTATCCAAGAAGCTTGGGATGGGATACCTCAAGGCGCCATTATCACCTTGTTCATCAAACTGTACCTTATTGAGTAAATGAGTGCATAAACAATCGCGGTGGGTTCACTCATTATTGAATAACTTTTTTATGTATGTTTTTTTCGCTTCAACATCTAATCATTTACTAGTTACATTAATGTGCCTCTTCTGTAAAAATTTCAATTGATTTGCTTAACTATTACTTGGTGTTGCGTTTTTTATTCAAATCAGTACATATTGATATTTATTCCTTGTTAATTTTTGTACTATTGTAATACTTAAGAACGATACTTTGAAGATACATATCTACGGTAACAACAATATGGGTGTATTCGGTTCTTATGCAATCGCATCATCAATAATAATGTCTTATTTTGCGTTTCTTGCTGTCTACATGTCATACATTTAGAGCGTTAACTGGATCCAAAGTTCGTTTGCAGTTGTACAACGGCTTATATAAAGCTTGGATAAAAACTGTGCGGGCCAATACGTGACGACAGGACACGCGCAACCAATGAGGGCACGAAGAGACAAGTTGATGAACCAATGACGATGTCTTCTATTTGTAGCCCTGGGGTGGCACGCGCCTGCCTTTCCAGACTGATACCGTACCGTGTTGTGTAAAAGCCAACACACTTGCCTCACGGACCGGTGATAAAATATTCACTTTAATACCGCATGAGATTATGAAGCTCTAAATTACAGGTTATAAATATGTCTATATGTTTTTGTACATACAATATATGTAAGAATATGAAAGTCATTTGATTCTTATTCTCAAATCAGTCAAATCCAAAGATTCAATAATCCTGAAAGTAAAATTTGCTTGTTTCGTTTTCCGTTTGTCTGTGGATATTGTATCTAGGTGTTACGTTTTTCTTTTTGTCATATGGATTTTACAGATCTCCTTTTTATGGGCGCGGTAGCACCGTTTTGAATGATACTCAGTTTTTCGAATGGAATTATAGTATTTCAATGGGTCATGATGACAACCGTGTTTTTCTGGTTATAAATATATCCACACGCATATACAGTGTGTCCACGTTAAGGACTTACCACCCCTGTAACTTTTGTATTTTTTGACGGATTTTGATATACATTTTTTTGTTAGGTTGGTATTCAAAATAAGTATTAAACTGGATTTTATTGGCACAAATTTCAGAAAGTATTATTAGGGATTTTTTTAGAGAGAAAACAGATAACGGATTCGTATTTAGGATAACGTTAAGCTTATCTGTACCGCTTTTTTCAGTGTTCTAAAATACAGGCTGTCCAAGAAAAGAATATGTAGGAGTTATTTGGATTTTAGAAATTCATAATGTAAATTCCTACTAGTATCTATGAAGTTTGAATAGGAATTATCATTGAAATAATCAAGAAACATTAATTTGATTTTTTATTACATCACTTATAATGATTTAAAGCATTATGAAAACCAATTAAAAGGTTGACCACTCGCACAATTTCCACTTTTCCTTGCATTATATCATTTGATTACAAGTCGGTGAAAAAGCTTAGTGTGCTGTGAAAACAAAAAATGTTATCTTAGTTGAAAACTGTCAGTCAATAATAATTAAGTAGTTTGTAGTATTGTTATCACTTTTCCAACTAAGCAAAAGGTATAAAGAATGTCTTATTCTTTACAAGAAAAAGTGGAAATAATAAGATCAGATGGTGATGGAACACTTTCTTTTCGTGAAGCAGCTATTGAGTTTAACCAACGACATTCAGAAAGTAGTATTAACCATGTGACAGTTGGAAATATTAACAAATTTTTCGACCAACATGGCAACAGTTGAGAGAGTTCCAAACCAGCGTCGTGATCGGGAGCGTAGAGGAAACCAAATGATTCTCAATTATTTTAATGATAATCCACATTCAAGTCTTAGGAATGCTAGTAGAAATTTGAATATTTCTAGAAGCCAAATCTGAAAATGTTCGAAGAAAAGCGGCAAGAAACCTATCAAGCCAAAATTAACTTCATATACTTGAACCTGGAAATGCTGAAGCAAGATTGGATTCTGTTTATGGCTGCAAGGTATGTACCTAGAAAATCCTGAATTTTTAAAGAGGCTAAATTTACCACCAACGGGATTGTATCATCACAAAATATCAGAATGTGGAGCGAGCATAATCTAAACTGGGTAATTAAGTTTAAGAGACAATACTCCTCAAAAGGTAAATGTTTTCTGTGGCATTTTAAATAAAAGGATTATTGGGACATACTTTTTTTATGAAAACTTAAATGCTGCTACCTTTCTTAGATTTCAACAAAATAAGTTTACCGATACACTTGATGACCTTCCTCTACAATGTATACTTCTAACTTGATGGAGCACCTATCCATAACGCTGTTAATGTGACACAGTGGTTAAATGATAGTTTTCCTAATCATCGGATCGGACGTAGTAGTTCTTTCATTCGTTGGCCACCGAGATCCTCAAACATTACGCCGCTTGATTCCTTTCTTTAGGGGACAATAAAAAAGTGTATGCTACAAGGCCTCAGAACCGAGACGAACTGATAGCATTAGAGAAGAATAATCGGCGAAGAATTGACAAGTGTAAAAGGGAATTCGGTAGATAGTGGAAATTACAAAAACTTTACTTTTTTACAAATTTCTCATTTGTTAATTTAACGATAAATTTGTTTAATAATTTGTATTAGTGTCAAATCAAGTAATTTTTCTTTTCTTGGACATCCTGTATTTCAGAACACTGAAAATTGGTACAGGTAAGTTTAACGTTATCCTAAATAGGAACCCGTCATTTGTTTTTTTATAAAAAAATCCTTGATAATACTTATTTCTGAAATTTAAGCCGCAATAAGAGTGGTCGTAGGAGGCCATGATTACAGCTCAAAAACAACTAGTTTGATGCAAATATTCATACCAACCTAACAAAACAAAGTTTATCACTTGCAAAAGTGTTTGAACTTCTCATTTTGAGATTCAAGGGACGTCATCCAAGTGTAAAGATACCTACTATTTTCTGTGTTCACTCTGTGATGTAATGGGACGTGTCTTAGTGATTATTTTTCTCATAGTTACGTGTTGTAATAAATAATCGGGAAATATTTCGTGTGCCCGAAGACGTGGTTGCATCTCGTAAGTTTTATACAATATTTCAAAAATATTTTCTACTGGAACTAATCAGTTTGCAGTTTTTTGCATGTCAGACTCGCAGGACTTAGATTGCACGCCCCCTGAAGTGGCTGAACCTGCTTCAGAAGTGAAGAAGAACAATCTAGTAGCACAATATTTGCAGCTTTGGCTGCAAAAGACTTTCCACTGCCTAGCAAAAACTTTTCTTATTAAACCAATGATATAATTAGACACTTTAGCTTCTATGCAACCTGCAAAATATGGTCATTTTGATAACGTTTGAAAAAAAAACATGAATAGAACAACTATTAACTATTCTCTCGTTACACTAGGTCAAAAATGGCATTAATTTATCTAACTATACTTGATTGCTGTCTACAGATAACCCAAAAATTGCAGAAAATCTATTTTCGTACAAGTCTACGTGATTTTCTTGACTTCATTAACATTCATTTTCCTCCAACAGATAAGTCAGGATCCGCCCCTGGTAAAAATAATGAGCATGGTAGAAGGACATATAATAATAATTATCTAGTTAAGTATCATAACTAATCCATGTAATACCGGTTCTATCGAAATGTATTATTAGAGTCACTATTCAAAGGTTATCGATTGGAGTAACCGTTTTGGCAACCGATGGAATGCATCGTTTAATTCAGTCCAGTTATAATTTCCTTAATGAGGCTTATTCTAAATGTGTTATAATATAGATGAAGGATTCGCGTAATATAAGAAACGAATTCGTGCATTAATCTCAAAATAATAGGAAGAAGACCCTTAATTTAGCAGATGCAGACAGTTATCTACTTCCCTAATCAGTCGATTAGACAGAGACCAAACATGTCAATGCAATTCGTTACTTTGATAGCATCAAACTACACAACGTTGTGTGAACAAACAGTGAACTGGTGTGTGGCAGATTGCAGTACAAGTGGGTAGGAACAACAAAGCTTGCCATGGCCAATAGCAGGGGCAGTACAGGACGATCCTTTTCACGCACACGCTGAAACTGAAAACTGAAGAGCGACACACGAGTCATCATCGGACGCTTGGCGGTCCCAACAACCAGTAGCTACATACCGTGTTCGTCACACGTCGTTACGCCACCTTACTGTAACACTCGTTTCTTTTGAGCTCCGCGACCTGTGAATCATTCGTCATCAGGATCTTTGGTTTGATGGTGCACCACCAAGGATACCTATAGTCATCAAGCTGAAGCTGCAGGTAAATAGACGAAATTTACTTTCAAAACGTTTGCTTGCACATCATTGTAGCTCTCATATGGTGTTTCCAAAATTTAAAAAAATGTAGGGTCATTTTAATTGCTTTTTGTTTTTACGATTAATATGCATCACGTTCACTAAGAATCTGCTATACAATTTTAGCAACAAATAATGGAGTACCTACCCAATTCATTCTGCATGTATATCTATTCATTCAAAAAAATCAAATGTCGCTCTTTCCCATCTTCCAGAACATAAGAATAAGAATAAGAATAAGAAATTTATTTATCCGTTAAAATATACATTTTGTGGACAGGTCAAGATAAATGCATATACATTAAAAGATTAAGCTAATAAATTACTAAATAAGTACTATCACATGTTAAAACACTTAACATTAAAAAAATCTTTAACAGAGTAAAAGCAATTTTCCAAAAGGAATTTTTTAATTTTTGTTTTGAATACTGAAATTTTATTAATTGATCGAATATCACTAGGCAATTCATTAAAGAGGGCAAGACCAAGTTTATTGCTTACTTTTAATTTAGTTTTTGGATGTACGAGTTTGTCACAACCTCTCGTTGAGTAAGAGTGATAATCTGAATGAGTGGTGTATTCATTTAAGTGGAGTTTCACATCCATAAGGTGTTCATAAACAATTAGTGAAAATAATGACATTAGTTTTAATTCTTTAAAAACAGACTCGCAATGAGTTTCTTGTTTTAAACCTTTAATAGCTCTTACGGCCGCTTTTTGTAATATGAAAATTTTTCTAAATGAGTATGAGCAGCGTTGCTCCATGTTATGAGACCATACGACATTATGGAGTGAAACAGACTATAGTAAGTTACAAGGGCCACCTCCTCGCCAGCAATTCTGTACATTCTTTTAGTTGCGTAAACCGCCCGAGCTAATTTCTTACTAAGATAGGTAATGTGGTGTGACCAGTTTAAAGAACTATCTATCACAACACCAAGAAACTTAACAGAACCAAAAGAGTTAGACCGACACTGAAAATTAAGTATTTGAGTTTTTGCTTCATTAAAAAAAGTTCGTTTGAATTAAACCAGGTGGATGCCGAGGTGACAACACTGTTATGATCAATGTCATTGAATGATTTACCCTTAATTAAAAAGTTTGAGTCATCTGCAAAAAGCAAAGAAAGACATTTATTTGAAGAAATAATATTTGGTGAGTCGTTAATATATAGTAAAAAAAAGAAGTGGCCCCAAAATAGAACCTTGGGGCACACCCCGTAGTATCGGCATTTCAGTTCCCGGTTTACCTAAGTGATATATCGTTTGTGTTCGGTCTCTTAGGTAAGATGATAAAAGTTGAGAAACAATGCCGCCCCGTATTTCAAGATAATCAAACTTGTTTATCAAAATGGCGTGTGAAACACAATCGAATGCTTTAGTCAGGTCCGCAAAAACACCAACGCAACACTCCCCCTCTTCAAAGGCCTCAGCAACAAAGCTCATAAGGCGCAGTATTGCATCGGTGGTTCTGCATCCCTTCCTAAAGCCATATTGATTGTTTGATAATAATTGATGCTTAATCAAGAAAAGTTGTAAATTATCAAAAATGTATTTTTCCAATATTTTTGAGAATATAGGCAGAATGGATATTGGTCGGTAATTATCTGGGTCGTTTCCATCACCCTTTTTAAAAATTGCAAAAACTTTGGCTTTTTTTAAGGCGCTTGGAAGTTCACCCTGTAAAATACAAGTATTAAAAACTTCGGCTAGGGGTTCCGCAATGTGCTCACAACAGTCTTTAATAAGTTTAATATTCAAATCATGAATATCGCAGGATTTTTTATTTTTAAATGATTTAATTATTTTTATGACATCAAAACTAGTTATTGGGTTCAAGAAAAAAGTTGAGTTACAGTTGTTAATAAGAAAAGTTTGAGAAACTTGTTTGTTTAGAGAGCTTACAATTTTATTAGCATTACCAGTGAAAGCCAGATTAAATTGATCAGCTGTTATTTTTTCACCATAAGTGTTAGACTTAGACGTTCGGCCGGTTTCAAAATTTATTGTTTGCCAAATACTTTTTTTTTGTTGTCGGAAGATGAAATTCTTTGTGAATGGAAATTTACCTCAGTGTTATGAAGTAAACAATTATATTTTTGTTGATATTTTTTATTTCATTTTTTTTATTCTCAGTTGGATTTTGTCGATAACATTCTTTTAGCAATAAAATAGTGTTTTTTAATTTAACTAACTCAGGTGTATTTTTAAACTTATCAACTTTTTTATTAGGGTATTTTTTTTCGACGAGCGGAAAACAATATTCATAGTGATGATTAAATATATTCAGAAGATTATTCATCTTGTCATTTGACGATAACGCTGAGTCAACGGATTCCCATTGCTCATATAAATAAAGTTGATGAACAATTTGTTAATAATGAACTATAAAAGAGTTTAAACTGTGATGCACTATAAATAAGAAATATTCACCCTTATCCAGTAAAAATACTGAGGACCTTTCGGCTACCAAGTAGCCATCATCAGAGTAAACTAAATTATAAATCAAAATCTGTTTAAATACTATTTGGGGATAATAATGCAAACAAGGGGTTACCCTCACCTGGAGATGAATCGGAATTTAATAAATTACTTTTTCGTTTATACATTCCCATCACTAGATATTTGTCCCGACTGTGTTCTAAAAGTGATAAACTTTCTTGAAAAACGGTGCGACCTATATTCAAAATATGTTCGGCTAACGCTGATTTTTAACCATTATTTTTCTTTATATAGGCAAAATGTTCTTTATACCGAGTTAGAATGTTGCTCTTAATTTGACTCACATAACATTTCAAAACGACACACAATCGACTTTATCATGTTTCCTAAACTGTTTTTAGCTTGTCCTGACATCTATAAATTGGTTGTATTGCAAATTTAGAAAACAAATTATGTAATTTATTAATTACTACAGGTATTTGTATTTGATCTACTTGATTAGTTGATTGCAATTTCCATTGTTGTTTAGAAATTAAATTATTGATCAAAGATTTGTCAAAACCATTGTCCAACGCTATTTTCGGAAGTTTCTCAATTTCGTTGTTATACTTTTGCTAGCTCAAGGAAACGTTCAATAATCTGTAAACAAGACTATTAAATAGAGCTATCTTATATTTAAATGATGTAGCTGAATCCGCCGGAGTAGGTATCTAAAAACTGACGGAATACGTGTTCACGATGGATCCTCTCCTGGATGATCTCCAAAATAAGTGGATACTTATCTGTCGGCCTTTGAGTACTACCTACTGGTAGCTCAGTTGTAGAAGCATCGATCTTCTTCTAATCACTGTGGCTTACGGTCGCGGGTTCGAGTCCAGCAATTGCGGAATTATTATTAACAAAAAAAAGCTACCTACTACTATCTTATGGGATGTTACAGACCCATAAGGTGTCCATAAAAACTTTCAACCATCACCTCCCAACAAAAAAAAAACTACCGACTGTAAAATTATTTTCATTACACAGTATCTAACAAAAATTTCCTAAAACCACAAATATTCGAATGAAGAAAATTAATAAATACTTTAACATTTACAAGTTTCTACAAAAAGCATCAAATTAATCAATTATAAATTTAAACTGGTTTTTACTTGTTGGAAATCGATTATGTTACAAACGAATACTACACTGAATAATACACTGTAGAAAATTCCAAAATAAAGTTTTATTATAAAAATAAAGGAAAACACATGTTTCGACACACAGGAGCTTCTTCAGGTGGACAATAGTACTTACACACAGTAGCGTAGCTAATTCCTGCTCCGCCCACCGTATATAAACTCTTTCGCCCCTTCCTCTTTCTAAAAAAAAAAATTTTACTAAAAATAATCAACATATTTTTATTATTAAGAATAATTTGTTATTTACACGTAATTAATAGTACATCTTATAATATATTATATACCAATAAGTATTTTTGCAACACTCGAAATTAACATGCTCATTTTCACGTGCACCTCCCCTGCACCGCCGGGGTTGCGGGGGCGTTATCTACGCCACTGCTTATACATGAAGAGAAAATACCAAAGGGGACTTAATTAATGGGAATTTAGATTGCTCACAGCTATTTACGGATCACAAGAAAACAGGTTGCTTATACTAAGGGATTAAAGTCTAAAGACTAGTTTACCACAATGTTTTCTACCGGATTATTGCGTAAACGATTGCTGTGCTTATATTTATTAATTCAGAATTTTTGTGTATTTAAAAGTCTACCTTAATTTTAACATGTAAGATTTCAAAATTTTGATCAAAGATTGGTGGCCTTTCTCTGACAAATGTTTGGAATAATGGGTCAAGTTTCTCATTCCTATAACTCATAAAAGGGTCAACTACTCTACTAGTAGTCGAGGAAATAAAGCATTCCACCTTCTTCCAAAACTGGCGCAGTGTAATGGATCGACTTGCGGTCTTCTGCATTCGATTCAGAACTCGACTTGGTTTCTCGGGGTCTTTTTGGGTCGCTGAATACGAATTTGCTATCAAAAAATTCCCTGAGATCTCCTTGGACTTTCCCCAAGGTTTGCGGGAGTCCTGACACCCTGAATATGAATGAATTTCATTAAAAAATATTTTTAATGCTTGTTAACTGTTCGAGATGTGATATAAAGGTAGCTAATGATGATAACGACATGCAAAAACTTTCCTGGTACCCGGAGACCGAATTTCTACGTCATCTTCTAGGAATTTGTTAATTTTTCTTAGTAATATGTAACAAATTCTGGTAGATATGCAGGACCCCAGAGACCCTGAAACACCCCCAGATAATTTGTAGAACATTGTGAGTGTCATAATCGTTATCGGTGACTTCGAAAACCCCCGAGAATCAGAATTTGTTACATATTATTAATTATTATGAAGAATAATTAAAAAATTCCCAGAAGATGACATAGATATCGGGTCTCCGAGTGGGCGGCATCAAACTCGGCACATCCTAATCTTTTAATCCTAATGCATTTTAAATTATATTTGTACAACTAAAAACTCGGCATAAAGTTGTTGCAGGTACCTAACCCCTGTAACAGGTACCTAATAAGGCCCCTCAATATTTTGTTTTGTAGGTATGTCAGTTTTCATAAGTACATAGTCATTTCTAGTGTAAGGTTGATGTACTGGAGGTGCATCAAAGATAAATGTAAAGCAAATTTTCATACTTTAGGTGAGTCAATAAGTCGAGTTATAACAAACCTGAGTGTAAATCATAATCATGAACCAGAACTAACAAATGTGTTGCAAAGACAAGTTTTAAGTCATTGTTTGAAGAGAAAAGCCGAAAGTGATATAGCAGAAAAACCTTCCAAAATGATTAGAATGGAGCTAGCTAAAAATGATGTGTCTTTGAACAATTTGACAATAAGTGATCTACAATGTGCTAGGAGAAACATTTACACTGCACGTCGAAAATTGTTGACAGCTTTGCCAAACCACTATCGGAGGTTCATGAAGCTTTGAATGTGAATCAAAAATTATTTATATGGACGGTACATTTTTTTTACTGCACAAAATATTTCACACAAATGTTTACGATATAAGGTTTTTTTTAACGGCCATTATATACCATTAGTTTTTTGTTTATTAAAAGGCAAAAGTGAAAAAACATATAGGTTTTGCATATCAAAAATCAAAGAGTGTTGTGATTATATAAAAATCGAATTTGTTCCAGAAGAAATAGTAACAGATTTTAAGATATCTATAATGCAGTGCAGAAATTTATCCACATGCTAGGTTTATCAAAAGATTACTAAGACAAAAATTCTGAGATTGGAAAGTGGCTCTATTATTATTGTTTTGGTCTTTTTTTTTGGAATCAATGGACGTAGACGATTTTTTTTTCTGAGCTTTACGAACTTAAGCCAATAGATAAAAGACTTGAAAAATTTTCTGATAACCTTCTCGTAAATTATTTGACAGATAATTCAAAATTTCCACCACATATATGGGCTGACGCCTCTGCTGCATTGAATAAAACAACCAATGCTTGCGAATCGTTTCATTGCCATTTCAATGCATCCATGTACCAAACGCATCCTTCTTTATTTATTTTTGTAGACGCACTGAAATCTATATATCTATATCAAATGCAACAGTGTTAACGAAATTCATAAATTTAAAAATATAGCCACCAAGAAACGTCATAATTTTGTTAATTGAAAAATTATAGAATATAAAATAGTAAGTTGTCCAAACTGCAATATGTTAAAATAATATCACATTATTATGCAATTAATTAAAATAGTACAGTGTAAATATAATTTCGAATATGTTCTTCCTATGTACTATGTATATTTTAAATTAATAAATTTTGTTTTAATACTACATCAGTCTATTTCTTGCAAGCAGAGGGAGGTATTATTATTCTTGTGCCGAGTTTAAACATTTTAAAAGTGAATCTTTTAATCTCTGTGTCGAGCTTGACTATTTTTATTTCGTATACCTGAGACATGTGCCGAGTTTGTATTACCCCCTCCGAGTACCACCAGGTATTACAGGAGAGTTTTTGAATCTCTTTATCATCATTAGCTACCTTTATATCACATCTCGAACAGTTAACAAACATTTAAAAAAATCGGTTGTCTGTAAAGTCGGTTTACTGACGATAGTTGAACGTGACAACGTCATAAGAAAATACTGATGGAATGGTTTCATTTTTCAAAAGAAAATTTTAATTTTATTTGTTTGATAGATATTTTGTATGAATATAGAGAAGGAGGTAAATGGAAATCACAATTGAATTGATCAAGTTACATATATTTGTACGCATAAATAGAATTATGTCAATTTAGCTTTTAAAAAGCCCGCCTCAATGTGTTTGATATAGGAGAAAATTGTTCCCTTTGACGGCTGGCTGGTCCTACCTGTCATTTCAGACACGTTGTTATGATATGTGGAAGATTTAACATTTATGTCTCAAGTTTTTGAAATCATAGCTACTCTCGATAATTATTTCGATCGAATAGTAAAGCAATTGATTTTTTACTCATCGTGAAACAGTTCTGTTAACTTATTGTTATAGTTTTGTCAATTATAGCATAACCTACAATCGCTGCACTAGTGGACCGATGCTATTTATTTTAATGATGAAAGCACGAATATTCGACAAATATCACTGAACATATATTTAATATCGAAAGAATCATTACCTTTATCGCCGCAATTATCGTTGCTATAAACAATTGACACCACATTCACTTTTCACTGCACTTACGAAAACATGTAAATGTATTATTGTATAGCAGCTGTCCACGCCCATCGCATCGGTCACTCAAGTAGGAGAGCTCGCTTGCACTTCAAGCCTTAAATGGAACGCCTCAGAGCGAGGTAACGCACAGCCGGTCAGAGCGAGGTAACGGCAAATGAGTCATGTTTTCTCGTGCGTGCAGCCGGCTCCATCGAATTATAAGACGTTGTCACGTCAAAAATTATTTTTTAATGAAAATCACCCATATCCAGATTGATGAATTTCTGGTAAATATGTTGCCTCCAATCATATTATTATCATTATTAGTAAGAAGGGCTCTGTACTTCTCTAAATTAAACTAAATTATTTATATCTCAATGTAATGAACTTGGCAAATAAAGAATATGAATATGAATACGTTTTATCTTTTTTTTTGCAATTTGACACTTTTTCTTATAAAATTTTACTTACATGATATTGACAACACTAATACTTGAAATTCAAACTGAAAAATCAGGTTATGAAAGTTGCGGCGGGGGCCCAAGGCTTGCACTGCCATGACTTCATTTGGTTCTACGTCTCAGCACAACAATATTTGTTACTAAACGTATCTAAAAATATGACAGATTTCATGACACACGTGTCTCAATCAGCCATGACTAAGTATTGAATTTGCAAAATCAACCTAACAAGAAATCACATATAAATGATAAATGTAATTGGATACTTGTTTACAGAATTTTGGGTGCATATTTTAAGATGTAAACGAGATAGGGTTCGAACAATGCCATTTAATTTGTAAGTTTAAAAGAACGCCGTATATTTATTCCACCTGTGTTTCATTCATTCTAGCACGTTAGCCCGTATCTGCTTGCACCCTTCACTTTGCCGGCGTGTAGACATGACATTACGTCAAGAAAAAATATTCACGAACACTTGCAAATACGTTCGTGTAAATTCCACGTTGACATTATGTAAATGTAAATCCTCTCGCTATTTACTTCACTTGGTGGTTGTTAACGAAGATTCCTTTTTTAACTTTTATAGTGCCAGGTGGCTTGGATGCAATTTATAACTACATAATGTTCCAGTGTTGCCACTGTATAGAAGGTAAACTTAGAAAACAGATTCCAGAATCGACAAAGATTTTCGTTTGCGCTTATTATTTCCCCCACTATGCGTAGTGTAAGGGAATTATATTGTAATTGGTCTAACAAAGTTTCAGGATTTTTGCGAAAATATTAATTTTAAGTCTTCCTGAATCCATCTAGATTATATTTGAGATGATGTCTCTGTGTGGGTATGTGCTTGTGTAACCAATACCCTCTACAGTGGAAGGCCTGAGTGCTAGATAGTGACGTCACTAGTCAGAGGCTATGTTGCAGCTGTCACCCCTAGGTAACAGCATTCGAATCGAAGGTTACTTGCTGCAATACCGACAATAAAACAAAATTTTATTTATTCTTTAGGACATACAAACATCCAAACAGGATATCCTGTTTGACAGGGGCCGGTGACTAGATGTGACCTGAGTCCTTCGTTGCATCACATTTGCTTTTATTAAAGTAATGTGTCTTCTAATGAATCAGTTTGAAAATTTCCTAACAATATGTAATTTAAATTAAGCTCATTACAACAATACAAAATTATTTATAAAATTTCGTGAACTTTATGTGACCTGGCCATGCAGTATGTGTCGATGTTGTTAATTTGTTTAAGACCTCCCACGTATCTAAGCAATTTAATAAATTTCTTAAAAACTTGATTTTCGAATCATCCTCTAAGTTACCTTTGAAGATAGGTTGCTGAAATTATCCCTTAATCTTTGCCTTTTGAGGGGGGGGTTTTTCATATAATATTTATAAACTGGGCTGTGGATTTGGAAAGCTCTGTGTTTGAACCAAATTAAAGTATAGTCTGTATAAGATATTCATGGAATACCTCAAAGGCTACTTTAACATTCTGACGTTCCAAATTTGTAGGATAGAATGCTCTCAAATTCAAAGAATATCAAAATTTTAACAATTTATCATGTTTTAGTTCTTGCATATTTAACAGCATAAAATGAAGAAACGGCTTCGTGTCTCGAGTCGAAGTTGGGATTTTGAATAATTTGATTGGCTTTCGAATTTAACCAATATTTCTTCATACATTTGAGAATGTGAACCGAATCTAATAGATAAAATAATGGTCTTGAATTATCAAAAGGATGAGGAGACAGGATACTTAATTTGTTATGTTTAGGAAAATTGTTCATGGCTTTGAGTGCATTATTGTCTTCACATATAATACAGAATATTTTGAATCCAATTCGTTTTAATTTCAAGATAATTGACAAAATTTACACTTACTACGGTACTATAACAAAAATGTTGTTCTATTATTGTTGTTAGCATGAAATCTTCCACAGAAACAGCCGATATCCATTGTTTCAGCAGTTCATTATTAGGAAAACTAAGCATTTGAACTTTTGGTTCATTGTTGTAATTTTCCTTACAGCCACGAGCACAACATTAATTCGGCATTCGTAATCAACTTACAGACGTCAGTAAGCTGTACGTACAACACAAAATGCGGTAAGAATCAACATTAACATTCACTGCGGAAGCCATTTTCCAACGAACTTTATTCAATCACAACACTCTTATACATGCTTATTTACAGGTAAAAATAAGTTCAAATCACGAGGACCAGGTGCAACATATAATTTTTCACAAGATTTAAGACTGTTAATTCAAATATTTATCATCTGTAACATAAACCGGCTATGCTCTTTTTAGACAAAACGATACTTTCGTATGATACGTCTATTTTCAAAGCCTCTTGTTGATGAACTTTCGCACTAAGCGTTCAAACTTCCTACTATACAGAGTTTTTCCTGAGTAGACTGAACATTTTATATGAACATTGGGTCTAGGGTGTTTCCGTTCCGATCTACATGGTGTTAAAGATTCAAAAAAATTGAATTTTCCTAATATGTCGGAAGCCACATAAGATGTTTTCCTCCAATTTTGCTCATATGCCCAGATCCTACTGAGTAGTAGGCTGTAACAAGCCTCCGATGGAACCACTCTGGAGCAGCAACGTTGAACCCAGATATCATAATCGCGACTCCTCTGTTCTCACGGTGCTATACGATTTTGGAAGAAAACTGGCATCTTGGAGTGGAGCTGATCACAATAGACTTCATAGTCTGAATGGCGTGACCCAGAGAACCGTAAGGACTCTGGGTGGTGTCTTTAGGGGACCCAATTGGTTCAAACAATAACTAGGATGTCGGCCAGTACGCAAGGCATATGCCCAAAGTTTTAAGACTAGATAGTTGGCGCGAATACCGTTGAGATTTTCAACGGACTGCTCTGCTCAATAGCTGGGAAACGGCCTAAGCAATGACAATCGATTTTGATGCAAGTGAATTTCGAGCATCATAGCTAATTGGGTCAATATTTCAAGTGAATAGCATTTACCATTTGTCGCTACACGAAGACGTATATTGTCAGAGATAGTGATGAACACTTTGCCGGTTTGATAATCAGGCACTGCTTTTCAGTCATCAAGGATCTATTCCAAAATTATGGCACAAATATTGGCATTGCAATTATTATTATTTCCTTTATAGAATCGTATATTTCTTATAATATATAGTTTGGGTGTGAAACCAAGTGACCATGAGAGTCTTGTAATTGCTCAGCTCCAATTTAAACTCGTACGAACGAATATAATTGGTAATTGGGCGGCTCTGCAAGTAAATGTCAAACAAGAGTATGATGTCTTGTCAGAAAAATGGAAATGATTCATATATTGGATGGCTCTTTCAATGTATGTATTTACAAACACAAATTTATGCAATTACTAAGTAAATTTAATCGTTAACCACAAACTCCGATGATTATAGTGATTTGATTGTAGCTAATGAAATATCGATAATAAAATGAGAGGTTGTCGAGCGGCTACCTGTCTCAGAGATCAAAACGAATGCGGTCTATAAATAATTCAATTATTGAAATGTCGTTACGGTAGACCGTAGGTATACATGGGTACCATGGGTGGCTTCATTAGGAACATTGTTTTCATAATCGTCTTGATAATTCTAGTTATAATGATGCGCATTCCTCTCTCGGATATAAATTATCCAAATTATTAGGAGTATCCGAGATAATTAGCCGGCACCCCGCTGAACAGGCGAAGCTTTTATTAGCTGTTTTATGTGTGTTTTGCTCGTTTATTGATAAGCCTGTTTCGAATGCATATCAATGATTTTATTTTAAAATATTAATTGATTAAGTTCCCACAAATAAGTGTCACGGAATCGAAATGGATGACACGGTTACTTAGCTATAAATTTGAAGAACTATCAAAATTCTGAGGTTGAGTTGAATAAGATTGAATATATAGATAAGTTGTTACAGTTATTATTAACATCATAACTTAGACCAATCATTTCGAAATATTGGCACATAAACTGTGACATACTTTCCCCCATATATAGTCTAGGAGTCAGAGCGATATTGATGGTCTGAACATTAACCCGATGGCACTATGGTTTATCGTTAGAAGACGGTTCAATGACCAATTCATCTCACAGACCGAATTTTCTCCGGCTGCTAGATCTCGAGATACAGCCTCCGGAAATTGTTTATTTTTTGACTGTAGGTTAACCTATTTCAAGTTGCGGTTACTTGAAAAGCATGCCATTCTTATACACATCCACCATGTGCCATCATTTTTTGTCGTGTCATTTTATCAGACTGACCAGTTAAAATTGAACCGAAAATGGACTGCAAGTTAACCCTCCCAAACCTGGTGGAAAATGTTCATTGGTGTTGACAATTGTTAAGATACTCTATACCATCGGTCCATTTCCGAGTATATGGCCATTATTGGGACCAAAATAAAGATTTAAAATTATTGCCGTCACTCCTTGCCTATTTCAATCCCCAAAACCCACTAAAACCATCCCTCAAAAAACAATGAATAATAAATCTTTATTTGACCTCCAATAAACTTATTCAACATGGTGCCATCATGTTTCCTTGTAATCCGCAAGGTGTATCCACAACATGTGAAAAAAAACATTTTTGGTGCAAATAATGGCCAATTACTAGGAAATGAACCGACAACTTTTGATGGCATAGGGTATCTTAACAATTGCCAACACCAATTAACATTTTCCACCAGGTTTGGGAGGGTTAACTTGCAGTCCATTTTCGGTCCAATTTTAACTGATCAGCCTGATAAACGGACACGATAAAAAATGATGGCACCTGGTGGATGTGTATAAGAATGGCATGCTTTTCAAGTAACCGCATCTTGAAAAGGGTTAACTTCCAGTCAAAAAATAAACAATTTGCGGAGGCTGTATCTCAAGATCTAGCAGTAGTACCGTCCTTTAACGATAAACCATCGTGCCATCGAGTTAATGTTCAGACCATCAATATCGCTCTTGCTCCTAGACTAATAGAACACCATATATGCTGTAATATTTATAGGAAAAGTTCTATTTGACAGTGCTTTCGAAAAATATACACTTATAACAGTAATGCATGCTCTCCTAAACTTCACGAACTTATTGAAAATCATGAAGATAATGCCCCTATACGACCTGTAATATCCTACATTAATAGTCCAACACGATGACGTTGCAGTCAAATTAAATAGGAAATTCAGAGAATCTACTAATTTTAAGCCTAAATTCACTGTAAAAAACTCACTCGAATTGTCTGACCTAGTCAAAAAACACCATATACAACTTAATGGTTTTCTAGTTTCTCTTGATGTTTCCAATATGTTTTCAAATGTTCCAACTACAGAATGTGGTAGAATATTAACCCTTTGATGCATAACGAATAGGAACATGAGTTTGACCTATGATTTAGTCAAAACTATTGTCAGTTTAATAATAAATTTAATGAGTCTAATATTACTAGTACATTAGCAAAAAATCACATTCAATTTTGGTATAGATATGTAGATGATCTTTCTTCAAAGGCACATCTAAACAATTGAATTCCTTTCTTTCATGTATTAACCAGCTTTATCCAAAAACTAAATTTTACGTTAGATGAGAGATACAATTTTTTAGTCTTAATACGTGACCATAATAGAATAATATTCAGCATTTACGAGGGCAGGGTGAAAATTCTCTGAAAAATAAAATAGATGGCGCCACAATCGAAAATGCTATGTGAAATTTGTGATGTACCATCTGACTGATATGTCATTGAGTTCTGTTTTGACACCCATCGAAAGCGAGCAACCCTGAAAATGTTTGTAAACATGAGAAAAAGAGAATTTCGCGTCCTGATTAAGCATTATTTGTTGCGTGGAAAAAACATTACGCAATATAAAGCATTGCTTTTCAAACATTATGGGGACTCTTAACTATCGATTGAATCGATTCACAAGTGGTTTAATGATTTTCGTCTTGGTAGTATGACCACAAAGGATGCCGAACGTTCCGGTCATCCAATTGAGGTTATAACGCCAGAAACGTCGCTAAAATCCATGGTATGATATTGGACGATCGGCGAGTTAAAGTGTGCGAGATTGCTGAGACTATGGGCATCTCAACCGATCGGGTACTAGACATTTTGCATAAATTTATGAATATGAGAAAGCTATCTACTAGACGTATATTGGGTACCGCACTTTCTCTCTGTTGACGACAAGCGCGACCGTGTAACTTCAAAGGAGTGTTTAGGCGATGTTCAAGCCTGACTTCTTGAGACGTTTCGTAACCGTGAACGAAACATGGATCCATCACAACACACCAGACACCAAAGAACAGTGGAAACATTGGACTTGTCCTGGTGAATCGAAGCCGAAAAGGCCAATGTGGGTTTATCGGGCAACAAAGTCATGGCGACAGTTTTTTGGGATGAACACGGTATCGTCCATATGGGTTATTTTGAAAAGGGCGAAACGATGACCGACATATATTATGCACGGCTTTTGAATGGATTCGACGCCGATTTGAAGCGAAACCGGCCGCATTTGGCAAAGAAAAATGTGCTTTCCCCCCAGGACAACGCACCGGCACAAAGGTTCGCAGTCGCAATGCCGAAATCGCATGAATTGCCCTACAAATTGGTTCATCATCCACCATATTCTTTGGCCCCCTGCGATTTTTATCCATTTCCAAAGAAATGGCTCGGAGGAAAAAGATTTGGCTCCAAAGATGAGGTCATCGCTTATGTATTTTATACATATATTATATTTGGACAAAATGGCTTTCAATTTTTGCTTGCACTAGGTACATAATATATATTAATATCCCGGGGTAGATAAGATTCCATAATGATATTGATGACATCCTCTATTTTATAATCATTATCAATATTTTAATGTGTGAAATTGGGTAAGTTGTTTGTGCTTAAAGAAAAAAGAAATTATTTTGTTTTATATACATTTATTATCAAAAGTTCATGTTGAAATCGGTTCTTTATAATTTTCATTTTACACTCCACCATTAATTTTAGATCTTTCCATGCGATGTTTTTATAAATATTATCAGTATGATCCGCATATGATAATATACATAATATAAAGTAATGGTCCCAGCCATTCGCCTTGCGGAACGCCACACTCAACGATCTGAAGTCACTAGCTGTATTATTCACTTAGTGCAATGTTTCCTGCCATATTCTAAGGCAAATTATTTTAAGAGTACTTAGGAGTTTAGTCTGGCCTACTGTATCAAAACCTTTGGGAAAATCTATAAAAGCAACTAAAAATGTTTTCTTTATTAAGTGCATTGTACGTTTCTTTCGTTACATTACTATACCATCATTGATAATATTGTCATTGTACGTTTTCGTAGATTTTGCGGAGTAATTGGCCACTTCTTCACTAAAATTTTTGATGCATGTTATTAGAGATATATAAACTGCATGAACATTTTCATGGAAATTCAATATATTTGAACTTAAATAAAATCACCAAAAAACTATTGACAGTTCGATTTCCACTAGTTTAATAAATAAATATGACCATATGTAAGGGTTACAATTTACTCTCACTAAAGGATAAACTGAAGCTCTATTTTATCACTTGGTTGCCGACAGCTACAGTGAAGATGGTAGGTTATAATTTTAGATGTTAAGAATACGGGCGCCAGAGTATTTTAACCAACCAATGAATTATGTATACAACTAGGGGATGCAAATACTCAAGTCCCCAGGTTAAATTACCCAGAATGATTGAAATTTACTTTGACACACTAATATTGATATAATTTATGACAAACTTGTATTAATGAGATATGAAGCGAATGATTAGAAAATATGGATGAAATCAGTTACTTAAATCATTTAAACAAGTGAACAGTTGATTGAATTTACATAATATACAATACTTAATGATTATTAAAATTGTTACACAAAATCACAATCGATAATCTGACCTGGTGAGAGTTGATGTTGTATTTGCTTGGTGATGATTAATTACTTCTACTTTATGTAGGGGTTTCTGCCACAATTGTAATATCGTTTCCACGATTGTACAGCACAAATAAGTCAGCGACTCCTAAGTAATCTTCCACAGTAGATATAAGCACTCCTCAACACACTTCTTGTTGAACTTTCCACAACATAGACAAAAATATAGGGAAGAAGAAGAACCCTGAAATCACGAAATGTTTAAACCTCTATTGTTCCACTGTCGTCAGAAGACAGACATGAACAAAATACATAACGATTGTTGAACAATTCAGGAATAGCCTACGTTCTGCCAGATACCACCTATGAAGGCAATTAATTCCTGAAGTTAGTGAATAAATCAAATGGAATTACAAAGATATTTACCTCTAACACGATAGGGTTTTCCTTCAAATAAGACAACTTTTACTTCCGTTCAGAGCCAGTCACGTCGAAAACTAAATTTAGATCCCCGAAGGTATATCAATTACTCAATTAATCCCAAATATTCCAATCCAAATTGGTAATTGATGTCTTTGTTTTCAACGGAAGAATATTCCCAGAATTTGGGTCCAAACAAACGCCTGGTATCACCTCCCTGTTGAAATAACCTAGCAATTGACTTTCCACTCGAACGAATTCACCAGAAGTAACATTCTCTCTTCCTTTTCCGGCGTCCCACAGAACACCCTCGAAAAAGAAGCGGTAACTGACACCGAGCAACCAAGACCCTCAGAATATACGGACCATGACTCTTAGAATATACCGAATATACGGTCTAGGATAGCTGACGTCACAGGAGTTAACCGATTGTCCTACAGCGGCCATTTCTAAGCCGTAAAGTGGAATTTACACGTTACACATAGCTTCTTGAAACAAATATTACAAAATACTAACTTACTACAAAAGAGCTAACTAATGTAACATTTTAATGATAATCCCAGAATAGATTGTTATTGGAATTTTACCTAATTGGATTCAAGTAATTGTGGGGTTAAACGATAGACTGAGTGTGAAGGGTATAAAAGAAATATATGACATCAAACAATGCTGAAGTAATAAATTATCATTATGTTAATCTTTGGTGTGATGTGGTCGGACCCAAGACATTCACATTGTATTATTATGTATGTACCGAATCAAAACATAATTAGGGATCTATCGCCATCAATTTTATTATCAATATCAGGCCATATGATACTTTTACAACCTCGGGGGGGACCAAACGACACATAGTGCGTCAAGAGCGTGACGAGGGGTCGTTAGAACGCTTTTCAGATGTAAATGTCGCCGAGGTGGGTCCGATTAAACGAATTAAGCTTTCGCTGCTCACCTCTACCGTGCTATTTCATACTCGACACGGCATAGATTTCCGATACATACATTTCCCACACGCATCTTATATTTATGTGCCAATTCTATTTTCTTATCACTCGAATACACCACTATATCAATTAATATAATGACCAACGACAATACTAGAAATGCTATCAAACGATATTTAACGGTGTACAAAAATCAGCACGAACCTGAGCCTAATTGATCAAATTTGCATTAACATTAATTTCCCAACGGAATGAAGGGAAATTGCGATGGAATCGAGAAGAATACGCTATGCCTTGATTCTGAACGGTTGTTCCTGGATATTAAACGGCTCTTTCTTATGTCTTTATAGTTATTTAGATACCAAGGGAGGAAAGTGCCTCTTTTGCTCGCGTGGATTGTTTGATCCCGACGCGAAGCGGTGTGCATTAAAATCCAAGGGAGGAAATGCTCTAGAGGAATGTACATAATTTCCCTACTACCTTTTATACCCATTTTCAAGAAAAATCTGCCATGTTGGTATCGCTATATCTGCTACCATTTAAATCTCATGACATATACGAGAAAGAGTAAGAGGAACGTCTAAACTTGATAACTTGTTAGAAATGTTCACTCCCTAGGAAGTAAAAGTGATGATTTCTACCCTAATTTACAGGTCATAAACGTCATTATTTCTTTACTTATTTACTTAATCTTACACTAATCAACAGGTATAAGCCCAATTAAAGATCAGGACAACGCATAATAAAATTAATATACTAGCAATTATTATCTAAATTGAATCTAAATAACTTAATTATAATCAAGTCCGAGAAGAGACAAATTCAAAAAAGTAGCCAAAAATATTTATCACAGCAATGTAGAGGAAAAGAAGAAAGAAATAGCTGAAAAGTATGAATATTGTTTCATTGCAGTAGGCGGGCAATCTGTTTTAGGCTACAATTGAAAATATCGCATTTGGTTCGAGTGTCATTGGTGTTATAGTCATGGCACATGCAAAATAATGGAGATAATTTAAGTATGTTAGTACGAGGAGTTTGGAGGTAGAAAGTATTTACAGACGGCGAGTTCAGTTGAGGAACTAGGAAATTGACTCTATCCAGCAGCATGGGGCGGTCAATTAGGTTATTGAGCAACTTGGACAAACTGGCCTGGAGTACATAATTATTTCTGCTAGAAAGGGATGACATATTGAACCTATCTAACAGGAAAGAATTAGGAATGCCCCTGAGAGGATAAAAACCGTCTATCCTGAAACACAGGTACTTCAAAAAGCGGCGCTGAACAGATTCCAGGGCATCTCTATGAACGACATAACCAGGGAACCAAATCACAGATGCATACTCAAGCCGCGATCGCACAAATGTTACGAACAACAATTTGAGCGTACCTTTTTCTGAAAAATCACGACACTCAAGTAGTCTGTTAGCAACCTCCATCGCAGACTCCAGATGAGAAACGAAGCTTAGTTTGGGATCGAAAATTACGCCCAGATTTTTATAGGTTGCAGGTCTCTTAAGGATAGTACCGTCTACGTTGTAATCAAATAATATAGTCGAGTTGGTCTTATTTGTGTGAGACATAAGCTAAGTAAGTAAGTAAGTACACTTACACCTATTGATATATCATTGACAAAGATGTTAAAAAACAGTGGTCCCAAAATTGACTCTTGGGGGCACCAGGAGAAGCAAGGTATTCAACCGATGTCTGCCCATTTATCACAACAAGTTGCCGCCTATCACTAAGATATGAGACGATGAAAGATAAGAGCTCCACAGAGAAACCAATTCCATCAAGTTTACCCAGCAGAAGTCTGTGGTCAAGCCTGTCCATATTTTCAGGTATGTTTTGTGTGACAGTTGCCAGGTTTGTGGATGTGGAACGACCTCTCACAAACCGTGTTGTATATTAAGGAGGCGTGAATGGACTCTATCGTAGATGAGAATCTCCAAAGCCTTAGCAAAATTTGTTAAGATGCTTACAGGTCATTAATTATGCACATCTGTCCTATCACCACTTTTGAAGATCGGACAGACTTTCATCTGCTTCCATACTAGTGGAAAAGTACAGTACGTGAGACACCTATTGAAAAGATGAGTGAGGGGTACTAAAAAAATGGGTGCGCATTATCTAAGGGGGTAGTAGGAAAAATTATTATCTAGGCTAGGTAGAAGTAAAAATGGATAAAAATGAAATGATTTCATGCCATTGATGCTTTCAATACTGGTTCATTCCTATCTACTTTCTGGCATGATGTTTCCTTCAAATTTAGCCCACTTATCTGATCACGTTACATGAAGTTTGAATCTAAGATCATGACTCAATAAACATATTACACGACTTCTTTCTATTTATATTGTTAAACATTCTGTCTGTATACAATGCATTCTCGAGGGAGAACTACCGGGCCGACAGACACCGGCAGTAGCTTCAGCAAGCAACGTCCTTTGCGCGGGTCTCGAAATAAGTAGCCCCTCATGGCGAAACTAACAGTTGCAAAAGATCCGGTGAACTGGGCACCACATACATTTAACCACTAAAACCACGATACCGTGCTTCCTTATCCCAGAGTGCTGGTAGCAATGGATTGACGAACGTGGTAGACAAATGTGGAAGGCCAAACTTGAATGAGACCGGAAATGGCGATAGTCAGCAAGCACTGCGCCAAAATGTATGTAGGTTCTCGCTTAAAGTAGCCCTGCAGACCCAGTGGGGTGAAAAAAGGTGGCTCTGAGGAACATCTGGTAACCGGTGCACCACATAACGTTTACCCACAAAAAACACGGCGCAGTGCCTTCCTATCCCAGACGACTGGTCGCAATTTGAACGATGTCGAACGGTTACTGGTCCATGGTCCTGGTAAAACAGGTAACACGGGGAGCCTAGAAAAGGCAATAACATAATCTAGCAAGCAGTGCCCGTAGTGGGTCCTCCTAAAATAGTCCTTCCACGGTGAGGGCAAAAAAACAGCCTATGCGTGGGTAAATGCTGCACCACATGACTCTACTCCTGAAGTCCAGTCTCTGTGCTTCCTATCCGAGGTTTCTGGGTAATGTAATCGCAGCCAGGGCAATGATATGAGGTAGGCCGAAGATATAAGGCAGACGGCTACTCGTCAAACGGAAGCTGTTTTGACACTACACGAGTAGGCAGGGGAAGAGGGGCTTAGATGGTTTGAAAGACCGTCTCCTCTCCAATTAAGGCGTTGGTCGCTGCCGGGCAGTGGCGTGCTTTTGATTATAGGGTAAGGCAAGTACGAATACATTTCTAGAGTCCACTGGACGGGCAGGCAGGGGGATTAAAATCTCCCACGGTTATCATACAATGTATACAATGCAGGAAAGTCTTACCGAATAAGGGTTCGCAAATGGACGGTTTTGGCGATACGGCGGATTATTCCTTTGTGTAGCATTAGGCCCAATTTTCGCCTATACGTTTTTTCGTTTTCAAAAGCTGGCATTTTTGTATAGTATTTCGCACTTTCGGACACTTCAGCGTGATGAACATTAGATTTTAACGTGAACATATATTTACTATATGCTCTCAGATGAAATGTCAAAAACACTAGCATAACGAACTATGCCCACCTTGCTTTTATGATACTAGAGAGTAGTTAATTTATTATGGTCCATGCCCATAGATCTTAGGATTTATAACAGAATCCTTGCTCCTCTAATAATGACCTACGTGATGGCATTGACACTCATGTCATACACTCGCGGTCGGAACCTTGTCTACTCATCATTTGTTATGCTATATAATACAAATAACAAATAGGTTGTATGTTTAATGTTTATATTTAATAATCATTGTTATGATATAAGAAAATAGAATATTGTGAATTATCTAATTTAGGATGAATTTCTTCGGGATATCACCAGTGGCGGCTCGTGAATTTTTGAGAGAGGAGGCTGGACATAAAACGTTTTTGTAAAAATCTACTCTATTCACAGCCTTTTAACCTTTGCACAGCGACCGTACCAGCTACTTCAGTGACAAAATTAATTGTTACCCAGCAAGAACCAACGTGGAGGTATAGAGTTTCACTTGCCAAAAAATTTTTTTGTTCGTTTTTTGTCTTTAATTTTTTTGGATTTCTAATATTTTTTCTTTTTTTTGGAATTTTTCATATTTTGTTTTTTTTTAATTAATTTTATTAACTTTTTTTATATATTAACGGAATTCTACGGTCTTTAGTTTGCGAAAAATGATCTATAATATTATCAAAAAATGTATCATATCTTTTTCAATAGATATTAAACTAACATTGTATAAACGATTTTGGCCCATTGCACTTGGCATGTAAGTTTTAATTCGTTTGAGAGTAGAAAATGATCTCTCCACCGATGCCGACGTGACAGGAATGGTGACTGTCAAACAAAGTAGTTTATAAAACTGAGGTCAAACTTGTTGCAAATCATTGTCTATCATATATTTTATCATATCGGCGTGAATGTCGTACTGGCCTAAAATATCTTTATCCGAGTATATAACGCATAATTCATTGTGCAGTGCTATTTTATCAAAAAATTTATATTTTAGAACTAAGTTATACAAAAAACTTCAATTCATGTAAATCGGGAAATCGAATCTCAATTTGACCTTTAATAGTATCTAAAATTTCATAAAAAAAAGTGTTTATAATGTAGTTTCTTGTCTACCAAATTAAATATTTTCCTCCTTTAACAATATTCTGTTTACCGGTTAATTTAAACTTAATACTCGATGTAATATGTTTTTCATGTCTGTCTATACCACGAGCTGAATTTTTCAAATCATCATAACCCGAGTGCCCCCAACATGAAGTTGTATCAGATGTAAATAGCAAGCAATACCAGCAATGTAATTTATTGTGTACCTCAGATCCCGTTAACCATAAATATTTTTCACAATTATCAGTATCAAATCATCGATTTTGAAACATACCTGTCATCACTAATCTTTTCAGCAACTAAATCACTTCTCAGTTCAACGTTTAATAACCAAAGAACTCTTTGTTAATAACTCACCGAACGAACGAACAGATAAATTATAACTTAACCTTACATCGCTTCGCGAAACAAAAACAACAACTGGCAGAGCACGTGTCGAAGTTTGCAGCGACGGCAAGTAATCGTATTTCATACGACCGCCGGGCAACGAGGTCTATACCTCGTTGCCGCCGGGAGCGTACGAGAAGCTAGCCTCCATAGACTGTTGCCATATTCGCTGTTTTACCCTATTTGTGAATTGAACTGGTTGGAAAAACGGCAACTGTGTTGACCACACGTATTTAACGTTTGAGATATCTAGAGAATCTAGCCTCTGGCCACTGTTGCCAGATTAAAAATAACTACTGAGAACGGGGAATTAATTGTAAAATTTAAAGAATTATCAGAGAAACAGGAAATAAAATGGAGAATGATCATTAAGATAAATTGGTGAGGAGGCTGAGCCTCCTTAGCCTCCTTCGAGGAGCCGCCACTGGATATCACAAATTATTCTTTTCATTTATTTATTACGATCTAGATTTTGACATTCCGTACTTCGAGCGATTCTTTGTTAATTTTTGATTTAGATTAATTGTCAGTTATTTCGTTTCGCTCATTGGTAAAATAGACCATAAATCATCCACCTTATAAATTTCATATACTGAAAATGCTGCCATTCCTGCCTTTTGTAAAAAAATATTATTTGTAGTTTGAAATGTAATAATTTAACTTCACACATTTACATAACACTCGTAACAAACTGCTGGCGATTACAAAACATCATATTTAGGTTGTATATGGAAATATATGTCCACCTAATATAACTACCCAAGTCACTTCAAACGTACACGAATTGAATGGAAGTATGAAAGATTTAAATATTGATTAAGTTTTATGTTGAAAAATATGAAATTAATGTAAATCAAAATCACAAGCGCGACGTGTTCAAGCCAAATTATTCTGGTAGTTAACTCGCATTTGCATCCCCCATCACGCATTCCTACCCTTATGATTTTATAATTTCTCATATTATAATTTTTATGCTACCCACACAATGTGATTTCATCTCACTGGTTTAACATACGAATTTGAAAAAATCGAATACGTTCGTGTATACCAGGTAGAACAACTGGGTTTCGTTTTATCAAGATCCGAATTATTTTACGCTCAAACATAATATTCGATGATATTCCTCAAATTATAAAGGACAAATTTGAAGTTCTTCTGATTCAGTAGAGATTTCTATGCACACTATCCTGAAACAGTAATGGTCTTAGTAAATTCCTCAAGGGAAATCAAGAAAGGCAATCCTAATCCTACTCTGCTTATCAACTTACTAGAGACCTATAGTTTTTTACAGCAGTATTGCCAAGATATTAAAAAAATGTGTTAGTTAACAAATACGAGGGGAAGGTGAAAAGTTCCTAAAAATAAAAGAGGTGGCGCCACATTTGAAAATCTGTGGCGTTCTTTAATAATAATTCGATGATAATAGTTCTATGGCGGAGATGTATCGGTGAACGAGGAGAGAAGGATACATAGGATCTTGGCTAGCGGAAATTGGTTGCCGGGGAGATGGATTTTGATATAATAATAAATTCGATTGTATTAAATAATAAAAAGACACATTCACATTTCATTTTTAAGAAATATTATTATGGGATTGATTTAATATCAGAAAGCCCCATAAATTGGTTTCCCCGACGTGATCCTCGGAAATGGCGGACGATGAGGATTTAAAGGTGGACAAGAAGGAGCAGATCGGCGGCATTATGGCATCTAGAACGAGGAGAGAAGGATATATAGGATCTTGGCTAGCGGAGGTTGGTTGCCGGGGAGATGGATTTTGATATAATAATAAATTAGATTGTATTAAATAATAAAAAGACATATTCACATTTCATTTTTAAGAAGTGTTTCAATTATTATGGAATTGATTAATATCAGAAAGCCCCATAAATTGGTGACCCCGGCGTGATCCTCGGAAATGGCGTACGATGAGGATTTAGAGGTGGACAAGAAGAAGCAGATCGGCGGCATTATGGCATCTAGAATTACCAAATTTCCTCCCTTTTTCCGTGATGACCCAGGATTTTGGTTTGCTCAGGTGGAATCGGCGTTCAATATTCACGGTATCACAAAGGACAAAACCAAATGTGAATATCGTCATTTTCTGAATCAGAAGAATCTCGTCTGCGCGGAATTCTACAGGGACAGAATTCGGAAGGGAAAAACCCTCACACTATCTGGATGAGCGCCGCAATCTTGCTGGAGGTCGGGTGAATGCTTCAGTGCTCAAAACTTTGTTCATTGAACAACTGCCAGAAAAAGCACGTTGCATTCATTACATTTCCGATGAGTTTCGTCAATCCGACAGGCCATGGTCTGCAAAAGTACTGCCGCTACCCTTGACCCTTCAGCTGAAGCATTGATGGATAATCTTTTCAAAAAATTTGAAGCGTTCACGTTCCCTATCACGGGGACAAAAGAATCGTTTGCTTTTACAGTATAGGCTCGGTAAGATAGAAAACCCCATAAATCTCTTGTGACATTTGTGATGTACCAACTTTAACTAGAACGCATCCAAATTTTCAGACTGATATGTTATTCTGTTCTGTTTTGACCCCATCAAAAGCAAACAACCTTGAAGATTTCTATATGCATGGAAAAAAGTGAATTTCGCGTCTTGATTAAACATTATTTCTTGAGTGGAAAAAACATTACGCAAACCAATTACGCTTATTAAACATTATGGGAACTCTTCACCATCGATTGGAATGATTCACAAGTGGCTTACTGATTTACGTTGTGGTAGTATGACCACAAAGAACGCCGAACATTCTGGTCGTCCAATTGAGGTTATAATGCCAGAAATCGCTGATAAATCCATGGTATGATATTGGACGATCGGCGAGTTAAATAAAGTGCACGAACAGTCGAAATATTGGACTTGTCATAGCGAATCGAAGTCGAAAAAGGCCAAAGTGGGTTTATTAGCCAACCAAGTCATGGCGACAGTTCTTTGGGATTCACACGGTATCATCCATATTGATTACCTTGAAAAGGGCAAAACGATCACCGGCGTATATTATACAGAGCTGTTGGATCGATTCGACGCCGATTTGAAGCGAAAGCCGCAATTGACAAAGAAAAAAGTGCTCTTCCATCAGGACAACGCACCGACGCACAGGTCCGCAGTCGCAATGGCAAAATTGCATGAATTGCGCTTCGAATTGGTTCGTCATCCACCATATTCTCCAATTTATTTCCAAACTTGCAAAAATGGCTAGGCGGAAAGAGATTTGACTCCAACGATGAGGTCATTACTGAAACAAACGTCTATTTAGAAGGATTGCAAAATCGTATTATTTGGAAGGGATCGAAAAATTTGAAAAGTGTTGAACGAAGTGTATCGGGCTTTAAGGAGATTATGTTGAGAAATTAAATAAGTTTTGAACAAATAAATCAATTCTTGTTTCATTTTTCAGGGATATTCACCTTGCCCTTATATGTTTTTTTTTAAAGTAATCATTTATTATCTTTCAGGCAAAATGGTTTCACAACCAATAGGTCTACGGAAAAGCCTACATGAATTATGATCAATATGTTTACAGGTTAGCTGAGGATAACTACAAAATCATATCCCTATTCTTAGATTTATCAATCAGTACGATCAAACCAGGGACACTTAGACCGCTTGATTGGGTCCATTGTGCCGCAGTATGCGCTGTCGAGGTGTTGTAGCTTAAGAGGAGCCACTGCTGGACATTGAAATTGCACTTTTGTCCTTGTTCTCAGATTTAATAATGACACAAGTTCAATTCATGAGGGAAAATAATACATAAAATAATTTTATAATCTTTATTATTTTATAAATTACTCAACACAATAAGTTACCAATACAGTCCATTGCCATAACCAGCATAAGTGCTGGGAACAACACGTTGAGCCCATGCACCCGGACCTTCTAGAGCTCTGGATGTTGAGATAGTTCCTGATGGTCCAGCGACAATCGTATCCAGACCAGATCTACCTACGAATCCTGAAGCGTATCCAGCAGAATGAGCTAACAGAGGTTCGGTACGTGCTAAAAGAGGAGCTTCGTAACCGGTACGACCAAAAGCATGAGTCTCATGGATGAGAGGATAAGAACGAGATAGAAGAGGAGCAGAATATGCAAGTGGAGAAGCTACAGGGGCGACACGGGCATAATTGTTTACTTCAGATATGAGAGGATAGGGATGGGCTACAACGGGAGTGCCGCGAGCAATCAATCCCGGAGTTTCTTCAGTCAAAATGGAACCACCTGGAGCCAGAGATGAAATAGCACTTCCGTCTGGTCCAATAATTGTCGACCTGGAGCTGGGCCCTTGGATCAGTTTAGCAGATGATAGTCCAAAGTCCAACGAATGATAGGGAGATACACTGGCATTGGTCAGAGCCAACACTGCGCTTATGATGAATGCACCCTGATAACAAAAAGTAATAAAATTAGAAAGTCATGAACATATAAACGGATTGAAGTTGGAAATGATGACGTTTTGTCAGTACATTTTTAACTATTCTTGATAACACATTACGTTGCAAAATTAAATAAATGTTTATAGTCCATTTTACCTTAGACTCCGATTAGAGAATATCGATTTTCATAAAATAAATGGCATTCGATTCGTAATTAATAGTTTATATGGCCCGAAGGAGTGCTTTAGATTTTAAACAAAGAACCAGCAGCGAATCAACAACAAAACTAAATAAATGGGATCGAATTTTGAATTCTACTCAGAAATGGGTATATATGAAGTTAAAAATTAATAAAAAATTGTTATGATCAATTTAGCAAAAAATCAGCAATAACTTAGCTACAAAATAGTAACAAAATTGAACGAATTTTTACTGGGAAAAAGAAAAAGTGTTATGAAGATTTTTGAGGTCAAAAGTATCAATATGATGTTTAAAATTAATAATAATTAAAAAATTAACAACAAATATGAAATAAATTAGCAACAATTGAGCAATTAAAACAGGTAAATTTTAATTCTCAATTCTATGTTAAAAATTGATATAAAGTAAGAAAACTTTTTAATCTAAGCGCTTTAATGATAAGGTTCGCTATTTAACGTTCAAATTCAATCTTAATGAAAAATAGTCGTTTTACTAGCGACCGTTAAAATGTGAGATGAGGATCATAGCAGCTGATGACTGGAACAAGTACAGTAGTTCATAAAGTTAATCGAAACTATTATTTCTTTCTGCATAGTAGTGCCATTATTGTAATAATTATTTTTTTGTACATTCAGTGCAAATCAATTTTTTATTTTTATTAAATAATTTTCCGATTGATTTTTAGGTACGATAAGTGTTTTGAAGGTGTTTATATACACTATACACTCGTGGTTCGTGTATCTTGTTCATAGTAAAGTTCATCGAAATTATTATTGGCTTCTACATAGTGCTATAAACGTAATGTTTTTTCTGTACAATTAGAGCAAACAATTTTCAACTGTTTTTTAAATAATTTTGTGATTGACGTTTAATTATGTAAAGTGCTTTTTTTGAGAATGGAATGTTCTAGTAACTGATAAAAAAGGAGGCCAAGAAAGCCTTTATTGTTATCATAGAAAATGAAAATCTATTGCAAATGCAATTATGAGCGCAAAAGGCCAAAATCATTTTATGGTCTCTTCATATTGGGTTAGCTGTATCGCTTCACCGTAAATTGAGCTCTGAAAAAATTATTGAAATCTGTACCGATTTAGTATTTTCCGCCTCTCACGGAGGTCATTTATGCTCCGTAAGAGGCCTCAGCCGCATTACAAGATCCTTGAGTAAAATCAGGGACTGCTATTCAATATGTGATAGATAACTCAGATTTTGACACAGCTACCCCAGATGGGAAGATTTTCCATAATTTGGGGCATATTGCTATTATAGCTCCCTCAAGAGGTTTACTACAGCCACGTGAACCAATAAATCATTTTAAAAATCACCTTCAGATTCAGAAATTACAAGTAAAGGAACCATTCTAGTTCAAACGTACCATGCCTCTTCAGGTGAAAACTTAAAACAAATTTGCACAGTTCCTGATAAAGAACTTGATATAAAATCTTTGTTAACTAAGCAATTGTCGATTTATTGCAAAATTTTTTAATTATTATTAATTTTGAACACCATATTAATATTTTTGGCCACAAAAACTCTTTTCCTTTTCCAAGTGAACTTTTTCCCAATTTTGTTCCTAATTTGTAGCTAAATTATTGCTGATCTGTTGCTCAATTGCTTAACAATTTTGTATTAATTATTAACTTCATATATGAAATCTCTGACTTCTAAAATCACCTAAAAGCCATTTTCAAGCGTAATTAAGAATTTTATTCAATTCATTCATTTTTTTTTGATGATTCGTTGTTAGTTTTATACTTAAAATCATTTATTTCATCGATATTTCCTTACCGGAGTCCGAGGTTTTGCACTTTTCTCTGTTTCTACTGACTGGACAATGATTATATTGGTTTCCTAATGTGAGGTGAACAGTTTGAGCTGATAATGGAATAATACGTCGAGTGAATGAAATCATGATTTATAAATATTATTAGGCAGTTAGAATAGTAGTGTAATTAATGATAACATGAAATTGTGTTATGAATATAGGATAATGTATTCTAGTAAGTAATCATTATAATACAATTTATAATGATTTCCGCTTCGAAATATAATAATTAATAGTATCAAAACATCAAACTTACAAGAAATTTCATTGTGACTGTAGTTAGCGATGAACGATGAACTTATGATGAACCATTATCATGACCCATCTTTTATACTGAACTTGTTGAAAAGTTAGCCTTGCCTTTCCTAATTTCTACCGGTTTTATTTTGAAAAAATTCCCGATTATCACAGTAAATCAATTATTTACAGATATAATTGAATCAAATTATCATTTGAACATATTCATTTTTAATTAGAGAGTGTTTTCAGATATAAATTATATTTCTCATTCATGATCAACATCGTCCTTGAAGAATATTTGAGTATGCAGCAAAACTTCTTCACTTGCCATTATTATAACCATAAACACAAACTACATGGATTATCTGTCATATTAATTGAATATTTTGTTTTGTCAATATCGCTCACTCAAAACCCATCTAAAAACGATGCTCTTCAATTTTCATTAATAAAATACGGTAGTAAATATTTTGAAAACTATGCATTTTTTTCTTAAATAAGTGAATCATTTCATAAGCTACTTCAAAAAAAGCAGGACGACCATTCCAAATAATTATAGACCCATTGCACTATTATCTATGATCTCTGAAGTGATGGAGAGAGCAATCAACATCAAGCTCATCCAATACCTACAGAGCTCCAAAATCGTGAATGACCGGGAATATGGCTTTAGTCAGCAGATATCAACAGGAGACTTGCTTGCTTCTCTACGTATGACAGAAATCTATTGAGAAACATGGAGAATCTCTAGCTGTAGCATTGGATATCTCCAAAGCATTTGACCTAGTCTGTCACCAAAACCTTCTTGCGAAACTTCCGTCAGGGACCTGTCTTGGCACCAGCTTTGTTTCTGCTCTATATCTGCTGGAAGCACATATACGCTGAAGCTCTTGGATTCTATCCAGAAGAAAGCTATTCGTTTGATTGATGATGTCACACTGACGAGTTCATTGACCTCTCTAGAACATCAGAGATAGGTGGGAAATCTTTCCCTTTTTTCCATGGTCGGTGTTTATCAGAACTCTCGTCTGTTGTTCCACCACGAGAGATTCCAGATCCCTTCATTGTCAAGCTCGAGAGATGCCGAACTTCTTTCAGCAAAGATGTGGAACTCTTAGTGAGGTCTTTCCCTATATCTATAGCCCCCAAACCTTCAAGAAAAATCCGAATGCCTATCTCCTTCCTGAACATTCCACCTCTGGCTCATACGTACATTATAGGTTTCCTTCTGTAGTATAAAACATTTTTTTGCTATTTCACAGTGGTCGACAGATTCTGTCGTTAATATGGGAGATTGTGATGTTTTTACTTTCCTCACTATACGTAGTATTATACAGGATGTAACAGAACTACCCTGTATACGACATATTACCATGAACATTCACCAAAAAACTTGATGATGTGTTGTTTCTCAGGTAACCAGTGGTGTAAAAATGTTCTATTCAAGAGTTCTATTCAAATTAAATTGGTAAAATTGGTAGTACGGACCTCGAAAAAATAAGATTTATTAACGCTTTTTAACAGAAATGCTTAGATTGAACAAAAAACCTCTCTTACAACCCCCCCCCCCAAGTGTACAACATGTACAGCAAGCTTGACAAGCAATTTTCAATAATAATTTACATGGAACAATCAGTAACAATTGAAGTAATTCATTCCCTTTTGTTGCAGGACGGTGCCATTATAAAATGCCACATACTGGTAAGTTAAACTTTAATAATGATTCTTGTATGAATTAAATATAAAAAATTCTCGGGAAATAGGTCACTCTAACACATATGCTTATTATTTTGATCTTTACGTACTATACTTATGGCCATATATTCTTTTTTGTAAATATTGTTCAGAGATTCCTGTAAGTTCCATCGCAATCTAAACAATTTAATTTGTATACTGTGTGGGTTTGTTTATCATTTTTATCTTCAGCTATTAAAGGTTTTAGATTTGAAAAATATTTCCCAGTTAGTAGGTTTATGCGCAACATTTATATCATACTTTTTTAAACATTACTCAATTTTCTCCGAGGTCTCCGGAATGTATGGTAATGTTATAAAATTATCTGTATTACCGTTTATGTTATTCATATATGACGTTCCATTATAGATTTTACTTATTCTTCCATTAATGATGGATTTGAAAAATGTATTTTGGTAGCCAAAAATAATAAGCATATGTGTTAGTGTGACCTATTTCCCGAGAATTTTTTATATATAAGGTTAAACTATTATTTTGGTTCAACCAGAGCTGAGTAAGTATTTGAAGAAAAGTACAAAGCAAAAAATTTGAATGTTCTTTTACTTGTACGTAAGTACATTATTTCTATCCAGGAGCTGAAGCTTTTATCGAAATTTGACAGAGTACTTCTATTCCACCATGTATATGAAATGAAAGAATATTTCCACTGAAAATGAATAGGTCACGCTCATGATTTACGTCTCTGATCTTCTTGAATTTATTGTAGAGTTAACACACGCATTTTCAAAACATTTTATTTATACATAACCATCAACTTGTCTCTGTAGTAAATGGAGAACGAGTGATGTAGGCGGATACACATGTAAAGCTGCATGCCATCCATGCGGGAGAATCATTAAACTTTTTACATTCACAAGTCGCACAAACATTAAAAACTGACCAACAAGTAATAAACTTAAATTATACGGGTTTATTTTGTCATGGATCTAAAACATACCTACTACTCACTTTCGACATTAATTTGTACTTTAGGTGTTGCCCAATGTGATAGCTCAATTTCTTTTCATCTGATGAAGCGTTTGATTATATTACAGGTGACCAATACGTCACTTCTTTCGATACATACGGAGTATAGTGAAATTGCACAGGAAAACATCTATCGTAGGTCCCATAATAATAAGAACGAATGTTGATGTAAACATAATAATAATAATAATAATAAATAATCTTTATTCATGAGACCAAGGAGTATGGTATAGAATGCGTCAGGACAGATAGGTAAAAAATTAAGATAATGCTACGTATATATTTGAATAGTATTTTCGAAGGAAGTGCTGCAAAGGGTGAGTTATAGCTGAGTATTAAAATATTCCAATTTGGAGTAATAACATTTTTCTGTAAGACGTGATATTAGAGTGTTTTAACATTCCTGTAACCGAGATTCCTTAAATTTTGCGGAGCATGGTTATAAATTCTGATCGATTCGTTTTTCGTGGTTTTATAGATCTGAATAAGTGCAGTTTGGTCTTGTAAGAGAATGTGTTTATAGTCTAGGAGCCAGAGCGATATTGATAGTCTGAACATTAACCCGATGGCACTATGGTTAATCGTCAGAGAATGGTTCAATGATCAATTCATCTCACAGACCGAATTTTCCCCGGCGAGATATAGCATCCGCATTTTTTTTTTGACTGGACGTTAACCCTTTCCAAGTTGCGGTTACTTGAAAAGCATGCCATTCTTATACACTTCCAGCATGTGCCATCATTTTTTATGGTGTCCGTTTATATGGCCAACCAGTTAAAATTGACCCGAAAATGGACTGCAAGTTAACCCCCCCAAACCTGGTGGAGAATGCTCATTGGTATTGGCAATTGTTCACATACCCTATGCCATCAAAAGTTATCGGTCCATTTCCGAGTAATTGGCCATTATTTGGACCAAAAATGTTTTTTTTTCATTTTGTGGATAAAACTTGCGGGTTACAAGGTAACATGATGAATAACTTTATTGGAGGTCAAACAAAGATATAAAATTATTGCCATCACACCTTGCCTTTTTCAACCCCCCCAAAAACCCATAGGACCACCCTCCAAAACAAAAAAAAACAAAAACGGGTGTTTCGATTTGAAACCCCGCCAGAATCTCAATAATTGACTAATTTATCATAAAATTGTTCATATTATCCATACTGTTCATATTTTTTTGGGGGTGGTTTTAGGGGGTTTTGGAGGTTGAAATAGGCAAGGAATGATGGCAATAATTTTAAATCGTTATTTGACCTCCAATAAAGCTATTTAACATGGTGCCATCATGTTACCTTGTAACCCGCAAGTTTTATCCACAAAATGAAAAAAAGAAACAGTATTGGTCCAAATAATGACCAATAATTACTCGGAAATGGACCGATAACTTTTGATGGCATAGGGTATGTTAACAATTGCCAACACCAATGAATATTTTCCACCAGGTTTGGGAGGGTTAACTTGCAGTCCATTTTCGGTCCTATTTTAACTGGTCGTCCTGATAAACGGACACGATAAAAAATGATGGTACATGGTGGAAGTGTATAAGAATGCCGTGCTTTTCAAGTAACCGCAACTTGGACAGGGTTAAACTCCAGTCAAAAAAAAATGCGGATGCTGTATCTCGAGATCTAGCAGCCGGGGAAAATTCGGTCTGTGAGATGAATTGGTCATTGAACCGTCCTCTAACGATAAACCATAGTGCCATCGGGTTAATGTTCAGACCATCAATATCGCTCTGGCTCCTAGACTATTATGACGAGTTTCGTTATTATGCAACAGACTATGTTCCTGAAAAAACTTAGTATTCTGTAGTGTGTTATAAAATATGGTCTACATGACTCTCGATATTTTAGTTTAGATATATTCATTATACATCTTTTTGCAATACATTGATTCTGTTAATATCTGTTAAGTCACTTCGAAAATTATAGCATATTTGATAACAGAATTTACGTATGAATTATATGCTAACAGGGCAACCTAATGACTTACATAATTTTCCAAGACCCTCAACTGGTAGCACAAGCATGATAATTCCGATGCCATTTGATCAATATGGCTCTTCCACGTTAGTCTAGAATCGATGTAGAGCCCTAAGAATATTATCTCATATGTCGATGTTAATGCAATGTTGTTACATTCAAGTTTTATTTGTTTTGGACATGCATGTGAAGAATGAAATTGTACCATTTGACTTTTTTCTACATTAAAGTCTGATATATTTGTGTCAAACCAATCCTTCAACATTTGCAATGATTGTTCTATTTTAATTTGTAAAGCTTCATCTGTTTCTACAGTGATAGTGGCAGTAGATTCATCAGCAAAAAAATCCATCATTTCGGGTAGGTCATTTATATAGAGCACGAATAGCAAAGGTTCCAATGCTGAGCCCTGTTGAACTCCCTATCATGTACAATTCCAGTCCGAATGAGACTCATGACGGGTACTTGTGATTACTGTTTTCTATTTGCAGGATACGTTTTGATTAGGTTATAAGCAATATCTCTGAGACCTAGATTAAGCCCAGGAAAGCTCCGTTTAAGATATAGGTGTAAATAAACTTTTACCCAAACCATTGTCTACATCATCCCTCAATTTGTACCATACTCAGATTAAGTTCCAATATTTAACAACATACTTTAAGATTTAGCTTTAGTTGATAGCTCCTAGCTTTGAGAATGACACAGTGTGGTAAAACAATTTGTTAGCCTTATTTTTTTGATTAAATGTTTTTGTTTAAAAATTTCAGTTTAAATCTCCAACTTTCCGAAAGTAAGAGTAGCTCTTACTCAAAACTCAATGATACTTGAGCTGGAGGAGATCCAAAAGTGACACTAAAAGAAAATTAGGCTCAATTGGAAATAATATTTTATTATATTACCAAAGATATAATAAGTACAATAGAAATTAATGTAGGTATGGGAAAAGTTTTACAATAATCAATTATAACAAACCTAATTCTATTTTACTTTAAATACAGAATAGTATGGGGGAACAAGCAACACTCCATTTTCTGTTGCAAGTTTATCACAAGGTCGAATGTGTGCTTTGTAGATTATATGGATCAGCTGGGATGTATAAAAGCTCTTGGCACATGATAGATAACCAAGTTTTTGAGGAGCGTTTGTCGCACTGGACCTTACATGATCATCCCATGAGAGGGTGTTGTTGGTGGTGATCCAGAACATGGATACGGAAGACTTCATAGGAATAGTTGTACCTGACATAATCATATTGGGGATTGTGGGATCCGGCTTCCTGGAGAAGACGCAAGCTTGAGTTTTGGTTGCATTAAACTATACTGGATTATCAGATCCCCATTTCCCAATCGTTATCCAATTTTAATTATTTGCATCAACCTGTCTTGCTACTCTGTCTTCATTAAATGGTATATGGGGCTCTAGATGAGAATGCGGTATGAAGTACCATCATCTGTAAAGCTGTGGATGGGACAGGAGGTCACTTCCAGAAGATCGTTTATACGGAGCAGAAACAAAGTTGGTGCCAATACAGACCCCTGTAGAATTCCGTTGTCTATAACCATTGTATCGGAAGATACTCCGTCACCACCACATGAAGTAATATATCTAAGAGAAAAATCGATAGTGAGCAACAAATTTGAGGCGGCAAACCATAAGACGAAAGTTTCCCAAAAAGGCTTTGGTGCAATCCTTCAAAATAGGCATTTGTTCCAGCGATGACCTAATCGTTGAAGCCATATCTCTTTCCGCCAAGCCATTACTTCAAGTTTGGAAATGGATGAAAATCGCAGGGGGCCAAATTTGGAGAACATGATGAACGACGAACCAATTAGAGAGCAATTCATGCAATTTTGCCGTTGCGACTGCGGACCTATGCGCCAATGTGTTGTCCTGGTGGAAAAGCACTTTTTTTTCTTTAACAAATACAGCCGCTTTCGCTTCAAATCGGCGTCGAATCGATTCAACAGCTCTGCATAATATATACGCCAGTGATCGTTTTTCCCTTTTCACGGTAACCGATATAGACGATACCGTGTGCATCCCAAAAAACCTTATTGACCGATAAACCCACTTTGGCCTTTTTCGATTTGCCAGGACAAGTCCACTGTTTCGATTAGTGTGTTGTGATGGATCCATATTTCGTCCACTGTTACGAAACGGAGCAGCACAAAATCCTTCTCAACGCGCTTGAACATCGCCAAGCACTCCTTTGAAGTTGTCACATGGTCGCGCTTGTTGTCAACAGAGAGCAAATGCGGCAACCATCTGGCAGATAGCTTTCTCATATTCAAAAATGTATGCAAAATGTTTTGTACCCGTTCGGTTGGGATGCCCAAAGTCTCAGCAATCTCGTGCACTTTAACTCGCCGATCGTCCAATATCATACCATCGATTTCATCAACGATTTCTGGCGTTGTAACCTCAATTGGATGACCAGAACCTTCGGCGTCCTTCATGGTCATACTACCACAACGAAAATCAGTAAGCCACTTTGAATCGTTTCAATCAATGGTGAAGAGTCTCCATAATGTTTAACAAACTATGCTCTGGTTTGCGTAATGTTTTTTTCACACATGAAATAATTTTTAATCATGACGCGAAATTCACTTTTTTCCATGTTTAGAAAAATTTGTCAGGCTGCTCGCTTCCAATGGATGTCAAAACAGATATGAATGACATATCAGTCTGAATATTTTCATGCGTTATAGTTACAGATGGTACATCACAAATACCACATGGGATTTTCGATTGTGGCGCCATCTGTTTTATGTTTTAGGAAGTTTTTCACCTTCCCCTCGTATTTTAAAATCCTATAATATTAGGTGTTTACTGCTAATAATAACCTGATTAGTGGAAATAGTTTATTTCGTATTAGAGAATTATAAGCATTATGTGATTACTGATACTTTAAGGCAGGACATATTATTCCAGGTACTACTTGTTCTTGTTGAATGGATTTCTCAATTATAGAAAAAATATTTGTTCATTGTTATATAGAGTTTCAAACATAAGCTTTCGAATGATTGCTTTTCGTGCAGTTGAATGTGCGAATAATATACTTCCGAATAATTGTTTTCGAACAACCGTTAGAAATACTTTTGACGATGTTGCTGTGGAATCGAAACGTGTCAATTGAATACATCAAATTTCAAATATGAGCTCATTGGCTCTACTCGGATGTACAACATTTTCATTTATATTCTGTTTTGAAATGAATTGTCTATATCTATCCGAACCTAAATGTGTGATTATTGTCCGTTCAAATTTATAACTCACTTTCAGTTCCTTTAATTATGGTGCATGTAAAGATTCGTGTAAATAAGATACAATCAGTTTCAGTAGCTCAAACAGGTTTCATAAAGTCAAGGATTGTATCATTTCTTGACATCAACAATATGTAGGTACTTTAATTTATTTATACAGGCTTTGGCACAACATGAAACCACCGAATTTCTTAAATTAATTAGACCTGCGTTTTGTCTCATATAGTGTTGAAAGAGCTCTCGTTTCCTGCAATTATTTTTGTATTGGCCGGTAATTATTCAGGAATTAATGAATGAATGTGCTTGTTGAATTTCACTCACCAACCCGTAGTCAATTCGAATATTAATTTATTATCCAGAGAATCAGATAATCATGAAATATGATTTTTAAAATACCAGATTCAATTATGGCGGTCATTGAATATTAATTCATTGGATGTTATCATCATTTGTTCATGAAAATTATTAGACAGTTATTATACTCTTCGCGACAAAGTGCGAAGAGTATATTGCATTTACTCAGGTTATTTCTAACACCGTTAAAAAAGTCCTAGACCAAAAATTCTTGGACCATAGTAACATAGTATTTTTCATCAAATTATAAGAATCCGTCGTCTGTCTGTCTCGATGTATGCCACGAAAAGATTGTCTACACCAGTGCTTCTCAACCTTTCAGTACTTGCGACCCAATTTTTAATCTCAATTCTCATCGCTACCCCCCCCCTCCCCCCTCATACCATACTTTTCACTGAAATCGTTCTGTAATCGTAATATTAGATTCAATTGAATTTAATTGTATTTTGACGCTAAATCTATACTACGACCTTGATAACAAACCTTAACAAACCGCAATAAGAGTTAGCTTAAGACATTTTCGCATTTTTTCTTCAATTATCACCCGAGAATTATTTAAAAACACCTGAACTCAACAACATATAATGCATATATCAATTCTACTTTTTCTTTATTTCACTCCAACCAGTAAACACGAAATTATAAATCAAATAAATTCACAAAATTAAAATACAGGAAATGATACAAAAGAACTAACAGTTGAACACATACAAAGTGTTAAAACTACACTGGCTATTCCTTTAGCTCATATCACAAACTTGATTTTATCAACTGGAATCTTTCCTAATCAACTCAAAAAATCAGTCGTTACGCCGGTTTTTAAATCAGGAAACAAAGAAAATATATCAAACTACCATCCAATATCAGTACTATTAAACTTTGCGAAAATTATAGAAAAAGTTATTACTCAAACTGATGAACTTTCTTGAAGCCAATGACCTGTTATATGAGAACCAATACCGTTTTCGCAAAAATAAAAGTACCTACGGAAAATGCAATATATGAGTTAACTTCTCATATTTATGAATATCTAGATATGGGTGAACAGTGCGCGGGAGTCTTTCTGGATCTTGCAAAGGCCTTCGACACAATAAGCCATGACCTCATATTAGAAAAACTAGATAACCTATGCATGAGAAGCCTTTACAATGAACTATTTAAATCCTACCTGCCAAATCGAGAGCAACAAATAGAACTAAACAATATTCATAGCACTACCAAAACAGTGAATCATGGAGTACTACAAGGGTCCAATACATTTTTTAGTGTATATTAATGATTTCTTATTATTGAATGAAAACTGCATCATAATATCTTATGCGGATGATACAGTAATATTTTTCAAAGGAAGTAATTGACATGCAATAAAAACCGTGATTTCAAATAAAATGACAGAAATCAACAAATGGCTCAATAAAAATCTATTAACATCAAATCTAAATAAGACTGTATGCGTACCTTTTAAATCATATGAGAATAGGTTACCAACATTTAGCGAAATAATTTTACATAATAACAATTGTCTTAAAACAGATGATAACTGTGATTGTGATAAATTGAAGATATCTTATAAATGTAAATATCTTGGTCTAACAATAGACTCACACCTAAGGTGGAATAATCATATTGCAACATTAGTCAGTAAAATACGTACATTTTTTTATGACTTCAAAGAAATAAGGTTATTTTTGAAAATAGATGGACTGAAAAATGTATACTATTCTCGTACACAATCATTATTACAAAATGGTATAATAGGCTGGGGTGGAGCACTCAAAAACTCACTCCAACCGCTCTTCAGGGTAAAAAATAAAATCCTAAAAATTATTTTTAACAAAAGTCGGAACTTTTCTACTAAACTACTCTAGGAAGATAAAAAATTTTGCAATAATAGACAGTTATACATTAAATCTGTGCTAATCTTCTCATTCCCCAATATTCAAAATTTAAATACAATCTGCCATACTTATCATACCAGAAAAAATCAACCTCAGATTTAATACTTCCCAAAGCACATAAAACCATAGGTCACAAATCAGCAAATTATTTAGCTCCACGATTTTTCAACGCCCTTCCTCAAAATATCCGATTATCAAGAAATAAAGTTATCTTTAATGAAAAAATAAATCCATATTTAACAAACAACAATATAGCACATCTCCACAAACACTTTTGATTTAAAAATATATGTAGATATGTACATGTATATATACACACAAATGGGCATATCTTTCAGGCCTGTTCTTTGCAGAAATTGTCCTTTTCCAATATATTGGAATATTTTTTAAATAATTAGACTAAAATCTGTGTTCACTGTATAAACCACAGAACGTCCACGGCAATATTTGTACACAAGTTTCACTTATATAAATATTGCTGTGAGCATGAGGTACATCGCAGAACACACAACTCATAAATATATACATATATAATATGAAAATACTTGTATCTACTTTTGTCAAGCTTAAAAATTAATTCAAATAGACTATCAAACTATCAAACTACTTATCAATATTCAAAATGAATGAATCTACATTGTCTCATAAAGTGACATACTGTGAAGACCATAGAGATCATATAGTAAAGAGGAGTACCTAAAGCCCCGTCTTAACGCGAGAAGGTTTCAAAAACTTATCCTTTCCCCACTCCGCGGACATTATAAGGTGAAGTTCGAGCGTTACCTTTTAACTATTACGCATGTATTATTACGGTTACCTTTTAATATCAGGTAATCAAATTTGTATTTAATATTTAATTTTTTTCATATATACTTATTGGAAGAGATGAGTTGTAGGAGAGTAAGGGGAACGAGTTAAAATACCGCAAAGTGGGGTACGGATAACTCATAGCGTAAGATCGAACATGGTCTGCAACGAATACATAGGCTATATAGGGACTTTACTCCTTTATACTTTATGATCTCTATGGTGAAGACTAAGGGAAGAGGAGCGTTAGATCAGGTTTTGAGTGTCCGAACAGTAGACCTTGTAGCACACCCTTGTCTCTTCCTACCTAGTCTCTGGCTTCCAAAGAAATGAGTCCTGGTCTGAATAATGTGCTAACCACGGAGGTGACCGTAATAAATTATATAAAAATGAGACCCCTAAAATCGAGAATCTTTTCTGCAGTATGTAAAGACATGGATGCAGTACATTCAACGTTACTATTTTATTGCGAGGCAGAAGGTTTCTCAACTGCCGAAGAAGGAGTAGCGAAATCGAAAGACAATTTAGTAATAATCACTCTTTGAATTTTGGCCAGGGTTAGAAGGTGAGTGTTCTGCACTGAAAACAAACAGCAACAATTTTAAACACCTACCTTTGCGAAACCGGATTTTTTGGGGTGGCTGCTTTGAAGACACAATACAGATCTCGGTTAAAGTAGATAAAGAGCTTAGAGTGATGTCAATTTGTAATATTAAACTTTCTTTCAAAAAAACTCTGCTCTTTCTGCAAGGCAGGCTCAAGGGAGTCACTAATAAGTACCGGGATATCAAAAATTATCTTGGTCAAGGGTGGTTGTGGAATCTAAAACGTGTGTCTTACTTTACGTTTGAAATAATTATGTCACTGTCACACTGACATCATCAATAACCTACAAATTTCATAACTATTTATTTCAGTTGTAAAACAATAATGAACTACAAATTATGAAAAAACGGTTTCAGTAACAAGAAAAACTAAGTTACAGTAATTGTTGGAAATGTCCCCCGTTTTGTTCGATGCACAAGTTGACGCACATCTTCATGCTGTGAAACCCGTTTTGCAGCATTTCTGGCGTTATGGTTGCACATTGCTGAACTATTCTTTGTTGAAGTTCTTGCAAATTATTTACCGGAGTTGCGAAAATGATCAAAATGTTAACTTTGAACCTTTTTATAGGTCGCTATAGCCCCTAACCGGGTCGAAAACTGTTTTAGAATAGTTAATTTTCGATAAATCGAATGACGTTCACGTGAGAAGCCCGTAGCTCGCGAGTTGGAAGAGTGCAAAAGTTAGGAACATAGAACTTCTTTACGAAGGCTTTTCGCGTACCGTTTTCGCTCCATGTAGTTAGATTTAGACGCGATACGCACCCGACAACCCTTCTTTTTTCCAAAAATTTCATTAAATACTACAATTTAATTAAAACAGTTCGAGGTACTCTGAGGTCTCAGCTATGCGCGTCTGACGTGCGACGTACCAAAGGGAATTTTCTAGCTACTAAAATATACGCAAAGCGGGTAAAAGCTAGCGGCCCATAGCCGAAAACAGTTTATTACAACTAGCGCCGGCCACACGGGGCACGAAACGGCCCCAAATTAACAAGATCGAGGTAAAAAGTATAAACTCTAACTTACGCGTAGCGAGCTCCTCGAGGCATATGTAAAAATGATTACGTTCGTAGCTAATGACATAGGGCGTCTGGCGTTCATGCAATTGTGTTTTTTTACAATTCGAACCTTCTAATTTCGATAGGCCCAGTGAAAATCCCGGAGTCTAAAGCGCTAGAAACTTCTGAGGGTAACAACTTTCGAATAAAATTGCGAAATTTGGCACTTTTAGAAACTTCAAATTAATTAATTTGACACAAGTGACATAATTATTTCAAACGTAAAGTAAGACACACGTTTTAGATTCCACAACCACCCTTGACCAAGATAATTTTTGATATCCCAGTATTTATCTTGTTTTAATTTGAAATTAAATACATTGTGAAGTACATATAGAATCCTATTTATAAGTGTATTATTTCAGTGTAAACGTGTATTTTATTTTTTTAATTTAAAATTGCTTTCAACAAAATCGTTCAACAACAACAAAAACAATTATTGAAGTAAACTTACATTAACACCGTTCTTTAACAGTTCATAAACAATGATGTTGTAGTCTAGGCGCTAGAATACCTGCCTCCCATTCAGTTGACTCGGGTTCGAGTTCCAGAAAAGCAATATTTAATTTCGTACATTTTCTTAAAAGCGTTTATAATTTAGTTGTGTAAAGATAACGAAATAAATAATTATTTTATTATCTTTAAACAAATGCGACAAACATACGCTGAAGCTCTCAAATTCTATCCAGTAGAGAGCTATTCGTCTGATCGATGATGTCACACTCACGAGTTCATTGATCTCTCTAGAATATCGTAGAAAGGTGGGCGGTCTCTCCTTTTTCTATAGATATTTCCATGGTCGGTGTTCTTCAGAAATCTCGTCTGTTATTCCACCACGGAAGATTCCAGGAAGGCGGACTAAACGAGCTCAAACTAGTCACACCTTCATTGTCAAGCTTAGACTTCATTTTTCTATCGAACAGCGAAATTGTAGAACTCTCTACCTAGTGAAGTCTTTCCCTATGCCTATAGCCTCCAAGCCTTCAAGAAAAATTCTATCTCCTCTCTCAACATTCCATCGCTGGTTCAGTTATTGGTCTGTAGTCAAAGTATAAGAAAAAACAAATTATAACGTTACAATAATGAGATGTATACAATGATTTTCTTGTTTTATTTCTAAGCCCCCAAGCCCAATGTTTTTTCATTCAATTTGCTATAGTTCAAAAATCTACATTCTTCTAGAAAACGTAAAATAGGAAACTTGGGAAGAATCTACTTCTGGTATTTATGGAGATTAAGTTTTTCAGCTCGTGCAAATGGGAAAACGTAATTAAGATAATAATATAATGGAATTTGTGATTTACTTACCACCCATATTCAGTAATTCAATAATTGATTAAGCGCATAGTGATTTGGAAGAACGTAAGCTTGCTTTTTTTTGAAAATAGTCGGTTACTCTTATAACTCGGACAGGAGTCCTTGTTTAATATTTATGAACAGTGATACATATCCTATTATCGGACGTACTCCGCATGTTTGATTTCTGCTTACTTGGACTTTTTCAGAAATAAAATAATCTTTATGGATCATCATAGAAAGGCAATTATTTAAGTCTACCATCTGCATCATCGTTCCTGATGCGTCTTACCAGATGGAATTTCTTATCGGCGAATACAAGTTGCAGTTTTTTAATCCTTTTGTCGTGATGTCCGAGTAAAAAGTGTATTACCAAGCACGCTCGTGTTGTGTATTATAATTGCCTTAATGACGCAATGAGCAAACGAACAAATTCGATTTTAATTAGAGTGCTTGTTTGTTTTAAGTAAGGTACTCCACAATTTATTTATGGGTGATATGCAGTATTCCTGTCCTCACGTTATGAGTGACATTGATGAGCAGAGTAAATGATAATGGAAACTGCAGGGAAAAAAGAGCAATTTGTAATGCTCATTAGGTTTGTCAATTTTTTATTTATAATTCAATTGTTTAGGTTGCTGTCTTGCAATTATTACAAAAAAAATTTCGCCCGGCAAATATTTTACCAATTCAATCTGAATTAGAAATTTAACTTTGATAGAAATGTCAATTTGTATACTTATAATTTATTATTATCAGGACAATATTGTAATGGTGCAACCCTTCTGTACTTTAATATGTATTATTGTATCCAAAGGAGAAATACAAGGTGTTCCATCTCAGACGAGCCACCCCGTATATTTCTTATCCCATAGTGAGTGTAAAAATCTCCTGGAACACGTCGAATGATTTTGTTTGGGGGACATCTTTTGACGTATATTTGAGACTTGAACGAGCAACCCCCTAATAGGGGGTGCTTCAACCCTTCAAAACTGAATAGGGGAGAGGGGTTGAGTGATACGTCATTTGAAAGGTCTTGGAAGCCTCTTTACAACGGTGTATGAAAAACGTTAATTTGATGAACCGTTTTCGCCAAAAATTAATTTTGTTGCTCGAATGCGCCACCTTGAATATTTTGGTTATTTGTACAATGTACAAGCTCATTTTTATTAAGCCTTTTTTACAAACTTAAACAAACTTCAAAAAATCACATTCGCAAAAAAATTGAATTGTGTTGTCATGCTTACAATGAAAAAAATTAAATCTGCGTGTTTAAATCAAATGTTCAAATTGTCCTCCATCGACTTCCATACAATAATACATTCTCTCAAACTAATAAATAAAAAAACAGCAAAACATTTCCTTATGTTGCCTTCATTTTTTGTTCTTAGAAGGTGTTTATCTGGTTTTAACGTTTCTTCGATCATTTCATGATTATAATCAATCTATTGAGTTACTACTTTGCTGATTTGTTTAAAATTTCAAAAAATATGGTGTACACATTGCAAGAACGTGTTGAGCTGGTTAGCCTTTATTACCAAAATCAAAAGTATGCCCGAGCGGCTGCAAGGATATTTAACGACAACCATCCATAAACCATTCGCCATAAGTACGTAATGGAATTTATTTCAAAATTTGTGGAGACGAGTTCAGTAATGGATAAAAAAAAGGGCACCCATTGGAATTGTAAATGATGAAGGTGCAGCTGTGGCGGTATTGAGACATGTCCAACTTATGCCAAACACGCAATCTGTACGACAACTTTCTGCAGCATCCAGTATTAGCCAATCTAACGTTTTCAGAATTTTACATAAACACAAGTTCCACCCGTACAGAATTAAATTAATTCAGGAATTAAATGATGATGATTGGGATCGAAGGCAAGAGTTTTGCGAAATTATGGTCGAGCGTATCAATCAATTTCTTGTACAACGTTTGCTTTTCTGACGAATGCACTTTTTTACTTAATGGATGTATTTCGAGAAGCTCACACTCAACATTGGGAAAAGCTAAACGTTTGGGTAGGAATTTTGGGAGACCACCTAATTGGACCTCTGTTTATTCCTGGTAATTTAAATGGCGAAATTTATCTTGAAATGTTGGAAAATGCGATTGAGCCGTTAATAACTGAACAATTAGAAAACGATCCTCTACTACTTGAACAACAATTGCATTTCCAACAAGACGGAGCTCCTCCTCACTACGCCGCACCAGTTCGCCAATACCTCAATTTGCAATACCCCGGTCGTTGGATTGGAAGAAGAGGTCCTATGGAGTGGCCTGCCCGATCTCCCGACCTGAACCCTCTGGACTTCTTCTTGTGGGGACATCTTAAGTCCAAGATTTTTGTGTTTCAGCCTGAAAATTTGGACGAACTACGCCAACGAATTGTAAATGAGTGTCGTCAAATAACTCCAATTATGCTGAACCATGTTAGAGACGGTTTTCAGTCAAGATTGTATCATTGTATAGAAGTCAATGGAGGACAATTTGAACATTTGATTTAAACACGCAGATTTAATTTTTTTCATTGTAAGCATGACAACACAATTCAATTTTTCGTACTCGTACATTGCAGTATAATAATTATTGAAGACACAAGTATATGATCAAGATGACTTCAAATGAAACTATCTGATATTCTTCATTGTCAACTGCCAGCATAGGTTAACCTTTAGTTAAAGCAGCGTGGAGATTCAGGTAGTGGTACGGTAGAGGATTAAGTCGTTATTTAACTACGTTTTTGCTCACCGTAATTATCTTTATGGGCAAATCTTTACGGGCAATCAGTAGTTTTGCAAAAGAAACTAAATAATCTCAGTATCGCATAAACGTAAAGAAACGCTTTATGTTTACATGCATTGTTTCTCTCATAGTTTTATAAATATAATTGAATTGTTCATTTCCTACAGTTGTTATTTACCTTATGGAATTAATAGCAATTTGTTTTTACCATTTGCATTATTGGCATGTGAACTATACTTTCAAATGCTAAAAATGTTTCATGTATTTATGTATCATTATCTCACACTGTTCATCAGAATTTCAGAACTACAACCTATAAGAACATGCAGCACGATCATATATTATTCAGTTTTTCGATGAAAAAATGGAGTTAATTAATTACAAAGCCAAATATTGCATTGCGGACAGGCGCTCCAGGGCAACAGCATAGTAGGAGCCCCCTTCACCAATTTAATATCAAAAAAAATGTTCTCTATGTTTTCTATTTTCTATGTTATCCATGTTTAATTCCAATCTCGCTATCCATCTTGTAATCTTACAATCCATAGTCTCACAACCTATAATCTATACGCTTATATCTTGGTAAAAATCTTTAAAATCTCGCACTGCGAACTTTCGCCTTGACAAACTATTCGATTATTGCATCCAGATTTCCTCTTAACGAGTTCGTCACCTTACTCTCTATCGACAATACACTCAGGTCCGCCAGTCTCTGTTGCCCCATCGAATTTCGCAGATATGTTTTTATCATTTTCAATTTTGAAAAGGAGCGCTCTGCTGTTGCAACGTTCATTGGAATGGTTAAAAACAGCAAAATTACTGAGAAGACGTCCGGAAACTTAGCTGAAAGAGTAAAATACTCGAACAATATTAAGTTAACCAATTCCCTGATGAAATGTATCTTAGAAATTTAATCTTTCAAAGAACAACGCAGGAACAACAACATATGATTGAACAGTTGATCAGTTACGTCGTCAGAATATTTTTCGCGGAATTTTTTGCATTCCTTCGCTACAGGGCCCCGTTTCAAGACATGAATGCAAGAAACCAACTACAGTTTTCCGAAACCACAATATTATCGATTTCTTTGTCAATCTTTTTAAAAACAAACGATGAATTTCACAATTTGGTAAAATTGTAAAATATTGGGGGCCCCAACAGGTCAAATATTCTGACAAAGATCTCTTATTTTTATTAAAATAATTAATTAAAATTTGTTGTCATACAATCTCAACGTACCATAAAGTGTAATATAATATCAAAACAAAAAAAGCTCAGTTGGAGGCCCCAAGCATTTGCACCAGCTGGACTGATTGCGCATGACGTAGTAATTATAACCAACATTCTCACTCCAGCCAACAATACTATGCTATGCAAGAAACATCATATCTTACGTAGCAAAAATTGAAAAGAATATTTAAAGAATTATATTTCACAATCCATTATTCCTCTAGATAGAGAAGGGCATAGGGTTGCCTACAAACGTAAGGTGACTTCATCAACAAAATGATAGGATAGAGAGGTAGCTTACGTCAGTACCATTTAGTTTTGGGGGCGCATGACCTGCATTGAGTGTGACAGGTGATACATATATTAGAATTTTACAGAGTCTTATCTATTTCTTGTAGACAATTATATGTTGCACCTAGACTTGGGTGTCCTTCTGTGATTGGGACGTTTTTTACCTGTAAGTGGGCGAGTTAAGACTCAATAAAGTGCGTTACAAAATGGCTTCCTAGGCGAACGTTTCTGTTAGTGATATGAAATTTGAAATTTCATTTTCAATCGGAACAGATTTCACTGCAAACGGCTTGGAAGGAAAGATATAAATATTTTGCAAATACTTTGATTTTATCCTCACTTTTACATACAATTAGTCCATACCATATAGCTTTTTAGGAGGTTCAAATTCTAATTTTGCCATTTCCAACAAGAGACAGTTTGTAATTCATACTTAAGGGATATGGGACTTCAATTAAGAAAAATGCCCAAGAGCCTAAAATCAAGCCTAACGATCTGATATTCTATCCTTTCCCCTTAGTGCCCCCGATTAGCGGGATTACAATTTAAGACTACCCTTAATGGCTGGATAGAACATATATTAGCAAAATAAAATTGGTGGAGCATGATCTGATTATTATTAACTCACTTTAAATTATATCGACGACTCGGAGGTTGTTGAATATGAACGTCATTCTCTCGCAATCAAAATGCACTTATCCTGTTAGTCTAATATTACAATTTCCTCTCTAATATCTTGTGGAAGTAATGCACAGAGAATTTACATGCTAGTATTCTACGTCGGATTAAATTTTGGGTGTTATCAAACTGTCACTAAATAATATAAAGGGAGCTGACACTTTCCGCAATACGCGAAAGACACGCATAAGTCCAGCGATGTTTTACTCGTAGGAACAAACATCTCCTGTTGCACAAGTACTACCTTTAATATTACTTCACAGCTGGTTTCTAACTATGAGCCAATTCAATGCTTCAAACTACCCTTATTCGGATTTCTTTTTTTTCAACGTAGCTTTCACTCTTCTAGAGTCAATTGAATTTGAAGAATTGTTTCGTTGACTTATATGAACACAAATTAGATAGACTTAAATTAATTCAATCTCGGTTCAGGGAATGCTGGGATACTTTCGATTTAGTTTATTAGTGGGAAGCTTAAAATCCACTAACTGCACTAGTCACATGATCATATCGTATCGTAAAGATATAATAGAAGTAGAGTACGACTTTTTTTTCATAAAATACGATGAAATATACATTGATTTATAGAACTAAATTTGGAGATTGATCTAGCCGTTTTAAGAGTACATCCAGAAAGTACTTTTTATTAATCGAAATCTGTTAATTCTGTTAGAGCTGAGTATTAGGACTATCAGTTATCAAGTAACTCCTACTCTCATAAGAGCCATTATAAAATGTACCGCCGTGTATATACACATGACTGTAAAAGTACTGAGGTAATTATTAGTCATTCATGAAACACCTTTATAATGGTTCTGGAGTATTATTTAATTCACTTAAAAATCGCCTTTCGCGTGAGACAAAATAGTTGCACCTGCCAAAAACAATGCGTTCACGTCCATTATACTTTTTTGTTTCTAGCCACACGACATAGTAAATTATACCTACACATATAAAACACCTAACAGTAAAATTCCAAATGATGAAGGTGTAATTACATGCCTTTATAATACTTTACCCAATTTTGAAACAACAATAATCGTTCTTATCCCTAGGTGGTATATTTCCACATATTATATAGAATTTCATAACATCTGATAAGAATGTCTTGGGTTGGGACTAATCAAACATCTTCATATCACCGGAAATTTAAAAGTAATTTATACTGATGAATAGGATTCCAAATGTGGGAACTGTATTCTGATTTAGAAAGACTAATAAAGATTTCCATTCAGAATTATCATCAAATTGATTGCAGTTTCTCACTTATTATAAACGAACTGTGGTCCGCGGGCTACTCCTGCAGATACGGCTAATACTCGCAGAAGAAGGAGTAGGAAAATTTAAAGGTGTGGAAAGACGTAAAATTATACTCCCTCTCATGTGAAACTTTATTTCAGTTGACTAGAATATCTATGTTATGAAATGGTATGTCATGGACATTATGTGACTGTAAGTGTAGCTGTCTTGGTGAAGGGTTATGTGTTGTCTGTCATGAACAGTCTGTGTTGAATCTATAGTTTATATCTAAGATGTTCGATGCGTAAGGAAGCTAGTATGTTTATGTCGCTTTTACAGTCCATGTAGATATACAATCATGTTGCTATATTTTTAATAAAGTAATATGAATATGGATTGGCATTTCTTTAAGGGAATTTACACCCCAAGAACTAGCAGTGCTACCTAACATAAAATTGGTCCTTCAGGCCGGATGGTTGAGTCTTTGATTTCGTGTGGATCACAACCTCTTGAAATAATATCTGCTGGATTGGATTCTGTGCGAACATGATCCAATTGACCCGGTTCACAGTCTGAAATGTGATAATAATTCATCAATGTTTGGATCTGTCTGTTATGTAAATTGTATTGGATTATATTAGCAGTGATTAACTTCAGATTATGTCGAATCCCTTTTAGCCCTTTTGGGATTGAGTTCCGAAAAATCCGCTCTTAGCGGGTGTCTATATAAGGAACATATCCGCCTTATAGTTTCGGCCCGTGTTCTTGGTTCCTCGTAGAAAAATTTAAAATTTTCGCTGCACATATTGTAAAAAAATACGTTAATGATATTTCCGAAGAATTGTCAAGTAAACTAATTCATCTCAAACATATTTACGAATAGTTCTTATATTTTCTTCCCTTTTGTTCGAAAATCAGATAATCTGTATATTTTATATCATATGAATTTTCTTTAGATTTTATAAATAGCTGGAAGACTAAGTTTTGTTATTTGTGTAGAATTATGTTTTCTTGAATTTTAAAAAGAATATCGAAGTGTCAAATATTATCAAACGAATACTAAAATATGAAAAACCGCACACATTTTGGATTGTGCCGATGTAGCTGGCTTAGATAGAAATATTTCCTAACAAATCCTACCTAGATGCGAGACAGAATATTCACTTTTCACTGCTGTAACAAGAAAAACAATATTACATGGGAGAAATGAGAGGTTTATCTAGAATATTTTGCCTTGCCTTCTGATAAATTGAAACACTGTGATGCAGATACTCCATGTTGAAAACTATGATAAAATTGAAGAAAATTGTGGACATCACTAAGTTATGTAAGCTAACTAGCTGTGCCCGCAGAAATAACTAACACCCCTACAATTGATTTTCTGTTGAATTTCGAATAATTCGATCTTAGCTGGTGCCTACGTTGTATAGCAACCTGCTTTATTTCAGGTCTGTCGGCTTAGTTAGTTAGTTTCTGAGATTTCGTGATGACTCAATGAGTCAATCAGAGGTGTTTCTCTTTTATATATAAATAGATTGCAATTTTGCCATTGCGACTGCGAACATGTGCGCTGGTGCGTTGTCCTGGTGGAAGTGCACTTTTTTCTTTGCCAAATGCGGCCGATTTCACTTCAAATCGGAGTCAAATCGATCCAAAGGCTATGCATAATATATTCCGTTCTAGTTAAAGATGATACATCACAAATGTCAAAGGGAATTTTCGATTGTGGCGCCATCTGTTTTATTTTTCAGGGACTTTTCACCTTACTCTTGTATGTCGAATTCCAGGTGATTACTATCTTTTATGATGTTCATATCAAGGTTAGTTTACCGAATCTTTGATAGATTAGGGTACGCATAGGCAGTTATAAGCTTCAATACATTAGTAGAAAGCATTCCTTCCATATCTCCACAGCCTCTCTAGTTCTTATATTGCTATAATATCTCGCTATTTGCTGAAAGAGTTTCAGGTTTTTTTACATACATCACTAAGCAGTAAATATTCAAACATGGCAAATTCGTTATACCGAATTCCTTGGAGTATTTATTGGATGCTGTTCTTGAAGGCGAGTTGTAAATACCTCGGAATATGTATTTTGGAGACGAGAATAGTTTTGTAGTAAAAGCAGCAATCATATATAAGAATGAATTTGATAAAATAAGTAAATTGATAACCTTTTAATCCAGTCAATATAGTAAAAAATAAACCAAAAGTTAATAAAAAATCGTATCTAAGATTTTTTTCCGTTAAATGTTATTTGAGGGTTCATAGAACATAGAATCACAATAATCAGTTATGGGGGTGCACCGCTACCCCCTAAAAAACCATCCTTTCGGTGAAAAAAACCGTATTTTTCGTTTATTTCGCTTATAACTCGTTAACCGTTGGAGATATCAAAAAATTACCTAATATAAAAAAGAATGTTTGAGAAATTCCCTACAAAAAAGGTCTGTTGTACTTTTTTGAATAAATATCATATTTTCCGAGAAAATTTAGCTTGAAAATTTGAGACAAAAAAAATTTTCGTAAAAACGCGTTATTAAATTATAACATTTCCGCCATTTGCATTATGAGTAAGAAAAAATTGAAGCGAAGTCTGAAAAGTGTCATTTTTCACCCAAGAAAATAGGTAACTATATTTCTGGATGCTGGAAAAACATTTTTTGTGAGAATAAAGAGATTATGGGAGTAAATGTCTTTTATTAAACTCTCCGAAAGTGGATGAACTTTCTATGAAAAAGCGAATAAAAGATTTCAATTGTTTAGGATATCATTATAATAAATCAATTAGAAAAATCACTAGATTTCTGGTAATTTTCCAAATGAGAAAATAAAACAGTTTAATAAGTTTTAAAGAGTGTAACAAATTTTTAATTACAAATCTAGCTAAAATATTCTGTATACTACTAATTTCTATTCTATATAAATACAATCTATCTATTTATATCTATACAATTATGGATTATAAATAAATATTAAAAATCGTCATCTTCTGCTACATCATCTAAGTGAACTACATCATCGTAATCCACTTCTTCTGGTTCGATTGGCTGTTTGTTGGTACACGTATCTTTGCAAGTACCACAAGCTCCATGGCAATATAAACCAGCCTTCCTACAGGAGCAAGCATTGTCACAACCTTTCTTACAATTACAAAAAATGATTTTCATAATTTCATCCGGTGCTGGTGGTCTCGTCATCATTATTGGTGTTAATATTTTGTCTTTCTTCCATCCCCATTGTAATGCTGACAAATCATTTGACAGCCATTTTTGAAGTTGTAAATATAAAAACTGATATTTCGATTCACAAATTAATAATTTTATGAATGAAAAAATTAACAAATGTACATTATATAATATATATTTATATGTACATTGGATTGGATATTTATAATAGCTTTTAAAAATTTGTATAAAATTTTATTTAAAAATAGCTTACCTCGCTGTTCAATTGCAGTTTATTTCGAAAAAACCCAACAAAATCACGAAATTTTTTTCAATTGAATGAAAAGAAATAAATTTCATACACTATAAAAATTAATAATTAAAATCAACTACTATATCTTTTAATATCGTGTATCAACTCTATTTTATAAACATACATAAACTACATTAAAAAGCAGAAGAATTTTACTACAGCTGTTTCATTTTAAATGAATAGTAACCGCATGCTTATAGTGTATAAGTATAGTACCCAGTAGAAATGCGCGCGCCTACTATGGGACTTGCCGTCGCGGTGCGTTGAAATTCTCTTCTTTTAAGCAGCATTTTTTTTTCTACCTGTGGGCTTATATTAAAATTTGAAATGGTATAATCGAATAATATGAAGTCTCAGCTTTACTTCTAGACCAGTTGGATTTAAAAATTTTTGGATCTGAGGATATGCCATCAATTTGAAAAATAATTTAAAAAAATTAATTTTATGCAATTTTTCGATGATTTTTTGTTTTAATGGTATTATTTACTAAAATAAAGTCTTGACTATGGATATTTATACAACATATGAATATGAAAAAAAAAATTTTTTAACGATATTTTCATTATACTGTTGGTTCTTTTTTCTTTTTTATTAATGGCAGAAAATTGGCCAAAAATCGCCAAAAATGAATGGGCTGGTAAATTTGCGCATGTGTATCTTTTCAATCCTAATTTTTTTTACATTCAAATAACACCTTGGACTAAAGGAAAATCCATTTATGATTTATATTTAACTTAGTTATGCTGATGTGTCTTCAAAAAAACAAGAAGCGTAAAAATTCGCCGGATAACGGTATTATATCGTTGTTTTTATCGACTAGTTACTATCAAAATTACTTCTACATTGGAAAAAGAGATCACATTAACTAACCCCTTCAAAACCCACTTTGATTTTTCTTCATAACTCGATAAGTTTTTGAGATATTCAATTTTTTCTGCAGCCAACGCGTGAAATTTCGCGCGTAAGTAAAATTTCGCGCGCATTAAATATACAAAATTCTCCAACATTATTTATAGTTATGAAAAAAATAAAGAGAACCTTTTTTGTAGGAAATTATTCAAGCTTTCTTTTTTGTCATAGGTAGTTTTTTAATATCTCTGAAAGTTCACGAGTTATCAGCAGAAAACGGTTTTTTCACCAAAGGGGTGGTTTTCTGAGGGGGTTGCGGCACATCCCTGTAACTGATTTTTGTGATTTCATATTGTATAAACCCTAAACTAACAATTACTGAAGAAAAATTCGAGATAAGATTTTTTATCATGAAAATTTCTAGAATAACTGGACTATTTAGTGAACAAAGTAAACCAGGGAAGGTCTCGTTATTACAATTTCTAGTCCAGATAGAAAGCTGTTTCACTCATCGAGTTCATCAGGATACCAGAACAATATACCATCGGATAAAAGTAAAAGATTTTGATTGATGTTATTGATAAATGATTTTTGCAAATACTTTAATAAATGGGAAACAGGTTGAATTCAGTTTTCAGCATAATTTTATAAAATTTAACAATACATTGTGATATTTTATAAAAAAAACTTTTAATAGATAAATTACCAATTTGAAATATAATTTTCATTGTAGACATTATAATATACTTGAGAAAGGGGTACATATGTAGACCCCAAAACAGGGGCCCGAGATATATCATCTAGTGTATAAATAATTCTCATATCTACTCTAAACTCTATGAAGAGTTAGAATTTGATCATAGCCTGAAGGGAAATGTCTTTTAAAAGCTTAAATCAATTGAAGAGGCTAGCCCCAATGTTCACTTACACCCATACACAAGAAGGAAATCAATTTTCTAATAGAGAAATATTATCTCAAACACATAATTAGAAAACCTAGAATTGTTCACATACCTAATTACAGAAGACATTGAACAATTCATTTGTAGAATTGTTTACAGCGTGTTATTAGGTACCCATGCAGTGCTTCGAGGTATTTCTGTTTGTACAAGGTATGTAATTAAGACGTTACGAGCTGTTTGTATTTACATTTAGAAACATTAATTGCTCCGGAATTCTTCACCGGGTGTGGAATACTGCTCGCTTTACATGTCGCTCTGACTTTCAGTGGTTCTTCAATTTAGTAATTAGTATAAAAGAAACTTAAGCATCATCATACTAAACTGTCATAATTATAGTAATTACGATTGAAGGTTATAAATCTGACGGATTATAATTATACCGATGTTTTACTTACCTTATTTCTGGTTTTTCCAGATTCACCATCTTGGTCGTTCCTACCGTTCTGAACTGAGATCATGAGTGTTAACTCTGTAGGCAAATACAAAGATTGGCAAACTATTAATACCATTTGTTTTATGATGGAAATAAGCTAGGAAACGGTGTTGTTTTATTTCTTCTTCTTACAGGTCAAGCTGGAGTGAATCAACTTGGTGGCGTATTTGTGAATGGAAGACCTTTACCGGATTGCGTGAGGAGAAGAATTGTGGAGTTAGCCCTGTTAGGGGTACGACCTTGTGATATTTCGAGGCAGTTGCTTGTTTCTCATGGATGCGTCTCCAAAATATTGACGAGATTTTATGAGACTGGATCGATAAGACCTGGATCGATTGGTGGATCCAAAACTAAGGTAATATTTCTTGTTTCAAATGCTATTATGAAAATTCCTTTCTTCTTATGAACGTTCAGTGCAAAAAGGTGGAGAAGCCTTATTATTATTGCATGAGGAGATTAAGATTTAAGTGAATTTTGGAAATAGGTACTTTCGCGGTCTTACTGTTCCGGAGAACATAAAAAATGTTGACGGCTTAGTGATTACAGTAATACCTAAAAGCATTTCTTTTAAAAGACAGTCTCCCATGAAACGTTTGGAATCTCTTCCTTGTATTTTATTCAGGCTTTTTTAAATCAGGTCAATCACGGGAATGTTCTACAGTTTTCAAAAGCACAATTATCACCATATTTTAAAAACAGTTGAAATGACAAAGAGTCTCCGTCATCGTTATTCGAAGCATCTGTTCTGGGATTTTCTTGAACTTATTGCATATGTTTTCATAACTTTGAGAGTTGTGTAACAGATTTTTTCGTTGCAATTTTCACGTCTGGCAGATAATATGTACCACAAAAGTTATTCCACTCAAAAAAGTCATTTTACAAAATTCAAAGCGAAATACTTCCTACGAAGTAACCCATTCTGTATGTATGCCATCTTTTGTAAAGATTGCGATAAAGTATATGTTTTGTCCAATATATCGATAGCAGATTGAAGGGACACAAATATACGAAGAATACACCCACTGTACATATCGAAGACACAAAACATTATTTTCATTATAACGATACAAAAATTTGGAATATTGAAAAGCATTATTATTGTTATATGATTTTTAAATGAGTTCACGGAAGGTGATTCAGTGTTGAGTCCAACGCATTCCATACACTAAATATTCTATTGCAAATGAAATGTTGCCTACAGGATGTTTTTTAATTTTCATGCCTTAATATGAAAGAGTGACCACGTAAACGCGGGTCCGCATTAATGTAAAATATATCATCGAGATCAACAGAAAATGTATTTGGAAGGATTCTATACGTTGTGATTAAATCACCTCGCATAAGCCTATCTTCTGCTTTACGAATTTTAAACATTCCCAAACTTTGCTGGTAATCCGGACGAATAGTCCCAAACGGCATTCTCGTAGCTCTTCTCTGCACTAATTCGATTAAATTTCTATCGCGCGCATCACTGGACACCACACCGAGGAGCCAAATTCAATTATAGGTCGCACATAGGTTTTATAAAGAAAGCATGATGTTTGCACTGACAGATTTGGAAAAAACTATTGTTAAGCAGAAATATAGAAGTATTCGCCCTCTTGCACTTTTCCTCAATGTGGCGCGACCATGTGAGACTATCAGCGATGATGATACCTAAGTCTTTCTGTGAAGTAACAGTGCTTAACTGCAAACTATTAAGATCGATGGATGGATATGTGGATTGTTCTTTCCAATGTGAAGTACAGTGCATTTACTTGTATTTAATGGTATCAGCCATAAATGACACCATTCCAAAATAACGTCCAAATCACGTTGAAGCGAATGGTTGTGTAAAAGAGGGTTTGTATACAACTTGATACCGTCTGCATATTGCGAACATGTAGAGGAAACTAGTCCTGGAATATCGAAAGTATAAATTAAGAATAATAATGGGTCAATAACAGATCCCTGAGGTACGCCGCTAACTACATCTACATATTGTAAGAAACTTAAACCAATTGTTACTCTGAATTAACGACCAAAAAGAAAAGCTGATATCCACCTCAATAACTCACCCCGGAAACCATAATTTAGCTAGGAGGCGCAATTTGGGGACCTTATCAAAGACTTTGGAATGTTATTATCTGTAGCCAGTGACCAATCATTCATTGTTGTTATTATTCGATACATATTTAATGTACGAGTTTTTGAACGCTTTTGGTCTTTTTTTAAGCCGGGTGGACATAATGCTGATGTATTAGCAGAAACTTTGCTAAATGAATTGCAAACTATTTTAAATTCTCCTTCTGGGTCTGATAACAATAAACTAATCACTCAAAGTTACGATGGGGCGTCCGTGATGAGTGGTAAGACAAATGGTGTCCAAGCCATTATCTAAAAAACATTTCCAAATGCACATTATATTCACTGTTACGGGCATCAATTTAATTTAATTATTGAACGAGCGGCACAATGCAATAGAAAAGTAAAAACGTTCTTTGCAAATTTGCAGTGAAGCTTGTATCTCGATCGCCAAAACGAAAGGTAATTCTTGATGAAGTAGTCAAACGTAGATTTCCACGCGCTGTTTCTACACGCTGGATTTTCAAAAAAAGTCGAACTGTGAACACATTATTCTTTCAAAGAATGCTTAGACAAAATTATTGACGAAGATGGGATGGATTCAGTTACTGTTAGAGAAGCAAAGTGGTTTATTGAATTTGAATTGCCCGGAATTTCTCTACTGGTTGAACATATTTCATTTCATCATGACACTTGTTGAAATATTATTTAATCAGACTCAAATGCGCGCGGGATCGACAGTGCTTAACTGCAAAAGGCAATTGAATAATTCCAATAGCAAATTATTGAATTAGAAATTCTACTGACAATGGAGATAGCAGAGCTGCTATTGCAAAGGAAGTATGTGACACTATTTGAAGTCAATGTCAAATTAGCAACCGATTTGATTTTAGGGATCACTTAAGTGCAGCAAAGTTATATGATTCTCAGAATTTTAAAACTTATAGACATGCATTACCACATAAACATTTTGATGAAACTGTGAAATATTATCATATATTGGACAGTGAAAAATTAAAGAGTGAACATTCAGCAATTTATGAGAGCGATGACATGTGTGACGTAGGTGATATTTTGTCACTTTTAATGTTCATAACAGACAACAACCTAAAAGAGGTTTTGACGGAAACATACAAACTGTTGGATATTATTTGTACAACGCCCATGTCGACAGCAGAATGTGAACGATGTTTTTCCATCCTCAAACGCATTAAAACTTTTCTGAGAAGCATATTGTCAGATGATCGACTGAATGCATTGGCTGTCCTATCAATAGAAAATAAGTTCGTCCAGTCTATCCCGGATTTTGACAACAAAGTCATAGACGTTTTTTACAGCATGAAAAATAGGAGAATGGATTTTATGTAACAAAAAATAGATAATTTTTTTCCTGTGTCCACCCTCTTTCATAACTCACGAGCTACCACTGATCAAAAATATTTTCTACTCACCTATTGTATTGGCAACAACAATTAGCAGACAGATTTTTAGAAAATGGGTTCTTATAATTCTAGACATAGACTTGAATGAATGAAAATGGGATATTTACAATGTTGTTAGGGAACGAGAGAATTTCATCATATAAATATCACAACATAAATTATAACGCATGGTACCCATGGAATGCAGAAGTTACTTTTTAATAGACCGTTTTACAAATTAACATATATTCGCGATCTTTTATCTCTCTCTCGGCTCAGCTTTGAAGATGATAATAAATCCATATTCACTATACTAAGAAACTATAATCAGAGCAGGAAATCATTCATACGAATTTATTAGGGCTGTTAAACTGGGCTATAGAATTATAATGATGCCATATACCAGCGGTAATTGAATCGGAACCTACCGATGATGATTAAGCTGTTACAATTTAGACTTGCGGTTCAAATTGAAGGTTGATTACACATTGCTCACATCATAATTATGTATATCGCAGTACCTAACTAATGAAACTACACTTGTTATCATTAATCAAAGCGTTCGTAAACACCGGATATCTTCCTCACTGATCGTGTGAAATTTAGCGCCTGCTGGTTTGCAATGCAGGATAGACGCGGTTTGCTTTTGAAGAAAATGTTGAAAATCGTCATATTAAATAATCGCTTTCCGTTCGCACGCATCCTGTAAAAATAATTGAAACGAGTTCTTTTACCTAACATTACGTACGATTTTAATACACGAATTCATATCTTTAATATATAAATAGACTAGTCTAAATTCAACTAATCTGTCATAAATTCCTAAATATAGACACTGTGAATAATTCTCATATAAACTAATGGGTCGATCACTATAACTACCCTCACCTCCTTCTGTTAGCGCAATATTTTGCTTCCAGACACTTCTGCCAGTTAAGTGTAACTCATTAGCTATTATACGCTCATGGCTACAGATAACACCCGTAGGAATAGTTAACTAACATATTGCAGATAATTAGAAATACTGAAAGCGTGGAATGACGACAAAGTACACTCTAGTTATATAACAAAGATCGCTTGTTAAGTATTAATAAGTGGTAAGGTTTCTCTGCTTATATCGACCTGTGATATCATACTTTTTCCGCGCTTCACCGTCGCCAGTACACCTATCAGGCGGGCAAATCAACCGAGACGGCCCTTCATCACCTGGTTCACCAGATCGAAGAAGCTATTAGTCTCGGACAGTGCGCCTTAGGTGTTTTCCTGGATATCGAAGGGCTTTTGAGAATACCTCCGTCGAGTCCATGTGTCATGCTGCGGAGAGACAAGGAATCGATCTCACCTTGGTCAGGTGAATCAAGACCATGCTCTCGCAGAGACTGATGATGGCGCACAATAATGGAAGCGTCGCTTATACACACGTCACCCGAGAGTGTCCTCAGGGAGCAGTCCGCTCCTTTGGCGCCTGGTGGTGAATGGCTTGTTGGTCGAGGTGAATGAGGCTGGGTTTTACGCCCAAGCCTGCGCAAACGACTTGGCAGCTGTGACCCTCGGAAGACACCCGGCCACCTTGTGCGAGCTGCAAAATACCGCACTTGCCATCGTGTCTCGCTGGTGCCAGACCGAGGAACTCAGGGTAAGTCCTGAAAAGACTGAAGTGGTTTTTTTCACGAGAAAACGGAAACTGGAACCCTTACCGGACATTTGTCTGGTACCTTAGAGTTATCCTCGATGCTAAACTGAAAATGCGCCTGGAAATTCGGATGAAGAAAGCCGTTGCATCCTTATGGATATGCAGGAGAGCCTACGGGACATAGCGTCTACGGTCTACGGCTACAGGTTCTGCACTATATCTACACGACCATGATCCGCCCAATCATAGCCTATGCAGCCGTCGTGTAGTGGCAGGCGACAGAAACGGTTCTGTCTCGTCAGGTGCTGGACAAGGCTCAACGACTTGCCTGCGTGAGATTATCGAGGGCTATAGGGACCGCCCCCACCAGAGCTCTAGAGATTCTGGTGGGGATCGTCCCTCTACATCTCTAACAACAGTGGCCGCGGGTACGGCGTATCGGCCGGCTCGTCTGGGCTAGTGGGTCGGTGGGTCTGTGCCTCTCGGCCATGGCAAAATTTTGGATTGGGCAGCCGAGAACTGCCCGATCCTCCGAATGACGCAGAATGCGACAGCGCCTGCTGTCAGATTTCAAACACCAGATGTCCTCATAACACAAGGGAGAACAAGGACTTTGTCTAAGATTGGCGAGTCTAGCGGAGCCTGAGTCTAGGCATATACACACAGGAGGGAGATTTCAGTTCACTACGTGCCCACGCAACCGTTTTCCAGGCTGAGGTCTGTGCAATACGGATCTGTGCCCTGGAAAACCTGAGTTTAAGCTACTGAGGTAGGCGGATTTACATCTGCACTGACAGCCGAGTGGCACTGGGTGCACTTCGCCCCCATAGAGCGACTTCTAGGCTTGTCCTGGAGTGCCAGAAGGAACAAACTCCAGCTAGTGTAGGGATCCGCCTAGTCTGGCGTGAAGGGAAACGAAGTGGCCGATGAACTGGCCAAACGGGGTTCCTCGACTACCCGTGGCCCTGATTCAACAAGCTCCACATTATAGGAGCTCTCGCCTAAACTCTAAAACCCTACTCTCTATGAGCAGGAGAGGCCTAAAACTGGTGACAAAACTCCTCACAGGACACAGTCATCTGATAAGACATCTACACACAATGGGCATTGTTGAAGACCCAGCTTGTAGTAGATGTGGAGAGGAGGATGTAACTGCCTCTCACATCCTAGCAGAATATCCAGTACTGGCTTCTCTTAGGCTACACACCTCGGTAGGACACATATGTCCCTTGAAGCCATAAGAGATATCAGTCCTTGCAAAATCTTAGCCTTCGGCACTACCTTAGGCCTGCTGGACTCATACTTGTATCAAGGGGCGCATAATGGACCCAATCAAGTGGTCTAAGTGTTCCGGACTTGTCCGCCCCCGTTTTGATTGTTTGATTGATATCACAATCGAATAGTTCTGGATGCTTGTTTTGTCTTCTCTGTCTCATCATCAGAACGAGTATAGTTGTGATGCCACTGATCAACTGTTCCATCGGGATACAATAAAATACAGTCGACATAATTGTTATTGGAACCTAGATGTTCTCCAACGCCATGTACCAACGAAGAGGTAGGTCCTCTAAGAATCATTTGCAATACCAAGTATTGATTCGCAGGTTGCTCGCACTTTCAAGATGTGACGGGGATTGAGAGAGTAACCACATCGCCAGATGGGAAATCTGAACCCTACCGCGAACAATTCAACAAAATCGTGCTTCGGAAGCTGAATATTTCAAAAACCGTTCGGTATAATAGGGAATGTTCAATAAAACTTAGAATACAGTGAAATATCTTTCAAACTTCATTATAATCAGTGGCGGCTCCTCGAAGGAGGCTAAGGAGGCTCAGCCTCCTCACCAATTCATCTTGATGATCATTCTCTATTTTATTTCCTGTTTCTCTGAAAATTCTTTAAATTTTACAATTAATTCCCCGTTCTCAGTAGTTATTTTCAATCTGGCAATAGTGCCCAGAGGCTAGATTCTCTATATATCTCAAACGCTAAATACGTGCGCTCAACACAGTTGCCGTTCTTTCAACCAGTCCAATTGCTCTACATCAAGTAAAACACTAGAATTGCAACATTCTCTGTAGGCTAGCCTCTCGTTCGCCGTCGGTCAGTCGTATGAAATACGAGACTTGCTGGGACACGTGCTGTGTCAGTGCTTCTTATTGAGTCTTGCCAAGCGACGCGAAGTAAGGTTAGATTAAAATATTTTGTCTGATCAGTAAATTATTAAACGTTAAAATGAGTGAAAGTCGTAGTAGTGATTTAGTTGCTGGCTTTTTAAAAAATCCATTTAGTGGATTAACATATGACCGAAAAGTGTTTTTTAAAAATAAACGGCCTTTACCGGACTTGAAAGGATTAGTGATGACAGGTATGTTTCAAAATCGATCATTTAATACTGATAATTATAAAAAATATTCATGGTTAACGTGATCTGAGGTACACAATGAATTATATTGCTGGTATTGCTTGCTATTTACATCTGATACAACTTCATGTTGGGGGCACTCGGGTTATGATGATTTGAAAAATTTAGCTCGTGGTATAGACAGACATGAAAAATCGCAGGAACATATTACATCGAGTATTAAGTTTAAATTAACCGGTAAATAGAATATTGTTAAAGGAGGAAAACATATAATTTGGTAGACAAGAAACTACATTATAAACAACTTTTATTATGAAATTTTAGATACTATTAAAGGTCAAATTGAGATTCGATTTTCCGATTTACATGAATTGTAATTTTTCGACTTGACGAATAGAAGATTTTCCGAATCTTTTTCAAAAGAGTTTCCCAATACATTTTTGAATAATTTAGTTCTAAAATATAAATGTTTTGATAAAATAACACTGCACAATGAATTATGCGTTATATACTCGTATAAAGATATTTTAGGCCAGTATGACATTCACGCTGATATGATAAAATATATGACAATGATTTGCAACAAGTTTTACCTCAGTTTTATAAACTACTTTGTTTGACAGTCACCATTCCTGTCACGTCGGCATCGGTGGAGAGATCATTTTCTACTCTCAAACGAATTAAAACTTACATGCGAAATACGATGGGCCAGAATTGTTTATACAATTTTAGTTTGATATCTATTGAAAAAGATCTAGTAAAACACTTAAAACAAAATGATACATTTTATGATAATATTATTGATCATTTTTCGCAAACTAAAGACCGTAGAATTCCGTTAATATATAAAAAAGTTAATAAAATTAATAAAAAAAAACGAAAAATTAAAAATTCCAAAAAAAATGAAAAAATATCAAAAATAAAAAAAAAAAAAAAAAAAACGAACAAAAAAATGTTTGTCAAGAGAAACTCTACACCTCCTCGTTGGTTCTTGCTGGGCAACAATTGATTTTGTCACTGAAGTAGCTGGTACGGTCACTGTGCAAAGGTTAAATTAATTGGCTGAATAGAGTATATTTTTACAAAAACGGTTTATGTCCAGCCTCCTCTCTTAAAAAGTTCACGAGCCGCCACTGATTATAATATACCTACAGAATCATCAATTTGGAAATTTGAGTAATGTGTACCTAAAGAATCACTTTATCCAAGAAATGGAAAATTGAAATGAAATAAATAGTTTTAATGACCAATAATTAATAAGATGAACTGAACCCTCTTTCGTGATAAAAATGTTTGTCTTGTAAAACTCTACAGGAACCCGCAGGGGTAGCTCCATCAAAAGTGTTGCTATTCAGAGAATTCTATTTAAAATAAAAATAGATACAGTGTACTTCATATGCAACCGGAAGTGGCTGTTTGCTCTAAATATTTTAGATCAACTGATCATATCTGAAAACGTCAAATTTTCAGATTTTAGAAACATCTAATTTCTCTAAAACGTCTAAATGAAACTCGCCTATAATCACCCTGTATGATGTATATATTAGAAGTTCACATGCATGCTAACGTAGCTATGTTCTAATTTTTGTAACATTAGAACTCTTGATGACAAATTATCAAACTTATCTAGCATTATAGGGTATAACTATAAACCCGCTAAAGCGCTCCACGTGCATGCTGTTCCGTTATAGTAAAGCGCGACTTGTCGCCACTGAACAACATATGGTTGTTTATGAGACCGATAGCATTGTCCAAATTAACAATTAGTGATGAGCAATGTAGAAACCTTTTTTGGGCAAAAGATAAGGTATAGTATGAGGTCTACCAACCAATCACCAATTACCAATCAATCAGTATTATATACAGATTAAGTCAGATCGAGCGGTGTATAAGATTGATGTGAGAGTATGAGAGAGACAAATGCATCGTAATGTTAATAAGATAAACAGAAAGAGAACTTGAGTTGTGCGATAGTGAAAGGGGAGTGTGTATTGCACAATGCACAGGTCGAATTGCAGGTTAGTAAGAACCAACCAATTGGACATCAGAATATTCTCATATCACGTGAGCTCATGAAAGTGCAAGAGGCAGAAAATCATTACAGTTTTTCTTATCAGTATACTGATATTTAATGAGTATCTAGCGGTATATTATTTATGGTTCTATGAGACCGTGGTAATGCCAATGTTATTTATTCGCTTGCTACATATTGTAATTAAAATGTGTGATATCAGTTTTATCATAAAATAAATAAGCTGTCACAAAATAATTAGCTCGAAATCCCACATGAATTGTTGAATAAACAAATTAGAATTAAAAATAGCACTACCTTATTAAAGGTATTTATCGTTTCTTTTGTGCAAGCTTATTAAGTACTATTCCACGTGCTCAAACACATAAAGATTAATAAAGCATCAAGTATCATTGAAATATGTAGACTTTAACCGATAATATTTGGAATAATTTTGTCCGGGGACATAGTTTACAATAAATATTAGCAGTATAAAGAACTTAAACTCTAATAAAATAATTATTACCAGACTTCATTTTTTATCGACCAACGAAGTTGTGGATTTGTGTACCTAGTGAGGTCTTTCCTTATGCCTATAACCTCCAAACCTTCAAGAAAAATACGAATGCCTATCGCCTCTCCCTACATTCCACCGCTGGTTCACACGATGTTCTGGGAACATTATAGGTTTCCCTTTCGAGTAGTATAAAAAAAGCTGAGGCCATTAACTCTTAATCATGTAGATAGTGTTTTTGAGAAGGTAACAGCACAGCTGAAACCCTCTCCTCCTGAAATTAGCCAGCTGTTTAGTGTTTTTGTTTACATTATACATAATTTACATAAACCTTAAATATTGTAAAATTTCAGCTCTGGTAGTACAACACTACGAAAGCCCAGAAGGGACACGCTTATTCAAATAAGATATCTATCTAGAAATTTCTAGTTAGCAAGTGGAAATTTCTAGATACAAGTGGCAATTTCTAGATAGAAAGTAGAAATTTCTAATTGCTACAGTGTAGTGAATACATGCAGACCAAACAGAGCCCTAGTTCCGGCTAGTCATTCTCTCAAATTATGTGGCCCTAATACCTTCCTGATCACGACACAGCTGACGACACTGCCGTTGCGTTTGATTGTTCTAAAATTTACTATTCTCGTCCCATTAGACTCAATGAATATAGTTATCTTCATGTCGAAGTGAAGTTATATGATATTAAAGGCAAATATACCACTCACTGACTGGTTGACTCAATCACGAAATCTCCGAAACTATAAACCCTACCGACATGAAGCATGGTTCCTCATTCGACGGAGGCCAGGCACCGACCCCTCAACAAGACAGGTACCAACATATACCATGACCAAGCCATAACACAGATATCCCTGTCCATTCAAATAAGCTTTAACATGACATATAGTATAATATAGTCTTTCCACGCCTTTAGCTTAATTATTAGAAGAATTTTAAATATGTATGAAGTCTTAAAACTTGGGGAATGACATGGCGGAGCCGCCCCGTTAACTGTTTCTACTGGTATTAGCTGTTTTTACGCGTGTCACCCGCAGACTACAGCTAGTCTAACGATATATTATATATGTAAAAGGCAAATAACACTCACCGAGTCATTCACTTCGTATAGCTATGTAGAAATTTCCACTTACTATATCAAGAAATTTTGCAATTAGTACCTAGAAATTTCTACTTACCAACTATAAATTTCTACTTACTATCTAGAAATTTCTACTTACTAACTAGAAATTTCTACAGTATCTAGAAATTTCTACTTACTAATTAGAAATGTTTACTTACTATCTAAAAGTCTACTTACTAACCAGAAATTTCTAACTAACTAACTAAAAATATCTACTTACTATCTAGAAACTTCGACTTACTAACTAAAAATGTCTACTTAACATCTAAAAATTTCTACTTACTAATTAGAAATTTCTAGATAGTGAATAGAAATGTCTACTTATTATCTAGAAATTTCTACTAACTAACTAAACATTTCTACTTACTATCTAGAAATGTCTACTTACTAACTAGACATTTCTACGTACTATTTAGAAGTTTCTACTTACTAGCTAGAAATTTCTACTCAGTATCTCAAAATTTCTACTTACTAACTAGAAATGTCTATATAGTGAATAGAAATGTCTTCTTAGTATCTATAAATGACTACTTACTAACTGAAAATTTCTTCCTACTATCTAGAAATTTCTACTTACTAACTAGAAATTTCTACTTACTAGCTAAAAATTTTTACTTACTAACTAGAAACTTCTAGATATTAAATAGAAATGTCTACTTAGTGTCTAGAAATTTCTCCTTACTAACTAAAAATTTCTACTTACTATCTGAAAATTTCTACTTACTAACTAGAAACTTCTAGATATTAAATAGAAATGTCTACTTAGTATCTAGAAATTTCTACATAGTATCTAGAAATTTCTACTTACTGTCTAAAAATGTCTACTTACTAACTAGAAACTTCTAGATAGTAAATAGAAATGTCTACTTAGTATCTAGAAATTTCTACTTACTAACTAAAAATTTCTACTTACTACCTAGAAATTTCTACATACTAACTAGAAATTTCTGCTTAGTATCTAGAAATTTTTACTTGCTAACTAGAAATTTCTGGATAGTCATCTTGATTTTTTCGCCTTATTTTTAATGTGAGCTTCCCTTTTAAACCTTTTTTGCAACGAAATGTCGTACTTCAAGTTGATATTGTAAGTATAGTTAATGAACAAACATATTATAAAGCTATCGTTTATTACAAGATCTAAATTGCAGTTATATAATATTTTCAAAATTGAACGTCATATCTAACACGTTCATGTAAGTAACCTGGTTCTACCTGCTGCAGTCGAAGACCGAAGCAAATACTCAGTGTGTAGAAAGCATCGGCAGATGTTCGCCGCCCTTCGGTCATTTGAATTCTGACCTGTTCTAACGTCCAGCTGAAGCATTTTCCGATAAAGTTTTCTAAGCAGAAGATGATTTTTCATTATTTATTTTATTATTATGAATTATCGATACAAAAATTCAACTTGGGTACTATTGATTATTTTTTAACCTTTTCCAACGCGGGGATGGCTCTATTACTCTCACCTCCACCCGAAGAATAGCAGCTGAAGCTGAAGAAATAAAAATCACCCTTGGTACGATTGGTCACTAAAATGTACCACGGGCTTTCGGTATACGGTCTCTTGTAAGCTACTTCGATGTAATATTAAGACGATGGCTGGGAAATCAATACTTATTTTCATCAACGATCATTCTGAGGATACCACTTATGATCAAACAGTTCTTGGTAGCTATATTATTAGAAAAGTGTTAATTTATGTTTCATTCACATTTTGCTATCCATTTAGCTAAAAATTGATGGGGTATTGGTTAAATTCGATTCAGTGCTCTGTGTTGGTCATAGAATTCGTAACCCCCATGAGTCACATTACCTAATTCAACGATGAATGGTTAGAGGTGGATGGGATGTTAACTTTAATCCAGGATTATATTATTTTGACCTCTTTTCAAGTAGGGAATTGTTGAATAAACGGATGAAATGCGACAACATACTAGTTTTAACCGAAACAAAAGACAAGACCGTAAAGAACAAAGGGGGGCATATCGCGCGTATAGCTTTGACATTGGTACGGTCTAGAGAACACCCCTATATCTGTTCGTAATAACACAACCCTCCTTATCCCAAGCTCCATCTACTAACGCTTCGTCCAACCGCAACAGTTCACATATGGCTAGTATGCTTTGTTTTTAGTTGCAATAATTTTTAACATCAGTTAACCTAAACGTGTCACATAACAGGTGTCTTCCCACAGATCTCTTACGATGGAAAAGTAGCTTTTATCGAACTTCATTTCTATGGAGACGTGTACATGCACTTCAATAATAACAAATTTTCAAATAACCTACGAACCTAGAATTTCCAAAAACATATAAAAATCTAACAAACAAACTTTGGAAGAATTTAACAAACTAACCTGCGGTGACGTGTCTTGGAGTTTCGAACCTACGAGCTTCCGGAAGGTAAATTATGGACCCGGGGTCTTACCCCGCCTGGGCTAAAATCGCTGATGCAGAATCGACATTGGATTCGGTATTTCAACTGATGGTATGCATACGTGTTCATGAAAAAGCCATTAAGGGCACATCAACGTGCTCCTACAGTATCTTCATTTCATAAGAGTGAAGGAAATTTAATACCTTCATTGCTGGTGTCAATTTCAGTAGGTTTTATTTTGGAATATTTCATAATTTTGGATCAGGATGATGAAAGTTTATGAAGACAGCGGAATATCCTAATTGACCCAAACATAGGTCCCGAGTTTCTAAACGGAACAAAATGTTATGGGGACAGGTTTGCGGGAAGGTATAGAAATCACCCAGGTAGGTAACGGGAATTATAAAAATTCTATATGAACCACATACGATTCCAACCGCTGAATATACCAAGTCCGCGAATTAGATCAGCAAGCACGCGTCGTTTCGACTGGTCCGAAGGAGGCAAAAGGTATTCGTAATGGTACTATTGGAGGGGTGAAGACATTGAACTCCGCCAAAGGTTACGACTGCGAAATTTGAATTCAAGGGAAAATGACGAGGAAAAAATTCCCATAAAGTCAAACAGACAGACGAATACCCTCGAATTGATAGACAGAGATGACGACGTCATCCGTGGCCTGAGCAAAATACATACAATTTGGTGTGAGGCGCGATTCCTGAAATCAAAAGCAAACGTCTTCAACGCCACCACCGCTCTAGTCGAAAAACAAGAGGCCGAAGAAAACTTACGGCTGCATTGAAATGTACCATCCATAAATACATTTTGCTATATTATTATTCAGTGGCGTAACTATTCCTTCCGGGACCCCGGGTCATGGTCCTGGCCACTGGCTCAAAGTTTTTTTTGCCAAGAAAAAAAGAACATAACAGTAATCCTTACTTTTAACAAATTTACATAACTGTTCACCACCCTTCATTATTGTCGAAATTATAAATTCTAGAGTAACTCGAAAAAACCACGGTCGCGTTCAGACAGTTCTTTAAATCGAGAATTAATGTCCCGACGAAACATCAATTTAGTTTGCTTGAGCAAAAATATTTTCAAACCCGCAGGCTATCTCATTAACATATCTCAAATTGTAATTTTTGAATCAATAAAAAACAATGGGGGCCTCCATATATAATGTGACTTTTTGCAAATTTTGTCTGCCACCATGCAACTTGACGCTGGTCGAAAATAGTTTCTTTATCCTGCATAAATACTTTTACCATTTGAAAATAGTACCTAGAATAGGAAAAGTTGCAAAATGGACAACGTGGCGGAACCAAACAACCACCTTGCTTCACGATATAAAAAAAGAATTATGTTCGCACGGCGTCAACTGTATAAAGTTAATAAATAATTTATTATGCGCGATGGTAATTGATTGAGATGCTACAAATACGTTGCAGTGTTGCATGTGTAGTATGTATCTAAACATAAAATTTTATAGCAGTTTTATAGCCAGAAACAATGGGGTTAACATTGGTTCATTAGATATTTTAACGAGGAACATTAATGAACAATGGTTTATCGGTAGGGAAAGGGACGATTATGTCGCAGATATGCGAGACATGCATGTCCTACGTACCTACTATCACTCTTCTAATCATGTGTCAACATGAATGTTATTACTCGGATGAAGAGTGATAATCCAGTCCACTAGCATATCGACCAGGATTAAATACACAAATTTAGTTGATCAATTATTATTAGATTAATTAATATTATATTCGCAAAAAGCGGAAATAGTTTGTTGTCTGTTCTATGCATTCATAAATATACAGTGTGTGAACTTTAACTAGAAAATTAAATTCCAGTTGGCCATATTTTTGACGCACTTTGTAAATGTTGCCATCCTATTAGGAGGAGTGGTCCACAGTGAGACATTGCAATTTTTGTAGTACCTGGAAACCCCGTTTATGCGCTTCTCATGCCCAGAACTTGCCATTGTCCGCAAATGAGAGCTAGCTGCAAATATATGTCTGAATCGGAGTTTTTCACAGGTTATTGCCGTTGATATATTTTTGGAGTGGTGTAGTTAGAGTTTTCAAATGTAGGTAAGTGAAGTTTAGCTGTTCTTTCATGCATTTTCATGGTAATAATATTCCATTTTTATTGAGTTTGTAAAAAACCACGTGGTTTGTTAATATTTTACCAGTGGGGAACAGTGAGACATATCAAGCTGGGAAACTAGGAGAAGGTTGTCAATATCGCAGTTCGACACTCCTTTCGCCAGCGAGCGAGTACCTGCTCAGGTTCTCTTAAGGGAGTTGAAATCAGTGAGAGCTAATCAGCACAAACTCTGAACAGTGATCGATTTCGCACTCCTCCACGCCGATGATTGATAAATAATATTCAAAATTAAAGGAGGATTCTTCTCTCTCTTTCTCTGGTAACCTGGGGTAAGCCTAACAATCCCTAAGTGATCTCCGATAAGTGAAATTATAATTGAAGACCCAAACTAGCCTGATTGACTGGAAAGAACATATATTAACAAAATAAAATTGGCTGGCGGAGCATGTTGTGAACCTATTTTATATTATTATATCGCCGACTCAGAGGTTGAAGTGAATATTACAATTGTTCTCTGGCAATCAAAATGCACTTACTCTGTTGGTCTAACATCACAATTTCCTCTCGAATCCCTTGTAGAAGTAAGGCTCAGAGTATTTCCACACTAGAGTTCTACCTCGGATTAAATTATGGGCTTATCGAGTTCGACAATTGTCACCAGATTATTTTAGGGGAGGTAACACTTTCCGCGAGCTAGTCCAACGCTGTTTTACCTCTTGGAATAAATATCTCCTGTTGCACAAGTACTACATTCGATATAGCTTCACAATTGGATTCTAACTAAGAGCCAATTCAATGTTTCAACTTATACCTACTCAAGCTACCGCTCTGGTTTTTTTCTTTTACAATGCTACAAATCAGATTTAAACACAATTTGTATAAAAGTTACGTTAATGTCAGTATCAAATGCTTTAAAATATATGTACATTTTACATAAATATGTTTACTCTACGTAAAAAGTACGTTTATATTAGTTAGGTAGTGATTCAGTAACACAAGTGTTACAGATGTTTATAAGTAGAGGAACTGAAGTTAAATATCTGAATATCGAAAACTAATAACTAAAAAAATATATCGAATACCTAAAAAAAAGCCCACCTCCTTGGACATTCTCTGGATCCGCCCTTGTATGAACCTTAGAGCCATTCGGTTCCAGATCCATAAGTATTCCCTTTGGAAGAAATCCACGCTATAGAAAAATGTGTTCAGTTCAATATAGAAAGTGATTTTCGTACACAAGAAATAATCATATGAGATACTTAAGCAGCCATCAATGATCTGAGCTCCAACTGAATCGGCTCCATAATGGTCTGAGAATGCTTAGAGCAACTAAACGTACTAAGCAAGGATAATGCGGCTATGAATTCCTGAACCCACCAGAGTGGAGGGCAACGAAAAAGTAGACAAACTCGTAAACAAAAAGACCTGAACCCTTCAGCGGAATAAGCACCAGCCCAATATTGGAAAGAACTCAAGAAAGAAGTGGATAAAAAAGTTCCCATTTCTGGATTGAACTACAAGGACTGATTCAGGCAAAAGGCACTTCTGGAAATCTATAACCAGAATAGAACGACTCCATCAACCTGAGAAAAAAGAAACTAAGAATAATTAAAAGGAATTCTATCAGAGCACTGCCGGTTGAGAGGACAACTGAAAAAGCTCGGATTACTAGATGAAGATTAGTGCAGGTCCTGCGAAAAGAAGGACGAAACCTATATCCACATCCTCACAGAAAAACCCAAGGAATCTAACGAATAGAAGAGGGAGATATACCTAGCTTGATGCCTTCCGACATCCTGAAATTACACCTTGGACGGCCCAGCAGCGGGAGAAGGCACAATAAATCCATTTATCGCAGTGTTCAAATACAGGGGATAAGACACAATACTATACAACGTTTTCTGTTTCAATTCGTTATTTTACATATTTTATGCAACCTTTCCATAGAGATATTCCTGAGCTCATGTCTAATACATTTTACAAAATCCTCGATGCCATCCTGGTGGATACATTGTACCTATATCAAAATAATGTGGATCAAGATCTGGTGATCTTGGTGGCCTGTCAATCACAACCTTCTTCGATCAATCAATGTTTCAGGAAAAGCTAAATGTTGACTTAAGGTCATTTGGACTATAGCAGGGTTGCGCTCCATTATGTTAAAACCTCTGTCTAGATGAGTTGTTGCTGATTCGTCATAAATATGGTGTTTTTTTTTACATTTCTAAAAAATATAACAGTAAGCTTGCCCGTATTGCAACTAACTATGTACGATTTACACTCATTATATAATGTGCCTTAATGGTGGCATCCTCAGAATGAGTTATTAATTGGACACAACCAAGATGTAATTTCTCAAATAATATGGTGTACACTGCACATATGTAATTAGAGAAGGGATGTGCTTGTGATTGACAAGAGTTTCCAGAAAATGTGTTGACATAATTAATGATTTTATAATAACCATTTGATCCTTTAAAACTATGTTACATGTTACGTGTTCATTCTACTAATTTCAATAATATTCAAATTGTATCTTTTTTATTATACGTGCAAAAAAAATTCACACACTTCTACTTTGAAATATTCTAAAGCCTTGTAGTGGTGGAACAATATTTTGATATTAGGTAAATTGCTCCTAAATGGTTATGAGGTCAGACGGAATTCCGCTCGTTGTACTCGAAAAATGTGTTCCAGTATTGACATAAGCAAATACAACCTTTTCTTCCATACACACTTGGTGTGTATTCTTCCAGTTGGAAGACAGCTATAGTTCAACCAATTCCAAGTACAGCAAAGAAAACCATTCCTAATAATTATAGACACATTGCACTACTTTCATAGGCGCCCGCAGAATTTTCCATAGGGTGGGGTTAAACAAAATAACACGAACTATATTAGTGCAGTAAATCTGGAAAAGAAAGAGGTGAGGTTCGTAAAATTTTGATAGAGCTTAACGGAATAGATCAAAAATTTTCTAATACCGTGAATAACAATGATATCTGGTTTTCTACAGGATTCGTTTGGGGGAACCATGCTCAAACCTCGAAAAACAGGTTTTTGAGTGTTTTTTTGTGTCGATTTTAGAGTTTTATTTTTTTTGAACACCTTAGACTTCCGGGGAAGATTTGAAACTTGAACCCTTTTATTGTCAATGTTCAAGGAACCTTCAGTCCAAATTTGGAGTTTCTGCGATCAATTCTTCGGCTGGAATAGATATATATATATATATAAGTTTTTTCGACTAAAATTTGAAATGGCGCTATTTTGGTCAAATTTCAGTCGAATTGGATGAAATTTGGTGAAGAAGTAGGTCATGGGGACCACAATAATTGATCCAAAGTTGAAGTCAATTGGTCCAATATTTTTGGTTAAAATCTAAAATTATGACGATTTAGCCCAAATTTTGAGATGGACCCCCTAATGCCGAATTGATCCTACAGTACTCTACTTGGGCTTAAATTAAAGGTAATTTCCTATAGTTTAACGTGATCCAAGTCCGTATGAAATAAATTTACAGATTTGCCCATTTTTTGGACATTAATGGTATTCATTTTTTTCTATAATTTAGCGGTATGATGTCATAAAACAAAAAAAAACTGTATAATTGAACTAAAATGTAATATTATACTATAAATACTTATATTATACCTATAATAGGTATAATCGGATGTTGCATATTTTTTTTTTTTTTTTAATTAATTTAAAAAAAAAAGATATATAAAATATCAATAATATTAATGATGATGCGCCACGCCTTTTTATTACTGTCAGACAGATTAAATGACGATTAAATTAATCTTAATATAATTGGAAGTAATCTTCCCATTTGTGTAATATGTTCTGGTGAACTTAAACCATCAGATAGAATTATCAATGTTAAAGAAGATGGTTTATTAAATATGCGGTACGTGAGTCGGCATCAGAGATATGTAATCTTCGTATCTGCAGTCACTGACTCAGAGGCAAGCAGCTGCAGTAGTACATCCAGTACAACCATTAGGAAAAGAAAATTCCAATAAAAAAAAATTTGATGCAAAAGAAACAAAGTCATTTTATATAATGAAAAAAAGAATATAGAACTATTTTTTTAAATGAAAAACAAAAATTTGATTCATTTATACATACCCAATCATCTTCTATAGTCTATATGTTTCCTTTATCACCTCATAACATATACAACACATCAAAACAAAAAAAACAAAAATCTAGTATACATATTGATATTTGTAATACATTGATATACATATATATATATATATATATATATATATATATATATATATATATATATATATATATATATATATATATATATATATATATATATATATATATATATATATATATATAATCTTTTTTTTTAAATTAATTAAAAAAAAAATAAATAATATATACCATTAATGTCCAAAAAATGGGCGAATCTGTAAATTTATTTCATACGGACTTGGATCACGTTAAACTATAGGAAATTACCTTTAATTTAAGCCCAAGTAGAGTACTGTAGGATCAATTCGGCAGTTAGGGGGTCCATCTCAAAATTTGGGCTAAATCGTCGTAATTTTGGATTTTAACCGAAAATATTGGACCAATTGACTTCAACTTTGGATCAATTATTGTGGTCCCCATGACCTACTTCTTCACCAAATTTCTTCCAATTCGACTGAAATTTGACCAAAATAGCGCCATTTCAAATTTTAGTCGAAAAAACTTATATATATATATCTATTCCAGCCGAAGAATTGATCGCAGAAACTCCAAATTTGGACTGAAGGTTCCTTTAACATTGACAATAAAAGGGTTCAAGTTTCAAATCTTCCCCGGAAGTCTAAGGTGTTCAAAAAAAATAAAACTCTAAAATCGACACAAAAAAACACTCAAAAACCTGTTTTTCGGGGTTTGAACAAGGTTCCCCAAACGAATCCTGTAGAAAACCAGATATCATTGTTATTCACGGTATTAGAAAATTTTTGTTCTATTCCGTTAAGCTCTATCAAAATTTTACGAACCTCACCTCTTTCTTTTCCAGATTTACTGCACTATATAAGTACTTAAATAAATAAATATAAGCTTTTTACTGGATATTATTTATAAAATTGAACAAAAAAAAATTCCTTTTAAAAAATAATAAAATGATAACAAAATTCAATATGATAAAATTATTACAAACAAACATCGTACTGAATAACTGTGAAAAAATTCCAATAAACTTTTTTATTGAAGTAAAAGAAAACAAGCCATGTTTTCCCTCACTGGTTTCTTCAAGTGAACAAATGATACTTGAATCTACAAAGGTATTATAGTTACATATACACAAACAGATAATGTCCAAGGAGGGCTGATTAATTGGGAATTGAGATTATTCAAGGCCAACTTAATGCTTACAAGAATACAGGTTGTTACAGGGATTAAAATATAATAATCAGTTTGCGACAGTTTGCTTGTGTGTGAGGAGATTAAGAAACGAAAAATACGAAAAATTCACCAAATTATTAAGTGAAAGATTACTGTGCTTATATTTATTATTTGCCTTTATTTACCACAAAATTTTGCTTAAATTGGTGGCCCTAACAAATATTTGGAATAATCGAATTTATTATTTCTATAACTCCTAAAATGTTCACCCACTCTACTACAGAAAGACCTATATAAACGTTTGAACACACAATTCAAATCAAAGGCTACAAGATTTCACTTTTTTTCTCACTTATTTGCGTTATTTATCGAATTCTGACTCCGTCTTTTGGAAGAAGTAGTTAAATTCATATTGTTCAATTCAGGATTCATATCATTGGAGATTTTACAATGTATGTTATTCTTCTATAGTTTTCAGATTTTTTGTAATTTGGAGGTAATTTTTTTTCAATAGTAATATTATAGTCTAGTAGCCAGAGCGATATTGATGGTCTGAACATTAACCCGATGGCACTATGGTTTATCGTTAGAGGACGGTTCAATGATCAATTCATCTCACAGACCGAATTTTCCCCGGCTGCTAGATCTCGAGATACAGCAACCGCATTTTTTTTTGACTGGAGGTTAACCCTTTCCAAGTTGCGGTTTCTTGAAAAGCATGCCATTCTTATACACTTCCATCATATGCCATCATTTTTTATCGTGTCCGTTTAAAATTGACCCGAAAATGGACTGCAAGTTAACCCCCCCAAATCTGGTGGAAAATGTTCATTGGTATTGGCAATTGTTAACATACCCTAGGTCATCAAAAGTTATAGGTCGATTTCCGAGTAATTGGCCATTATTTGGACCAAAAATGTTTCTTTTTTTCATTTTGTGGATAAAATTTGCGGGTTACAAGGTAACATAACATGATGGCACCATGTTAAATAACTTTATTGGAGGTCAAATAAAGATTTAAAATTATTGCCATCACTTCTTGCTCATTTCAACCCCCCAAAAAAATATGAATAGTGTGGATAATATGACCAATTCTATGATAAATTAGTCAATTATTGAGATTCTGGCCTGGTTTGAAATCGAAACGCCCGGTTTTGTTTTTTTTTTTGTTTTGGAGGGTGGTCTTATGGGTTTTTGGGGGGGTTGAAATGGGCAAGGAGTGATGGCAATTATTTTATAGAGTCGCATAATTTTGGATATTTCTTATAAATAAGCTTCTCTATTGTTGAATTCTCAAATTCAATTATATCTTTTTCAGCAAGTTGCAACACCGACGGTTGTCAAAAAAATCCTGAGATTCAAGCAAGACAATCCCGGGATGTTCGCTTGGGAAATCAGGGAGCAGCTAATTTCCCAGCGCGTGTGTGAACCTCACAACATTCCCTCAGTAAGCTCAGTAAATAGGATATTAAGGAATAGTGGAGTTTGGCCAGATGCTCCAGAGATTCTTCACCACCCTAGACCATATTCCGGTAAGATAATGTACCTAGTTATTTAAGGTACAAATTTGTAACTGCGGAATATAGCATGCAAAACTCATTTTTAAGGTGTCGAAATGTTCCCGTTCTAAGCTACGCTTTAATATAACATATTCCCGAACTTCTGATGTAATTAATTCATGGACATTCCTGTGATTGCTGTTCTTGAGTCAGGGTTCGGTTTCCTAATTTATCACATCCAAGTTACCTCAGACAAAACTATAAATGTATGAACTGGAAATCTCGTCGCCCGTTCTGAAATAGGTACTTCTCCTTCAAAGCGATTCCATCAAAAATCTTCTAACCATTCTTCCACAAGTATATCACTATGGACACTATGAAAAGGTCCTCGCTTTGTCAAGTATCACTTGTTCAATCTTATTTTCTTAGACTGCATTTCCTTCGAAGAAAAATGTAACCAATGTCTGTTCTTCAATGTGTCTCTTGATATTTTAGATCCACGTATTTAAACACACTATATAGCTATAGCTAGCAGTGGCGGCTCCTCGAAGGAGGCTAAGGAGGCTCAGCCTCCTCACCAATTTATCTTAATGATCATTCTCCATTTTATTTCCTGTTTCTCTGATAATTCTTTAAATTTTACCATTAATTCCCCGTTCTCAGTAGTTATTTTTAATCTGGCAACAGTGGCCAGAGGCTAGATTCTCTATATATCTCAAACGCTAAATACATGTGGTCAACACAGTTGCCGTTTTTCCAACCAGTTCAATTGCCAAATACGGTAAAACAGCGAATATGGCAACACTCTATGTAGGCTAGCTTCTCGTACGAACTCGGTCGGTCGTATGAAATACGATACTTGCGACAGCGTCACGTGCTCCGTCAGTTATTGTTTTTGTTATTAACAAAGAGTTCTTTAGTTATTAAACGTTAAAATGAGTAGTGATTTAGTTGCTGAGATCTTAGAAAATCCATTTAGTGGATTAACATATGACAGATAAGTGTTTTTAGAAATAAACGGCCTTTACCGGATTTGAAAGGATTAGTGATGACAGGTATGTTTCAAAATCGATCATTTGATACTGATAATTATAAAAAATATTTATGGTTAACGGGATCTGAGGTACACAATAAATTATATTGCTGGTATTGCTTGCTATTTACATCTGATACAACTTCATGTTGGGGGCACTCGGGTTATGATGATTTGAAAAATTTAGCTCGTGGTAACAGACATGAAAAATCGCAGAAACATATTACATCGAGTATTAAGTTTAAATTAACCGGTGAACAGAATATTGTTAAAGGAGGAAAACATATAATTTGGTAGGCAAGAAACTACATTATAAACAACTTTTTTATGAAATTTTAGATACTATTAAAGGTCAAATTGAGATTCGATTTTCCGATTTACATGAATTGAAGTTTTTCGACTTGACGAATAGAAGATTTTTCGAATCTTTTTCAAAAGAGTTTCCCAATACACTTTTAGATAACTTAGTTCTAAAATATAAATTTTTTGATAAAATAGCACTGCACAATGAATTATGCGTTGTATACTCGGATAAAGATATTTTAGGCCAGTACGACATTCACGCCGATATGTTAAAATATATGATAGACAATGATTTGCAACAAGTTTTACCTCAGTTTTATAAACTACTTTGTTTGACAGTCACCATTCCTGTCACGTCGGCATCGGTGGAGAGATCATTTTCTACTCTCAAACGAATTAAAACTTACATGCGAAATACAATGGGCCAAAATCGTTTATACAATGTTAGTTTGATATCTATTGAAAAAGATTTAGTAAAACACTTAAAACAAAATGATACATTTAATGATAATATTATTGATCATTTTTCGCAAACTAGAGACCGTAGAATTCCGTTAATATATACAAAAAGGTAATAAAAATAATAAAAAAAAACAAAATATGAAAAATTTCAAAAAAAAAGAAAAAATATCAAAAATCCAAAGAAAAAAAAACGAACGAAAAAAAATTTGTGGCCAAGAGAAACTCTACACCTCCACGTTGGTTCTTGCTTGACAATAATTAATTTTGTCACTGAAGTAGCTAGTACGGTCGCTGTGCAAAGGTTAAATTAATTGGCTGAATAGAGTATATTTTTACAAAACCGTTTTATGACCAGCTTCCTCTCTTAAAAAGTTCACGAGCCGCCACTGATAGCTAGTGATAATAATAATAATGATAATAATAATCGTCTTTATTAGGTACATAAATTTTGGCGAAGTTTTGCTAAAGAACTATTTTCTTCTACACAGCCAGTATACATAAACCTAAAATACTGTAATATATCAAAAATTGATAAACTATATTCAAGAATATAAAAGAAATGTAAACACAAGAAAAGGAAAATATTTGCATCAATAACAAAAGTACCTAATTACAACAAAAACAAAATAACGTGATGCACGAATAACATTAGACTAGATGAAAATTAATATTTTTTAAATAAACAGAATATGCAGAAACAAATTTTGAATTCTTTTTCTAAATGTTGTGTGAAAGTATTTTTAAATCAAAGTTTACAGAGTTATATAAAGTATACAATTGCAGGCAGCATTGTATGTGAAACTTCTATTGAAAATTGATTTCCTGAAAGATGGAAGAGTTAGTCAGTTAGTATATTTTGATTCCTTAATTATCTATTATGGCAATTTGGTCTGAAAATAACTTTCCTTAATACATTTAGGTGTATGTTATTTATAATTGAATGTATAAAACTAAGGTTCTGGTAAATAATCCGTATTGTAAAATTAAACATTACTATGTTGATATCGTTTTTATTTGTAACTCCCGTTACTCGAGTTTCAGTTACAAATATTTGAATACCGCGTTATGCGCTGAAACTTGGGTTTTACACCAAAAAAACGTTTAATAAGTACTTTTTGATAATAAATAGCTATAGGACATATTTTACTTAAAATTGATTTGATTTTTTGTTTAATGGTAAATAATTCAACGAAATTGGGATTAAGATTTTCTATGTTAACAGACTTACAAGATCATCCTATATAATATTGCTAAAGCTAACCATGATTGTATTTACTACGTTATATGCTTTTAATAATCACATAATTTCACAATTTAGCATTTCACCAATAATGAGTTATTAATGTTAAAGAATAGGTCTGTTTAGTGAATTTTTTTTTCTTAAAATGTCAATTACTCAAAAACTACTAACAGATTTTGGTTTATGGTAACCTATATGAATTTAATTGAAAAATATTAATTAGAATTTGTAATAATAATCAATTAAAAATAATAAAGTTTGGATCAGTACGCCAAAATTCAAGACCCTGTATAATTGTAAAGTATTTGAATGTAGAAATTTTTCTAGCGACCACTAAGAAGCTAGGTTCCGAGGCGTCATTGATGTACCACATGTATATTTAAAGTAAAATATCGCTTAAAAAGTTCATGTGCCCAGTGATTACTTTTATTTTTAACCAATGAAAAATAAAATTAGTTCTGTCTGAAATATTATAAAATTACTTCAGAAGTTGGAGAATAAAACTCAAATTTTACACAAAACTTTTAACATTTAATTTAAAAATGCTGACAAGACAAATTGTTTCACCGCACTGTGAAACAATTTGTCTTGTCAGCATTTTTAAATTAAATGTTAAAAGTTTTGTGTAAAATTTGAGTTTATTCTCCAACTTCTGAAGTATTATGAATTTACACTACGTAAACGCCGAAACCATAGATATATTATAAAATTAATGTAATTTATATCACTATAATCAATTTGCTTTTTCGCATTTAAAATAAAATTGAATTCTGTGAGATATATGTTTTCCGTCCTTTCTTCAACCTATTAGTAAACAAAAAGGTGCATACCTTAAGATGCCTCTAGTTTTCTGTTAGAAAAGGTGCGGACCTTACATTAATTTATTACCTGCAATATTGCATCTTTGCCCCAACGTCTTCATTAAGGAATCAGCAAATCCGATCTGAACTAATAAATACATCCAAGAAATTCTGTCGTGTTTAGAAATTTATGAAGATAAATATGTACTCATTAAAGGAATAATTATTTATTGTCAGTAGTTAGTTCCTTAATAAATTTGTAAGCTATGGCCTAGTTCAGATGTTTTTATGTCTGATTTGTAAAAGGAAATTAATCAATCAGGCAATTGTCAATGAATTTCTTGTTTTCAATTCCAGCTAAACTGAATATTATTGGCGATAATCGGTGACCACTAATGATTTTAAAAATAAAGTCATAAGATTAGTAACGGCAACTAAGTTTCATTACAATGATTATTGTTCAATAATTCTTTATAGGGTGGAATCATTATTCATTTATATGTGGCGAAGTAAACGCAAAATCTGTAATATGAAGCGTGTTTCCGGAGCAGTTCTTGTAAGAAAATCATTATTCATTAAGCTGGTTCAACTACATACATTTATTATTTGCTTAATTAATATGCGTATTTAATATGATCAATCAAAATCAAAACTAAGTAAGTTTGATGAGAACTGATTGAAGAACTAATTTTGAGCAGTTTTTTTCTTTTGGAACATAGTGTGTCTACTAGTCAGTAGATTTGGAAGGAACCGATAATTTCAAACAGTTTCTTCTTTTTTGGAGCATAGAATATGCAGTAGTGTCATCTATCAAGTAATTTCAAAACTGAGTCAGAAGGTTTGAATAGAAACCTTTAATTTGAAACAGTTTTCTTCTTCTTTTCGAACATAGTTTATACTGCAGTGTACCTATCTATCGGATAATATCAAAACTGAGTCAGTAGGTTGAGTAAACTGGTAATTTGAAACAGTTTTCGTCTTTTTTTTTATAACATAGCATAAGTAGACTGTATAGTGTCAATGTAGAAACTAAATCAGTACGTTTTGAGAGAACTGATACTTTGAAACGACTTTCTTCTGTAGATTCACGTGATTTGCGTATATGCAATACTTTTTCAATAGTATGTAGATGTTTCTCTGAATACCAACTGAATTCAATGAGGTAAAAATAAGTGAAACAAAATAACTATTAAAAATTTGATTTTCACTGCCTAATTCATTATATGTGACTAATTTCGCTAACACCGTATTTTATTTGAATTTATAATGAATGATTCTATCCAATTTCATGAATATGACTTATTAAACTGCTTTTGCAAAACATTTTTAACATCATTATCTATTTATTTTTCAGATTCTGTGTTGAAGAGAGATATGTACTCCAAAGTTCCTTCCGCAATGAACAACAGCTTGCCATATTTATCATTCCATGAACAACAATATACTGCTAACAATCGGCTAGCAGCTCTCCAACATCAACTGCATATCGCCACAGGGAGTACCCTTGAATCAACAGGGAACAGTTGGTCGAATTTAGTCATACCGTATCAACCTAGTAACAGTGTTCACCAAATAAACAAACCCATCAAAGAAGAACATAGTCTGAGCGATAACAAACCAGAAATCAAGAAGAAAAATCCGTATTCCATTGAGGAACTGTTGAAGAAACCAAATAAAACCGTTAAACCCCCAAGTATAAATTGTTTAGGAGTGCATCAACCTTATGGTGTTTTAGTTATTAGTGACGAACTAAATAAATCTAGTGATCATGAACTTGAGCTCGACAAAGATATTAAAATAGATACAGAATAATTAATTTACGTAAACTTTATGTATCTAGTACTATTTGAATAAGTATAATTATTTATTGTTGTGAATATGGCATAAATCAATTCTCCATAAAATAAAATCAAATCTACTTAAATTTAGAGAATACTGTGTTTCTTTTCATTCCATTTATTTATCTTCATTCTGACCATTGGTCGTTACGTATGAAAATATCTATAGGTCGTTTATTTTGCATGGACAAAGAAAAAATATGTATAAGGAAATAAATTTCTTCTACGGATGCTATACAATGTGCCACTTCTCTCATCGATTTCATACGTTCAAAACGAAAGATTTCTCACGCAGTGAGAAATATCCGCCAATACAGTGAGATATAATTTCTCACAGTGAGAAATAATTTCTCACTGTTATCATGATAACCCAGGTCAGTCATGAATTGTTACATGTCAGATTGATATGACACTTTCTCCACGTTGACAACGCTACGCCGACGATTCGCGTGCAATATCCAAGTAGTCCATTATTGGCGTTTCTATAACAACAAAACCGAAGCCCTGCATAATTATTGCTGTCAACTTACCCAACGAAAATAGTTTTATTGTTATTTGTTATAATATAAACAGTTCAGATTCATTAAATATTGAATATAATGGAATACGAAGATTTAGAGTCGGAAAATACACCTCCAGAAATTATTCAGAAAGCAATAGATGTTTGCAATAATTTGCTACCAAGCACATCAAGAGAAAAATATGAAATCGCTTACAGAAACTTGATGGACTGGAAAATGAAAGCCAATATAAATTCTTGTTCCGAAAATACCTTGTTAGTTTATTTTGAAGAGTTGTCAAGAAGATTGAAATCATCAACATTATGGTCTCAGTACTCGATGCTAAGGAGTACCTTAATGATTAAAAACTGTGTTGATATATCAAAATACGTAAAACTACGTGCATTTTTAAAACGCAAATCTGAAAAATATGTTCCAAAACAGTCAAAAACATTAACTTCTGAAGAAATTCAAAAATTTTTAAAAGATGCACCTGATGAAAAGTATTTGCTGATAAAGGTATGAATTGAAAATTTTTAAATTGTTATCGGAAAATGAATGTTTGGTTTTGATTTCAGGCTGCTTTAGCTATTGGCCTTACAGGGGCATGCCGTTGTGATGATCTTCGAAAATTAAAAATTGATGACATGGAAGATCTTAATTCGGCCCTTTTAATAAAATTACTCGATACTAAAACCAAGGTTCCTAGAAATTTCACAGTCACAGGAGAATTCTACCAAATTTACAAAAAATATGTGAAGCTTCGACCATGCACAAATGAAACACGTTTTTTTTTTAAATTACAAAAATAGCAAATGTACGAAACAGCCTGTGGGGATAAATAAATTTGGCACCATGGCGAAAGAAATAGCGAAATTTTTGCAATTACCGAACCCTGAATTATATACTGGCCACTGTTTTCGAAGGTCATCTGCGACTATTTTAGTTAATGCAGGGGCAGATCTTTTAACTTTAAAACGCCATGGGGGTTGGAAATCCGGCAATGTTGCTGAATCTTATATCGACAACTCCATAGCTAACAAAATGAAAATTTCAAAAAGTATAGTAGAATCCATTCAGCCTCCAGTGCCATTAGAACCTGAACACAACAATGCTGTGGAAGCTCAGTACGTTTCCCCATCAACTTCAACTTCGACCGCAGCTAATATTTCAATTACCGAAAACATGTTGAAACAAAACAACCTACCAGGAATTACTTTACAAAATAGTTCAAATATAACTGTTAATTACTATTTTAAATAAAATATAAAAATGAGTTAATGACATACAAGTATTATTGTACATGTATTTTAATTTTCAATACTTGAAAACAACGCATCCGTAGAAAAAGGACAATGTACAATTCGTGATAAAACGACATATTTCTCACTTGTTGTACAATATACTATTTTTGCCCTTGCAAAAACACGTGAATCATAGTCTCATTCTTGTGAAATTGTAAGAATCCAACTTTGACAGTTACCCACTGTTGTTTAAAGAATGAACGTGTTCAATCCCAGTGGAAGAAGTCCCCTATTAGTTTTTAGAAAATCGAAAGAACCTTTGAATGGTCGAACTTTAATACCCCTAAAACCGACAATATCATTCAGAAAATCTTCTAAAGCCAAACTGATGGAACGATATTTATCAAGTGATTGGATTTGTAAATAAAATATTGCAGTATGAAAACATGAACATTGAAATAAGCGGAGTGACTATTATTAAGCTAAAGTCGTGCCTCCCACATATAGTTTAATATGCTCCTAGGGGCGAGCGAATTAACTGTTGATATATTGAACTCAATGAAGAACCTGCATAGACGGTTGTAGCCTAGGTGACTTTTCAAATAACTAAAATCGCAATTCTGATTCTATCACAGAAATTAATTACTTTGCGATTCTACGTTTTAACTTGATATATCGCACAGAGACAAGAACCACGGAAGTATAACACTACCTGGCACAGAAGAATCCAGAATTCCATAATATGTCTTGTCGGCATGTCAGCTAGATGACATCTGAATTATTTTTTAATTAACCTTAGTTCAATTAGTTCAGTATTTTCACTGCCCCAAGTCCCTTAGAAAAAAGTTCCCTAAACAGAATTTTGGTATTAAATCCTAATCATTATTTTAATTTCAAACGTGTTACATTTTATACAAGAAGTATTGTAATTTTACGTACCGTTAGATTTTATTTATATGTAAGTGAATAATAAAACACTAAAACAATTCCTTGAGAATTATACAATAAAATGAGTGGAGAAGTCGATAAAAACCAATATGTATTACCGCTTGATCAGCCGGTAGTAGGTTTAGCAGTTACTTCAGCATTTGAAGGACTTACTGAAAAGGAGAGACACTATGCTCACAATATTAGTCAAGCTTCTTGGATTGGTGGCCTCATTACATTATTACAAACTAGTCCTGAATCAGGTCCGATATTCAATTTATTTCACAAGTTATTTACTACAAATGGCTGTGAAGAATTTAAGGCTAATGCACTGAAAAAAGGATTTTCAGAAGACGAAGTAAAAGCATTATTTGTTTATGCTTGTGGTGTATTCTCAAATGCAGGAAATTATAAGGTACAACTAAACTATTAAATTTATTGATACAAATATTGATTAGTCAAATCATTTTCACAGTTTGTTTAAATGCTATTATTTAATTATGTAGTTTGATAATTTAGAAATTATGTTCAAGGGTTTTGGAGATACAAAATTCATTCCCAACATTGATGTGAATAGACTCGAAGAATTGCTAAGAACTAGCAGTGCTTGGCCACAATTAGAAGATCTTTGGGTTGAGGGGGGACTATGGGTTGAGGGGGGACTAAAACGTATAATATATGATCTTGGACCAGGAAAAACTAGTTTGGGTTATTCTCCACAAAGTTGTACAACGTATCTCTCAAAGAATTGTACAAGAGAAGATAATGAAATTGTACAAAAATGGTTGAAAACTCATAATATTGAATGTTATAATACAAGATTATTCAAAACCGAGACTGATGGAAAGGTAAGTTATCTGTTATCTAATACAACATAATAAAGTCCCAAAGCTTCAAAAACAATATGTTCCAAAAACTTCTCAGATCACAGTTATTCAAATCTTGTTTCAAAAACCTGTTGAAGCAGTTGCACAACTCAAAAATCTATTAATTGAAATTTTGAATAATAGTGGGAAATCAGTATTTTTCTAATTAAATTTAGGTAAATAATAAGTAACACTTATGTTTTAAAAATAGTTTTTCTATATCTCTTTTCTATATTCTACAGTATTATAAGCCCCTCCTTAACATTTTGAGAAAATACTCCATGAAATAACTTACAAGCTCTTCTCTCCTGACCAACATAGATTGCATGAAATATTATACAGGGTGTTTCAGTTTTTTGTTCATAACTTCGGCAAACGATAGAACTTCTAAAAATAATAGGGGTCTTTCATATAAAATTCTTCTATAAATCACTTTGTTTCCGAGATACAGAGTGTTGAAGTTTTGAAAAATTATTACATTTTTTCGATTATCTTCTAAACAAATGAACATTTTTAGTTCAAACTTGGTGAACTTTAGTTTTACTGTATGATAAATTTTTTTGGTTACAAAATGTTCTTGAGACAAATACAGTAGTGTAGTTATGGGAGTTTTGTACGCATTTAAACCCCTTAAACTTCTAGGCCAATGGTGGGAAATTATTATTGTATGCAAATTCAGAAACTTTGATTTATTTTCTATAAAAAAGTGTTCTTGATAAATTTCACTAGGTGGCTTCCTGTTCGAGCTATTTTGATTTTTCTAATCAGGGTTATCTTATGAAATTTTTTTTGAAAGGCTATTCAAAACGTAAGAAAATATTCAAATACCTATTTAATGGTAGCGATAAAAAATAATTCCTAATAAATGCTTGAAATGATCCCTTTACTTCAACGCAACGGCGACATAGATTTGTCAACGAACTTCTTGTTCGAATTAACATTTTATTATTTATTTCATCACAAGCTCTTGGGATACAATCCAGTAGATCTTCTCTAGTATGAACTCGCGTGCCATCCAATTGTATCCACGCATTTGTTACCTCATTGTATGGTATCTTCATGATTAGTTTCCAAAAATTCTGAAAATGTAAAATGTATGGGCCAAAAATGTTTTTTTTTTGTAAATGCGAAGCCAGACATCTTGTATCATGATGGGTTTTCATTTGCCCATAAGAAACTGAACATCAACGAAAACTTTCTCCAGCAAATATTGTGGACAGATGAAGCACATTTTACACAGACGTGGATTTATTAATTTTCACAATTTACGTTTATGGGCAAATGAAAACACTCATGGTACAAGATCTAGGAATTTCCAAGAAAAATTCAGTGTCAATGTCTGGTTTGGCATTTACAAAAACAATATTTTTGGCCCATACGTTTTAGCAGACATACTAACGGCCGCTGCATTTTTCGAATTTTTGGAAACTAATCACGAAGAGACTACACAATTAGGGAACAAATGCATGGATACAATTGGATGGCTGTCCAGTACGAGAATGGCTAAATAGGAAGTACGGTGAAAGATGGATTGGTAGAGGTGGTCCAGTTGCATGGCCTCCTCGATCACCTGACCTCTATCCTCTGGACTTTTTTGCTTGGGATTATTTGAGAGATGGAATTATGCGACGCCGGTTCATAATAGAGAAGATCTAGTTAATCGTATTCGAAGAGCTTGTGGTGAAATTAATAGTAAAATGTTAATTTTAACAAGAATGTCGTTGAGAAATCTATGTCAGCGTTGCGTTGAAGTAAATGGATCATTTTGAGCATTAATTATGAATTATTCTTCATCGTTACCAATGAATAGATATTTAAATATTTTCTTACGTTTTAAATAGCTTTTCGAAAGAAATTCCATAAGATAACCCTGATTAGAAAAATCAAAATAGCTCAAACAGGAAGCCTCTAAGCATCTAAGTGATATTTATCAAGAATACTTTTTTTTAGAAAATAGATCAGAGTTTTCTAATTTGTATACAATAAAACTTTTTGACCATTGGCATAGAAGTTTAAGAGGTTTAAATACGTGTAAAACCCCATAACTATGCTACTGTATTTCTCTCAAGAACAATTTGTAACCAAAAAAATTTCCCTTCCTGTAAAACTAAAGTGTACCAAGTTTGAACTGAAATGAAAATCTTCATTTGTTTAGAAGATAATGAAGAGAATGTAATAATTTTTCAAAACTTCAATCTCGGAATCAATCTCGTATCTCGGAAACGAAGTGATTTAGAGAAAAATTTTATATGAAAGACCCTTATTATTTTTAGAAGTTCTATCATTTACCGAAGTTATGAACGGAAAAACTGGAACACGCCGTATAAATTCAATCAACTCTAGTTTGAATCGGCAGATGTCATCTATGTAAACATAATTTTAAATGGTGTAACATTTGTATTTCGAAATTGGTTACATATAACCTACATCCAAAATGTAACATGTGTTAACATGTTCATTTGGAATTATATTTGTTATGTACACACCATATTTTCTAACGTTTCTAGATTGAATATGAGGTAAGATTAGCAGCCCAAAATCGAGCCGAGCTTGTTAAAGAAACTAAAGGTAATATCACATATCGTTTAACATCTGGAGATTATTCTCCAATCATTGGAAAAGTAGCTGAATATTTAGAGAAAGCTGTCCCTTATGCAGCCAACCCTGCACAAACTCATATGCTACAATCGTATGCCCAGTCATTCAACACAGGTTCCCTTGATGATCATAAAAATGGTTCAAGATTCTGGATTCAGGATAAGTCTCCAGCTGTAGAAACCTACATTGGATTCATCGAAACATATAGAGACCCGGCAGGGGTAAGGGGTGAATTTGAAGGATTCGTGGCCGTCGTTAACAGACCTATGTCCGATAAATTTACTAAACTAGTATCAAGTGCTGAAAATTTTTTGCCACTGTTGCCTTGGAATAAAGGATTTGAAAAGGATAAATTTTTGAAACCTGATTTCACTTCTTTGGATGTCTTAACTTTTGCTGGTAGTGGTATTCCAGCAGGCATAAACATTCCTAACTGTGAGTAATTTTACATGTTCGTCTTTTAAGGTGGTACTTGTGGGCGGTGTGGGGATCAGCTCTTAATGACTAGGGACGGTTTGCCATAAGCTGATCTGTGGTCCTTTTGGGGGCACAGGGATTAAAACACTACGTTACAAAATGTGATGTATTGGTTTACTATTCACTACATTGTACTAACACTGATAACTTATATGTATTGCAGATAGCTAACTTACTTATGACTATAACCACCGACTATATGACTTATTGTAACTTGTAACTCCTAACTTAGATATCTATTCTCAAGGGAGAATCCTTGTTCCTCTTCTAATAGTTCGGCGAAGGTTGGCCTACGTGCCGGCATTGACATTCATGTTATGCACGCAGGGTCCCAGCCTCGTCGACACGTTATTTATAATGATATATAACAATAACAAATATGTGTTGTATGTTAATAAACAATAAACATACACATGACGTAAGAAAATAGAATATTGTTAGTTTGTTAGTTGTCTAATTTAGGATAAATCTTTTCGGGGTGGAGAGGAGAAGCTCCTATGATTATACTTATTATTTGTCATGGACGTCCAAACGCAAATAATTCAAAACCTGTTTCTCAAATAAACTTATTTCTGTATAAATTATGTATGATTTCTTCAGAAAACTTTCTTCAATACTATAAAATTACACTTTCGTTGTAAACGATACAAATAAGCTCGGAATAATAATTTTTTATTTTTTATTGTTAGTAGTATTGTTTAATGAAATCAATATTTGTGGGTCCATGGTTTTTATCCTCAAAATCGCGAATTGGTATAATCCTGGAAAATGAAACTTTATTTTGTCCCAAAAGTTCACCGCCTGTTTCTTATTAATTTTTCATTTTCTCGTGGCAGATGATGAAATTCGGCAAACTGAAGGATTCAAGAATGTGTCATTAGGAAATGTTATTCCTGCAAGTTATCAAATGTCCGTTACGCCCTTTTTGAGTGCTGAGGATGCTGATCTACTTCAGGAATACAGAATACCCGCTTTTGAATTACAGGTAAGCCAGGTTGACACACTATCAATACACAAATCGTCCCAGGTATCTACCCTGTTTTTTTGTTGACGTAAATAGCAATTAAATTTATTTCTAGATAGGCTTACATGAACTCCTGGGACACGGTTCCGGTAAACTACTGCGCAAGGAACGGGATGGAACATTGAACTTTCCTTCTAATCTATTAAACCCCTTAACCGGAGAACCGATAACTTCTTATTATGAATCCAGCGATACTTATGATGCGCGATTCGGGCCCATGAGCTCTGCCTATGAAGAATGCCGAGCCGAAGCTGTAGGTTTATATTTATGTCTCGAACCAGCTGTACTAAGTATATTTGGCCATGAAGGCCGGAAAGCTGAAGATATAATTTATGTCAATTGGTTGTCTTTGATTTGGGCTGGTGCTGGTCGAGGTTTGGAAATGTGGGAACCAGGCAGAGGATGGTTACAAGCTCATTCACAAGTGAGTTTAGTTTTGGAATATGAATTTTTCCTTCTACCAATATTACCATTTATTATTAATATTATTATCAATTGTAATGGTGCTGAGGATTATAAACTTCTAATAAATGAGGCGAGCTGTAAATGTCGATACATTGAATACAATTAATACTTTTAACATTCCATCAGTTGAATTATTTCAAATCTAAAGTCTCGCTTACTGTTCTAGGCTCGATATGTTTTGGCAAAAGTATTAATTCAAGCAGGAGTAGCGTCTGTGACTCAGCCATCCTCAGGTGATTTACTTGTATCCCTGGACAGATCTGCCATTAAAGGAGCCGGCCGAAATGCAATCGGTCACTTTTTACTTCAACTACAATTTTATAAGGCAACTGGAAATGTGCAGGCAGCAGAACAACTTTTTAATCATTACTCAGAAGTGAATGAACCTTGGTTAAGTTGGAGGACTATTGTTCTTGCAAATAAGCAACCCAGGAAAATGTTTGTTCAATGCAACACTTTTGTAAAAAATGGAAAAGTAGACCTCAAAACTTACGAACCAACACTTGAAGGGTTAATAACCTCATGGGTCGAACGGTTCCAAGAACCAGAACAGTTACATGCTATGCTCTTAGAATTGAGTGCAGAAAATTCCAAGCATTTTTAGGAAGATTAAATTTTATACTACCTGAAGTTTTATTGATTATATTGCATTTTACAAATATATTATAAGTTCTGTTATAGATTATATTATATACATCGTGAATAACATATTAATTGATCCAATTGTTGTTTCATTTATTAATGATAATGTTTGTCAAAAAAACCTAGATAATGCATCTTCAGTTTCCTGATCCCAGGAATCTAGAAAAACGTGACAAAAAAAATATCTTAAGTTTTTGGCTTGTCACCTGTCAATGTAAAGGCCTTGAACTACGTAAAAGTAAGGTGAAAAGTTCCAAGTTGGACATTTAATTATCAAGGACTCAAAAAGTAATAGGTGCATAACCAATTTTGTATTATAGCGAGAATATTACTAAAAATAGATTGTTTTTAGAGTTTTAGTTAAGTGGACTGTATTTATTGTAACAGTTTGTTTTAAATATTTATTGAAGATTTACAATTTTGTAATAATATAATAAGATTCTTGACCCAGTATGAATTATATAAAAAATTCTCGGGAATTAGGTCACATTAACACTCCGAAACGTACGTAAAGACGAACATTTATAACAGAGTGTTAATGTGACCTAATTCCCGAGAATTTTTTATACAATTTTGTAATGATAATTTATTACGTTTTGCTTGTCTCCATTAATTAATTAATTAAAATCCTATCAATTCCCTGGCCTGCTACGCGCTGTCCGGGCGGGTCATAGATGCGGTATATAGAACATCGGCATAGATCTTTGCATGATCCAACAATAGATATCAAGTTGAATTTACTTCCTGGAACTCCATATTAAATTAAAGTTTATTGAATAAGTATGTATCTAGTTTAACTCCTGAATGTTTTCAATAATATTACGATTGAGAAACTGATCTATAATTCAATTGTTATTTATGGACAAACATAACATGGGAACGGAATTTTATATTGACTTGATAAAAAGTGAAATGCATTCTCTATGAATAAGAAACAATCAGTCTTAATCACGGCCGTATATACAGGTCTGGGGACTCGAGGCTGTTTCCTATGTGAGAAGTGGGTCCGCTAAGCGTCGACTGTCGCGTAGTACCAAAAAGGATGGCGCAGTAGTCGAAATTCTCTGACAACTGTCATACTTGACTTGTAAACGCAAGGAATACCTGCGTTTTTAGAAACAAATTACGAAATCATGCATTGTGCCGAAATGCAAAACGGGGTACAAAAGTGTAAAGCAAGAAACTTCTGTTTTTAAAGTGCCGAAAGATGCGGAAATGCGAAAAAAGTGGATGCTTGCGATTCCGGATAGAAATCTTTTTAACGAGGTATAAAGAAAAAGGGGAAGTTATTTTTAAGGTGAGTAATACATTTTGACAAGAGTAACAGTTCTATTCCTCTCTCAAATCAGAATACTTAGTAACACTGCTTGCGATTCCGGAAAGAAATCGTTTTACCACTTCGATCCAAGCCCTAGCTAGTGGCTGAGCGAGGGACTAAGAGTTTGGCAACGCGTAAGAGACCCATGTCAAACATACGAGTCCCCAGACCTGTATGTACGACCGTGGTCTTGACCACTAAAAATAGTGCCAAGTACTGAGGATCTTCCAGCTACTAAGTAGTCATCTTCAGAGTAAACTAAATTATAAATCAAAATGTGCCTGTTTAAATACTATTTGGAGATAATAATGCTTACAAGGGATAACCCTCAGCTGGAAATTAATCGGAATTTAATAAATTGCTTTTCCGTTTGTACATTTCCATCCCTTCTAAATTACCTAGATATTTATCCTTACTGTGTTTTGGAAGTGATAAACTTTCTTGATAAATGATGTGATCTGTATTCAAAATAGATTCAGCTAACGGTGATTTTTCAACATTATTTTTATTCTACATAGCATTTTAAACGTGACTCGTAATCGATTTTGTAAATCCCGGATTTGGCGAAATCGGAAACTATCAAAAGTGAAGCCTATACAATTTTTTAGCTTGTTCTTACATCTATAAACAGGTATTACAAATTTAAAAACAAATTATGGAATTTATTGATTACTGAAGGATGTTGAAAAATCTTGTCTTCCGGATGGATTCCGCGTCACAATAGCTCGACTTGATGCCGACGTTTCGCCAACCATTACAGGTGGCATCTTCAGGGCAGGCTTGAGGCTTGAACTGAAACTTTCAGAGATTAGCTGTCCGCGGAAGTCTACTATCCAAGATACTGAAGGATGATTGGTTGCGTTCCAATGTCCTTCTTCATTTAGAAAATAAATTATTCATTAAATATTTGTCATAACCATTGTCCAACGCTATTTGCTGAAGTTTTTCAACTTCGTTGTTATAAAAAAAATTGATGGTAGAAGGTGTCCCGGGAAAGTGCAATGTGAATTAAGAAACTATTCGTGCATTAGGATACTTTTTACTTAATATTCGAAGAATTATACTAACAGTGCTTTGAAATACAAAGGAAAAGATCACTTTGGTATGGGTTTTGTAAAATAAGGGTTTAGTACAGGTTATTTCTAATATTCAAAAACAAAATCATTCTTAGTAAATTAAAATTTCACATAAAATTAAAATATCTAAAAGTAAAGAACATCTATGGGTTGCCAGATGTTTTCAATATTAAATGTAGCTTGAAAAAGTAAAGGAATTACTAAAATAAATATAAGACAATTCACACTCGTTTCAACGGGGGTGGTATGATACCATATAGCTGATATGGTCAAGAGGGCTGCAATAAATTCACAAAAGTTTGGTTATAAAGGAAATCATAAACCTGTCAGAAGAATAACCAATATAGGACGAGAAACTAATGGGTAGCTTTATGATAAATCTTAATGTGACCCATCTGGAGATGTTTTATGTACATTCAAATCAGTTAGTGATATTTAGAAGAGGACAGATAGATTCAGAAATCCCAACTGAAAACATTCTGAAATAGATACTTCAAGAGAGGAATCTTCCTGCTTATTGGTTAAACAATTCAGAGATTCAGGGTTAATTCAACCATGATCCCCAGGATGACCCACACCTCCAATCACAGAACAGGTATGAAGCCTGTATTCTAATCAGCTTCCCTGCTGTCCATGGGGTGGGGTGATGTCTGGTAATAGTGTCTAGGGGTCAAGGAAAATGTGAGGTCCAAAATTATATATTGAAAAAAAAGTTTGAACATATGATAAAATAATTTCTTCCGGTCGAAATTACTAAAAAAATTATTTCAATTCTTTGAATTAAAAAGATTGTGTGGCCATTTATGACGTGGGGAGTGGCGGTAAAAAAGGTTGAAGCCCTTTATTGACAGCAGGGGACAATTATCATTTATATCTACCGAGTCTTTTCTAACCAAAAGGTAGCTTAAATTGCTCCCAAATAGGCTATATTGGTATATTGCTAACTACTTTTTAGTTTTTAACCTTATGATGACAACTTTAGACCAATTTTCTCATTTATTGATAATTTCAACATAGAATATGTTTTTACGGAGGACGGAAACGTTAAGTGGAGATCGTAACAGATCTGATTGGTCGAAATGTCATGATCACAACAGTACTTGCATAGTAAACTGAGTAGTTATCTATGAGTACTTGACTACTTTTTATACATATCATATCAGCACCGAGGAGCGTAGAAAAGTGTATACTGTGCTAGACATGAGAGTGTGAAGGGATAGGCCTAGCAGTCGCGTATCAGGATATAAGTTATTGAAGAGAGGATCTTTCAACTACCAAGTAGCCATCAGAGTAGACTTGGTAGCTGAAAGGTCCTTGGTATTTTTAGTGGATAAGTTTAATTATTTCTTAATTATAGTGATATTTTCTTAATTGTTTTTACATAATAAAAACTCAGTTTTTCTCACAATTAGGAGATAATTTTTCCAAATTCCTTACTGAATTGTATAACCTTCCAGAATATTCTAATGGGAATGAAAATTTAAATTTAAAGAAAAAATAACAGGAGTATATTCCATGGAACCAATACTAATTCAAACTAGTCAAGTCTGTCACGAAAATGAAAATTTTACAACTATCATTGTAATAATACAAGTTGGTTGAAAATGGAACAAAGGTACTGGTTTACATATTAGTCACAAAACAGGAAACTGTAAACATTCATGAAATTTTCCTAATCTATATACTTTAACAATAGATAATGTTCAATGAAATACAATTTAATGGGTTTTATATCAAAGATAACAACTTTTGCGAAATTACCAATTTTTATTTACAAATACGGATCACAATGAATATAATATAAAAATACTTTCATAAGTTAGGAAGGCGGTCTCGCCCACGTGTACACATATCCATCTTGGCACGCTGTTATTACACAATCAGGTCTAAATACTAGTGAGGTAAGTCTCTCATGAGCTATTTTTTTACAAATCAATGGTTCAAGGGTAGGGCATTCATCTAATCGTGGGCATGCAGCAGTCCCAACAAGCTGCAAAGGATCAACACGTTTTTTGACTCGAGGTCTTGGAGGTGCTAAAGCTTCTTCAGGTAATTCCCACAAACAGATTTGTGTATCGTGTCCTACAGAACCAAATCTATAGCAAGACTCTGCTTCTAAGAACCAATCAAATGAAACTGCAGCTACCCATGAACGATGTCCTTGAGCTCGAGCTACCACACGTTTTTCTTCCATTGAAAACACTGTCACTAAGTCATCTTCACCACCAACGGCTAATAATCTACCATCACCTGACCATGCAACACAAAGTAAACCACCAAAGTATGATCTTGCTGTACCTAATAAATCCATACTATCATATTGAAACACTCTTAAAAGTCCATCCTGTGAAACTACAGCTAATTGGGAACCATCTGGACTAAAAGCTAGTTCATTTATGGCAGAACCAGTTCCTAACAACCATCGAAACAAGGGATTCCTGGTTGACTTTGTTTTGCATGTACTAACTGAAAATCCATCACCAGCTTTGAATGGTTGATAATGTGGAGCTGCAGAACCACATGGTAATTCTTCATTATATACATATAGCTGACCTGACGAATGTGCTGCAAGGAATAATGATCGATTTCCAGGTATCCACCTCAAGCAGGTTACCCTAGTTTTATCAATCAATCGTTCCTCATTGAATAATTTATTGACATCTTTCTTAAATGGGTCTATAAGCTGGATTTGGCCTGTACTAAAACCTATGAGCAAACTCAGGCTTTCCGTTGATGCAGAGGCTATATTAAAATCATGACATGTGGGATTTGTACCTTTGTAGATTTTTTTTTCCAATGGCTTGCTTAAGTCAGCTGCCTTTTTTATTCCTTTGTAAACATACACATATAATTCTCTACCATGATTGAAACAAATTCTTTCACCTTGATCAGGTAATGTGACCAACGAGACGCGAACTTGAGGTGGTGTTTGTCCCTGAGGTTGATATCCCACACGATTAGGTCTCGAGTACTCACTGAGAGTCATAAGGCGGTAGGTACCCTCTCTCGTAACGAACTGCGTTTTGACATCTCCAGGCTCTCCTAATGGCCTATCTAATGGTCTGTCTCCAGCTTCGAGTAAAGACTGGTTACACAAAGTATCTGATCTTGCCATTTGCTCTAATATTTATACTAAACATCGGATAACAACCTTACAGAAATGTTTTATTAAAATAAACTGTATTGAATGTGTACTTCATATTTGTACTTGAGGCAATTTTAGCGAAAGAGAACATTTCAATCTCAATCATTCATTCGGTGACATTAATCATATATCAATTATAACCTCAATCGTCTTTTCTTTCTCCTCGACCTTGTACATCTAGTCACAGAAACACCAATACAGAATACTGAACAACAGTAGTCGTAAGTTTAATCATTGCATTGTTGTTCTGTGATTAGTACCCATATTTATATAAATCTGTGCGTTAGAGGGCTTGGATGCAATTTTATTATCACTTCATGAATCTTTTTAAGAGACCCTTTCAAAAAAAGGTGGTGTCTGGTGGTGTCTTTTACATTTAATTGGAGTCGATAGTAAAAATTTGCGAGTTCCGTAATTCATTGCATGGCGTATGGAGCCAAGGTAGAAGTAGGTATTTTAAAAGAACCATCATGGATACTAGATAGGAGATAGGGAAGATACCAGAATGGGAAGCCCGATTCGAGTGGAAGAAGAAGGTGTGGGTAATGATGTCAGAGTGGGTTTTTACGCGCCGCGCCAACACCCACAAAGGGTAAGTTTTATATCCTAGTGTATCTAGTACAGTGCTGGATTATAGCATAAGCTTGACTAAGCTATAGCTTAGGGCTCCGACATTTTGGGGGCCCCGCGGAAATTGTAAAAATTAAAAATTAAGAAACTAATAATGACAATTTTTCTGGGAAAAAATAACGAAGTAAAGAAACTACTGGAATATAAAAGTTTGCGTAGGTATGCCTAACGACTGGTAATATCTAAAAGTAGTCAAGAATTAGTTGATTTTGTATTAAAGGCGAATAATTCAAATATTTTACCCGACGTCGAGTATAAAGACACACAAACACGTAAACGTTTGCCAAAAAAGCAAGTAAACGATGGTAGTGCGCCAGAAGTTGTATTAAGTGCTAGGGATAAGTTCCGCGTATCAATATTTTATGTTATAATCGACACTCTCGAAGCGCAAATGAAAAGAAGAGGTGCTGTGTACAAAGATGTAGCGACGAAATTCTCTTTTCTAATAGATTTCAACTTAGCAAAAGATGAATATCGTGTAAACGCGGAAATTCTTGTCTCGTCGTACCCGAACGACTTGAATATCAAACTTTGCGAAGAACTGAAACAATTTCATTGTTATATGCGACCAAAAATAAGCGAGAACGACAATGTTAAATTTAGTTACGCAGAATTTTATACTGTTCTCATCAACGACGAAATCCAATTTGTATTTCCGAACGTAGAGATTGCGTTGCGAATGTTCTTAACGCTCATGATCACTAATTGTTCTGCTGAAAGGTCTTTCTCGCAGTTAAAACGCATTAAAAACCCGTTGAGGACAAATATGCGACAGGATAGGTTAGACTCGCTTGCACTACTGTGCATGGAAGCTGATGTATTGCGTCGAATCAGCTTTGATGACCTGATAAAAGATTTTGCGGCTAGAAAGTGCAGGAAAGGATTGTTCTAAGTCAGTTAGATATAAGCATAAGCCAATCATTCAGCGGATAAGTTTCCAAAAGTGCAATTGTAAAAGTGATTAATGTAGTTACGCATTGTATATTATGTCAGAAGACGTACTAATAGTGTAAATATTCATTTATGTACTTATTTTCCTGGCAATAACCTTCTCCACGATTTAGAGCATTACATTACTCTACAAATTATCTTATTCTATGAATAAAGAGTAATTGAAAAAAAAGGGGGGGAGGGGACCCCAAAATCTGTTGTGCTTAGGGCCCCTCATAGTGTTAATCCGGCCCTAATCTAGTATACATATCATTTTCCTTCGAATTCAATAATTATATTGGTATTCAACGCGATAACCATTTACAGTCTAGTTGGTAACAACAGGAGCAGGTCGTCTGACAAAAAAGATAAATAATATTTCTTTTTATATTAAAAATACAGTTTAATATGTTCCAACAAATTTAATTAGTTTTTACTTTGTTTTTCTTTGATGTACATTTACATAGATATCTTATTACTATAACTACAAAAGCGATTATACTAAATACGGTTGCAGTTAAAAACGCAATAACATCGGCACTGGATGATATGTAGAATGGTAGATCTCTTGCTGGCGAATCCAAAAATAGCGCTCCTTTATGACGCAATACGTACTCAACCCAAAAAATAGCCCTTTCCAATGGTTTCTGAGGTTGATCTCGAAAAGCTGCTGAAAGTTTCCTCATGTTATCTCTATACCTAGAATATGAAAATGAAGGCATGAAATAAGGGGAAAATCTGTTACTGAGTATAGTATTCACTTTATTGAAGGCCCACCGAAATTTTAATTTCACATTTTCTATTGCCTCACTTTTCTGCAATATGTAAACATCATATGTACAAAATGTTTGACAAAACTATTATTTATGCAATTTTATTTCATTCATTTGATTTCTCATCGTCACTGACATATTTACTTCGATGAGAATAACTATACGCCCATTACACACCCATTAGATCAGACTATCCTAGCAACACATTATGTCATGTAACGGAGATATGGACAATTGCCGGCTATTGCATATGAGGAAGTCTCCCATTAACATATAAATAACTTCTATATTTATAATGGTCCAGATAATCGAATAGAAACTCCAATTATATCGAATTGATTATTTTAGTATGAAATTATTAGATAAGCATAAGATTTCTAAAACTCTTTATTTGCGAGTCATGAGAAGGTATTATGTATTTTGGACGATTTGAAAAACTAGATTCGTATACATTATTGATAAAATGAAACACTTTTACTTTTAAGCTATTGCATATAGCTTTTATCGCGGGCTTTGAGCGCGGCGACCGAATCAAGAAATTCCGTAACGAAAAATAATGTAAGACCTAAACACCTAACATGTGTCAAATTAATTAATTAATTTGAAGTTTCTAAAAGTTGGAAATTTCGCTATTTTATACGAATGTTATAACACTCTAGCGCTTTAGACTCCGGGATTTTCACGTGGCCTATCGAAATTAGAAGGTTCGAATTATCTAAAAACATAATTGCATGAACTCCAGACGTCCTCTGTAATTAGCTACGAACGGAATCATTTTGACATATGCCTCTAGAAGCTCGCTACGCGTCAGTTAGAGTTTATACGTTAGACGCGCGTAGCAGAGACCTGAGAGTACCTGTTTCTATTAAGCTATTGCATATATAGCTTTTATCGCGGGCTTTGAGCGCGGCGACCGAATCAAGAAATTCCGTAACGAAAAATAACAGGAACTCGTTTATGTTGCGCTCTTTCGGGTGACTAATATTGAAAAATTGTATATCACGACAAAAAACGATAATTCTACATTCAAGTTTTATAATAATCGAAGGCAAGCTGCATCGACAGCATCTTTGTTGCAAAAATTCAAAAGACTGCCTTTAAATAGTGTTCAGACGACAGCTCAAAGTGTCTTAGATTTCATTAGTAATAGAAATGGCATTTCAATAATGACTTTCAATTGCCAAAGTCTAAATAGTCACAAATACGATTTACAAGATTCAGTTACGAGACAAACAAATGTGTTACTTCTTACCGAAACTTGCATGGCGCATGATAATCCGATTGAAATACCTAATTTCAACTGTATTGTTCAATTCAAACGAGATACTGTTCCAAAAGGTGGGGTAGCTATTTACCAAAATAATAATAATGTTACTTATATTATGACTCCGAATATTGAAATACATATTGCACACGTTAGCGATGTTAATGTTAGGCGCTCATTTGTTGGAGATATTTGTGCGTGCCGAAAATACTTGGTACAAATGGTAATAAATTTCCACTTATCTTGGCTGGCGATTTTAACATCAACTTCGCTGATAAAAAATCAGAGCGGTTGACAACTTTTCTTTCGGAAAAATTGAATTTGAAAATGAATAATGATCCACAAGAATCCACAACAAAATATGGGACCACCATTGACGCGGTATTTTCCAGATATTTAGAGGATATCAAGTCTCAAACGTATGTCTCTTATTTCAGTTATTCAGTTACCATAAACCTATAGTTTCAATGATAACAAATTCCTGAATAACCTACATGTATTGTAAGATAATAAAAATATTTTAAACGATATTAACTTCTCATTTATTCAATAAAAGAAAAAAATGTGTTTTCTTATCGGTCACCACGCTCAAAAGTAACTTGAATTAATATCAAAGAAAAAACTTGAATTAAAATATCAAAGAAAAAAAAATACTGCATAAATTAAAAAAAAAAAATAATTATAATTGCATAAGTTGAGAAAAAATGCTATGCAATAGCTTTACCGCGGCAGTCCAAGAGTGCCACACGTATCTTTTTTTTTATGTTACAGAATACTATTGTTACTATAGTTTCGAGAACTAGCGTGTCATCTTCAGAACATTACAAAAAATGTGATCAAACATGTGGGATCTTATATTATTTATAATAAATAAGATGAAAAGAAATGGAGATGCAGTTAGAATATGGAGAAATACAATTACAATTTGTAATTGAGAAAATTATAATGCCGGTATATTATGACGAATTTGTACAGATAAGAGGGTTAGGGGGAAAAGATTATTTACAATTACAATTCAATCCGTAATGAATATAGGCGGTAGGCCTATTATTGTAAAATCGTCACAGACACTAATCAAAAGCATAAAACAATACTTACACATTATTTTCAAGTATTTCCTTGATTTTATCATTAATGTAGTCTACAGTGAGGTGTTTGAATTCCATTTTCAAAGCAACTTTCTTCTTTTCCATCAATCGCACAGTAATCCTTTGATCCGCAAAGAAAGGAACGCCAATAAATGGTACTCCGTGATAAATAGCCTCTTGAGTACTGAGTGCACCTCCGTGGCCAATGAATAATTTTACATTTGGATGACCTTTAACGAATACAAATATGGTAGAAAAATACTTCCATGTATATGAAAATAAATTTTGTTTTATTTAACTCTCTTAAAAAATTCACAGATTTCGCAAAACTTGCAACCATCGGATGGTGTTGAAAACAAACATTTAGTTCAGTAGTTGAAAACAAACATTTTTCAGAATCAGTATGGTTTTCGGGGTTTTAACAGGTCCTATCAACATCGTTAACTGTATTATAATAATTTTAGCAATTTCGTTTTTATATTAGAGACATTACAACAATGAAAGTCTTCGTGTATCCGCAACACGACCGATTCGCATATATCATGAGCGAGTAGGCGAGAAGCGTTGCGCGATTACGTAATTTCTGAAGTCACGCCCAACGTTTTTAAATTGGCCTAGTTTCTCTGGTTTACAAGCAAACTGGTTGGATTTTGGATATGTTATAGAGATCATCAAACTCTTCAATTTGAAGTTCGGGTCTGAAAGACTCATTTTTGGCAAAATCGTAAAAATACGATTTTTCCAAGATTTCCAAGAAAAAAAATTGGGTCGAAAGTAAATATATGCTACCCTTCAGCAGAAAATAAAAGTTCTTAAAGTAAAATCTGTAATAGGAAAATTTCAATTTTACCAATAACAAACCCGAAAATGGGCCTTTGATCTGGCTCCTCCTGACTTATAGACTTCTAAAAATCCTAAGAGATGACGCTCGTAGTATGTGAGCAATACAGTGACTGAGTTACTGAAGTAAACAATAGAGTTCAGATACTCTAGAAACCCTATAAGAAAGTCTGGACACGACGGGTCGTTAACACGATTGGAGAACAGGTCGCGGCACCGATAAATGGCTGCGTATACTAAATGTATATTGTTGAACGCAAGTTTATTTTACTTGAAATATTTAGACAGTGTAGTTATGAGTGTTATGACCACATTCCTAGGATATAGGTACTCAGTAATGACAATGTAGATAGAATGATTAAAGATCAGAGGAAAACAATCGGAAATAATGAAATAAATGATCTCGATCTCTCGCATAAATCTGATTTCTCTAAGAAATGTAAGGAGAGCAATTTAATTGACCAATTAATTAATCAGGAACACAGTAACTCACCTAGGACGTCATTTTGAGGTAACCATTTCCTCACTATTATATTCTTGGGTAAATTCTGAATATCACTTTCAAATTTCCATAACACAGTTTGAGATAATTTACTGAAAGCTTCGATAATTATGTTTCTCTTCGTTAAATCCAATTTGTCAGATCTGACATTTGTTCCCAACGAAAATAGTATTACGCCATTCTTAGCGTTGTTCAAGATATCTAATAAATCCTGAAACAGATTCTATTTAAAGGGCATATAGCATATAATAAAAATAAAAGAAGAAGGAATGCGTATGTGTCAGTGTGCCAAATAGTTTTTCTATGTATCGAGAAATAGCTTATGGGACCTGGGGTCAATGTGAACATTTTAAGTCTAGAAATTCGAAATAGAGTGCCTTCAAAATTGCAAATCATTATTTTGAAATGATGAATTACTGAAAATTTTAACTCGCTCGAACTTCCATTTAATTGATTCTTATACAATATACAAACTCGTTTTTTGCCAACTATAAATCAGATCTTCCTTACGCTCCCTTTTTTATAAGGTCTAAAAAGTAATTGCCCCATCAATGGTATTGAATCATTGTATATTTTCTAAGGACAATCTGATTTGTTTAATTTGGAGTTAGTTGTATGTCCCAAAAGAGATGAGTTGTTACGTGAAATTATGTAAATGATGATGAAAATACCATAAAATAGTTTGACAGAGGAAAGTGAATTAGGTAAGAAAATCGTGTGAGCCAGGGATGGAATGTTGGGAGAGGAGATATGCATGAATTTATTTTGAAGTTTTGGAGGTTATAGGCATAGGGAAAGACCTCACTAGGTAAAGAGTTTCACAACTTCGCCGTTCGATAGAAAAATTAAGTCTGTAGTCTAGCCTGGGCTCGTCTAGTCTGTCTATCTGGAATCTCTCGTGGTGGAACAACAGACGAGATTTCTGATGAACAACGACCATGGAAAAACAGGGAGAGATCTCCCACCTTTCTACGATGTTCTACAGAGGTCAATGAATTCGTAAGTGTGACATCATCAATCAAACGAATAGCTCTTCTGGAAGTAATCCAAGAGCTTCAGAGTATGTTTGGAAGTCGAACTCCAAACATGTGGACAGTACTCCAGGACAGGTCGAATCTGTGCTTTGTAGATTATGAGGAGTTGCTGGAATGTAAAGTAGTTCTTGGCACGGAATAGAAAACCAAGTTTTTGTGAAGTGGTTATCGCAATGGACCTCACATTTTCGTCCCTTGAGAAGGTTCTGTTGGTTCCCGAGCATGGATATGGAAGACCTCATAGGAATAGTACCTGACATAATCATATTAGGGATTGTGGGATCCGTCTTCCTGGGGAAGACGCAAGCTTGAGTTTTGGTTGCATTAAACTTTACTAGACTATCAGATCCCCATTTCAAAATCTTTGCCAGATCTCTATTAATTGCGTCAATCTGTTTCTCTGGCTGGATGGTATAGGGGCTCTAGATGAGAAAGCATTATGAAGAGTACCATCATCTGCAAATCTGTGAACGGGACACGTGATCACTACAGCTAGATATTCCCCATGTTTTTTAATAGATTTCTGCCATACATGGGCAAGCTATGTTGATCTCTGTTGACGAAAGCCATATCTCCTCCCTCCATCTATCTAAAAACATCAATTGTATGCTCTACTGCAACCAACGATGTCTCAGAAAGAGGTGGTAGTGATGTAGCTGTTCTACATAGCTGCGGTTTTAAACCATCTTTTGATCTAGATGTTATTTTTGAATGCATTTTGTGAATATTTCAATTCAATTATTATTTTTGCAGATTGCATTTTCGATAGGTACATGTGAAATTCAATATGTTGATCATATAATTATTAATTATTGTTCTTTACAAATGTTCAAAATCTTTTAGTTATTGCATTATCTTAGATTTGTATAAATTCTGTTCACTATAAATAATATATTTGAAAGTGTCAGACTAGTGAAAACTATATGATTAAATGAAAGAAGAATTACCTACTTTGTTTTTATATCACTTTTAATAATAACTTGAAATTATAGTAACTTTTTCATTAATTATTATTATTATGATAAAGATTCTTGACCCAGGTATGAATTGTATATAAATTCTCAGGAAATCGGTCACATTAACACTTATGCTTTATATTTTTTCGTCTTTACGTACGTTTCGGTCTCACGACCATCATCAGAAGACTTATTATGTCTAAAACTAATTGCATTAAACAAAGCGTCCTTATCGCATCAATCTCAATTAAAATGCCCACGTCGCCGAAACGAACAGAAACACGAATAATCGAAATTGTAACACATCAATGTTAAAAGTATAATATATCAAGCATCCACTGTTAAGCAGTACTCTTAATAAAGGCGAGTTCATGTCAACAAAGTCTATGAACGACTAGAAACGAGAACATTGGGTTCAAGTTTGGTCTCAACGTTATCTTCATTTCAATTCCATTGCACCAACATGTTATAAAAAAAGTGTTATAAACAGCCTTACAGATCGCGCGGTTAAATTGTCCCACGCAGAGGACCGCCCCAAAAATTTAAATATTGTTTGTAATACACTGGAAATGAATGGCTACCCAAAAACGTTTTTCAATCCTATCATTAAAGAAAGAATAAACAAAATCTATAATGGATCTCCACATATAAATAACATAAAAGGTAATACAGACAATTTTATAACATTACCATTACCAGACCTCAAAGAAAATCAAGAAATGATTGAAAAAGTATGATATAAATGTCGCGCGTAAGCCTACTACCTGTGTTGGAAAATATTTCTCAAATCTAAAATCTTTAATACCTAAAGATAAACTAACCCACACAGTATACAAATTAAATTGCTTAGATAGCGATGGGACTTATACTGAAATCTCTAAACAATATTTACAAAACAGCATGTATGGCCATAAGTATATTTTTTGTTTCACAAGGAACAAAAACTTAGAAAATTCCACCGCCCTTGCTGAACACTGCCTTGATTTTAACCATCATTTCGATTACAATAATGTTAATATTTTAACTAAGGAAACCAATTATTATAAAAGATCTATTCTGGAGATGATTCACATAAAACGTGACTCCAAATCTGTAAATCATAGGACAGATATTCAGACACTAAGTCAGATTTATACTAACTTATTAAACTAATTAAGTAAAACTCTCGCAAATTCCTACATACGTCTTTATAATGTTAGAAGTATATTTTAGGTAGAATGTCAATAGTATATATCCAATATAACTGAAAAACTTCTTTCTATTAGCTCGTAAATATAACATCTGGTTTGAAAGTGGATGCTTAAACCTAATGTTCTCGTTTCTAGTCGTTCATAGATTTTGTTGACATGAACTCGCCTTTATTAAGAGTACTGCTTAACAGTGGATTCTTGATATATTATACTTTTAACATTGATGTGTTACAATTTCGATTATTCGTGTTTCTGTTCGTTTCGGCGACGTGGGCATTTTAATTGAGATTGGTGCGATAAGAACGCTTTGTGCTGATACACAGTCTTAAGAAATCCCGTTTTAAACATGATACGTCTTCTGATGATGGTCGTGAGACCGAAACGTACGTAAAGACGAGAAAATATAAAGCATCATTGTTAATGTGACCTATTTCCCGAGAATTTATATATAATTAATATTATTAAAAGTAGTATAAAAGCAATTGTTCTTTCATTTGATCATGCTGATAAATTACCAGATTTTTTGAAAAATAATATGTTCATCGTAACTGTATGCAATGTTAAGATGGTCGAAGAGTTAGGAATATGAAGAATGTTCCCGCCTCATCAACAGTAAATTGAATGTCATACATTTTTCCAAGATTGCACATCTATTTTGAAACATTCACTTATCACAATTTGAACACCACCAACTGTCCTAACTTTTCTCAATTTGTTATACGTTCTCTAAATGGACCAAGTAACATATCTTTTTTGGAAATCATTACGCTTTACCTGATTCATTGTGTTAGATGGTCTGGTATGCAGTCCTCCCACTGGTATTATATTTGGTGTTAATGGTTGGGAAATATACAATATAGGATCAGTGTTTGATAGTAATATTGATATATGTCTATTGATTTTTTCGAAAGGAATTTTTCGTCCGAATCTCTCGTAGGCGATTTTTTCGTACAAAGGGTCATATCCAATCCCCAAAGGAGTCATCGCATCCATCGCGGTTAATATCAGATTTTCAACTCTCTCCCAGAAATTCATGTCAGTAGAGACGTCAAAGGAATGCCATGGTAAATAAGATGAATGCAGATGATTTCCAAATTTGTAAGACAGAAAACCAGGTAGTAAGAACGCTGTAACTCCCATTGTAGGAGGGTACCCAAATCTAGCAATAACAGGATGTAGACATCCTCCAAAGGTCAAATCCGTTATTATAATATCGAATTTGAAATGATCTGGATAATTCAATAAGGTCTCCAGTCCCTTACTTTTATAAACTAAAGAACATGTCATCTCACACCAGCTCATGTAAAGAGCATGTACTGCCAAGCTATCTGCATCAACATAAGCTGTTAAATCAAACTCATCCGTTGCAACGTAAGTACCTGAAAATCGTGTATTATAAATGAGGATTTTCCAAAAGTTGCATCGAGTGGTCTTAAAGACTGGACATTTATAATAATGTGTATCCACCCCTAAACGACCATTACAAAATATTACATTCCTCTTCGAAAAGGTAAGAAGAAAGACTGGCCAAAGCGTAGAGCTCTAACAGTAACTTGTAATTTCTTCAAAAATATTTTATATAGATTCGTAGATCTGAAATTATTAAACAAATAAGCTGGATAAGATTCAGTAAGAAAACCATGTCGATAACTTTGGCTCTATATATTGTTTACTATCGGATATTGCTCCCAAAAATTCTGGTGATCTATCCCTAATCTTTTCTGACCCCAGCAGGTCAGGACTCGTTCCAGATTAGACATTTACTTGTGTCGTTGTGTCCAACTTCACGTACAATGATCAGTTCCTTTCAAGATTCATGTTTTGTAACTATCTCCACCTTTCTTGGAAGTGTTACGATTGCGATGAATCCTTATCTTCAGTTGTTTTACCTAAGGTGCCGCTAACAAAAGATTCCAGATTAATTCCTAGTCATTCTTATTGCTATGGGTCATCGTTTTGAAAATCGTTCCAGGTAGTATCCTCAGAGCAGAGTGGAACTTCAGTTGAGACGATTGCAAGTTTCACGATGTCTGGTCCACTGGAGATGGTAGATGCGCGAAAATTTTTGAATCAGGTTATCTCAAACATTGGGAAGAAAGTAACTTACATCTATCTCATAATTTAAGTTGTTTGAATTTTTGGCGAAAAGATGGCGCAGACCTACATGGAAAACGTATTGTTGCTGTATTTTTATGAAGTTACGAAGAGATATAATAATGTATGGGCGCGGTAGGTATTCATGATACAATCTACGATAAAAAATTGATAAACGTCACATTTGAAGACATAAATAATTCATCTCTAATTATTGTCAAGGTGTTGGACACAAAAGCCAGCCATACACCAAAGGATAGCTCTGCGAATCTAATCCGTGAGGATTTGGCTCGCCTCGTACCACGAAAGCACTCAAGAGTATGCTAGACTTCAAAGAATACTCTCTAAGGACATACAACAACCAATGAACACCCTTAGAAATGAACAAGGGAAGTACACAAGTACAGGGGGGGAAACAATAAAGGAACACTTTCCTGGATCTCAAATAGCCCAGAAAACTGCTATTCAGAAAACAAATGGCCTGGAAACCTTGTTACAAGAATTCAAGAAAAGTTGGAGAATGGCTGAAAAGATGGTGACCTATGACAAGGTTCAATGGGATATAAGCTCATTTGAACCGTATACATCATCGGGCCCAGGTGGCCGATTCCCTAGACAGGCGAGGGTCGCCTAGCTCCCCTATCATAAAGAGTGGTCTGAACTGTGGCAAGAATCACTACGCATGAGGCAGGCCAAGCTGTTTATCAAAGAGCCCGTGGCTAGGCTCTCAATGAAACTCCATTCTCTCAACAGAAGGGACATCAGAGAGATGACTGGAACCCTAACCGGAGGGGAGCACAGCAGTGCGTTTCTCTTTGTTTAACAATTCTTCTGGGGTATAGACATAAATCTACACGAGCAACAAGGAACGCAATGATTTGATAATACCACATAAACAAGAGAGACGCACTGCTGTGCGCTCCTCCTCTTGCCCCACCCGAAGCGTTAACTGACCACGTGGCAATGCGACACAGTGACTCGCACATTCTCCCGACTGCTGCTGGTATGATACTGACGTTCTACGTCCTGAGCTGCCCGCCCTGAAATTGTAATGCTCTCTCAACATATAGCAAGCTATTCTTTACGCTCTCATGAAACCACTATACCCAAGATAAATACTTTCCGATACTGTATACTATATCCCTGTCAATTCAAATAAACTTTCCCAAGACATCGAGTATGTCTTCCACGCCTTTAGCTGTTTCTATTCATGTAAAATATGTATTTCAGTCTTAAAACTTGTGGAATGACTTCTTGATGACGGAGCTTATAGTGGAGTAAATCTGGCGAGAAAAAAGGCAAGGTTGGCGAAAATTTTACGATGCTCAGCGACCCGGTGGAAAGTGTTTGTTAGGGTACCAATAGCAACCCCCTGAAATTTATATTTCCCAAAGTGGGTGCAACCCCCTTTTTTGGCCAAAAAGGTCATTTTTGTCATTTTCAAGGGTAGATTAGCAAAAAAAAATAAATATCTCTGGTTGTATTGAAAATTAAGAAACTAAAGTAGAACCCTTTCATTGTCAATGTCCAAGGATATTCCAGTCCAAATTTCAAGTTGATTCGACCTCCCCCCTTCTATATTGGCCATTTTATTTTCGGTATTAATATCCCCAATACTTGTGTCAAATTAATTAATTTGAAGTTTCTAAAAGTGCGAAATTTCGCAATTTTATACGAATATTATGAGGCGCTTTAGGCTGCGGGATTTTCACGTGGCCTATCGAAATTAGAAGGTTCAAATTGTATAAAAACACAATTGCATGAACGCCAGACGTCCTATGTAATTAGCTACGAACGTAACAATTTTGACGTTTCCCTCGAGAAGCTCGGTACGCGTTAGTTAGAGTTTATACATTTTACCTCGATCTTGTTATGTTGGGGCCGTTTCGTGCCCCGTGCGGGCGGCGCCAGTTGTAATAAAGTATTTTCGGCTGTGAGCCGCTAGCTTTCACCCGCTTCGGGTATATTTTAGAAGCTAGAAAATTCCCTTTGGTACGTCGCACGTTAGACGCGCGTAGCTGAGACCTGCGAGTACCTGTTTCTATTTTAATTAAAGTTTCCTATTTAATGGACATTTATCGGAAAAAGGAGGGCCGTCGGGCACGGTCCGATACCTAATCTAACTACATGGAGCGAAAACGGCACGCGAAAAGCCGTATTAAGTACAACCAGTTTGCACTTTTCTAACTCGCCAGCTACGCGCTCCTCACGTGAACGTCATTCGATTTATCTCAAATTAACCAAAATGGCCAATATAGACCGGAAAAAAAATTTATTGAAAAATGAATTCCATGACATAAAACTGTATGCGAATACCTACATTTTTTGGCAAAGCAGATCCCGATCGGATGTAAATGACATGAGATATCTTAATTTGAAAAATAACTAAAAAATTGACTTAAAGTTGAATTTCTGAAAAACTGTTCAATATTTTCACTTGAAATTTAGAGGGTAGTTTTGAGACCATAACACCTATCTTCGAAAAATGACCGAGTTAGCCGTTACGCAAGATTCCTTGCATATATGAGTATATATATATATATATTTGTATGTTTTCTTGGTATATTGGTTCGTATATATACTGATAATGAAATAAAAATTCTGTTTTAAACAGAATTTTTATTTCATTATCAGTATATATACGAACCAATATACCAAGAAAACATACAAATATTACAAATGGTTCAAGAATATCAACAAAAGAATATATATATATATATATATATATATATATATATATATATATATATATATATATATATATATATATATATATATATATATATATATATATATATATATATCTATTACGGGGAGGGGGGAGGTCGGATCAACTTGCAATTTGGACTGGAAGTTCCTTGGACATTGACAATGAAAGGGTTCTACTTTGGTTTCTTAATTTTCAATACAACCAGAGATATTAATTGTTTTTTGCTAAACTACTCTTAAAAATGTCAAAAAAAAACTTTTTGCCCAAAAAAATAGAGTTGCACCCACTTTGGGAATTATAAATTTCAGGCGGTTGTTATTGGTACCACAACAAACATTTTCCACCGGGTCGCTAAGCATCGTAAGATTTTCGCCAACCATTTGCCAGATTTATTCCACTATTACGCCTAAACTACGTTTCTACGGTTATGGACAGTTTCGGTGTGTGTAACCCATAATTTTCATTCTTTTTGAAATTCATATTCAATGACAAATGTCAGTGTCAATTTATTTCTGAGGGAACAATAAACTGTCATAATCGTTATGGTATGTAAATGATAAATATTCATGAAGAAAGGAAAAATATCTCATCATATTAGTCAGTAACCCGTGGAGAAAGTGTTGTTTCCTCGGCAGTTTAAAATTGACCAACTTTCTCAAATAAAGCTGATCAGATATGTACAAATTAACGTGATTGAACAAAAATTATATAATTAAGCAATTATCTGAAAAAATTACCTTCTAATAGAATTGAACTGTAATTACTACGTGGCGGATCTTTATCCTTATCCGGTGATACCATTGTGATATTATGTCCATTTTCTAATAATCCTTTAGCCAAAATACTATTCCATATATGGTGACTTGGAGAATTGACTCCAGATAAATAGAGAATATTCGCACACAAAACATCATTATTTTCGAATAACAATAGAATGGCAATAGTTATAAGTGGTTTCATTTTGTTTGATTGAGATGAAATTGTAGTTATAATGTATCATATGATTACAAATGATGAGACGTAGGGTTACTAATACAACATTTAAATATTCACCGAATTACCGATCCCTTATCTGAAGATTCTCCTACCATGTGGATTGTACCCAATAATTATCTTTTCAGAGAGACAGAGGCGTCTTACAATATGTTCAAAAGAAGTAAATCTTTATGAACGTTGACCGAGCCAAAAAGAATAATCATTGATCTTTGACCGAGGTAAAAAATATATTCTGTAGTCAAAACAATCGTACAAGTATTATTGTGTATCCTTGTGGAAGAATTAAAAGAATTAATTGATACATTTCTCTTCGAAATAAATCATCTCCCAAATGATATCACAAAATTAATGTCTATATACCTCTCAATACCACTCCGTTATAAAAAAGTAATGAAATTTTGAAAATACTTGAAACCTATTAAGAACCCACTTCATAATATAACTTTTTTCTCTTTAATTTATCTTCAAAAGCAGTAATAAAAATGCAATAGAATAATATGGTGATTTGAATTTGACGAAAACGTACCGTAAAAGCCCCAAGTATACTGAACGCGTTGTGACGTCATGATTCTACTCACCGTTTGACAATATACTCAATAGGCACCTGAACGTAATTTACGTGATTTATTAGCCTTTAATTCGTAAAACGTAATTTGAGTCCCATTTCCATATTCCTACGTAAATTCAGTCCAACTGATAAAATCATACTACGTAAACGAACACGTTATTGTTAATCCATATATCTATATATATATATATATATATATATATATATATATATATATATATATATATATATATATATGTAAAAGAAAGTCGTGTTAGTTACACTATTTATAACTCAAGAACGGCTGTACCGATTTGGCTGAAAATTGGTGGAGAGGTAGCTTAGAGCCAGGAGACGGACATAGGATACTTTTTATCCCGTTTGACCGCACTCCCGTGTGACATGACATAAAGCGTCAAAGAGAATACAAGTCAATATAAAACGTGGTATAACAAAAACGCATCTGACTTGGAATAACAAAACGTAAATGACAGCTAACCGTAATTTTGTCCATAGTCAAAGTATACCAGGTCTGCCGGAGCCTCCCTTCTACTCTTTTTAAAATTTTAGTGCAATCTGATTGGTCGTTTATTTCGTTTATTTAATGTCATTGATGTCATAGACGACGACATAATATGATGTTGTTACGTGCCGGCGACGAGCTGATGAGAGCAAGGCTGTGATTGGAGGAGCTGGGTGATGTCACCCAGCGCGAGAAACGTTGGAAGGGAGGCTCCGGCAGACCTGGTATACTTTGATTATGATTTTGTCTATGGTTAAGTATGGTTGACAATTTGATTATTATTATATTAGTAATAATCAGTAATTTGTAATTTCTTTGAATCATCATTAACAATGCCGCGAGCAAGACGATCGAATCTTTCCCGACAAAGCCGTAATGCAAGAAGGATACATAACATTGCGAATGAAAATACTGAAGAAGAACAAGAAATTGCCGGTAAAGAGCGCCGCGTTAGTATGGCTCGACTTCGTTCTTCTCAATCACAAGAGCAAATTGAGGCAGCCCGTGAAACAGCTCGGTTGGCAATGCGAAATCGTCGAGCAAACCACAGAGATCAACAAGTAGACGCATAAGAAGAAATTTATCAAGTGCTGATTTGAATCGAGCAGCGTTTCGATATGATTGCAATACTGATTACTGCTTGCATCCTAGCGTTTGCATTGGGCCAATGAACGTTGTTTGCGAGTATTGTGGCGCATTGAAGTTTTCCGGAGAAACGCCCGGATTGTGCTGCCTTAGTGGAAAAGTGAAATTGTCATTATTGACTCCGCCACCTGAGCCATTGCATTCATTGCTTCGTGGCGAAACACCCGAATCACGTCATTTTCTTGCAAACACTCAAAAATACAAACGGCTCAATCAGCATTAACATTGCCGTTAAATCTTCAAACTATTGAAGAACCAACATGTAATATTGCAAAAAAACTCAGCAATGGCCAAAGTTTTATCAGCATCGAAAATCATCATCTGGGACGAATGCGCAATGGCGCATAAACGTGCATTAGAAGCACTTAACCGAACAATGAAAGATTTACGCAATGACTCGAGATGTTTTGAAGGAGCAATGATTTTACTGTCTGGCGATTTCCGCCAAACACTGCCAGTAATTCCAAGATCAACGGCTGCCGACGAAATAAACGCTTGCCTCAAATCATCGAATCTATGGCGCTATGTGGAGAAACTTCAGCTGACAACAAACATGAGAGTTGCATTGCTTAATGATACATCTGCTGAAGATTTCTCTGAACAATTGCTGGCTATCGGTGATGGTCGAGTACCTGTCGACGATTGATTTCATTTCCTCATAATTTCTGTAACTTTGTCTCATCAAACATCATTACTAACTACAAAAATAATGAATGGTTGAGTGAGCGAGCAATTTTAGCGGCTAAGAATAAAGATGTAGATGACCTAAACTACATAATTCAGAATGAGATCATTGGAACAATGCATTCATTCAAATCTATTGACTGTGTACGAATGAAGATGAAGTCACCAATTATCCAATTGAATTTTTAAATCCCTTGGATGTGCCTGGCTTACCACCGCACAATTTACGCCTAAAGGTTGGCTCCGTAGTAATCATGCTTCGAAACATAAAACCAACCAAAACTGTGTAACGGTACGCGTTTAGTGGTAAGTAAATTGATGAACAATGTGATTTACGCGACGATACTTAAGGGAAAATTCGAAGGTGAGGAATTTATCATTCCGAGGATCCCGATGACCCCAAACGATATGCCGTTTGAGTTAAAAAAACTTCAATTTCCGATCCGTCTTGCATTCGCCATGACCATTAACAAATCACAAGGGCAATCCTTGCAAGTTTGTGGTTTGAATCTGGAATATCCATGTTTTTCCCATGGTCAATTATATGTGGCATGTTCAAGGGTCGGAAGACCATCTGCGTTGTTTGTTCTTGCGCCTGATAATAAAACAAAAAATGTCGTGTATCACAAGGTACTTAACTGAAGAGTGCAACCTATGCACCAAAATACATGAATAATAAAGAATAATTAAAATACTTTTTTTTCATTTTTATTTCTTAATAAAAAATTGAACTTAATAAAATCACAAATTTTGTATATTTATTGCCTCTAAGGCGGAACTCCTGCTTCATTTGAGTTTACCAAGTTTTTGCCATAATAATAACATCTGTTAGGTAGCTAAGTAAAAAAACTCTATATTACTGCTGAACATTGCTAGATACGTGAAAAATTCAGGATACGTTTTTGTTCTGTGTAAAAATGTTTGTTAAAAAATATTAATAAATTCTATTTTGCCCAGGTCCGTACTTTCATTTTTACCAATTTAATTTGACTAGACTCCCATTTCCCCGTCACTGGTTACCTGAGAAATAACACGTCATCACAGTTTATGGCTGTTTATGGCAATATGTCGTGTACGAAATTTCGCTCAAAAATATCTCTTTTTTTTGCAAGATATTTGAAAAATAATAAATTTTTCAACATATTTCAACGCCATGTATAGCGAAGCATTTGAACGTATATATGAACTTTTTTTAAATATTTTTCGATGTAGAACCCGATTTTAAATTTTGACAGCGAAGTTCTGTTACACCCTGCATAGAAAGGTTATCTGAATTATTTACTTTTTTTGGGGGGTTGTTGTGATTTTCAACCCTGCCCCTATGTACACCTTCCATATGATACCTCTACCATAACGCAGCACCGAACCTGCTAACTGATGAGACATGGCATTCCTTGCTAACCAAAGAAGGAACCCTTGTCCAGACGTTATAGGGCGACACTGTCAGCCCTTCCAATCAGTTATTATATGGCGATCCTGCCAGGAGCGCCATGTGGGGATCAGCTCTTAACAACTGGGAACGGTTTGTCATGAGCTGATCGGTGGTCCTTTGGACACGGGTATTGAAAGACTCACGTTACAAAAAGGGGTTGTATTTACTGAACTTGGAGAGCGACGTCATTATGACCTAATGTCGTACTTCACACTATTACAATACTTAAAACAAATAACCATGATAAATATAACCATCACCTAACAATACTCATAATGTTCACTGGGATGATTTAATAATAATAATCCATGATCTATTATATTGATCCCTGTATATATCCCTTCTCAATATCCACTTGGGATACAAGGTTCCCACGCTCGTGACGTCAGGGTCCTTTGCCGTATAGCTTATACTACTTTAATTTATATTATTACAAGGTAACCATAATAATAAACATATTGTTTGTGTATCACCTATGCATTTACAAACATATAGATTAGATGTATTTAATAATAGAAATAAGGTTGTATTCGTAGTTGAGGGATTTTAGGTAATCTCGTATAGGTAGGAATATTTCTGTACTACATAACATTTCCTCTCTGAGAATAACTAGGTTTTACCTGTGGAATTGCTCTCGAAGGTTTGGTATGCAGTCCTCCTACTGGTATTATATTTGGTGTTAGCGGCTGAGGGATATCCAACACAGGATCGATGTTTGATAATAATATAGATACATGCCTCTCAATTTTATCGAAAGGAATTTTTTCTCCAAATCTTTTGTAAGCTAAAGTTTCATACATCGCACCGTATCCAATTCCCATGGGAGTCAACGCGTCCATTACCGTTAATAAAAAATTGTTGACTCTCTGCATCAAGTTCATTTTTGTAGTGACCGAATAGGAATACCACGGCAAATAAGAAGGATGTAGATGATTTCCAAATTTGGCAGACAGGAAACCAGGTAGCAAAAATGCTGTAACTCCCACTGTAGGAGGATACCCAAATCTAGCGATCACAGGATGTAGACATCCTCCAACGGTCAAATCTGTTATTATAAGATCGAATTTAAAATCCTCCGGATAATTCAACAACTTCTGGAGTCCTTTAGATTCATAAATTGAAGAACATGTTATTTGGCACCAGCTCAAGAAAATCCGGTGGATTTCTATGAATTTTGCATCTGCTACTGTTTCCAGATTGAAGTCGACCACTTTGGCGTAAATACCTGAAAATTGTGGGAAATATATAAATTATATCATTGGGATGTCAAAGGATTATTATAACTCATATCACCTTTAGAAAAGGCAATTCGAAAGAACTGTGAAATTATGAACTTATCATTGTGCCCGAATCCTTGGATCCATAATATTCTGATTCTCAATTCTCGATAAAAACCACAGGAAATCAATAAAAACATCTACATGAATTTCTCAATCAGTTATTTGTTTTCTTTGTGTGATATAACGATATCTTTTCCTAACCTAACGTTTTTAGGATTGGTTTTCTGGATAAACGGATTTACAAATAAATGAAAGAACATCTCGCACCAGTTCCAGTTGGCTTCCAAGAATATTATAACATTGAAAATGTAATTTCGAACCATTTACTAAGTCCTTAGTCACAGTATATGACTAAGGACTTACGTTCACATTTTCCTGGCTGATTTCATTAATTCTTTTGTGATTATATTGATAATGAATTGCCTTTATTTTGTACAAAGTAAAAAGAAAATACAATGTGGAACAAAGAGAGGAGAAGTTTAGCTTAGGCTACTCATACTTAATCTCTAACAAAAATAAAATAAACAGAAAGGCTTAAAAGAAAGTACCGGGATATCAAAAATTATCTTGGTCAAGGGTGGTTGTGGAATCTAAAACGTGTGTCTTACTTTACGTTTGAAATAATTATGTCACTGTCACACTGACATCAATAACAATAACCTACAAATTTCATACCTATTTATTTCAGTTGTAAAAAAATAATGAACTACAAATTATGAAATAACGGTTTTAGTAACAAGAAAAACTAAATTACAGTAATTGTTGGAAATGTCCCCCGTTTTGTTCGATGCACAAGTTGACGCGCATCCTCATGCTGTGAAAACAGTTTTGCAGCATTTCTGGCGTTATGGTTGCACATTGCTGAACTATTCTTTGTTGAAGTTCTTGCAAATTATTTACCGGAGTTGACGAACGTCATTGACAACTTCTTCTGTACGAACTCTTGGTCTACCAGCACCTTTTTTATGAGTCACACAACCAGTTTCGCGAAACACTCCAACACAATTTGTAAGGCACGCATAAAAATTGTCCGATAATATTGCCACGTTTGGGAAGTGCTCTCGAAAATTGTCCAAACACAAACGTTGACTGTATTGCCAATTTCCATTAACTAGCGCACCCGTCTGAAAATAGGCTTCAATCATGAAAATTTTGTGCTGTGTGGTGAGAGGCATGATTCAAAAACTGTATTAGGAAATTTCAGCACAATGGCTTAACCGATTCTGACACAACAAAACATATTCAAAAATTTAAAGTAAGACACACGTTTTACATTCCACAACCACCCTTGACCAAGATAATTTTTAATTTGTAGTTCATTATTGCTTTACAACTGAAATAAATAGGTATGAAATTTGTAGGTTATTGATGGTCAGTGTGACAGTGACATAATTATTTCAAACCTAAAGTAAGACACACGTTTTAGATTCCACAACCACCCTTGACTAAAATAATTTTTGATATCCCGGTATAAACTTGCTTATCGAATTTTAAGCTACCAACAAAAAGTGCAAAAATAATAATCTAATAATCTCAAGTTTGTTACAGAAAAGAAATAGATTTAGGCAATAGTAAATAAAATACTTCAAAAACTGCAATATATAGCCTTTCTTCTTGTAAGCCCAGTAACGTCGATTCAAGTTTTCGCTTGGGAAAACCTTCTGAACCTGTTTTTTACGCAGGGGGGTATAGAATTATATATTTTAACTGCATTGTAGGTGAAACATCTATCTGACCAAGCAAGATGGAATTTAGGCAAGTCTAAATTGCAAGTATGACGTATGCAGTGGTCATGCAAACTTCCTCTATATATTAGTCTACTTTCTAGGTACGGGGGAGTGGAGGTAGAAGTACACGACAGACCAACGAGCTCATATGATATCTGATGAAATTTTCGATCCTAAGCCAACCTAGATTGTTGATTTTAGCTGATACTGTCATATTTACGGAGACCAAAAACAAATCTACAACAGTAATTTTCGATTTTTTTATGGCGATATTTAGTAGTTTAAAGCAAGCAAGGGAAATACAAAACTAAGCCATAGTTAAGGATAAATAACACTAAATATTCACAAAGTTTGTTCCTCAAGTTAAATATGAAAAATATGGATATTATGGCCAATTTTATGATAAATTAGTAAATTATTGCGACTCTGGCTGGGTTTAAAATCGAAACGGCTCTTTTCAATTTATTTTCATTTTCGTGGATGATTTTAGGGAGTTTTGGGGGGTTCAAATAAGCAAGGAGTGATGGCAATAGTTTTTAATCTTTATTTGATCTCCAATAAAGTTATTTAACATGGTGCCATCATGTTACCTTGTAACCCGCAAGTTTTATCCACAAAATGAAAAAAAGAAACATTTTTGGTCTAAATAATGGCCAATTACTCGGAAATGGGCCGACAACTTTTGATGGCATAGGGTATGTTAACAATTGCCAACACCAATGAACATTTTCCACCAGGTTTGGGGGGGTTAACTTGCAGTCCATTTTTGGTTCAATTTTAACTGGTCCGCCTGATAAACGGACACCATAAAAAATTATGGCACATGGTGGAAGTGTATAAGAATGGCATGCTTTTCAAGTAACCGCAACTTGGAAGGGGTTAACTTCCAGTCAAAAAAAAAATGCGGATGCCGTATCTCGAGATCTAGCAGCCGGGGAAAATTCGGTCTGTGAGATGAATTGGTCATTGAAACGTCCTCTAACGATAAACCATAGTGCCATCGGGTTAATGTTGAGTCACACAAAATCGGTCTAGCTCCTAGACTATAATGGGACTGAAACCTTTACGGAAACCCGATTGATGATTAGGGATAATATCATTTTGAATAACATAATCATATACTTATTTCGCTACAACTTTTTCAAGAATTTTTGACATAACTGGTAGGATGCTAATGGGCCGCAGATCATTTAAAGACTCAGGTTTGGTGTTTTTGGGGATAGGTTTAATTGTAGAGTGTTTTCATACCTCTGGAAAGTAACCGACTTCCAGACAGCAATTCACAATATGTGTCAAAAAGGGATCTATAACTGGTAAACACCCTTTTAACATTTTAGCCGAGATGAAATCATTTCTCTGAGCAAAAAAAAAGGGTAAGGGGCAAAAGGGCAAAACGATCATCGGCGTATGTTATACAGAGTTCATTTCTGTTTCATTTTTCAGGGACTTTTCATCTTACGTATTCTAAGAATTATTCTAAGATTGCTTTGAAGTACAAAGGAAAATATCACTGACTGTTCATTTAGGATATTGTTATATAATAGGAGTTTTTGACACCTTTATAATACTATTGATTTTTTCAAACTCAACAAAACAAACTCAATCTTTGCCAACCATTTCTTACAAACAGGTCATAGCTTTACTAATTTAGATACCCTAAACGACTTACATAATCAAATCAGAGGTTTCAAATTGAATACATTAGCATCAATAGAGATTTATAAAAGTGTCAAAAATTATAACAATATCCTAAAGGATCAGTTAGATCTATACCAAAGTGAGATCTTTTCCTTTGTATTTTAAAGCACTCTTAGAAAAATTCTTTTCCGAATACACAAATTGTTTTTTCCCGGGATCTACTTGTTTCAGAATTTCCGATGATCCGTTACCCTCAAATTATAATCTCATTGACCCTATTTATACTTGAAATGTTTATTGTTTTACTTTATAATTTTGTATTTGTTTGATAATGGCACTTCCGTGTTGAAACTATTATAACGTTTTCATGTTATTATTGAAAGTAATCATTCTTTCATTTAATCATAATGATAAATTATGTAGTTCTTCTAATTTACTGTAATACTGCTTTGAAAAGAAATGTTGACAGTAGGTTACCTGGTCCTATTTTTACCTCAAACTCGTCCGATATATGTACTATATTTGAAAAATGAAGAAAAAGAAACGAAAATTTGAGATTGTGAACCACAGTAACGGACAAAACTCATTTCAATATTTTGAACATATTTGATAGCTTCTTGAAACCATGGATTGCTGATGAATTCTCTATAAATAGTAGAGATTCCGTAAAATCCAAAAACAGCAACTCTTTATGTGAATAATTATTTGGCACATTTTAAACTCTTTTAGAGAGAAAGGTTATCTCATAATTCATAAAATTCATATTATGATCGGACAACCAACAACAACAAGCGTTTTCGCAACTTGTATCGCAATATCATACTATACTACCAATAATCAAATTTTAACGTGCTTTGAATCATTCGCTGTATGATTACTAGTATTATATCATAAAGTATCATAATTTCTCAAGAATTCTTACCTTCTAATAAGATCGAACTATAATTACTAGGTAGAGAATCTTTATCCTTATCTGGTGAAACCATTGTGATATTATGGCCATTCTGTAATAATCCTTTGGCTAAGATACTATTCCATATATGATGACTTGGAGAGGCCATTGCAGACATGTAAAGAATATTCGAACCTGAAGCACCGTCATATTCAAACAAAAACACTAGAACAATAGTTATTAAAAGTTTCATTAGGTTGGTTTGCGTAAATTTTGATTCACGGCAAAAATTGGTGAATATATTGATAATAAGATGTACTGGTGACTGGTGCACTATTCTTCACCTAATGCATATATTGCATAATTCTCCTATCAAAAGAGCACATAATCATTCTAATAGACAGAGCCGTCTTCTAATATTTTTGTCACAAGACTATGAGGAAATGCAATAAGCGTGAACAGCGTATTACGCGTAATAACCGGATAGAACGCGTGTTGTCCAGATGGCATAGCTCTTTCTACTTATTCGAAGTAACAGAGGAAGAGATAATCAAAACTTCTAGTCTTCTAAAAAATAAAACTACCTCTATCAATTTTAAAGGAGACAATTATGAATATAAATAGTGAGTTCAATATGCTACATTTTGAACAGTTCTTTCAGATGTGATGTTTTTCCTCACTCTCTGAAAACCGCGTTGATAATACCAATATACAAAAAAAATGATCCAGAAGATCTAGGGAACTACCAACCAATCAGTCTGCTTTCTTCTTTCTCCAAATTGTATGAGAAGCTACTATGCAATAGATTGATGGATTTTTTCACAAAATACAAGATTTTCAATGACAGTCAACATGATTTCCTTAAGGACCATAGTTCGGAAACAGCAGTTTTTAAATTCATCGAATCAATTATAACATCCTTGGAAAATAAAGAAATCCCATGCAGACTTTTTCTTGATGTCTCCAAGGCTTTTGACACGGTCGATCATAAGATCCTTCTTGCAAAACTGGAGAAATACGGAGTCAGAGATAAACAATTAGCTTTGATGGAAAGTTATTTAGAATGTAGAACGCAGAGAGTGAATATTTTGTTCACTTTTGTTCTTAATCTATATTAATGATCTACCACAAGTTATTGCTGATGCTAGAAAGTTACTTATCAATTATGCAGATGATAGTAACATTAAATTATCTGCAAATCACCTTTGCCTCCTCGTAACTGAAATCGCCTCTGCGCTCTCAAAGATTGAACATTGGTGTATGCATTACAAACTCACATTGAACAAAAGTAAGACAAACTTTACGTCAAACCATAGTAGACATCAAATTCTAGAAACATTAAAATTAAATAAGTACATTTTGGAAATGAAAGATTATTCGAAATGTCTTGGAATAAATATAGATAAAAACCTCAACTGGTGTTCTATCATGTATAGTTTACGTGTCATGAAACCACAACTTGAGGAAAATACGTTAAAAGCTTTTATTATGCCAACTTTCAATCTCTATTGAGTTTACTTTTACTTTTTACTTTTTACTTTAATAGGTTTAAGATTCGGGTATTATATGTAGCCAGTGCTAGTTAGAACATTTGTATACTCATTATTTCATCATCAGTGAAGTAAATAAAATTATGTCAGCAAATATTACAGATCAAAATCGATGGAATAGAATATTTTGATTTTAAAACGGTGACCGGCAATTTTAAGAAAATCAAACTTGATTAGAAATTAGGTATCAATATATTATCTCCAAGCGGCAATTTTAAGTTAGTAGATATTCTGTAGGTTTATTTTTGATGCAATAACATTAACTGAACACATAAGAGAATATATAGCTGATCCAACCGTCCATTCTAGGTTTTCTTTTCCGTGCCAAGACCTACTTTACATCCCAGTGTCTTCTCATAATCTACAAAGCACAGGTTCTACCTGTCCTGAAGTACTGATCACATCTTTGGAATTCGGCTCCCAAACATACATAGATTATTGAAAAGCAAGATCGAAAATTTGAAATATCTCTGGAAAATCCCTAGAAACCTTGGAATAAATATTTATTCTAAACAAGAAACGTTTGCTTTTCTGAAAAACAGTGCGCCCGTGCCATTTTCGTAAAGGTAATATCTATGTTTTAGTCACACTTGTTGACACATCTGCCATCATTTCCTTGCCACCTCCTATCACAAACCTTCTTGGTAGTAATGACGAGAGCTATAGAGACAGGAGACCAAACCCCCGTGGAAGATGTATTCAAATAATGATTACGAACGCAGCAGAGTACGCGAGATCTCCGATTTGTGGTCCCTGCGCAAACAAATGCTTTACATCTCCCCGTGATCCTTGCGCAGTAGACGCGATTTAGTACACCTGTGTGATGCACTCGTTATCTATGATGTACCGTGAGTACCGCTCTGCTCTGCTATACGCTTCACACCCGCAGACCTATTATCCTAGGGAGACGAAACATCTCATTCATAAAACTCCATTTGACTTGCCGCAATGATTACATGAAGTATGACAAAGAAAACCAACGGACCTCTTTGTCGTTGAATTATAATTACTCCTTATTGGCAACGCTGTAACTAAGATTGAAAACTTGGTACCACTTGTAAGGCAACACCGCTTCGAAATAGCTACGAGAAATACGGAAGTTGTCAAATTGCGTAGTACAGAACAAAGTCACCATTCATTAAAGGTGCGCGGCGTTGTCGCCTTCTGAACAAATGATGCAATGGAATGGAATAGTTCTATATTTAAAAATTTAAATATTCTATAATTCGATTGTATATTCCAGGTTACCATAAATTATGGAATATTTTTCAGAGAAAACGACATTTCAACAGTATTGCTTCTAATATAACCAATAAATAATGCCATGGACGTTTTTAAAATAATTACAAATCTCAATCCGGCACACAGAACAACTGATCCGGCAACAGCCATTCCATACCGCCATACTTGTAATATACAGCGGTCTGAATCATAGTCTAAGTATACCAGGTCTGCCGGAGCCTCCCTTCCATCGTTCCTCGCGCTGGGTGACGTCACCCAGCTCCTCCAATCACAGCCTTGCTCTCATCAGCTCGTCGCCGGCACGTAACAACATCATATTATGTCGTCGTCTATGACATTAATGACATTAAATAAACGAAATAAACGACCAATCAGATTGCACTAAAATTTTAAAAAGAGTAGAAGGGAGACCTGGTATACTCTGACTATGGTCTGAGTGTTCCGACATTTTAGCAGTGTCTGATCGTGTTTAAATGTAATTAATGCTGTCTCCTTAGGATAATAGGTCTATGATTACACCTTATATATTGTCTAATGGTTCATAAATTAGAAAGCCATAGAACAACTTCAAAATAATAACTAAGTGTTGTTCTGTGGTATTATGTGTGATTTAGTGTTGAAGTTTGTTGCAAATTTGAATGGAAGTTCGTTATATATGTACTTATATCTAATCTATTGTTTAATTGAGTCTCTAAAGGTCTAAAGAATATATTCGTTTGGAGTTATTTGTAACTCATTGCAATATGTACATAAAAACCATCATCCTTGATGGTTTCAAATCTTATGGACAAAGAACCGAAATTACCGGCTTCGACGATCAATTCAATGCTATAACTGGCTTAAATGGTAGCGGTAAATCGAATATCTTGGATTCAATTTGTTTTGTATTGGGAATTAGTAATTTGACTCACGTAAGTTTCGTTCAATAATTCGTGTAGTTTAACAGTATCATTATTTAAAATTTCTTCATCTGTGTTAGGTTAGAGCCGCCAATTTACAAGACCTCATATATAAAAGTGGACAAGCAGGTATAAATAAAGCTACAGTATCTATTACGTTTGATAACCGGAATCGTGCACAATGTCCACCCGGTTTCGAGAACTTCGAGGAAATCACTATAACTCGACAGATCATTATGGGAGGGAAAAACAAATATTTAATAAATGGATCGAATGTTCAGAACAAAAAAATTCAAGATCTGTTCTGTTCAATTCAACTCAACGTTAATAACCCTCATTTTCTCATTATGCAGGGGAAAATAACAAAAGTCTTGAACATGAAACCAGCTGAGGTTAGTCAACAAAACATTTTATTTTAAAGAATGACTATAAAATTTTCTTAGATTTTAGCAATGGTAGAAGAAGCAGCTGGAACAAGGATGTATGAGGTGAAGAGGCAAGCAGCTTTAAAAACCATTGAAAAAAAAGATGCCAAACTGAAAGAGCTTAGAGCTGTAAGTTATATAAATTTATTGAATGAAAATCATCAATTGTTGATACAAATAGATGTAGATTGGTCCTCTCAACCGTCCTATATTTTGGCTTAACATATTTTTTGGTCACATATTTGACTTTGTTCAGTTTTTAATATCTTCTTAAAAATGTATTATCTTGAATACTTTCTGAATAGTCTTTCTTCTAGATTCTGACTGAAGAAATCACACCAAAATTAAACAAATTGAAAGAAGAAAGAATTCAATATCTTGAGTTCCAAAGGATGGAAAGAGAACTGGAATATATATTAGGGATATATCAAAGCTGGCAATTTCATGCTTCACAAAGAGCTACTAAACGAGCTGAAAATGCACTTGAAGAAGGAAACTCCAAGGTGGAAGTTATTCAAACAAATATTCAGAACAATATCCACCAAGCCCAAGAGTTAGATCAAGAGATAGATGAATTAACAAAGAAAAATGCCTCAGTATGTACAATGTCATATTCTGTTATCTACAGGGTGTTTCAGAAAGACCTCCCGTAAATGCAGGGGACGGTAGATTTTACAAAAATAATCAGATTTTTCATATAAACTATGATCCTATCTTTCGTTTCGTTGATTTTAATTTTTGTTAAACGAAGTTTTGCTGTAACTCCTGTGCAGTTACAGGTATTTCGTTGAAATCTGATACTCAGAGGACGCCGAAAAAGATGGTTTAGTTATTTTCAGATTATGCAGTAGAGGGCGCTGGGTGCGCGACTTTTCGGTGTTTCTTTTGGCCTTAACTTATTTGAGAATAATTTTTTTGTTTTCTCTGCACATTTTTCTGGTTTACAATTTTATTTCAAACAAATAATGTGGTCTTGTTGAGGTTCTCAAAATCTTACCGTTTCCGAGAAAAACTCGTTTAAATGATTCGGTAGTAAGTAAATTCGTTAGCGAGTTTTTGTTGATGTTCATTTAAACGCGTTTCTCCGGAAATTCTTGCATTGAGGTATATCTTTGTTAACATCAGTAGAAAGGTTAGATAATTTTAATCATTTTGGTTCAAAGCTCATTGGCATACCGACCTTGATAAGAGTGGGGGAAGCTATTGAAAGTGTTATAAATTAAATCGATGTAGTAGTCCAGGCTATGAACCGGAAAATAAAAAATAAAAAACATGCAAGTTCGAATCAAATTTTTTTTTTGCATTAGCTTCAGGAGGTTCTCAGGATCATTCATACACCTTGAAACCTCTTGGGAACCCCAACCTCACCCATTGGGGGCAAAAATGGCCCGAAATCTCCAAGTCTTGAATTGTGTTTTCTACAAAAAAGGGATTTTGGCATTTCGAGTGCACCTAGGAGGTTTTTTGGGTCGCTGAACACGAATCCGTAGCCAGATTTACTTGCAATCCATCGTAGGGGTGATAAAATTGACGAAATTGGCCAATTTTGCACCCCTATATGTTATTTTGCAATTTACGTGTTTTAGGCATTTCGAATGCACCAAGGAGGTTTTTGGGGTCGCTGAATACGATTCCGAAGCCAGATTTACTCGAATATCATCGTAGGGGTGTGAAATTTACAAAAATGGCTGATTTGACACGCTTCTAAATTTTTATTATTTTTGCATTTTAAAATTACTTCGGAGTTAATCTGGCTTCGGAATCGTATTCAGCGACCCAAAAAACCCCTTGGTGGATTTTACCTCCCTTACGATGAACTGCAAGTAAATGTGGCTACGGATTCGTGATAATCGACCCAAAAAACCTCCTTGGTGCATTCGAAATGCCTAAAACACGTAAATTGCAAAATAACATATAAGGGGTGCGAAATTGGCCAATTTTGTCGATTTGACCACCCCTACGATGAATTGCAAGTAAATTTGGCTACGGATTCGTGTTCAGCGACCTAAAAAATTCCCTAGGTGCATTCGAAATGCCAAAATTCCTTTTTTTGTAGAAAATACAAATCAAGACTTGGAAATTTCGGGCCATTTTCGCCCCCAATGAGGTTTCAAGGTGTATGAATGATCCTGAGAACCTCCTGAAGCTAATGCAAAAAAAATAGCTAAAATCCCGGTTCACAGCCTGGATTATAGTTCCTAAACGACTCATTTGATTTTAGTAAATTTTAGTTTGTATAAAAGAGAAGAAGGTACGTACTGTCAATTCGTATCTATTGGTACACGATAGTTCCTAATTAAATTGCTAGAGGGCGTAATTTGTAATGATATCGGTTTTATTGATTTTATCACAAAAACTTAAATTATAAGGTATATCTATGACATGATAATCGTAAATTAGATTAAATTTGCGAAAAAAACTGCAAATCGATATCTTTTTTGTTTCAAAGTTCGAGAAAAACGCGTTTGAATGAACATACGCGATTTCGGTATTAAGTAAATTTGCTAATGAGTTTTTGTTTTGTTCATTTATACGCGTTTTTCTCGAAAACGGTGAAATTTTGAAACCCTCAACTCATCAAGAGTACATTATTTTTTTGGAATAAAATTTTAAACCAGAAAAATGTGCAAAGAAAACAAAGAAATCATTCACAAAACAGTTAAGGCCACGGTCGTACATACAGGTCTGGGAACTTATGAGTCTTACATGTCGCCAAACTCGTAGTCCCTCGCTCAGCCACCAGCTAGCGCTTGGATCGAAGTATGGCATTAATCACATTATTAAGTAAAATAATTTTTCTCATGACGCAATTTTTACTATTCTGATTTGAGAGAGGAATAGAACTGTTACTCTTGTCAATATGTATTACTCACCTTAAAAATAACTTCCCCTTTTTCGTTATACATGCTCGCACACATAAAAGACCTCGTTAAAACGATTTCCATCCGGAATCGCAAGCATCCACTTTTTTCGCATTTCCGCATCTTTCGGCACTTTAAAAACAAGTTTCTTGCTTTACACTTTTGTACCCCGTTTTGCATTTCGGCACAATGCACGGTTTCGTTTCGTTTTTTTCTAAAAACGCCGGTATTCCTTGTGTTTACAAGTCAACAATGACAGTTGCCAGAGAACACGGTCGTATACGTGCCAGAGATCATTCCGCGACTCTTGCGCCACCCTTACTGAGGAACAGATGACGCTTAGCGGACTCACTTCTCACATAGGAAACAGCTTCGAGTTCCCAGACCTGTATATACGACCGTGGTTAAGGCTAAAAGAAACGCCGAAAAGTCGCGCACCCAGTGCCCTCTATCGCACAGTCTGAAACTAACTAAACCATCTTATCCGGAGTCCTCTGAAACCTCTGAGTACCAGATTACAACGAAATATCTGTAACTGCACAGAAGCTACAGCAAAATTTCGTTTAAAAAAAAATTAAATTCAACGCCCTGCCCTGTATATCCGAAACGAAAGAAGATAGGACCATAGTTTATATGAAAAATCTGATTATTTTTTGAAATATCAACCGTCCCCTGCATTTACGGGAGGTCTTTCTGAAACACCCTGTATATTTATTTTGAGGAACTGTTGTGAGCAGCATTCTTGAGAACTGTATGAAACGATATCTCTAAATTAAGTGCCTGTATATTCCTCAACACAATTAATTTATTATAGTTGATTTAATTTTCAAGGAAGCAAGTGAAACTTTGCGTAGCTTAGAAAAAGACTTGAAAGAGAAAGAAAAACAAGAGGCCAAATCAAGTGCTTCAGTGAATGCAACTAAAGATAATATTTCTTCAGAAGAGAAAAAGAAAAAATCCTTGGAGAAGGTAGGGTAAAATATGGCTCTTATTGCAGAAATATCTTTGAGGTTTGTAATTTCAACAAATTTTTTATTCAATCTTCATTTTAGAACTGTAAGGATGATGAAAATGCGCTAAAATCAAAAGAAGAAGAATTGAGCAAAGTTCAGGCATTGTTTGAAACTTTAAAAACTAATGACACCAAAGATAGCGAAGCACTAGCAGTGTCTCAAAAAAAGTATGAAGCATTGAGTGCCGGTATGGAAGTTAATGATGAAGGAGAAGCACAAACACTACAGGAACAATTGATGTTGGCCAAACAAGAAGCAGCCCAAGCTGATACAGAGAGCAAACAAGCTTCCATGCAGCTGAAATTTTGTGAAACGCAGTTGAAAGAAAAACAAAAAGAACTTGGATCGAATTCGGCTGAATATCAAAGGGACAAATCCAATTTGGAGAAGATGGAGAAGGAAGTTCAATCACTCCAAAATTCATTGAAGAAATTGAATTTTTCTGAAGATAGAATGAACGACTTGCAAGAAAGGAAAAGACAGTTAATGCTAGATGTAAGGGGTTTACGAGAACGCATCGAGAATTTCGAGTCGCGACGACCGTACACGCAGTTCCGTTATCGCGATCCTGAAACCAATTTTAATAGGAACACGGTAAAAGGAGTTGTTTGTAGACTTTTCGATGTATTAGATAACAACGCTTGTATAGCTTTGGAGACCGCCGCTGGTGGAAGGGTAATTATTTGCTTTTAACCTATTTAATGAATACTATACTATTGGTAGCTAATTTTCAACGTTTTATGGTTTTTGAATTTTTCCAGCTGTACAATGTTATTGTAGACAACGATGTTACAAGTAAAAAATTGTTACAACGAGGTAATCTTCAACAAAGAACAACTTTCATCCCACTCAATAAAATCCAAGCTCATAAAATGAATGATAATACTGTACGGTTTGCGCAGGATCTGGTGAGTTATTAATAATTTGAATAGAATAGTATTATTTGATTGTCCATTCACTGTCTACTTTCGCTTCGAAACTACCGGGATATCAAAAATTATCTTGTCAAGGGTGGTTGTGGGATCTAAAACGTGTGTCTTACTTTACGTTTGAAATAATTATGTCACTGTCACACTGACATCATCAATAACCTACAAATTTCATACCTATTTATTTCAGTTGTAAAATAATAATGAACTACAAATTATGAAATAATTATGTGAACTTTGAACCTTTTCAGAGGTCGTGATAGCCACAATCCGGGTCAAAAACTGTTTTGAAATAGTTAATTTTCCGTAAATCGAATGACGTTCACGTGAGAAGCCCGTAGCAAGCGAGTTAGAAAAGTGCAAACTGGTTGAACCTAATATGGCTTTACGACGACTTTTCGCGTGCCGTTTTCGCTCCATTAGATTTAGTATCGGACCGTGCCCGACGGCCCTTCTTTTTTCGATAAATGTCCATGAAATAGGAAAATTTAATTAAATCAGTTTGAGCTATTCTCAGATCTCAGCTACGCGCGTCTAACGTGCGACGTACCAAAGAGAATTTTCTCGCGACTAAAATATACACGAAGCGGATAAAAGCGGCCCATAGCCAAAACACTTTATTACAACTGGCGCCGGTCGCACGGTGCAAGAAACGGCCCCAAATTAACGAGACCGAGGTAAAATGTATAAACTCTAACTTACGCGCAGCGAGCTCCTCGAGGCATATGTTCAAACGATTTCGTTCGTAGCTAATTACATAGGACGTCTGGCGTTCATGCAATTATGTTTTTAGGTAATTCGAACCTTCTAATTTCGATAGGCCACGTGAAAATCCCGGAGTCCAAGCGCTAAAGACTTCTGAGTGTTACAATATTCGTATAAAATTGCGAAATTTCGCACTTTTAGAAACCTCAAATTAATTATGACATAATTATTTCAAACGTAAAGTAAGACACACGTTTTAGATTCCACAACCACCCTTGATCAAGATAATTTTTGATATCCCGGTAGTAAATCACACACAAAAACAAATCAAATCAAAATACTATTACAAACATGTCTTTTAAACATGTACAAACACGTTTTGAGAAGTTACGCACTACTTTGTTTCACAACAGACAGTTTCGCTTCCTTCGCCTTCCCTAGGCGGACTGACTCGCGGTTGCGCCGCTAGCCTTTTTAGACTCCAATTACTGCCATCTAAAAGTGAGTGGAATAAACCAGAACTTTCTCGAAGCAACGAGATTATTCGCGAATGTTTAATGGCTACTGCGCTTTCGAAAGTACAACTATCGCTATCTGTTAGCAATAAAGGGTACCACTACTACCTATTTCCGCGTGTGACCACCAGGTGTCGTCAAGTGTCGCGGTCGTAACAATAAACTACAGTTAGTACACAATAATAATTGAACCAGCCAATTTAGCAAGTGTATGCTCGCTCAGGGACTAGATAATGGCTGGAAAATTAAGACAGTTTTGGACATTGGAATGCTGGATAGTTTGGAGACTCCTGGGCTAGATGAATCCCATGCAAATAGGCCATATCATAAGTTAGCTTGTACATATGAGAATTAAAATCCTTGAGGGCTCCGTCTTTCAAAGTAATGAAGTTAGAGCAATATTCACGTGATCGCCCGATGCAAATCGAAGCGATTCCGACAGTTTAGCGGTTTAAAAAAAAATCAAATAGCCATATTGTCCACTATTCGACCAAATCCGCCAGAAGTATAAAAGTCCAATTTGGAGATGCATGCAAATTGTTAAATAATCAAGAATGTTAAAAACTCCGACTAAAAGGTTATTGAAGTTGAGTGTGAACTCGCCCAAGTTCTATATAGATAAATATTCGCGGAATAGCTTGGCAGAATTTCCATTGGACTTTGCTGGATGAAATTATCAAGGTTATTTACAGGTGGGTCATGAAAATGTGAGGCCAGCTTTACAGTTATTGAAATACGACAAGAAACTACAACCAGCCATGGAATTCATATTTGGGAACGTTTTTATCTGTAGAGATATAAATATAGCCAAGCAGGTTACGTTCCACAATCGCATAAATAAAAGATGCGTAACTTTAGATGGGGATGTAACAGATCCATCTGGTACCCTTAGTGGTGGTGCACAACAAAAAGGTGGCTCTGTTTTACTTCAACTGAAAGAGATACAAAACTATGAGGTAAAGTGTTGTCGTTGAGTAGAAATAGGTTTTTTCACGTTATATTTGAAGGAACAACTGAGAGCTAAAGAAGCAGAATTAGAACAGATTGAAATAGCAATCAGACAATTAGGTGGTGACGAACGACAATATGGTTCTATGAAGCAACAGTTGGAACTGAAACAGCATGAACTGAAACTTGTCACACAAAGACTTCAGCAGACAACACATCATAGACAACAAGAGGAAGTCGACAATTTGATAAAACAGATAGGTATGTTACTTGCTATTTTATTTTAAGGTACGTTTTGGAAATGTTACAATTTGAAAATTCATAGGTAATGAGGGATTATATTCAATAAGTCCTAAATTAGACAAATTCCGAACATTACTCTATTTGTTTAATTGTTTACAAGTTATATGAGGTTGAAATAACATGCTTGTAAACCACCAAACCATGTGCAATATTGTTCTGTCATTAGGTTATATTATTAGGATACACCAATCCATGTCAAGATCGATTTTAATGAATGTTATGGAATGAAGTATCAATAAGGGTTAATCTCTAAGAAGGAGGTGTAGTAATAGATTAGGATAAGGTCTTATTAGTGATAAATTAGTGAGTTACCTTTCCATTATCATAAGATATTGGTTAGTAGTTATTCAATCATGAACAGTCGTTAGTTAATTATGAACCAGTTGTCTGCACGTGTAAGTGTTCCAATAAACCAATAAAATCTATGATGGTATAATTGCACCCTACCACCACCAATCAGAACCTCTAGAACCTGAAACGTCAATATCACCTGACGATCTACAGCCAGTTTGATTATTATAGGACTTTCTAAAGTTGGAGAAATAATAGTCTATTAGCCAGGGCGATATTGATGGTCTGAACATTAACCCGATGGCACTATGGTTTTCGTTAGAGGACGGTTCAATAACCATCTCAGACCGAATTTTCGCCGGCTGCTAGATGTCGAGATACAGCATCCGCTTTTTTTTTGACTGGGGGTTAACCCTTTCCAAGTTGCGGTTACTTGAAAAGCATGCCATTCTTATACACTTCCACCATGTGCCATCATTTTTTATCGGGTCCGTTTATCAGGCCGACCAGTTAAAAATGAACCGAAAATGGACTGCAAGTTAATCCTCCCAAACGTGGTGGAAAATGTTCATTATTGTGGCAATTGCTATCATACCCTACGCCATCAAAAGTTATCGGTCCATTTCCAAGTAATTGGCCATTATTTGGACCAAACATGTTTCTTTTTTTCATTTTGTGGCTAAAACTTGCTGGTTACAAGGTAACATGATGGCACCATGTTAAATAACTTGATTGGAGGTCAAATGAAGATTTAAAATTATTCCATCACTCCTTGCCTATTTCAACCCCCTAAAACCATCCCCAAAACAAAACAAAAAACGGCCGTTTCAATTGTAAACTCGGCCAGAATCTCAATATTTGACTAAGTTATCATGAAGTTGGTCATATTATCCATATTATTCACATTTTGGGGGGAGGGGGGTTAGGGGGTTTAAATAGGCAAGGAGTGATGGCAATAATTTTAAATCCTAATTTGACCTCCGATACAGTTACTTGAAAAGGGTTAACCTAAACAATTTGCGGAGGCTGTATCTCGAGATCTAGCAGTCGGCGAAAATTCGGTCTGTGAGATGAATTGGTCATTGAACCGTCCCCTAACGATAAACCATAGTGCCATCGGGTTAATGTTCAGACCACATCAATATCGCTCTAGCTCCTAGACTAAAATGATGCGGTAGCTTGACATTTTTCAAAAATTAGTGGTGTTGAGGACATAAAGAGACTAATAGATATTTAATATTAAAATTTAGTTAGATGTAAGGGTAATAAATGAATTACCAAGAATTCATATATTTCAGAATGGATATTTACGATATTTGCCTAATACCTAATATGCACAGTGTTGTTGACCTGGGTTTTAATGGTTTTCAAAGGATTCTTATTTGGTTCATTACTTTGTGTGTTGGTACCAGTGGCGGCTCCTCGAAGGAGGCTAAGGAGGCTCAGCCTCCTCACCAATTTATCTTAATGATCGTTCTCCATTTTATTTCCTGTTTCTCTGATAATTCTTTAAATTTTACAATTAATTCCCCGTTCTCAGTAGTTATTTTCAATCTGGCAACAGTGGCCAGAGGCTAGATTCTCTATATATCTCAAACGCTAAATACGTGTGGTCAACACAGTTGCCGTTTTTCCAACCATTCAATTGCCAAGTGGGGTAAAACAGCGAATATGGCAACAGTCTAGGGAGGCTAGCTTCTCGTCTTCTCGTACCCACTCGTCGGTCGAATGAAATACGATTACTTGCTCCCGCCTCCAGCTGCTAGAAGAATGCGACACGTGTTCGGTTAGTTGTTGTTTTTATTCCGCGAGGCGTAGTAAGGTTAAGTAGTTAAGTTATAATTTATCTAATCGGAATCGGTGAACGTTAAATTGATGAGTGACTTAGTTGCTGAGTTCTTAGAAAATCCATTTAGTGAATTAACATATGATAGAAAAGTGTTCTTCAAAAACAAACGGCCTTTACCGGATTTGAAAAGATTAGTTTTGACAGCATAGGTAAGTTTCAAAATCGCAGGAACATATCACATCGAGTATTAAGTTTAAATTAACCGGTAAACAGAATATTGTTAATGTGATTGATTCTGCTCGTACACGCGAAATAGAAACAGCGATCAATTTATTTAATTTCTTAATGGAAACATTTGAACTATTTGACTTTGCGAATAAATTAAGTAATTGCTCAAACCTACGACGGCTTATCTGTAATGGCGGGACATTTAAACGGTCTTCAAACAAAAATAAAATCAGTTTCGCCTCAGGCTATTTTCACCCATTGTTACGCTCACAACATGAATTTGGTTTTAAGTAATGCATGTAATTCCATTAAGGAAGGTAGAATTTTTTTTTCCAACTTATATTCATTTTCAAATTATTTTAGCAAATCCACCAAACGAACTGAAATTTTGAATAACATAGTAGGAAACAGAATTCCCTGTAATGCTCCAACTCGATGGATTTTTACATCACGTGCAGTGTTTACTGTTTACATCCACAAAAATAAAGACAAATTAATTGAAACATTTGATTTTGTATTAAACAGTGATTACTTTTCAACAGATCAGGTTTCATTAAATGCTGCTGTTGGTTTAAAATCTTATTTAGAAAATGAAGAATTTTTGTTTTTTCTTGATAATTTTAAATTAATATTTGAACAAACTGATCTTATTTTTCAAATTTTACAACATAAATTCACTGATATAATTTATTCAAGAGATCGTTTAAAACATCTCATTGATAAAATTTCAAGTTTCCGTAATACAGAATTTCATTTTAATATTTTATTTGAAAATTTTTCAACTGATGAGGCTCCTCCCGCGAAAAGGAGGAAAACACATAATTTGATAAACAAGAAACTACATTATAAACAACTTTTTTATGAAATTTTAGATACTATTAAAGGTCAAATTGAGATTCGATTTTCCGATTTACATGAATTGAAGTTTTTCTACTTGACGAATAGAAGATTTTTCGGATCTTTTTCAAAAGAGTTTCCCAATACACTTTTAGATAACTTAGTTCTAAAATATAAATTTTTTGATAAAATTACACTGCACAATGAATTATGCGTTTTATACTCGGATAAAGATATTTTAGGCCAGTACGACAGTCACGCCGATATGATAAAATATATGATAGACAATGATTTGCAACAAGTTTTACCTCAGTTTTATAAACTACTTTGTTTGACACCATTCCTGTCACGTCTGCATCGGTGGAGAGATCATTTTCTACTCTCAAACGAATTACAATGGACCAAAATCGTTTATACAATGAAAAAGAAATGATACATTTTATGATAATATTATTGATCATTTTTCGCAAACTAAAGAACGTAGAATTCCGTTAATATATAAAAAAAAGTTAATAGAATTAATAAAAAAACAAAATATGAAAAATTCCAAAAAAAAAGACAAAATATCAAAAATCCAAAAAAAAACAAAAAACGAACAAAAAATTTTTTTGCCAAGAGAAACTTTACACCTCCACGCAACAATTAATTTTGTCACTGAAGTAGCTGGTACGGTCGCTGTGCAAAAGTTAAATTAATTGGCTGAGTAGAGTATATTTTTAATAAAACGTTTTATGTCCAGCCTCCTCTCTTAAAAAGTTCACGAGCCGCCACTGGTTGGTACATAGTCAGAAAAACCCGGTTAACAACCCTTAGCATAATTGTGTGGCATCTTTCCCAATACATAATATTTATTATTAAGATCATTTCTATTGGTGGATTCTGCATAAGGTTTCCACCCCCTGAAAGTTCAAGTAGTAGAATGTAATTGTAAAGTAAATCAGTATATCAGAGTTTTTCAATGTATCAACAAGTTTATCATCAATTATACATCATATCATAATACAACAATTCACATTAATTTATAATTTGAAGATGCAGCAGTTTCACTTTAGTATTTTAAAGTAGTGTAAATAGTTAGGTCCAATTAACTTCGAGCAAAATAGTGTGAAATCGATATTCACGACTCTACTAACAAAACAAGAGGTATATTTACCCAGTTACGACAATTTATGTTCACTTTTCTAAACATATTTTCATAAGGAAGAACACAAAATTAGCAAAACAACAGCGACTTATAGACTGATCCAAAAACACCAATTAATATGTAAATCATATTTAATGACCATTCTCTTCAAAGGATAAATAGCATTTAATCACTACAAGATGGTCCAAATAATGATCCGTATAATTGAATAGATTCATTATTGCCTTTTTTGACGTGACAACGTCTTATAATTCGATGGAGCCGGCTGCACGCACGAGAAAACATGACTCATTTGCCGTTACCTCGCTCTGACCGGCTGTGCGTTACCTCGCTCTGAGGCGTTCCATTTAAGGCTTGAAGTGCAAGCGAGCTCTTCTACTTGAGTGACCGATGCGATGCGCGTGGACAGCTGCTATACAATAATACATTTACATGTTTTCGTAAGTGCAGTGAAAAGTGAATGTGGTGTCAATTGTTTATAGCAACAATAATTGCGGCGATAAAGGTAATGATTCTTTCGTGTTCAGTGATATATTGTCGAATATTCGTGCTTTCATCATTAAAATAAAAGCCTCGGTCCGCTAGTGCAGCGATTGTAGGTTATGCTATAATTGACAAAACTATAACAATAAGTTAACAGAACTGTTTCACGATGAGTAAAAAATCAATTGCTTTACTATTCGATCGAAATAATTATCGAGCGTAGCTATGATTTCAAAAAATTAAAACGATTGTTAAATCTTCCACATATCATAACAACGTGTCTGAAATGACAGGTAGGACCAGCCAGCCGTCAAAGGGAACAATTTTCTCCTATATCAAACACATTGAGGCGGGCTTTTTAAAAGCTAAATTGACATAATTGTATTTATGCGTACAAATAAATGTAACTTGATCAATTCAATTGTGATTTCCATTTACCTCCTTCTCTATATCCATACAAAATATCTATCAAACAAATAAAATTAAAATTTTCTTTTGAAAAATGAAACCATTCCATCAGTATTTTCTTATGACTTTGTCACGTTCAACTATCGTCAGTAAACCGACTTTACAGACAACCGATTTTTTGTTCTCCTTTAAGATGAATTAACCCAGAAAGAAAGCACATGCAAGGAAACTGGGAAGAAATGTGGTCAAAAAGCGAAAGAGCTGGAAATCAAAATGAAGGATTCCAAAGGTTACAAAGATCGACAATTGAAGGAAGCCGAGACAGAAATGAAAAAATTAAAACAAAAAGCCGATAAAAGTAGACAAGAATGGAAGAAGCGCGAACAAGATTACGAAACGCTCAATCTGGAAATATCAGAATTACAGAAAGGTTTAGAGAATACAAAACAACAATTGGTATTGACAGAAGAAACTATACAGCAATTGAAACAACAATTGGAAGAGTTAATCAAAACCCATGATGAGTTGAAGGTAATTTTGCAGCCAATTAGTGTAAGTTTGCACAGTTGGTAATTTTATTATTCATCTTAGGATAGCCTAAAGGAGTTACAAAATGAAACAAAGCGTGAGAAGGCCATAATTGCGGAAAAGAACAAGGAAATCCACAAGAAAAATCATAAAAAGGAGCAGTTACTTGCCCAGAATACTGAATCGGAATTGGAGATCAAGAAGCTCGCGCATGATATTAAGAAATTGGAGGACGATTACAAAAATTGCAAATCTAGGGTAAGTTGACAATTTTATTGTCACAAAATTAAATTCACTTATTCAAAAACTTGCTTGTTTTCCAAAACAGTTGCTATTGTTATTCTTAAGCTCGAAAATTGATAAACTGAGTGGGAAATAATAATAATTATTATATTATTTCAATCTGACAAGTATATCAAAAATAATAATGGTGATCAAATATCAACTATTCACAATATTCTCCCCTTAACAATTTTTTTTTCAATTGTTGATTGAAAGAACTCGTTCAAAACCATAACGCTACGACAAGACGTCCTGCTCTTGTCATTCTTTGGGCTTCTTATTCATTCTTGTATGCAGTTGCCTTTCCGTATTTCCTTCTCTTTCTGACATCCAGTTTTCTTCACTGGAAATGGGCATACAATTTCTCCATTCATTGTCTTCACTTTGGCTACTAGGTGCGTTATCTTTCAAAATACATTTCTAATATTCTGCCCAAAAACCAATTCATCCTTTTAATCATAAGGTCTTTCTAGTCCAGATCGATCTGTAACGTCATACACTTATAGTTCCAGGCAGCTGTTTCACTATTCTTATAGAGCTCATGAGTGAAACAAGCAAGTTTGCAACGTTACTGAAGGATCTCTGTTGAAGGTACTCATTAACGACCTACAACGTTGTAAAAAGATGTTTTTGTCTATAAACTTAGGTTTTGCGCTTTCAAACAGTCTTGACTTGTATGAGATTTTTGGCAAAACAGACAAAATGGTATTCTCTTATCGCCTTTCTTTTCTTTAGAGTTGTAGAGTATATGGTTGTTGCCGTATGGAGTTCACGCTAACCTGAACTTCTTTTGTCCTTAACACTCATACTTATACTCATAGGTGTTCTTCTCCTTTCGTAATTGTTTTTTCGAATTCCACCTCGCTTCTCAAAAAAATCTAATATGAAAGATAAATGATCATTTTCTAAACCTCAATTTTTAGTTTGGCCCTGTAAAACTGAACTTTTATTTTTATTTGCATTTCTGTCTCCCAAACTTTCAATAGGTCCTCTGGTGATGCAAACTCAACGAGGGGAAGTAAAATTGCTGCATATTTTTCTTTGGTGACCCTAAGTATTTCCAAAGTCTGTAATTGAGTCTCTAATTTATCATATAATTGAGAAAGTGTCATATCTGTATCCTTCATTGCCTGTTTAAATATCAAACTCAACAACTCTCTTAGTTACGCCTCTATGAGGAACTCGTCCCTAGCGAATCTGGCTTTTAATTGGTTGTGACAGATCACCCTCCTAAGTTGATTGGAGCAAATACTGAAACTTGTCCTCCAGATCATTATCTTCATTGGAATGGATTCTAACATTTTCATCATACTTCCTGAATTCGATCTTTGGAAGACTGCAACTAGGTGAACTACATTGATCCTCTTCTATTTTTTACTCAAGGAAGAATCCGCACTTAGACCTGTATTTGATCAATTCTTCCCGGTGGAATTCAACTTGATTGTATTCTTTTTCAAAAGATGCGTCGTCGATTTCTAAAGACTGTAGTAACGTTCTTATGTTATCATCTGCTCTGGACAATCTATCGCTTTTGTCTTGCAATCATCGTGAAACTGCTAGCAGATGTTGCTTACTTGTGGCCTTATATAGTAACATCTGGTCTTACTCTTACTACTGGCAGATTTTTGAGAAACGTTTTTTCATCAATTCTCGTTCTCTCTTCGTCGATTTCCTATCTTATAAAGCCCTGTCACGGTCGCCAAAATGTAATTTGTAAGCTCGAAAATAGGAAAATTGTGTCGGAAATAACTCGAAAGTGACAGTTGTACTCAGAAATTTCAATCTGACAAGTAGATCAAAAACAATACATGGTGATCACATATCAACTATTCACAACAGCTATGTTGTCACCTAACACCTTCAAACGTCCTCGACAGTTTGATATAAGGCATCCCATGATGTACTTTTTTCTTTTCCCTATCTGAAAATGAATTTTCTCCATCGATGTTTATCCAATAATCTAAGGTTATGGAAATCTTTTGAGTAGCTTGAGTATCTTGACTCTTCAGATGTTGATGGCTAACTAACTTGGCTTGTCTTCAGATGCCTCTTATAGGCCTTCAAAACCGACGCTAAGTATTTTCAAAATTAACCAATGAGGTGCTTAGTTTACCTATCAAGAATGCTTTGTTGATTGTTGCAAACTGACAGAACTATTACATTGTTACTAGTCTGACGTTTATAAAATTGCATCGACCAATCAGAATTTAGTATTCTTTAAATTTTTAATTATTGGAGATTTTCAACTTATTTTAAATGATGATGATTCCTTCTTTTTAAATTGATATTGCCTACATTTTTCCACACACTTTGGTATAAGATAACCTATGATTAGGTTATTATTAAAATGATTATTCCTATAATTATTATAAATTTGACAGTTGTATCAATAACATTTCTTTAACATTATATAATTCAAATTTACTAATCCTAACTTATATCTACAACATTTTTCAATAGTTTGTGCTATCTCATGATAGTTTTTGTAATCATTTTAATTATGATTTCTGCCTTCGTAACACTGTACGTTTATTCAATTTCACTGAAGTTCTTGTTTTACACTTTTATTCTAATTACATTGTTGTTTATTATGTTTTACATTGTTCATTATATTATACTAACTATTATTTAACTTTTAATATTGTATTTAATTCCATATAATATCTTTTTATTAATCTTTTCTGATCAATGTTCGGTAAGTTCTAATTTTATCATTTTTGTTGTTTAGGAAATGAAATCATAACAGTATATATTATGTAGAACAATTATTATTGATACACTAAGCAGTACGTCACCCGTGACAAGAGGGGCGAACGTTACCTTCCAGGTAACACTTACATTGATAGATATAGATGTCTCGATATTACACCGAGGACGACATGGTACAATCCTGTCACGGGTACTATTGACTTAGTGATGTTTCTTATTGTGTATCAGTGAATAAACCACCTTACCACAACGTCATCTTTTATTCTGCGGTGTCCACGCAGATATCTCAACCTCATATAATCAAAAACCACCATTTTCGATATTAGATGCCAGACTTTTATTGTACAACCCTCCAAGTTGATGGGTTTGCTACCTTGGCTTGTAGATTGAAAAATCTATGCTGTCTAACGTAGGGCCAGCTTATCGTCTTGTGGTGGGAAACCTCTTCCTCTTCTTGTTATTATAATAGTTGTCTGAGGTGTGGTGGAATAAACCAGGCATAAATCAATCGCAGCTCTTCATTTTAGAACCTGTGACTAAACCTTTGAACAACTCTCTCTCTTTCTTGGAACCTAGACGAGTTGATGAATGAATTTTTAGTGAAACACATAATCGCCCGAATAGTCACCAACATCTCACCTCATACATATATTATATCGTATATGGAAAATTCAGAGAGACAAAGGAAACCGCCCCTCAATGAGAAACTCCATCTGTCAGGCTAAAATTAATTAAGTTGACTTCACAGCTATTAAATTATGTGTTTTTGGCGGATGACTTGTCTGTTTAAATGAGCAATCTTCCTCCTGTTGAAGATAAATGTAGTGTTGTTAAAGGTGCATCACATTTTCCACCAAATAACATTGAATCTCATAGGTTTATTGACTTTCCTTCAAGAAAATTACCTCATTTTATATTAGCAGTCTATGTTGTTCTCTTAATTTTGAATTACTTTTAGTTTGATTGATATCAAATGCCATAGTTGATGAATTTAACCAAGACATAATAATAAATTCAGAATCTCGTTGTTATTTCAGTTTAATTCAAAGTTGATTTATTGTTTACATTCTGAAACCTATTGTTCTATCTGATGTATTGTTCTATTCTAATGTAACTTTGACAATTCGGGTTATTTTTACCTATAAACCAAGACTAATGTTGAAATTATTCGTCAGGAAGTAGATTACACAAAGAAAATGAAGAAAGATAAGCAGTATTTGGAGGAGGGAGCGAAACTAAGCGATAAAGAAGGAAGCGATTTAGAAAGAAGAATTAGAGATATGCAAGAAATAAAAAATAAACTCGGCCGAAAGGTTAATGCAAAGGCACAAACTATGTTTGAGCATGAGGAAAAACAGGTAATCACATATTGGAATTTAACTAGGAGGTCAGTCGGTACGCTGCGCATGCTCGAAAGGCTAACGCTCACTCCGTCTTAATTAAATATTGTAGATTGTATAAGTGGCTTCAAATTTTGATATCAATACAAAGAATTTCAGGTCATGCCACTTACGATGAATTACGGGTATATAGTGTATTTTGTTCTTGTTTACAGTACAACGAACTGCACAAAAAACACAACATCGTAGAAAATGATAAAAAGAAACTACTTGCAGTTATGACTGAACTTGATGAGAAAAAGAAAAGTTCTCTCAAATTAGCATTCGAGCAAGTTTCGAAAGATTTCGGGTCGATTTTCAGCACTCTTCTACCAGGGGCAAATGCAAAATTGGTAGCCCCTTTTGGATCAACAATTTTGGAGGGCCTTGAAGTAAATAGTTTGGCAAATATTTTTTAACATTTTTTAGTAACAACGCTCTTTCTCAGGTGAAAGTATCTCTGGGTGGAGTATGGAAAGATAGTTTGACGGAATTAAGTGGTGGTCAGAGGTCGTTGGCAGCCTTATCGTTGATTTTAGCAATGTTATTGTTTAAACCTGCCCCTTTGTATATATTGGATGAAGTGGACGCAGCTTTAGATCTGTCGCATACTCAAAATATAGGGAATATGTTAAAAAGTCACTTTAAAAAGTCTCAGGTATGTTATGGCGTTTATTAAATTGGTTGCCTTGATAATCGAACTTTCGGACACGTTCATTGAGTTCAAATGTGTTAATTACCGATTTCGATATTAACCACGACCTCAAAATACGTTATTCGTGATGTTTTGTTACCAGATTATTTTTAATGAATACGCTCTAGCAAAATTAATATGAAATACGCCCAAAAAACAACTTTAGATAAGTAATTCTACATTTTATATTTCAGTTCATCATTGTTTCCTTAAAAGATGGCATGTTCAATAACGCGAACGTTTTATTCCGAACAAAGTTTGTTGATGGAGTTTCCACCGTTTCAAGAAGTACCAACAGGTCTTGATATATTTAAGGTTTTTCAATTTGTTATTTGAATATTATAAAGTATATTTTGATACTAATTATGTTTTTATATCAACCTTGACTGAATTGGTAGATTCAATAAACTTGGCTATATGTACAGTTCTCGTCAAATAACTTGGCCCGTACGTCATCAATAGGCTTATCAGATTATGAAAAGTTCTTGATTTACACGCGTTATATTGGTAGGTCGTACATACAGGTCTGGAAACTCGGGGCTGTTTCCTATGTGAGAAGTGAGTCCGCTAAGCGTCGGCTGTCGCGTAGTACCAAAAGTCGTCACGTAGGAATATTCTCTGACAACTGTCAGTTGACTTGTAAACACAAGGAATACCTGCGTTTTTAGAAACAAATTACGAGACCGTGCATTGTGCCGAAATGCAAAACGGGGTACAAAAGTGTAAAGCAAGAAACTTCTGGTTTTAAAGTGCCGAAAGATGCGGAAATGCGTTAAAAGTGGATGCTTGCGATTCCGGATAGAAATTGTATTAACGAGGTCTTTTATGTGTGCGTCATGTATAACGAAAAAGGGGAAGCTATTTTCATGGTGAGTAATACATTTTGACAAGAGTAACAGTTATATTCCTCTGTTAAATCAGAATACTTAGTAACACTGCTTGCGATTCCGGAAAGAAATCGTTTTACCGATCCAAGCGCTAGCTAGTGGCTGAGCGAGGGACTACGAGTTTGGCGACGCGTAAGAGACTCATGTTAAACATACGAGTCGCCAGACCTGTATGTACGATCGCGGTTGGTAGTTTTGGTACAGAAATTTCCGTAAGCCACACGCTGCAGAATCAACTTTATCGGTTGTGTTCGTACCTAGTCGGTTAGCATTTTCAAGTTTCTTATAGTGTTCGTCATTCCGAGCTTATCATGTTTATATATAAATATTTGCAGCTGTTATAACCTATAACATTCGTTAGATTACATAGTTTACTCCGATTATCTTTTTAGGGTGAATATTAGTTTCAATACTTTCAATGTATTGTCGTGTATTAGAACGGATTACACTTTTAACGGACGTGCAGCAGAAATTGTGTTAGGTTCCCTGTGAATGAAGGAATCAGAAGGCAACGGCATTTGAATACTTAAGAATAGACAAGACAGGCCTGCAACTTGACAAAAATAACGTGATTCAAATACGATAGGACGGGGATGTTTTGTCTCTTTCTAGATCATTACAATGGCATTGACGTATGTGGTTTTCTTAGAAATTATACGTTACAATGTTTCTTTATCTAAATCATGAGTTTTAGAAGAAAATGGACAATTTATAATGTGCCGATATTATTTCATACAGGTGCCATGTTATTTGAGGAGAACCGTATATAATATTGAACATAGATAACTACTAGTAGAGTTATCTATGATATTAAACAAGCTGTGAATTTATACAAAAGCAAGTGACCACAGATTGCCGTTCTGAAAGAAAGAAATCTGTTCTATCAAACAGGAACGTAAGCGATGTACACAGAAATACGCTTATGGCTCCATTCGATTGCGGTCCTCACCATAGTTTTGATTTGGCGCGAAAGTTGAAATGTGCCTACTAGAAATTATGATTATTAAAACCATCGAGGGTGGCGCATGAGTCGAGAGATGTTCTCTGGCACGTATACGATCGTGTTCTCTAGCAACTGTCATTGTTGACTTGTAAACACAAGGAATACCGGCATTTTTAGAAAAAAATGACGAAACCGTGCATTGTGCCGAAATGCAAAACGGGGTACAAGTGTATCGCAAAAAACTTGTTTTTAAAGTGCCGAAAGATGCGGAATGCGAAAAAAGTGGATGCTTGCGATTCCGGAAAGAAATCGTTTCAACGAGGTCTTTTATGAAGTTATTTTTAAGGTAATTAATACATTTCGACAAGAGTAACAGTTCTATTCCTCTCTCAAATCAGAATAGTAAATATTGCGTTACGAGATAAATTATTTTACTTAAAATGTGCGTTTATTATCAATCAATCTTTGTATTGTGGGGCTTGAAATTTGAACGATATGCGCCTAATCCTGACAACACTTCGATCCATGCGCCAGCTGGTGGTTGAGCGAGGGACTACGAGTTTGGCGACATGTAAGAGACTCATGTCAAACATGGAGATTCCAGACCTGTATATATGACCGTGATTGGAACTAGCAATTGGTTTGTTCATACGTGATTGAAAAACCAATGCAGCAATGTATACAGAACCTAAAAATTGTCCGATGTTTCGCATTATTTATTCATTATACCTTTCAACAATTTCCGATATACCTAACTTTGCATATAGCGCATTACTGCAGAATGAAAAATTTGTATTAAGATAGCAAAATAGCTATCCAACCAATTTGGCAACAGCGCCTTTTCTAAAAACGAAAGTTACACCAATTGGTTGAGATGAAGATTTATATTAATGCCCTTCTACCGAAATTGCTATAAATCTTCTCCCAATGATTTCCAGCGTCAATAACTAGGCACAAACGTATTTCCGCAATGTTAAAATGTTAGCCAGTCACCTGAATGAACACCATGGTATCTACCCACTTTCAATCATCTCCATGTCAGATTTTCAGTAATCCTAAGATACTATCTCGGCAACTACAAATTTCCTCAAAACAAAAATGGTACCATTAGAATCAGCTGAGCGCCCACAAGCAGATTTCCAATAAACCAAATTTCAGTCAAAATTAAACTTCAGAACATATATCAACTAACAAGTCAATTCAATGAAAATCAACTCGTATATTGCTGGTTTGACAAATATAGCAACTTTTCAGGGAAATTGTTCAAATGAATTGGGTGCACTCACGGTCGTATATACAGGTCTGGAAACTCGAGGCTGTTTCCTATGTGAGAAGTGAGTCCGCTAAGCGTCATCTATTGCGTAGTACCAAAAGGGTGGCGCATGAGTCGAGGGATGTTCTCTGGCACGTATACGACCGTGGGTGCACTTAATTACTAACTGATGTGACTTCTTTCTTATTGTGTTACAATTTCGATTTCGTGTTTCTGTTCGTTTCGACGACGTTCGCATTTTAAACGAAATTGGTGCGATAAGGACGCTTTGTGTTATGTGTATACAATTAGTTCTACGTAATCAGGTTATTGAAATAATAAGTCTTCTGATGATGGTCGTGAGACTGAAACGTACGTAAAGACGTAAAATATAAAACATAAGTGTTAATGTGACCTATTTCCCGAGAATTTATATAAAACTTATAGTGAACATTGTTTATATTCATAGATCTGGGATAGGGTGCAGGAAAATGTGGGTTAATCATTTTGATTATAATGTGAAAACAGTGTGTCGATATTTTGGCAAATTTTCTTTTAGAAATGTTGAATTATATTTTTCTTATGACTAAACAATATTAACTTAAATTCTAAAAGTCTGAGTCAACAGGCTATCTTCAAACAAGGAATCCAAATTTTTTTGCAATTTGGCTTTCCATATAGATTTGTGAATCCCCAAAATGTGTTTCAGAGGGTTTTCAAGTCGAGATAAATCCTTTCCCAAGTATTGTACAATGTTCATCAACATTTTTCCATAAGCTTTGTCTGTGGCATATTCATCTGCACTGTTTGACATTATTTCCACAATTTTCTTTAAAACATCGTATTCTAGTTCACTATTCAACAAATTGTTTAACATTGTTATATCTTTATCTGAAAGTCTGTCACATCTCTCCAGAAATTCGCTAGAAAATATTTACACATTTTAATTTATGAAGACTTACCACAACACCCGTTTCATCAGGTCTGTTTTAAACAAGTTGTTCATTTACCTTATCAGAACGTTCTTGTATTTATCATTTAATCCATTAATGTATAAAGAATTGATATCCATATCTCCATTATAAATTGAATCTAATAGTTCTTTTATTGTTGTATTAGGAAATTTCTCTATAAATCTTATGAACAGTTTTCCCAAGTTGTCTGTAAATTCCATTTTAATCTGAAATATCATTTGTTGACAACAATTAAGAGCAGCAGATTCATTATGACATACAGTTTGTACCAGAAAGTTACTATTAAAATAAATGTGTAATTAAAAGTGATGAATTTTTTTTTAAACAAAACTTCAAGTAGCTCTCCTTATTTATTTGTTCAGAGATAATTTACCTGTGGTATTAATAAATATTTGCAAAAACTAATTATAATATGATCATCTTGCTGATTTATGAGTTCTTCTAAAGAACATCCCAAATAACAAATATGTTCAGAATTTAATTCCTTAGTAAGGGTACAAAACATATCCTTTAGTATATTTTCAGGACAACTGTGAATATCAGTAATAATACTTCTGGGTATGGCTTTCATAGTTTCCAAATGTTCCTTTACAGTATAAGCAAGATCTTCAGCTGTAGGATTATCAGAGATTTCATTATCTAACTCATCCCCTATGTTCGGTTGGATCACATACTCTTCTGAATCGCTTATTTCTATGATAGAAGAACAATTACTATGTACGGAATTTTTTAATAGATGCTTGATTTCGGAATTCTAAAAATTAACAGTTGAGTAAAAGATACTGGAATATATTTGACAATTCTCACTAATGGCAAGATTTCTTTCCACTTTTCATATTTTTGTAGATCACAAAACTGATTCAACTTCTTATCATTTGAAACTTTCAGAAATTCTAAAAACAATTCTTCAGACTCTTTGGAAAATTTGTAGGAAGGTAGCTCCATTTCTAATTACAATGAATTCGAATTTACGGGTCTTTAAAATTGCAAATAAAATAATATATAAAAGGCGCCAAAAATGTTTTGGTTATGTTATGACCATAGATTCGATTTATTTTAATCGAATAAAGGATAATTACTCGATGCATTATATTAAAATTGTTTTGTTTTGATCAGCTTACCAACGAGGTCTACTGGTAGTAGACCTCGTTGCAGCTTACATTCTGCTTTAGTTGTTCTGTGGCTTACATCCGTAGTTCCAAAGAACTCATTTCGCATTTTAACGACTTAACCTAAAACCCGTGTCAAGAAATTTAACCTAGGTTTTGGTGGATTTGACACTAACATTTTTTAAATTCCTACTTCAGCAGGTTCGTTATAGTATCATGAATAATTTTGATTTTGAAGAAGAAGTTTATGACGCCAATGAATTAGAATCAGACGAAGACGTGTGCAATGATGAAGAGATCAGTACATTATTCACCAAATTTCCATGTATAACAGAGGAACATATTACATCTAAATACATTTTACACGTAGCCGCTACACAGTAAGTTTATAAGAGGGTTGAGAAGTTGAGATTGACTTGTTACCTATCTGAAATTGTGAAATTCATTTGTTTCTAGACAAAGCAGTAGAATTGTAGCTCTTAGTTCTTCTGATAATCGGATTGAAATCTACAGGTTGAGTGAAGATAGATTAGCTAAAGAATCATCATTGCATGATCATCTGGATACTGTTACTGATTTAAAATTCTCTGAACAAAATGAAAATATACTATATACAGGTTCCCATGATGGTCTTATTAGGTTATGGGACTTAAGAACACCAAAAGAAACCGGTTTGAAATTTACAGGTAGCTGTTTCGAATTATTCTTAAATTTTTTTTGCATACATATAAAATGGGAATGATTGAATGTAATAGGTCTTGTGTCAGTTTTATTCTTGAAAAGTGAATTAGTACATAATTGTGAGAAAAGCAGTGATCTCTTCGAATTCCCCTAACTATATTTAATAGTGCATGAACATTCCTGATATTTGAATTGTTACTGAAAATCAAAATTAATATTTAAGCAAGTATATTGAGATGCAACATTTAGATTTATTACACCTATTTCATTTTGATGAATACAAGCTGGTATAGGGGGAAATTTTCATTGAGGAATTTTTTATACTAAGTAATGGGACATTTTAGACACAACAGATACAAGCGAACCAAAAGGAAAGAAATTTAATTGTATCGACATATCATCAAATGGTATTTTGTTGAGTGCTGGATCAGATTTATTCGAAGGAGAAAGTTTCTTATTGTTCTGGGATGTACGAAATACAAAACTGTTAGGTGCATTTTGGGAATCACATACAGATGACATAACACAGGTTTGTATTAACATTTTTATTAATTTAGTACAAAATTCTGTATTGTATTTATTTATTTATTTATTGAGGTGTTTATACAACAATTATCAATACATGACATTTGCCCTGCTGAAATGCCTGATTCTTAACAATAATAACTTAAAAACAAAATTATAAATTCTAAATAAAGCCTATTTCCAATTGCACATTTTTTTCCTTATTTAACTAATAAACATTAATCAATCATTCAACTCAATCTTTTTGATAAACTTAACGTATTGCATTTTTCAATAAGAATTTTACTAATTATATTTTCCCGGTTTACAGCTGTTAAGTCTTTCAAGTTTTTTTAATTATTTGGCAATGCATTAAATATCAAACTCGCAACATATCCATTTCTTTGTTGTCCCACAGTTTTGTAACATTTAGTTAAACTTCAATTATTATTCCTTGTAAAATTTCTACTTTCATAATCAGTATTTAAATTTATATAATTGTACAGCAATGCTTCCAATTTGTACTTTTCTTTTATTGTAAGTAACTTATGTTGCTTAAATGGTTCGTCTAGTTCAATTGGTAAAGTATATTATTCTTAGCACTCTCAATTGGATTTTCATTATAGGTTTAATATATTTATCATAAGATCCCCCCATGCTAGTATTCCATAATAAACTATCGAAACTATCTCATTATAATTAATTTACTGTTCTGATGTAATTATAATAGCTTGAAAGTACCGGGATATCAAAAATTATCTTGGTTAAGGGTGGTTGTGGAATCTAAAACGTGTGTCTTACTTTACGTTTGAAATAATTATGTCACTGTCACACTGACATCATCAATAACCTACAAATTTGAACCTTTTCAGTGATAGCCACAATCCGGGTCAAAAACTGTTTTGAAATAGTTAATTTTCCGTAAATCGAATGACGTTCACGTGAGAAGCCCGTACCACGCGAGTTAGAAAAGTGCAAACTGGTTGTACCTAATACGGCTTTACGACGACTTTTCGCTTGCCGTTTTCGCTCCATGTAGTTAGATTTAGTATCGGACCGTGCCCGACGGCCCTTCTTTTTTCGATAAATGTCCATTAAATAGGAAAATTTTATTAAAACAATTTGAGCTATTCTCAGATCTCAGCTACGCGCGTCTAACGTGCGACGTACCAAAGGGAATTTTCTCGCGACTAAAATATACACGAAGCGGGTAAAAGCTAGCGGCCCATAGCCAAAAACACTTTATTACAACTGGCGTCGGTCGCACGGGGCAAGAAACGTCCCCAAATTAACAAGACCGAGGTATAATGTATAAACTCTAACTTACGCGCAGCGAGCTCCTCGAGGCATATGTCAAAATGATTTCGTTCGTAGCTAATTACATAGGACGTCTGACGTTCATGCAATTATGTTTTTTAGATAATTCGAACCTTCTAATTTCGATAGGCCACGTGAAAATCCCGGAGTCCAAAGTGCTAAAGACTTCTGAGTTTTACAACATTCGTATAAAATTGCGAAAATTCGCACTTTTAGAAACTTCAAATTAATTATGACATAATTATTTCAAACGTAAAGTAAGACACACGTTTTAGATTCCACAACCACCCTTGACCAAGATAATTTTTGATATCCCGGTACAAATGGTTCATTGAAGAATTATGATTTTGAATCTTATTATGTATTAAAGCTGATTTATTTACAAAATTCTTATAGTTGTTTCAGGAACAAAAATAATAATACTAATTGTTTTTTGAGAAATAAAAAAATATCTCTATAATAATAGTAAAACTAACAGTAGTTGTGTGAACAATATTACTTTTAGGTTATATTTCACCCAAGTGATCCTAATCAATTAATATCAGGTTCTACAGATGGTTTGATAAACATTTATGACTTAACCCAAACAACAGAAGATGATGCTCTTGTAGATACATTAAACACAGAATCTTCTGTAGAACAATTATCTTTTGAGAAACATAATGCAAAGGATGTATTAAGCTGTGTAACACATACAGCGAATGTTCAACTATGGAACATAGATGGAGTTCAACCCTTTTGTGATTTCAAAAGGAGTGACATATCTAAGGAATTACAGGTGAATACTTTACCATATCAAAATTAACAATGTCTTCATAGATAAAAACAAGAAATTTTACTTTGTTAAATATCACTTTATTTTAAAGAAAGTTGATTGCAATTTCGAAACTTTCTTTTAAATAAAGGGATATTTAACAAAGTAAAATTTCTTGTTTTTATCTGTAAAAATGGAATATCACAAAGTAAAGAACAGAGTTCCATTCAAATGTCTTCTCTATTAAATGTATCATTTAAGTTGGTATTAAAGTTTCTTAGTTTTTCATTTGTTAGTTTTACATAAATTGATGTTATCATTTCAGAGGAAATCAGAAAACTATACCTACATTGCCAATACACATTCAACAAATAACAATATGTTTATTTTAGCTGGTTCAAATGTAAAAGATGGAGAATGTGTTCGAGGTTTAGATGTCCAAAATAAATCTTTAAAGCCATGTTTCTCTTTGACTGATAATAAGCAAAGAGTTCGTTGCAGTTGGTTTGACAGAAATGTAATAACTAATTCACCAATAATTAAAACATTTAATTAATTAATTTTTTCTAGACGAATCTATTACTGACAGGAGGTGAGAAAGGTTGGTTAAATGTCTGGAGACGAAAAACAGAAAATTATTGATATTGTGAATCAAATGTTTTAAAATAAATAAAATTTCATTGATATTCATGACTTCTATTTGGCAGGCATTTATATTTTTATATAAAAAGGTACGCTTTCTCATAATTTGTTAATTTACATTCACATTTTTTCACATAATACCTTGTATTTATTTTTAATTTGATTCATATTGATGGAAATCTTTATTCAAATTAAAGAGACGCGTATAGCTCCCAATATTTTTGTGATTTTTAAAATTAAAATAAGAATAAAAGGTAGTATGATTTTATTTTCATTGGTAAGAAAGTAGTATATTATGTGTGCATACTATACTTTTTCTATGACAACCACGTTTGATATTCTAATAAAGTATAAAAATGTTCACAGAAAGACTGATGACATACATATCGCATCGCTAGTGTCATTTTTCAAGCCGTCGTCGCATTAGTCGTACCCACGGTCTTACATACAGGTCTGGGAACTCGTATGTTTGACATGGGTCTCTTACGCGTCGCCAAACTCGTAGTCCATCGCTCAGCCACTACCTAGCGCTTGGATCGAAGTGGTAAAACGATTTCTTTCCGGAATCGCAAGCAGTGTTACTAAGTATTCTGATTTGAGAGAGGAATAGAACTGTTACTCTTGTCAAAATGTATTACTCACCTTAAAAATAACTTCCCCTTTTTCGTTATACATGACGCACACATGAAAGACCTCGATTTCTATCCGGAATCGCAAGCATCCACTTCGGCACTTTAAAAACAGAAGTTTCTTGCTTTACACTTTTGTACCCCGTTTTGTATTTCGGCACAAAGCACGGTTTCGTAATTTGTTTCTAAAAACGCAGGTATTCCTTGTGTTTACAATTCAAGAATGACAGTTGTCAGAGAACACGGCGTACAGTTGTCAGAGAACACTCTTCAACTACTGCGCCACCCTTTTTGGTACTACGCGACATTCGACGCTTAGCGGACTCACTTGTCACATAGGAAACAGCCTCGAGTTCCCAGACCTGTATGTACGACCGTGGTCGTACCGAACCGACCCCTAACAATGATTCATAATGCGGTTGTAGGCAACAATTACAGTATGAACCATAATGTGTCAAGTCCTCTATGCAAAATGGAGCTGTTTATTATTCAATTTACGGTCGTATACATAGGTCTGGAAACTCTATTGTTTGAGATGAGTCTCTTACATGTCGCTAAACTCGTAGTCCCTCGCTCAACCACCAGCTGGCGCATGGATCGAAGTATGTTGTGAAGACCTGTTTATATGACCGTGGGCCAGTCAATATAGGATCAAAAATCAACGAAAATAGTTTTTTTCACGGTCGTATACACAGTATGTTGTCAGGATTAGGCGCCATATCGTTCAAATTTCAAGACCCACAATACAAAGATTGCCAGAGAACATCCCTCGACTCATGCGCCACCCGTTGGTACTACGCGACAGTTGACGCTTAGCGGACTCACTCCTCACATAGGAAACCGCCTCGAGTTTCCAGACCTGTGTATACGGCCGTGGTGTAGTGGCATAGTCAAAGTATAAAGGTCTGTTGGAGCCTACCTTCTATTCTTTTTAAAATTCGAGTGAAACCTGATTGGTCGTTTATTTAATGTTATTGTCGACGACATAATATGATGTTACGTGCCGGCGTCGAGCCGATGAGAGCAAGGCTGTGATTGGAGGAGACGGGTGACGTGTTCCAGCGCGAGATGGTGGGGAGGCTCCAACAGACGTTTATACTTTGACTATGGTTTAATGGACATATATCGATGTTGTAGAGAAAGCGTAGTCTTTTTAAAATAAAAAATTATCTATTTCTGAACCAAAAATGTTTTGCAACAAAGATTCATTGGATAGAAATATGAAAAGGTTATAAAAAGAACTAATAATTCTAAACATTTTATTCTATTATTTGCCCTTACATATAACATTAAAATATATAATTGAAATTTATTTCTATGTATGTGCTATGTTAAACTAATACATAAAATAATGTCATGATAATAAAAACAGAAATTAATCACTCTTTTTCATTAAATATAATTAGTACAACGAATCAATCTCGGAAAATACTAGAAATCAAATGGCAACATACAAATGTTGGTAACACACCATTTGTATTATAATAAAAATAAATATAAATCTAACACGTATTCTGAAAAAATAAAATAATTCTTATAAAGACAAAACATAACCTAAAATAGAGATCCATCCTTGATAATATACGATGTATAAAGAATATTATGGTAATAATTTATTAAGCGACTTTGAATGTCTTTCAAGATGTAAATAAATTCTTGCAACTCAATTGCAGCCATTTCACTTAGAAGCCAGAAACATAATTAACCTGCAACAAATTTCAATATTAAATATGTGTATCGAATTAAAGTAAATGTTGCGGGAAAAATTACGTAAAGGGAATAAAGGGCGAGTTATGCCAATCATTACAAAAATGTGTCGCGATAAACAAATCGACAGGGTTCTTTGAACTGCATTGTGAATAATGCTATTATTCCCCCTCAAGATGCGATTTATATGACACATATCCATGGAAAGCAGCGAATTGAACCCTCGAAATTTAACTAAATTGCTCAGAATAATGTTTAAACCAATCCGCCGTTTATTTTTGCACTGTTGTTGATGACCCGCTAGACTCTTCGTCGTGTAGGCAGTGATGTTGCCGAAGGTTACATCGATAACCTTATATATAATCGTGACATGTTGTTTACATAAATTGTATCTACAATTTCAGCAACGCTCTCTCAATAGAATCCACAAATAACTCCAATTTGAGGATCACAGCGTTAACTCTGATACAAACAGATTAAAATTGTCAACTGCAAATGTAACAGATACTTAGCATAGTCATGAAATACGAGTTCCGTGTGTTTGACACTGAAGATGGTGGTTGATTATTTGTCACCAAAACTAATATTCTATCATGCAAGAACGATGTAACGCAATAAATAACTATATGTGAGTTCCCAGTTCCCACCAGAAATCAAGATTGTTGTTTTAGTCTTTGAATATATTTTATTAAAAAATTTGTTGATTTTCTTTAGATTAATTATGTGATTTAAACTTTAGACTCCCTGACAACGGATTTCGTTAAAGTCCCTATATTAGTGCATATTAGCAAATGGCAAAAATTATTTACTTTGCGATTTTTTCTCTGTACTTTGACTACACGAGAGAAAAACCTATAATATTCCAAGAACATCGTGTGTGAGCCAGGGATGAAATGTTGGGAGGCATTTGAATTTTTCTTGAAGTTTTGGAGGTTATAGGCATAAGGGAAGACTTCGCTAGGCAAAGGGTTCCACAATTTCGCCGCTCGATAGAAAAATTAAGTCTAATATGAAGAAGTTCGGTAGGTCTCGAGCTTGACAATGAAGGGGTAAATAGCCATGAGCTTGATAGTGCGCCTACCTGGAATTTCTCGTGGTGGAATAACAACGAGATTTCTGATGAAAACGATTGAACACCGACCATTGAAATATCTATAGAAAAGGGAGAGATCGCCCACCTTTCTACGATGTTCTAGAGAGGACAATGGATTCGCAAGTGTGACATCACCAATAACACGAGTAGCTCTCTGCTGGATAGAATCCAAGAGCTCCAACGTATGTTTGGGAGTCCAATTCCAAACATCTGAACAGTACTCCGAGACAGGTCCAATCTGTGCTTTGTAAATTATGAGGAGCTGCTGGGATGTAAAGTAGCTCTTGGCAAGTTTTTGTGAAGCGGTTTCCTAATGAATTTCACAAGATCATCCCACGAGAGGGTGCTGTTGGTGGATATGGAAGACTCCACAAGACATCATCATATTAGAGATTATGGAATTCGTCTTGCTGGAGAAGGTACAAGCTGTACTTATCATCAGATCCCCATTTCAAAATCATTGGATGACATAGGTGCCATAGATGAGAAAGCGGTATGAAGTGTACCATCATCTCCATAGCTGTGGACGGGACATGTGGAGCAGAAACAAAGTTGGTGCCAATACAGAACCGTGGCCACCAGCGTTAATAGCCATTGTATCGGAGGTTTCTTCGTCAACCACCACATGGAGTGAACTGTCTGAGAGAAAACTCGATAGTAGGCGGCAAACCATATGAGGCAAGTTTCTCAAAAAGGCCTTGTTACGTAAGCAAGCAGCTCTCCTGTTGATCTCTGCTGATGAAAGTCTTATTGCCAGTCATTCACGATTTTGGAGCTCTCTAAGGTATTGGATGAGGATAAACAGTCTGTAGAAAACTAGTGCTAATTATGGCGCACATTCCTTGTGAATGAGAGGTGGAATTCCGTCTGGCCCAAGTCTTTTTGGTATTGATCAAGCAGAATGCCCCTAATTGTGTGCTGACAAAGGATAATTTAAGGCATGAAGCTATAGATGGCAGCAATATCAGGAGGTGCCTTCCCTTGTGGATCCAAAGTGGAAGGGTTAACTTTTTTTGCGGTGCAGTAGCAGGTGTGCCATCTTATTTGGTTAGGATAGGGAAGGAACTAGGCGAACGTCCAAAACGAACGGGGCCATTCCGGGATTCGATAAGCTTTGATCTTATTTTGGCGTTATATTTTCACAGAATAGCTATTATTTTCTCAAATATTACAACTTTTAAACTATCTTTCTTTTTTTTCATTCTGGGAGGACTACATTATCAAAATATTGTTGACGGAAGCATCTTTCATTTAGTATATTTGAGTACCAGTGTGGAATGTAATAAAATATAATTTAGTTTACACTATCACCCTTTTTCCGTTTAAAATTATAATTTATGATGAGTGTAGGTGTTCCCCAGGGATCAGTGTAAGGACTACTCATATCTATGTTATTTGTCAATGATCTGCTAGATCATATAATTTCAGGATTGATAATGTTTGCAGATGATACGTCAATAGCTATTTCAGCACGGACTTTTGAAGAGCTGAGCGTTATCGCAAATACGGTGGCTGTTCAGTGTCACACTTGGTGTAAGGCGAATAGTCTAATACTAGCTGAGGAAAAAACCAAAATTGTGAACTTCTCTTTTTGTTCAAACTATGAGAATTGTAATTTTCTTATGAATAATGTTATCTTGAAGCCACAAAAGTGTTTTGAAATTTCTAGGCTTATATTTAGATAATACACTTTCAGGGTGTGAACAGGTTGAGCAAGTTTCCAAAAAAATTGATAAAAGCTTCTATGCCATATCTCAATTAAAATCAATAATACACCAAAAATGTCTCATAAATGTTCATTATGCAATGGTATATTGTCATCCTTCCAACAATGTCACTTTGTGGGGGAACTCGATAAACCACCAGCGAGTTTTCGTCGCTCAAAAGCGAGTGATTAGACTAATGTTCAACATGGGAAGAAGGGATTCCTCTCGACCTATTTTTGTATTAAACAAATTGATGACATTCCCCTGCATCTATATCTATAAATGCCTATTAACAATAAGAAATAATTTGGATAACTACAAAACAAATGCCAACTATCATTCGTACGAGACTAGGCAGAAGTCGGCATTTGCCATCAAAATACATAATACTTGTAAATATGAAGAAGCCTCTTCCTATATAGGCATTAAACTCTTTAATCATTTGCCCGAAAATATAAGAACTCTGGAATTGCGAAAGTTCAAGTCATCAGTTAAAACCATGCTTCTCAAGCATGCGTTTTATACTGTAGATGAATATATGAACCAAAAACAATTATATTTTTAGTGTGTCTAAATTGACCTTAAAATTGTAGTATCATTGTTATAATGTCTATATTTTACTAATATTAGTTATGTATCTCATTGTAACTTTATAATCTAACTTTATGATTGTAAATGCTACTTTTTATTATTCAATATGACATGCTCTATCCATTTATGTAAATTGGCTTCTGGATAAATAAAATATCGTATTCTATTCTATGATAATGACGGCATCGCAGTTGAAATGAGCTTAGATAAGTTATAATTTGAGTGGAAAAGGGAGATAATATGAACTAGATTATATGTTGGCTAAACAGGTAGATCATTCTGATGTTGTACAGCAAGAACATTTTAATCCCTTCAAACAAAACCAAATTCTTATCTCAAAAGCTGGCGTTTTATAATAGATGGTGTTAATTTTAGACTATTTTCGAGTTAATACATCTTGAACAAAATAAAAATACCCTTACATTGACTACCCATGTAAAACAAAAACTTAAGCTCTTCATAATCTGCTGTACCGGCTGGAATCTATGCTTTCTTCTGATTATAGTAATGTCTTGTGCTGACTATGTTACTACTTTTTTTTTTTGGAAAGTTGATTTCGACTATAAGATGACTACTTACCGAAAATTTATAGTTTTAGCAGCCAGTAAACGATTACACTCATTAGTGTCTGGTATTCGAAGAGGGACATATGGCGTTTCATTGTCTTGTTCGGTGAACTCAAACTGATGTATTCTGGGTTTCACTTTGATGTCACCGACAGGACCTCGTAAAACTATGTAACTCAAATTCATGGATGTTGCCGATTTGGACTTGAGTATTAACTGAAACGAAAAACAAATCATAAATGTAGAATAAGATCAACTGGGCATTAAAAAAAGTATGCTTAATATGTCTTAGGGTAGGTCAATTACCTGGTATGTAAGATCACGTTCAGAACTCTGGGTTGGATCTTTCTGGCTATTGTTTATTCTTGCTTTCACTACCCATTGATTATTGAAAGCAGAAAACCGAGACGACTCGTAAAACAAACGATGGACAAACTCTTCAGTTCGGTATGGCTTCAATTGAATGTCTGGAAAACGGAATAAACAGTTGATAGTGTAAACAAGTTTGCGAAAAATTTTACCGTTAAAAATAATTTTCTCGTATCCGAGCAGTTCAAATATACTGTCGTATATTTTCCTTTCCTCCGCCGTTTCTTGGTCGATTATCATCAGAGAATCCATGACTTCCGAACCGGAACGATGGGGATGAGTGCATTCACTCTCGTGTTCTTTCCTTTCGTGAAGTGGACCCCTCCATGGACATCCTATCCTGCTATACTTACAACCTGAAATCCTAAATATAGAGATAGGTTTTAGTTTCGAACAACAGTTTTCCTAAAACGTCTTCAGAATCAATACTGAAAGGAGGCGTCATACAATCATACACTGCATAGTGAAACTATACACGCCAAGAAGAAATCCCATCATGTACTACAAGGATTGAGGCAGGCAAAACTTTCCTCGCGAAATTTTTTTCAAATAGAGCAATTTCAAAACACATTTTATACTATTACTAGCGACCCGCCCCGGCTTCGCACAGGTGCAATGCTGATACTAAGTACACTACAGAAAAACTGTGAACGTTGTATATAAAAACATAGCGGCCCGCTCCGGCCGGTACCGCCGCAAACGCTACGTCCCCCAATTTTTAAATCTGTAATATCTTCGAAAATATTCATTTAAATCATATGCTGTAAAGGGCCATATAGATCTATATTAAATCAACAATGTATTTAAGGTATTTAATTGGATAAGGATTAATGCTGTATTGGTTAAAATCGTTTCGAAAATTAGCCATTATTTGTCGTAGAAAGTAAATGACAAAAAAATGGTATTGTGGGATAACCATAAGAGATAGACATATACCATCGCGGAGTTTTCTGTAGACCTTTTCAATGTGTACAATACTTAGTACATTATTTTGATACATCTCGTAGGGTTCAGCCTGCGTTTGCAATGTAAGCGGAAAAAATGTAATTATTTACAACATCACATTAGAAAACTCAAAAATAACAGTATTTCTCCACTATTTAATGGATGTTATTATACATATAAACCTTCCTCTTCAATCACTCTATCTATTAAAAAAACCGCATCAAAATCCGTTGCGTAGTTTTAAAGATTTAAGCATACATAGGGATATAGGGACAGAATAGTGATTTGATATTCTCTTTACATCTACAAAGAACTTAGTTTTACACCATGATCGTAGGTAACATTAGTTTTGCAAACAACCATCAACAACTCACCGTTCGTCACATTCTTGTTCTTCATGCCTTTCGAGAGAGTTCCTGGGAAATTGCTTGCTGCAGAACTGGCATTCAGATGGTAACTCTGAAACTGCATTTTCTACCGCCAAATTTCTAGTTGCCAAAGTTTTGCTGATTTCAACCCTACAGCTGGGGCATGTAGCAAGTTCATCTCGGAGACGGGCATCAGCAAGAACATGCGTGAAGCATCCCGCACACATTAAATGGCCGTTGGTGCACTGCAATATACGCACATAAAATTTACTGTAGCATTTTTTGTGAAGTTCGTCCAGTTCAATTAGGTGGTTCGTGCTAGTTGTATTGGAGAAAACAATGAACGGAATATATCTTAAATTACTACAAGGTCGAAAATACTGAAAAATGTACCGTAATATTTAGAGATTTGGTAAAAGTATTTGGGTATTCTAAATATTGTGGTACATTTTTTATTCCTGAAAACCCATGTTGTGAGACCCCAATCCCTCATTTTATCCAATTGAATTCTACATCAACTGCTACAAATACATTGGTGTAGGTTTTGATTATTTTTCTCATAATAAAGAGTTACAAGCAATTTTCCTGTTCAATTACCTCTTCCTGCAAAGAAAAAATCACATATCTAGAAATGTTAATTCTTCATTTAATTAAACCAATATCATTCACCGAACGATCCCTTTCCAATACCTACCAAGATAAAGGAGCTTAAAGTTTTATTATTCAGCCAAGTTAAAAAATCTCAAATATTGTGTTGTTAACTATCAAAATTATTTCTTAAAATGATCGAAATGTGCAGAACATATTACAACTGGTGAAAATTGTTTGTGATCTCCACAAGTAAACAAAAATGATCAGTTTAGACGAAAAATGCCTTCGATGCAATTCATAGAAAGCCATATTTATTATCACTCAAATTTTGAAGTTTCAGCGTTTATTACACGTAAATAATAATAAAATATGAATAAACACTTTCACCACACAATGGCATGTTTAGAATAAATTAATCTGTAACAATTGATAACACATTGTAAATTAATGATTTATTCTTATTTTATTATTCTACCCTCATCGTATGGATGTTGAAACAGATTCCACAATCAAATGTTCCAAATTTTAAAACTCATTAATTACTCTCATTTGAGAGATTGATCAATCTCCCAGAATGGTTTCTTTTAAATTACCTTACTCTCATTACATTCTATTTGATGAGGATACTTTTTTCACAAAATAATTTGCGTTTCTTCATACTGTTCTGTTTCACATTGAATGTAAATACCAGCGCGCTATGAAATTAAATATTAAAACACACATTTTCGTATAATTTATTATTTAATTAGATACATAATTTATTATTTTCATTCTGTATAATTAATCACTTCTGAAAATTTTTCTCATTTGTTTTTCATTGAATTTTTACGCAAATTTAACGATCGAATTTGAATCGTACTATGTTAATCATATTTGATTCTCTATGAAATTGTTTCGAATTTTTGATATAATGCTTACATGATTGACAACAATTGATATTTAAAATAATCTTACAAAATATTCCTAAAATGTGTGAAGCATCCAATATAATTGAATTTCATTGAAATATTTACATAAGGTAGCCTGTCTATATTTTCCCAAGGGTCACCTCATATTTATGTGTGAAGATATTGATTTGGATTCAGTTATTTCTTGTTGATATTATGAATTTCTTGCCAGACAAATTGTTTACTGAAAGACTGAGTATCAAAGTCTACTCCTATCCAATTCTATCATTGATCTGGTTTTCAGTACCAGCTAAAATTCTGATCGAGAAAAATAAAATATTTACAGTCAAACTTACCAATCCGCTTCATACCCTGTAACTGACATAAATAATATCAATAAATGCATATATTTGGGAAGTCTACAAACTCAAAGAAAATAATGTTATGGGGATATTACGTTACCTTTCGAATAAGTTGATGTGAGTACCTTTGAATTAAGAAAAGCAAGTAATTTCACATAAGTACTCTACTAACAGCGAAGAAAACAAAAACTCATCTCAAATTTCTTATGAAAATAAAGCGAGTGTACCAGGTATTGTTTCAAATGAACCTCAAAAAGGCAGGTTAACTGTGGAAATTCACATGTCATAGGTACCCAACTTCTTATACCTACCTATTTCAATGAACTCTTTTATTTACTTACATAATATAAATGATGAGGATTCTTTCTCTATTTAAATGAATATAAATGGGATGGGATAGGGAAAACTATCATTGTATGAATAACGACGAAAAATATAAATTTAATGCATTTATTGTATATCTCAAAGGAAAAATGTTATATAAAAATGTATAAGCATCTATGCATATGTATTTCATCACATCTAATGATTATACAAAGACAAATTATTGTTAAAATAATACAAATTATGAATAGAAATATTTCTAAATCTTAAATGTTATTGCTAACAATAATTGGTATTAAAAATAGCAAACAGCAAAGAAAATACAGCTGTCAAATACAAAATGGACGCCCTTCTTGATTAAATATCGTAGATTTTTAGATACCTAAATTACAATATTGAAAAGTACAATGTGCCATGTGGTTCACTAATTTCAAGTCACTTGAAATGATGTTTGGGAAGAATTAGAGATAAGGAAGTTTACACAAGATAATGATATTTTGTCTAGAAACAATTCAGGTCAAATAAAATAACATTAATAACTTGACGGTATCGCTGTAAAAAGTATATAATGAACTATGCAGCAAAGAAAATCCTGTTCATTCATACTTCCTTCGTTCTACATGTATAAATAGGTTCGTAGCGTACCAAAATAATCAATAGGTAGCTATGCAGGGCTACAGAAGAACAAAGAAAATGACGCAGTTACGTAAGTACCAATATAGGTGCATACATACACATAGGATTGAAAATACACCAGAAACGCCAGGATAATAATAACATTATCTACTTACCTGGTAAACAGCAGCTTTGGGGAGATCCAAACAAACTGCGCAACATAAGATCCCACCCAGTCTGTCTTCAAGTTTATATTTTTTTTCGTCAGTATTTTTATTGGAAATCTTACGGCGTTTTATGTCGGGTTCAATAAATTCCTCCGACTTTTCTATAATGTTTTCAGTAATATCTGGACTCGTCTCATTATTGCTGGACGTTGCAGCCTCGGCCTCTGACATCTTTTGTTCCGTCTGTTCACTCACTCACTTCGTATGAAAACACTGAACAGCTGAGCGAGTTATCTTCTCGAAACCAGTAAACAGCTGACGTTGACCTGACCTGACGTTGACGTTTGCCAGCCGTGAACACATGAACTAGTGACGTGTATCCCCCCCACTATTATTCAGCCAGTCATTACGCTAGCTAGGAAAGGAGAAAGGACAAAGAATTAGAAACAGTTCAGAGGGGGATTGAGAATGAGCAAACGACTCAACAATTAACCCGCAGGCGGCAGGGCCGTACGTAAAGTATTCTGTTTCATTAAACCCAGAACGGATTAGAAAACATATCGAAACCATCCTACATGCCTTGCATTGCATGACGTTTGGCATAGAATTTTTTAGAAAAACTAACTTCAAAGTTGTATACATTATTATTTTATGGGATTTCGTAAATTCTGCAATAATCACTCAGTTTAAAACCAATGAAATAAATACCAATTACTTATAGAACTTTGAAATAATGTCCGGACCGAAGTACTCTATTAGTGACGTGCATTTTGAACAGTTCTTACTAATGACCGAATCAAATGAATGGAAAGAACGTCGCTTAACTCCTTTAAGACAACTGCCATCGAATCCGCGTACTATTGGATGCGCGATAATGGAGAGTTATCAGTTTAAAACATTGGCTTCTTTTTTACCTGATGAGATAATAAATAATACGGAGGACTTTAAGGCGGAAAAGTGTCACGTATGTCTACTGTATGTTAAAATGAATGGTAAGTCTAATCTTTCTAAACTAAAACTCGCTCATTATGATGAGTAACTGTAGTTGAGGTTTTGCTCATGTGATTTTTCATTTGCATAATCATATTATAAGTACTGCCTCAAGATCTACTTAGAAGAATATGAAGATGCATCTTTAAGTTCATTTCTTTTGATTAATAATTATTGCAGGTATCACAGAATTAAGTGAAAAATATATTCATGACGGTCGTTACCTACCTTCACATCTAACAACAATTTTGAATATGTATCTTGGTGCAGTCGTCCAGGAGATACTTTCTGCTGGAGGCGACATATTGAAAATTTCTGGAGATTACCTAATTGCTGTGTGGAAATGCCCCTTTGACTCTGTGAAAGATCAAGTTCATGAAGCCATCGATTGTGCTTTGGGTCTACAAAGGGATTATAGTTCCTACCAGACGGATTCAGGAAAAGTTTTGCAAAGTACCTTTAAACTTGAAATTTAAACTAAATATATATAGGTAATTGTATAATTTTAGTGAAAGTAATAATATCAACGGGACCAGTGACATTTGATGTGATAGAGGATAAACATGCATCACATCTTGTATGCATTGGAAAAGCCATAGATGAGGCTCAAACTGCTGAATATTTTTGCTATCCGGGAGATATTTCAGTTACCCCATCAGTGCGTCTATATATCACCGGAGAAGAATATATTATACAAGATCTGGATGATAATAATACGCAGATTCATGCTAAGGTAAATCATGCAATAATGCTAAGCGCAGTAAATGTTATATTCACTAGAATAAAATGAATCAAACTTTTTATACTTTGTAATGGATGATTATTTCAATTTTAAATGTTATTGGCTTCAATATGAAAGTCCTATTTATCCCAGTTAGTTAACAAAAATGAAACCTGGAATTAACTTAACCAACTCCATTGATTTTTCTAATGATTTTTGTGTGGTATTGCGATATTGTTATTTTTTGTATAACTATCATATATTAACCAGTACTTTTATTATTGCTCCACTTCTAAGCTTGGAACCGTTTTTGAGCTAGTTTCGAACTATGAAGAAGTGTTCCTCTTCAATGGAGAATGAGCTAACTCAATATTTTTTTGCCATTAATTATAATGATACCATTTATACTCTACTGAGCTTGCGATAACTTTTTTGAAGTTTTACTGGAGTTGTGAGATTGACTGTTGTCAAACTGACCTGCAGCCATTCTTATTTGATTGTATATTAGGCTAACCATAGGCCTATCTGCTGTAGTGTGGTGGTCGGGGACAAGGACTGGAATATCCCAGCGCCCCTGAACCAACTGCAGCGGCTTGCATGCGTAGGCATATTAAGCGGTATGAGGTCGGCTACAACGAAAGTCCTTGAAGCTCTCGTCGGATCAAAAAAAAAACTGAAGCCATGAGAACGGCGTATAGGTTGAAGAGCGTAGGCCACTGAACCAAAACGCACTACTCTCTTGGACACTCATCGATTTTGAGTGAGGCAATCTCTAAATGCCCCATACTAGAAAGCATGATCCCAGCAATATGTCTCACTTCTCCCAAAATCCTCAACCCGGATAGAGGAGATTGAAGTACCGAAACTCTCACCCTACTGCCACCAGACGGCCTCGTATGGTTCACAGATGAGTCCAAGGTAAGTCAGGCGGGAGTGTACCTAAAAAGGCCAAAGTACTGAACGGTTTTTCAGGCGGAGATATACGCAATATTGACTTGTGCCATGGAAAACCTGCGAAGAAACTATGTAATGGGCTCATATATATTTGCACAGACAGCCGGCCGGCTCTAGGAGCTCTCAAATCACCCAGAGTCACATCAATGCTTGTCAAAGAATGCAAGGATACACTGGCTGAACTAGTCAGGAGAAATAAAGTTCAACTCATCTAGGTCCCTGGACACAGTGGAGGATCCTAAATGGTCACTGTCGTCTTAACAAACACCTTCACACTATATGGGAATCACAGATGACCCAATATGTAGGAAGTGCAAAAAGGCGGAGGAAGCTGCCTCTCACATCTTGTTGGAATGCCCAGCATTAGCGTTCCTCAGGCACCGACACTTCGGAGAATCAAAACTGCTTCCAGAAGAACTTATGGAAGCCAGCACTAGCAATATTCTGGGTTTCTGGATGGTCACAAACATGCTAGAATAAAATAGGCTTCTGACCACGTGGCGCACAATGGGCCCAACTAAGTGGCCTAAGTACCCTCAAACGATAAAGATGATGATATTATTCTGTTATGTCAATTTTTAGTATTACCATACGCATTCGTGAAACAAAACTGAATTTTTTATCACCCGCATGAACAAAAAATTATATACGATATGTCTACAGGTATTGGGTATAGGTCCTAATTGGAGGAAAGTAGCCTTCATCAAGCGGCTTTCAAATGGTAATATCATGAACAGTTTAATTAAATCCAAGAAACGATGGTGTAGGAACGTATTTTTCAGTTAATCACGTTTCGAGTAGCTCCAGCGAAAAAACCCTAATTAATGTTATGCCTTCTAATAACGAGGACTTATCGAGTATGTAATTGATTTGATGCTCTTATTAATCTGAAGATCTGATATTATCAAAGTTTTCTTCCAGTAAGATCTTCTGTGATTAGTATTGGAGGGGATTGGAAACAGAAGAACCAAACTTTGTCATTTCTGGTGCCTCCGTTGGCTAGAGCAATTTTTGCGAATCAAGTTGTTGAAGATGTAATTGAAATGCATCTGGTGGTATTAATGGTCGTGAATGTTACTTTCACGGATGTTCCAGTTCCTATCAAAACACTTCAAGAGTTCTTCAGAATAATCAATCGGTTTGTACAAGCTTTCTCTAATCTAATTGAATAATATGGAATAGCAATCTATAGACTGAAGTGTAATTCAATGTCAGTTCTGAATGAAAGCTGCTGTATGAGGACGTTAAAAAGAACTCGACGAGGGGCAGCGGCATTGATGAAATCGCTGCCCCTAAGTTTCAGCAGCCAAAAACTTTATGATAATGAGCTGTGCGACCAACAAGTGAAATTCCTATTCCTCAGTCATGAAGCTATTCACCAAACGGTCGTGTGAGAAAGACAGGACTTACCAACAGTCTTGATCGATTCTAAATGACGATGCAAAATACGAATTGGAACATCAAAATCAATATGGTTTTCATTACTAATAAACCATAAAAGAGTTGACACTGTGGATACACTATAACACTATACATAAGAAATAATCACCTTATCCACTAAAAATACCATTAAAGTACTGAGGACCTTTCGACTACTAAGTATCCATTATCAGAGGAAACTAAATTATAAATCAAAATGTGCCTGTTTAAATACTATTTGGGAATAATAATGTAAACAAGGAGTTACCCAATCCAGTCGCTATGCAATTGAGCTACACATAAAAATTAATTTTTTCCACATCTCTATTTTATGATTGATTCTTATGTTTTTTGGGGCGCTGATCACGAATAGGTTAGTTAAAAATTCGAAAACCTTATGCGCTCTAAGATATTGGCCATTTTTTGTAAAAAAATGGAAATTTCTGGGAATTTTCGCCGTCTTGTGCGTTTTAAACGAAAAGAACGCATTTTATCGAATAAACTGCTGGAATCGAAGCTGTAGAGGAAGTCAAAACGCATCAAATGGCGCTAATTAAAAGTTCATAAGTCAAGAGGGACCCATCTAAGGCCCATTTCCAGGTTTTTTTGGTTTAAAATTTAATTTCTTATTACAGATTTTGCTCTAGGAACTGTATTTTCTGCTGAAAGGTAACATTTCATATTTAATTTCAACCCAATTTTTCTTCTCTATCTTTTTTTGCGCCATAAACCGCCATCTTGAAAAAATTGTATTTTTACGATTACGGCGCAAAAAATGGGTCTTTTAACCCAAACCAAACTGTAAATTAAAGAGTTTGATGGCTTCTATAACATATCCAAAATCCAACCACTTTGCTTGTACACTAGGCTTTTAAAAAATAAAAATTTCGTAGGTTAGCAAACTCGTATAAACTTCAAATTGTATTCAAATCAGGACCATTTTACGTGTATTTTAAGCTCTTCTGGCCCTTTTTTTGATAAGTAGAACTCGAGATATCTCTAATTGTATGTTTGGGCACGTAGTGGGGCCAGTTTTTGCCCTTTTTGGAAAACCCAAGATTCGTTTGAAAGAAGTGGCTTTACTCTATCTAATCCTAAAACGTCGACCTCTCAGTTCCTACCTAAAAAATTCTAGCGCTACTTAAAAAAAAGAAGGACGAAAAAATGCAGTCGCGCTTGAAAGTGGAGCATCAGGAATGCAGATTTCACAAAAAATCTATAAATTTTGATTTCTTTTATATTATTTCGGATAAATTTCTTTGAAAAGTAGGAGAAAAGGAAATACAATGTTATATAATTGAAGATTCATTTGAAACGCAAAAAACTTGTCAAAAATAGGCCAATATCTTCGAACGCATCAGGTTTTCGAATTTTTAACTAACATATCAGAGATCAGCGCCCCAAAAAACATAAAAGTCAATCATAAAATAGAGATGTGGAAAAAATAAAAATCCCAATCAGCGACTGGACTATCAGCTGCAGATAAATTGATACATAATTTAGTTTACCCTGATAATGGTTACTTGGTATTTAGAGCAACTTTGAAAAAATCCGTCTGTCTGTCCTTGGCTAATTGCTTGTCTACACGATAACTCAAAAAAGAAAGATCCTATCATGTTCAAATTTTGACAAAAAATCGTTTGCTGTTCGGTCACGGACCTTTTGTTTTTCAGGGAAATCGGTTAATAAACACACCCTATTCTGAAGGGTTGCAAATTAAAAAAAAAACATAACGAAAGTATACATCGAATCAATTCAAAACTGTCACAGAAAATTTCAGTTAATTCAAACTGCTTCACCCAAATTTTAACAACAACAAAAACGAAAACTTGATTTCACAAACGATGATGACCATGGTTCATGAGCTAGGATACTCGACTCCTACTCAGAAGGCTTGTTTTTGTAACATTTTCTTAAAAATTCATCAATTTGAATATTATTTAGTTGTGTAAAGATAATAAAATGAATAATTTATTTCACTATTTTTACATAAATGCTAAAAGTACCTTATATGATGTGAAACAATTATATAAAAATCAGTAATTTGCGAAGAGAGCTTTGACACGCACACTATTTATCAATTTTCCAAGGGGCAACACTAGTTTATGTGTGAATTTGTTGATGTCTTATCCATGGTCTCGAGTAATAAAAATATAATTATCATTATAGATAGTATTTGTTTTTGTACTGCATTGGGGATATTTGCAAATATTATCAAAGTGTTTTTGTTATTTCAGGGTTGTTATAAAAAATAGCGGTTTCATAGCAAATATTACCACTTCTCAACGAGACATGAAATTTGTGATCCCTTTTGGGATAAGTAGTTTTCAACACGAACGAGAGTGTCAGTCAGCTTTGAGAACCTCCAGATGTTGTCATGCAGACTTACGAAAATTGCCCGAAGTAAAATCAATCGCAATTGCAGTAATGACAGGTAAGATATGAGCGCCAAATGCGATGTGCTACTGAGAAATCCTCGTTTTGCTGTTGTTTTCAAAATTGCCTCCGTAATTTACGAGGGGAAGGTGAAAAGTCCCTGAAAAATGAAACGAGAAATGATTTGTTTGGTCAAAACTTATTTTATTTCTCAACATGATCTCCTTGTAACGCGATACACTTCGTCGATTTCGATTTCAGCAATTCTTCAAAATAGGCGTTTGTTTCAGGGATGACCTCATTGTTGGAGCCAAATCTCTTTTCGCTGAGCCATTTCTTCAATTTTGGAAATAGATAAAAATCACAGGGGGCCAAATCTGAAGATTATGGTGAATGACGAACCAATTCGTAGCTCAATTCATGCATTTTTTTTCTTTGCCAAATGCAGCCACTTTTGCTTCAAATCGGAGTCGAATCGATCCAACAGCTCTACATAATATACGCCGGTGATCGTTTTGCCCTTTTCAAGGTAATCGATATGGACGATACCGTGCGCATCCCAAAAAGCTGTCGCCATGACTTTGTTGCTCGATAAATACACTTTGGCCTTTTTCGGATTCGATTCGCCAGGTCAAGTCCATTGTTTCGACTGTTTTTTGATCTCTGGTGTGTTGTGACGATCCATGTTTCGTCCACGGTTACGAAACGGGGCAACAAATCCTTCGTATCCCGCTAGAACACCGCCAAACACGCCTTTGGAGTAGTCACACGGTCTCGGTTGTTGTCAACAGAAAGCATATCAGGCATATCAACCTGAAAATTTTAATGCGTTCTAGTTAAAGATGGCACATCACAAATGTCACATGAGATTTCAGATTGTGGTGCCATCTGTTTTATTTTTCAGGGACTATTTACCTTGCCTTCGTATATCCTTCGAGTACAAGTTGAATATTTCAGAAACAATAGATTAAAATTTCATCAAGATAGGTACTTGTCTGTTTTAAGGGGTGGGGAAGAGTGTTAGTGTTAAAAACTAAACATTTTATTGATTGGTTTCCTTAAATAAGTATCATGCAATAAAAAAGAAATTTCCAATAAGAGAAAACCTATTTCAACAAATTGATCTTAATCACTCAATTAAATATATCATTCCAAATAATGAAACAATAGCTAGTTGAAAATGACAAAAGAGCTGCGAAAGTGCCAGGTTTCGATCCAGACTCCTGTCGCTACAACAGACCCAGTTCCTTCAAGTTCGAAATATATACATAGCCTACTAGAATGGGAGGCCGTTGAATCTAAGACATATGATCGAATCGAGCTGACCGAAGAAATATGTGGATGAATTTATTTTAGATTCCCATATAATAGCAGCCTACAATAGAATTGTGGCAAATAGCAATTAAAAAAAAAACTGTCTTCATTAATATTGGTCGTCTATTTGAAGAGGAAAATTTTTTCATATACTATGAATTGTTTTGATTTCAATTCTAGAGCAGTATCTAAATGAACTATAAAAGAGTTCACACTGTGGATATATTATAACAACATTGATAAGAAATGATCACACTTATCCACTAAAAATACTATTAAAGAATTGAGGACCTTACGGGCTACCAAGTAGCCATCATCTGAGTAAACTAAATTATAAATCAAAATGTTCCCGTTTAAATACTATTTGGGGATAATAATGTAAACAAAGGGTTACCCTCAGGGGGTGATAAATCGAAATATAATAAATGCTTTTTCGTTTATACATTTCCATCCCTTCTAAATCACCTAGATATTTGTCTGTACTGTATTTTAAAAAAGATTAAACTTTCTTGAGAAATGTTGTTAGCTGTATTCAAAATATGTTCGACTACCGCTAATTTTTCACCATTATTTTTCTTTATATGGGCAAAGTATAACGAGTGAAAATTTACCTTCCAGTTTAACCCACATAGAATCATTTTCTATTAGAATTGCACTAAAGCGACCTGGGCCTTTGTATTAAAAATCTGTTTTAATATAAATGCAAGGATATATTATTTAAAAAGACGAATTTTATAGGACGAGTTTCTATTATATGTCAATTGTTTTCAATTTGTTATATTTTAGACCGAAGAAGAAGATGAAATTATTATATTCACAAAGAAAAATTGTTAAATAGTGTTATATTATGGAACGCCGTTTTAATATTTATTAATAGCAAGCTTAGGTTTTGAAATAAATTGGCAACCAATTACAAAGTATCCAGAGAGATAACTCGATTAACTGACCAAGAATTTATTATTTAAGGGAAGGCGTACTGTGGTGTTATTGGACATATACTAAGGCGGGATTATACTATAATAAGTTCTGTTATATCGAAAGCATCATCATTAGTAACGAACTATCCAAATAAAATAATATGCGACAAAATAACAACGACACATTCGAAACTGGAATCTGAACATTTTGTTTTGCTGGTAGATGAAAGTCGTAACGGATGTGAACAGGAACCTGTTTATGAATATGTACATCTGACGGAGTAAGTATTCTTGTTCATTTCCAAATGCTCGTAATTGTTTTTTCAAGTATTGTGCAGAAAGTACAGTATAGAGAAGTATGAAAAAACATCTAATAAGCAATCCTAGCAACCCGTTGATATTTCGAAATCGAAATACTTATTTCGGCAGCTAGGTTGCCATCTATAGTAGAGCATTAGAAAAGGCAAGATTCCCCTAAAGCCTAATTCAATCACAACTAACTAGGCCTCTTGAAGAAAAAACTCATAGCCTCTTTTATATGATGTTTTATATATAAATTCTTTGGAAATAGGTCACATTAACACATATGCTCATTATTTTCGTCTTTACGTACGTTTCGGTCTCACGACCATCAACAGAAGACGTATCAATGTCTAAAACGAGATTTCTTAAAACTAATTGTATCAGCACAAAGCGTCTTTATCGCACAATTTCAATTTTAAAAAATGCCCACGTTGCCGAAACGAGCAGAAGCACGAGTAATCGAAATTGCAACATATTAATGTTTTAAGTATTTGAATATGTATCAAGAATCCACTGCTTAGCAATTTACTCATAATATACGAAGTCATGTCAAACAAAGTTTGTATACGACTGAAACAAAAAAATATAACGCTCAAGTATCCACTTTCGAACTAGATGTTAAGATTTATGAGGTTATAGAAGAAGGTTGTCAGACATTATTAGAAATATTGCTATTTAAGCATTCTACCTAAATATACTCAACATTATAAAGACGCATGTAGGAATTTGCAAGGGTTTTAATTAATTAAATTAGTACAAATCTGGCTTAATGATTGAATGGCTGTTCTCTGATTTACAGACTTGGAGTCACGTTTTATGTAAATCATCTCCAGAATGAATCTTTTATAATAATTGGGTTCCTTAGTTAAAATATTAACATTTTTGTACTCGAATTGATGGTTATAATCAAAACAGTGTTTAGCAAGGGCGGTGGAAGTTTTTATTTCTTGTAATATACTTTTGGCCATACATTCTTTTTTGTAAATATTGTTTAGAGATTCCTGAATAGGTCCCATCGCAATATAAACAATTTAATTTGTATACTGTGTGGGTTTGTGTATCTTTAGCTATTAAAGGTTTCAGATTTGAAAAATATTTCCCAACAGTTAGTAGGTTTATGCGCAACATTTATATCATACTTTTTTAAACATGTCTTAATTTTATCTGACGTCTCCGGAATGTATGGTAATGTTATAAAAATATCTGTATTACCTTTTATGTGATTTATATATGACGTTCCATTATTTCATTTCATTGAAAAACTTCAAACGCTAACAGTTGACTCAGGAAATTGGCTCGTTAGCTTCGACGTCGAATCACTCTTTACCAATGTTCCCATTCCAGACACCCTTTCCATAATTTCTCAATTGTTACCTGCCAAAAACATTTCAATGGACTTGCTACCGTTAATTGATTTTTGTCTATCTTCTACATATTTTCTGTACGATGGCAAGTTTTACGAGCAGTCCCCGGGAGCTGCCATGGGTTCCCCCCTTTCTCCGATCATAGCTAATATCTTCATGGAAACTTTTGAGCAAGATACTATTGACTCATCTGTTCTCAAGCCGAAATGTTGGTTTAGATAGGGCGACGACACTTTTGTTATTTGGCAACATGGTCGCGAAAATCTTGTTCCCTTCCTCAATCATTTAAATTCATTACATCCCAATATCCTTTTCACCATGGAAGTCGAATCGCAAGGTTCACTCACAAAACTTTACTGCATTTATAAATTCAGATTGATCTAGGTGTGTGGTTTTTAATCTCTGCCCAACGTTTTTTGATGCTACTCAATGCCAAAACGAGTTGTAAATTTGTAAATGAAGAAACAACGTCCAAGGAAATTAATAGATGATCTACGGGTACGGATTGACTTATTTATTTAGGAATTTATTCATGTCATTTTGTACTGATAACGTAGGGTCAGATTTTAATTTTTTGTAAGTTGCTTCATCATTTAATAAATTCCCTATTTTGTTTTCGTAGTCATCTCTATGCATTATGACAGTTTTATTACATTTATCCGCGTTCAAAACTAATATTTGAGGGTTAGCATCTAGGAACTTTTTTTTTGTGTGATAGTTAAAACGATTTTTTGCTATGCCTATTTCTGCTTTCTGTTTATTGTTTTTATTTGTCAAGATGTTACAAATTTTATTTCTAATTTCATGTTTTCCTTCTAAATTTTTATTTCTAATTCCGCATTCTAAATTAGTTATTATATTGCCGATAGGCATTTTTTTATTATCAGGCAATGCAAATTTCGGATGATGGTCGTGAGAGCGAAACGTAGGCAAAGAGGAAAATAATAAGCATATGTGTTAGTGATAGTGTGACCTATTTCCCGAGAATTTATATTTAATTCATACCTGGGTCAAGAATCATTATTAATTTATATGATCTTACTTAACGATTATATGACCCAAATATTCTTTGCTAAATTGTTTCATATTTTATTTCCAGCTCTGAAACTGAATTTGTACATCCCATCTTGAATCGAGAACAGGAAATAGAACAATTTTTATCGATGTTCGAAAGTTACAGTCGTTTCTTCATGAATTATATTGTAGGAAAATCATGTGCGGCAAGACCAATAAATATGTTGATAATAGACGGAGACGAAGGTCAAGGCAAAACTAGACTACTCAATGAGCTTGTCTATACAATTTCTGAAGCTATACCGATAATTAAATTTAAGTTGTCTTCAGAAGACTCTGAGGTTAGTATGTTTATCACAAGCTGAAATATTTATGAAGGATGGTTTACGATCAAACTGATTCTAATGGACGTTCGCTACGTTCCGCCGTTTATCGCATAAGCCAATAAAGAGCGCCTGCCTCAGTCTGCCTAGTTTTGCGAGCTCGATTCCTCTATGTAGAAGCCGATTTGAGCATATTTCATTTCCAATTAATTTGTTAATGTTTCAAACTAAATTGCATGTTTGTTCTAAGCTCGTCAGCATTTCAAACCGCGATGTGAGTTCCCGTGAACGCCACATGCATTTGGCTATCTGCGCTCCATCTTCAAAGTGGATAGTCTATTATAGTAAGATACAAATTCATGTATATGAATCAGTTGACATCACAAAGAGAAAGCATCATAGGCACACAAAGCTGAAAGCAGATCAATCTGGCAAATCTAGTTTTCTCAACGGCCGACTGTAAATTGTAGAGAGCGCTCCGGTACATGACTAATTTCCGATTTATAAGCCCTAGTCGGCCAGATAGTTAGCGCACCGAACATTGAGCGAAACTAAGCCAATAGCGTCGAGTATTTCGACGAGCCACTCTGCTCAATAATTCGAAAACGGCTTATTGGAACGACATTGAATTTTTATGCCATTTTTTCAAGCTTCATATCTAGTTAACACTAATCAATCGAGACACGACTTCGTTCACTAACTCTCACTACGCGTTAAAAAAACAAAAACAATACCTACTTTGGATCTGTGTGGAACTATAGTCCAAGCAATACGGCATGAAATGAGTGATTTTTTGACATTAAATCTACCTGAAAACCGACTGTGCCATTATGTTCAGGTAAGTGGAGACATTAATTGTATCACGTTTTCGACTCTGAAATGTGGTCACCCTATTTATTATAAACATTTTAAACAAAAAAAAGGCACTTTTTTTAGTTTTTTGTTAATAACTCAACAAATAATGAAGTAATCGAAATAAAATAAATAGACAAAATGTAGGTAATTGAATTACGAACAAAACAAACTTTCGAGCGACTAGATCGGATGATTAGAAGCCGAGAAAACTACGGAAAAGCGGGAAATTCGACGTTTTTTTAAAAATTCATATCGCCGTTGTTTATTATTTTGTAGAATCGAATCTTTGCAAAAATGTTCTAGTACTTATGCACTTCACGTGTGCAAAAAACTGTCGCTGTGAATCAATTAGTTTGGGTGTAATTGTAATTCAAAGTTTTTTAAGCGATAATTTGCAAAATCGCTAGATGCGTCTGAGATAATCCGATTTTAAATTTTAAAACGGTTTTAAAAAATATAAGATCCGTACAACAAAACGTATATTCTCGTTAGCAATTGATAATAATGATGGGAAGTGCCTCAAAAACGCTGGGAAAGTCGGTTCGAAACGGCGGATCGCGCGGAAACGCTCGAGTAGTGGGGGTGAGGGAGCGAAGGGGAGGCACACATATATAGATATAGAGGCGCGCTGCGCCGGGCTTCAAATTTTTGTATTATAATATCTTAACAATGACGCAAGCTATCTTGTTAATTTTTATTTTATTTTGGTGCTAATGAATTCCAGGAAATTGATTTTTTATTTATAATTAATAAATAAGCAATGGTTAGGCGTATATTCATGAAATTGAAAATTGTTTTAACTTTATATTGATGATATGAGAATAAAGGGTTGTATGAATGTACAAAAGTGATGTTTACAGGTATTTACATTCATTAACATTTATTTCAACATATATTTACGTATTTATAACTATTTATCTACACGCACGCAATGTACCTATTTATATTTAATTTTTTACAATAATTTACCTTACAATAAATTCAAGTTTATCTATCGTGTGCGACCGGGTTGTCTTCAGACACATAACAGTTCTATAAAGATTCATTCAAAATAAATTAATTGGCTCAATTTATTGAACATAGTGTCATTTTTTACACAGATACTTGAAAATTATTAAGATAGCTTGCGTCATTGTTAAGATATTATAATACAAAAATTTGAAGCCCGGCGTAGCGCGTCTCTATATCTATATATGTGTGCCTCTCCTTCGCTCCCTCTCCCCCCACTACTCTAGCGTTTCCGCGCGATCCGCCGTTTCGAACCGAATTTCCCAGCGTTTTTAAGGCACGTCCCATCATTTGAATTGATAACGAGAATATACGTTTTGTTGTACGGATCTTATATTTTTCAAAACCGTTTTAAAATTTAAAATCGGATTATCTCAGCATCCAGCGATTCTGCAAAATATCGCTTAAAAAACTTTGAATTACAATTACACCCAAACTAATTGATTTACAGCGACAGTTTTTTGCACACGTGAAGTGCATAAGTATTAGAACATTTTTGCAAAGATTCGATTCCACAAAATAATAAACAACGGAGATATGAATTTTTAAAAAAACGTCGAATTTCCCGTTTTTCCGTAGTTTTCTCGGCTTCTAATTATTCGATTTAGTCGCTCGAAAATTTGTTTTGTTCGTAATTCAATTACCTACATTTTGTCCATGTATACCATTTCGATTACTTCATTATTTGTTGAGTTATTAACAAAAAACTAAAAAAAGTGCATTTTTTTGTTTAAAATGTTTATAATAAATAGAGTGACCACATTTGAGAGTCGAAAACATGATACAATTAATGTCTCCACTTACCTTCTCAAGTAGTATTACTGTAACGATTAAACCCCTATTGCTTGGCCTACTAGTAAAGTTCTAACCATATGTCGGAGATGTCTTTCCCTACGGGATCTATGTCTATGAATCACTGTTGCTTATACTTACTTTCTTCTTCTACCCCGTTTTGTATATTAGTTGCATTTATCCCAACTGTACTAAATAAATAAATAAAATTTTATTGGTAGGGTATTATTTTCTTGAACATTCACTCGAATAAAAATGCGTGGAGCTATATTTATACAGAAAGATTATAGGCGTGGCTGTTATCACATATTTACTTAGATCTGAAAATTTCTCGAACATCAGTTGAACTGCGAAAGACGCGCTTACATTTGTAAAAAAATGTAAAAAAAGATATTGGGCTTTAAATGAATCTAGTAGTTCATAATGTTAAGCAACAACAATTTGAAAGCATATTTAGTTGTGAGTCAATAATTTCCAGGATCCTTTCCAAACGACGAGGCGTATTTTTGAACCATTACTAGAGTTTAGTCAATCTAACAGAAAAATGAACGAAGAAAAAATTATAGAACGTCTTGGGAATATGCCTGCGTCTGATTTTATATGTGCCTTCAATAAACCATTAAATATAAGTTTTGAAGAAAATGATTTGTACAACTTGTATTCAGACGAAGAAAAACAAATTATACTCGAAGATATGTTCAAACAGCTCGCCCAAAATGTAAGTGTAAGAATTAATCGTATATTCTCTTAGTTAAACATTAGATTAGCTAGGCACGAAGGCATCCTCTACCTTGGTGGCTATTGTAAAATCTGTGAATTGCTGGAATTGATTGGCCTAAAGTTTAGGCCCTGAACATTGATTAATATTTAATCCATGGCCTAAATAATGAATATTGCAGAAATATTTTTGAAGGTATTTGGAATGACGCTTAAGATTCCTCTTGGACTACGTCTAACTTTTGTTTCCACTATTCTAGAATATTGATTCGTTTGTTTTAGGATTCGACATGTTTTAAGGGGGTTATTTGACAATGAAATGCCACTCTTAGGGTTGTCAAGCTTTTGAATCAGCCGCCCATTCCGGGTAAGACGCTTTTTGCAGGCCCTCACTCTGAGTCATAAGCTGCTTTGCCAGTTTTGGTCTGCCTCTGGTATTTCATTTTCCCGGTACCACTCATATCTTAGATCGCCCTCCCCCCAAGCGAGTGATGAACTTTTTCTACTTAAAGAGTATTTAAAACTTGGCTTCCGTCAACTAGTCAGATTAGCTTCATTAAATGTACATTCTGAAATAGAGTTGAATGTAGAACAAATTAGTGATAGATTTGCTCAAAGCCCAATAGATCTTTGGTCATTGCATCTTCCCCTCCCCCCGGAAAGACTGCTGGATCCGCCCCTGCACCGTACGAGAGACAATGTCAATGGATATTCCCACCAAAAATATTTCTACGACATCCATTATTTCTGCTGTAGAAGCATCTCTACATAAGGTTCCCCATCTCGCAGCAGATGAAATTCGTTTCGAAACTGCTAAAATTCTTCGTTATTCCAACATTCCTAAATCAAATTGCCCTAAACCTTTAATCCAAGCTCTTAATTTACTCAAATCAAATCCTGATTTATCTATTTTGAAAGCTGATAAAGAAAATCCTACTGTTCCGATTATGATGACAAAATCCTGCAACATCTCCAAAATAATTCCTATAAACTCCTACCAAAAGATCCCACCCCCTTTATAGAACGTTCAATTTCACAAATTATTCGTCATTCTTCCCTTCTTGATCCAGATAAGAAATTTCTTATCCCCCTTGTTCAAGAAACCCCCGTTAATATAGTTTGCCTAAAATGCATAAGCCCTCAGTTCCCCTGAGACCAATTGTCAGCACCGTCGGATCCCCTACTTATAAACTCTCGATATCTGTCAACTATTATCAAACCTCTTGAAGGGAATTCCAACAGTTTTATCCTACATTCCTTTCATTTCGTTGAAAAACTCCAAACTCCAAAAGTTGACCCAGGCGATTTGCTCGTCAGCTTCGACGTCGAATCACTCTTTACCAATGTTTCCATTCCAGGCACCCTTTCCATAATTTCTCAACTGTTACGTGCCAAAAATCATTCAATGGACTTACTACCGTTGATTGATGATTGTCTATCTTCCACATATTTTCTGTACGATGGTAAGATTTACGAGCAGTCATCGGGAGCGGCTATGGGTTTCCCACTTTCTCCGGTCATAGCTAATATCTTCATGGAAACTTTTGAGCAAGATGCTATTGACTCATCTGTTCTCAAGCCGAAATGTTGGTTTAGATTGGTCGATGACACTTTTGTTATTTGGCAACATGGTCGCGAAAATCTTGTTACCTTCCTCAATCATTTAAATTCATTACATCCCAATATCCTTTTCACCATGGAAGTTGAATAGAAAGGTTCACTCCCGTTCCTAGATGTATTAGTTAGTCGACAGACTGACGGTACTTCAGAACATTCTATGTATCGAAAAACCACTCACACCGATAGATACCTCAATGGTCTTTCCCACCACCACCCTGCCCAAAAGCAATCTGTAATGAACTCCTTGGTCCACACTTCACAGAGCTGTTAACTTATCTCAACCGCAATCCTTGGAATCAGAATTAAAACATCTTTCATCTGTCTTGTTATCAAATAATTTCTCCCATTACAACATTTAAAAAGCAATAAAGAAATACACTTCGCCTAAAATTTCAAATCAACCTAAGCCACAATCGCCCGCCTGTTTTATCCACTGCCTCTCTTCCATATATTGAAAATATAACAGATCGAATTTCCAAAATCCCTAAAAAACATAATATTTCTTCTCGGTTTTCCACACTTCCAAAACTCTCTCAGTTTTACAAACCTATCAAAGATTCCCTTCCTCCTCTTCACTTAGAAGGTGTTTACAGTATTCCCTGTTCTTGCGGTAAAGTCTACATTGGAGAAACAGGTCTTACAGTAGCTACTCGTGTGAAGAAACATGAGCGCTGTACAAGGCTTCGTGAGACCAGTAGATCTGCATTTGCGGAACACAAGTTTGACAATAATCATCAAATCCTTTTCGAAAATAGCGAAAAATCCTTGAAGCTATAGAAATCCTAATAAAACATCCAAATAATCTGAACCGTGACTCAGGATATTACCTTCCCAACATTTGGAAACCCATGCTCGAAAATTCCCCTTCGCACAAGATCACACAACGGCAGGGTCAGATGCCAGAACGGAGTCAACCACCGGAATAAAGGTAGTGAACTGTGTAGCGTGGAAGGTTTTTTTCCTACAATAAATACCGCTACAGAAACCAGTAGAATCAGTTTCAGTTCAAGCCTCAAGACTGCCCTGAAGATGCCACCTCTAATGGTTGGCGAAACGTCGGCATCAAGTCGTGCTATTGTGACGCGGAATTCATCCGGAAGCCTAGATTTTTCAAGATTAGCTTAGCTATCCGCGGAAGCCTACTATTCAAGATATAATGGATATTCGCGCCGGACAAACCTTGAAACAAAATGATGACATATAGAAAGAACAAGATAATAATTATACATTGAAGATCAAGGAATCATATACAAAGGAAAGGAGGATCGCACTTTCAAGAAACATGCTAGATCGAGATGGATGCAAATCGTTCACGATAGAGGAGCATGGAGGAGGAAAGAGATGTATATGTGCAAAGGTGGACATCCGGGGCTGATTGGATAGGTAGATCCTGGAATGAATCCTATTCAAATAGAACTATTTTTTTCAGAGTTTCGATTGTCCTCATTTAATAGCTATTGATAACGGTGAATACATAGATGAAGAAACTTGGAATATCATGTACGATTTCTTGGACATTTCGATTTGTTTCTTTGTTATAACTGTAAAACGAAACCATCCATTGGGAGTTAATGCGGAAAGAACGAGTAAACATCCCAATTCGAAAATAATCAGTCTTCAAAATATTGATCAATCTTATTATACTACTCTGGTATGTCAAATTTTGAATGTAGAAGCTATTCCAACAGAATTGGAAAGGTGAGTTGAACATATTTTTATATAAAGGTGTTTCTTATTTCAAAATACCAAGTATTATTCTATAATTGGTTAATGAGATCTCATGCTCATAATATATTTAATTTCTTCAATTTCAAAATAATAATTTAGGACACTTAAATACACAAGTTAAATATATGCGTATATTTATGGATGCCGAAAGCACCACTTGCAAGGGGGCTGTTGTTCCTCGAAATAGTACAGTTACTGTTTACACAGTTTTTGATTCGTACGACCAATGGGAATGGCCCAATCATCTACACAGTGGGTTACGCACACAGAAAGGTCCATAATGAATATTTCTACGAAAACTCGCAAATTTTCTCAGGACGATTACAATACTCCCCTTCTACTACGGGACGTACTTTTCCACATTTTTAATTCTTGCAAATCTAAACAGGTTCAAAGTTTTTGAATATTATACTATACTATAATTCGCGAATTTTATCAACTAGGGCAATAATGTGACTATGCTATCTAAAACGTGAGTCGATTATTACTTCGAGATATCTGGTTTGGTAACCAATCGCTAGGCAATTAGATTTATGAATAAACGTTTCTTGAACCGAGGCAAACGGGTGCAACAAGTTTTGCCCATATTGAATAGTTAATACTAGTGATATTTTTTTGTATCTATTATTTTTATGATGTTAGCTTTTATATCTTCGTCATATGAAATAATGAAGCCATTTTGGTCGAGCTACAAGAGGGGGATTATCTAAACTAAAATAAGAATTGGTCCCAGAATAGTGCCATGGGGTACATCATTTTCCAGTTTCTCAGTAGGACTGTAAGCGTTGTCTATTTTAACCTTTAGTTCGCGATGTGTTCGATAATACTTGAATAGATTATTATTAAATAATGCTTCTGACATCTAAGAAAACTGTACATTGTACCCCTTCATCAAGCCTTCCCTAATTTCCTTAATCCGCATATACCTTTTTTAGTACTTTTATTCTCACTGAATCCATATTGGTGCTCAAATATTAATTCATTATTTTCGAGGAATGAAATTAATTTTCTTGTAATTTGGACCTTCTGTTCGGACGGTAATTTGCCATGTTATTACTATTGCTTGATTTGAGAATTGGTGTGCCTGTGGTGGAATTTTCAAACTGAATAGGAAAAATTGTTGTCGATATGACTGAATTTGTAATGTATAAAATGAGAAAAAGTTCAGGAACTTGGATCTACTTGGACATATATCTCCATTATAGAACTTGCTGATGAGCATATAATACGTTGAATAAGAGAAATTTAAGTTCTTTTAAGGAAACGAACCGTGGAAATCCTAGAAGCGCAGAGCGTTTTATAAGCAATATTTTAGAAAATAATGGACTAGTCACAAGAACGATTGGTGTAGATCAAGTTAAGGACTTCAATCTAGTTTTTCCAAACATTTCTCCCTCGGACAGGTACATTTTAAAATATTTCACCCCAGAACTAGTTCAGATATCGGCCATATTTGTTTCAGCTTACCACAGACAATACCTGAACAAAATAAAGTACAAAACAACAACGCAAAGAAGATTTTGGATAGTAATACCGATATCAAAGCCACCGAAGTGAGTAACTATTTCCATTTATTCCATTCAAATGTGGTTTCTTGAAACCTAGTTTAATTTTTATTCCAAGTTATTTGGATATTAATATTATTATATTAGAAATACTGGAACGATTATCAGAATTCATTTGTATAAATCTAGTTTTACATCATTGGTATGTGTTAGGTCCGGATAATGTAAATTTCGAGGTATAAATTACTTTATTTGAAAATGTTCTATTGAATTCATTGATCATTTTGATTTGTGTATCATTCCATCGCGCCTCATTGAGTCACCTTAACTTGAACGATGTTGTTCAAGATCTAGGTCCTTCAGCAAACCCGAACTGTCTTCGGGGATTTTTTGATCATGGAGAAACTAAGCAGGGAAATTAAGGAATTGAAAGAGGAAATTATTCCTCATGGACGAAACATAATGCAGATACCACCAATTAAAGGAAGCGAGTTGGAAACTGGGCTAGAAGCTGTAAAGAGGAAGCCACTCACTTAAAGGAATATATTTAAATACCAATAACCCAGAAGAAGGTCAGAAGAAACTATTCACCAAGAAAAGAGAATAAGAAATTAATACATGAATTTGTTGCGGAAACCAAGCATAACATAGCCCAAAAAGGGCTCTTGGACTACAATTAATAACTGGAGATATACATAAGTGGAAAACCGTCATATATGATCTGTTCATATATACGATCATCATGTCTAAGTTCCCTCAGAAACTATTACTCAAAATAATACAACCAAGAAAACCCAATCCCAGACCACCAGTTCAGATTCAGGCGTAAACAGGCGAGAATAGGTCACTCATATGATGAAAATGCGTTAGAAGAAAACAAAGTACGCTTTGTAGTATTCTTAGATGTAGCTCAAGCGTTTGTTAAGATTTGAGAGATTACATTATAAATTAAAATCTATCTTTCCCAATATACAGATATTTTAAAATCCTACTTATCAGACAAACACTTCTGTATTGAGCAAGAAAATGCCTAATCGGATCTTAAATACATCTAAGCAGGAGTCCCACAAGGACTAGGTCCTGTGCTCTACTTTCTGTATACGTGTGATCTACCAGATTCAGAAGATAACAATATAGTTAATTTTTTCGACGATACTGCTATAATAGCAATGGGCAAAAAATATACAGAAACAGCTAAAAAACATCGATACGCCTTCAATAAATTCCAAAACTGAACCAAGAAATGGAAAATTAAATTAAATGAAGAAACATCATTTCATACTGATTTCACTATAAATAAAAAGGCTTACATTATGCAGAGCTGTTGGATCGATTCGACGCCGATTTGAAGCGAAAAAGCGGCCGCATTTGGCAAACAAAAAAGTGCTCTTCCACCAGGTCAACGCACAGGTCCGCAGTCGCAATGGCAAAATTTCATGAATTGCGCTACGAATTGGTTCGTCATCCACCATATTCTCCAAATTTAGCCCCCTGTGATTTTTATCTACTTCCAATCTTGAAGAAATGGCTCGGCGGATAGAGATTAGGCTCCAACGATGAGGTCATCGCTGAAGAAAACGTCTATTTTGAATGATTGCCGAAATCGTATTATTTGGGAGGGCTACAAGGAGATTATGTTGAGAAATAAAATAAGTTTTGGCCAAATAAATCATTTCTTGCTTAATTTTTCAGGAACTTTTCACCTTGCCCTCGTATAATCGACGACAACCGACGAACAATTTTATCTTTTGTTGCGTAAAAGATCTAGGATAAGAAATGCGATTCTTATTTTGCAATGCACTCCAAATACAAAAATTCGTTTCAGATATTCGACATTTCCTGCACCAAAGATGATTGCAACGATAATAAAAAATTAGTGGTTGTTTGTGTATTGGCGCCACATTTTAACTTTAACGAAGACCCTAAAGGAATATCGAAGGAATTGAAGATATTCAAATCTTACGAATATTTGCCAACTTACGAACAATATCTGTTGAAATGTGCTGCTATTCTTGGGAAAACATTTTCCAGAGATTTACTCTTCTACGTATTTTCTTCGAAATACTATGAGAAATATTCCATGCAAATAGTCTTAGGTAAGATTTCGAACTGAATTTAGGTACATGAAATCAGAAATTCATTTAGTGTCAAATTCAAGTATATCTTACTGCTTGGCCAAAGGAAGCTTCTATTGTCGAACCATACCATATATTTGACTTGGTCAATCCAGCTTCATGCCATTTTGCTCCTATTCCAAGGATTTAACAGATGATCCATGATTTATCTAGATTATTTGCCAGACAGTCAAAAAAGTATTGATTATAACAATGGTCAATCGCCAGAATCTCATCGAGGGCATTCAATTAAAATCGCAGGTCCAAGCTTTCCAGTGTATGAAAAATGGTGCAAAATATTGACCTGCAATATTTCCCCAAATCACTGCCATGTAGAAATTGTTTTGGACGTATCACACCCAACAAGTTACCAAAATATTACTGATTTCTAGCTATACAAACTTTGTTCGAGTTGAGAATATTATCATGCGCAAATAGAACGAAAAATCTCAACAACAATTCTATGCAATCTGAGAGGCGCAAAGATTTAAGAGCTCACATATGTATCAAATGTGATTGTCCCAATCTGGAAGTTACAGGTATATTAACAGAAACTTGTAAAAATTGTTGATCCACATGGTTCTTTTATATTTGTTGAAGCACACAGTCACTTGCCAAAATATACGTTCTGCGGATCTCTTCATTTCCGTTCTAAGGTATACCAAGACGCTATTTACAAACTGTTGACGGATATTGAGAAAATTGAATTCCACATGAAAGCGTTCAAGTACTTGTGTAAGCATGCAAAGAAATGTTCAGCATGCGGGAATGGTCCCCTAAATTTGAAATTATTGTTTACACAGAAGACGATGGAGGTGAGAAATTTATTATAATCTTGTAACAAAATATATCTATATTTGTTGATTTAATTAATGAAGATTTTGAAATGGGAATCTGATAATCTAGTAGTTAAATGCAACCAAAACTCAAGCTTGTATCTTCTCCAAGAAGGAGGATCCCATAATTTCTGATATGATGATGTCTGGTACAACTATTCCTGTGAAGTCTTTACATCTATTCGCAGGATCACCACCAACAACACCTTCTCATAGGATGATCATGTGGAGTCCATTGGTTTTCTATTCCGTGCCAAGAGGTACTTTACATCCTAGCAGCTCCTCATAATCTACAAAGCATGGATTCGACCTGTTCCGGAGTACTGTTCACATGTTTGGAGTTCGACTCCCAAAAATACGCTGAAGCTCTTGGATTCTATCCAGAAGAGAGCTATTCGTTTGATTGATGATGTCACACATCCCTTTTTTATAGATATTTCCATGGTCTGTGATCATCAGAAATCTCGTATGCTATTCCACCACGAGAGATTCCAGGTAGGCGGACAAAACTCAAGCTGTTCACCCAGTCATTGTCAAGCTCGTGACCTGCCGTACAACTACCTATCAATTTTTCTATCAAACTGCATAGTTTTGTCTGGTGAGGTTTTCCCCATACGCCTATAACCTCCAAAGCTTCAAGAAAAATTCGAATGCCTATCTCCTCGCCCTACATTCTACCACTGGCTCACACGATGTTCTGTGAACATTATAGGCTTTCCTCTCGTGGTTTCTTCTCAAAGTGTGGAAAAAAAATGAATATCAGAACTACAATAATATCTGAAACGTCAATAGGTTCGTATTTGGGAAACAACAATCTGGAGCCAACAGAAAAGGGTGAAGAAGGAAATTACATCCTTCTGCTTTATCTTATGCTTATTATCAGGAATCTGGAAGCAGCACAAACTGGTCACAAAAATCCATCAATTGTGTAATTTGACGATTATTTTGCTGTTACCGCATTCCTAAAATGGGCAATGTGGTAGAATTGCTAAGTAGATGCTGACATAAGAAAATAGTAGGGCATCAATACTGTTTTTGCAGATGGTGCTGAATACCTCTAGCTTTTGGACTTGCCTACTAGTTTCCTAATAAACCAATAGTTTTCTTAATGAGAGTATCGTTATCCACTCACTCCCCTAAATGTTGTGAATTAAGTCATGTATCGATGAATTTCAGAAACGAGTTAAGAAAAATAAGACCGAAAAGACCGCACATAGAATAAATGAAGGAGGAGATGCAGCTTTATCGCCAAGGACTAACAAGGCAGAAAATATGTCACCTCGAACAGATATTGAGGAAATTAAATCAATAACCGGTTATTTACCAACTTATCTTAATAGAGGTAGATCGTGTAATTCTTGTTTGATATGAGCATTGACTAGAATTTTTTATTATTGTAGATTATCCAGAATCAACAAACCAAATGTTGGCCTTTCCGTCCTTCTTTCGTTGTAATTTCGCGAACTGCCAATGCGGAAGTACATTAAGTACTACGTACAGAAATTTAGTGGATCATGCCAATGGATCAGGTTATGTGTTTTAGTCCATTTATTTAGTTCTTAGTCAGTTTAAATATTATAAAGTTTTGGTAGAAACACCAACCGAAAATTTACGAAAAGGAATCTAGGTAACACCGAAAACGATATATCTACATATATTACCGGCTAGAGGAATCTTGCTTTTCGTAAAACTGTTTTTTTTTATAGTATCATCTATAGAATAGATCGGCTCCTGAATTGCCGCGAAAAAAAAAACAAGTATACATATTGCGTTAAATTTATCTTCGAAACAACGTTAGTTAATTCAAGAATGGGTAGCAATATAGGGTTCCCCTAGTCGCACGGTGCTAATTTTTTGGCAGAGGACTGGCTTCGTGAATTGGAGCTAAGGGTTAATAAGATAAATTTGAAGATAGACCTCTGTAACATCCGAGCTCTTAGCAAAAACATAAACGCTGTACATTACCACCTGCAGACAGACAAACCAGACATACTGGCCTTAACTGAGACGCAGGTCAATCCATCCACCAAAACGACCTATATGCTCTGCCCCCGGCTATGAGTTCCACACTCGTTTCAGATTTAAAGGAGGTATCTGTCTCTATTCTACAAATGATCTCTCAAGCCGCCGAGAGGAGAATCTAAAACCATAAGAATTCGATGTAATGTGGATCAAGTTTGATAATAACAAACAGACAAAATTTCTCGGTTGTCCTTATTTATCACCAAATGAACCAGCTCATGGTGACCTATTTGAATTTCTTTCTCTGAAACTTGACCTCATTCAGCAGAACTATCCGGCAGCTGAAATTATTATCATGGGTGATTTCAACGTTCACAACTCTGAGGCCTTCGCCATTACCTACGGTCTCGAGCAGTTAATTAATGAACCAACACGGATCCGTGATAATAACAATCATTATGCCATTTTGCTGGAATGCAAATTCAACTTTGGATTCACAAGGGAAGGACCCTCCTAATATTGCTGTCATCGATAGCCATATGCCTGAAATTGCATTCATTTAGGTGCATTCTGCTTCATCTCAATACCAAAAAGTCTATTGGAACAAACGGCATTTCACCTGTCGTTCTCATGGAATATGCGCCTGAATTTACACCAGTTTCTGCAGGTTGTTTATCTTTTCATACAAACTTGGTATTTCCTTCCACCTGGAAGACAGCTAGAGTGCAACCAAGTTCAAAAAAAGGAAAGAAGATCTTTCCTAATAATTATAGACCCATTGCACTATTATCTGTTATTTTTAAAGTGATGGAGAAAGCAATCAACATCGAGCTTATCAAATACCTAGAGAGCTACAAAATTGTAAATAACCGGCAATATGGCTTTCGTCAGCAGAGATCAACAAGAGACCTGCTTGCAGAAATCTATTGATAAATATGGGTAATCTCTAGCTGTATTATTGGATATCTCTAAAGCATTTGACCGAGGCTGGCATCAAAGTCTCCTTGAGAAACTTCCGTCGTATTGTTTGCTGCCTCAACTTTGTCGCTTACTATCGAGTTTTCTCTCAGATAGATCACTCCATGTGGTGGTTGACGTAGTATCCTTCGATACAATGGGATATCTATCAACGCTGGTACTCAACAGGGATCTGTCTTGGCACCAATTTTGTTTCTGCTCCATATCAACGATCTGCTGGAAGTGACCACCAGTCCCGTCCACACCCGTCCACAGATTTGCAGATGATGGTACACTTCATACCGCTTTCTCATCTAGAGCCCCTATACCATCCAATGAAGCCAGAGGAGCTAGGCAGGGACAGGCTGACGCAATTAATGGAGATCTGGCAAAGATTTTGAAGTGGGGATCTGATAATCTAATAAAGTTTGATGCAACCAAAACTCAAACTTGCGTCTTCTCCAGGAAGGCGGATTCCACATTCCCTAATATGATGATGTCAGGTACAAGTCTTCCATAACAATGCTCGGGATCACCACCAACATCACCCTCTCATGGGACGATTATGTGAGTTCCATTGCGAAAACCGCTTCACAAAAACTTCAGTATCTCATAATCTACAAAGCACAGATTCGACCTGTCCTGGAGTACTATTCACATATTTGGAGTTCGGCTCCCAAACATACGCTGCAGCTCTTGGATTCTATTCAGAAGAGAGCTATTCGTTATTCACTTACGAGTTCATTGACCTCTCTAGAACATCGTAGAAAGTTGGGAAATTTCTCCCTTTTCTATAGATATTCCCATGGTCGTTGTTCATCAGAAATCTCGTCTGTTGTCCCACCACGAGTGGTTCCAGATAGGCGGACTAGACGAGCTCAAACTAGTCACCACTTCAGTGTCAAACTCGAGACCTGCCGAACTTCGTCCTACCAGACCATTTTTTTTATCAAACAGCGAAGTTGTGGAAATCTTTACCTGGTGAGGGCTTTCCTATGCCTATAACCTCCAAACCTTCAAGAAAAATACGAATACTCTACTCCACTGCTGGCTCACACGATGTTTTTCGAACATTAAAAAAAAACTCAGAGTCTCTGGGGGTACTGAAAGGCTTCTAGTGATAGAACCATTAGGGGATCTGATGCAGTTGATAACAATAATAGTTAATGCACGAACCTATATTCTACTGATATATGTCGTAACAAGAGAACCGTGAATAATTCTCAAATACCTTGTTATTTTCAGGTCAGTATCTGAAGATGCTGGAGAACATTATTAATTATGCCGTCACCTCATTCGAATACAATCATTACTCAGACAGTTTCAATTTGTTAAGAGACGCTATCAGATTTCTACAGGTACGTTTTGTGTAGGTATACAGGTTGGAAAGTTCAAATTAGTAGTTGGGTATTGCGAGTGTTGGAATAGCGTATCCGTTTAGACGAGGATAAAGCGTAACAGCGTCAGCGATCGCCTCTAGAGGGAGATCGCAGTCTTGAACTTTAGTAGTTGTTTCAGTAACTGTGAACGTGTAAGCGAAAGCATGAGTTCACATCGCATCCTTTCTACCAGGAAATAAATTGAGTAAATTACATCAGCAGGAGAGAATGCAATTATTCTATTGCTTTTATCTTTTCTTAGCGAAAAAGAGCGAAACTATTACTTATAGTTCTAAATAATAATATTAAATCAAACTACAACTACAAATGTTCCAAATTAAATCTCAAAGTATTTTCAATATTTATACACAGGTCAGGAAAATTATCGGCCCTAGATTCTTGAAAACTAAAAATTTCTGAGGAGAAGAATGCTGAAATTATGTTCCAATGCCACCGCTATGTATCCAGAATTCTGATACTCGATGTTCCTTCAAATTTGCCGCATTTAACTTTATGGTATTTCCAAAATAAAGTCAATACAAACTTTATGCCTACTTATAGCAGTGACATTTTGTTTACTGTTAATTTATTATCTCAATTCATAATGAATTTTCATTTAGATGCAATTCATCATTGCAATATATTCCATTTAGTATTTTAAAACAGGTATTGATATACCTTTGATAGAAAAAAATTATGATAGAAAATTCAATGCGAAAAATGGGAATTTCCATTCAAATTTGTATTCTTAGCTTTCGTTCTTTCGATCTCTTCTTTATTTTGTTGAAAAAATGATAAGAATAATACAATCCCTGTTATATTTACAGAGACTAAATTGACCTGGCGCTAACACCTCGAACATCGAGTGAAGAAGGTCTCTGCATCCTGTTGGGCGTGCAGAAGAGCTTTCAGCAGCACATGTACAGACAAAGATTCTTTATTGATTCTATACCACTGTGATCAGGTGTATGGTCACTTATGCTGCGGTAGTGTGTTGTCGGGTACAAGGACTGTTATGTCCCAGCGCCTCCTGGATCGACTGCAGCGGCTTGCATACGTGGGTATATTGAGCGATATGAGGTCGGCTCCAAAGAGGGCCCTTGAAGCTCTCGCAGGATTACCACCTCTACACTTATATCTAAAAACTGAGGCCATGAAAACGGCGTATAGGTTAAAGGGCCTAGGTCACTGGACCAAAATACAGTACTCTCGTGGACACTCAGAGAAATGAAGCAAGATAGCATGATCCCAGCTATATGGTTCACTTCTCCCAAAATCCTCATCCCGTATAGAGGAGATTGGAGTAACGAAACTCTCCCCCTACTGCCGCTAGGTGGGCTTATGGCTCCGTGCTCCCAGAACTTATGGAAGCCAGCGTTGGCAATATTCTGGGTTTCTGGCCGGCCACAAACCTGCTAGAATAGAATAGGCTTCTGACCACCCCCTCCCCTCAAATGATGATGATGATGGTATATTCACAGTTCACATTTTATCTCGGTTACCGGCAATTTCAGGAAAACATAATAAGTGGATATGTATACAGTGGAAAACGACTATGCTAAATCGTATATTTATTTAATAATTCTTAACATTGACTGAAATAAAAATGTCAAACTGATTCCAGATCAATCTTTCGTATTTACATTTGGCAAGGGAGAAATAGTTATTAATCCAGATCTGAATACACATCGAATCTCTATATTGGTTCCTATACTATACTATACACTAATTTCTAAAATCTAGCTAAGCCCGTGAAGCACTTTCAATGAATAAGTCTATTGTACAGTGCACAATGGTCTTGAGGTATATCATCTATGCATTTGAAAAACAATTAATTAAAAGAATCAATTAATTGGAATATTTATTAATGAGATAACGTAACGAATTATAAAATAGAATAATTATCCAATGCACAGTAACGCCCATAAATGCTTAAATTTCAGCTGTTGTTGATTTGGTAGGAGTTGTCAATAAATATTCACCAAATTATTTATGGAAATTTCTACCTACTATTCTAATAAATATTGTACTGAACCGATTTATCATAATTAATTAAGTTAACATAAACTAACTTCATGAATTCATTAAAACTGTTAATGTAGGTATTTGAAATACAAATACATTGCAAATATGTATTTGAAATTAAAATTACAAAATACAAATATATTTCAAAAACATTTTATTGAGTTACTGCGAAGCCCTGCTTCACGCACTGGCGAACTCCCGGAATGTGCCAATGTCTACCATTGTAGGCGTTGACCGTATTTCATCTCCTTTGCTCTCATGAAAATAGGATACACATGTGTCTATATTCTAACACTAGCATACTCTTGTATCTAATGGTTTCCAGTTTCTAACTTGTATGCCCACTTAGTATATAACACAATTAGACCACTGACTGTTTCTCTTTCAATTCAAACCCGAAAAATAAGGGTTCCGTTCCTTTTTAGATCTCTTCGCACAATCTGAACATACCACAATGGGAGATATCCCTAATTGAGGGAAAATGCTTTGCTTTATTAGGAGACTCGCATTTGAAACTTGGCGAAATAAACGAGGGTTATAAGAACTATCACGTAGCAATGATGAAATTTGGTAAGTAATTATACCATCGAATCCACTGGAGTGGAAAAGGCGATTTACTCTTCCTGTTCCTCATTTCATAGATTAGACTTATATATTTTCAGGATCGAAATTTCCAACGAGTCATTTGACGGTATTCCTGAAATTGTACACACTGAAATTCAGACAAACCCTTGGATTGTATGCATCTCCAGAGTTATTTCATAAACACCATGATACAAAAGGAGCATATCATTGCGATAGTGTTTCTCAATGTTTAACTGGACTTTACAATGTTTATAAGGTGAGTGGAATCATGATTGAGAAAGGAGACAAGTGCCCACATGATGTGATGGAAGTCTGTTTCGTTCTTTGATTCTAGATCAGAAACATGTGGAAGGAGGCGGAACTGGCTGCTATTTGGGCATTAAGCAAAGCTTTGGAGAATCAAATGAACTTCGTGGGAATATGCGAGTGTTTGGCAAACATGTTGTACATTTGTCAGCGACAAAAGAAGCAACTGTTATTCACTACTTTGGAAGCGTACGCCATCCGTTTGTGCCAAAAAAAGAAAGTGGAATATATCGAACGGAGAGACCTTGTAGCTGTGATCGTGTTATACCAGACAATTTTTTCGTCAAGGTAATATTACAAAATAAAGATTTATACAGCCCCGGACTGCCTCGTCTCCAGGGACTGAGGGCCCTGGTTAATTATGACTGGGATCCTACAATTAAATCTCAGGATAGCCTAAAAATAATTTTATTTCAGTCAGTTACAAGAACCACAAAAAATTTGCTTTTTTCAAATAGAATGCCATGTACATTATTTCTTATTCGGAAAGTCGTTTAAATTTGCTACTTCTCTATGTAGTGTTCGTAAATATATTTTCAATAATTATTGTTGACTTATGAGTAAAGCTCAGATTATAGGCAAATTGCCTTTTTTTGCCTATTCTAGATTTTTTTCCACATTTTGCCATTTTTCGTAAATTCTGCCTTTTTGTGGCCTTTTAAATTTGATGCTACCTACCCATGATATTATTCATATTTCTATTACTAAGCCTTTCTGTAATAAAATTTTGGTACTATAAAAAAATATTAATGGTTTGTTTATTAATGGTAAGTAAAGAACACACATTTTAAAAAGTTTTAAACGATTCGTGAGTTTGTTTAGAAAGATGAGCTCTAAGTTGAATGTATGGATCCGACCATATCCGTAACTTTATCTAGAAGGAGATGGCGCATTTCGTAAATCGTGCGGCAAATCGATTAAGTTTTCTTAAAGGCTCTGTTGTGGGTGCAGATATATAAAAAAAGATTTCCCGATGTCCCTTTGCCACCTAAACCAGTAATTACAAGGTGGGGAACGTGGCTCGAAGCAGTTTTTTTTACTTTGAACACTGCAATGAAATAGAATTAGTAATGTCAGAATTTGATCATGATATTTCTGAAACAATTCGAGAAAAAAAATATTAAAAAATCCGAAATTGAAACAGCAACTTGCATATATCAATGGCAATTATAAATTAATGGTTAGCACAATTATCTTATTAGAAAAACAAGAGTTTATTTACGTAAGTCAGTTAAATTAATAGTTAATTTAAAGTCAAAAATTAAATCAGCACCTGGAAGTAATGGTCAATTAATTTCTAAAAAAATTAAATATGTTTTTGACAATAATGAAGGTATCTCGTTTTTATCTGATGTTGCTAAAATTTTGAATAGGACGTTTTCCGAAGAATTATAAATTGAGCCTGATTTATTATTTGCTCTTAAATATGCTCCGATTACATCTGTCGATGTAGAATGTTCATTTTCAATGTACAAATTAATTTTGAGTGATAGAAGACAGAATTTTAAAACAGAAAATATAGATAAGAACTTAGTTGTATCTATTAATGATAAAATTTTAAGTGGTTACAATGTTTTATTATTAATTAACAATTATTTAGCTATTATGTTGTATAATAAATAATAACTTATTATTAATAATTAATTAATTATGGTGAAGGTATTTTGCCTATATTGTCTATATATGTTAAGATTTCAGTCTTTATCAATAAAAATCTTTGCCTATGTAAAGCGCCTTTTTCTTCCTTTCATAAATCCGAGCTTTACTTATGAGTGTATAATTGCAAAAAATAATAATACGCAACAATTCCTTCATTTTTCGAGTCGGCTATGAAAACAATTATGTTAAAAGAGTTACTGACCTTTAACTTGACGTTTCTTTAGTATCGTTTAGTTTTGAAGAGGAAATTCAATTTTTCGAGTACAGAGGTGGATGGAAACAGCTATTCACATTCAGAGCCTATGAATTTATTTATTTTACATGGATTATGCGATAAAATAATTAGTTACACTTGGTTTAATGAAATGTATTCAAATTTAACACAATTAATGGTGGACATTTTCTTTCGTTTATCGTTATAAAGTTCAAACTCCACTGTTTGGCTTTGCTAATTTGCAAACCTTGTGCTTGTTTGGCATTTTTACAAACCGGCCCTATTTTGAATCGGCCCGATGGCCTAGACTTACATCATCACTTCTTTTACCCATAAATTGGACTTCAGTTTCAACTTAAATTTCAGATTCTTGCACTCTAAATTCGAGGATGCTTTATACTTAGGCCATACGATTCTTAGAATTTCACGATATGTGGGCGCTGCAGATGTGTCTGCGATCATCTCGTCAATTTTCACTCTACTTATATATACGAAGAGCATAATGGAAGCTATTTCACTTTTGCATGACTTGGAATTTTATTCAAATGAGAATGAAAACGTTGAAGGTGAGGCACTTTTGTTTTCGCAATGTAGTGTTAAAAATTTAAATTTTACCAGATCATACTCAACTCTCCTAATCACCGTAGGTTCTTTCATAAAACTACCAATCTGATATTATTTATTGTAGGTCAAATAAGATTCTGCAGTGCGTCTTTGACTCTCCAATTGGAAACTGGATTTGCAACAGTTACACAATGCCAATGCCTGAAACGCTTACACGAGCGAGGAATTGACCTAAAAATGCTTGAACGTAATATCTGGCTTCAGAAATTTATAAATATAATGTGGCTCTGGTAAATGTTCTGAGTGTGTTTATCACTTTACATACTTGTCATATTCGAGATGCCTTATACAAGCCGATATCAGTCTAGCATTACCTTTTGTTAGATATTAAATACGGTCGACCAGATACTGCAATGCAATATACAGCATGTCCAAAAAGTGCTGGGAAATAAAACTACCACTCATTGTAGAGGTCAAAATAAGTCTATTGACCGTTTGTTCGTGAGGAGAGTTCAAAATTCTCTTGAAAAATTACATTTTTCTGCGCTATTCACAAATGCGTGGAAAAATTTTGGTGAAATTTTGCAAGAGTGCTTTGTAGAAAGCTACCCTACTCTCAGTAATCAAATAAATTCAAAGGACATTGTAGAAGGGTTAAACCACCCTCACGGCTCTGATGTTTTTAAAATAATTTTATCAGGGGTCGTGATATGGTTCTACAATTTTTTCAACAGAAAGGCTTATTCATTATCTTCATTTGTTTATCTCTTGTGAAAATACTGTATTTCGCATAGTTTAGAAGGAAAAAATGTTTTCTAAACACTGATAACTGATATTCTTAGAACAAGTTTAATGAAATTGTAGTACAAAATTTAGTTGGCCGTGGACAAAGTCATGATTTTGACAAGAAACAAATTGAGTTTCGATGTTTCGATAATTTGAATTTAGTTGCTTTTGTATTGTTTTTTCCCCAATTACTGTTATTACTTAATTACTATTGCTGTTATGGCTGCTTTTAATTGGCAGTATTAAATATGGATTTCCCTTTTATTGACCAGGTCGATACGCTTTTAGTTCTTGAATTTTGTCAAGGTAACTGCCTCGAAAGTGCCCGCGTCTATCAAGAGAGGTATCCAAATCGGAGAATTCCAAGTCACAAAACTTTTGCCCGAATTGAAAGACGTTTTCTAGAAACAGGGAGGTTGAAGCCAGCCAGAATCAACGCTGGAAGACCTCGACAAGCCCGAACACCCATTGTGGAAGATGGTGTTCTTCAAATGATTGATAACATTCCTGAGACCAGTACCAGAACATTGCAACGAGAGATTGGGATTCCAAAAAGCACTGCATGTCGACTTTTGAGCGAACAATTAACTCGTCCATTCCACATCCAGGCAGTGCAAGAATTATTGCCACTTGACCACGGATCACGTTTAAATTTTGCACAAATTATTCGGGAGCACAGAGTAGTCGACAAGAGATTTCACACTAATATCTAGTTTACTGATGAGTCTTGTTTTACACATCGTGGCATGACGAACCTACACAATGAGCATATTTATGCAGATGAAAATCCACATGCTATTAAAGGTAGACATTATCAACGAGAATTTAAAATTAATGTCTGGGTCGGAATTATTGGCAATTTTATGGTTGGACCGTTCCGATTGCCTGATCGTCTGGATGGCGCTAGTTACCTTATTCCTTCAAGAAACTTTGCCAGAATTATTAGAAGTCTTGCCCCTTAATTTGCGTCGAAACGTGTTCATCATGCACGACGGTGCACCACCTCACTTTGCACGTGCCGTAAGAGAATATCTTGATGAACAATTTGCTGGTAGAGGACAAGAAGCACCTATTCAATGGCCTCCACGGTCTCCAGACTTGAATGCTTGCGACTTCTTCATCTGGGGAGCGTTGAAAACACAAGTATACAAAGTTTAAAGTGATAATAACGACCAACTGTGGAACAGAATTCAAAATGCTGTTCACGCAATACGAGAAAAGGACGTTGTGTTAAGGAGGGTGCATTTCAATTTTTTACGCCGAATTGATCTTTGCATTAATGAAGGTAGATGTCACATTGAACACGTGTTATAAAAACAATTACTACAATTTTATTATTAAACTTGTTCTAAGAATATCAGTTATCAGTGTTTGAGAAAACATTTTTTCACAAGAGATAAAAAATGAAGATAATGAATAAGCCTTTCTGTTGAAAAAATCTTAGAACCGTATTACCACCCCTAATAAAACTATAAAAAATATCAGAGGGGTGAAGGTGGTTTTACCCTTCTACAATTTCCTTTGAATTTCTTTGGTTACTGAAAGTAGGGTAACTTTCTATAATGCACTTTTGCAAAATTTCATAAAATATTTTCCACGAATTAGTGAATAGCGCACGGTACTTTTTTTTACTATATAAATTGGATTCAATCGACTTATTTTGACCTCTACAATAAGTGGTAGTTTTATTTCTAAGCAATTTTGAGACACCCTGTAATAATATCCATTTGTAGGTACCTAAGAAATGATCAACTGCACGAAGCTTCCACTTTGTACGGTCAAATTTTTCAATACTTAGACGTACATATAGATTATTCAGTCGATTATTTTACCAATCTACTATACGTTTATGAAGGTCTACTATTGACTTTGGTGAAAACAATTAACCACTATGGAGAATCTCCAAATGAATTGGAACAAGCAGTCTTGAAGATATGTAGAAAAATTGAGGCATTGAGTCAGTTTGCCGAAGTCCTTCTACCAAGGTAAATTGTTTTATTCTTTAGGGCAAAAGTGTACAGTTCGATTGTATTCGAGAATGAGGTAGATAGCTGTAAACGTGGTTGCGCTATTATTCTGTGAATTGCAATCAAGAAAGATTCCAACTGGAAAGATCATCATGGTTATTCTCACCTCGCAGCTTAATACGAACAACCATCTGACACTGAGGAACAAAATTCTACTCCTATGAAACTGAAATTGAACCAGTTTGATGAACTGGTTTCTTATCTGGGTTGAACTAGTTCCACCATATAGTTGGAAAGTAAAATAGGACTGAGAAAAATGTCTTACGCGCCTTGCTTTGCGCTGAACAATACTAAACAAGGACTTAGCATTAGCAAAAATAGACCAACTTGTATTAGATGTAAGAAAAAGTTTCCATTAATAATACAAACCAACACCTCAACGAACAGTTGAACAATGTAGCTGAAGCACAATAATAACAAAATAATAACAACCTTGTGAACTATACCATTCGAAAGAAGACAACTAAAGAATAACTATCAGCTAAGTCATATGGAACAGAAAACGAAGTAAAACCTTTCTTTTGCCTTTGTATATGACAACAACAAATGACTGACGAAAGAACATGTGAATTTGAATATCTCGTTTTCTGGTATTGTAGTAGGGGTTAAGCTGTGTCAGTTACGATGGGAGATTCGGTTTTTCATATGATTGTTGAACATTTTGGGAGAAAGGCTTTGGCTATCGGCTTTTTTTTTGTTTGCGGGGGTGAAGAACAAACAACGTTTATGGGGAGGTTATAAGCCTTTGGGTCTCAAGGTCTACTGTAAACTCATCATTCCAGGGAACTCACTAAAAACTTCACCCCCTTTGTAGGCTTGTCTAGCTATTGCTTCAGGTGATACTTAGGCCTGCTGGCCCATTGTATCTCGTTTTTGTTTTGTTTCTTTACGGTATCCACTCGAGTATTTTTGTACCTTGTACGAGGTTGTACAAGTCCTTTACTGGGTGGGAACGGTACAATTCTGGTTCGCTGTTAGGTTTTCTAAAAATTGACTGTCTTTTGTGATCCAGTGCCTCGCATTTACACAGTAAAGTGTGTGTCGCAGTTTCTGTATCCTTACCGCAAAGTCTGCATGTCAGGTCGCCATTGTACAGTCCCATTTTGATTTTGTTTAGGTGCCCTTTTACTGGCGCATGGCCAGTCATGAGCCCTGTTACGACTTTTATTTTTCCCCTTTTTAGTGCTAATGGGTCTGTCGTTCTTGTCGTTCTTTTGTTACAGGGGGCTTTGATGTATTTCTTCCCATGTTCTTTTCCTGGGATTTTTTCCCAGTATTATTTGTGGTTTTCCATGATCCAGTCTTCTACAGACCTCCGTGCTGTTCGTTTTGGTACCCCCGTGGTCTGTTCTGGATCTGGAGCGTTCTCCGACCCTCTTATTGCAAGTTCGTCCGCTTTTTCGTTGCCTGTCGTTCCCTGATGTCCCGGCACCCAGATCAGCTCAACGCGGTTTCGATCTGCCAGTATTTCAAGTTCTTCGTTGTATTTCCATACCAGACAGGATGTCACTCCCTGACTTCTCATTGCCTTAAGAGCAGCCTGACTGTCTGTCAATATGTGGATCTGCTCATCTTCGATGGCCCTCCGATTGTTTTTCTTCACGCATGGGAAGATTGCATATACCTCTGCTAGGAAGACAGAGGTGTGTTTACCCAATGAATAGCTGAAGCCAGTCTTCGGGTTTCTTGAGTATACTCCTGCACCTGAACCTTTTTCAGTCTTAGACCCGTCTGTATACCTGATCTTTCCCTATAGAATGTCGCCTAGGTTTGTATGTTACCATTCATTCCTTTCTGGTATTGATACTCTGAATGTGTTGCTGAAAGAGCCGATGCTCTGGCTATCGGCTTAGTCCTCATATTGAATTATACGACTTGAAAGCAGTACGTAATTAATCGGTAGATTTACAGGAATAGTGAAGTGAAGTTTTAGGTATTAAAAGGGTTTTTCTGGGATGATCTGATTTATTAAGATTGATGCTGCCAACTAAATGTAGAATTTCTCTAGGTGATATAGATTGCCCATAATCAATAAAATACTACCAACATTCTATTAATTTAGATGCAGAAAAGCTTTTTCTTCAGATTACATACATTTGATAGCTTCATGTGAAAAAATCATTTTTCAGGTTTTACCATCTTAGAGCATATTACGAAATGATAAATAATGAAGAAAATAGGGCAATATTCTATTTAAACAAAGCTTCTCAATGTGCACAAGCGTGTGGTAATGAACTGGAACTGGGTTGGATAGAGTATTCAAGAAAAGTAAGATTTCTACTCTTGTCATATTCAGGTGTTTATTTTTAGTTGAAATTGCCATTTATTTTTAGTGTTGGTTCAAAACTTTACCCATAATCAATGCGGAAGCGTGGCAAGAGCATTGTCGAGCAACAAATAATGAAAATTTTGCTAGCACTGCATTTGATGGAAGTATTATCTACTATACGTTACCCAGATCCATGTATTAGAAATACAAATAAAATATTCCTGAAGGTACATTCGTTTTAATCTGATAATGGATGAATTTGAATAATTTTGCTAAGAAAGTGCAGTATCACTACTAATCACACTTCTTTAACAGTTCTCTTGTTCTTGGTTCATGAGTTTCATTCCAATAATTTGGCAGTTTCTCAACTATTTCTATGAAGTCTTCCTTAACACCACCAACACCCTCTGATGGGAGGTACATTGCGAAAACCGATTCACAAAAACTGGGTTTTCTATTCCGTGCCAAGAGCTACTTTACATCGCAGCAGCTCCTCATAATCTACAAAGCACAGATTCGACCTGTCATGGAGTGCTGTCCACACGTTTGGAGTTCGGCTTCCAAAATTACGCTGAAGCTATTGTATTCTATTCAGAAGAAAGCTATTCGTTTGATTGATGATGTCACACTTACGAGTTCATTGACCTCTCTACAACATCGTAGGAAGGTGGGAGATCTCTCCTATTTTTTCAATCATAAATCTCGTCTGTTGTTCTATCACGAGAGATCCCAGATAGGTGGACTAGAGTAGCTCAAATTAGTCACCTCTTCACTGTCAAACTCGAGACCTGCCAAACTTTTTCCTAGCAGATTTCATTTTTTTATCGAACAGCGAAGTTGTGGAGTCGAATACTCTACCTAGTGAGATCTTTCCCTATGCTTATAACCTTCAAAACCTTCAAGAAAAATATGGATGTCTCCGAACGTTATAGGTTCCCCTCTCGTGTAGTCAAAGTATATTAGAAAAACACGTCGTTGGCGCCGAATTTGGCCAAATGCTTTGGAAATATTCAATACTACAGCTAGACATTCATAATGTATGATTTGACTGATTTCACACCTACGCCACTGCCCTCTTGATTTGATCAGAATTATGAATACTTTTCAAATAATTGACACGAAGTTCAATGCATAATTTCGTTGATAATGCTAATTGTGTCTATTCTCAATGAAATCCTATTTCCTGGCATATACAAGGTGTTACAGGGTACGAGGAATCTCCTATTTAAGATTTTTCTTCAACGGTAGCTACGGAAATTTTAAATTATTGTCTTCATCATCATCATCACTTGAGGGGAGGGGGCTTAGTCCCCAAATGCACTTAGGCCACTTAGTTGGGCCCATTGTGCGCCCCATGGTCAGAAGCCTATTCTATTCTAGCAGGTTTGTGGCCCGCCAGAAACACAGAATATTGCCAGTGCTGGCTTCCATAAGTTCTTCTAGGAGCAGTTTTGATTCCCAAGTGCCGGTGCCTGAGGGATGCAATGCTGGGCATTCCCACAGGATGTGAGAGGCAGTTTCTTCCGCCTCTCTGCATTTCCCACATATTGGGTCATCTGTGATGCCCATAGGGTGGAGGTTTGTTAAGACGATAGTCACCGGTTAGGATTCCAGTCATCTCTCTGATGTCCCTTCTGTTCAGAGAAAGGAGTTTCTCTGAGAGCCTAGACACAGGCTCTTTGATGAAGAGCTTGGCCTGCCTCATGCGTGGTGATTCTCGTCACAGTTCAGACCACTCTTTATTCAGTTGGCCCAGAAGGGCGAGACCCCCCCCCCCCAAGCAATTTGATAAAAAGACCATTGGCTCCGGACCGACGGAGGCGCTAGACGACCTCGCCTGGCCAGGGAGTCGGTCATTTCGTTTCCTACAACTCTACTGTGTCCAGGGACCCAGATGAGTGGAGCTTTATTTCTCCTGGCTAGTTCAGCCAGTGTATCTCTGCATTCTTTGACAAGTTTTGATGTGACTGGGTGATTTGAGAGCTCCCAGAGCTGACCGGCTATCTTTGCAAATGTATATGCGCCTATTTACTTAGTTTATTATCAGGTTTTCCATGGCACAAGACAATATTGCGTAGACCTCCGCCCGAAAAGCCGTGCAATAAGCGCCTAGAGTCACTGAGATAGTGATCTTTGACCTTTTTAGGTACACTCTCACCCCAGAAGCCTGACCTACCTTGGACCCATCTGTGAACCATACGAGTCCGCCTGGTAGCAGTAAGGTGAGAGTTTCGCTACTCCAATCTCCTCTATCCGCGATGAGGATTTTGGGAGAAGTGAGACATATAGCTGGGATCATGCAATCTTGTTTCCTTTCTAGTATGGGGCATTTAGAGATTGCCTCACTTACTTATTGTGCTTACAAAGTGTCGCTATACAGGATGGGGCACCACTTATATATTTTTTTAATTCAAACCTAATTTTAGCATCATTGGAAAGCCCTTTTTAGGCTGTCCAAACTGGGTTCAATGTTTATAGGCGAATTGTGAACCGTTTAAATTTTATGGTGAAGAAAAGAGTGAAAAACCGCCATATCACGACTATACTGTTGAAATTAAATGGTGTGTTTCTCCATGTCCTGAATTTTCATTCGAGTGCTCATTAATCAATCACTACGAATTACCGTAAATAGGATGTATGACACCCACATTTTTCAAATGGTTACAACTTTCTCATTTGTAATAATTAATGCCTTCACTTCCTTTGAAATAGTTGTTTATAAAATCGTTCAGATTAGTAAAGGATGTTCAAACAAGATCTTCCATTTTAAATCATTTGAAAAACAAAGATTTTTGTTCAGATCAAAAGAACACTAGCACTTCGGCTATTATTGCAGATGGTCGTAAATTTAAGGAAATTTTTCGTCATTTTCATTTGGTTGACAAATAATAAAAAATTCGTTCACACGGCACGTTTAGCGAAAATTATTGACTACTGGACAAAGAAGTTGCAGCCTTTACCAAATAATAATTGTTGTATTCACTATTTTGCCTCCCTCACATATACAGCTATCAGGAATACATGCCTTCCACAACATTCTCACAAAAAAGTCCTAAATAATCACTGATAAATGTCACCAGCTTAGACTATACCGCATTCGCTGCGTTCACGTAGAACATTATTGATACCTATAGTGCGCCAGTGCGACAAAGGACATCGTGTCAGGAAATTAGCAGTCGTATTGTAACATGATTTCAGCAAACATAGTTGTTAAAATTGTGGTTTTTTTCTTTTTAAGATAGCTTCATCTGATAAAATAGCAGTTGGATCAAGTTTCCGTCAGACCAAATTTGTCAAACCCGCATTATTTCTATCTGAATGAAACTGATTACGAACGAAAAATTAAAATAGACAAGAATTTTAATGAACGAATATGTAATGAATATGGAACGTATAGTGATAATCAACCTTTAGGTTCACCTAATGAAGGTCATGTGAATAGACATTTATTCAGTATCATAAGAATGATCTCCTGGAACCTATCATGGTTTATTGCATTATCCTTGCCATTTACAAAATGTGATTTTAATAGTGAAAGAATTAAGTTAATTAGTTTGGACAGTTCTTCGGAAATCGGCGCTTCAACAGTACTAGACACAAAAGAAAAAATCGCAAACAAAATATTCATCGAATATAAATATGATGAACTGGAAGAAGCTTACAAGGATCCGGAAAAGTTCTATGCTGGACAACATTTTTTCAACGCGAAAGAAAATATTGAGACTTCAAAGATATTCAAAATCATAAAGTTGATACCAAAAGGAGCATCATTGCATACGCATTTCCAAACATTTGGTTCTAGTGATATTCTATTCAATTTAACATTCACATTCAGCGCTTATTTACATTGCTGTGTAGTTGATGAACGTTTAAGAATGAAGTTCTTCAGAAAAATAAACGATACATCGTGCAACTGGAAGCCGATAACAACCATCAGGAGAGAAGATAAGAATTTCAACAATTTTCTAAAATCTCAGATAACTTTAATCAGAGAAAAACCTTGGGAAGTTTACCCAAATTCGAATAAAATTTGGAAGGAGTTCGATAATATTCTAATAACTCTCAAAGGTTTTATTACCTACAAGCCTGTTTTTGAAAAATATATATACATGGCATTACAAGAGAATTACCACGATAATGTTATGTATATGGAAGTTAGAGGCAAACTTTCGAATATATATGATTTAGATGAAAAATATGCCAGTACGAAAACATGTCAGTTCTTCCTGGATACCGTTGAATTATTTAAGAGAGATCATCCTGAGTTTATTGGAGTTAAGGTGATTTACGCTTTAAGTAGAGTAAATAACAAAGAAGAATTGGAAAATCATATTGAAAAACTCCTAGTGTTACAGAAGAAATTCCCAAATCTTTTTATAGGATTTGATATAGTAGGACAAGAAGACGTAGGTGCTACTCTTCATGATTTCTCTCCAGTTTTGTTACGTTTTGCAGGTAGGAATATTTCACATTTCATTCTTCATTCTCCTTAGACAAAACACCAGTGGCGGCTCCTCGAAGGAGGCTAAGGAGGCTCAGCCTCCTCACCAGTTTATCTTAATGATCATTCTCCATTTTATTTCCTGTTTCTCTGATAATTCTTTAAATGTTACAATTAATTCCCCGTTCTCAGTAGTTATTTTCCATCTGGCAACAGTGCCCAGAGGCTAGATTCTCTATATATCTCAAACGCTGGTTTTTCCAACCAGTCCAATTGCTCTACACCGAGTAAAACACTAGAATTGCAACGTTCTATGTAGGCTAGCCTCTCGTTCGCCGTCTTTCAGTCGTATGAAATACGAGACTTGCTGGGACACGTGCTGTGTCAGTGCTTCTTATGAGTCATGCCAGGCGACGCGAAGTAAGGTTAGATTAAAATGTCTGTTCGGTAAATTATTATTTATTTATTTAGTGGATTAACATATGACAAAAGTGTTTTTTTTAAAACAAACGGCCTTTGCCGGATTTGAACGGATTAGTAATGACAGGTAAGTTTCAAAATCGATCATTTAATACAGATAATTATAAAAAATATTTATGGCTAACGGGATCTGAGGTACACAATAAATTATATTGCTGGTATTGCTTGCTATTTACATCTGATACAACTTCATGTTGGGGGCACTTGGGTTATGATGATTTGAAAAATTTGGATCGTGGTCTAGACAGACATGAAAAATCGCAGGAACATATAACATCGAGTATTAAGTTTAAATTAACCGGTAAACAGAATATTGTTAAAGGAGGAAAACATATAATTTGGTAGACAAGAAACTACATTATGAACAACTTTTTTATGAAATTTTAGATACTACTAAAGGTCAAATTGAGATTCGATTTTCCGATTTACATGAATTGAAGTTTTTCGACTTGACGAATAGAAGATTTTTCGAATCTTTTTCAAACGAGTTTCCCAATACACTTTTAGATAACTTAGTCCTAAAATATATATTTTTTGGTAAAATAACATTGCACAATGAATTATGCGTTATATACTCGGATAAAGATATTTTAGGCCAGTACGACATTCACGCCGATATGATAAAATATATGATAGACAATGATTTGCAACAAGTTTTACCTCAGTTTTATAAACTACTTTGTTTGACAGTCACCATTCCTGTCACGTCGGCATCGGTGGAGAGATCATTTTCTACTCTCAAACGAATTAAAACTTACATGCGAAATACAATGGGCCAAAATCGTTTATACAATGTTAGTTTAATATCTATTGAAAAAGATTTAGTAAAACACTTAAAACATAATGATACATTTTATGATAATATTATTGATCATTTTTCGCAAACTAAAGACCGTAGAATTCCGTTAATATATAAAAAAGTTGATAAAATTAATAAAAAAAACAAAATATGAAAAATTTCAAAAAAAAGAAAAAATATCAAAAATCCAAAAAAAAAAAACGAAAAAAAAAAATTTTTTGCCAAGAGAAACTCTACACCTCCACGTTGGTTCTTGCTGGGCAACAATTAATTTTGTCACTGAAGTAGCTGGTACGGTCGCTGTGCAAAGGTTAAATTAATTGGCTGAATAGAGTATATTTTTACAAAAACGTTTTATGTCCAGCCTCCTCTCTTAAAAAGTTCACGAGCCGCCACTGCAAAACACTATGGTGAATTATGGTAAATGCACCAAACGTCTCTTCTAAAAAGTTGTAAAATTGATGACTGACTGCTGAAAATTTGTCAGGGCGTTTCGGCTCAAGTGCTTGTATTGTAGCTATGAATTACCGAAAAAAAAAAGAATATTGGATGTTTTAGATTTCATAAGTACCTATAATATCTTTCTTGGAGGCTGGAAGTGAACAGATAATCATCAGAATGATCTGAGGTATTTAAAGGAAGGGCGATTGGCCTAATATTTATTCAAATCAGCGAGTTTTAAATACACTAGATTCGCCATTGAGTGTGGAGTCACTTAATTACAGTATGTGGCGTCATGGAAGTAAGGTTGAATGTATCAATGATTTTGTGGCAGTTCACCTAACCGCACCAAAATATATTAATATAATATAATTAATTTTTATAAGGTAGTAATAAGTAACATGCACGAACATCGTAAGCAAATCATTATCGATGTTTGGTTAATGTTTCATTCATTTAATAGATAAACACAAAATGCTGCAGACTTTACAAGAAAAATTTCATTCAAATCAGTGTTTCAAATACACTAGTTTCGCCATTGAGTGTGAAGTCACATAGTTACATAGTTGATAATCACAGTCTGTGGTGTCATGGAAGTAAGGTTGAATGTGTCAATGATTTTGTGGCAGTTTAAATGACAGAACCAAAATATATTAATGTGATATAATTAATTTTTATAAGGTAGTAATAAGTAACAAGGTTTACGACATGCACGAACATCGTAAGTAAATCATTACCGATGTTTGGTTGATGTTTCATTCATTTAATAGATAACACACATTGCAGCAGACTTTACAAGAATATTACGTGAATTCAATTTATTCAACCTGTCGTTTTTTAGTACTATGGAATTTGGATTCAACTTGAATATTTGTTGAAATAATAATATAAAATTAAGACATGTTTGTGCAATTAGAAACAGTATAACAGCATTGAAAGTTAAACTTTTTTGAGAATGCTTCAATTGAAGAGTTAAACTTGTTAATGTTCAAGGTTTAAAACGAAAAAAAAACACTGTAGAGTGGGAAGACGAAATATCAGCTACATAAGTAAAAAATTGCAATATTTCGAATAACATAGATCAAATGAGTATAATTCTATAAAAACAGCATCTTGGAATAATACTGCGTTGCATGTGAAACAATTCAATATATCTTGTGAAAAAAGTTTAACCATAAGAATTAGAATATTGTTTGAAAATACTGAATTGAGGGCCTTCCAGGAAAAGATTCCTATTTTTTTTTACTTCTTGTTGGATCTTGGATCCCACTTCACAGGCGCAATAATATATGTAGACACTTCGCAAACCATTGCAGGTGACCAATTCCAACCGGCCCTGAAGATGCCACCTGCAATTGTTGACGAAACATCTACATACGGTATTGCAATTGCGATTGTTGAATCCACTGAGAAAAATATGAATTTACAAAATCTATAAACATGTTGCCAGTCGTTTTTAAACGACCAGAATTAATTCACTTATCTCAATTGCAGGTAAAACAAAATATTTCTTCCACGCTGGTGAAACTAACTGGAATGGTCGTTCAACCGATATAAATCTAATTGATGCCATTTTACTTAATACTACACGCATAGGACATGGATATGCTCTGATTAAACATACAGAAATACTTAAAATAGTTAAAGAACGTCAAATACCCATAGAACTTAATCCAATATCGAACCAAGTGCTAATGTTACTTTATGACCTTCGAAATCATCCAGCAAATTACTTGATCAGGAACGGATATCCAGTTGTCATTTGTTCTGACGATCCAGGAGTATGGGGTGCTGTCGGGTTAAGTCATGATTGGTACGTCGCGTTTATGGCTATGGCTAGTCGCCAAGCTGATTTGAGAATGTTGAAGCAGTTGGCCAAAAATTCAATTGTATACAGTGCGATGGACCAAAAAGAAAAAGAACACGCACTAATACAATGGGAACAACGTTGGAACGTTTTTATCGACGAACTGATATCGTTTAGGAAGAATGCAAGACTTGATCCAATAAGGCCTCAGAAATCGAAAAATTAATTTAGTACTTACATGAAATATCCGATAGTTTCAGGATCTGGATCTCTAAAACTAGAATCCACGCGTTGTAAAAATAAAACGTGCTTTACAATTTTTATGATTCGTTTGGAGGAAATATTATGCCTTTGATTGAAAATAATTACACGATTGGTCCTAATTCTGTCAATTATATTGATATCATTGATAATGAATAATTAAAATCAATGTTAATATTAATGAGTCTAATAGAATTTGGCCATGCCATTTACCACTCCATACTTCCTTCTTTGCACCGAAATATCCACACAAATACACAATACCTTATTTTTAATTTTTGTTACTTAAATTAAAATAATTTAATAGAAGATAAGTATTGTAAGACACTACTCTGTATCATTCAATAAAGCCGGCTTTTGAGAATTTAGCACCTTTTTTTATAAAAGCGAAAAAATTCTATTTTATTTTTATCAATGTTATAGTGGCTGTGGACGACAATTGAGTATTTTAATTCGCGAAGTATTCGCAATAAGGTTTTTCTACTTTGCCGCCCTAAGTGATCGTCTAACTTGCCTATAAGCGATCCAAGGGCGTACCCAGGATCTGAACTGGGGGGGGGGACAGCTAATATTTGTTTCGAGAAAAGGATGGGGAACTGAAAACTACCGAGAAACTTTAATAATCTTTAGACATGCCATGCTACAACTGAGACGGTTTTTATTTTAAAAAAAATCAAAATAAATTTAAGGATTTTAATAAACCTAATTAAATTTTTATATTAATAATAATCTTCCCGGATTTGCTGCAAATTTATCCATTACTTCCGTTTACACCATTTCACGGTTTTCTTTCACAAAATTCCGATGTACGCTCATCAAGCATAATCCAGTCAACCTTGTCTCTCCCATAGTGCTCCTAAGCGAGGGCTTCACTCTTCGAAGCGTACTGAATGATCGTTCGACGGTCGCCGTAGTGCATGGAATGGTGCTCAAAATTAAGACTGCTTTTCTCAAGGCGGGGAAGAAAATATTGATTTCCTTAAACAGGTCAGTGACTTCAACATCCTTCAATTTGTCTTTAGGTAAATCCTTCTTCGTCCACAAATTATACCACAGGTCATGTTCTCCTGTGATGTCATCCAAATCATAAAAATCTTGAAACATTTCTGCGTTTTTTTGTAAGTCCGTAATACTGGTTTCCGTCATGTATGAAGGATGTAGTTTTGTAAAGCAAAAATTGGGGTATTTTCTTGGGAAGATCGAATATTTAACGATGACGTAAATGAATCAAGATAAGGAATAATAAGTGAACGTCGCCAGTATTCATTATCATTGTCTGATGGAGGATTGCTCCTGTGTTTTTGCTTTTGAGCAAAACGTGGGACAGAATTTTCTATTTCCAATTCCATTGAAATGTCTTGCGCTTTTTTGAGTAATTGGTCAGTGATTCGATCTGCTTCTTGATGGTTTCTTTTGAGTACTTCAAGGATTCTTGTAATGTGTTCTACAACAATCCAATCCATGGTCTTTGCTTTGCAAGGCGTTAACTACTGGTTCCAACACTGCCGAGTATTTTGCTATTGTAACTAAGGCAACGATAAACACTGGTTTTGTAACCGCTGAATGAATCTGAAATGCCGATTTTCTTGTAGCATAGTTTCCTTCTGTGGATAATTTTTCTAGAGCTTTTACAAGCTCTGGGAAATTTTGAGAACATTTCCGGATTGATTTATATTTTTCCGACCATCTCGTCTCACATTCGTGATAGATTGGGAGCGCAATTCCTACGGCAGTCGATTCCCTGAAAAAGTTTATTGTGTCCTTTATAGTGGCAATAGTATTTCTAATCTCCGGTATCTCGTTTGAATCGTTCACTATAACAATTAGTTTGTGGCTTGAGCAATGAAAATATAATGCTCGAGAATATTTCTTCCTTAAAATTGCTTGTACACCGCCCTCTTTGGCTGCCATTGCAGAGCAGCCATCGAAACCCAATCCTACGCAATATTCTGGTGATAGATAACAGCTAATCAAAAAATTGTCAATTGCTTCAGCGATTGATGAGGCATCTTGTGTCTTTAGTTCCACAAAACCTTCATATTCTTCTCGGATTATCCCCTTGCATTCATCGTAGAACCGCAAGCCAATTGATAGCTGTTCTTTCTCAGCTATGTCCGTTGTTTCATCAGCGTAAGCCAGCGTTTTTTTAACATCACTGATTATACTCTCCCTAATAACTTCGCCACAAAAAATTTTTTTTTCATTTTGTATTTTTAGCGACGGCGACGTATAAACTGCACTACGGCAACACTTTTTCAGATGAGTCTTCATTTCTAGGGGAGGGGGGCAGCTGCCCCTCCCTGCCCCTCGCTGGGTACGCCCTTGAAGCCATCCCTAAAAATTATCATTCTGAAACAAACGGTGACCAAAATATTGAAGACTAAAGGAAAGGAAATTCTGTACAATTTAAGATGGGATGGATGCGGGCTTTTAGGAGCATTAGTGGCAATACACCAACCAGAGTTCACGACTCAGTGTATTATTAGAAATGATAAGTAGACTTCTCAACTTAATTATTTATTGTTTCAATATACATAGTGTAAATAATCACAATTATTAGATCATTCGAAATTATTAGGCCTAATTAATTTTAGTACTTTACATGATTCAATCACTTGGAACGATGAAGTAATAAAATAATGTATTCTTCAAATGAAGTAAAGTAATAAAGTCGAATTGCATTACATCCCCATATAAATTAAAAATGCCTTTGAATACAGATACATAATGGTAATTATGTAGAATGAATGCATAAGAACCAACTTGAAGAATGCATATGTACAATGTAAGGTACCAAGGAGTTGATGGAAAGAAGTAGTAAAATTAATAAAAATGTTATATATTTCCCAAAGAGCAATTTTCAGAAATTGCATCTAAATTCTACATGTGTCCATAATTTTCTTATAATTTCCAATTTTAGTAACTAAACAATTTCAATAAACAGCACAGTTTGTTCATGTTGTTGCTCACCCCAAATTCTGTGAATAAATTCTAGGCTAAAAGTCACAGAATTCTTAAAATTTTATTCAATTAGAATCCATTTAAATAAAACAAATAAACCAATTATGACATAGAAACTAGAAGTTCCATTAAAAGCACCATGTACCAGCAGTTTTGAGAGACTTTTAAACTTAATTATACACAAAGCGGTTCTTCACTGTAACAAAGAGCCAGCTGTTTCAAAATGATTCAAGTTTAAAGATTATGAAGTTATCAACCGAATATTTATAGTTTTCTAATGAAAATTAATATATTGTTTGAATATATTTATTCCTTCCTCCAGAATGTATAAAATTATATTATTATAGGTGCATGGAGCTCTTAATGAATGATAAGAGATATTCCCAATTAATCAAGGAAGAGTTTCAAATAATGGGTAGTTCTTAATGGACTATACATTTTTCAATCTTACTAATAACTGAATAAAATTGATTAAGAAGAATTGAATTTAAAATTGTATATAAAAATAAAAAGAAAAATACAATATAGTAAACAAAGTGTAATTCAAGTTTGATACAATAAATACTTCTTCAATAATTTAGGAAGGGGCAAAGAAGATACGGCATTTTGAGTAATATTTCGGAGAATTGCATCTCGGCAAGCTGATTGGAGTGAAGGTACTGAAATGAAGAACAGGTTTAAGAAAGGATTAATACTATTATTACTATTAATATCAGCAAATTGATTCATCTTGGACAGGGTCGGATTTAGAGGTCTGGAGGCCTCGGGGCAACAAAGGAGTGGAGGCCCCCTGCCCCCAAATCATTTTCAAAATAAAATGAACAATTTTTTCAGTCGAGTTTTTCCCAAGTAAATTCTTTTAGTATTTAACAAACATATAAATATAATCGGAAACAAGAATTATCTGAAATTAAATGTTAGCGTTAACGAACGGAACCTTCCGAGCTTTTTCCGCCGAAAAATCGTTGATGATTTCGCCGAAATCCAGTTCCCGAAGTAAATCACTTTCAGTGCTCAGGAGAGAAAGCTTTGATAGACGGTTTTGTCCCATCGTCGTTCGAAGCCTATTTTTTATAATTTTCATTTTTGAAAATGAGCGCTCTCCAGTGCAATTTGATACCTTCAAAACCAAATACATTCTCAATGATTGGTCTTTTCCGAAGTTCTTTCTGTATGAGTTGATCAAAGACACAAATTGATTGCCTGATTGGAGTGAACAAATATAGATCAATGATTTCTGTTAATATTTAAGAACAATATAATCATGTTTTTACAAAGGTAAAGGTAAAGGGAAAACAGCGGAAAAAAATATCAGAGGAAAAGTTGTTTACTAGTGTTTACTAGTCGGAATTTTTTCCAAAGTCTAAATCCCCTAAGTCCGGCGTTGATCTTGGAGGATTTGATACATTCTTATCACCGCTAATTATCCAATGTGTGAAGCTTATCTATCCTTACATTCACATTCTTCTTTTTCATAGTTTTTCACTAACGACAGCCAGCAGTTTGAAACAACTGTCAACTGTTCGCTATTTGGTTCACATTCTTTTGTGACCTGAGTTTTACTTGATAAATATTTGTACTATCTTTCTGTCTTCACCAATATATATTTTGAAATTCGATAATTCAAGCTAGGTATCAATCAGGAAGGTTGTTGTTTACGAAATATTTAATTCATATGTTAGTAATAATCAATCAAAGTGCTTTTTATCTACATGTTTTGAACAAACTTTACTTGTGGGTTGAGCTATTATGCTCAACCCACAAGTAAAATTTTTACAAAACAACATGTACATAAAAAGCTTTTATACTTCTCATGAGCAGTCATGAATACTGTTGTAGTATGAAAAATAGTTATTTTTGTATTATGTGTGTAAAATGAGAGTGTGCCCTGAAAACATGAATTTTATACACGAAATACAAACAACATTTTTTGTACAACTGTGAATGTGAATTTACATCGTCTGAAATATATTAAAAATGAATACTTCCAATACATCTTGATATATATAGAAGATATCTGAAAAAATTGTGGAATCAACTCTTCAAGAAATATCTAACGTTTCTGATCAGCAGCAACATGCTTCGGGAATTTATGTTGGAAGTAATTGTTCAAACTTTACTATCAATTATTGTTCCAATAAATGAAATTGTTTTATGATAAATAATCAATTAATAATTGACTCTGTTAAAAGTAAATTCTACAAAAACTGATATTTCATGTTTATTTTGTGAATTATTTTGGAAGTGAAAAAAAATAAACATTTACGCATCAATAGAGATGCAGAATTGTCAAGTTTTTTGACAGTTGTACAAAAAGGTGATTTCTCAAATTATTCCTTTTTAAGTGGGCCAGTAATAACTCGATGAAATTGAAAAACATTGAGCAAGAACCATATAACGGAATTGTAACAACTTACCCACATATAACTGAATTATTTTTACTTTCTTTGTAGTGCCATAAACATCAACTACTACATGTAGTGGTGCCTCCATAAAGGGAACATGTTTTACACAAGCACCTTGATCTTCCCCATTTATAATATAATGCATTTCAGCCTCTATTTCATTAGTTGGAATATACATAACACCTATTCTACTTCCCATGTCTGTAGGTGAAATTTCATCTTCCGAGGCTTTTGAAGATTTCAACAAACTAAGAGGAATGGTACCTTTACAGGTTTTTATGATATTGCTTTCACTTGTTATTTTTTTGCTACCCATTTTAATGCTTCTCTTGCCATTATCATTGTCATATTCGATAACACTATTATGTGCTTTAGTTATTCCATATATCCAAGAAGTACCGATATCGGCCAGATCTGGCAAAGCATACTGTGGAATTGAGCCTGTTCTGTAGATTGTTAATGGATCTAATTGTGTTAAACCTAGCCTCATATGTCCACTCCATCCTCTTTCATTCTGTTCTATTTCAATTAAGAATAATTCACCAGGTAGCAAAGGTTTCTCACTAAAAGTAACGGCATTGGCAAAACTCTTTTTCCTGTAAGCAACTGTGCTGTCTTCTGTTAAAAGTATGTTCTCTCCATGATAGGGATGAAATCGTGTCACACAACCCCTGTTTGTAGTCATGTTATTTTGGAGAGATTGGACTGATTGAAACATTTTGATCCAAAGATTTTATTAACAAAATGTATCGGCTCGTCCATCACAGTATAATCATTACGACTTTCCCAATATATTATATTATTTCATATTTATAAGTGAGACTTTGCTATAGCTGAAAAGTGAAATTCAATACCGTACAGTATATATTACATACATAGATTGGGTTTAGGTTGCGAAATTGCGACTTGTGAACTAGTAAAGTAGTAGTAAGTAATAACTATTACGGTCTAGGGTCTACGGTTGTGCTGGGTTCGGGTTGTGGTTTATGTGCCGACTTCTGACAGTAGGGCATATGCTCAATATTGGTTTAGTTCATAGAGATTTATATGTCAAGAGTAAGCGCCCCGTGAGCAGATTTGATTCACTTCTCTGAAGGACAGAAGATAATAATTCTCCCGTCTTCTCTGTCTCTCATCTCATGAATGGGGGCCACAAGAGGGGTAGCTGCGCCCGCCTGTCAGATATTCTTGTATCAGTCCTCGGACTAATATTTTAGTCTGAGCCTCTGAGCATCAGTCATTCAGAGAACTGATTCAAATCTGCTCACGGGACGCTTACTCTATTTTATATTATATATATCTCTATGGTCCCAGTCGAAAAAAGCATTATACTTTATACTGACAGTTCTGTTGTCAAGATTGTGATTGAGACATTTATTTTCAAGTTTTGAGGTTATTACTTTAAGTTCAAAATAATAAGCAACAAAAAACAAAGTTTAAAACCAATTTTCATCAGAAAACTTCACCCTCATCAAGAAACAATGTCAATTTCGTAAAAATTAATAAGCTACTGGTGCAGAATAATATACAACTCTTACTATTCAATAGTTGTTTGTAATTATGTCAAGTTCAAGTACAGCTTTAGCATCTTTAACTGCAACCTATACAGATTCAGAAGGTGAAGAAGAAAACCCTGAAGAAAACAATGGCTATGCTGAAACAGTTTCAACAAAGCCAAACTCGCCCCAAACTGCTTCATCATCTGAAAATAAATCGACACCCTCATCATTCCCTGGTAGCCCTGTACCAATTAGAGTCACATCAAAAGTTGGTAGATTAGTTTCATATAATGATGATATTTTGGCGTCTGATGATGAAAATGATGCTGATGAATCAATACGACACGAGATGATAATGATGACTGATGACAATCAAAAAACAGAAGTAACCGAACCGATGGATGAAGATGGTGTACAAGTTCCATCAGAACCTCCAGGGCACTGCTCTATAGATTTACAAGATAAAATATCCAAATTATATGAGAAAATGCAAACCCAGCAACTGGATATGAATGCTTTGATACAAAAAAGGAAAGATTTTCGAAATCCTAGCATATATGAAAAGTTATTACAATTTTGTGCTATAAATGAACTAGGTTAGTATCATTATATTTTATGTCCTGTCCGTGTATAATAATAAGGGACTCATAAGGCTTTACCAGTTTTAGACTATATACAGGGTGAGTCAGTTTTTTGTAGACAAACTTCAACAGGAGATAGAACAGATGTTTTTAAGGAGAAAAGTTCCTATAAACATATGCCGTAGAAGGCTTCATTTTCGAGATACAGGGTGTTGAAATTGAAAAAAAAATTCGTTTTTTGCGAATATCTCCGGAACAGTTTATCGTACAGAAAATAGCTTCTGTGAGCATTTTCTACTCATAGTAAGCTATGTTCTGTGCGGTAAAAAAATTATTTTTAGTCATAATTGGTGAAGATTTTGAAGGAGTAGTGGGTGTTTTTCTCCCCAACTTCTACGCCACTGAAAAAAGTACGGTTTTGAGACAACCGTTTGAACCGCCAATGTTTTCTACACAAAAAAGGTACTCCTGGTCATAAGCTCTAAAGTTGTTCGTTTTCGAGAAAAATCAACTTTCGTGTTGAAAAACATGGTCAATCCTTTGGTTTTGTTACTTGTTCTAACGTTTGAATAAATTTTGTTTAATTAGTAAGAATTGACCATGTTTTTCAACATAAAAGTTGATTTTTCTCGAAAACGGTCAACTTTAGAGCTTATGACCAAGAGTACCTTTTTTGTGTAGAAAACACCGTAATTTTTCCAGTGGCGTAGAAGTTTGGGAGAAAAACACCCAGTACCCCTTCAAAATATTCACCAATTAAGAGTAGAAAAAATTTTTTTATCGCACAGAACATAGCTTACTATGAGTAAAAAATGCTTACAAAAGCTGTCTTTTGTACGATAAACGGTTCCGGAGATATTCGCAAAAAACGAAATTTTTTTTTCAATTTCAAGAACGAAGCCTTCTATGACATATGTTTATAGGAACTTTTCTTCTTAAAAACACTTGTTCTATCCTGTTGCAGTTTGTCTACAAAAAACTGACTCACCCTGTATAGTTTGATAAAACTAAGATTTTATTCTCAAATATTAAAAAGCTTCTTTATTACATTTACCTCTGAGAAAAGTAAATAAAAATTGAGTTTCAAATTTGTACAAAGATTCTGTCCCCTTTCCAGGAACAAATTACCCCCCTTCTGTATATGATCCTTCAAAATGGAACAAGGAGTCATACTATGAAGAATTGGCGAAGGTACAAAAGGTTGAAATGGAGAAAAGAGAGAAAGATAGAAAGTCCAAAATTGAGTTTGCTTCGGGCACAAAGAAGGCAGAGGAAGAAGCTAAGAAAAGAAAAAGTAAATGGGATCAACCGGGAGGCAATAGTGTATCTCAGAACATCAAACCTGCAGGTCTTGTTCAACCTGCTCTTACCAGCAATGCAACTGGAACAAAAAGTACAGTTATTTCAGCATTTGGGTCATTACCAAAGAAACCTAGGATATAGGCTAGATTTTAAGATTTAAATATCAATAAATATTATTTTTTAAATTATTGTATTTTCAATTACTTCAATGCTATCTGTACACACCTAGATATGATTTGAAAGGTTAACAGAAAAGCGTTACAATGTGCCATTTATTCATTTTGATTCAGATTAGCATCAAGCATAACTATTCTGAACTCTTCTCATCATTTGGTGGGATAGACTTTCCTGTCATAGTTACATGAATCGAAAGTTCCAGTAAGTAAGTATATTGAAGATGTTGGATGATGTTTCACAGGGAGGAGACTGAAGTGGTTTGTCAGGGAATGTTTGTTGATGTATAAGTAGGTATATTTATATTCTCTGTTCATATGTTATAGAACCTTATCTTTAATTTATTTATAAAGAAAAATTAGCTGTTCAAAACTTTGTCTGTAAAGGTCCAATAAAAATATGCTAGTGTTAAGAAACACTTAATTATACAGTGTAAATCTCAGTCGAGTTCTCCGTTCCCCTCCTTGTTGCAACGCTGCAGATTGGTCTGACCTAATTAAAATACCTGTATGATAGCACAATAACTTTCTAAAATAAACATCCTGTATTAATTACACAGTGGTTTCGAAATAGGTACCCTCCATCTGAAGGTACATTGTAATTATGAAGCGAAAAAGGTTGTTACGATTGATAAAAGTATGCTATCGTTCATTGAACTGTGACATTGTGAGGTTGTACAAAAGGGAAAAGGACAATAATCTGTTTTAGTAGTACTCTGCTCACTACTTTATGTAGTTCAATTTTTAAACACATATGATGTTCCAATTTCGAGTGTGCTTTTTAAAAGTGACATCTATCAAAGACTTTTAGTAGTTGCAGAAGGCACATGCGTATAATAAGATCGTTTCAGCTGGAAGGTAAGGTGGTGGTGGTAGAGTCTGATATTTCGAAGAGGGGTAGGGAGTTTTAGACATGGCCGCCGTCAACAGTGGTCGGAGTGTAATGGATCTGCCATTGGAAACGCAAAATAGTGCAGTAGATCGTTTAAAAAGACTTTATCCATCTGTGAATGAAGAAAAGACACCTCTCCCTCGTTCCTGGAGCCCAAAAGAAAAATATAATTACATCGGTTTGTCGCAAAATAATTTACGTGTTCATTACAAAGGTAAGTTCCTTGAAGGTTTTGGTTAAGATTGAATTTTCATCTAGATTATTATTGAAATGAACTGGAATTTGAAGTAATGTACTTATTGATATCAACGTTTTCCTGTAGTGCCATTATTAAATAATGCCACATCAATACTCGTGCGATTTTTGAGAGAGATTGTACTGCAAGCAAACAAAGAAATCAGCTGATTGTGACATGGGGTGAGGGGGCTATTTTTGTGCAGATTAAGGTAGATGCGTGCGTTTTTGCGCAACTTTTCAAACTCGTTTTTGAACTTTTGATGGTTTAGTTGCATTTAAATAAATGCGCTTCAAAGGTTCATTTTGTTAATAAATGACAAGTAAATTATGATATATGTTTGTAACACTAGCACCTACACACTGGTTTGACATAATAAATCATATTATTTAATTTTGATGAACTCTGTGTCCAATTAACTATTGATTAACGCAATTTTCAAGATCCACATTTCAACCATATCACAAAATTTTTAGGAAGGTTATATTCAACTCTCTGAATCATTTCATAACTCCAATAGTTCTATATAAGTAATTGTGAAAACTTATTAACTGCAGGAACTTTATTGCATCAATTAGTATCTCCGCAAGAACATACGTTGTTGACATTTGCTAACACATATTAACAAAAATGAAAATATGCGTAGGTCTATAAGTAGATCCAAATTTTATAAACATGAATGAAATCTATATCTTTTGTTGAATCTATTGCAACTGATAATCGAATAGTCCAATTGAATTTGGATTGGTCTGGAAAGATAATATTATTCACATTACCCTAACCTATTATCTAAAGTAAAATGCAACTGCGATCTGACTTACTATATTTATATTCACAATGCGCAAAATGTGCACTCCGTTTTAACATTCGATGGAATAAATAATATATAATAGAATAATTAATTGGCACCAAATTTATCGAGGAATTTATCATTCATCATGTGGATGTAATCATCGTGATATTGTGAATATAATTTTGGGTTTGATTTGAATAGAAATATCTTGTTTTGTTTGTACCTTCTCAATTGTATTTCTTTTATACTCGAATATCATTTTGTATAATCTGGGAAAATAACTCCAGTATACAGTTCTGGCTACATGTTTTCGAACTGTTTCCCAGTAGGCACCACACAGGAAGATGGTACCTATAGGGTCTGGGCGGGTTTGAAAACATTAAGATTTTCTTATCTACATATTCTTTTAGCGAGTGTCGATAAAGGAGCTCACCTTTTCTTCTTGGTTTTTTGACAACCCCTTCTTGTTACGGTTACGTACTCTGAACATTTACTTGTACCTTATGAAAAAGTGCAATAAACAATTTAGAGGTAAAATTTTTGGATTTTTAGGTATTTATTTATTTTTTTACTTTAAAAGAAAAGTTTGTTAACATTTCTGCTAATATTTCTCGTCCTAGAAGGAATACGAAAATATTCGTTTTTGACACAATACTAGAGCGGCTATAATTAATTAACTTGAAAAGCATAAAGAATGCTTATGGTTGATCTTACAAAGTCGAAATTAAAATCGTCAACTGTTCGTCCCCCCTTCAAGTTATATGAAGCTTATTTTCCTACAAAGATCTTTAGTGATTAATTTCGGAATAGTTAGATATTGTGGTATCGATTTTCCCTCACATTGAAGTAATAGGAATAATGAGATACAGATTTCATCTCCATCCATCACAGTTCATGTATATGCAGAACTCTGCACTAGTGAATAAAGAAGAAAATTAACCTATAGTAGAATGAATTACTGTTGATTTTGTTTATCTCTCTTTCTGCGGAATTGGAATTTGTTTTGGAGTAGACTTCATGGAAGATCGCTGACTATTTAGCGGAGGCTTATCCAACAGAATAATATATAGTTTCATGCCACGCGCTAATAGTCTATAATAGATTCTTCAAAACCTAAAAAAATCTCTGCTACTTTAGAGGGACATTGATTGTAGCCAGCGAATCAGTAAATTACTGGTAATAGTTTGAAACTTGCGATAATAGTAACAAGAACAACGTAACAGTGATATTTCGGGGGATTCATTAATGAAAGTTGGGGTGCGGCAAATGCCATCCTGCTTCTTATAAGTGCCCAACAATATTATTTTTTACATTCTCCAATATTTGTTCTGGTATTTATGGAATTTCTTCCTGTATATTTATTCTCAGGTGACTGACGCTGAAAACGAAATTACCAATTATAGGCCCACATCAATTTAATCTGTAAATTATTATTAGGTGTTCAATTTTATATTTTCTGAAGTGGTAACGGTATTAATGTAAATGAAGACAAATGTATTTATTTTTTCGATTTAATTAGATAAAAACAAACTTTAAAGTTAATTGAAAATTTCAAGAAACAATGAACTACTCTATTTTGATAATTATTTTTATATAGTTTTGATGTCGCACATTTTCTGAGAGTTTCACCTTCCTTTGTAACACGGTGTTACAAACTCGTGCCCCCTTGTGTGACGTCATAAATTATTTTTTTTTGGAATATCGACAATAATTTAACGAACAAGGAACTATTTTCTATGATGATTATATTATATATTATATTAATATTCAAATAGATGTGCCAACAAATATTTGTAATAAATTAAATTAGTTCATAATTCAGGCATGCTCCCTAAGTGTTTTCAAAATATCTTTGTTGATCCATTCACGTAATTTAACATATTTTTAATTTGTGATATTACATAATCTAAGACCCTTCCCCAGTTAGTAAATGTCACAGTTCCGTTGACCCCCATCCCACAACTATTCATTTATGGTAGCTGTCAATTTTGAAAAAGATTTGATTTCAATGAATTTAAATTCATTTCTTTAATACTGTATAAAAATGTATAGCAATTAATTAGAACAAATCGATGTTTCATCGCGAATGCAAGAAAATTACACGATAAATGAGAAAATCTAGTATAATTTTCATCATTTCGTATTATTTTATGTTATTTATGAATTGTAAATGAGTATTAGTAATTTAATTTATAACAGAAATGGGTATTGCCATTGAACAATATGATCACAGCACCGAGTAAAACTTCATAAGTCATAATAATCAGGGAATATATAATAGAATCGTATAAAAGCAACTTACAGGTTGATTATAATTATTCAGAAAGCATTTGGATTTGGTAAATTACGATGTTCTTTAATAAAAAATGGAATTTTATTACATAAAGGGGTGTTCCTTATCTTGGTTCAATTCTTATCTTATTCATAGAACGTTGTTGTTATAGATTGCAAATCAGATGAAATAGCAGTTCCTCAAGGTAACCATCTAAGTCCAATTCATTTCTTTATTTAAAAATGATGGAATATTGGATTCCTTTCATGATATTCAAGGATGATTTGAAGTTTTATCGTAGTATCTGTAGTCCACCCGACTATCTTAGTTTCTACTACGATCTAAATGATGTTGAACTTTGGTGTACAAACAACTGTGACACTAAATATTTCCAAATGTAAAAGCTATCACATTTTCGAGTAAGGTCACTTATATAAATGTTTTATACTCATACACTTTAAGGGGACAAAACTACATAAAGTCGCTGGTATTTCTGATCTTGGTGTAACTTTGGATAACCAATTACGTTAGGTAGTTAGGTACGAGTTACAAATTTATAATAATTATTATACCTTATAATCAATATAAAATGTAATAGGACATCTATCCTACCAATCCTTGTTAATCGTTCTGCTAAAGAATCCACCAACAACACATATAGTTCTACCTTGTTTATACATTGATAATAAAAATAGAAAATAATCAAACTCAACAACAATAAAGAACAAAACAAAGGATATTTTAGTAATGATACCCTCGCTTTGTTTTGGATACCATCAATGAAATGGCGACGGGACATGCGCACTCAAATTCCGTACCGCTAAAACGTGTGTCGCTTCTGATAATAGTTATATACGAAACAACTATCGTTAGGAACTTGGCTCTACATCCTATTAGGATTAAGAGAAAAACATCGGTTTAACTGTGCTAACAAATTAATTATTTTATTCAAGTAGTTGATAAAAATATAGTACGCCACTGCTGTGTTGTTTTCTTCCGTGTTTTGACTGGAAAGCATATAAATAAACGTATTCAAACATTATTATAGTCGGATGTGGGACAGTTGAAACAAGAATCGCCCACGAGGTTACACACGACAGGGATCGTGGTAATGTCGAATAGCTATGTTGCTATAGCTTTGCACTTACGCACATCGTCCCACCCAGGCAAAGTGAATTAATTTATGAGTAGAATATACGCGGATCTGAATTAGTTCGGTGCGCTCCTACGACATCGCAGCAATCGCGCCAGAAAAACCAAATTAGTTGAGCGAAGCTACTCCTCCCCATCGGTCGGTAAGTAGCTTCAGGTTCCCAAATCGTGTGCCCTAATTAGTCTTATGCCTTCTGCATCCTGTCTATCACGATCTGCGCCGAGTTCTTACAGGTCGGAATGGTCTTTAATTTCGAACCCAGCGAAGACCGAATTCCCCCCAAATGACCAGAACCACTAATACGACCTTGTGGCCTGGGTATAGTGTGCGGAGCTCGAACAGGAGATCTTGATACTATGTCAATTTTTTCCCTCTTTCAAGACTATGTTCTTCCGGAGCAGAGAATACGATGACCTACATAGTCTTGGTTAGTTTATCGAGGAGGACAACGTGAGGCCTATTTGTTTGTACGGACTTGACTGTCGGGAAATTCCAGTGAATCTGGCATTTTTCCGACAACGGACTCGATATCTCTTGGCATGTAAGGTAGCATCGACTGTTGGTCTATTCCGTATGAGTGCCTTATGTGGTAATGCAGCACCCGTAGGTCCGCATTATGGCGATGGGTGTACGCCGAGACCGCTTTGGACGGACATGCCAACAGCGGGTGGAAAAGCGTCTCAAGCTCAAGCGCCTTTCGACTGGCCATATAGCTGCACAGAAAATACCCATGACGTTGCGGCGATAGACAGATATTGGTTTCCTAAATACAGATTATACACTATACAGCTACATTATTTCTTAATATGGTTCCTCATTGGCATATCTTTCCGTGTATGGTCCTTGGGTCTAAGGAGTCACGGGTTGGAGTGGCGTTTCTGTGGTTCCTTTCCCTCTGCACTGAGGAAATATATTTTTTATTATAAAGATAAAATTTTCATAAGCGAAAAAAATATTGAGAAATTATTAGAATTTTCTCTAAAATTTTGAATTCTAAAATCAATCAATTATCGTCTAAAAATAATATTACTTTTCAAAAGTTTATTGTTAATTGAAAATTATAAAAACATTATTTTGCAATATTTTAACACATATTTTCTTCATTGAAGATCATATTTAGAATCAACTTCCAAAATTGAAACAAAAAAATATTTTAATATTAGGAGGTCGGTACGCTGCGCAAGAGTTCAGACGGATTTAGTGAGTGTGCCTAAAAGATCGGCTACGCTCACGCCCTCTTTCGCATATGCTGATAAAGATAAGCCGATAAAGAGCGCGCGCCACAGTCTGCCTAAACGTTGGTCAACAACAAAAAATGACGTCATACTTGTTTGCTTTTACAACACTTCAACAAGTGCCGCGCTCTCTTCGTCAAACCAGGAATATTTCATGTCTACAGTTGATTATACATTCAGAGTTCCGATATAAACTGTGATTTCCTGAATTGACTCATATACAGGGTTTCTCACGTTAGCCATTCGGTAGAAGTTTTCGTGGTTAGAAAAACTTAGAATTCTGAATGTTTGGACTCAAGGGTTGTTCAGAATTTTCATTTAAAAATAATTCAAGCTCATACCACTTCCGGTTGTACCGTAAGTCGTCATTAACTTCCTTATTTTAAATATAATACCCGGTATATTATTTCATTTTCGGATTCATGATGAGTTCTATCAGGTTTCCATATACCTATTTTCAATTTTTTCTTAGATATCTTCATTTTTACGAAAATTTCGAAAGATTAGCCTTATTTTTTTACCCATTCTCGACTGATGGTAAACGCTTCTGGGGTAGACGGAAGCACAGGAATAATACTTTCGGAAATCATACTGACAATGGCGATTTACGCTACAACCGGAAGTGGTATGACTTTGAACATATTTTCAAATGAAAGAGAATCTTGAATAACTCTGGTGTCCAAAAATTCAGAATTCTCAGTTTTTCTAACCGCGAAAACTTCTAACGAACATGAGAAACCCGGTATAATGATTATGATTCTGAATTTTAATAGAATTAAACTCCAAAAATACAGAAACATTTTTTCTCAAGACTGTAATTGTCCTACATTCATATCGTGGGTTGTGTAAACTATGAAAATGCCGAAGGTTCTGTCATCTAGTGTTGAACGAATTGTATCTTCAACAATTAATTACTTTGAAGAACGGGAAAATGGGGTCCATATCTTGTTATCACCGCCGGCAGAGACAGTCACTTCAGCATTACAGTGGAGTGTTTCAACAGTCTATAAAATCGCAGGTAAACGAAGCAGAGGTAAAGCAATTTCTATCTCAAGAAGGAAACGGTTACTGGCTAAAGTGGTTGTATATGTAGATGATTTTAACGAGAGTGTAATGCGAAATGTTATTTATGATATGTAAACACCAACAATTTGTGAATTACATCCAAGATTACAAATAATTTATTTTATTTGATATTAGAAGTAAAGAACTCCTAATTATGTGTGTAAACAATTTGTTGAATCAAATAGTTTGATGTATTCAACCTGCTCAATCTGACAAGAATGGCTGACCTTGATCCATGACGTCATTTTTTGTTATCAAGAACAACGTTTAGTTAGGTTGTCTAAGTATATTCCTGACCAACCAAAGAGCGCGCGCCGCAGTCTGTCTAGTTGCGTGAGCTCAATTTCGGTATGTAGAAACGAACAACTGATTTGTGGTATTTCCTTTCAATAAATTTGTTATTGTTTCAAGCAAAATTGCATGTTTGTTCTGAGTTGGTCTGCATTTGAGACCGCGATATAAGTATTAAGTTCACGTAGACGTGGATAGACTATTATAGTAAGATATATTTCCATGAAAATTAATCAGTCGACATCAAAAAAGAAAGCGGCATTGGCCGTGTGTAATAATTAATCGCCGAGTTTATAGGCACTATTTGTCTCTACAATCGACCAGATAGTTGACCTACAGAACAGTACGCGAAACAAAGCGAATAGCGGCGATTATTTCGACGGCCCGCTCTGCTCAATAACTCGTAAACGGCTTAAGGTAGGACATGCATTTTTATGCCAGTAAATTTCGAGCATTGTATCTAGTTTGTGTCAAAATTTCAGGTGCATTGCATTGACCATTTGAACGCTACACGCGAACATAAAATTCCCAAATAACCCTACTAAATCAAGAAACGACTTCGTTCGCTAACGCTCACTCCATCTTAATAAATAGGAATAGATATTTAATCTTCTATTGAAAAGAAATAATGCATCAGAAAATACAAAGTGTTATAATACTTATATAAAACTGAGAAAATTGTGCAAGAGAAAATAATCTTATATCAGAATTAAAAATAAAATTTCTTTCTTAAACTAATATTTTATTTTCATACTTTTCCCCTTGGCAGGCTTCTTAATAGCACTATCGATTGCATGAGTTATTTATTACTCAATAGTCGAGATAGCCAGATTAGTCAATCTTAGTTTACTCATTGTCGATCGTAAATAATTTTTAATTAACTTCAACTTAGAAAAGCTTCTCTCACAGCTGGCACTGCTTATGGCAAATGTGAGGCATATTCGAACCAATATATTATATATTAGGCGCAGTGCCGGATTCAGCTATGTGGAGGCAGTCCAGATCTAGGGGCCCATACATAAACCAATGTTATTACACAAAATAAAGATTACTGAACAATATAATACAATATTATTAAACTGCTAATTGCTCGACGGCCCCAAACATGGGCCCCGAGTTGCTCGACAGAATGACATTTTATGGAGCCGAGATGAAATCTGCAGAGTGATAATTAAATCGCCAGTCCAACCTTCGCAGGCAGCATTGAGTAGCTGGTTCAAAATCAGCTTGAAACGAAATCCTCTTTCCTCACAAATACTAATTATAATTTGATAAAGATTTTTATAAGAAGTTTTTTGTTTATTTGGCAGGAGACAATACACAAGCGGAATATAATGGACCATGAATTATAAAAAATTATACCATCCATGAATACAGTTTCGAAGTCGCATAGAAATTTCAGGTTGGTTGAGCACGAAAACACTGCTATATTATCATTATTATTGTTGTTACGGAGCCAAAATTGAGATCACTTAACACTTCCAGTAGTGACTTCGCTATCGCCCGCAATAAAGAACGATGTGAATGGTGAATGTCTTCTCTTATTTTCTTAATATCCTGTTTCTTAACTTGTCAAATGTGTCTTCGTCCAATTATCTTAATTCGCTCTTATTAATTTCTAAGGTTTCTCACATAAATTGTCAACAGCTTTCTTTTTCATGGATTGCTAACTATCGCTGTAAGCAATTTGTCTTCTTCGATAGAATGGTTGTGCGGTAGAAAAGGGTTCTCCCTCACTACGTCGTCATTGCCTATTATGTACACTAGGTTTTTCCATTGGCCTTTGTACATCGCCACCACTTTTTTCCACTTTTCGCTATATGATGAAGTCGGAACATGTTGTTTTTCACTGTACATCTCAAAACTAATCATTTTAGAAATAAACTGCTGTGGGGTATAATTCAAAATAAATTTTATCAGGAAACAAGAATTCCTTATCCCATCCATAATAAAACCAGGCCACTTGGTTAATTACCCGTTCTCATTAGGACGTTTCCGGTCGAGCAACTTGGACTTCTTTTCACAATTCGGGCGTGGCCCTTTGAAAATTTTACCTGCCGTCGAGCAACTCGACGCTGGTCTATTAAACAATTATTAAAGTTTTTAAACAATTAAGAAATAGAACGAAAACATTAACATTCACTTTCCTCAATTTGTTTGTGGTAAACTCTTTTAGAACATTAGAACATATTGGAAATCCTCCTACAAACAGAAAATACCTTTTGACAACGAAAAAATTAGAATTAACATTCCTTCGTCTTTGGGCAATGTTTCTCAAATGATTATAGTCTTTGGTATAAAACTACCTGTAAACCTAGTTTTAATCTTTTTTTCGAAGAAATTCTGGTCATATAAATATTCAAATATATTCCAATTTACTATTCCGTGAAAGTAGACCAAGTACAGGGATTTCCATGTGATCGTCGAAGCAATAATAAGGTGCGGTAGATTATTTGGAGAGGGGGTAGAATTGACATTGTCATCTGTTAAACGCAGGATCGTTTTCATAATACCTTCGTAGAGTAAGCTATACACTTATTTTGGTAAACTAATTTAGATAAATTTTGTTTGGAAGTAGAATAAATGCATTATTCTGTTTAGCACTGATCGTTTGATTTGGTTCTGAAATGCATATTTCAGTACAAACGTATTATATTGAGCTTTGTGAAATCTGAAGAACTTCTAATAACCAAAAGAATAGTTAGTGTGTTAATAAATGAATTGATTTTCGAATAAGCTTCCACTTATTAGACACTGAATTTAATTTTATGGATTCATGAAACCAAATAAAACGATCATTATATTATTTGTTAGCAATAAACTATAAAAGAGTTCACACTGTGGCTATATTATAATTACCCTTATCACATCTTTTATGATGTTAATATCAAGGAAAGGAAGCTGATTATCTGTTTCTATTTCGACAGTGAATTTCAGTGAATCAAATTGGCTATTAGGCGTGTTCAAAAAGCCATGTAAATCAAAATCTTTACTTGTAAACGCGAAAATGTCGTCAACATATTTATATCAAACTTTTGGAAACTGATTCAATTTTGATTTTGAGGAGGCTTCAAGTTCGCTTAGAGAAATATTGGCCAAAAAAGGAGAGAGTGGATTGCCCATTGTACATCCGCTTGTTTGTTTATAGTAATTTTTGTTGAAAGTTAAATTATTTTGCATTAAGATGTAAGGATCACGTATTCTGTGCAGTTTGTATCGGGGATATTAATATTTGAAAGTCATTTCTTCAGAATGTTTATCGACTCAGGGATTGGAGTATTTGTAAATATAGTGAAACAACATCAAATGAAACGAAAGTATCACCAGGTTCAAGTTTGAAATCTTCCAATTCCAAAGAATTGTTCACAGAATAACTAGTGCGGCTTGGATGTTGCTAAATTCCTTCACTAACCATTTTGCTATGTTATACGTAGGACAATTGATGTTTGAAATGATTATTTCTTATCAATAGTGTTATTTGTTATTAATTAATTAGTACTATCTACTAGTTACTTTGTTTGTGGTGAAGTAACAAAATGAAAATAACCACATTCTTTGTTATGGGGTAATGGCAATCAGATTTTCATCGTACAAGTAAGCACTTTTGGCGTCTTGTTTGTCCGTTCAAAACATTGAAAAATACCAACATAGACCTTGTGATATTTGCAGTTAATTGCGAGGGCAAGTTTTTCAAGCACCAATGATTTCCGCAAATAGATCACTTATTCAATTATAATATCAGCATAGAGTACACATTCATTTTATATTGATAATGAGGTTATTGACGTTTATATATTTACAGTAAGAAAAAATGATAAAAACTCATCGCCCTTACTATACTTAAGCGATACTTATAGATTTAAATATTTATACAACAGAAGTAGTCATGTATCTAACACCTTAAGAGTCCAGCTAGAAAAAAGAAAAGGTATTTCCGTAAATGCTTACTCGTTAAAATTAACCGTACCAACCATATTGTGAGTTCTGTATGGAAGGTGACCGACAGGAATCTGAAGTTTACAGAAAATGGTAGGCCAAAAAATGCCATTTGAGTAACATCACGTTGATGAGAAATATAACAAGGTAGCCTTGTCGAATAGCATCTTTAAATGCGGCCAAGGTGCGGCATACACCAAAAGAAAAAAATCGAAGTATCCTCGGAAAAATACGAATCTTAACACCAAAAGGAGCAAGTGTACACCAAACCTTCAAATTCCCAATATCACATGATAACCATCCATGGTGCATGTTCCTTATACGTGCAACTTTACTTTGATTTCCTCACGTTTGAATCACTTCCCGATATTGCACGAACGTGCTATCGAAACAAAACTAATAGTAAAAAATGTCTAAAAATTGGACAGACGTCGTTTGGAAGATCACATAGCATACAGACTTTGCGTCAGTAGCTCTACGAATTTATTTGAATTAACCATTATAAACCCTCATGCGCCAACATGATATGCGTTAGTTAAATTACATAAAATAAATTTTCGCATAAGACCTGTGGTCGGTTACTACGCTCCGGCTACGAATTTATCAAAAAAAAATTACTGCAAATCTTAAAAGAACATTGTAAATTTGAACCGAAATTTGGCATACAAAATTCTCACTATCTGGTCAATAAAATTAAAGATTTTACCTTACCACCCAATAGTAAACTTATATCGTTTGATGTCACTAACCTCTTTCCTAGTATACCTCCGGGGGTAACATTACTGATAATCTAAAGTAATCTTGGAAAAAACCATACAAACATTTGTTATAATACAAGAAATATTACGCACTCTCGAATTATTTTCAGTTCAATAACAATGTATTGTTATTCTAACTCTATACTGAGTTTTGATTGCCCCACGTTGGGCTCCAATTGTTAACTAAACTCTAATGAGTTTATTAATTAATTAATTATATTTGTATGAAATTTTCTTTTATTATTCCGGCTAGCTTTTTTATTTTATTTTTAATTTTTAATTTGATTTGTTTTTCTGATTTGAATGATTTGAATGAATTGATATTTTTGAATTGTTTTGATATGTTATTATTATTATATTATATTCTATGGAATTGAACACAATACTTTGTTTGAATGTTATAAGTTTATATTTCAATATTAATGACCCTGTATTATTATATCAAGTTTACAGATTTTACAAGTTACCTTTATGTTCTGAAATTTCTATGTTGACAATAGTTCTTTGTATTTTTAAATTTTCTATGTTTCTATTATAACCTCAAACTACTTAAGATTAATACTTGTTAACAAATGACAATCTTACATTCAGAGACACAAATACAATGAGGATATTATAAATAATCTTCCTTTTAGATATATCCAATAATACTAGAAAGAATGTTGGCAATGCTCTGTTGATTTTATATGTCTTCTTGGTTATTTGATTATTCACTTTAAAACAATACTCTGCTATTACACATACACAGGTAAACTACGTTGATACTTCTTTATAGTTCAGGAACTTGTTAATAATTGTTAATTGTTTCATTCCTTTAAGATATAAAACTTCTTCTATAATAAATTGGAACGGCTATCGAAGATTGAATATTCTACGATGCTAATTGTTGTCCTTTGAAATATCTAAATTTGATTCGACCAATGAAAATTGAGTATTCTTAAATTTTTTAAATATTGAAGATTTTCAAATTATTTAAAGTTATTGTGCATTCTGTTATCTAAATTGATATCACCAACAATTTTTCCTATATTTTGATATATGATAGCCTATGATTAGGTTCCTAACTGTACGTTTATCCACTTTCACTGTTTCTTCTTTACACTTCTTATATACTATTTTACATTTTGGTTTATGTTATTATACAATGTTTAATATCTTATACTACTTATAATTCAACTTTAAATAATGTTTTTAATTCCATATTTTATATTCTTTTGAATCTTTTCTATTTTTAATGTTTCGGTAAATTCAAATTCTATCATTTTATGCTATGTAGGAAATGAAATCATAACAGTATATACTACTCAAGAAGGATTTGCAATGGGAAACCCATTAAGTCCTTATCTGGCCGAAATATTTATGAATGCATTTGAATTGGAAATCTACAAACACCCTATTATAAAAAGATTCATTTTATGGCATCGGTATGTTGACGACATATTAACATACTTTAATGGAACACAAAGATAATTAGATTCTTTCATTCAACATTTAAATAATCTACACCCCAAAATTAAATTCACGGTTGAAGTAGAAGTCAATCAAATTGTTAACTTTTTGGACTTAACCTAACTAAATTAAATAGTAAACATTCCTTTTCAATATATCATAAGCCTTCACATACGGACATTATTATCCACAAAAATTCAAACCACCCCATACAACATAAACTGGCTGCTCTTCAAAGTATGATACATAGACTTGTTACTATCTCCATGTCAGAATTAAATTATCATGAGGAATTTTCAATTATATAACAGATAGCAACTAATCACAGCTATAACGATAAAATTGTGATAGATTTACTTAAGAAAAAAGATTATAATGAAGCAATGAAGTTAGTGCACGCTAGTACAGTTAAGACTCATAATAATTATAGATCAATAATGTATGTAGGTACATTTTCTGATAATGTATGCAATTTACTTAAAAAACACAATGCTATCACATCTTTTAGAACAAATAATATGGTATGCAAATATATTAAAAACAACAAAGATAAGAATAAAAAAGATCAAGCATCAGGTGTATACAAGGTAGAGTGTGAAGATTGTGTATAGACCAAAAAGGAAAATCTTTCAAAACTAGAATTAAGGAACATTTTAATTTGAAGAAAGGAATTTCAAAAGTTGTAAACCATATTAAAGAAACTGATCATCATTTCATACATGATTTTGAGATTCTCCATAAGTCAGTTAAAAGTAAAGTATTAAACAACTTAGAGAAAATTGAAATTAATAAGTTTAAAAATGATAAGCAGGACTTTACCAATTCCCCATTATCAAATATATTTGTAAGTAACTATTAATTTTAATATTTAAGGAATAAACCATAGTTTGGAAAACCATTGTTTCATAAAGTGTGGTGAAACTAACTAACATTATATGGTTTTTCTGACATCATATTCGTGTTCAGCGATCCCAAAAAACCCCCGAGTAACAAATTTGGGTCGATTTCCACAATGTTTTACCGAATAATGAATTTTTTTTATTTGCTTTAAACATTGCACATGAAAAAATGCATTACTGCACAGGTTTTCGGACCTTTGGCCTATTTTTGTGTTAATTTTCCTCGACTATTATGCGGAACTTTAGAATGTTTGGAAGATGTGAACTGAAACTATTGAAATTGGCTATCCGATATATCGTGTATGATTATAATAATTATGATGGCCTCAACTAAATTTTAAAAATTTCGTGTAACGACTTGGCCTTTTAACGCAAGCCTTACTTCAGTAAATTTAGCTTGTTATATCATCACTTTTTGGCATGACGGGACTTGTATTGAATTAATTTGATTAATTGAATAATATATTTATATCAAAATATAAGTGTAGATGTTTTGAAGGTATACCTTTTGAACGTATTGTTATTGATGGAAGAAGCTAAGCTGGTGTTGTTATATCCTTTTGATTCACGTTTCAATACATCCGAATGTCTTTCATTGCAATAGCTCTAGGTGAAGGATATGATTTCTAAAGTAACGAATTGGATTTCTTCGTTCTGCTATTTGCAATGTTCTATGGATTCAAATTACACGTTATTATACCCATGTTTGCGGATCATTAGTATGGTTGGTGTATCTCTGATCAACATCAGAATATCTGTTTGTTGCATATTATTTCATTTCACACTTGATTGCGTTTATATATTTTCTTTCTTCATAACTAATGAAAGTGTTGAACGTAACACCTTCATAACCTACGTCACGATCCTCTTACTTACTTACCAGCACTTTCATTGGCTTCTTGGGGTCATCCTGGATTGAATAAAAAATAATCCCAACACAATCCTCTGTCACAAATTATTTGCATAGTTACATTTAATTTTATTAGTGACAATTTTCCAGCCCCGGATCTATTGAATCTGCATATCGATACATTTTTATTTTCCCACACAGCGCTTTTGGTAGCAGGTACCGTACTGTTTACGAAACATTCCTTGGTGGTTCTTCAGAGTTAGGAAATTACCAATAGATGTTAAGTTTGGCAACTCGTCTGTTGTTCCAGACTAGACGAGCTCAAACCAGTTACCACTTCACTGTCAAACTCGAGACCTGCCGAACTTCTTCCTATCTAACCTAATTTTTTATGGAATAGCGAAGTTGTGGAACTCTTTACCTAGTGAGGTCTTTCCCTGCGCCTATAACCTCCAAACCTTCAAGAAAAATACGAATGCCTATCTCCTCTCCCTACATTCCACTGCTGGCTCACACGATGTTCTTCGAACATTATATGTCCCCCTCTCGTGTAGTCAAGGAAGAATCTATATAGGATGGCCGGAAATTCATATGCCAATCTGCAGGAGGTGATACAAGAAAATATTAGAAATTCCAAATCAACATTACGTCCGCAAATGTTTCAATAACAAATCATAAAATAATTATTAAATACAACAGAAATTAACAAATAATTCTAACATGAGCCGAAAATGCCATTCATGTCAATCTCACTTCCTAGCCGATTCCTCATTGATGTTCGCACTCCTTCAAATAAGCCTTATTTCGAATTATCTCCCATTGCTCTATCACCCTTTCTTCAAGATGACCCACGTTTTCAATTGGAACCATTGCTTTCAAATAACTCAACAAAAAAAAAATCTAAGGGGTTTAAGACGAGTGAGCGAGACCAAGCATCTGGACGGTTACGGGCATATCCACTTCTGAGGGTAAACTAAATCTAAATGATTTCGAACTGGAATACTAAAATGGGCTCCATCGTGCATAAGCCAACTTGCTGATATAATTGCGGCACATCATCGAGGAGATCTGTTAGGTGGTTTTCCAAAAAAATTCAAAAACCATCTTTTAGCTCCCATTTTTGATCTCTCCTTTAAGTCGGTTTAAAACGTCTTTCGATTTCCAGTCTCCATTTTCCTCTGTCCATCCATAGGCCTTCTTCCATGTCTCTTTCGCGGATTTCTTTGTCTATACCCTCTCTCCAACTTTTCCTTGGTCTCCCTCTCTTTCTTCTTCCTTGTGGTGTTCATTCCCACACTTGTTTTTGGAAGTCTTTCATTCGGCATTCTTTGAACATGACCATACTATCTTAGTTGGTTTACTTCAATGTCCTCGACTATAGTGTGTGTTACTCCCACGATTTCACGGATTCTTTCTTTGTGGTCTTCTTCATTCTCGATTTTCCGGCAGCTCTTCGCCAGTAATCCATTTCTGTAGCTTTTAAGGTTTTCTCAGCTCTCTCTTTAAGGGCCCATACTTCACTACTATATGTAATTATGCTTTTTACTATGTATTATATATTCGTTGTTTGTTTCTGTTCTGGATGGATTTATCTCATAGTATTCCATTCATCATGGCTATTGCTTTTCTGTCTTGTTATTGTCCTTTATGTGATCATCTAGTGTTCCGTCGTTGGTTATTTGTATTCCTAGATATTTATACTTATTCGTTTGTTTTATGCATTTTCCAGCTCTGTTGAAGCAATTCCAGACGTATCTTGATATGCGTTTTTTTCTTATTTTTTCGTTTATAATCAATCACCTGAAGTTTGGTATATGAATCTCCGGATATTCTGTAGGTATAGTTACCACAACGTTAACTGCAACCAGTCAGTGCCTTTACAGTATAAAGTAAAATTTTTAAATGTACTTATTGATACAAATCTGGATTGGGATAGACGTATTAATTCCAAAATTTGTTCACTATGTGGAGTCATACTAAATATTGGAGAACGAAGGTCACTTGAGAGTCTGAAAGTATATTATTTTGATCATGTTTAGTTAATAATACCTCATAGGTATATTTTGGGTTACTTCACAACAGGCAACTAGAATTTTTAAAACACAGAAAGTATTGATTAGCTGCATACTAAAACTTCGATACATATAGCCAAGTCAAAGATAAAAATCAAGAGTTTGGGAACACTGTGCCGAAGAGCTGTTAAGGCGAGAGTTTCAGGGAAAAACCATCACCTACTCTGACAGACAAGCGGCTTTAAAAGCATTCATTTCCTTGCAAGTCAATTCCAAACTTGTCTGGGACTGCTTATACACCCTAGAAGAGTTGGGCAGTCAAAACAGACCGTTTTTAGCCTGGGTACCAGGCCATACAGGCTACAAAGGCAACGAAGAGGCTGATTCGCTGTCCCGAGAAGGAGCACGTAGGGCTCTGATTGGTCCAGACCCGTTCTGTGGTATAGCGAAAGCGCCGCGCAAATCATAAAAGAGTATTTGGGTGAAAAACCTCGTGAATGGAGGGACAAGGCGCCGGAAATCAGAAAAGCCAAAGAGTTAATTAAAGAACCATCGCCAAAATTCACGGAGTACCTACTTAACCAGAATAGATCAACTAGAATCATGATTGGGCTCCTGACAGGTCATTGTAGACTCATCAAACACATGAACAACATCGGACTGGCAGATACAACCCTATGCAGGTTCTGCCAAGAAGACGAGGAGACCTCAGTACACATACTGGGCTACTGCGAAGACCTAACAAAGCTGAGGTTCTCAACGACAGGAAAGGAAAAACCATTACCCTCCGATTATATGGAGGACCTGAGGTGTGGCCTATGTGGCCTATTGAGTCTAACAAAACAAGATGGCATATACACAATAGTTCTGCAAAGGTCGCGGTGGTAAGGCCTAGCATATAAGCCCCATACAAATCAAATATAATCTGAAACTTTGATATAGAGCATCTTGTAAACAACGTTTCCCCGATCTGTAAACATTAACTTTTGCTTCTTTATACTTTCTTCCACTTCTTTGTTTAGTCAGGAAATATAACTACAAACTTACAAATAGTGATTCATATTCTGCTGAATCACAACACAGCCTTCTTTTAAAGAACATAGTACAAAGCTATAAAAGCATTTAAATCCTTACCACGAGAAATAAGAGAAATTGCTGATTATAATACTTTCAAGAGAGGGATTCTGTGCTATCTAACGAGCAAACACTTTTATGCATTCGACTTCTGGTGACCTATATGAGTTTCTTTTATTGCTTATTCTAATGTGTCTATTAAATTATATTATGTATGTAACATTTTGTGATGTTGCTGTGTTAAATTTTTTTGCAAATAAATTTTATTATTATTATATGTCAACATATTGTTATGATTTCATTTCCTACATAACATAAAATGATGAAATTTGAACTTACCGAAACATTAAAATTAGAAAAGATCAAAAAATATATAAAATATGGAACATTATTTAAAATTAAAATTATAGGTAGTACAAGTTATTAAACAATGTATAACAAAATAAACCAGAATGTAATATAGAATAAGAAGTGTAAAGAAGAAACAGTGAAAGTGGATAAACGTACAGTGATACGAAAGAGGAAATCATAATACAAATGATTCAAAGGCTATCAGAAGATAGCACAAATTATTAAAATAAGTTATAGATTTAAGATAGAATTAAGAAATTTGAGTTCTACAATGTTATATAATTGTTATTTATATTTTGTATTATGCAATAGATTTAAGAATTGACAAATGTCAAAATTGACATAAGAATAAGAATAATCAAGCTAATATGAACCTAATCATAGGTTATCTTATATCAAAATATGTGGAAAAATGTAGGCAATATTAATTTGAATAGCAGAAGGCAACATCACTTTAAATAATTTGAAAATCTTCAATAATTCAAAATTTCAAGAATACTCAATTTTGATTGGTCGAGACAAATTAGATACTTCAAAGGGTCAACAATTAAAAAGTTCTGTCAAATCCAACAATGAGCATAGCATCCTAGATAAGGAAAGAAAGTTTATTGGTTGGAAATGACATAAACTGGCGTCCTTTTGTGGGTCCTATAAAAAGGAAACAGGAAGGAAAACCAGACAGTTTGCATTTACATCTGAGATTGAAAGCATCTCCTGCAGCTCCAGTCAATATCCATAACCTTAGTTTTATTTTTGTAATATCAGAGAACTCAAATAGTCTCTGTAGCTTCGACAAGTTAAAGTAACCGAAGCAAATAAATTATTCCTACGAAGCAAGTAGTGTTAAAGAATCTTCGTATCAACGTTTAAGGTTATAATAACCACAGTTATTCCAGTAGCATCGTAGAATATTCAGTCTTCGATAGCCGTTCCAGTATATTATAGAAGTTTTATATCTTAAAAGAATAAAACAAGTTAACAATTTATTATCAACAGTTCCTGAATTTATAAAGAAGTAACAACGTAGTTTACCTTGTTTATGTGTTTCAAGCAGAGCATTGTTTTTAAAGTGAATAATCAAATAACCAAGAAGATATAAAATCAATTGAACATTGCCAACATTTTCTCTCGTATTATTGGATATATTTAAAAGTAAATTTATTTATAATATCTCATTGTATTTGTATCTCTGAATGTAAGATTGTCATTTGTATATTAGAATTCAAACAATTCATAATTCATTAATAAACTCATTGGAGTTTAGTTAACAATATATTAAAAAACTTTCTGACAGTGTATTTTTCTTTCTTTTCAATTTTGGTTATCATGAGTGGATTCACCTAAATATGCACAAAGCAGTTCTTGATTTACTTTTAGATTGCGTATCATCAAAAACAATGTGTTTATGTCTAGATTGGAGTGTTTCCGAGGTTGCGACTATATTTACGCTTAAATGAGGGATCCATTGTAGTCCCCTCTGTTTCATTAAAGAGGGGACATTCGGATGAAAGTTCGTCGACCTCGAAACGATGCTGTCCCGATACATCGCACGGTATACACACAGCACAGCTGAACTCTAAGTCGATATGAACCCTTCGGTCGCGGAACGGCGATACGCGTCGCGCGGTTTTATGACGTCATATTATCAGGAACAAAGCAACTGTGCAACAGCGAACATTTGGAGGTGTGACGGTGTAGTATAGGCGGGTCCATAACATCGCAATTGGGTCAAGGCTGGTTCAAACGACGACTTACTTGCACTCACTAAATTCGGTTGTGACGAGCCCTGATATATCTGGAAATCATGAAACGTTTCGGAAAAACCTATAACGTGCAAGATATGCCACGGATCTTGCGCTTTTACGGATATTAGGTACAGTCGCATTTCGATTCAAACAAAGAAGTTCCAGGATTTCACCGATTTCGAATGTGGGTCATCGTTTTATGAAGGCCCAGTTGCCGCGATCTCGAAGGAATTTATTAACTCGAGGATTATACTGTGTAGGGGTAAAGAATCATGTAAATTGTATAAAGAAAAATCTGCTAAAACGAGTGCAGCGCCAAACTATGAGAGAATCGACGTAGTTTCACAATTAAATTTTATTTTTCAATATAATTTTCCTCACATCAATACACTTATTAGTTTCCTTTCGTCACTGAAATGGGCGTCCTCGAAGGTTATTTTTTCAAATTCCCAAACCCAAACGGGTAATAGAATAGTCACTAAGGGCCTTATGTGCACTATATAGAGGGTGATCGATTTATTCAAAGCCACAGTCTCGAATTGCGTCTTAGGTAATTCCTGCGGTATGCAAGGTTGCATTGTTGTGCAACAAACGCACTGCTCTGGTTTTCCACATCTTTTCTCCTGAATATTTGTCGCAATTTGTGCAGGAGTGTCCCATTAATTACCTAAATGTTCGGGGATGATTCGGCAAACGCTTTCGAATCCTTTTATCACCGAATAAAACGGTCAATTTTCTCCGAACATACCCTAACCCGTATGTTTACTAAACACTCTGTTTATTTACACACAGTCAGCGTAATTACCGTTTGGACATTTCAAATTATCATCTTCTACAATTAGTATATTTTGTTGCTTGTTCCTTCTTCGTTTTAACCTCTCATTTTCTTGATCTACCATTAGGTGACCCTTGCGATTGTTACTACGAGGATTGGTCCTTACAAAACAATAGAAAACATGTTATTTTGGTTTAATTCATTTTCATTCTTCTACATAGTCTCCGTTTAGCTCGATACACTTTGCCCAGCTTTTCCAAAACTTCAAGCCATCCAAAAAATAATACTTCTATAATACCAATACCAATTATATTCCCAGGAAAAGATGAATGGGTTCAGAACAAACGATCTGTTGGTTTATAGACGCTCCAAAACTCGCCAGGAGTTGGAACCAGAATATACTGTTGCAACCCGAAGATTGCACTATCTTTTAGTCTCGGTGGGTTCCCCATAATAGACTACTAATATCTGAATAAAAATTTTTGTAGTTAACAGAACAAACTTTTTATTTTACTAAATTACAGCTAACTCTTTGGGATTTATGATAACTTATAAATATTTGGCTAATTTAATTCTAACTTTTAAAAATCGCGTCTTCTAAATGACCTCCACCAACTTCAACACATTTTTCAATATTAGATAAAAAGTTGTTCATTACACGGCGTAGCAAACCTTCGTCTATTCCTTCAACTTCTTCACGAATTTTGACTTTCAGTTCCTCGATTGTACCTGGACGACTCGCAAACACTTTGGCTTTTAAATATCCCCACAGAAAAAAATCGGGTGCCGTTAAGTCGGGGGACCTCGAAGGCCAAGGCAAATCTCCGAATCGAGAAATGAGTCGGCCATTAAACATTTCTCGCAGGACCCTCACTGAGTTTCTGGCGGTATGAGCTGTTGCCCCATCTTGTTCGAATAGTAAGGCATTGTTTAGTTATCCTCGTCTATTTAGTTCTGGAATGAGAAATGTCTCTAGCATATTAACGTAGCGCTCGGATGTAACTCTGTTACAGCGCGGTTATTTTCATCCTCAAAAAAATAAGGGCCAATATTACCAAAAGATCCTACTCCATACCACACAACAACTTTTGGATTATGGAGGTTCTGTGTAAAGATTTCACGAGGATTTTCATCTGACCAGTATCTTAAATTTTGTTTATTGACCATGCCATAAAGTGCTGTGCCGTTTGGTATTTATAGGGATGAAATTTTAAATCCCTTTGAAGAATTCGATCTAAGCTTCCCTTCGATATTCCTAGGATATCGAATTAGTAGTATACGTAAACGCAATTCTAACTCTATTTTCTGGTGTATGAACTGTTCTTCAAATTTTGAACAGAACCATTTTCACGCCAATGACGAACCCATAACTTACCAGTTTTACGATTTGGTGCGTGACCCCTATTGTTGTTATTAAACTGACGCCGGAATGCACGCCTAACTTCTTCTATTGAATTGCTCCTTATGTAAGGTTCTACACAAAACACACGTTGTTGGACTGAGTAATCCATGAAAGTTCAAACGGATGTTGAAATAATGTCTCAAAGCAAAAAAATTAAATAATTATTGATGAAAACTAACAAACTTCTCGTAGAAAAATGACGTTCCACAAAATTATTAATTTAAAATTTATTTATGACAGGCGCCTACTTGATTAATAATTTATTTAAATCCCAAAGACTACAGAAGGTAATCCCACAGAGAACAACCTATTTAGTTATCTCGTAGGGAATTTATTAATAATATAAAATGGGTAGTCTATTATGGGGAACCCAGTATAACTATTTTTGTATCAGGACTGATGTCTGATATCGTACCCACAACGACTAACGTCAACCTCCTCTTCAACATCATCTTCCCAGAAAGAGATGAATGGGTTTGGAACAAAACCGACCTACTGACAGTGGACATTTGCTGGTTTACAAACGCTCCAAAACTCCGTCAGGAGTTGGAACCAGAATATACAGTTGCAACCCGAAGACAGAACTACGTTTTAGTCTCGGTGCTTATGTAACTATTTTATATCAGAACTGATCTTAGATCTCATCTCTGTGTTGACCTCGTTCGACGTGAAACTTCTTCGGTACAAGTCACAGGTGGCAAATCTGGTGAATTAGAAGTATTTAATGCATTTTCGCCATCAAAACCGCACACGTGCATTGTCTTGCTGAAAGAGCACTATCATTTTGGACAAATATGCTGCATAATATGCCCCAGTGGTGGCTGGAGACACATGAGTATGGGGATATAAATAGAAAATGCGCCGCAACCAAAAATTTTGCATTTTTCAAGGTCAAACACCCTAAAATTATATATGGGAAATTCGCAGAGCAAAAATATTTGCTTAAAGAAGTAGGTTTCGGTGGCCAAATATCCCCTTTTTTGATGCGAGTGACAGAAATCTCGACAAAAATTATTTTAAATAATATTTAAATTGGTACTTAATATTTAAATATCAACAAAATATAGGTACACGCTCTCAGATCTTCAACTTCTAAAATAAAAAGTAAACTTACCCTAGAATCCATAGATATATCCAAGCTTGAGGCTATTTGTATAGAAAATCCATTCGTCTCTTTTTGGAATTCGCAAAAACGTCAATTACACAATTATTAAAATATGGAAATAAATAGTACACAATATTTACGAATTATTGTAAATTATTACGGTAGAAAAAGCCACATCTTGGGATGCCAAAAATATTGCTATATCAATAAACCATTTCTATTACCTCCGATCTGTTTGTTATTCGAAATTATCTCGTCTCTCCGCTCTTTGTCGATGTCTAATTAAATTTTATGCGTAAAAGTTTTCGATAAAAGTCACCGTTTTCGAGAAAATGAATCGAAAAGCAACAAGAGTAGCTTTTTGCATTCAAATTAATTAGACTTTCAGAAAAATATTAAATATTATGAAAATTTTTCAGAAAATTCACATAGCCCCCATTTATACGCCTCTAACTTGGATTCGATAGAATTTAGCTATATTTAATTTATGGCATCATAAGGCAGTTTTTATGTAATTACCATTTTGACAAAACTTGGGAAATTTTAAATAGCTTTTCGTTTTATGATTCGGGACGTGCAAGGAATAATTTTTTATTGTTTCTGTCGAGAACAGATACTCGCAGAAGAACGAAAGTTGTATTTTTGATGGCTCGATATTGATCAAACGAGAAAAAAGTGGCATACATTGATTTTGACCATAAATATCACAGCGCCACCGATATTATTATTCTAATTCTAATTGCATCCAAATAAGCCCATTGCTATTGCTAATAAACATCAAGTTTCATCAATTTAAGCGAAAAGACGAGTAATTAATAAAAAAATGTTTTTTTCTTGAAGATTTGACACCCTGTTTTATAACTTAGCTCAGATGTTGACACTGTGTGTTGAAACATGTGTAAGCAATAGTGGATAATTGTAGTGTAAAATAGTGATTTTTTTTTTGGTGCGAGGTGGTTGAAACCCTTTATTGGCACCTTATGGTCCTGTAACATCCCATAAGGTAGTGTGGGAGTCCCTGAGTCCCGAAATTAATCACCTCAGATATACCCACTAAACACTCCACCTCGTGTGGTAGGCTCGATCCTGCAACCAAGGCAGTCACGATGACACTTGGGCTTAACAGCCCATTGTATCTTGCCGCACCACTTTCTCGGGCCATCGGAAAAATTCCGCAGTCGCTGGAATCGAACCCGCGACCGGCAGGCACAGTGATTAGAGGATCGATGCTCCTACCACTGAGCTACTTGGCCCCTATAAATAGTGATGTTACTTCCATAACTTTATAAGTTGAAAATGAATTTAAACATTCTCAATGTCGAAACTATTCAAAATTCTATTATTATTATTCTCTTGTGTAAATATGTCAAAATCTTATAATATAAATACTGTTATTAACGTAGATAGTGCGTTACTAAGATTATTTTTTGTTTATAATAAACAAACTCAAAAAGTAGTATGAAAGTTTGTAATCGTGAAGTACGAAAGTGAAGATGAAAATCCCCAAGATATTCTGGAGGAAGCAAACATAGTTTCCTTAAATCTGCTACCGGTAAAATCTCGTGAAAAATATGAAATGAGTACCAGTTATTTAAATGGTGTGGTCGCAAACTAAGCAAATAAAAGACGACGATGTAGCATTAGTTTGTTTCCCTAGTATTATTTTGCTTCCTCAATTGAGGGAAAAAATCATACTTTCTATACAGGGAGTAGAACAAAAGACTTTTCACAGCATAAACCGTTTCTATAGTAACGACAGAGCAAGTTAACTTTCTGCTGTGAATTTGTATAGAGTATTTATTTACAACATAGAATCTTAAACTTTCTGAAGTTGGAGAGTAAAACTCAAATTTACACAAATACTTGTAACATTTAATTTCAAAAAATTAATGCTGACAAATTGTTTCACTACACCGTGGCATCTCAAAACCAAGAGTTCAAAATGATTTTACCCTAAGTAAACGCCGAAACCATAAAAATATTAATTCAAAGTTATAGTTGTAAAAAAAAATTTGTTTGTATTTTCAATACGGTGAGCAATATTTTGGACAAATATTCGGCAGTCATGAGATCTCGTATTTCAATTACTATTGCTAACCTAGTTATGGAATGTCTAGAGGAATCTATAATAAATTCATAAGATTTTCAACCTGTATTCTTTAAACGGTATGTAGATGATTGCCTAATGTGTGTTCCCAATGATAAAATTTAATACGTGAATTTCCATTGTAAACTTCAATTCACTTGTGAAATAGAAGTGAACACATTTCCTAGATACGAACATTAGGCATGATTCAAATGGAAAAATAAAAACTTTGTGGTCTATTGAAGAAGTTTGGCTCAACGATATCCCCACTTTAATTCAGTTGCACCAACAAGTTATAAAAAAAGTGTTATAAGCAGCCTTACAGATCGCGCTGTTAAATTGTCCCACATAGAGGACCCTCCCAACCTTTGAAAATTGTTCGTAATAGACTGGAAATGATTGGCCACCCAAATACATTTTTCAACCACATCATTAAAGAAAGAATAAACAAAATCTATAATGGTTCGTCGTATAAAAATAACATAAACGGTAATACAGATAATTTTATAACATTACCATACATTCCGGAGACCTCAGAGAAAATTATGAAATGTTTAAAAAAGTTTGATATAAATGTTGCCCATAATCCTACTAGCTGTGTTGGTAAATATTTTTCAAATCTAAAACCTTTAATACCTAAAGATAAACAAACCCACACAGTATACAAATTAAATTGCTTAGATTGCGATGGGACTTATACAGGAATCTCTAAACAATATTAGAAAAAAAGAATGGATGGCCATAAGTTTAGTACTAGAAACAAAAACTTCCACCGCCCTTGCTAAACATTGTTTTGATTGAAACCATCAATGTTAATATTTTAAATAAAGCAACCAATTATTATAAAATATATATTCTACAGATGATTCACATATAACGTGACTTCAATTCTGTAAATCATAGAGCAGACGTTTAATCATTAAGTCAGATTTATACTAATTTAATTTATTAAAATCCTTGCAAATTCCTACATGCGTCTTTGTAAAGTTAAAAGTATATTTTAGGTAGAATGCTCAAATAGCAATATTTCTAATAAGGTCTAACAACCTTTTTCTATTACCTCATAAGTCTTTAACATCAGGTTCGAAGATGGATACTTGAGCTTTATATTTTTTGGTTTCAGTCGTATTCAAACATTGCTTGAAATAACTTCGTATTTTATAAGAAAATTGCTAAGCAGTGCATTCTTGATACATATTCATATACGTAAAACATTAATGTGTTACAATTTCGATTACTCGTGTATTTGTTCGTTTCGGTGACTTGGGCATTTTTAATTGAAATTGGTGGTGATACAATTAGTTTTAGACTTTGATACATCTTCTGATGATGGTCGTGAGACCGAAACGTACGTAGAAACGAAAATCATGAACATATTGTTAGTGTGACCTATTTCCCGAGAATTTATATATAGTTTGTATTTCTTTTGTGAAATTTGTGTTTTAATGACAGAATGTTTGACTTTGACCTGCAGTCTTGCCCAAAAATTAACACTCATTTCCCGCACTTGATACAGAAATATCTATTTTGATGAATGTGGCATATTAGCTATTTAAAATACCACAAACAAGTCGTTATTCAAATACAGCCTATAACAATTAGCTTCAAAAACTGTTGGCACTTGTTATTGAACTATTGATTGGACATCTAATTACAACAAAGCTTTACTATATTTAATATAAGTGATCTAACGACCAAAGGTTTCTTCCAGAGGTCACACTGTAACCAACTAAATGGAATATGCTGATACTGCGCTATTTTCCTAATCATCGTTTCATCCGCCCAAGGAAGGTAATTTGTATTCTTGGAAAACAGTTACAGTTAAATTATTCAGTCACAGGTTGAAAGTAACGTTAACTATTAGACTATTTGCACTAACTTGTATTTATAGACCGATTTACTTTGTTGTTCCGTTAGTAATGGTTTTGGCGGCAAGCGTTTCTTGCTTCCCTCTATTCGAAAATGTAGATTCGAATCCAATTCCATTTAGTTGTTCGAAAGAAAGTAACGCATGAGGGCACGTATGTCTTAAGATACTACGGAATAGTGAAACAATGAAGGTCGCGTGAGAATAACAGAAAGTCTGTAATTGCGATTATTATCATAGACCAGCTGTTCACATCGAAGAATTGCAGGTATTCTGGTATTGTGATGTTGGAGCTCATGATAATGTGAAATGTATTTTCACGTTACTAATAAAAGTGACCTACTCTAGACCGTTGGAAAATAAAATAAAGCTCATTTGTGGAATGCTGCAATTTTCTGCTTTCATTATGCTCTAGCATTTATTTATACCTGGTGTTTCAAATTCGACTATCATCATTGGGATTTCGGAAACTACAAGAGGTACGTTACACATGGTTAAATTGGGGCAAAGTTGAGGCCAATAAGATTCTGTTTAACAACTGAAATTATCTTTGGTGCCTCCGGAAATATGGTGGAAAAGCTTAAATTTACGATTTTCGTTTTTATTATTTACAAAGGTTAGACAAAAATTATCTATACATACATTGTAGTAGAACATTTTGAGCTTCATCTTTTGGCGAAGTCGAAAATTTCGATTTTCTTAATTCATCATCATCTATGTTTTTTTTCATGGGCGCCATACTAAATTTTTGCAGTCTTGAATAGCCCTTTCCATTTTAAAGATGTGTCACAAGTTACCATTGTAGTCCCAAAATCAGAAAACATTTTTATACCATAGTAGGCTTTGATTTTTTCAAACTGTCACATTTAAATGGTATTTTGATACTTTGTTAAGCACTGTGTCATTAGAAATGGAGTTTACCAATGAAGAAACACAAACGAGATATCATAAAACTTTTTTGCAAAAACGATAGAATCGGTGTCAAGACAGCGGAAATGTATCTGAACATGTATCCTGTTGGTGGTGGAGGAGCTCGCGCCACTATCTTGGGTTTTAGGTGTTTGGAAAATATTTTTATTTGTTAAATTGACGAGCATACAATTTCCAACAAAAAAGGTCCAATTCATTTTGGCTTCGACCTTAACATCCTGCGCTATGCAGCCCAGAGTGACCAAAAAGCATTTTTTATTCATATCAACAGCAACAGCAGTCCCTACATGCGATGCTGTTATTCACGACAACTTATCTTCAGCTGCACGTTGCTGCATATCCTTCTCTAAAAATCATGTAGGGAATGGAGGCCCAAAAGCTCTCATGGGTTGAAATAAAAATCCACATCAATTTCAAGAGCGGCGACCACAAATAAGTTTTACCCTTAACGTGTGGGTTGGTTTTTTGGGCGATACAATAATAGGTCCTTATATCTACGAAGAGAATTTAAATGCTGATTGGTACCTCAATATCCTGAGGACAGATCGACAACAACGTCCGTATTATCGTTTGAACGCCATCTAGTTCTAGCAAGATGGTGCACCGTTCCATAATGTCATGTTAGTGCTAATAATGGCGACGTACACTGGTAGGCACGGTTGTCTGACATGTCACAATGGAAAATAAAATTTACTAAACATTGCCAGCCGACCTTGATGAACTTCGTCAAAGAATTGTCACCACTCTTGGCGCGAGATTAGAAGAAGGGATGTGCTTCCATAAAAAATCTAGCGTGTTCAGGTCAGGAGATCTCGATGGCCAACTAATTGGAAGGTCTTGACCACTGGTTAAGCAACTGCCGGATAGGTAAACTAAGATGAGCAGAGGTTCCTTCTCACATGTACCATAGATTTTGGATTAACTGTAGAAGGAAATCTTCCAAAAGTTTGTGTAGCACGTTTTCTAGGAAATCAAGATACTCATGTCCGCACAGATTTCTCGGCAATATGTAGGGCTCAATTAAATGATCCTCAACAATACCTGCCCATGCGTTCACAGAAAAAGTATACTGAAACCGTCTCATCATAATAGCATGGGGGTTTACATCTGACCATCTTTAAATTAAAATATCGAGAGTCATGCAGACCATATTTTATAAGACACAGAATACTAACCATCTCTTCAATTTATATCCTAGAATGTGTTATGTTAGAAACATTACGAAGAGTTTTCTTCAGGAACATAGTTTGTTGCACAATAATGTAACTCGTAATTAACACATTTTCTTACATCATAACAGTCTTACATGACCAAACTCACTAACTCAGATCTATAGAACCACGAAAAACGAATCTCACCTACCTACTACTCACCTTTTGCAGCACTTCGTAAATACTATTTAAATATATACGTAGCGTTATCTTAATTTTTGTACCTATCTGCCCTAACGTATTCTATACCATACTTCTCTTGGTCTCATTTATAAAGATTATTTATTATTATTATGTATATTGTGGAAATTGAATATTCAATTTCGTCTCATTAGTAAAAAGAATTTTAACCAGAAACTGGGGTTATGTGATTGCATTCCTGAAGCATTCTGCGACAAAATCAGAGTCTTAGAGGAAAATCTTGAGGTAAAAGTTCTTGGGTTCGTTCCTACTTAAAAACCTTTGGACTGGAATTTCGCATACTCAAATGCCGTGAAGCCTTTCTAATGCTTCCTCTACAACATCTTCCTTGTTCAGCTCGTACCTCATTACGACTTTCCTTCATTCCTTTCGTTTTCTTTAAATGCTCCTATTTCTCGCAATATCGTGTATGCATTAGATAAGCGGCAAACGGGAAATCTTTGGTGATAGAATCTTCAGGCTACATCAGCGTTTCCTCGGCATATGAAACGCATTTCTGCATATTCTTCTTAAAATGCGTTCACGTTGGCTGAACAAGAAAACGAGATTTTTGATATTGATTTGACGTTCAGAAGAGGTTATCAAAATGAATCGTATTTTTTATTTTTTTGCTCGATAATGGCTCTATGTACTAAAAAATATGTAGAGACAGAAAAGTTTCCAATAGAATTGGTCTACATGTGGGGATTTTTGTTTTAAAATTAGTCAATTCATATAAAAGTTATAACAGAATATTTCAGGAGGGATTGCTGATTGAACACCCTGTAGTAAACAGATGCCATTAAGTATTCTACCTAAAAAGGCATTTGATTAGTGGGGTCCAGAACCCAAAAAAAAGTTCCGTCGTTTTTATATGGGAGGCCCCAAATTGCTTACTTTTTGAACAATCTGTTTAAAGGAACGCACATCATTTTGAAACATCCTGTATAATATATATTAAATTGGTACTTTGGGAATGTGTATGTAGTTTAAAGCACCAACATTTTGGAGCATTTTATGCACACCGCTCACGCCAGAAGCTTACAACAGCAAAGCACATTAATATTTGATGTTTGGGATAGAGGAGTTTTATCGGCGAAAATGCTGTTTCGATGCCGTCTTCCACGTCCTAAATGAAAAGGTCTCTTAGAAGGATGTACTCTTCTCATATTACTTTCAACAATGAATCTACTGGAACGTGCTGCCAGATCAACGAGTTAAATAACGGAAAATATCAAAACAGCCGTTAATGAATACATTCTCGGTAAAGCAATATTCGTCAAGATACGAGGGCAGTACCAAAAATTCCCCTCCTGCATGAAAGACTATTAAATTCTATTTTTCAATATAATCCTATTAAAATTGAAATAAAATAACTATTAAAAATTCTATTTTCACTACTTTAATAAGTAAATAAGTAGTTTCGCTAACACAGTAGCTTCTTCGAACAAATATTACAAAGTTCTTTGTAATTTATTTTCAGAAGTTATTTTTGTTTAGAGTGGATTTTCATCACGTAATGACTGCTTCTATTCAATAATCCTATTACATAGTTTCAGCAACAATCCACTGCCCCTGAAAAAATATTCCTTAGGTTTGCCTCCAAAATGTGCCAAGACACTGTCCTTTTTCAAATTCCCAAACAGGTAATAGTCACTGAGAGCCATAGCTGGACTACACGGTGGGTCACCGATTTATTCAAAACCACAGCCCCGAATTGTAGCTTAGTCGTGCAGGAAAGCCACGCCTCTGGTGAGTTTTCCTCGTGTTTCCCCCGAATATGTTGTCGTAATTTGTGCAAAAGTGCTGCATAATATGCCCCGGTAATTGTCGATAAGAAGAATGTCCCCACATTCCAAAAAGATCGGAGCCATCAGACTGACATACGCTAAACTTTCTTGGCGGTGCTACTCCTTTTCGCCTCCGTTCCATCGACTCTCTTTTGGACAAAGGCTCATGGTTTCATCTCATCAATTGTCTTCAAATCGTACACAGAGTTTTCACCACAAAGCTTCAAAAGGAAAAGGTGCTGAGGTTTGGGAACCCACCTTGAGATCCTCAACAAGGACCTTCCTGTTTTAGCGTGATCTTCCAAAGACACCTGCCCCATTCGAAACCGTTTTGACCAATCTCTAAAGACCGAATAAGAATTGTCCCCGTAAACACCATCTAGCCGATCTTTGATACTTTGAGGGGAAATACCTTCTCGAGCAAGAAATTTCATAACAGCTCGACACTCAATTTTCTTGACTTCTTAATTCGTGATAAACGAGTGACAGCTCTAGGAAAACCACATCAATTTTTGATTTTTCCATAGCTATGTTGTAAATAAATACTCTACAATTTCACAGCAATAAAGTTAACTTGCTCTGTTGTTGCTATAGAAACGGTTTGTTGCAGTGAAAAAAGAAAAGGTTCATGTATCGATAGATTGAAAAATGTCAAGTTTTTTTTGACAGTTGTACAGGAATTATTTATACGATAAGTTTGAAAAATGAACGTGTTTTTTCCACTAGATGTGAAGACTGGACAATGAGCGTAGTGACTGTTCTAACACATTGTGTTGTAAATAAAATTTTCATTACGTTTCATTTTCATTCAATTAGTATGAAAGCCATTTTTGTTTGTTTATATTGAGATAACAATGCAAAAATCGTGATATAAGAGTTACCATGGAACAGCGCCAATGTCAAGACATATCTATTAAAATAACCACATTTATATTTTAATTTTGTGTTAAAAAATGAGCGAATCTGAAGAGTTCGGACGTTGCAAAGGCTGTAGTAACAAATTTTCTGCAAAGTAAGCCAAAAGCAATATGTCTTTATGTTACTAAACGCATTCTAGCACTAGTGCTGAAATGAACTAATTTTAGCATTCAATGTTAACATGATCCCATTTTATAATAACAATAAGCTTCAAAAAGATAACTTTTCGTAAATAAATTGCAAAAAGTATGTTTTTCACTGCAACTATCGGCTTCTAAAGTAACAAAATTGTATTTAGAACATAGATTTTAACCGATTAATTCAAAGTTACAGTTGTACAAAAAATGTTGTTGCATTTCTTTTGTGAAATTAGTGTTTTAATGACATATGAGAGAATTAACACTCATGTGCCATTAATACAAAAATAACCATTCTACCGATAGTAGTAATATAAATTGAACATATTGTGAAATAATGATTTATGTTAAATCTCTGAATAGTATTTCTACACAACTACAGTTGATAAAATGGAGAATTGAAAGCTCATGATTTTAGCTACTTATTACGTTATAGGCATAACATTAATTATAAAAATATAATCTTCTACCGGTTATAGAAAATTGGTATACTGTCAAACGCAAAAATATAAAGGACCCCGCAAATTCTTTATGGGAATTGGGTCTCGGTGGATATTTCTGAATGTTTGATATGATGTAGTCCATGTAATTCTGCACAAATGTTATCATTGCGCCAACCCCCAAAAATGGACAGATTCCCTGCTAGGAGGGGTTATATTTACATTTTACTCATAATAGACTATTTATTTCTGAAGACGGGAACAACATTTTAGCATGCTTCATTCTAGTTTATGCTGCATAATATTGTTATTCTCCCAAAAAAAAAAAATGTTATACCCCCCTTAATCCTTCAAACCCCCCCTTAAATTAAAAAAATATACCTTTTTCTGGATCACTTCAAAATGTTTTAGTGAGCTTAAATACGGAATTTGCACTTAATATCAAAAATCAACTCCCTCCCTCCCAAATAGGGGATGCACAAAAAAAATTGGTGGATTCTTCTGAATTTTTGATATGATGTAGTCCATTAATTCTGAACAAATTTTATTCATGCGAAAACCCCGAGAAATAAACAGTTTTTGCGCTAGGGAGGTTATATTTACATTTTACTCATAACAGACTTATTCATTTCTGAAGGCGAGTACAATATTATTACATGCTTTACTCCGACATTTTTTGTGCATCCCCTATTTGGGGGGGGGGGGGAGTTGATTTTTGATATACAAGTGCGGATTTCGTATTTAAGCTGATTAAAACATTTTCCGAAGATTTTGGAAGTGATCCAGAAAAAAGTATATTTTTTTTATTTGAGGGGGGTTGGGGGATTGGGGGACTTCAAAATTTTTTCATGGGAGAATAATAATATTATATATAAACTAGAATGAAGCATGCTAAAATATTGTTCCCGTCTTCAGAAATAAATAGTCTATTATGAGTAAAATGTAAATATAACCCCTCCTAGCAGGGAATCTGTTCATTTTTGGGGGTTGGCGCAATGATAACACCTGTTCAGGATTACATGGACTACATCATATCAAAAATTCAGAAATATCCACCGAGACCCAATTCACATAAGGAATTTGCGGGGTCCTTTGGAAATACTAGCGCAAGTCCCTGAAAAATAAAACAGATGGCGCCACAATCAAAAATCCCATGTAACATTTGTGATGTACCATCTTTAACTAGAACGCGTTAAAATTTTCAGACTGATGTGTCATTCAGTTCTGTTTTGACAACCATCGAAAGCAAGCGACTTTGAAGATTTTGTAAACATGGAAAAAAGTGAATTAATTGATTAAACATTATTTCACTTGAAGAAATGGCTTGGCGAAAAGAGATTTGGCTCCAAAGATGAGGTCATCGCTGAAACAAACTCCTATTTTGATGGATTGCGGAAATCGTGTTATTTGGAAGGGATCGAAAAATTATAAAAACGTTGGACGAAGTATATCGGACTACGAGGAGATTATATTGAGAAATAAAATAAGTTTTGACCAAATAAATCATTTCTTGTTTCATTTTTCACCTTGCCCTCATAATTTATTTAAATACAATATGGCCTGAAATTTTCTTACCAAATACCACCCGTGCTAAATTATTCTTGTAATATTTTTTTTAGTTACGAATATTTTAAGAGAATTATAATAATAAATATTCGAGACGTCGAAAAAATTTCCGGAAAATATTAAGCACTAGTGCTAGTGGTTTTACATGTGAAAACTAGCAGCAGAATCGAAGTGATAGAAATAATAGTCATATAGTGGCAGTGTCTGTAGACCTGAATATATTGTTGGTTAATTCAATTCCACATGTTTACTGTACAATTTACATAATTATGATTTCATTAAAATTAAAATCAATTTACAACAGAAAGATAGAAGTTAATGACGTTATTGAAATATCATTGTAGCTGCTCAAACTTTCCAACAACCGTGTAGTTTAAAATCCTTCCAATCACATAAAAGACATTGGAACTCTGAATTATTTTAGATCAGCCTCGGTTTTACGTTTGATTGTGCGATAATTTTAGCTCGAATCTCTTACACCCATCTGGGCGTTATTCAGGAAGTCGGATTGTTTGGGAATTAAAAAGTAAGGTCATGCACTGTCCTTAAAGACTATACGGGGCAATGACTTTCAGCAGACTAGTATATAAAAAGCCGGTCTGATACACGGTCCGGGTGCCGAACCTACCACGGTCGTTTACCGTACGGGATAACACAGTACACCGACCCTTTCCGCGTCTGGATTCTTCGCAGCAGCGCCCTATTTATTTCTCGAGATTTCAGGTGTACAAGATGGAGACTGGTTGAAGCAAATTCCTATTCGCATCACTTTATTTATAATTCGTTTCACCCAAGTGTGAGTTCATATTGATTTTAATATTGTAATGTTTATTTCTCACAGTCCATTTTTTTTAGATCCGTACCACCAGGATTCGAGGTCAATTATTACACCTCATCCTCAGGTATACAGGGTGTTTGCTAAGTACTTGTACAAACTTTGAAAAATGAATGTTTGACTAATTTTAAGAGTTCATATGAACATGGGTCCGCCAGTGGCGGCTCGTGAACTTTTTGAGAGAGGAGGCTGGACATAAAACGTTTTTGTAAAAATATACTTTATTCAGTCAATTAATTTAACCTTCGCGCAGCGACCTTACCAGCTACTTCAGTGACAAAATTAATTGTTACCCAGCAAGAACCAACGTGGAGGTATAGAGTTTCTCTTGCCCACAAATTTCTTTTCGTTCGTTTTTTGTTTTTTATTTTTTTTGGATTTTTCATTTTTTTTCTTTTTTTTGGAATCTTTCATATTTTGTTTTTTTTTATTAATTTTATCAACTTTTTTATATATTAACGAAATTCTACGGTCTTTAATTTGCGAAAAATGATCAATAATATTATCATAAAATGTATCATTATGTTTTAAGTGTTTTACTAAATCTTTTTCAATAGATATTGAACTAACATTGTATAAACGATTTTGGCCCATTGTATTTCGCATGTATGTTTTAATTCGTTTGAGAGTAGAAAATGATCTCTCCACCGATGCCGACGTGACAGGAATGGTGACTGGCAAACAAAGTAGTTTATAAAACTTAGGTAAAACTTGTTGCAAATCATTGTCTATCATATATTTGATCATATCGGCGTGACTGTCGTACTGGCCTAAAATATCTTTATCCCAGTATACAACGCATAATTCATTGGGCAGCGCTATTTTATCAAAAAAAATATATTTTAGAACTAAGTTATCTGAAAGTGTATTGAGAAACTCTTTTGGAAAAGATTCGAAAAATCTTCTATTCGTCAAATCGAAAAACTTCAATTCATGTAAATCGGAAAATCGAATCTCAATATTTGACCTTTAATAGTATCTAAAATTTCATAAAAAAGTTGTTTATAATGTAGTTTCTTGTCTACCAAATTATATGTTTTCCTCCTTTTCACGGGAGAAGCCTCATCAGTTGAATAATTTCCAAATAAAATATTAAAATGAAATTCTGTATAACGGAAACTTGAAATTTTATCAATGAGATGTTTTAAACGATCTCTTGAATAAATTATATTAGTGAATTTATGTTGTAAAATTTGAAAAATAAGATCAGTTTGTTCAAATATTAATTTAAAAGTATCAAGAAAAAACAAAAATTCTTGATTTTCTAAATAAGATTTTAAACCAACAGCAGCATTTAATGAAACCTGATCTGTTGAAAAGTCATCACTGTTTAATATAAAATCAAATGTTTCAATTAATTCGTCTTTATTTTTATGGATGGTAAACTAAACATTGCACGTGATGTAAAATTCCATCGAGTTCGAGCATTACAGGGAATTCTGTTTCCTACTATGTTATTTAAAACTTACGTTCGTTTGTTTGAAGACCGTTTAAATGTCCCGCCATTACAGATGCCGTCGTAAGTCCGATTTATTCGCAAAGTCGAATCGTTGAAATGTTTCCATTAAAAAATTGAATAAATTGACCGCTGTTTTCCCCGAACTAACATCGTAGAACCCTAAAAATCTTTCCACTAGTTGTCCATTTTTACAATTAATAATTTACCGAACAGACGAATTCTAATTTAACCTTATTTCGCGTGGCGTCACTCAACGATTATACCCGCATAAAACAAAACAAGCACTGACGCAACACGCATGTGTCGTATTCCGTACCACACCGACTGTACTGAACTTAAGGCGGGCGGCAGGCTAGCCTCCGGAGGGTGTTGCCGTTTTCGCTGTTTCACCTTATTTGGCGATTGACTGGTCGGAAAAACGGCAACTGTGTTGAACAACACATGCTCAGCGTTTGAGATATATAGAGAGTCTAGCCTCAGGGCACTGTTGCCAGATTAAAAATAACTCCTGAGAACGGGGAATTAATTGTAATAATTGCCTCCTTAGCCTCCTTCGAGGAGCCGCCACTGGGGTCCGCAACGGATTGGTTCTTGAGATACAGGGCGTCCAAAAGAACAGTTTTTATTCAATTTTTTGATTATATTTTCGTTCAATGACATGGCAATTTGACGAAATTCATGACACTGAGAGTATTAATGATGAAAAACTCAAATAATTACTTGGTTTTTTGTTCAATGCTAAAGGGCGTCACATACAGTGTTGTACCTGAATTGAAATAACCATAACTTTTTTGTGTCACACTGTATGTCATTTTTGACTAAGCAGAGTTAGTCTTAGTACAATTTCACATACAAAAGGTACTCTTAGTATTTGTCGCTGGAAGCGTTTTGAAAAAAAACCGGTTTAAAGTTGAACCTGCGTTGGAATTTTGTAAATTGAATTTTGAAAAATATGTGATAAAATGTGACTTTTATTGATTGTATTGTATTGTGATGTGACTAGCTTAGATCATTTAAAAGACTAAGACTAAACTACTTTTACAAATAAGTTAATAATATTTACAATAATTGCTGAAAATGACCACCGCCTACTGCAACTCATGCATCAATTCGCCTTAACATCGATTGACGAACTCTTTCGAATATACCTTATGTCTAATTAATGATGGCACAGGATTCAAATATCCTGTTTCATAGATCTTGTCCATTTTGGACTGCACTTTAGTTTGGTTGCGTGCCAATTTCTGGACGAGAATTGCCTTAACAGTTGGATAGGAAGGGCGGAATCGCTAACCTGATCTCCCAGATCACCTGATTTGAATCCTTTGGATTACTTGACGTCACTAGTTCACAAAATTCCAGTCCCAAATGAACAAGATCTAAGAAACAGGATACGAGAACCGTGTACCATCATTAATTAGACTTGAGGTAGTTCAGTCTTATTCTTGTAAATGATCTATAAGTTAGTCACATCACAATACAATCAATAAAAGATACATTTTATCACTTATTTTTCAAAATTTCACGCAGGTTTAATTTTAAACGCTTTTTTTCCAAAATGGCTGCTCTCAGCGACAAATACAATGAGTACCTTTTGTATGTAAAATTGAATGGAAAATAAGTCTGTTTAGTCAAAAATTACATACAGTGTGACAGAAGAAAGTTGTGTTTATTTCATTCCAGGTACAACACTATGTGGCGCCCTCTAACATCAAACAAAAAACTAAGTGAATATTTGAGTTTCTCATCATAGATACTCCCAGTATCCCGAATTTCGTCAAATTGCCATTTTATTGAACAAAAATAGTAGTAGTAAATAAATTAAATAAAAACTTTTTTTTGGATGCCCTGTATCTCAAGAACCAATCCGTTGCGGACCCATGTTCATATGAACTTTTTCTCTTAAAATTGGTCAAAGATTAATTTTTCAAAGTTTGTACAAGTACTTAATAAACACCCTATATACTGGGTTCCCCATAATAGACTATCCATTTTATATTATTAATAAATTCCCTACGAGATAACTAAATAGGTTGTTTTCTGTGGGATTATCTTCTGTAGTCATTGGGATTTAAGTAAATTATTAATCAAGTAGGCGCCTGTCACAAATAAATATTACATTAATAATTTCGTGGAACGCCATTTTTCTACGAGAAGTTTGTTAGTTTTCATCAATAATTATTTAATTTTTTTGCTCTGAGACATTATTTCAACATCCGTTTGAACTTTCATGGATTACTCAGTCCAACAACGTGTGTTTTGTGTAGAAACTTACATAAGAAGCAATTCGATAGAAGAAGTTAGGCGTGCATCCCGGCGTCAGTTTAATAACAACAATAGGGGTCACGCGCCAAATCGTAAAACTGTTAAGTTATGGGTTCGTTATTGGCGTGGAAATGGTTCTGTACAAAATTTGAAGAAGCCTGGACTTCGAAGAACAGTTCGTACACCAGAAAATATTGAACGAATTAGAATGCGTTTACGAGAAGTCCTAAAAGGTCTGCTAATCGACAAACCTTTATCCTAGGAATATCGAAGGGAAGCTTAGATCGAATTCTTCAAAGGGGTTTAAAATTTCATCCCTATAAATACCAAATGCCACAGCACCTTAGCAATCAAGATAAAGAAGCAAGGTTAGCATTTTGTCAAGAATTTTTGGATTTACATCAAGGAGCAATTCACAGTCTCCTGATGACCGACGAAGCAAATTTTTATTTGAACGGCATGGTCAATAAACAGAATTTTAGATACTGATCAAATGAAAATCCTCGTGAAATCTTTACACAGAACCTCCATAATCCAAAAGTTGTTATGTGGTGTGGAGTAGAATCTTTTGGTATTATTGGCCCTTATTTTTTTGAGGATGAAAATAACCGCGCTGTAACAGTAACATCCGATCGCTATGTTAATATGCTAGAGACATTTCTCATTCCAGAATTAAATAGACGAGGATTATTAAACAATGCCTTACTATTCCAACATGGTGGGGCAACAGCTCATACCGCCAGAAACTCAATGAGGGTCCTGCGAGAAATGTTTAATGGCAGACTCATTTCTCGATTCGGAGATTTGCCTTGGCCTTCGAGGTCCCCCTACTTAACGGCACCCGATTTTTTCCTGTGGGGATATTTAAAAGCCAAAGTGTTTGCGAGTCGTCCAGGTACAATCGAGAAACTGAAAGTCAAAATTCGTGAAGAAGTTGAAGGAATAGACGAAGGTTTGCTACGCCGTGTAGTGAACCACTTTTTATCTAATATTGAAAAATGTGTTGAAGTTGGTGGAGGTCATTTAGACGACGTGATTTTTAAAAGTTAGAATTAAATTAGCCAAATATTTATAAGTTATCATGAATCCCAAAGAGTTAGCTGTAATTTAGTAAAATAAAAAGTTTGTTTTGTTAACTAAAAAATTTTAAATTCAAATATTAAAACGGGTAGTCTATTATGGGGTATAAAGAATGGCAGTTATAAAGAAAATTTGTTCAAATAGTTGTAAAAATCTGTTTATTTCAAAATTTGATCAAAATAGTATTTTTTAATTAATAAATTGTAAATTAATGAATTATAAAGAGTTCACACTGTGGATATATTCTAACACTATTCATAAGAAATAATCACCTTTATCCACTAAAAATACTATTAAAGTACTGAGGACCTTTCGGCTACCAAGTAGTCATCATCAGAGTAAACTGAATTATAAATCAAAATGTGCCTGTTTGAATACTATTTGGGGATAATAATGTAAACAATGGGTTACCCTCAGCTGGAGATAAATCGGAATTTAATAAATTGCTTTTTCGTTTATATATTTCCATCCCTTCTAAATTAGCTAGATACTTGTCTGTACTGTGTTTTAAAAGTGATAAACTTCTTTGAGAAATTGTGTGACCTGTATTCAAAATATTTTCGGCTACCGCTAATTTTTCACCATTATTTTTCTTTATATGGTCAAAATGTTCCTTATAGTTTGACTTACATAGCATTTTGAACACGACTCACAATTGATTTTGTAAATCCCGGATTTGTCAAAATCGGAAACTTCATCAAAGGTTTTGCCTCAAGCAATGCAGTTTAGGAAGATTAGGATTTGAAAGTAGTTTGCATTTTAAATTATCGGAGATTACTGTCGAAATAGAAATAGATAATCAGCTTCGATTCCTTGATATTAAGATTATAAAAGATGGTTATCACTTGGATTTCGACATGTACAGAAAACCCACTCAAACCAATAGGTATACCCCGGCGGATTCAGCTACACCTTTTAGATATAAAATAGCTGAATTTAATAGTCTTGTTCATAGATTATTAAACGTCCCTTAGAGCCAGCAAAATTATAACAACGAAGTTGAGCAAATTGCGTTGCACGATGGTTACCACAAATCTTTGATCAATAATTTAATTTCTAAACAAAAAAGGAAATTGCAACGTAGCCAACTAACCAAATTAATGCCATTACCTTCAAATACTTCAATAAAATTTAGAAGGTTCACTTATCATTCTTCATCAGGAATTAATAAATTCCATAGTTTGTTTTCTAAATTTGCAATACAACCATGTAAGGAACATTTTGCCCATAAAAACAAAGTTAAGTCAAGAAATTTTATACTTTTATGATCTTTTTGAGCTTCAAGGGTAAATTTTATTAAAGTATGGACATAGTTTGTATGATTTAAGAAATTGATCAGTTGATTTGAGTTACTATTCAAGATAATAAGGAATCATCTACATATCTACAATTGAATTTAATATGTTTAATAAATTCATTGTTATTAATAATATTGTTAGTTTCAATATAATTCATGAAAATGTCAGCTAATAGTGGAGATAATGGAGAACCCATTGCTAGACCATCTTTTTGGTAGTATAATGTATTGTTAAAAATTCGTTGTAAACAAATCGATTATTTCTGAAGATTCAATTGTTGAGAAATCACTGTTAGAAAAATCTTCCTTCATAATATTTGATACTTCTATTATTGGAACATTATCGACAATGTTTATTTGGTCAAGTGTTTCTATCAGTTAGAGATTATTTTAAATGGTATTTGTGAATTTATTATGGTAAAAAAAAAATAATTTTAGGTTTAACCATTTGGGAAGTTCAAAGGTGGGACAGGCTGTGAAAGATACTACTGGTCTTATTGGGATATCATTGAAGTTATTAGATTTATGAATTTTCAAAAGACCGTATACAATTTATAACTCTTAGAATTACATAAATCTTTTAAAAACAACGACTTAACAACACTAAACTCACAAATCGCTTTGAATTATAACCCAGTTTTTTCAGCAATAATCTAGTTTAAAGTTTATAACAATATTCAATATGGTAATTATTTTGTCATTTTACAGGAAACTATCTATTCTACTGAAAGTCCAAAGTTCTCTCTACTTAAAATCATCTAGTTTCATCACTTTACCACTAGATGTCATTAATTCCTTATAATTGCATAAACATTCAAAACACATCTTTTTTATAATAAGTTTTTTAATGATTTTGTACCAATTTGTTATCTAAAGTTACATATTCCTCACATTAGACTAAGTGCTTTGTAGCTTCCTGAATTTCAACTGTTGAACATGAATTACATATAAACTTTTTTTATCAAAAAGTGGAGCCATATGATGTATACATAAATTTATATATTGAATGTAAGTAAATCTTTCAAAAAAAATTTACAACAATTAACAATTTACAAATCATTAATTGAAAAATGCTATTTTGATCAAATTTTGAAATAACGAATTTTAATACAATTTTCTTTATCACAGTCATTCTTTATACATACCTGAGGATGAGGTGTAATAATTGACCTCGAAACAGGGTCGTACGGATTGACAAAAAAATGGATTGTGAGAAATAAACATTACAATATAAATAACTTCATTTATAGCTTATAAACTTTTGAAAATAAAACCACTAATTTACACTAAATAAACAATGAATGTTTTTATTATCCACTATTGCTTACATATGTGGATAATAAAAACATTCATTGTTTATTTAGTGTAAATTAGTGGTTTTATTTCCATAAAAATGAATTTACACATTCTTAATGTCGAAACTATTAAACAACTTTATTTATAATTTCGACCGATAAAAAATAGCTGAGTACTAATCACTTTATTTATAATTTGGACCGATAAGAAATGGCTACAGGTTCTCATCGCACTCTTGTTTAAATCAAAAGTTGAGTGTTTAGTTTACTTTAATCCAAAATAAAAGCTTATGCATGTTATGCTCAATTGGAATTTCAACGATGTCGGTATCAATCGACTATCTTCAAATTGCGGATGCTGTGACCTGATCTAGCATTAGGCCTAACTCTGCATAGTTCAATGCATTTCCTCCGCTGTAAAAGAAAACTCTCGATAATTTAACACGAATCGGACACTGCCTTCGTGATGAATCAAGCCGTCACGTCTCGCAATAATCATAAAGAGACATGTAAATAGAATAAACAGATTAATAATCGCCGAATGATTTGATAATTAAAACATGATATGGTAATCTATGAGGTCAGCGCCAAAAATTCACGCCCTGATGGATTCAGGTATGGCAGAATATCAAAATGTTGATAACACACAAGTTGAAGTATTATTAGCCTTGGAAAAACAAAAATAAGAATAACAATAAATTATTGTTATAGAGTGGGGGAGTGCGAGGCATTGCTGCTGTCCCATAATGCCTAGGTCGAAGCATTTTGCACCCCTCGGTGGAGTGTCCACCCGGCTACCAAATGGTTACCACTCGATACTGTTCACCATGCTCTTCCAAGTGAACGATTTCACGTGTCACCTGGTGGAGCGATTCCTACTCACAGCTACCAAAGCGCCCTGCTCACTCGAGAGTTCACACCATCCTCCCTCGGGGGAACGATTCCTAAAGAGGTTAACACCATCTTCATGATATATATTATTAAACGGCGGAACCCTACGGGGAGAAACTAACGTTGTCAATGCCTAAGATCCGGTGAACTGTGCACCACATGCAGTTCATCACTAAAACCAAGTTTTGTGCCTTCCTATCCCAGTTCTCTGGTAGAAATGGATTCACGGGCTTGGTAGACAATGCGGTAGGCTATTTGAACGAAGCCGAACGGTGACTCGTCAAACGTTCCTGGTGAAACAGGTAACACGAGGAGGTGGAATTGACCATAGCCCAGAAGGGGCATTATATGAGTCTAGCAAGTAGCTCCACTTTGGGTCCGCCTGAAGTGGGTCCGCCTAAAGTAACTCCGCCGGGGGTGAACAAAAGCTGCCTCTGCGGGGGTAGAATGCTGCATCACATGGCTCTACTCATAAAGTCCGGTGTCGGTGCTTCTTATGCTAGGCCTTTCTGGAAAATTGATTCGCGGCCGAGGCAACGATATGTGGAAGACCGATGATAAGAGGTCGACGGCGACTCGTCAAACGGGAGCTGTTGTAATAATAACACCAACACGTGTAGACAGGGGTAGAGGGGCCCAGGCGGTCCAAAATACCGTCTCCTCTCCAAGTAAGGCGTTGGTCTCTGTCGGGCAGTGGCGTGCTGTTAAGTAGGAGAGGGCCCTATGAACATGTCTAGAGTCTAACGACGGGAAGGCAGGGGGCGTTAAAACCCCCACAGTTTATATCGTGTTCCTTCTCCTAAAGTCCACTGGAAAGGAAGGTGGAGGGGTCTCAAGAACCTCTCACAGTTGTTAATGTGTTCACCGAGCTCCACAAGTAGACGGGATCGGTTCACGCTCAAAAGTGTTCACCATGTTCCCGATTCAGCACCCAGTCCGAACCGGGTAGGTGGTTAATTCTCTGAAGAGGTTCAACACCGTTTTCGTTCTGGATCTCCTCAGTGTTGCATAGCTCTAAGGAAAGTGCGTCTTGGCGGTATCAGTGTTTCTCATCTGCACAGAATTTTTTGCACAAAGACGAATCGCTGAGATTCATCCTGTGAAGGTGGTAATTGAACTGTCCGTGTCCTGTTAATATCATGTGTCAGCAGTTAGGCACCGATATTAACCATCTTGCAGACTTGACCAACCTTTCCTAATGTGAGGTCCAATCAGTGCTTTCGACTGCCAGCCAACCGTTCACTAGTGGTCACTCATCTCCCAGTGTTGTGCTCTGATCCAGCAGTGGATTGTCTATTCGAGATGCCTACTGCTGGTTCTGGGGCTATTAGTGGTTCTTACGCACCCAGTTTTGCAAGCTCATCGGCTATTTCGTTTCCCCTTATTCCAGAGTGACCGAGGATCCAGAATAGGGGTTTTCTTTTGTCGCCGCTAAGATTTATCAGCGTGTTGATGAACCCCCACATTTGCCAAAGCCGCAGGCAAGATAATCTCGAGGATTGCTACAGAATTTCGCGCCCATTACATAAACACTATTTTTTGTACAATCATCAAAAATATAAATATTTCTTAGCATTTCTATGGAGATCGAGTTTCTATGGAATTTCGTACTGACATTTACGAGAAATATTTTTTCAATTTGTGATGTCTGATAGTAGTAGTTCAATGCCATGCACTTCTCCGGAGTTAAAAGATGTAGTCGATTCTGCTATTGGGAGCTTAGTACCTGAAAACTCTAAAAGACCGTATGAAAAACAACGATTTCAAAAACTTTTAATTCCGTGGCCAAGGGCAGCGGCCGAAAAATTGCATTTTGTGAACTATATAACGCCTGAGAAGTACTCACTTCGCGTACGGTTGTACAAAAATACTGTTTAAGTACTAAGAACCTTTCCGCTACCAAGTAGCCATCATCAGAATAACTTAAGTAGAATTCAAATTGTGCCTGTTTAAATACTATTTGGGGTTAATAATGCAAACAAGGGGTCAACCATCAGCTGGAGATAAATCCGAACTTAACAAACATGAGGATGTGGAATGGGCAGTCCACTCGCTCCTTTTTTGACTTATTTATAAGCGAACTTGAAAGCTCCTTGAAATCTAAATTATGTCAGTGTCCAAAAGTGGTATAGATATGTCGATCATATTTTCGCGATTCTAAGTAAAGATTATCATATACATGGTGTTTTGAACACGCTTAATAGGCAATTTGCTTCACTGAAATTCACAAATAGAAACAGATAAGCAGCTCCCTTTCCTTGATATTAATATTACAAAAGATAGTAATCACTTGGAATTCGACATATACAGAAAACCCACTCAAACGACTCTTGCGCATTCAGTAACATCATTTAATTATGAAATAGCTCCATTTAATAGTCTTTTTCATAGATTAATTAACGTCCCTTCAATCCAACAAAATTGTAACAACGAAGTTAAGAAACTTCAGCAAATAGCATTGGACAATGACTAGGACAAATCTATGATCAATAATACAATTTCTAAACAAAAAGGAAATTGGAACTCAACCAACTAACCAAATTAGAGCCACTACCTTCAAACAATTCAATTAAATACATAAGTTTCACTTATCATCCTTCAGTAATGAATAAATTCCATAATTTGTTTTCTATATTTGCAATTACAACCAGTTTATAGACGTAAGAGTAAGCTAAAAAGCTAAAAATCGTTTAGGCAACACCTTTGATAAAGTTGCGACTTCGACAAATGCGCGATTTACAAAATCGTGATTGTGTTGTGTTCAAAATGCTATGTGGGTCAAAGTAGAAGGAACATTTCAACTCGGTATGAAGAACATTTTGCCCATATAAAAAAAATAATAGTGAAATATCAGCGTTAGCCTAGCATATATTAAATACAGGTGACACCATTTCTCAAGAAATTTTGTCACTTTTAACACACAGTTACATGCAAATATATAGATAATATAGAAGCGATGGAAATGTATCAAGAAAAAGCAGTTTATTTTATTCCGAATTATCTCCAGCTGAGGCTAACCCATTGTTTACATATTAACCCCAAATATTATTTAAACAAGCACATTTTGATTCATAATTTAGTTTACTCTGATGATGGCTACTTCGTAGTGAAATATCCTCAGTACTTAAACAGTATTTTTAGTGGATAAGGGTGATTATCTCTTATGTATAGTGTATCCACAGTTTATTAATCTTTATCATTGTTTTCAGTTACATTTATGAAGTGGTTGAAATAATTATGCAGTGACCTTTTCTAGATAATGGTCTGTTATTTAATGAATGCATATTGTTCAAATTCATTATAATATAAACAATGTTTTGTAAATGGTGGCAAACAGAGTGCAGCCTTTCGCATATTGAGTAATATTTACATAAGAGATACCACAAGTGAAGCATTACTATTTGTGTAAACAGGTTTAGGAAAACATCCTTATAGAATAAACATAATTTTGATTTTTGGAATGGCAGTGCTTTATATTTTGAGTAAAGCAAATAGGAACCATCTATTTCAATTAAGTACCCTTAGTACTTATTTCATGTTAACGTGGAACTCCGTATTTGAAACCCCAAACTTTCATCTTTTTTAAGTTCATGGTTACACAAGTTGAAATTTTGTATTATTTTCAAAATTCAACCTGCCCCCTGTGAAAAATCGTTTTGAATACTTCCCGATTAATTTGCTTTTGAATGAGGTCCCATTATATGTTCATCAAGAATCCCAATTTAGAATGAGAAGTCACATTACAACACTCTTTGTTCTTTTGAACATCTTTGTTCTCTTGAACATATCATTAAATGAGGAATATCATAGATTAGTTGAAAGATTGATAGTTCAACTTCATAGAAGAAAAAATCTAAGTAATAACATGAGGAAAGTTCCTAATTTGCAATAAATTTTAGGTACATTTTGAATTTGTTAATAATAAGAATAAACGATATCTCCATTCCTATTATTCGGATAATTACAGTATCAGAGTTCTTATTACATATAAAGACCAAAGCAACTTGGGATCACGAAATTTTCGAAAGTTGTTTTCCTACACAAAAATACCCATACAGGAAGATTATTTGAAGAAAGAACTTCGAACAACTGGAAAATAGAAACATTTTGGTTTCAACGAGACTTGAGTATGAAGTATTGTTGGAACTTGTCCAAAAGGACAAGACTAACCAAAAGATAGTTTAAAAATGGATATTTGGTCATTTAGTTTTGTCGTTTTGGACTGGTGTGTAATCGATTAAGAAGAAAAATAAAATTATGGTATGCGATACGATGCCAAAACTTATTGTTTCTGCCTACTACAGTAAAACAACTGATACAAACTGGAACCTTCTGGGGACATTCCTTTCCAACTAGTAAAGTTTCCCTTTTCTCCCTTTCATCTAGTTATTGTGATGATGAAATTGATTTTTCTGTTTTTTCTTTGCAGGACATGGAAAAACACATAGAGATGCCGCAAGTGTTCAAGCCACCCACCCAATTCCAGCTGGTTGTGGACTATACTATTTCGAGGTTAAAATAGTAAGCAAAGGTAGAGATGGCTACATGGGAATTGGATTGTCGGCGCAAGGTGTCAACATGAACAGATTACCAGGTAGAATTAGTATGTGTTTTTGCGGATTCTTAAACATTACATTTGATGTTTATTAATGTATTGACGTATCAAGAAGAATTGACCTAAACTAGTATTATATCTATAAAAATACAGATCTTTTGATAGATACATATTGATTGCACTAATTTAGACCCTTGCTGAGACGCCATTCATAATATAATAATATTTTTATGAGAAGGAATTATCCAAAAAAGAACATTATTTTGATGCGAATATAACAATGAAGTGAAATTAATGTAAACATGATTATAATTCACACTAATCAAAAAACTATTGCAGTATTTATGGACTTAGCTAAAGCTTTCGACACGGTCTCACTTAAACTATTAAATATACTCTCTAGTTATGGAGTCAGGGGAAAGGCGCACACTTTAATAAAAATCTATTTAGAAAATAGGTGTCAAATAGTTAATATTAAAGGTACTTTAAGTGACTCATTGACAGTCAATATAGGAGTTCCACAGGGTACAGTATTAGGCCCGATACTTTATCTGCAATTGCAATATAAACAGTAAAATAAAATTCTATGCAGATGACACAATTTTGATTTTCTCTGGTTCATCATGGGATCTTGTAAAAGAAAGGGCTTGCGAAGAACTCACAACAATAAAGACCCTGCTGGAAGCTCTTAAATTAACAGTTAACTTAACAAAGACTAACTACATCGCATTCTCAATCAGCAACCACTCTCGGCCAGATTTTAGTTACATACAACTTAATACTACTGAATATATTTATGAAACTAATACAATTAAATATCTAGGTATCTATGTTGATAAGTATCTTAAATGGGACCATCATGTCATTTATCTGAGTAAAAAGATTAAAAACTAATACATAAATTTTACTTACTAAGGAATATACTACTAAATGATTTACTTGTAACAGTTTACAAATCTTTGGTGGAGTCATTAATCCGCTATGATATAATCGCATGGGGCGGGTTGTATAATGATTCGTTAGAAATTCTAAATATTAGTCACAAGTACATTTAAAAAGTTATTAAACATAAATCTAAATTATTTCCCACAGAATATTTATACTCGGAAGAAATTTGAAATTTGAGAAACGTGTACACTCATACTGTGTGTAAGTTTTTCCACCAAAAGGAGAATTATAAAAGTCGCACTTATCATACACATTTAACTAGGAACACTACAAATAAACAAATCAGCATCCGTATATGCACTAAATGTAAAACACAAAGAACATTCCTATATCTTGCGGTAAAATGCTATAACTTGATATTCAAACAATTTCCAATATGAAACACTTTTCTAAAATTTCTAAACGATTCATTTTTCAATACCAAAAGGAATTCTCATCCTTTCTTACTGACTGAAGGTAGGATGAAAAGATGAAGAGAAAAACTGTTTTTGTTAATCACTTTAATTTAATTTGATTTTAAATGTATTACGGATATATCACTATTAGAAACTTAATACTAATGTAATTTTAATTTTATTTTTAATTTATTTTCAATAACAATATTTGTTAATTTACTTACACATACAAAAGTTACTTTATTGTTGTAACTCATTATTTACATGAGAATATTATTACATTATGATATTATTAGTTCTTAAATTTGACATGTATACAAATTAATACTATTGTATATATAAAATGAAATATGTTTATCTATGAAAAAATACAATTATCTAATACATTTAGTGAAGAATCTTTAGATAGGAGGCAATCTTCCTTGACATAAAAGAAGAAACAATGTTAATGGATAGCATCATAATATGAATTCAAAATTAGTAAATTTACTAGACCTAACAGTATCCCGTAATGTCTATTTTCTTACCTCATCATCAGACAAACAATCGGGCTATCTAATAGATGGAAAGAAAGGGTTATGGCTTTCTAATATTATTTTGCAGGAAATATTGTTCCTACTTATTGCTAGTATTACAAATCTGATGTCCGTAAGAATTTCAAAGTCTTTATCGCTAATTTTGGGAAGTAGAATTACTTTCGTGGTTGAAGCACCGGTTTTTGATTGGAGTACTGTTCCATATTTCCCTATGGGTATTTCTAGGGATAGGTTTAGATTTTTCGAGTAAATTCAAACGCCAGCTTCTGTTTTGTTGTCAAAGCCATTAGTGAAGACATGGAGTTTTCCCCCTTCTCTTCATTTATGGCTACAGTATCGGTTGATACTTCATAGGGCATCTCGAAGATGTACCTCATCCAAGAGGTTACAGTGTTTGCCTTCCTCGCTTCCATTGTACCAGTCACCGATATAGTTCATCTGTAGTGCAGAAGCTGTAACTAATTCCTCTACATAAATGTTGAGCAGTGGTAGACAGAGCATTGGTTCTCTTGCTGCTGTGATTGTTGTTCGTATGGGCTCCATATGTTTGGAATTTTCTAGATTGCGGGAATGCCAAATGCATCCCTTAAATATTTCCGCTAAACTAATAATCTTTTCTTAGTAAATAATCTCCTATTAAATAGATGTAACATTAGAATCTGCAACGAGATTGTTGCAATCAATGCATTCCTATTTGTTTGAAAATGGAATCTTAAAGTAATGGGCAAATCATTTCAATAATCTGACCTGAAAATTATTTATCAAATAAATTATTGAAAAATCTATTTTGTGGTTAGCTCCAATGTTGCCATAAGTTTGAAGTAAAAGTTGTAAAAGAGTGTGCTTTCAGTTTCTACGCTCTCAACTATTAGCCCAAAAAAATTAACTAACATTCTCCAAAGAATTCTATGGAATTGAATAACGATGACGTCTTTGAACAATGATGTGAAAAATTGCTAAATGATTGTTGAATAACTTATAATGAACATTCATAAAGTTCTCCGCATTATTTTCCAAACAAAGCTAACTGCGTCAACTTGTTTGATATAATTAATTGTTGTACTCTATTAAATACCGAAGTACCGATTGTTGTGAGGAGATAACAGAAATATAATACATATAATATTGAAATATTTGCAGGTCAAATTTGATAAAATGCGTCAATTTTACAGGCAATGAAATTATTTTTTCTGTACTTAGAAAAAATATTTTCTCATAAAGAATATTTAAAAAATATCAATTTCCGACTGTCTAAAGATGTTTGGGGGTAAATCCTAGGTGTTAAATGTTGACTTACACAAAATTTAAAAATCCTGCTATTTCTTCAATTATAGGTAGCTAATACGAGTAGATCATTGTTATACTTCACCGTCACTTTGGGTTAATTTATTATGTTGACAATGTGTAAACAAAGACTCTGGTTCCACTTATACCGGGTATTTAGTAAACAAACCACAAAAATTGAAGGTTTGATGATTTTCGAAAAGCCTCCCCTAAATTAATAATAACTCTTTTATTAAAAAGGTTGACGTTGGTGTAAATAAACATTGGATTGGATTTCTTAATCTACAATAACTGTTGTAATTTACCACCAGCTATAATGCATGCAACATATGTTCTCTTCATTAACTGCCGAAGTCTTTCAAATACAACCAGGGCGTGTCTTACTGAATTGAACCCATAAATTATCCGATTCTCCAAATCTTCCACATTTTCCACTTGAATAGTGTAAACTGATGACTTCAGATGGTCCCATACGGAATAATGCAGTTGGGTTTAAGTCCGGAGAGCAGGCTATAAGCGAGGTCCACCTCGATCAATCCAGCGATCTCCATATGTTGCTGTTAAGAACTCCCGAGCAACCAAAAAAAAAATGGAGTGCTGCACCATCGTGCCTAAACCACATTGCATTCTCGTTACAAATGGTACATCCTCCAGCAACTCATAAAGAGATTGTTTCCAAAAGTTTTGATAAACCTCGCCGGGAAGTACAATTACCTTTAATTCCAACCAAACATTCAGCAAACACGATCTTCAAGTACCTCATACATGGTTATTATGAAAAATCCTTGTTGCATTTCTTTAGAAATTTGCTTCATCGGTATAAAGAACCAGCGACAGTAGTTGAGGGTTTTGAACTATTGTGTGCAAAAGCCATTGGGAATCCAATTCAATCCGTGGAGGAAAATCACCAGGAAGAAATGTCTGAACGTATTGTATATGGTATGGATACAACAATAGACCCAAAAAACTTTCCACACAGTCCCATTATATTCAAAGTATATCCAATTTTGTCTAGTAGAAGAACCTGGAAATTATATTCACCACATATTCTTCCAATTCTACCGTTCTTACTTTCATAGGCTTTCCTGGTGCTCCACTTTGTTTCACTTCTGTTTCATGAAGATGTTGATGAATATTTGGAACATTACCGTTGGGAAATTGTTCAATGTACAACCGTTTAGTCCGCAACGTATCTTCGAAACAAAGTAGCTTTCCGAAAATCATCAAAGGACAAAATATTCTTAAAATAACCCAGAGAACAACTTCTTGAATTTTCGCCGTATGTTTACTAGACACCCTATATATTTACACACAGTTAACGTAATTGCCTTTTGGACATTTCAAAGTATCATCGTCTAAAGTACAATTAGTATACTTCGTTCTTGTTAGTAGGCAAGTTGCTTGTTCCTTCTTGGATCTTAGCCTCTCATTTTCTTGTTGTCCATTTGATGACCTGCCTCTTGGGATTTTTATTACAAGGGTTGGTCAAAAATTATTACAATACAATGGAAAAACGCATTGTTTTGGTTTAATTCATTTTCATTCTTTAGGATAGTCTCCCTTTAGGTCGATACAATTTTCCCAGCGTTGGTAAAACTTTTTTCTAAGTTATTCAAAAACGGAAGGCGCCCAAAGTAGGCATCTGCTTTGGTGATGACCTTGTTTGAAGTGAAACTTCTGGTGAGTGATTTCTTCATGTTCGTAAATTGGTCGCAGGTTGACAAATCTGGTGAATACGTTTGATGCACACGTACACTGTCTTGCTGGAAGAGAAACTTTCTTTTTGACCAAATGTGATGCATAATATGATGCGTTAATTGTGGTATTGCGTTCTGTGAAGTCTATAAGAACAATGCCCTCACGATCCTATACGAACGCAACCAGCACCTTTTTTGTTGAGTGATAGACGATGAACTTTCTTTGGTGGTGCTTTTCCTTTTCGCCTCCATTCCATTGACTCCCTGTTGAACAACGGATCATGGTTTAATTTCCTTTGACAATTATCTGGTGAGAGTTGTTTGGGAACCCATCTTGCACTAACTTTATTCATGCCCAAATGCTTATGAATGATTTGGTGAACACTTATATGCGAAAGACCCGACATTTGTGCTGTTTCTGTCACTTTCGAGCGTCGATCGCCTAATACGCCATCCTTGACAAGAGGAATACATGAAATGTTCCATGTAGACCCCATCTAGCTGATCTTTGATGCTTTCTTTGAGGAGAAAAACCTTGTCGAGTCAGGCCGAGAATTTTTAGCGCTGCCCTCGTATCTATATATTATTCTCAATTTACTTCGTTTCAGAATGGCATTTTGATCTGTCAATATGCAATAACGAGAAACAGCAACTAAATTAGTAGTAAACGTAGGGCTTGTCTCAGTTTATTTCTCCATTTGAGCATGAATGGTATATTGGAAAACATGATTTAACAAGATATTCTATGTTTCTAGGTTGGGACAAGCAATCATACGGATACCACGGCGACGATGGCCACTCATTCTGTTCATCAGGTACTGGCCAACCATATGGACCAACTTTCACAACCGGTGACGTTATCGGTTGTGGCGTGAACCTCATAGACAACACATGTTTCTACACAAAAAACGGCCATCATCTCGGTACTGCCTTCACCGACCTACCTGTAAGCATGCTAAACCGATTTAAAAATGGACCCTGTAAGTTCTGATGTTCCTTTCAGCCAAATCTATATCCTACAGTGGGACTACAGACGCCGGGCGAAGTTGTCGATGCCAATTTCGGCCAAGAGCCCTTCGTGTTCGACATCGTAGATATGATGAGAGAGCTACGTTCCAGGACACGTCTGGAAATCTACGATTTCCCAGTACCTGAAAGTCAAGGAGAATGGCAAGCCATATTAAATAAGTAAGTGGTTTGTGATGTTATTCCTGAAGAATGTAATAGTGTAGGAGTTAGCAGTTGGTGAGAGCCACAAAAAACCGCCTACATTCAGTATGGTTAGGTTAGTTTTTAGTGGAGGCAAGCAATACCTGCTATAATACAAGGCCATATCGTTGTACGTTTACCATTTTGGTTCGCATATAATTTTTAAAACATTAATTAATGTGTTCAAATACGTTAATGTAAAGCTTTCAACCGCTTATAACACTTTCTAATCATCCTAAACATGTTAACACTTCTTTTAGTGCAAACAAGTTAAGTGGTCTCGATAGTGAAAGGTTTGGTTTAGAATTACGCCAATTATTAAGAATGCATTTCAGCAAGTGAGCAGAATCAACTAAATAGAACTAACCTAACCTACCTAAATAAGGTTAATGTGTTACAATTTCTAATTGAAATTAATGCGATAAGGACGCTTTGTGCTTGATACAATTAGTTTTAAGAAATGCTATTTTAGACATTTTTGATACGTCTTCCGATGATGGCCGTGAGACCGAAACGTACATAAAAACGAAAATAGTAACACATATGTGTTAGTGTGACCTATTTCCCGAAAATTTATATATAATTCATACCTGGGTCAAGAATCATTATTAATAGAAATAACTCTTCATTGGGTCAACAATGCCAAACTCATCACTAGTTGAAAACTGACCCATTGCTTTCCATTAATTGCATTTTTGTCGCTAATTGGACATGAAACTATGTAATTTAAATTTTTTATCATGGCTTTAACAAAGGTAAATTATTTCAAAGTTAATTTTAGACATAGCTGATGTATGAACATGACTTGCATTATATCGTAAATGAAATACCAGAAGAATTAATTAAATCTTAATAAGGTCCAATATGAATGAAGTTACATAATATATTCCTCTTCGTTAGTAAAATATTACGAGCATAAGTGAGAAAATTGTTCCTTTCATCAATGGGGTGGGGTTTATCGTATCTGGATGAGGTAAAATTAGACAGCCACAGTGTCCTAAATATTTGTAACCGTTAGGACTAAGATTATTTATTTGATCCAAGCTGTTGTAACAAACGGCATCTTCAACTTCGATGCACTAACAGTAAACGATTGGGTGAATCAAAATGTATCCATATTCAAATTATTATCAATGACAATGGCTCAGGTTGTACAACGACCCGGTAACAATTTCGTATACGGAAAGTAAATGAACATTCCAGGTAGTCATTTATCCCAATTAGTTAACGAATAATTATTTATAAATACTTATTCCTATAGTTGACCTGAGATTTATTGAAGTACTTGTAGTAATGATTGTTTTCAGTTGGATATAGGCCAACATTCAATAAATGATTTCTATGTTTATACATTTCTAAAGTTTTCAATATTCTCTCTCTCTCTCTCTCTCTCTCTCTCTCTCTCTCTCTCTCTCTCTCTCTCTCTCTCTCTCTTTTTTAAAACTCAATAAATGATAATAAGACACATATTTCAAGTTCCTGAAAAATAAAAAAGATGGCACCATAATCGAAAATCCCATATGACTTTTGTGACGCACCATTTTTAACTAGAACACGCAAGCAACCTTTCTTGTAAACATCACAAGTAAAAAGTGAATTTCGCGTGGAAAAACATTACGCAAATCAAAACATCGCTTGTTAAATATTATGGAAACTCCTCATTGGCGGCTCATGAATTTTTGAGAGAGGCAAAAAATTTTTTGTTCGTTTTTTGTCTTTTATTTTTTTTGGATTTTTAATATTTTTCCTTTTTTTTGGAATTTTTCATATTTTTTTTCTTTATTAATTTTATTAACATTTTTTATATATTAACGGAATTCTACGGTCTTTAGTTTGCGAAAAATGATCAATTATATTATAAAAAATGTATCATTTTGTTTTAAGTGTTTTACTAAATCTTTTTCAATAGATATTAAACTAACATTGTATAAACGATTTTGGCCCATTGTATTTGGCATGTCAGTTTTAATTCGTTTGAGAGTAGAAAATGATCTCTCCACCGATGCCGACGTGACAGGAATGGTGACTGTCAAACAAAGTAGTTTATAAAACTGAGGTAAAACTTGTTGCAAATCATTGTCTATCATATATGTTATCATATCGGCGTGAATGTCGTACTGGCCTAAAATATCTTTATCCGAGTATATAACGCATAATTCATTGTGCAGTGCTATTTTATAAAAAAAATTATATTTTAGAACTAAGTTATACAAAAAACTTCAATTCATGTAAATCGGAAAATCGAATCTCAATTTGACCTTTAATAGTATCTAAAATTTCATAAATAAAGTGTTTATAATGTAGTTTCTTGTCTACCAAATTATATGTTTTCCTCCTTTAACAATATTATGTTTACCGGTTAATTTAAACTTAATATTCGATGTAATATGTTCCTGCGATTTTTCATGGCTGTATACTATATACCACGAGCTAAATTTTTCAAATCATCAGAACCCTAGTGCCCCCAACATGAAGTTGTATCAGATGTAAAGAGCAAGCAATACCACAATACCAGCAATATAATTTGTTGTGTACCTCAGATCCCGTTAACCATAAATATTTTTTACAATTATTAGTATCAAATGATCGATTTTGAAACATACCTGTCATCACTAATCTTTTCAGCAACTAAATCACTACTCATTTTAACGTAATAACCAAAGAACTCTTTGTTAATAACTCACCGAACAGATAAATTATAACTTAACCTTACATTGCTTCGCGAAACAGAAACAACAACAGACAGAGCACGTGTCGTAGTTTGCAGCGGCGGCAACGGCAAGTAATCGTATTTCATCGACCGCCGGGTGCGTACGAGAAGCTAGCCTACATAGGGTGTTGCCATATTCGCTGTTTTACCCTATTTGGCAATTGAACTGATTGGAAAAACGGCAACTGTGTTGACCACACGTATTTAGCGTTTGTGATATATATAGAGAATCTAGCCTCTGTCCACTGTTGCCAGATTAAAAATAACTACTGAGAACGGGGAATTAATTGTAAAATTTAAAGAATTATCAGAGAAACAGGAAATAAAATGGAGAATGATCATTAAGATAAATTGGTGAGGAGGCTGAGCCTCATTAGCCTCCTTCGAGGAGCCGCCACTGGAACTCCTCACCATCGTTTGGTACGATTCACAAATGATTTTCTGATTTTCGTTGTGGTAGTATGAACACAAAGGACGCCGAATGTTCTAGTCGTCCAATTGAGGATACAACGCCAGAAATCGTCGATGAAATCCATGGTATGACATTGGCCGATCGGCGGAAACAGTTTGCATAAATTTTTGAATATGAGAAAGCTATCTGCCAGATTACCGAAATCGTATTATTTGGAGGGGATCAAAAAATTAGAAAAACGTTCAACGAAGTGTATTGGACTACAACGAGATTATGTTGGGAAATAAAATAAGTTTTGACCAAATAAATCATTTCTTGTTTCATTTTTTAGGGACTTTTCACCTTGCTCTCGTATGTCCTAAAAATACTAACTTATATTGACAATAATATACAGTCATTTAACAACGATGGCATACTTATAACACGCGAGGTATGGACAAAATATTGGTCCTGAAACGATATCAAAGCTTTCACAAAAAATCACCTAACGGTGCAGGAAGCTATTTATACAACTTACTGCCTGGAAAAATCAAAACATTTAACCCGAAAAAGTTCAAAAATAAGGTGAACAAATATTTCAACTTCAAGGGTTCTAGTCTTTGCAAGAATATATTAACTTATGAGGTTGTTGCTGCCTCTAGGCTGATATACCTACACTTTATATGCACTATACAGCAGGTTGCCTGCGTTTGCCAGGGAATTAGATAGGAAGGGGTTCAAAAGATATATGTTCGATGTTTTGGTTAGTGTTCAGTGGGGGACATGATGAATGTGTGATTGCTCAAGTTTGATTATTTGTTATTTTATTGGATATTATTGTTATTGTGTTAATATTCATGTTTATATTTAAGACTCGTAAAGTTTGCCGTGTGACTGGGGTTTAATTTTATGATTTTGCATCTGCAGGTTGATACAATCCGGTTGAGATTGCATTGTATTTGTTTTCTTTTTATTTTTCAAATTAGGGTTCAAGTGGTAGAACAGAGGATGACTATTCATATTCATCCATCTGAACTTCGCCCTAAGGTTCATACAAGTTAACTAGTTTTTTCTTTTTTTTTCTTTTGTAATATTTACTTGCATATTCTATGTATAATTTCTTGTGTGAATAAAGACGTATTATTATTATTATATATGTATGTATTTCATATGTTTGTGTTTTATATAACTGACAAAAATTAGATTTTATTAAACTGTCTTAAATTTATTACGTAATTTCTTACATGTTATTCCGTCGTAACAGATAAAATATAATATGTAACATGTATTGTAACTTATTAACTCTCAATTAATATCCTATCCATTCCATGATTAGCCTACAGGATTAATAAAGATATTATTATTATGATTTTCTACGGCGGATAATTATCAATGTTATTAATTCTTTAAACTTTTCTCTGTCTCTTTGAACTCCTCCGGTTACCGCAGAAGCTAAATGTGATTGATTTTCACGAACGGAAGAAGAAACCCTAAAATTATTTGAGTTAAACGTCGCAGGATAGTTGCGTCCTTAGACAAACTTTCATCCCAGTTTCCTAAAAAAGTTGGGTTACAGTTGGGTTGCTTTTCAACGGTAGAGGAAGAGCCTTATTATGTTATTAAGAGAGACTGATAAGCTGGAGGAAATTGAGCATTGTGAAGATATCATAGACTGGTTGGTACGAAATTCGTTCATCTTCCCCAAGAAGAATAGATATTTAGTTTTATGTAATATTTGGGTGTGGTTACCATTACCAATTGCAATATTTCATTTAATTCAATTGAAAATAAGAATTTTCTTTATCCTGAGGAATGTTGGATCGCCCATCAATCAGAATTGTAAAGTGAGCTTTGTTAATAAATGTCGGTACTTGGTATGCATCACGAAACGATCATTAGCGGTTTATTAGACACCATCAATTCAATTTATCATTTTGAATTTCTGTAATACTCATGTTGTTAGTTTTCAACGATTTTTTCCTTGCAGAATGGTCTCAACCTACTTAATCCATCACGGTTATTGTAACACAGCTGAAGCGTTTGCCCATATTACCGACCAACCTTTCACTGAAGATGTGCTATCGATAAAAAATCGACAGAGTGAGTATGTTTTTAGAATAACCAGTTTTAATTGTTTTATGGGACGTTATGCTTTAGAATGGAATATGTCATACAGTGATGTTCCTTTAGAGCACGTGACAGATGACCTGGCTTGACATAGCAAAGCTTAAATTGTTGAGGGACAATATTCCCTACGTTTCGGCAATTGACCAGACGTAGGAATAGATTTATTTGTTGAGGACATGATTGGTAATTGGTCTAACGGGGAAAATTAAAGGCTGTAAGACCATTGTGCTTATATTTTTACAGTTCGTCGAATATATAATAATACTATTGTCAGTGGCCGTTTCTGATTGATGGAAAAGTTGTCAAAACTAAATGGTATTATCTTTGCTCGTATTTCCGTTAGCAATTCCAAAACCTTAATCTGCTTTTTTAGAACTAAGTTACCAACTCCAAAAGACTCAGTTACCCGAATAGTATCCATCATTCAAGAAAGCTCTACTTTTTACCTGTTATTTCCCATTCAAGAAAGAAAACTACCCAGTAGTTAAGCATTAGCCCCATCTATGAATGATCAGCATTCGCATTAAAGCTGATTATCAGCTTGTTCTGATCTCAAAATTTCTCTTACAAGATAGAGCTTCTAGATCTAATTATTCTTTGTTGGGAAGTTTGCGGGCTATTACTCAGACTATAAATATCTCTATTGTAATGTTTTTTAGTTTGTTTAGTGTAAGAATAAATCAAAGAATGTTGGTAGTCTCGAACAGTGTTCTGTACAACCAGTCCTTTTGAAGTTTTATTGTCCAAGCAAAAGTGTTTTCTTTCTCTCCTATTTATTCTCTCGAAATTTCCATAAATGTATGTGAATACGGATTTCTCTGGAATCTATAAATGGTTTCTCTGTTCGAAGCTCTCTTTCTAGTTAGTTCATGGTATTTTTTCACATGTGGTGATAATAGTTGAATGTATAGAGGTGTCCCAAAATTGCTGGGAGATAAAACACTTATTGTAGAGGTCAAAATAATTCGATTGAACCCAAGTTATATAGTAACAAAATGTACCATGAGGAGAGTTCAAAGTTCTATTCACAAGTGCGTGGAAAAAATTAGATGAAATTTTGCAAAAGTGCATTGCAGAAAGTTACCCCACTTTCAGTAACCAAAGAAATTCAAAGGAAATTGATATTCTTAGAACAAGTTTAATACAATTGTAGTACAAAATGTAGTGAACACAAAGACAAAACATTTCTTATAACTGGTGTTCAATGTGACCTCCACCTTCATTAATGCAAAGATCAATTCGACGTAAAAAATTGAAATGCATCCTCCTTAACACAACGTCGTTTTCTCGTATTGCGTTTACAGCATTTTGAATTCTGTTCCACAGTTGTTCAGAATTATCAATTCGAACCTTGTATACTTGTATTTTCAACGCTCCCCAGATGAAGAAGTCGCAAGGATTCAAGTCTGGGGACCGCGGAGGCCTCTGAATAGGTGCTTCTTGTCCTCTACCAATCCATCTACCAGCAAATTGTTCATCAAGATATTCTCTTATGGCACGTGCAAAATGAGGTGGTGCACCGTCGTGCATGAAGAACATGTTCCGACACAAATTAAGGGGCAAGTCTTCTAATAATTCAGGCAAAATTTCTTGAAGGAACTAGCGCCATCCAGCCGATCAGGGAATTGGAACGGTTCAACCATATAACTGCCAATAATTCCGACCCAGACATTAATTTTAAATTCTCGTTGATAATGTCTACCTTTAATAGCATGTGGATTTTCATCTGCATAAATATACTCATTGTGTATGTTCGTCATGCCACGGCGTGTAAAACAAGACTCATCAGCAAGCAAGATATTAGTGTGAAATCTGTTGTCGACTACTCTGCGCTCTCGAATAATTTGTGCAAAATTTGAATGTGATCCGTGGTCAAGTGGCACTACCTGAATGTGGAATGGACGAATTAATTGATGGCTCAAAATTCGACTTACAGTGCTTTTTGGCATCTCAGTCTCGTTGCAATGTTCTGGTACTGGGCTCAGGAATGTTATCAATCATTTGAAGAACATCATCTTCCGCAATGGGTGTTAGGGCTTGTCGAGGTCTTCCAGCGTTGATTCTGACTGGCTTCAACATCCCTGTTTCTCGAAGACGTCTTTCAATTCAAGCAAAAGTTTTGTTATTTGGAATTCTCCGATTTGGATACTTCTCTTGATAGACGCGGACACTTTCGGGGCAGCTACCTTGACAGAATTCAAGAACTAAAAGCATATCGACCTGGTCATTAAAAGGGAAATCCATATTTAATAGCTGCCAATTAAAAGCAATAGTAATTAAGTAATAACAGTAATTGGGGAAAAAACAATACAAAAGCAACTAAAAGTGAAACATCTACTGCCAACAATAAACTGGGACACTTATGAATTTGTTTCTTATCAAAATCATGACTTTGTCCACGGCCAACTAATTGCTGTACTACAATTTTATTAAACTTTTTCTGAGGATATCTGTTATCAGTGTTTGAGAAAACTTTTTTTTCCTTCTAAGCTATGCGAAATATGGAATTTTTACAAGAGATTAAAAATTAAGATAATGAATAAGCCTTTCAGTTGAAAAAGTCTTAGAACCATATTATCACCCCTAATAAAATTATAGAAAAAATATCTGAGGGGTGAGGCTGGTTTTACCCTTATACAATTTCCTTTGAATTTCTTTGGTTACTGAAAGTAGGATAACTTTATACAATGCACTCTTGCAAAATTTTATTTAATTTGTTCCACACATTTGCACAAAAATGTGATTTTTAAGTGAACTTTGAACTCTCCTCGCGGACAAACGGTACATTTTGTTACTATATAAATTGGGTTCAATCGACTTATTTTGACCTCTACAATAAGTGGTAGTTTTATTTTCCAGCAATTTTAGGACATCTGTATAGATCTGATAAGTACAAAAATCATGGAAACAACACATCAATACAACACATTAAATGAACTGCAACATTAGAGAACCTCTCTGTTTGTGAAAACGAATCTACTTTTTGTATAACAATTCTATTTTCTTTCCAGAAATTCTAAAATTAGTTTTAGCTGGGCGTATGGGCGAAGCCATAGACAGGACAAGTAGAATATATCCTGGTTTATTGGAAAACAATCAGAACTTATTATTCATGCTCAAATGCCGACAATTCGTAGAAATGGTAAACGGATCAGATGTAGAAGTATGCCCTAGAAAGACTATAGGTTGTTACTCTCCTAGTTTTAATGTATCTCCTCGATCTAACAGTCCAATACAAACTTCAGTTATTCAATCGACCAAAAGTTTTAGCAATAATAAATCCAAACAACAAACTGTTGAGGAAATGAATCAGACAAATGCTGCTCACAACGGTAGCTGCGGCGACACGCCCGTCATCAATACAGAAGACAGCGATGTCGAGATGGACTCAACAGAAGAACAACAACAGAATGGACATGGGGACTCACATAAACGTAAAACTAGCAGTACTAATGGGTATCAAAATGGAAATAGCCATAACACAACCACTCAAGAAACATGCTGTGATAATGTTGAAGAAGACATGGGTAAGTGTCTAGTATACAAAATTGTGATTGATATTTTTTTCATAAACGCGGGTGAATCATTTTACTAAACAATCTGCCATCAAAAACTCTCTTGTGGTGTTTTACTTAAAGAGCTAACAAAATAGGATTAATAATAATTATATCTGCGTATAATTTTCCAAATAGAGAAGACAACAACTTATCAGAATGAACGCAGAGAATGTCTATTGTCTTCGTAGGTTTCCACCAGGCACCGACCCCCCGCTATATGTAATGCAACAATCTGTGGTTGTATCCAAATTGCTGTTCAGACCTATGACGTCACATAAGAAAGAAAATATTGATGTTTATAATTATAAAGTGGTTATATTTTGACATCAAGTATCCACATCATTTGACCCGGAAAATCACAAAAAAAAAAACTAGTCAAACAAATTGGGAAACAATTATCATAAACCGGCTTATTCTTCGATGATTAAACGGTACACTTTCTCTTTGTTAAATATACAGGTTGCTCAATGGATTTTTGATAAAGTGTGTGCGATTCTACGATACAACATGAGAGCGTGAGTTGGACTAGTCTGAATTAAAAAGTTACAAGCCTTTGAAGATTTATAATCGAAAATTGCGATAGGTTTGATACACCATAAGAGTAAAGCTGGATTCTCATCTATCCGATTTACGATGACGCGAAAGAATTTCAATTGGTGGAAGAACTATTCGAAATGTATGCCGCGGTAAATTTCGTCCGAAATTTTTTACTTCTTCCTATGCCTGAGAAAGTTGAAAATAATTAATCTTTTGTCGAATATTATATGTTTAGTTTTCTAACCTCACTTTTATGAAAATACAGCTCATGCCAAATGTGATTTGATCCGTGGAATAATGAATTATCTATTAACAAATATTTTCATTGGAAGCTGAGAGTAATCCATCATTTACACTTTTAGTCCCAAATAGTATTTAAATAGGAACATTTTAACATCTAATTTAGTTTACTCTGATGATGGCTACTCGGTAGCTGAAAGATCACAGTACTTTGACAGTATTTTTAGTGGATAAGGGTGAGTTAGAATAAGAAGTTAGATCTTCCCGTATTTACTTGAATATCTCGCAGGGCTATAAAGTATCGTTCTATAGCTTCTTCCTAGAAACTGATGTTTTTTTTTTGAAATTTAGAAAACATTGTTTAAAGGCATTTTTTGTAGGGGGTTACCTTCATCATCATCACTTGAGGGGAGGGAACTTAGCCCCCAAATGCACTTAGGCCCCTTAGTTGGGCCCATTATGCGCCCCATGGTCAGGAACCCAGAATATTACCAGTGCTGGCTTCCATAAGTTCTTCTGGGAGCAGTTTTAATTCTCCGAAGTGTCGGGGCCTGAGGGATGCCTACGCTGGCCATTCCAGCAGGATGTGAGAAGCAGTTTCTTCCGCCTCTATATTTCCTACCATAACGCCATATTGGGTTGTCTGTGATGGCCATATTGGGTAGGTGTTTGTTAAGACGACAGTGACCGGTTACGATTCCAGTCATCTCTCTGATATCCTTTCTGTTCAGAGAAAAGAGTTTCTTTGAGAGCCTGGGCACAAGCTCTTTGATGAAGAGCTTGGCCTGCCTCATGCGTGGTGACTCTCGCCACAGTTCAGACCACTCTTCATTCAGTTAGACCAGAAAGGCGCGACCCCCCACGCAATTTGATGAAGCGACCATTGGGTCCCACCCGACGGGGACTGTAGACGGCCCTTGCCTGGCCAGGGAGTCGGCCATTTCTCCTGGCTAGTTCAACCAGTTCAGAATGCAGGGATTCTTTTACAAGCCTTGATGTGACTGGGTGATTTGAGAGCTCCCAATATGCCTACGCATGCAAGCCGCTGCAGTGCGTTCCGGGGGCTTTGGGAAATACCAGTCCTTGTCCCCGGCCACCACACTACCGCAGCGTAGGTAACCATGTACTGCTGTAAGCTCTTCTGCATGCCCAAAATGACGCAGATACTTTCCCCACTCGATATTCGAGGTGTTCGCGCCAGGTCAGCTTAGAGACTAGGATTTCTCCCAGAAACTTTACCGATCCTTTGAATTGCAGGACCTTGCCAGAGAAACGAATCTCTGGCAGTGTGTCTAGCTTGCGTTTCCTTGTAAATAGAACAATTTCCGTTTTGTCAGGATGTACTCTGAGCCCCTCCGGGTGGCACCAGCCATCCACTATTCTGAGCAGTGTGTTTTGCAGCTCGCACAGCGTCCCAAAGTGCCGCCCGAATGTGACGCCAGCCAAGTCATAGGCATAGGTTTGGGCATAAAACCCAGCCTCTTCCAGTTCCTCCAAGAGACCACAGAAGCGGAGATAGGACACCTCCCTGTGGACAGCCTTCTGTAGCGGTGGTTTGTACAACGCATCCGTTATGTTGCGCCTTTTATGGACTGATTCCATGCTTCTCTGCGGCTGAGCAGATATACTCGACAGACGTGTTATCAAATACCCCTTGGATGTCCATAAATACCCCCAGGGCGTGTTCCTCACGGGCGATAGCACCATCTATTCTTGTGACTAGATGCTGCAAGGCCGTTTCAGTCGAGAGGCCAGCCTAGTAGGCGTGTTGACGACAGTGTAAGGGATGGGCCTTCAGTGGGCCATCTCTTAAGTGTGTCAATCAGTCTCTCCATTGTCTTTAATAGGAATGAGGTTAGACTAATTGGGTGGAATGCCTTAGCTTGGGTATAATCAGTTTTACCCGCATTCGGAATGAACACGACTTTCACTGCCCGCCATAGCTTTGGAATAAAGCCAGTGGCTGTGCAAAAACGCAAGATTTTCACCCATAGCTTGATGATAATTTCCTGACCTTCTTTAGGAGAGCCGGGAAGATTCTATCTTCGTCTGGTGATTTGTTACCTAAAACATAATTCTAAATAATCTTTTGATCTCATTTCTGATTTAGTTCCTTTATAAAGGATAACAGTTTCGCTATTTGAAGAGAAACTTTTCAAATTGAATTGATTTCTTTGCGATATTTCATTTTTAAACAAACGGTAATAATTAATTTTGCAGTTTTCGCTTTTAATTTTCAAATAATAAGTTGCAGAAAAGTATTCTAGCCATTTGAGAAAAAATAACATATTTCTGGTGAAATTTGTCTGTTAACTTGATACAATGCACAAAAGATATGTAATTTCTACAATTCATCTTGGCGTCACTATCTTGTATAGTCAAGGTACAGTACACACTAGGTTGTTTTGATATTGTCCGATAGACGACACTACAGTATACACTACGTTCTGAGAATGAAAAATAATTATTGCACCGTATAAATCATAAACCAATGTCATGCTGTTATTATTGTAAAATAACGTCAATTCAAAGTGCAACGCAAGGTCAACTTTAAATGGAAATATAACATTGTAATGAAAATTAAATACCGTTACAAAAATCTGTTTTTGCAAACAAGTAATTAAAATACAATTATTTGATTGATTAATTTTCTTTTGCAAATCAGACAAAAACACCATACAATAAATACGTATTATTGAAATTGCAGGAGATCTAAAATCCAAACGAAGTTCATAATGCTACGTATCATTTTTTTATATACGTTGTCCAAGAATTACTATTCAAACAACCATCGCTGCGATATACACCTTAGAATCACCCAGGGCCGGATTTAGAGGTCTGGAGGCCTCGGGGCAATAAAGGAGTGGAGGCCCCCTGGCTCCAAATCATTTTCCAAATAAAATGAAAAATTTTTTCAGTCGAGTTTTTCAATAAATAATTTATTGTGAAACCAAGTAAATTCTTTTAGTATTTAACAAACATATATAAATATAATCGGAAACAAGAATTATCTGAAATTAAATTTTAGCGTTAACGAACGGAACCTTCCGAGCTTTTTCCGCCGAAAAATCGTTGATGGTTTCGCCGAAATCCAGTTCCCGAAGTAAATCACTTTCAGTGCTCAGGAGAGAAAGCTTTGATAGACGGTTTTGTCCCATCGTCGTTCGAAGCCTATTTTTTATAATTTTCATTTTTGAAAATACATATCGCAATTGATTTATATATATACAATTTAAAAAAAATAGTCAACCTCCGAGGCTGCGAGCAAGTACCACCCCACTCAGCCATTGAGCCATTGGGATACTCCCTCAAGATGGGTAGTAAATTGCAAGGGCTCATCAGGGCCATTTGAGATTTTGATATTTTACTGATTGCCTGATTGGAGTGAACAAATATAGATCAATGATTTCTGTTAATGTTTAAAAACAATATAATCATGTTTGTACAAAGGTAAAGGTAAAACAGCGAAAAAAAAATATCAAAGAAAAAGTTGTTTACTAGTGTTTACTAGTCGGAATTTAAAAGATTTTTTTTTACGAAGTCTATTCTAGGGGGCCCCTTTTTTGTGGAGGCCCCGGGGCTGTAGCCCGGGTTGCCCTCCCCTAAATCCGGCCTTGGCAATCACCTTAATTAATTGGATTAAAGTCCTATATAGGTCATTTTGTGCAAAAATATTTGTCCAAATAGCTATCTTTAATGCTTATAGATCTAAGACTATTGATGGTTTTTCTTATTTCTAGATGTAGACACCCCGTTCAACAGAAAACCATGTACAAAGCCAGCGGTAGAAAGGATTTTAGAATTTGGTAGAGAGTTATATAGCATGAGTCAACGGTTACCAGTTGATAAAATATCTAGTGAATCAAATCAAAAAATGCTAGAGGTAAGTTACAAATTAACTCATTATTGATTTTATATGAGATTTTAAAACTGACCAAATATAACTGTGTATCTTTCTCTTCTGTATATTCTAATGATATGTTAAATGAAGTGTATGCCAATACTAACGTCGTGTTCTTCTATTTTCAAATCCCCAATTTTATATTTCCAGTGAGAAGAAATATTTTTAGTGTGATTTTCTAGATTTTGAACAATAGAAATGTGTTTCTATCGCGATCATAATTATCTATAAGTTCTTATGCCCATTTGTCGTGGCGAAGGTTAAGGATTTTCCATTAACGTAGGAAAATTGCCAACGTAAAATATAGTATAGTAAATTTGTAAAATTTGGTGGAAAAGAATGATCGAAGATTTATTTACTTCCCTCACTGTACACATACCAGGATATCAAAAATTATCTTGGTCAATGGTGGTTGTGGAATCTAAAACGTGTGTCTTACTTTACGTTTGAAATAATTATGTCACTGTCACACTGACATCATCAATAACCTACAAATTTCATATCTATTTATTTCAGTTGTAAAACAATAATGAACTACAAATTAAAAATTATCTTGGTCTAGGGTGGTTGTGGAATGTAAAACGAAATGTTAACTTTGAACCTTTTACAAGGTCGCAATAGCCACAAACGGGGTCGAAAACTGTTTTAAATTGGTTAATTTTCGATAAATCGAATGACGTTCACGTGAGGAGCGCGTAGCTCGCGAGTTAGAAAAGTGCAAATCTTCGGAACATAGAATGTCTTTACGAGGACTTTTCGCATGCGGTTTTCGCTCCATGTCGTTAGTTTATGAACGGGGCCAACTAAATAGCATAGTCTCGGGCCCCAAAATGTCGATTAAATAGGATAATTTAATTAAAATAGAAACAGGTACTCTCAGGTCTCAGCTACGCGCGTCTAACGTGCGACGCACCAAAGGGAATTTTCTAGCTACTAAAATATACCCAAAAGCTGTTAAAAGCTAGCGGCTTTATTAGAACTGGCGCCTGCCGCACTGGGCATAAAACGGCCCCGAATTAACAAGATCGAGGTAAAAAGTATAAACTCTAACTGACGCGTAGTGAGCTCCTCGAGGCATATGTCAAAATGTTACGTTCGTAGCTAATTACATAGGACGTCTGGCGTTCATGCAATTGTGTTTTTATACAATTCGAACCTTCTAATGTCGATAGGCCACGTGAAAATCCAGAAGTCTAAAGCGCTAGAGACTTCTGAGTGTTATAACATTCGTATAAAATTGCGAAATTTCTCACTTTTAGAAACTTCAAATTAATTAATTTGACACAAGTTTTGATAACGTAAAATAAGACACACGTTTTAGATTCCACAACCACCCTTGACCAAGATAATTTTTGATATCCCGGTAGTATATAGTGTAAGGGAAGTATTTTAATAATTCTATTCTATTTTAAGCATTTTTGAATCGATCTAGACTATTTTTGCCTTGCGTAACCCACTGTGGAGACGATTGCGCCGTTCCTATTGGTCGTGGGGATTTGAAATTTTGGAGATCGCTATAAAGAGGTGAAAATATAAGCTATATTGTTTTTGGTCACGGTAGTCTAGCTTCGAGTGGTATTTCTGACATCTATCTTCGGTTTTTCAAATGGAATTATAATATTTTATCGAAATCAAATCCAATAGTATTTTGATATTCCCAAAAAACCAAGGGTGGGGGTTACAACTTTTTGGTTTCAAGCTCATCGCTGACGATTTATAAAAAAAATATAGCTGCGGTCATTTTTTTCCACAAAATCCATATTATCCTGACATATTTACTGTACTAATAAGGTCTAGTAAAATAAGTTTCCCAGAACGATGAAATGTTGTAGGAAATTGTCCAGTATCTGTAATCACTTTAACAGTTTAACATTGTAACTGAAAAAATATTATTTCGGAAAAAACTGCAAAATTTTGAAGCAACGTAGTTCATTTCCAAACTATTTTGTTTTAGGATGCATTTAGTTTATTAGCATATTCGAATCCATGGGCAAGTCCAGTTGGTTGGCAGTTGGAGCCCTCCCAACGGGAAAATGTCTGTGCTTCCCTTAATTCAGCTATTTTAGGTAAGTGTATTCATTTGTCTTCAAGCTTAAATATATCATCATTTATGGAAGAAAGTAGGAACCGCTTCAGATAACTTCCTTTTTTTATAAGAATAGATACCAACTCCTGAACCTGTTTTTTGCTGCGAATGCTCCCCAAAACAAAAAATAATAAACTGAACCAGAATTTGGAGAATCGAAGAAGTGGGATGCAAATAAACGTTTCATTAAACCGTATCCTGGTTTTATGATGAATCTGTCAAAAGTGCAAAATCAATTTATTGATAGGGGTTTCAAATTAACATATTGGGACAATCAGGATCTTCTGATTTGTAGATTAATGATAATAAAAATAAGGTTTACTTCGCCAACTGGCACTGAATTCATGTACGAAGGCAGCGTCCAAAAATTCCGGCCTGACAGGAAGGAACGGCGTAGACTTTTTATTTTTCAGTATAATCCTTCCACACCTCAACGCACTCATTACATCGTTTCAGCAACAATTTGATATCCCCGGAAAAATTTTCCTTCGGTTTGTCTTCAAAACGTGCCCAAACCGCAATCTTCACCTTTCATGACTGAAATGGCTTTCCATCAGGTAATAGTGACTGGACGCCATAACTGGATTATACAGAGAGTGATATCTGAATGCTTCATTGACTGAACTAAAAACCACAGTCCCGAATGACGCCTTGCGTAATTCCAGCCGTATGCACGGCTATATTGTTGTGCAACTAACGCTCGCTCCTGGACAGTTTTCCACGTCTTTTCTCTCGAATAGTTTGTCCTAATTTGTGCAAGATTGGTGCATAATATTTCTCTTTCCCGACTCCATTCCATTGACTCCCTTTAGGTCCAAGGATCATAGTAGAAAACCATGGTTTTATCTCCTGTGACAATTGTCCTCACCACGTCCATAAAGCTCCAAATAGGATCATTCACATTGAACGAGAAGCTGGCGCTGAACTGCTTAGTAGTTTTGGGAGCAACCTTGCACTAACTATCCATGCCCATATGTTGGTGAATGATTCGGTGGACGTTTGTATCTGAAAGCCCCGACATTGTGCAATTTCTTTCGCCTTCAAGCGCTGATCGCCTAATACGAGATACTCAACAAAGACAATTTTGTCGTTTGTCACCGCTTCCACCATCCTTGCTGTTCTAGCGTCAATTTCCAAGGATTCCTGCCCCATTCGAAACCGTTTTGACTGATCTTTTGTCACCGAATGGGACGATGAAATTCCCCCTTACTAGCCGATCTTTAATGCTTTTTCAGGTGAAGGAAACCCTTTATGGGGAGCTTATGAGCCTTTGGGTCTCATAGTCTACTGTGGGAGTCACCATTCCAGGCATACTCACTAAAAACTTCACCCCCTTTGTAGGCTTGTCTGGCTATTGCCTCCGGTGACACTTAGGCCTGCTGGCACATTGTATCTCGCCTCTGTTTTGTTTCTTTACGGTATCCACTCGAGTAGTTTTGTACCTTGTACGAGTTTGTACAAGTCCTTTACTGGGTGGGAACTGGTTCGCCGTTAGGCTTTCCAAAAATTGACTGTCTTTTGTGATCCAGTGCCTCGCATTTACACTTACCGCACAGTCTACATGTCAGGTCGCCATTGTACAGTCCCGTTTTGCTTAGGTGCCTTTTTACTGGCGCATGGCCAGTCATGAGCCCTGTTACGACTTTTATTTTTTCCCTATTTAGTGCTAATAGGTCTGTAGTTCTTTTGTTACACGGGGCTTTGATGTATTTCTTCCCATGTTCGTTTCCTAGGATTTTTTCCCAATATTCTTTGTGGTTTTCCATGATCCAGTATTCTACAGACTGTATGTTTTGGTACCCCGTGATCTGTTCTGAATCTGGAGCGTTCTCCGACCCTCTTCTTGCGATTTCTTCCGCTTTTTCATTGCCTGTCGTTCCCTGATGTCCCGGCATCCAGATCAGCTTAACGCGGTTTCAGTCTGCCAGTATTTCAAGTTCTTCTTTGCATGTTCATACCAGACGGGATATCACTTCCCCACTTCTCATTGCCTTAAGGGCAGCCTGACTGTCTGTCAATATGTGGATCTGCTCATCTTCGATGGTTCTCCGATTCTTTTCTTCCATACAAGATAGATAAGTGTTTACCCAATGAATAGCTGAAGTCAGTCTTTGGGTTTCTTGAGTATACTCCTGCACCTTTTTCAGTCTTAGACCCGTCTGTATATCAGGTCTTTCCCTGCCGCCCAGGTTCGTATGTTTCCATTACAGTCCTTTCTGGTATTGATACCCTGAATGTGTTGTTAAAAGAGTATCACTTTGGAATGTGATCTGTTATCATGCCTAACACGTCCATGGTCACGATTTTTACGATGCTCATGTGTCCTGGCCCAATGTGAACATTCTCCAGTGTATTTTGTATTCTGAAGGCACCAAGCCTTGCCTCTCCTTGGATTACCAATATTGTAGGAGAGGTAACCCCAGTAGTGTCTCCATTGCTGCAGTGAGCGTTGATTTCATGGCCTCTGTGATCCCAAGACACGTTTGGAGGACAAAAACTTTCTCGAGTAATAAAGTTGATATTTGTCCGATACTCCAATTTTTGTTTTTTCCAATACTAATAAAACTTCAACTATTGTGTTATCAAAAGTTTGAGTCGGTGCGACACCTGAATCAGTGTCAGGCCGGGAATTTTTTACGCTGTCCTTGAAAACTTCATTATCAAAACAGTTGAAACTAGTTGAAATCGACTTCTATTAAATTAATCAATTGATAGGTAACGGAGGGAATCTTGGTTTTATTGTTCTAATGGAATGTCACAAAGTAACTGACAGTTCAATTCATTATTAATGGGTTAATTAAAAAAAATAATTTCTTTGTGCAGAATCAAATAATAAGCCTCGTCGGCCACCTCTGGAAGTCGCTATGGCACACGCGCAGGAACTGGTGCGTCTCATGTCTACCACAGGTTTGGGCTCTTGTGCTTTCGCCTCATTGGTGGATCTGCTGGACCAGTGACCCATCTTATCGACCTGCGCATTATTGCACTGGCTGCCAAATCCTACCACCACCCACCTAACACCGAGTGTTGTTGTCAATTGGTCTAACTTATCCGAAGAATTGTTCGTTGAAAGGGTAACATAAAGCCCTGGATAGGTTATTCTGTCGTTTGATTAGTGGTGTTAATTATGCCCTTAAAATTTTTGTTGTAACTTGTCATGTGCAGTATGAGTCAAAGGGTGCTTCCGTAATTTCACATCAGTAAATGGTATTTTTAACGTGACACATTTCGCAACCCGAATATTAGAAATATTTTTTAATTTATCACATCCACAGATTTTTGACAATATGTTGTTTGCATCAGGTTGTTCAAATGAATTTACTCAAATAAACGTTCAATACATCAAAACATCACGGGCACGAGTTTCAATGATAAGCCGCGAGTTTTTTTAAAGATGAAATGTTTCATAAATTTTAACAAAACCCAGTTTTTTCGCCTGTCAGTCTTTTGGAGATGTTGAAGTAGCAGAGAAATAGAATGGACATTACTTTATTAAATGGCACTGCAATAAATGAATAGTTGATTGTAATTTCGAATTGTACAGCTCATTTTCAAAACATAATAATTTGGATTTAAACGTTATATGTATTTAAATGGATTAACTGATCATGGAAAAGCATATAGGTGGAATATAGTATACCTATAAGTTAATACAAAATATTTCAGGTTTTCTCATAGATTGCAACAAAATCAATTTCATAATGGAGTTTTCTAGATCTGGTCAGTCATTCAATAGATTGTATGAATAATAATTGTAACGCTAAATTTTAATAACAATCATATTAAAAACAAATATTTATATGACGAATTTCTTCAACGACGTGACTATCAAATATTATTATAAAACGAATCAACATGAAAGAGCAATTGTAGAATATAAACATTCCAACTGTTAAAAATTATGGGACTACCAAAGATAACGTAATATTATGAAAGTACGATTAGTAATAGAAAAGGAATTCATTTAATTCTGAAATGCGTCACAAAAGTTTGTTTTATAATAAGCGGAAATTTATTGACTGTTGTTTTACCTTGTAATTTGACCATGAATTTCCATCAAGAAATGGCTGCTTCAATTTAATTTATTATATTTCTATTGATTTTATGAAGTAAATGCAATATTTCTAGGTTTTGAATCAGAAGAATGCTGTGTTATGATAATAAGAAGTGGGTGGTTAGCAAAATTTAAATAAGACTCCACAAGAAGATTTATTCAAATTTTTAATAATCACTTTTCTAAATGTTCTTTCCGTGAATACATGTAACGTTGATGTATGTCTTAGAAGTGATTTAAGTTTGAAATCTTAATACAGTGATTTCTATTTTATTTCTTGAAACTTGAACTTATCAAAATAATTTTTATAAGCCAATCGTAATTGAAGAATTCTGGATTAAATACTATTTGGAAAATCGTTTAATATCACGATTCGTAATTTTTTTAATTTGTTTCTCATCAAGATCATGTATAATATATCTCCCTGGCATATCTAAAACTGATGAAAAATACGTTCAAATATGTTGTGAAAAATAGACTCGAATCAAGACACAACAATTCCTTTGTACACTATAGATAAGAAACAATCACCCTTACCCACAAAAATACAATTAAACCAGTTTACTCTGATGCTGGCTACTTTGTAGCTGGTAGGACCTCAGTACTTTAATAGTATTTTTAGTGGACAAGGGTGATTGCTTCTTATTTATAGTGTTATAGGGTATTCACAGTGTGAACTCTTTTATATTTCATAAATTCCATTGTATTTGACTTTATTGAGTATAAAAGATCAAATTTTAATAATTCAGCCAAAACAAGCAGGGTAATTCTGATTAAGACAATTTTACAGTAATGCTAAAATTGCTAATGTAATTGAAATCAAAAGTTGTATATAATATAATAAAATAAAACAATTTTACTTTGTTTTTATCACATATATAATAGAAACAAATCGTGACTATAGTTTCGACACTAGCGTGTCATCTTCAAACGATAATAATATGATAATAAATATGAATAATCTTGGCTATTTTTGGTACAATATAACACAGGTAACAAGTGGGGTTGCGGTTGGGGAAATACATTGCTAGAATAGTATAATTGAAATTGTATAATGAGGTAGAGTTAATACTGTGGTAAGGAAATTCTAATGCGGAGGTATACTATGAAGACACAAGAGGATTATGGGAAATTTTACGTTATCAAGACATCAAACAGAATGCTGTAAAACACGTGTCTAATTGATTGTTTAAAATTTTATTGTCATTATTTTTAACACCTTTGAAAATTTCTAGTAATTCGAGCGTGTTTAATTTAAAACCTCTACTCTGGTTATGTAAAATATTATCTGCCCTGTTGCTAAAATATGGTTAGAAAAAGATTTTTTAGAAACACAGGGCACACTTTTCCAAATTTAGGTGAAGTTAAAATTTTACATAACCAGATTAGAGGATTTAAATTAAACACACTAGAACTTTTCAAACGTATTAAAAATAATGACATTAAAATTGTAAACGATCAATCAGATGTGTACTACAACAGCATCCTGTTTGATATATTGATAACGTAAAATTTTCCATAATCTTCTTGTGCCTTCCTAGTATACCTCAGCATTAAAATTTTCTTATCACAATATTAACTCTACCTCATTATCCAACTTCAATTATACTATTCTAGCAATGTATTTCCCGCAACCTCACTTGCTATCTGTGTCTTATGTTTAGTGCAGGAATTAAAGGTTTTGAAAAGAAAAATTTGATGTAAAAGGCCGATTTTGATGTGTGAGGGCTCATTCGATTCGTTTTAACCTCCAGATCAGAATCTGCCACAGCTACATAGGGGGAAATTTGTCCTATTGTTAATAAACAATAAATAATGGCCAATAAATGACATGTTTTTGACATAATAAAAAAAATTGAAAACGCTATTTTCCATCGATTTTAAGCGGGTAAGATGAAAATTTTCGATTATTTAATCAATAAAAAGTGTAATTTTGGTGTTTTTAACAATTTGTTAGTTATCTATTTGTTAATAAACAATTTGTTAAAAATATCCAAGATTAGAGTCATTTTCAGCTAATTTGATATTACTTTTTGATTTGACTATCAATTTTATTAGTCAATTATCAATTTGTTAATTAACAAATTGACAAAAAAATAAAAATTTTGAAAATATCCAAGATTAGAGTCATTTTCAGCTAATTTGAGGTCGCTGAACACAAATTTGATATTAGTTTTTTATTAGACTATCAATTTTATTAGTTAATTAACAAGTTTTTGTTTCAAATATTAACAAGAAAAATGGATAAATTAAAATATTTAAGATTGCTGTCATTTCCGGAGAATCTAAAGTACCTAAAAATGAATTCAAGATAATATTTTCAATAAATTGGTTATAAATCATTGTTTTTAAAAAAATGAGGATTTGAATATGGAAAAATGGACAAGGTTTTTTGAAAAAAAATGTGTAACAAAATTATTTTAAATACAAATTTTATAACTTTTTATTCTATATTTCTACTTTAAAATTTTTTTATTTTTTTGTCAATTAATTAATGAACAAATTGTTAATTAACTAATAAAATTGATAGTCAAATGAAAAAGTAATATCAAATTTGTGTTCAGCGACCTCAAATTAGGTGAAAATGACTCTAATCTTGGATATTTTTAACAAATTGTTTATTAACAAATAGATAATTAACAAATTGTTAAAAACACAAAAATTACACTTTTTATTGATTAAATGATCGAAAATTTTCATCTTACCCGCTTAAAATCGATGGAAAATAGCGTTTTCAATTTTTTTTTTATTATATCAAAAACATGCCATTTATTGGCCATTATTTATTGTTTATTAACAATAGGACAAATTTCCCCCTATGTAGCTGTGGCAGATTCTGATCTGGAGGTCAAAACGAATCGAATGAGCCCTCACACATCAAAATCGGCCTTTTACATCAAATTTTTCTAATTTGGGTCGATTTTGTACTTTATTTCCTGGACTAATTGTACCATAAATAGCCAAGATTATTCATATTTTCATACATTAGTATCGTTTGAAGATGACACGCTAGTGTCGAACTATAGTCACGATTTGTTTGTATAACATATGTGATAAAAAACAAAATAAAAGTGTTTTATTTTATTATATCAATATGATAAATTATCACAAAGTATTGGCTAATTTTTTATAAATAATAGATTTGCGTCAGAAAATATAATCTGGAACATTTTGTTCCATATAAATTGAAGGCAAAATACCACTTACATGATGGAAATTGTATGATGTGATGTGTTTACTTTACTTCAAAATAAAAGTAGTGACGTAGTAAAGCTAATCTTACCTATAATTCGTAGATGCTTTTTGTAATTATTGTGATCTTAGATTGTACCTGAAAGTACCCTTTGACCCATTTATTATTGGAGTCCATGTATATAATTGAATTTAACCAAAAAGTATTTTTTCTTAAAGTAAGATTTATATTTAAAAAAAAACTATTAATGTTTTTATAAATATTTTTGTGGTCTACAATCATTTATAAGCACTATGAAATGACAATGAACTCATCAGCTTATTAATTTAAAGAATATTATTCATCAGTGTTTATGTTGGAAATTGCAATTTTCAAATCAATTCTATTTTATATTTTTGTAAACTCGCTCTGGATTCTTTTTGTTTTTATTCCGAATTTTATTTCGACAATACCTTTTACTTTTAATCATTAATCAATCAAAAAAATCTATTTGGGGCAATAATTTTACCTTGTTTTGATGATGAACTTACTTAAATTCCAACTAGGGTGGATGTCTGGATTCTGGATTACATAGTTTTGTTATCACGATTTCAATATAGCATATTCATATTTTTCCTCGAAGAAAGGAAGAAACAATATGGATTATTTTTATATAGGTGTGAATTAATGGTGATCATTGATTACTATTATTCTGAAAATCTAATAATCTACTTTCAGATTAATTATTTTATAAAATTAGAATATTTAGGATACTGGTTCATTACACGTTTTTGAAAATTCATATTGTTCAGGTAATATTTTTTCATCAATTTGTTCAAATTCATGACTTAATGGAATATTAAAGAAAAGAAGAAAATAAATTGCAAAGTAATCTGATGAATTTTTTTAGAATCTGTATTGTTTTTTCTAACTGGTCAGTAAAATTAAGATGGGGTTGAGATTCAGATTTTGTAAGTTTTGTGTCAGTTTAGGCATTATAACAAATTAATTAAAGTAAGCTGTTTTTATTTAAATAATTAGATTTTTTAGTATAGTTTATTTGTAAATATGTTATAGTTATGTTATTATCTCAATAAACTAATTAGTAATTGTTCGAGTTTTATATATTCTGGACCTTCTATATTAATTCATAGAGAAAATTGGACTATCAAAAAGAAAGTATATATTTTAATTCAGGTTTACTGCTAACTATATGCTTGATTGATGTTCATTAATATTTCATTGGCTTAGATATTTGTGAAAATCTTTATTTGCTGACAATAATATATTGTTTATTAAATTCCGTTTGCCTAAGTCCAGGCTATGAACTGGAAAAAAAAACATGTTCTAATCATTTGGCATTTCGAGTGCACCTACGAGGTTTTTTGGGTCGCTGAACACGAATCCGTAGCCAGATTTACTTGCAATCTATCGTAGGGGTGGTCAAATCGACAAAATTGGCCAATTTCGCACCCCTAATATGTTATTTTGCAATTTACGTGTTTTAGGCATTTCGAATGCACCAAGGAGGTTTTTTGGGTCGCTAATCACGAATCCTTAGCCACATTTACTTGCAATCCATCGTAGGGGTGGTAAAATAGTCGAAATTGACCAATTTTGCACCCCTATATGTTCTTTTGCAATTTACGTGTTTTTGGCATTTCGAATGCACCAAGGAGGTTTTTTGAGTCGCTGAATACGATTCCGAAGACAGATTTACTCCGAAGTAATTTTAAAATGCAAAAATAATAAAAATTTAGAAGCGTGTCAAATTGCCATTTTTGTAAATTTTTCGAGTAAATCAGACTTCGGAATCGTATTCAGCGACCCAAAAAATCCCCTAAGTGCACTCGAAATGCCAAAATACCTTTTTTTGTAGAAAATACAATTCATGACTTGGAGATTTCAGGCCATTTTCGCCCCCAATGGGTGGGGTTGGGGTTCCCAAGAGGTTTTAAGCTGTATGAATGATCCTGAGAACCTCCTGAAGCTAATGCAGAAAAACATTTTTTATTCGAACTTATACATTTTTTTTTATTATAGCTAAAATTCCGGGTCACAGCCTGGACTATAAGTTTTTAAAATGAGTACATGTTGTACCTGAGCAGTTGAGGTGGTTAAAAATATTGATCATAAAATGTATATCAGTGTAACCAGAATTGAACAATTCGATAACAGAATTGAACATGTAAGAGGGTGTTAACGAAATCAAAATGTCTTCCCAGGATATTATCATTTATCTATATATTATCTCTTCACCCCCCCCCCTTTCCCAACGCCCCCCCACCTCAGAAATTTGAAGTAAGATAGCCAAATAGCTATACAACTAATGGTCAACAGCGAATTTTCTAAAAATAAAATACACAAATTGATTGAGATGAAGATTTATATTAAAGCCCTTTTACTAAAATTATTATAAGTCTTCTCGCAATGATTTCCAGCGTCCATAACTACGCAACAACGCATTTCCGTAACGTTAAAATGTCGTAGCAAGATTTATCTGATTGAACAGTGTAGTATTCACTTCGAACCATGTCCATATCAGATTTCCAGCAATCCGAAGTAACCAACTCTGAACAGTGCATTTCGTCCTACCAGACTTCATTTTTTCATCGAACAGCGAAGTTGTGGAACTCTTTACCTAGTGAGATCTTCCCTATGCCTATAACCTCCAAACCTTCAAGAAAAATAAGGATGCCTATATTCCACTGCTGGCTCACACGATGTTCTTCGAACATAGGTTTCTTTCTCGTGTAGTCAAAGTATTAACGACTTAGTGAGGTTCTCAGCAATCTTTCTTGATCAATACTGGCGAATTTTGCGGAAACATCTTCGCGTACTACAAGATCCCACTAACACAAGCTCAATGACCATTAACTACGCATTAGAACAACTCTAAGCGGATACAGAATAGTCAAGAATATCATCTTCTTCGATGAAGCTCATCTCTGGCTCAATGGATACCTAAAATTGCAGAATTCGGGCTGAGACTCATCCACAAGCGATTTTGGAACAACCATTATATCCTGATAAATTGCCTCTTTGACGTGATGCGGTTGGTGTGATTGATCCGTATTTCGTTTTGAACGAGCAAGGCAACACAATTACGTTTAATGAAAACCATTATCACGCCATGTTGATTGGTTATTTTTGGCAAGAATTGAATGAAATGGATCTGACAAACATGTGTTTGCTAAATGATGGGACCACAGCAACCGAAACAATGTATTTACTTTACTATTCGGGGAAATTATTATTTTAGTGTAGTTTAACGTCTTTGGAGTTTTTTTTATCTGTGGCCATGTTCGATCTTTTGTTTACTAGAACAATCAACGAAACTTAGGCGAGTTAAAACAATGAAACCATATGATAATCGAGTGGATTTAAAATAGAGTTCAAAAGATCCACTCTTGCTGAGGTAGCCGATGTTGACATTTCCAGGATTTTCTGTTCCAGCGTTCAATGTTCTCATATAATAAAATCGTCGATAAATCACATACCTTTAAAAAAACATGAGCCACGAGATCAGGAAAGTCTAGTTTACTCAAACTTTTCAAATAAAACTGTTATTTATTCATTTTGAATCATGCACTAGGTTCTAAGCATCATGAATAAAACTTCAGTTTTTTATAAAACAGCTGCACGTTCATATGCTAATGAAAACTGTATTGCTTATTCAAAATTCGCAATTAGTCATATATTTCGTTTGTAATAGTTTTCATGTTTAATTAATTGTAGATTGATACTAAAAATATGCAAATTATTTGAGTTTTGACATTTATAATTGTGACAATATGAAATAACATCTGTTATTATCCCCAGAAACTGTAAAAAATCATACTTCCTTTATATTGAAAGAATGAGTGAAATAAAGTAAATACTGGCATCTTACTTCCTGCTTACTAATTTAGAAATAATTTGTTGATGAGATGTATAAGTAAGTGTGTATTGTTTTATTTGTTCCTTCCAGGTGGATACATTTTCAATTATCATCTACCGCATGTTCAGCGTCGTTAATGGATAAAATTATTAATTGCGTCTGTTAATGTACTAACAAAAATAAGTCACTTCCAATTATCGTTCATCTCAAACCTCGTCTTGAATAAGATTATTGATATAATTACTTTTAGAACACTCATTCAGCTTAAGTAGCTATTAATGTTTTTCATAATGGTAAGTTGATTGAGACAGACAGTGAGCAAATGCTCAATGTTTACTTCAAACATAATACAGATAATTTATTAATAGTATTACATATATTATCAATTCAATAGAATGGATACATAAATAACCCGTCATATCAAAGTAGAATTAAACAATTCAATCAAGTGAACAGAAATTCTCGTTACAACAACCATGTTCTTTCAAATTCATTTCTGTCATCGCACGTTGTTATGGGTTGTAGCAATAATGAGTTGACGAATTATTTTGGATTGTGATCCAATGCGTTGGCAGTGTTACAGTGAGTCCTAGAGTCTTGTAACTAAGCCATCATGGATTGGGTCTAGGAAAAAAAATGTGATCGAAAATCTGAAAGAAAAAGTTATTCGGCGATCACTGTACCTATAATATAGGTATAGATATAAATCTCGGGTGTTTGAAGGTGTCTGAATCACATGAAAAGATTATTTTTGAAAAACAATTACACCTAGTTTTTTCAATAAATAGTCATGTTAACAATTTGAGTTTTTATTATGGTCCTCTTATCTCCTTACGTGCTTAGGGCCCCTCCTTTCCCAGGTCATAGATTTATGTACCTAGACAAAATATTGAAAAATAGGCACCTATAGGAGAAGGATATTTAGTTCAGTTGTTGACAACTAGCTATTCAATAAACATTTGAGTAAAGCCTCTCCTCGATTGTTAAGTTTTCTTGCAATGCTAGAATTAGAAAATAAATAATAAATGATTGTTATTAAACAAAAAAAATATGTTCATGTTTTCCTTTATTTTCCCCCCAGGGTGAAATTTAGCCACAGCGGCCATTCTTACACTTAACCTAAACTCCTAAACAATGCATTATACACCGTGACCTACACTTAACAATAATTGAAGAGTCCACGGAAGAAAGGCGAAATGTCACATTTTTATTATTTTCGAGCTAAATACGGCAACGTGTAGGTTATAGTACTATATTTATATGCCGTAATCAAAAAAGAAAAAAACGCGATGCATCACACCTTAAACGTCGTTTGAAAATATCTCCTACAGCGAAGAAACGCGAAATGTCCATGCGAAAAGTCTAGAAAGGCGAAATGTCCACATTATCAACAAGAATCGACTTGTTTTTTCGAAACGTTTAGTTTACGTTTGACTTTCGTGGTATTTATTGCGTTGTTTTTTCCGCATAAAGCATATGTATGCTTTGTTACACGTGTATGTACACGTGGTAAATAATGTCGGATAGTGGAAGTGATAATGTGGATATTCGTCGAAGAACATCTAAGAAAAGGAAAACAACAGGACGAACCAGTGAAGTAATGAAACGAATGAGACAACAGAGCCACGAAATAGGGGAAGACTGTCGCTGCAAACGATTGAAGTGTTTTTCCGTCGTAGATGAAGAAAACCGATCAAATATTATTAGACATTTCAACACTTTTATAATGAGCAAAATAATTACTTGGCAGGACTTATTTCTTTAATGCCCGTAAAACGAAGAAGAGCTACAAATGAAGCCACAGCCAAGTTAGACGATGCTTCATACTCTTTCAAAGTAAGGACAGTATCTGAAAATGGAACTACTGACACTCCAATTTGCATTAAAGCATTCCTAAGCATCCATGGGATCGGACGAAAGAGACTTGAAAATATCCAAAAAAGTTTGAAAGCTTCAGGAAGTGCGCCAACAGACATGCGGGGAAAAAATAAAAAGAAACATACACTATCGCAGGAGAGGCTGAATGAAGTTCTTGAACATATAAGAAGTTTTAAAGGTAGAGAAAGTCATTACAGTAGAAAAGAAACAGAGAAAGTATACCTTCCTGAAGAGTTGAATATAAAAAAAATGTACGATATGTACAAGACCATCAAACCTTTAGCTGTCTCATACGAAACGTATCGCAACATTTTCAATAAGCATTTCAACATCAGTTTCAGTTATCCTCGTTCTGATACTTGTAGTACCTGCGACAACTTCACAGCTGAATTAAAGGTTTTTCATGCGAAAATGAATGTAGGATGTGATTCATCTGCACAAAAAGAGATAGAGGTTAAGATAAGAAAAATTACCTTGGAAAACCAATTACACAAAGCTAAAGCTGAGGTGTTCTATCAGCGAAAGAGGAATGCTCGAAAAATGGCCATGAAGTGTGTTGAAACCGAAGCTATTGCTATGGATTTTCAAAAAAATTTACCTGCTCCCAATATTCCGACCAATGACGTGTATTATAGAAGACAACTGACTTTAAACTCATTCAATATTCATGTAATGTCAACAGGAAGTGCTACATCCTGAAACCATAGGAGGCAAGGGCTCAAATGAAGTCGTATCATTTCTTCAACTCGACGCAAAGTATAAGGTACCTCCACATATTCTGTGATTCATGTGGAGGTCAAAACAGAAACTTCACCGTGTTCCGCTATCTTCATTATGTCGTTAATGTTACGAAGAGACTAGACAAAATTGAAGTAACGTTTCCAATAAGAGAGCACTCTCATATGGAGTGCGATCGAGATATGGGAGTGATCAATCAGAAAATTAGAGCTGAACTTCCAGAAGACTGGTACAGGGAAATCCGATCATGCAGAGTAAAACCCGATCCATTCAACGTCATAGAAGTTGATCAATCACTTATATGAAACTGGTCTCACATGTTTGACAGCATGTACGTGAAAAAACCGGCTCTTAAATCAAGACCAATCAGAGAGCTAAGAATATCAAATGACCATCCACGACTTTTGGAACACAGAGATACCTATAATGGACACTGGAATTCATCGATTATCCGCCCACGCTTGACGACTTCTGATGAGTTGCAGCTTCCAGAGGGATAGTTTGTTTTACCACCAAAGTGTATCCTGGTAAGTTTGCTTTATAACTCAATCGTTTTCACCTTCTTATGCATTTCTCCTTTTTCAGATCCAATAAAAATATCAAAGGAGAAATTCACAGATCAGCTCCATCTCAGCCAGTTCTGCATTTCTGAAAAAGCCAGGTCGTTTTACCAAAGCTTACCCCATAACGAACAACGAGGAGAAAAGAAAAAAATAGAAAAACGATAGGGGTCTTTTTCATTATATAAACAGGGAACATTTCGCTTTTTTTCCGTGTAAAATTTGTTTTATACTCTTGATAAATTTTTTTTTGCATCTTCAGATTTTTTAAAACTAGTAAACCATCAAATATGATACAAAACAGTACAAAGAATAAGTTATATAAAAAAGATCCAAAGTTATTCTTATTCTACTATGCCAGTCAGTGCTCTAAAGTTTAAAATTTGATTTTCTCAAAACAACTCTCGATGGACATTTCGCCTTTCTTCCGTGGACTCTTCAATTGTAATAAGCAACACCACACAACAATTATGTAGAAACAAGGGGTGAAGAAAAAGAAAATGCAGGATGAATTCAATCGTCGGCAAAATACAAGTGAAGTTCACAACGCAAATACCCATTAACATACAAATAAATATGTATGTTTTTTACATTTATACCTGTTCGGGGATGCTGCGTGCTCCGACGACATAGCAGCAATCGCCCAGAAAAAAAACAAGTCAGTTCACCGAAGCTACTCCTTCCCCTGGTCGGTAAGTAGTTTCAAGTTCCTAAATCGTGTGCCCTAAGTAGCCTTATTGAACCCACAATGTATCCGGTCTATCAAGATCTGCGTCGAGTTCTTGCAGGCCGGAATGATCTTCAAGTTCGAACGCAACGAAGACCGAATTCTTGCCGAAACCACGATGATCAGAACCACTAATAAGACCTCGTGGTCTAGGTATAGCGTGCGGAGCTCGAACAGGAGATCTTGATATTTTGTTCATTTTCCTCCTCTTTGAAGACTATGTTCTTCTCTGTCGGACCAGAGAATTCGATGACATATTTAGTCTTTGTTTGTTTATCGAGGAGGACAACGTCAGGCATATTTGCTTGTATGGACCTGACGGTCGGAAACGGGTAATTCAAGTAGATCTGGCAATTTTCGTTTCTGACAACGACTCCATACCTCCTGGCATGTAAGGTAGCACGGCTCTTGGTTTATGCCGTACAAGTGCCTTAGATGATAATACAGCATCTGTAGGGCCGCTTTTGCCGGACATGCAGACAGCAGGGGGAAAAGCGTCTCAGGCGCCTTTCGACAGGCCCTGCAGCTAACATCAGGGCGATAGACCAATGTGTTGATTACGCCATCTTGGCAAGCTCCGGTAAATTCCTCGTTCTCAGATGTTAGCCGGCTGACCTTAGGTAGCCGAAGGTCAGCCTGGTTGACAAGTCGAGCGTGTCGATGTTTCGATAGAAAACACCTTGTATCGGCTTGTCAACATGCCGCCTGAGCATAAGATCTTGCTCGGCGGCATTTATCTGGGCTTTCAGGCGAGAAGTTTGAAACTCGAGGTTGCCCTCTAGCTGGCCTTCTCCAGTGACATGAAATTCGAGACCAAGTTCTTCCGTAGCATGTTTTGCTGCCTTAACGATAAATGCCCCCACACCGGCCAATTCGTGACTTTTGATAACGCACAGGAGAGGGTCCGAACTCCTACGAACTTTACACGCTATACTCAAAACTGTTTATATATTTAGTTTGATCATGTAATCCATGTTTATGACTAACGTTCTTTTGTAATTAATTAAGATTGACTGTCTGTCAGAATTGATAATAAAAAATACTTCGAATCTGATCTCTTCTCACTGAATATTAACTGGTTATGGGCCCAGCACGCTTCCACTGCGAATTAGTTTTTGTAGACGATATTCTTCTAGTGAGCAACTCTACTGAGGAAATGAATAAAATAAAAAATATTCTCAACAAAGAGTTCAAAATAAAGTGTTTGGAAAACATTGATATTTTTCTGGGAATTAAAATCATTTATGATAGAGATAATCAATTAATTAAGTTGAATCAAAGTCATTACATTTCCAAACTACTCCAAAAATTCAATATGAAGAATTGTAGTGCTGCAAAAACTCCAATAGAGGTCAATTTGAAATTTGAAAATGGAATAAGACCATTAACAAAATATCCTTATAAAGAAGTTATAAGATGTTTAATGTATTTAATGGTGAATTCAAGACCTGATCTATGTTACGCCGTCAATTTCCTCAGTCGTTTCCAATCGAAGGCATCAGATCTACATTGGTCTCATTTGAAAAGGGTTTTACGGTACCTTAAATTTTCGAAAGATCTTAGTCTTAGCAAACAGAAATATAATATATTGGAAGGTTTTCGTGATGCAGATTTTGCAAATGGTCTGCAAGATCGGAAGTTTACATCTGAATATATTTTCAAATGTTTCGGTTTTACTGTTTCTTGGTCTACCAGAAGGCAATCAACAGTTGCACTTTCAACTGCCGAAGCAGAATATAATGCTCTTGCAGCAGCAGTGAGTGAATGTTTTTGGTTAAGAGGATTGTTGAATGAAATGAATATTGTATTAACTGAAGCAATAATACTTTATCAAGATAATCGGTCATGTATTAAAATTGCTACTGCACATAGAAAACATCAAAGATTGAAACATATAGATGTGAAATATAATTTCATTCGAGAAGCACTAGATTCTGGCCAAATTATGTTGAAATATATTTCATCGCAAGAACAACTTGCTGACATTTTTATTAAAGGACTGTCTTTACATTTATTTAAAGGTGTTTCATTCAAGATGGGTTTGTCATGAATATGGATTAAGTGGGAGTGTTGATATATTTAGTTTGATCATGTAATCCATGTTTATGACTAACGTTCTTTTGTAATTAATTAAGATTGACTGTCTGTCAGAATTGATAATAAAAAATACTTCGAATCTGATCTCTTCTCACTGAATATTAACTAAAACCACACTTCGATGCAGACCCTCCAGACCAAGGCGGCACCTACCCCCCGGTGACGTGGGAGATAAATGCGGGAAACGGACAACCTAGGATGCAAACTGTGATGGATATGCATCATTTTCCGGGTGTCTTTGTCTCATCTACCGAAATGTAGTAAATCTGAAAAAAGTAAAAACAACAGATATTAGCTCAAAAGTTTTAGTTTAAATACCTTTCTAAAAGCACGACCTGAAAAGGTGTTGACATCAGCATGAGCTTGAGTTTTACGAATAGTTATTAAACGAGAGTTGTGTGAGTTGGAACGAACCAGTTATTTAGTTTCACAGCACAGAACCGTACGCGAAACAAAGCGAATAGCATAGAGTTTTCGACCGACGACGGAACGCTCTGCTCAATAACTCGAAAATAGCTAGTTTGTGTCCAAATTCCAAGTGAATTGCATCTAATATTTGCCCGATATACGAGGAAATACCTTGTGCCATATAACCCAATTCAAGAGACGACTTCGTTCGCTGCTGCTCACTCCGTCTTAATGACATTTTCTGAATTTACAAATGGGATATTTAATAAGATATTGCAACATGAACCACACACTGTTGAATATTCAAATATTTTGGGTATACTAAGGGTATTTCTATTAATTTTCTAATTACATTCTTTGCATTTCCAATTGTTGAGTTATTATCTGTAACTATTATATTGAGAACATGAATTTCTTCCTTTCGAAAGCAGTGTGGTGATATTTATCATTTTAATGTGGTTGCGCAAAACTCTATAGGGGGAGCATAGGTATGATAGCATGTGAAATCATTTTTATTTAAAGAAAGGTTCAGGTTAGTTGTATTTAAAAATATGGTAAACCTGGTCAACCCGACAACACTGTAACATATTGCAATTACGTCTTTTATTTTCTATTGTGAACAGGCTATAGTAACTAAAAGATTCAATAACATATTGTTGAACTACTTAGTTAAATATAGTACCTATGTAGATTTTTTTGGAGTCTTGATTCGTGAAATACTACTGTGAATAAAACTATTTAATATAAATGATTCTGTTGATTAGTTTTTTCATTTAATTCAGAAAAATGGATGAAAATGATTAATAAAATGCGTCTGGAGTCGATATGTGTATTAGAATCCAAGAAAAATAAATTATAAACTCTACTATATAATAGTAGGCGAGGAAATTTGCCGAGAAATGTATGTATAGAATGTATACTTTGACCAAAGCACTCACATTAAACTCAGGAATGGGAATAATTGCCGTAATTTCAGAATCTAAACTTAAATATACCATGTTTAAATCTATTACAGTTAATGAGCTCACATACCAATTAACGAATCGAAATTATAAATAATAACATATGAGTAAGCAATACATTCACCGTTATAATATACAAGTTCATATTACACTACAGTTTCGATTTATATTTCAGTTATATATGTGCGCATAATTCAAAATTGGTGTGTAACACGTACAGAGTTGCGTTTCCCTCGAATTTCCTGGAGCGAGCGTGCAATTCAGGGGCAACTTCTGCGCCTCACCGTGGCAACTCTGCGAGACGACGCTTAGCATCGAGTGAGTGTGCGTTTGAAGCGGACGCGTTCGCAGGAACACCCGCCGTCGGTCGGTCTGTCAATTTTCCTGCTGTTTAATCAAACTCCTCAACGGTCCGTATCCGCAACGTGTACTGCAAAGTTATGTGCTGAGTGTGGGAAGCGAGTGCTAAAGGGTGGTGTCGAGACTGTGTGATTGCGACAAGCGGATAGGATAAAGCCGGCGCGACGTTTTGCACGGAGGGAACCTGCAGGATGGGGTGCACTTCTTCTGCGGAGGAACGGGCTGCCCTGGCGCGGAGCAAGCAGATCGAGAAGAACCTCAAGGAAGATGGCATACAAGCAGCCAAGGACATCAAATTGCTCCTGTTGGGTGAGTATTAGGGCGGGGGTTCAATAAGTCGTCTGGGTGCGGACGGCAGATTCATGCGCGAATCGTCATCTACGCAACCCTGCTACCGATGTCGACGATGTCCTCGTAATAAATACACGCAACCCCTTTGAATTTCACCCTTGTTGGGGCTGTTTCTACTGCACGAAACTATTGCGAATTTGCTACTAGTGTGAGGTTCATTTCGACAATACACGTTCTGGTTTATTGATTATCCCGGGCTGTATAACGAACGCCTATATGTTAACTGCAATTGATAGCAACTGCAGGTAATGGGTGTTATATCTGGGATTGCGGACGATAAATTACCTTATTTCCTATTTTAGAAACACAATAATATTGACTTTAAGTATAACTAAAACTGGTACTGTACGGTACTATTCAATTAATTAGCCATCACAGGTAATTACCAAAGTGATAACTTTCCGCTAATAATTTGATCAAAGGGGATGCAACTTGCATTCAACATCCAATTAGTATCAGTCTGCAAAATAAACCTACAAGGGTACTAAATCGTTATTAGCAACTTTTTCAGACATTCCACATTAACATTGGATTCCCAAACAAGACTCCTTCGATACGAATATACAGGATGTTAGGTAATTAATATGTCAACTTCAGGAGGTGATGGTAAGCGAAAATGTCAAATATGACATTTTTCACCTATCTGAAGTGACAATCCGTGTTAACCTAAGACGAGGCGAGCTAAAACTAGTCACCCTTCATTGTCAAGCTCGAGACCTGCAAAACTTCTTCCTACCAGACTTCATTTTTCTATCAAACAGTGAAGTTGTGGAACTCTTTGCCTAGTGAGGTCTTTCCCTATGCCTATAACCTCCTCTAACCCTTCACGAAAAATTCGATTCCATATCCCATCTCTCAACATTCCACCGCTGTAGTGCAGTCAATATGGTAGTATAAAAATAGGTCGCATATTTAAAATTTTTGAATAACAACCGATCAGGCTGAAACAGGATGCATTCGACGGTGAAAGATATGCAGACAAAAGGACGCCAAATTATTTTTGTCCAAAACTTATTTTCCCCCCAATACCCGTAGCTTAGGCAATTTCTGGGGGAGCTCATGAGGCAATAAATAAAAATTGAGAAAATAATTGAATAAAACTGCCGAATAGGCCTGAAAATGACGTCAGATTCCCCAAATTCCTTTTCTCTGAATAATAATATAATTGGAAGGAAGGGGGATGGGATATTTTTCCATTTTGAAGTCGGGATCGTAATCAGCAACCCCAAAAACCCCCGAGTCCACCGTTTCATCCAATTTTGATCATTTTTTTTCAAAATTGCTGGATGAACCGAGTGGGGGGATCAGAGAAGGGGGAAGAGGAATTTGGGAAATCTGACGTCATTTTCAGGCCTATTCGGCAGTATTATTCAATTATTTTCTCAATTTTTATTTATTGCCTCATGAGCTCCCCCAGAAATTGGCTTATTCAAGGGTATTGGGGGGGAAAATAAATTTTGGAGAAAAATAATTTTGGGTCCTTTTGTCTACATATTTTTTCCCGTCGAATGCTTTTTCACCCCGATCGGTTGTTATTCAAAAATTTTATTTAAAAAATACCGTATTGACTGCACTACTGGCTCACTAGATGTTCCTGGAACATTATAAGTTTCCCTCTCGTGTAGTCAAAGTATTAAAAAAAATGCGCGAAAATTCCAAATTTGGCATTTTTCACCTATCTGATGTGACAATCGTGAACTAAAACTAGTCACCCCTACATTGTCAAGCTCGAGACCTGCAAAACCTCTTCCTACCAGACTTCGTTTTTCTATCGAACAGCGAAGCTTTGGAACTCTACCTAGTGTGGTCTTTCCCTATGCCTCTAACCTCTAAACATTTCAAGAAAAATACGATTCCATATCTCATCTCCCAACATTTTATCGCTTGCTCGCACGATGTTCCTTGAACATTACAGGTTTCCCTCTCGTATAGTCAAAGTATAAAAAAATGCGCGAAAATGCCAAATGTGGCATTTTTCACCTATCTGATGTGACAATCGTGAACTAAAACTAGTCACCCCTACATTGTCAAGCTCGAGACCTGCAAAACCTCTTCCTACCAGACTTCGTTTTTCTATCGAACAGCGAAGCTTTGGAACTCTACCTAGTGTGGTCTTTCCCTATGCCTCTAACCTCTAAACATTTCAAGAAAAATACGATTCCATATCTCATCTCCCAACATTTTATCGCTTGCTCGCACGATGTTCCTCGAACATTACAGGTTTCCCTCTCGTATAGTCAAAGTATAAAAAAATGCGCGAAAATGCCAAATGTGGCATTTTTCACCTATCTGATGTGACAATCGTGAACTAAAACTAGTCACCCCTACATTGTCAAGCTCGAGACCTGCAAAACCTCTTCCTACCAGACTTCGTTTTTCTATCGAACAGCGAAGCTTTGGAACTCTACCTAGTGTGGTCTTTCACTATGCCTCTAACCTCTAAACATTTCAAGAAAAATACGATTCCATATCTCATCTCCCAACATTTTATCGCTGGCTCGCACGATGTTCCTCGAACATTACAGGTTTCCCTCTCGTATAGTCAAAGTATAAAAAAAATGCGCGAAAATGCCAAATGTGGCATTTTTCACATATCTGATGTGACAATCGTGAACTAAAACTAGTCACCCCTACATTGTCAAGCTCGAGACCTGCAAAACCTCTTCCTACCAGACTTCGTTTTTCTATCGAACAGCGAAGCTTTGGAACTCTACCTAGTGTGGTCCTTCCCTATGCCTCTAACCTCTAAACGTTTCAAGAAAAATACGATTCCATATCTCATCTCCCAACATTTTATCGCTGGCTCGCACGATGTTCCTCGAACATTACAGGTTTCCCTCTCGTATAGTCAAAGTATAAAAAAAATGCGCGAAAATGCCAAATGTGGCATTTTTCACATATCTGATGTGACAATCGTGAACTAAAACTAGTCACCCCTACATTGTCAAGCTCGAGACCTGCAAAACCTCTTCCTACCAGACTTCGTTTTTCTATCGAACAGCGAAGCTTTGGAACTCTACCTAGTGTGGTCCTTCCCTATGCCTCTAACCTCTAAACGTTTCAAGAAAAATACGATTCCATATCTCATCTACCAACATTTTATCGCTGGCTCGCACGATGTTCCTCGAACATTACAGGTTTCCCTCTCGTATAGTCAAAGTATAAAAAAAATGCGCGAAAATGCCAAAAGTGGCATTTTTCACATATCTGATGTGACAATCGTGAACTAAAACTAGTCAACCCTACATTGTCAAGCTCGAGACCTGCAAAACCTCTTCCTACCAGACTTCGTTTTTCTATCGAACAGCGAAGCTTTGGAACTCTACCTAGTGTGGTCCTTCCCTATGCCTCTAACCTCTAAACGTTTCAAGAAAAATACGATTCCATATCTCATCTACCAACATTTTATCGCTGGCTCGCACGATGTTCCTCGAACATTACAGGTTTCCCTCTCGTATAGTCAAAGTATAAAAAAAATGCGCGAAAATGCCAAATGTGGCATTTTTCACATATCTGATGTGACAATCGTGAACTAAAACTAGTCAACCCTACATTGTCAAGCTCGAGACCTGCAAAACCTCTTCCTACCAGACTTCGTTTTTCTATCGAACAGCGAAGCTTTGGAACTCTACCTAGTGTGGTCCTTCCCTATGCCTCTAACCTCTAAACGTTTCAAGAAAAATACGATTCCATATCTCATCTACCAACATTTTATCGCTGGCTCGCACGATGTTCCTCGAACATTACAGGTTTCCCTCTCGTATAGTCAAAGTATAAAAAAAATGCGCGAAAATGCCAAATGTGGCATTTTTCACATATCTGATGTGACAATCGTGAACTAAAACTAGTCACCCCTACATTGTCAAGCTCGAGACCTGCAAAACCTCTTCCTACCAGACTTCGTTTTTCTATCGAACAGCGAAGCTTTGGAACTCTACCTAGTGTGGTCTTTCACTATGCCTCTAACCTCTAAACATTTCAAGAAAAATACGATTCCATATCTCATCTCCCAACATTTTATCGCTGGCTCGCACGATGTTCCTCGAACATTACAGGTTTCCCTCTCGTATAGTCAAAGTATAAAAAAAATGCGCGAAAATGCCAAATGTGGCATTTTTCACATATCTGATGTGACAATCGTGAACTAAAACTAGTCACCCCTACATTGTCAAGCTCGAGACCTGCAAAACCTCTTCCTACCAGACTTCGTTTTTCTATCGAACAGCGAAGCTTTGGAACTCTACCTAGTGTGGTCCTTCCCTATGCCTCTAACCTCTAAACGTTTCAAGAAAAATACGATTCCATATCTCATCTACCAACATTTTATCGCTGGCTCGCACGATGTTCCTCGAACATTACAGGTTTCCCTCTCGTATAGTCAAAGTATAAAAAAAATGCGCGAAAATGCCAAATGTGGCATTTTTCACATATCTGATGTGACAATCGTGAACTAAAACTAGTCAACCCTACATTGTCAAGCTCGAGACCTGCAAAACCTCTTCCTACCAGACTTCGTTTTTCTATCGAACAGCGAAGCTTTGGAACTCTACCTAGTGTGGTCCTTCCCTATGCCTCTAACCTCTAAACGTTTCAAGAAAAATACGATTCCATATCTCATCTACCAACATTTTATCGCTGGCTCGCACGATGTTCCTCGAACATTACAGGTTTCCCTCTCGTATAGTCAAAGTATAAAAAAAATGCGCGAAAATGCCAAATGTGGCATTTTTCACATATCTGATGTGACAATCGTGAACTAAAACTAGTCAACCCTACATTGTCAAGCTCGAGACCTGCAAAACCTCTTCCTACCAGACTTCGTTTTTCTATCGAACAGCGAAGCTTTGGAACTCTACCTAGTGTGGTCCTTCCCTATGCCTCTAACCTCTAAACGTTTCAAGAAAAATACGATTCCATATCTCATCTACCAACATTTTATCGCTGGCTCGCACGATGTTCCTCGAACATTACAGGTTTCCCTCTCGTATAGTCAAAGTATAAAAAAATGCGCGAAAATGCCAAATGTGGCATTTTTTACCTATCTGCAGTGACAATCGTGTTAACCTAAGAAGCTATCAACTAGAGGTGGGTTGCGGTTTCACGAACTGTGATTTTGTCACTGTTACAATACTGTTACAGTCACAGCCTGTTCAGATTTGTTTGAAGTACTCACTCCCCGTTGAGGTTGATATTGAGACTGCAAGCGGAAGCGGAGCATGTTCAAGTGGGAACGGTGATGTGGAGAACAGTTCTAAGCCTAGGTAAAATAAGGGTGTGGAGTGCTACGACCGCGACCGCTCCATTGGAACGGTTACTTTGAAAGGGCTACTTTACTTTGTATCACAACAAACTTTCATAACTCGGAAAACAGAATATCAGCTCATATTCAAAAGCGGTTACTTATTGATTGGACGATCTGATTAAATAAGCGACGCAACTGTAGAACCAGGACCAGGTACCTTGAGATCAAACGATCAAATTCCAAAGAATAAATGCCTCAGAAGCATTACTCGTCCCAAAGGGCACTCTACAGACAGGAATAGACAAGCTGTAGACTTTGACTCGTCCTCGCTCACAGAGGGTAAGTAACAGCTCCACAAATACCGACCCACTTCTCTAGTACAAACAGTTACAAAAAAACACTGCTATTTTGTCATAGTGACATGACTGGAGCAGTCACACACATGTAAAAGTTAAAGTGCACGAGATTGCTGAGGCTATGGGCATCTCAACCGAATGGGTACGGAACATTTTGCATGAATTTTTGAATATGAGAAAGTTATCTGCCCGATAGGGGCCTCATTTGTTCTCTGTTGACAGCAAGGGTGACTGTGTGACAACTTCAGGATTGTTTGGCGATGTTGAAGCGCATTGAGAAGGACTTTTTGCGCCGTTTCGTAACCATGGACGAAACAAGGATCCATCACAACACACCAGAGACCAAAGAACAGTCGAAACAGTGGACTTGTCCTGGCGAATCGAAGCCGAAAAAGACTTATTTTGAAGGATTGCCGAAACCGTATTATTTCGAAGGAATCGAAAGATTAGAAAAACGTTAGACGAAGGTATCAGGCTATAAGGACATTATGTTGAGGAATAAAATGAGTTTTAACCAAATAAATCATTTCATGTTTCGTTTTCAGCCACTTTTCACCTTGCCCTCGTAGGCAAGTAATTTGGGAAATCATAATGCTTTCTTTGGGATGAAAGTGAGGGAGAATGAGGGAAGGGAATATGAAATAGCATGAATGAATGAATTCTGTTCGCCCTCCCATCTATATTAGCAACACCTATCTCGATTCACTCTAAAATACAAAAAATAGCCAGTGTATACTCCTGAAGCTTCGGCGCAATTGCTAGAGCGCTTATGTAAAAACATTTTTTGTTTTCAAAGCTTTTTCAAACCCTTAATTTAATTTTCCAATTCTCTAGATTAGTAGTTGCTGGACTCGGTGTCAAAACCAAAGTTTATCCCAGTATAGTTTTATTAAACAAAGCTTATGGTACCGAACTACCTTTCACTGAAATAAAGAACAAGGATTTGCAAAAAAAGTGATTATTTAACGATTTCTGTAGTATATCATAATATTCTTGTCTTGTTTTTAAAGATTCCTAAGAATTTATAGACGAAGACATGAAACTGACAGCGGCGAAGAGTACAGTTTCCGTGTTGAACTTGTTCTAGTTCTAGTACTTTCAAAGATTTTTATCAGCTAGAGTTTTACCAATCCAAAGATGCTGAAACTATGTTTTATTTGGATAAATCTAAAATTTGTGGTCAACCATTTTACAATAGAATGTTTTTTCATTTTAGAGAAAAAAATTGTCATTTATTTTGCAAATCCAGTGAAGTGCTTTTTATATTAAATAGTAAGTTTTTATTCTGGTATGATTTTCTTGATCACAAGAAGTAAATAATTGCATAGAAGATAGTTTTAAAAGTTGAGATTTCAATATTAGGCATAGATGTGAATATTTAAAAGTCTGAGAATTTGCACATTCATAGTTTTGGCGTTGTACCGACGTATGTCTGGATATGCTTCAATGAGGAACTATGGCGCTCTATTAATTAACAAATGAATCATAAAATAAATTAAATAACAAAAATTAACAAATAATTATAACATGTGCTGGAAATGTTCGCCATTTATGTCATTGCAACTTTCTAGACGATTCCTCATGTATGTTTGTACTCGATCAAATAAGCCAACTTTTCAGTTGGAACCGAATAGACCATTGATTTCAAATAATCCCGAAAAAGAAATCTGAGGGGTCTATGTCTATGAACGAGGATGCGCCGCGCAACTGTACTTCTGGGGGTAAACTAAATTTAAATGATTTGAACTCGGACACTAAAATGGTGAGCCATCATGCATAAACCAACTTGCTAATCCAATTGAGTATTATGACACATTATCTGGGAGATCTATAAGGCTGTTTTCCAAAAAAATCAATTATTTAATTTGAATATGTGTGTGGATTTTCGTCTGCCCAAACGTATCTGTTGTGAAAATTCAAAAATCCTTCCCGCTTGAAGCCAGTGAACAAGTCTTGTGTGAGTGCCACCATTTTATTTCAAACCGCCCAAAATCATTAAAATCTCCAAAAATTAGGCATTTTCAGCCCAGAATGGACCAAAAAATAATCTTGGTCACACATTTGATTTATCAAAATATTTATCATATTATCTCCCCTCCCCAGGGGTTAAACATGAAAGAAAATGTTGGCACTCACACAAGCTTTTCTTTTACATAAAAACTACAAGTTGATGGAGGTGCCAACATTTTTTTTTTCCAATTTCAGACGATTTGTCCAAGTTTTGGCAGAATGACCAAAACATGACCAAAATTCTTGGAAATGGACGCATAGAAAATATTGGCGTATGGTTTTCGAATAATGAGGATTGATAACAAAAATTTTCCGCCTGGTCAGAAAGTGTTATACCACGTTCCAATTTTGGTCATAACTAAAGCTGCCAGTGCTGCCAACAGCATGGAGAAAAAATGTTGACATTTATTGAATATTGCTCGCCAAGGGACCCTCTTAGACTAGCACCAAACACCAAAGTGTTTTAACACGTTCCAAAATTGAATATTTTCTGGGGCGGCTAACTCAAAAAGGGGCGTGGGAAGTTCAACTCACATAGGATAAAATACTCAGATTAATAATTGCTAAAACATAACACATATGCCAACATGTTATATGTATCTCAGGCCCGAAATGTGTATCTATCTCCTAGACTATAACACTACCCAAACAACTGAAAATAAACACTTGAAATAGCTTACGATTCTAAATTATCACATTACAAAATTTTGCTAAACCTCTTAATATATGCTTTGTCAATTGTTTGCACCAAAAATTAGTGCAATTAGGTCTTTTCATTCGCTCTATTATGTTCAAAGCACAGAATGTTTAGCCTGGGCCTGAGTTGGTCATGTGACCCGAGCATCACATGGTCAAAGTATTAGCCTGTATGAGAGATGGATATTTGCTAACCTGTCTTCAAGGGCTGTAAAATATCGAAAAGCTTCCACATTAGGATTATGCAGCGTAAGCATGCTTGTGGACTTCTAGTATAAATAATATGAGTAAGAATTAAATTCTATGATACATTACCTGAAAGGTTAAGTTCGTTTCCATTATCTGATCTTCCCCAGAAACAACATCATTATAGTTCACACTACGAATCTGAAAATGCAAACCAACACTGTTGGTGCGCTTTTTTCTGGGATGAGAGGTGGTTGATGAGTGAGGGTTTCATACATTTAAAAATACAAAATCTAATATATTTGGCGATTTAAAGTTTTTGCGAAGGGTTGGGTAAAGAAGGAGCTATACATTATTTAAAATTTCAAACGAGAGAAAATGAAGGGATTTCATAATACCTATATTCATTATAATAACATTTTGTTGTAAAAGACAAACATTACTATGTAAATACATAATTCATGGAATAAAGTATGTAATAAATTCGCGCGGCTTGAACTTTATTTACAATAGATTAGAATATTATTTCTTCCAGGTAGATAACTCAAGCAAATAGTGGTCACGGTTCCATATTTTTGACCTACAATAAACTGGTTCTCAAAAAAAAACCGTAACCGGATCAGTGAGATCATGACCTTCGGTTTCATATTCGGACCCAAATCGTGGTTTCGATCCGGTTCTAAACCGTGGTTTTGATCTGGTTATAACCGCGGTTTCGATGCGATTCTAAACCGCACTTTCGATGTAATAATCTTAGATAATATTTATTAGAATGATGATATGGGCTATTTATTATAGTGAATCAGTTATCTTGGTGAAAGCCCCAATAGTCCAGGCAATAAGCAGGAAAAAAGGCCGTAATAAAAAAATAATATAGTAAGCTAGAATTTCAAAACTTTTTTTGCATTTTGTTGCTAATACCCCATAGATCATTCATGACTTTCAAGACCATGGGAATCAACCTTTCTACACCCCCAAAACGGGGTTTCAACCCCTCAGAGAAGGGAAACTCCCTCCAGATGAGAAATTTGGAAAATTTATATACGTAATTTATAATTTTGTTGCAAAAATGACCTTTAGTAGGTTTTTGGGTCGCTGATCACGATTCCGCCATTATTTTTCCCAAAAAACTCTCTCCAGATGAAAAATTCGGGAAATTTGAGATTTTCCTGAGACGGTTATGAATAATAAAGTATAATTTTGTTGCAAAAATGACCTCTAGTAGGTTTTTAGGGTCGCTGATCAAGATTCCGCTGTTATTTTTCCCATAAAACTCTCTCCAGATGGAAAATTCGGGGAATTTGAAATTTTCCTGAGACGGTTATGAATAATAAAGTATAATTTTGTTGCAAAAATGACCTTTAGTAGGTATTTAGGGTCGCTGATCAAGACTCCGCTGTTATTTTTCCCAAAAAACTCTCCAGATAGAAAATTCGGGAAATTTGAGAATTTCCTGAGACGGTTATGAATAATAAAGTATAATTTTGTTGCAAAAATGACCTCTGGTAGATTTTTAGGGTTGCTGATCAAGGTTCCGCTGTTATTTTTCCCAAAAAAACTCTCTCCAGGCGGAAAATTCGGGAATTTTGGGATTTCCCTGAGACGGTTATGAACAATAAAGTATAATTTTGTTGCAAAAATGACTAGAGGTCGCTGATCACGACTCCGTTGTTATCATAACCGTCTCAGGAAAATCTCAAATTTCTCGAATTTTCCATCTGGACAGAGTTTTTTGGGAAAAATAACAGTGGAATCGTGATCAGCGACCGAAAAAACCTACTAGAGGTGATTTTTGCAACAAAATTATAAATTATCTATCATTTTCCAAATTTCTCATCTGGAGGGAGTTTTCCGAAAAAACTAAGTGCGGAATTATGATCAGCGACCCAAAAAACATACTAGGGGTCAATTTCGGTTCTTAATTCATTAATTTTCTAAACTTTTGGATTGTTTTTATAAGAATGCTCCTCTGAGGGGTTGAAACCCCGTTTTGGGGGGGGGGGGGTAGAAAGGTTGACCCTCGCGGTCTTGATAGTCATGAATGATCTATGGGGTATTAGGAACAAAATGCAAAAACAATTTTGAAATTCTACCTTACTATTTTTTTTTCGGTTCGTTGCCTGGACTACAAGTTCAGTCATTCATCATGAAGTAGTTCTGAATTGTATCTACTTATTAAAATATTTTAGTGGAATTTTCATTTGAGTGTAAATCCCATATTTTAACGTCAAAGTCATTTAATATTTCTTTTAATTGTAAAAAACTGTTGAATTTCATTCCAAAAAACATTTTTTAATTAATATTATTAATTTCCACTTCTTGTGTCAACGTGAAATGATTTTTGTACCAAATCGCTGTTTAAGCTTAACATATTAATATTTTTGCACCTAATTATTACAAAAAACCATGTAAAATAGCATTTTCTGTATATTAGATCAAATTCCTAAACTTTGTATAAGTACCTACGAGGGCAAGGTGAAAATCCCCTGAAAAATGAAAAAAACTGTCGCCATGACTTTGTTGGCTGATAAACCCACTTTGCCCTTTTTAGGCTTCGATTCGCCAGGACAAGTCCACTGTTTGGACTGTTATTTGGTCTCTGGTGTGTTGTGATGTATCCATCTTTCGTCCATGGTGTCGAAACGGCGCAAAAAGTCCTTCTTATCACCGGTGTGAAAACAGAAACGGTCGTCGCGCCAGAAGCGAAATATTTATGCGCAAGGTTGCCAAATGTTACTGCTTCGAAATGCTCCGAATTGATATAGCAATTCGAATTTTCTGCATTGTTATGATGATAAAGATGATGTAAATGAAAGTTTATACACTAAATTGATAAAAATATGATAATGGTGCTTTCAATAAAAGCATAAGATCATATTTCTCAGTTTAGTTTCTCGTTTGTTTTATTTAATAACAATCTGAATCTTCACTTACGACCATACTTACCTTACATCGTCGAAAAGCTTATTGAAAGACCTTTCGACTAGTGAAATAATATACAGGTTGTTCCATAGAGAATGAGAAAGTTATGCGTGTTTTTCTGTTATGGTTCACCATGTATACTTTCGATAAATTTCTGCTAATGCTTACTATTTTGCACCATATTGAAAAACTGCTCGCGTAAAGGTTACTTCATAGAGACGCGAATTGCGAATAATGTTCTCATTGGTCAATTTGAATTTGAAAAATGGCGGGGAAAGATCACCGACGATAGTTTAATTTCTTGCGAATTCGCAAGATTTGAAATCTGGGGGCGGGAATCTTGAGATAGTTTCAATATTTTGCGAACATTCGCGTGAATTATGGCTCGAGCATGCGCTGAGGGATAAAAGTAGTAGAGAAGAAGAAGATAACCTCATCATTATACTTTGTTTAACGGGTCATTTGCTTATTTGTGTAGCTTCCCTTTCTTTATTTTTAGATTATATACTGTTAATTGATACGAAATGAATGCGAACGCAATTCGCAAATCGCAATTCGCGCCTATATGAAGTAACCTTAACAATCGCGGTTTTATCTTGATCAGTAAACACAGAATGATTTTTTGAAGTAGATCCTTTTTAACTCTAAAATGTCTAATAATTCGGAAACCGTTAACAAGAGACTCATGTTATGGTATATCATTCTTCTCAGATTAATGAGGACTTCCGAAGCAATGATCCATTGAAAGTCCATAAGTTTGGTGTGTTACTTCATAAAGACCATTCTGTATATGAATGCAAATATTTTCCAATTATGCTCTGTTTGTGTATTTATTTCATAAAAAAAACCTCTCGGCAATATCTCCAATGGTAATGGAGCTATTGAACTTTTTCGGGGTCATCCTGTATATTGTTAACCAATTGACAAGTCAAGAACCATATTAAGTAACTTTTACACATAAACCAAAATATATGAGCATCTCTAGATACATTAAAATATCATCAATTTTTTCATCAAATTTCATTCTTCTACAATAAATCTCTGGCATATTCACTACAAAGGTGAGTGTTCTGTAACACTGTTATTCACTGTAACAATATCATGAATTTCGTCGCTTCTTCTATTTTAGCTTAACTAGCTCTTGTTTTCTTTCTACTATGTTGTAGCCAATATTTGACTTTTAAGAGTAAAAGTACTTGTTAATGCAGGATGGCCATGTAATGACGTGTGGCACTTCAGTTGAATGCAATAAAATAAACCACTCCGTTAGTTACTGTGATATAATATTATATTAAAGACCTATATCACTAGGCATGATTCTAGCGCACAAATTCAAGTTTGGGAAACGACCGCGAAGCTGGAATGCTTAATGCAACGAGTTTTTCATTTTATTTTCCTATTCCGCGTTTCCGCAATGCATTTAAGACTAAATTCAAATTCTACAAATTAGCTGAGTGAATCTATAGTTATTTCTTTGATTGGAAATAAAGGCAGCACATTTGAGGTATTCACTATAAAACCTTTATTAATTGGACAGATGTTCAATTTCGTGGCACTCTCTGAATAAAATGATTAGAAACAAAGAGTTTTCGATGAGTACTACGAGGAAACTAGTTGAAACTTCTCTGTAACTTGCTACCACCCCGTATGAAGAATTTGAGCTTATGAAGATACTAACAACTATTTCTTAACATCAACTTCTGAAAACAAGAATACACTAGAATTCGTGGATCGTTTTAGCGGTATTATAACGATACACATTCGCGACTCTTTATATTCGGACATTATAGGTTCTACTCTCATATAGTCAGAGTTATATATAAAAATTCTCGGGAAATAGGTCAACATTAACACTTTGTTTTAAATTTATGTCTTTACGTACGTTTCGGTATCAGGACCATCATCAGAAGATTTATTATTTCAAAAAGGGTTTATTAAAACTAATTATAGCACAAGCGTCCATATCGCACAAATTTCAATCAAAAAAAGGCCCACGCCGTCGAAACGAACAGAACCAGGAATAATCGAAATTGTATCGTCAATATTAAAGTATAAAAATTTTTGTAACAAGAATCCACTATTCAGCAATATTCTTATAATATACAAGCGCATGTTGGTATAGTCTCATAACAACTGAAGTTCGAAGTTATTATGTTGAGTATCTACTTTCGAACCATATGTAAGATTTATGAGGTACTTGAAAAAGGTTTTAGACCTGTATTGGAATATTACTTTTAAGCATTCTTCCTAAAATATACTTTTAACATTATAAAGACGCATGTAGGAATTTGCAAGAGTTTGAATTGATTAAATTAGTATAAATCTGACTTAATCCCTGAATATCATTCCTATGATTTACACATTTGGAGTGATTTAATTGACAAGTATATTTTTTTATTTATGCTTACATATCTCTCTTATTGATATTGATATATGTCATGTCATTGGGTTTTATTCCTGTTTAGATATTGAACACTTTTTTATTCGTCAGGGAGCGGAGCAACAGTTTTACCATTCGATTCCTGTTTGCTGGAACATTATCACGAGGAACCCTGTTTGTGGATCCCTCGCATCATGATCAGAAAAGAGAATAAAATTAGTACCTGGGAGTATGGGAATATTTTCCACATACTTACATGATTTTATACAAGAAATCATCAATTATGATTTTTGATATTATCACCCCTTCATGAGCATTGACGACGCTCATGAGTACCACACCATCATGTAGGTTTTTCATCTGTTTTGTAAAATGGGTTGGGTGTAATCATTTCCGCCATGTAGAGAAAACAGTGACTAATATTCATTCATCCATGAACGATCGTAACTTTGAAACAAATTCAAATTAATATTCCGTGTAATATATGCCATTCTTGAAGTAGGTAACTAGTGAAGTAATGTCGACAATTTAACTTGAATAATTTATTTATATTACGACGATTTTGCAAGAAAACAGAAGGTTAACTTATTCATTCATTGTAAAGCGTATTGACCGCAACATCCGATAATTGAAAAAAATATGTCTCCGAGAATTATAAGATTTCACAGCTGAGATGTGATAACGTTATCTCTGTTACTGAATGAATCAAACTGTGACATTCTGTTCACATAATGAATATAGCGGGTATTCCTCTCAACTATTCCTATTGATCCCACAGTTTATTCTGTGGAGTAATTGCAAAATCTCTCATGCTTCTTTTTTTACATAGTTACAAGATCAGTGATTGCAACCAATTTTGATTTTCATTTAATTGGAGCAATCATTTTCTCACTCAACGATCACCTAACAAAGAAAAGCAATTGTGTTCCAGCAGCATAGATAGTTTATACCTAAATAATTTTTCTAGGGTGAAACGAGTTTGTATAATTCAACAAGAAAAATGGGGCATATTTATTCTCACATTTTTCTAATATGTTTGCATATTTTCAAAAAATATGTGCCTATTTTGAGCATTATTGAGAAATATGTGCATATTTTCAATAAAGCCTAGCATAAATATGCGCATATGTTAAAATTTTTTCCTGCATATATTTTTCGCGCTTTATGCAAAATTAACAATAAACAAATCATTAGGAACTAGTCAATTAAAAAAAAAATCAACGTATACTTAAAAAAACAACACCACAAACACATTATTTCGTATGGATTATATGATCTAGGTAAAATAAAAAAACAATCTTTCGATTTAACTATTAGACCCAAAATTGGCAACATTTCTTCCACATAGTATCACCCATGCCAAATATTTTCACACTCGTCTAGTCTAGTCATTGCCGGTTTTTTCTAACATGTGAAAAAATGGGATTCAGAATGTTTGAAGGCTAATCTTAGTCCCTCTAAATATTTCGTTGCTACAGACCGAGGTTTATCACATCAATCCGATTTTACTCTAGATGGCGCTGAACGTTCTTTAAAATCACTAGGGAGTGGTCAACAGGATGTTTCTAGATGCAAAAATAGTATTTTGAATATAAATTATAACCAATATGCTGATTTTTGACAAATGACATTATTCTTGTGTCAAGCTTAATATTTCTCTTCAATAAGATATACACTTGCAAATTTATGATTTATAATATCCGAAATAGATACACAAATTAAAAATCATTTTCTGCGTAGTAAATTGCTGACACAGCTTCAAGCAATGCTTTGCATAGTCACTGCCAAGTAATTACGCATTGTGAATAATATAGATTAAGAACAATGGGACAAAATGACACAATAATCGTTTAATAATAATTGTAGTAGGTGAAAATGATAAAGGAATATGTCATTTCGCATAAGTTTCCATATAATATACAGTATGTTTCAGTTTATAACAGCAGTACTTCATTAGTCGCTAGTCCATCAAAAATTAAGTGGACATGCAAAATTCAAGCTATGCGGCTATTTGAGACTTTCTCTAAACCTTCAACTATATTAAGTGGTGTAGAAAATATGGAAAGAAAAGCAGCCTCTCTGTAGCTACGCCCCTGGACAATTTTGGCAAATATTTCCAGGGTCAAATGAAAGGTACCTATTTTAAGAGTACTTAACCAGATTTGGTTGAAATCTCTGCAATGGTCCAAGTCAGTTTGAAGGGCTCCCTTGAAAGATTATAAACTGGAACACCTTTTAATAGTATATTGTGCAACGAGCATGGAATGACACTCATTTCTCACGAGTATGAAAATTACGGTACGAGCCGAAGGCGAGTGCCGTAAATCATACGAGTGAGAAATGGGCATTCCATGCTAGTTGTACACTATACTTTTTCTACGACCATAGCGACATTTCACTTTTAACAAGCCCCACATTATATGATGACGTTATTATAAAATATGAACAAGAACATCGATTATATATTTCGAATCATATATTACTATTCAACATTAGTTTATTTATTATTTATAACATTAAATGTTACATTTCCACAATGACTGACAGGTATATTTGGACTTTTATTACTTTCAATTTCCACAGTTAAATTTTCCTGATTTTTCCAAGCCTTAGAAGTTGAAGGTAAATTTTCTCTATTTTCTATTGAATTCCCTATTCTATTCTCTACGTCGAACATCGATTATATATTTCGAATCATATATTACTATTCAACATTAGTTTATTTATTATTTATAACATTAAATGTTACATTTCCACAATGACTGACAGGTATATTTGGACTTTTATTACTTTCAATTTCCACAGTTAAATTTTCCTGATTTTTCCAAGCCTTAGAAGTTGAAGGTAAATTTTCTCTATTTTCTATTGAATTCGCTATTCTATTCTCTACGTCGAACTTATTTTTCATCGATTCATCGATGTATCCTTCTGCTACTGCGGTTGATTTCCAGCCACCATGTCTTTTTAAAGAGGTTATGTCTCCCCCAGCATCGACAAGAATTGTTGCAGAAGATCTGCGGAAACAATGACCAGTATACAATTCAGCATTGGGTAGTTTCAGGAATTTGGCCATGCTTCCAAATTTATTTATTCCAACTTTTTTCCTTGACATGTAATGGGCGAAGATCGGTATATTTTTTTATTATTTGGTAATCTTAAAATTTCGAACAATTTTTGTTTTGGTGTCTGGTATCTTTATAACAAGAGCTGATTCCAAATCGTTCAAATCATCAATTTTCATTTGGTGCAATTCATGCCTGCGACAAGCACCCATTATTCCTATTATCAAAGCGACCTGCAAAAAATATTGTATTAATTTATTATCTAATTATAAATTGAAAAAAAAGATTAACTTGATGGGATTTGAACTACGGGCCTTTTGCTTGGTAGTCCGATGCGTTACCACGGCGCCACGGACTTATCAGTAAACAATTAATTGATAGGGACACTAGTATGCTTACTTGAAGAATTATTCAACTAATGTTTTAAATGTAATGTAATGTTCGTATACTTATGTACTTACTTTGGTCATTAGGAATTCATCATCCGGTGCATCTTTAATAAAGTTGTTTATTTCCTGAGATGTGAAAATTTTTGATTTTTTTGGTCGGTATCCATCGGATTGTCTTTTCAGGAAAACTCGTAATTCAATGTATTTGGAAATATCCACATCATCATTTATGTAACATTGAATATTGTGTCCATAACGTTGTGGGCTTGAAAACTTTTGATTTATTTCTCAGCAAAATATGCCATCAAAACGCTCTCGGAGAACGATGATGTTTTCATACAGCTCCTCCAGTTCATAAATAAATGGTAGGCGATTTCGTACTTTTTCTTCGATTTTTCTGGCAATAAATTTAAAGAAGCCAGTTTGGCATTCTCCAAAATCTCTGGAGGAGTCAAACTCAATTCGCTATCACTTGAAACTTCAATATTTTCAGATAAACTTCGAATCATTGTATTGTGACTTTGTTGATAAAAGATTTCTGACAATATTGACAACTAATTCATGGCTTGCTTCAATTGAGAATTAAAAATCGAAAATTTGGAATTGATTCGAAGTCAAAAGTTCAAAATTCATACTCTTGTTTCATAGACTATATTTTATTTATAATGAATGATATTTGATTCACATTACTAGTGGTGAATTTATTTTTTTAAATTATCCTGGGCGAAATCTTACCGGACTGGTCTATTTGGGCTTTATATTTCAGCAATACCTGTACGACAGCCTGTATTGAAATGATCATTACAGTATAGTTTGTGATGTAGAAATGAAAACGTGTTTACAATCGGCCTACTTTCTTGATCAATAAAGTGCATAAAATGGGCATATTTCTATGCGGTCGTAGAAAAATTATAATTAGTTAGACCAACGACTAGATTTTAAAATGAATGTTTTATTGTCGAATCCTTGTAACTAAGGTTGCTACCAAGTGTTATAACATAAACAAAGTACAATGAATGAAAAAGTAATCGTTATCAAGTTTAAAAACATATTTTTGTCACTATTGTTATTAATAAACTATATAAGAGTTTACACTGTGGATACACTATAACACTATAAATAAGAAATAATGACCCTTATCCACTAAAAATACTGTTAATCACTGAGGACCTTCCAAAATGCTTTTTCGTTCGTACATTTCCATTACTTTATATGGGATGGGGATGGAAATGTATAAACGAAAAAGCATTTTATTAAATTTTGATTTATCTCCAGCTGAGAGAGAGGAACCCCTTGTTTGCATTATTATCCCCAAAGGGTATTTAAACAGGCAACATTTCGATTTGTAATTAAGTTTAGTCTGATGATGCCTACGTGGTAGCCGAAAGGTCATCAGTTCTTTAGCAGTATTTATAGTACTATTGATAATATTAATTAAGTTTTTATTATTCTCAAATACATTTTGTGTAATGGAAATTCAACATAAAATAAATTAACAACTAATTTTTCATTAAATTAACAGCCTTGTTTCTCCCTTCTCACCACTTCAAGTTCATCAGTGAAAAAACTGTGGTTATGAATGTACAAGTGGTGGGAAGATAAGAAATTAGTTTAAATGTATTCCGAAAATTGCCATTTTTGTTAGTATTGAATACATTTTGCCATTTCTGTGGCGCTAACTCTCCAAATAAAGTAATATTGAAATCATACAGCCATTTCAGAACAAGGTATTAAGGAATGCAGTAAATGCACCTTGGTATATCCAAAATAGCAACATATGTACCAGAATTTAGAAATAGAAACTGTGCGTAATGAAAATTCTTGACTTTCGGATAGATTCCGCATCACAGTAGCACAAGTTGATGCTACTCTGAAGCGGAATTCATCCGGAAGCCCAGAATTTTCAAGATTACAGTTCTCGTCAAATAACTTGGCACCTGTACGAAATAATATCGGCACATTATAAATTGTCTATCTTCTTCTAATACTCATGATTTAGATAAAGAAACATTGTAACATATAATTTCTAAGAAAACCACATACGTCAATGGCATTGTCATGATCTAGAAAGAGACAAAACATCCCCGTCCTATCGTATTTGAATCTCGTTATTTTTGTCAAGTTGCAGGCCTGTCTTGTTTATTATGTATTCAAATGCAACGAGGTCTAATATAGACCTCATTGTTCAAATGCCGATGCTGTCTGATTCCTTCATTCACACGGAACCTAACACAATTTCCGCTGCACGTCCTATAAAAAAGTAATCCGTTCTAATACACGACAATACATTGAAAATATTGAAACTAATATTCACTCTAAAAAGATAATCTGAGTAAACAATGTAAACTAACGAATGTTATAGGTTATAACAGCTGCAAATATCTCTATATATACATGATAAGCTCGGAATGACGAACACTATAAGAAACTTGAAAAAGCTAACCGACTAGGTACGAATACAACCGATAAAGTTGATTCTGCAGCGTGTGGCTTACGGAAATTTCTGTACCAACCTACCAATATAACGCGTGTGAATCAAGAACTTTTCATAATCTGATACGCCCATTGATGACGTACGGGCCTAGTTATTTGACGAGAACTGTAGCTATCCGCGGAAGACTACTATTAAAGATGTGTATATTGTATAATGAAATCAAGAAATTCGCCAAAGGTCACGAAGATAGGCTTCTGAAACATAGAAATTATTGATCTTGTGGACAACACTGAGGCGATCGAAGACTGAAGAAAACAAAAGTACATGAAATGGTGTAGAACAATGAAGTGTGAAACAGTGAAGAAGCAGATTATCTACTAGTGCAACACTGCGATTAAGTACCTGTGGGTATGAGGAAAATATTCAGTCTTTACTTATCAAGAAAAATAAAAAATCTTGTGTTGCTGAAATTCTTGACAAACATTTTCTTTACTCCCTTCACCACACTATGTGAATAATGTTCACACAATTTTTATAATTATTTGTATTTTCTAAGTCATATAAGCCTGTATTTAATTTCCGGTGCCGCAAAATTGGAAAATGGTGACTGGAAAATGTTCATTACTGTTCTGTACGCAACTTATCATAATTCGGAATAAATTTAATTTAATACTCGTAACTGTTACTTTATGACGTCATAGGGCGTTTCATTGTTTGACGATCGCTGATAAACACATACGAGAATAGTAGGGAGGGAAGATACCATCTGCTTTTACTAAACGTGTAGGCAACAGTGCTACACTCGGGATTTACTTTTGCTGTTCGCCGCTGGAGTTTCGATCGATGTCAACAAAGCATCGATAAACTAAACAAACAACTTCAAATTTCGTTATACCATTATACGACAATACAACGAACGAGTAGTAGTACCGGTTCATTCTAGTCTTATGTATGTGCGTGAGTTTTAATGTGCTAATATTAGAATTATCTTCTAATATTTCGAGTATAGTTGGCTTCGGTAAACAATTGCGTACCTACGTATAATTGCATTGCGTTATTGTTATATTGGCAATAAAATCTCAGTGTTGACGTACAATAAACATAACTATAGGAATTGAATCGAATGTCTGTACAATGTGAATGCGTTGAACCTATTTTTTCGGGTGGAAACTTGTGCTGTCCTATTTCAATATCCAAAAACGGAATTTGATAAATCTCAATTCGGTGTGACATACAGATGTTTTGTGCCGATAGGAATTAATTGGATTGTCTAAATTGGGACCTATAAGAACCAAAACGTCGTTCGCGGGTGTGTGCGCCATGGGGTGCACAGTGTCAGCAGAGGAAAAGGCAGCTATCGCAAGGACTAGGCAAATCGATCAAGTCCTGAAGGAAGAGGGTCAGCGAGCGAAACGTGATGTAAAATTGTTATTGTTAGGTATGAAATGAGATATTTAATTTTAGACTTGATTTCAATTACGTTTGGTTCATCTCAAATTTGTGATATAAATGTTTGTGTTGAAAGGCACGGAACAGATGTACTTAGATTTATTTTAGAATTAGTTAAAAATCTCGTATGCAATGCGTGACGTAGGTATTATCTCACTATATACAGGATGTCCTCGAACTGCGTGGCCAAAATAAAACCGAAGATTCTTTGATTCGAAAAAAAGTTGATGAGCCTTTTTACTTTTGCCTCAAGTGTCTTATTTAGCCGGTAGAGGGCTTCAAAATTGCAAAAATAATTTTGTCTTTTCGGTATAACTTGAGAATGTGATGAAGAACTTTTACAATATTTAGCAGGTAAGTTACTGTCAATAATGGCCATTTTTGAGAGTGGAGCACAGAGCCTTAGAGACCATAGAAATGGCTCAAACTTGAGGATGTAACGGGAAAAGTGTCCAGAACTTTTTTGTGGTCAATGTAATTCACTCGATATTTTTTTATGTAGATAGCTTATCTACTTTGAAAACTTTTCTTACTCTTAGAAAATTTTGATAAAATCAACGGATTAGCTTGAAAAAATTAATTTTCGAGTCTCTGCAATTTTGGCTTACTAATTTTACTTGATTAAAATACCTTAGTTGCCTTTGCTTTTCTAATGTCATTTTGGCATTTGAAGAATTTATTCTCAAAACTGTCAGTTTTTACTTTGCTTTCCGTAAAAATTTTATAAAATTATGGCTCAAAATTTCACTAACACTGAAATGGTTGATATGTTATTGATTTATGGTCGTTGCAATGGCCGGAGAAGGGAAAGATATCCTCATCGCAGAATTCCAAATCGGCAAACCTTCGCGAAACTGGCAAATTTGAAGCAAATCGCAGAGAAACTGGACGCAGACGGACAAGAAGGACGTTAGAGCTCGAAGAAGCGATACTGGAAGCAGTTGAAACTGAACCTGGGATAAGCACACTACGTTTGGGACTTCGTATTGGAGCCTCAAAATCATTAGTTCATAATGTACTGAAAGAAGAACTGTTGTATCCCTATCATATTAAAACAGTTCAAGACTTATTGCCCATGGATCCAGGTCATCGGCTAGATTTCTGTCGGCTTATTGTCCAAAGACAAAACGCAAACCCCAATTTTTGTAGAAGAATTCTGTTCACGGACGAAGATACTTTCACGAGATGTGGTCTTTTTAACCTCCATAATGAACATTTCTATGCTGATGAAAATCCTCATGAAACGGAAGTTACATATTTTCAGAATCAAACTAAAATCAATGTTTGGGTTGTAATTGTGGATAACTTTATTATTGGCCCTACCGTTATACCCGATCGATTGAACGGGGAGAACTACTTGAACTTTTTGGAACAAAGGCTACTTGAACTGTTGGAAGACTTGCCCTTACACATTCGTCGTAGCCTGGTTTATCCATGATGGTGCACCTCCTCATTTCACATTAGCTGTGAGGCGACATTTGAATGCGGAATATCCAGATCGCTGGATAGGTAGAGGACACGATGCACCAGTGAACTGACCGGCCCGCTCCCCTGATTTGACGCCCTGCGACTTCTTTCTATGGGTCGCTTCGAAGTCGAAAGTTTATGCAGCTCCAGTAAACACACGAGAGGAATTGTTGCAACGAATTAATCATGAAGCGGATTTATTGAAGAATGATCCTGAAGTATACTAGCCAGAGTTCAATCCAATTTCTTGAAACAATTGATGCCTTAGCGATTTCCCAAAAAGTTTTGTTGTTTCTTTTAATTTAGCATTTGTTTTTCCTAAATAATCACATCGTTTCCCCATTTCTATTGTTTTTATTATTCGTGTTTTACCGAGATATTAACCATTTCAGTGTTAGTGAAATTTTGAGCCATAATTTTATGAAATTTTTACGGAAAGCAAAGTAAAAACCTCGGTAAAAACTGACAGTTTTGAGAATAAATTCTCCAAATGCCAAAATGACATTAGAAAAGCAAAGGCAACTAAGGTATTTTAATCAAGTAAAATTAGTAAGCCAAAATTGCAGAGACTCGAAAATTATTTTTTTCAAGCTAATCCGTTGATTTTATCAAAATTTTCTAAGAGTAAGAAAAGTTTTCAAATTAGATAAGCTATCTACATAAAAATAATAGAGTGAATTACATCGACCACAAAAAAGTTCTGGACACTTTTCCCGTTACATCCTCAAGTTTGAGCCATTTCTATGGTCTCTAAGGCTCTGTGCTCCACTCTCAAAAAGGCCATTATTGACAGTAACTCACCTGCTAAATATTGTAAAAGTTCTTCATCACGTTCTCAAGTTATACCGAAAAAACAAAATTATTTTTGCAATTTTGAAGCCCTCTACCGACTAAACAAGACACTTGAGGCAAAAGTAAAAAGGCTCATCAAATTTTTTTCGAATCAAAGAATCTTCGGTTTTATTTTAGCCACGCAGTTCGAGGACACCCTGTATATGAGACTTCGGACGCAACGGAATGAGTGTTTTTTTAATCAAAGGAATGACGGAATTATGAATTATTGATTTAAAAGGAGCCACCGTTACTTATAATTCTCTTAAATTACAGTTACCTACATAATAAGACTTAATAGGTACTAGGGGAGTACAAAATGTCTTAAGTTGTTTTTTTCTATTACATTCAAACAGGTGGATGCGTTAGGTATATACCTATGGCCTTGTACGAAGTACGAAGATCTACAAATTTTGAAGCCAAATCGTCCCCCAGAACTTAAAACTTGGACCATTAGTCTCTCTTTTATATGTCAATTATCTTTTCAGGTCTATAATTTTCATATTTGATATTCAGGAATGCTAACTATAAATAATGATCGTTATGCTATAGTCACAAGATCACTTTTACCTAAACAATTTGTACATAGTGTTTGTCTAACCGGCTTCACTAATAAACATTGGCAAATATAGTAAATTAGCTAATACCCGTAGAAAAAAAGCATTGGCAGCGTCGCCGCGATGTCATTTCCCAAGTTTCATGCTCAATGCTAATGTTTCTTTAGGAGTAGAAAGAGCAAAAGGCACGAAAAGAAAATTAATAAAATTATGCTGTCATGTGAAAGTTTATTTGAATAGACTGGGATATCTATGATATTGAATTGTCTGTCATGTAAACGATAGCTGCCTTCCTGAGGTATTACGTGTTTTCTGTCGCAAACGGTCTGAACTGTGATCCACAGATCCATTAATCTATGGGTCTGTCTCATGTAAATTATACGTGATTATATTAGCTGTCAGAAAAGTCAAAATACAGGGTGTTTCAGAAAGACCTCCCGTAAATGCAGGGAACGGTAGATTTTACAAAAATAATTAGATTTTTCAGATAAACTATGGTCCTATCTAGTTTCTTTTCGGAGATACAGGGCGCGTTGAATTAAATTTATTATAAACGAAATTTTGCTGTAACTCCTGTACAGTTACAGATATTCCGTTGAATACTCGGGGGTTCCAGAGGACGCCGAATAAGATGATTTAGTTATTTTCAGATTATGCGGTAGAGGTCGCTGGGTGCGCGACTTTTTGGCGTTTCTTTTAGCCTTAACTTTTTTGAGAATAATTTTTTTGTTTTCTTTGAACATTTTTCTGGTCAACAATTTTATTTCAAAAAAATAATGTACTCTTGTTGAGGTCCTCAAAATCTCACCGTTTACGAGAAAAACGCGTTTAAATGAACATAACACAAACTCATTAACAAATTTCGAGACAAATTTACTTACTACCGAAATCGTGTATGTTCAAGTAAACGCGTTTTTCTCAAACTTGAAGCAAAATACGATATCGATCTGCATTTTTCAGTTTTTTTTGCAAATTTAATCTAATTTCCGATTAACATGTCATATCTATACCGTATGATTTAATTTTTTGGAATAAAATCAATAAAACCGTTATCATTACAAATTACGCCCTCTAGCAATTTTATTAGGAACTATCGTGTACCAATAGATACGACAATTGAAAGTACGTATACCTTCTCTTCTATACAAACTAAAGTTTACTAAAATCGAATGAGTCGTTTAGAAACTACATCGATTTAAATTATTACACTTTGAATAGCTTCCCCCACTCTTATTAAGGTCGGTATGTCAATGAGCTTTGGACCAAAATGATGTAAAATTGTCTAACCTTTCTAATGATATTAACAAAGATATACCTCAATGCGAGAATTTCCGGAGAAACGCGTTTAAGTGAACATAACAAAAACTCTATCAAATTTACTTACTACCGAAATCGCGTATGTTCATTTAAACGCGTTTTTCTCGGAAATGGTGAGATTTTGAGCACCTCAACAAGAGTACATTATTTGTTTGAAATGAAATTGTAAACCAGAAAAATGTGCAAAGAAAACAAAACAGTTATTCTCAAAAAAGTTAAGGCTAAAAGAAACGCCAAAAAGTCGAGCACCCAGCGCCCTCTACCGTATAATCTAAAACTAACTAAACCGTCTTATTTGACGTCCTCTGAAACCCTCGAGTACCAAATTTCAACAAAATATCTGTAACTGCACGGGAGCTACAGCAAAATTTCGTAAAAAAATAAATAAATTCAACGCCCTGTGTCTCCGAAACGAAAGAAGATAGGACCATAGCTTATATGAAAAATCTGATTATTTTTGTAAAATCCACCGTCCCCTGCATTTACGGGAGGTCTTTCTGAAACAGCCTGTATATCAAATCACTATTACCCCGTTTGGGATCGAGTCTCGGAAAATTAGTTCTTATTGGGTGCCTACGTCGCAAAAGGAACATATCTGCCAAGTTTCAAGTCGGTTCGCTTTATAGTTTCGGAGATTTCGTGATGAAATTAGTGAGTCAGTCAGTGGTATTTGCCTTTTATATACGTAGATATCGATACGTTGGGAATTGGTACAACCGATTTTTCCGATATCAATCTGATTATGTCCAGATTAAGAAGAGAGTAAAAATAGCAGGAGCAGTACAGTGATATCGGCGTTATTAGTGCATATTAAATTATTTAATTATTCAAATCATTAACCATGAATATTTAAGAAACCTTCTGTATTAGTAGATTAAAATATTATCTTTAATGTTTATAATTAAGCTTCTACGTAACTTAATTACCAATAATTTTATTTGTTCAGATGTCTTATATTAGAAATTCCTCGAGAATACCTGAAGCAAGAAAAATACTTTTGACATAAATAATATGTGGGAGAAAATCTGGCACAAAATTTCAATGGAACAATTTCAATCACAAAAAATTTCGGTTTGATGAATAATTGGTAATTTAAGTAATATTTAAATAAAGAACTATTGAAAGTTTGATTTTCACTAATGGATTTTCACTGATTTTCATCACGCAAGTAATGGCTGATTCTATTTTCAATTTTTGAAATAACTTTTATCCGTATTTATCAATTCTGGATTTCGCACGTATAGGGAATGTTACGGGAAATGCATAAATTGTAGATTACTTATATTGTTATAAAGTGTACTGTGTAAGTGTGTAATGGGCAGACGCAGCAGTTTACATAGTCGTTTTAGTTAGATAAGGTTATGATGGAGAGACTAGTGTGATTCATAAAAATTTTAAAAAAGTTTGAGGCTTGGGCTAGGATTTTAGTATTTTCGAAAAGGTTTTGATGTTTAGTGTCAAACTTGTGTTCCACAAGTGGATATCTACTGGTGTCACGAAGCCTTGTACAGCGCTGATGTTCTTTCACACGAGTACCTACTGTACGACCTGTTTCACCAATGTAGACTTTACCGCAAGAACAGGGAATGCTATAAACACCTTCTAGATGAAGAAGAGGAAGGGGATCTGTGATAGGTTTATAAAACTGTGATAGTTTTGGAAGGGTGAAAACCGAGTAGAAATATTATGTTTTTTAAGTATTTTGGAAATTCGATCTGTTATATATTCAATATGTGGAAGATAGGCAGTGGATAAAGCAGACGGGGAAAGGGAGGGCTTTTGTGGCTCAGGTTGATTTGAAATTTTAGGTGAAGTGTATTTTTTATGGCTTTTTAAATATTATGATGGGAGAAATTATTTGATAATAAGACAGATGAAAGAAATGTTAATTCTGATTTTAAGGATTGAGGTTGAGATAAGTTGACAGCTCTGTGGACCAAAGAGTTTATGACAGATTGCTTTTGGGCAGTGTGGTGGTGGGAAAGGCCATTGAGGTATCTATCGATGTGCGTGGGTTTTCGATACACAGAATGTCCTAAAGTACCGTCAGTCGGTCGACTAACAAATACATCTAGGAACGCGAGTGAACCTTTCGATTCAACTTTCATAGTGAAAAAGGATATTGATTTAATTGATCAAGATTGGAACAAGATTTTCGCTACCACGTTGCTAAATAACAAAAATGTTGTCGACATATTTAAACCAACATTTCGGCTTGAGAACAGATGAGTCGATAGCATCTTGCTCAAAAGTTTCCATAAAGATATTAGCTATGGCCGGAGACAGAAACCTATTTTCGTAGCATAAAATAATGCAAATACTGAACAATACATTATATATAAATATGTATTTTATGATTTAGTTGATGCAAACTGGTTAATAATCTCTTATGAGGCGAGTTATTCTCTTCGGAAAATGTCGATATTGGGGATTCCCCTATATCTAAGGCAAGGATATGCCCATAATTATATGGATTTTCAAAAAGTTGGAAGGGACTGTGCGGAATAGCTGATAACCTCATATTATTCTGGCGAATATGTGATTTCTAAAGTGAGGCATTTATGAAATTTTCATATTTGGCATATTTTTCATATTATATGAAATTTTTCCGAATTTTTCATATTTTTAACTATTTTTTAATTTTTACCATATCTGTAACAATTTTACAAACAATTGCTCCCTATACAATTTAACCAAAATATTTTATTATTCTTGCGAGTAAAGTACATTTAAAAGCTCTCAATTTGTGTTACTTGACTGGTTTTGCATGTAGCTATTGTTGATGTTTAAAATATTCACTTAATCCGGAAGTAGGTACTAAGAATTAATTACCCGCCACCGTTGGGGTCCATTTATTTGTTGCCAAACTAAGGGCACGAGGAGCGGCATAATTATTAAAGGTTTTCTTTAAAGGTGTGTCGACAATTTTAGAGTTAATTTAAATTTAGATTTTGAAGTATGCCAGTGTGTCTATTTAAAATGGCAAGTGGTATCAAAGTGTCTATGTGGATTAAACCATTTCCAGAGTTGTCTATGGACATGGGACAAGGTGTGTCATGAAGAGGGTTTATTAAATATTCACAAGGTGTATTTTCCGAAACTTTTCAAGATTTCAAATATAAGGATTTTTCGGTATAAAGAGTGTTCCTTGCCTCTGGCATACAGGGTGTGGCAAACTTTGACTAGTAGTTTCATAACTCTGTTGGAACAAAACTAAACAATTTTTTTGAATGAAACCGGTCAATGGTGGACAAAAGCACATATTCTTAAAAAATGTTTTGTCGTAAAATTCGGCTTGATAATTAAAAACGTATTTCAGGGTTACGTAGTGGTAATTATAACGGCACCAAAAAAATAAAAAAAATTGGTCATTTAATAATTTATGAAAAAGTAGGTTATATTTGTATAATTTATTATTGGGTTATCCTGTATACATGAAAATAATTATAGAATACGTGTTTTCGTCCACCATTGACCAGTTTTATTTAAACAAATTGTTATGTTTTATTTCAAAGGAGTTATAGAACTATGACCGAGGTTTACCCCACCCTGTAGTTCAATATGATTTGAGAAGTTACAAACTTATTAAATTAAAACTCCATGTTTTAAAATATATAGGGGCTCGTATAAGCAAACTTAAGTTTTTTTACACCCTGTGGCAAATAGGTGATAGCCACTATATGAATTGGTTTGTCAAAGATGTTAGGTACCTATTTGAAAAATTTGCTCTACATATGGTATTTCGTCTTTGTAGATTACATCTGAGAAAAGGTTTCTAATAGAATGTTGAAACTGCATCACATGTGGCTAAATGAAACAAAGTGACATCTGAAAGAAAAAAGCAACCGTCAATATCAAAGTGCTTTCAACCTAATGTTGACAAAACTTCAAGTGAGCAAGAATTGAGGCAAGATTTATGTCGAGCATTGGTGACGTCAAATATACCCTTATCAAAACTGTCAAACGATAATTTTCAATCTTTTTTTGATTGTGAAAATTAAAATATTAATTTTTAAATAATTTCATATTTACTAAATTTCTTATATATGATCATATTTCCTACTTTTTCTTCTTCATATTTGCCTCACTTTAGTGATTTCCATACATGGTGCCCAAATTGAAATGATATCCTGGAAATATTCAGTACCCGATACCAAACATAATAACAAGAAGTTCGTTAAGTTATGTAGGTAGAAAAACAAGTTAAATCAGGAATTACATGAGTTTTATTTCAATTTTGGTGGTTTCATGGGGATTTCTGACATTTCCAGAGCGACTTTGTAGTTCGAGATCATTCTCCACATTCTTAGTATTTATTGTTTATCATAATGTAATTTTATATGTCATCATTAATTATAATACCTAGGTACAAGATAGTTGAACTCAATAGTATTCCATATATTAGTTGGCTCGATTATTCACTTTTTGATAATAAATTTGAAGGAGTCTCCCGTAAAAGCATGACCTGATTTTTAACTATAATGCTATTTGTGCATGCTCTAAAACGTTTTATCTATGCCCAATCTACCCATGAATGATTTAATTCATCCGAGTTATTCTTGCAGAATTCTATTCTATGTGGCTTGTTAAAACAAAAGCATTGAAATTATCGTTCTAACTGCTTCTGTAAACACATCGACCAACTAAAGGGGCTATATACAATAAACATGATGAAGGAATGACGCAAATTTGTTACACAAATAAATTTGCACAATATAATTATATGAGACTGATGGAATAAATTTGATGAGACCGTCTGCAGGTCGATACAACACTCTAGGCTACGTACTCGGTCGTACAGATTACCTAAAACTATGCTACTAACTTTGCTGAGAATTTTGCTCCTGGCATATTTGGATTGAATTTGATACGAAATAACCAAGGATCTTAGTGTTTGTATACATTTTCTGACATATTGTCGCAATATCCACAAAATAGTTCGAGGGTTGAATGAATACAAGCAATATAAATCCTGTCTGAACTTTGATTTAAATTCACAATATTGATGGCAGCTAGATGTAGAAATTCACTAAAACTATTTTGAATCGTGATGGGGAATTGACTTGACGTTTGAAAACTCGTTTCCTCCAAATTGTAATTTATCAAAATGTTCAGGCCAATCCTGTTACTGCCAATTCTCCATTTATTAGTTATATACTCGTAAGTCTTCCTCAATGCTGTAACAATGCTATTTTAGGTCTAAATTAGTGTGATGATTTATATGTTGACACTGTCAATCTGATTGATTAGTGCTCAGGAAATTATGTTGAATAAATTTTATTACGATGAGAAAGCCGAAAACCGGAAGTCGATATCGTTTTCCAAACCGGGGTTATTCCGAAAATAGTTGTTCAAGGTTGAACATATTACACTCAAGAAACATCGAACTCAGACGTCTTTGATTGAATGTTATCTCTGCTGAGTAATGTGGCTATAATTTGTTGCATAGAGAACATTCCACTTATTTATTTGCATACTTAGTACCTGCCGAACCAGCAACACAAACTTGGTAATGAACTGTTTTGAAATATTTAATCTTGTGTTTGGTTTTTTTAAGAAACAAAGAAACTCATGAAAAAGGGTCTAGGCTCGGGTCTAGGACAAATGGACATGACTATTGTCTTCACTATTACATGTCCACTTTATAGATGAGGAAACCTTTCCTTGGTATTTTTCGGTCTGGAATAGATTGAAAAAGTATATATTATATTTTAATCTTTCTGTTAACATAAGTCTTTGTTTCATAATGAACCGAGTTACGTAAGTAACTCAAAAACGTGTACAAAGATTGCATTTGTTGATATTGGACGGAATTGGACCAAATTTTAGGACAATAGACATATACTGGACATAATTATAACATTATTCTGGTTAATTCAATGAATTAAGTTTCTTTGCGAAGATAATTCCGATAGGGAATAAAACCAAATTGTTAAGTTGAAGTCTTCATGTTCTCTAATATAATCATCAACATTTATCCAACTCGTAATGCTAGAAATTCTTGATTGAGGATTCCTTCGTATCTTTTCGTAAAGCAGTTGGCGCTCAAAAAAGGCATTTCTATTCAATCAAGAATCGAAGAATACGTTCCATTACCAGCCCTGAGGTTAATTATTACCCTGATCTAGTTGTGGTCATTAGAGACACAAAAGGTTTCTTCAAAACCTTACAGTGGCGCCCAACGTGGAGCGTCAATTTTCTGTTTATCTAAAGACCCGCTACCAGATTGACATACTCAGCTTGGGCTATTGAACTACAGAGGTCGAGGTTGTCTCTTTCTAAGATTATATATCTCACAACCTTTATCGGAATAATAATTAACCATTAAATAAAATTATTAACGTCCAAACGGTACATATTCATAGAACATCGTGTCAACTAGCGATTGGAACTGATTGGATGTGCTTGGTCCCTCATTCATTCGTAGATTTTTTCTATCTTAAAAACTTATTACCATTCGAGTGATCATTAATGTACTAAGTATACATAATAATATATTGGGTCAGTCGGGGCCTAAGGGTGAAATCTAGCTAAGTGTTCTCAGTTCCGTCGCATATTTTATAAATTTTATTTTTTAGTATTTTGACTTCATATTAAATATATTACTGTACTGTATGCTGCTGTTGTTTACACTTCTTGTATGACTCAGTATGATGATAGTTGGTTGAAAAAATAGCACTTGATGATTTTAAGTTATTTATTTTCACCTATATACAGTTATGTACAAACTACACTAAACCAACTAAGTCGCCTTATTTATGAAGGCTAGTTTACCTAAAGTTGTAATTCTCTAGGTTAACGTTTTGATTATAAGATTGATGATATGTAAATGTTATTGTAAGTATTAATGTTGCCCGCTGAAGTGATATCGTTATAATTGTTATAGCAATGTAATGATGTTGCTTGATGAATGAATTTGATTTTAATGTTTAGTAAAATAATGATGTTGCTCGATGAATGAGCTTTGTGTGAATGTTCCTTTTCTAAAAGTCGTTTACTTCAGGCAAATTTAAGACTAAAAGTGGCCTGTAAAGAAGGTTAGTAGATGCTATCATTGGCAACAAATGAGTTGACCAGAAATCCCGAGGCAACACAACCATTCTTAGAAGTACCCATATAAATAAGCCATGTCAACTCATCGATAACACTTCGTCGGCTGATGACAAATTGACACAAGAATCCCATTTACGAATGAATTCCAGATGTGTCGTAAATACATTCACAGAGGCTATAATAGCTAATATACAGAAAATGATACTTTAAATGACTTGTCATAATTATTGTCAATATGTATAAAAATATGAATAAGTTAAGCTTGAACAATTACAATATTACTCTTCTATCTAGATAATAATATTTACAATTTAGAAATAATCGATTATATATTTCATATCAAAAAACAGAGATGTGCTTAAAAAATACCAAGGATGTGTTAGGTAACCCTACAATTCTAAATGAAAAGTTTACTTATTTGCCTAGAAACGTCAAATAAAATTTGGTTAAAAGGCAAAACTCTCGGCAAAACTGTAACAAATAATGATGCCGAGAATAATACACAATAAAATTTGTGAAATCACCTTAAAACAAATTTTGAAATTGGCGACACACTTACCTCTAAAATATAACTGTGGCAGCACTGCAAAAGCGTTATGTTTATGGCTTTATAGTTGTTCTATGATGTTTTCACTTTTAAAACACAGTACAGACAAATATCTAGGTAATTCGGAAGGGATGGAAATGTATAAACGAAAAAGCAATTTATTAAATTCCGATTTATCTCCAACCGAGGTTGATCCATTGTTTGCATTATTAACCCCAAATAGTCTAAACAGGAACATTCTGATTTCAAATTCTAGTTTACTCTGTCCTCAGTACTTGAAAGCATTTCTAGTGGATAAGGGAACATTTCCTAATTATAGTGTTATAGTGTATCCACAGTGTGAACTCGTTTATAGTTTATTATCATTATATAGCGCTGTTACGTTTTGTCGAGCGTTTTGTAATGCATTGTTCGCTTCTCGGCTCAAGTATGAACAAAATTACAAAAGAATCACATCCTTTTGATAGAAGAAGTCTGTTCGGAATTGAATTCAAAAAGTTTATATGAAACTCGGATTTGGTTCGTATGATAGCAAAGTGGAAGATATGAGAAGTTATCAATCAATTTCCATTAAGGGATCGCTTATATTCACGTTATGTGTGCATAATTGTTGGTTCTGAACTTCGGATAATAGCGTACGCCATTTGTTTGCTTCTGATGTAGATTAATGGCTCCAGATGTTGAGTATCGATTTTCACTGGGATTTGATAGTATTTCGTGTTAGCTGGAACGTTACATGAAGCACATCATTTAAGAAGCGAATTAGTTTTTTGCTGATTAATATCCTAGACCAGATAACATCTAAATAATATTTCCAAGCTTATGAATTTCATTCATGCTTTAATCACTATAAGGTTTACTTTTAACACCAACTTCTATTTTATGACTTAATCTACTTCGATTAATTTTACAGTGTCTATGTATGGCGGTCATCTCGACGGTCATGCGGGTGCGTGAATATGAAGATAAAATGATAATTCTATTTCCCGATTCTCTAATGGAGTTTATTTCTCATTGACTTATTACTGATTTTATAGTACGAAATCGTCCGTGTATTTAATCTGTTTAGGAAATGCCTGCTTAAAACCTTGTGAATAATATTTTGACAATTGTAAATAGACGAGCTTATGTTAATATAAATGACTGTGGTTATATGAACACTCTAGTCGATCCAAAAATGTACAAAAAATGTTCGAATAAAGAAAAATTGAGATATTGAAACCTTTTGAAATATCTTAAGTTAGCCCTACATAACATAATGCACCCAGTGAGATATACAGGGTGTCCTCGAACTGCGTGGCAAAAATAAAGCCGAAGATTCCTAGATTCGAAAAAAAGTTGATTAGCCTTTTTACTTTTGCCTCAAGTGTCTTGTTTACCCGGTAGAGGGCTTCAAAATTGCAAAAATAATTTTGTTTTTTAGGTATAACTTGAGAACGTGATGAAGAACTTTTATAATATTTAGCAGGTGAGTTACTGTTAATAATGGCCATTTTTGAGAGTGGAGCACAGAGCCTAGAGACCATAGAAATGGCTCAGACTTGAGGATGTAACGGGAAAAGTGTCCAGAACTTTTTTGTGGTCAATGTAATTCACTCGATATTTTTTATGTAGATAGCTTATCTAATTTGAAAACTTTTCTTACTCTTAGAAAATTTTGATAAAATCAACGGATTAGCTTGAAAAAATTAATTTTCGAGTCTCTGCAATTTTGGCTTACTAATTTTACTTGATAAAAATACCTTAGTTGCCTTTGCTTTTCTAACGTCATTTTGGCATTTGAAGAATTTATTCTCAAAACTCAGTTTTTACTTTGCTTTCCGTAAAAATTTTATAAAATTATGGCTCAAAATTTCACTAACACTGAAATGGTTGATATGTTATTGATTTATGGACTTTGTCGTTGCAATGGCCGGAGAAGGGAAAGATATCCGCATCGCAGAATTCCAAATCGGCAAACCTTCGCGAAACTGGCAAATTTGAAGCAAATCGCAGAGAAACTGGACGCAGACGGACAAGAAGGACGTTAGAGCTCGAAGAAGCGATACTGGAAGCGGTTGAAACTGAACCTGGGATAAGCACACTACGTTTGGGATTTCGTATTGGAGCCTCAAAATCATTAGTTCATAATGTACTGAAAGAAGAACTGTTGTATCCCTATCATATTAAAACAGTTCAAGACTTATTGCCCATGGATCCAGGTCATCGGCTAGATTTCTGTCGGCTTATTGTCCAAAGACAAAAGGCAAACCCCAATTTTTGTAGAAGAATTCTGTTCACGGACGAAGATACTTTCACGAGATGTGGTCTTTTTAACCTCCATAATGAACATTTCTATGCTGATGAAAATCCTCATGAAACGGAAGTTACATATTTTCAGAATCAAACTAAAATCAATGTTTGGGTTGGAATTGTGGATAACTTTATTATTGGCCCTACCGTTATACCCGATCGATTGAACGGGGAGAACTACTTGAACTTTTTGGAACAAAGGCTACTTGAACTGTTGGAAGACTCGCCCTTACACATTCGTCGTGGCCTGGTTTATCCATGATGGTGCACCTCCTCATTTCACATTAGCTGTGAGGCGACATTTGAATGCGGAATATCCAGATCGCTGGATAGGTAGAGGACACGATGCACCAGTGAACTGGCCGGCCCGCTCCCCTGATTTGACGCCCTGCGACTTCTTTCTATGGGGCGCTTTGAAGTCGAAAGTTTATGCAGCTCCAGTGAACACACGAGAGGAATTGTTGCAACGGATTAATCATGAAGCGGATTTATTGAAGAATGATCCTGAAGTACTAGCCAGAGTTCAATCCAATTTCTTGAAACGAATTAATTTGTGTATTCAGGAAAATGGGCAACATTTCGAACAATTGATGCCTTAGCGATTTCCCAAAAAGTTGTTGTTTCTTTTAATTTAGCATTTGTTTTTCCTAAATAATCACATCGTTTCTCCATTTCTATTGTTTTTATTATTCGTGTTTCACCGAGATATTAACCATTTCAGTGTTAGTGAAATTTTGAGCCATAATTTTATAAAATTTTTACGGAAAGCAAAGTAAAAACTGACAGTTTTGAGAATAAATTCTCCAAATGCCAAAATGACATTAGAAAAGCAAAGGCAACTAAGGTATTTTAATCAAGTAAAATTAGTAAGCCAAAATTGCAGAGACTAGAAAATTATTTTTTTCAAGCTAATCCGTTGATTTTATCAAAATTTTCTAAGAGTAAGAAAAGTTTTCAAATTAGATAAGCTATCTACATAAAAAATATAGAGTGAATTACATCGACCACAAAAAAGTTCTGGACACTTTTCCCGTTACATCCTCAAGTTTGAGCCATTTCTATGGTCTCTAAGGCTCTATGCTCCACTCTCAAAAACGGCTATTATTGACAGTAACTCACCTGCCAAATATTGTAAAAGTCCTCCATCACGTTCTCGAGTTATACCGAAAAAACAAAATTATTTTTGCAACTTTGAAGCCCTCTACCGGCTAAACAAGACACTTGAGGCAAAAGTAAAAAGGCTCATCAAATTTTTTTCGAATCAAAGAATCTTCGGTTCTATTTTAGCCACGCAGTTCGAGGACACCCTGTATATTCCTCCAAATAAACAATAAATAAACAATTTAATAAACTAATTGGATAACTCGAAAACTGTTGGTGCTTTTTCTACCAAAATCACACCTAGAAAGTTTTTTGGGTCGATGATTACGAAAATGAAGTCAAAAATACCAAATTGTTGATGGCGATCGGGTAAAACCGGAAGTAGCGCTAATTGGGTTCAATTTTTATATAAAAAATTGAATAATTCGATAACTATTTGTGATTTTTTGTCAAAAATCACACCCCGGGTGTTTTTGGGGTTGTTGATTACGAATTTAATGTAAGAAGATCCATAACATAGATGGCGCTCGCGTATAAGCACTAATTTCAAAAAGATGTATATTTAACGTTATTTATTAGTGAAAATTGAAGCTATGGGGTTCTCAACGTCTTTGTCCTATTAGTCCTATGTTTTTGGGGTTGTTGATTACGAATTTAATGTAAGAAGATCCATAACATAGATGGCGCTCGCGTATAAGCACTAATTTCAAAAAGATGTATATTTAACGTTATTTATTAGTGAAAATTGAAGCTATGGGGTTCTCAACGTCTTTGTCCTATTAATCAATATACATTTTTAGTGAGGTTAAATATTTCCTCAAATATATAATCCTAATAGTAATAAACTCTTAGTATTACAACCGGTAATACACTCTAAACAATTTAAAGCAGTAAGTTTAACCGAGAGCTTAGCAGAGAATTGGTGATCCTACACTAAGCACTTGAATAATAGCCTAGAACATTTTATTTTAACGGCAATTTATTGTAGAACTGAAAAAATGGTGGCGTTTGAATTCTTAAAAATAATTAAGAGTTCAGAAATAATAATTGCTTGCATGTATCTTTGATCAATAGGTTAATTACTAACCAAATACGGAAAATGGAATGAAATCAATAGTCATTAATTTCAAATAAGTATAGCATATTTTGTCCATATAAAGAAAATAATCTTATATTGGCTTTTGCCAGATGAGGCCTTTCTTACGAGGGCATGATGAAAAGTGCCTGATGAAACAAGAAATGATGTATTTGGTCAAAACTTATTTTATTTTACAACATAATCTCCTTCTAGCTCGTTACACTTCGTCCAATGTTTTTCTAATTTTTCGATCCTTTCCAAATAATACGATTTCGGCAATCCTTCAAAATAGGCGTTTGTTTCAGCTATGACCTCATCGTTAGAAGCCAAATCTCTTTCCGCCGAGCCATTTCTTCAAGTTTGGAAACCGATAAAATCATAAGGGGCCAAATCTGGAGAATATGGTGGATGACGAACCAATTCGTAGTGAAATTCATGCAATTTTACCATTTCGACTATGGACCTGTGCGCCGGTGCATTGTCCTGGTGGAAGAGCACTTTTTTTTTGCCAAATGCGGCCGCTTCCGCTTCAAATCGGCGTCGAATCAATCCAACAGCTCTGCATAATATACGCCGGTGATCGTTTTACCCTTTTCAAGGTAATAGATATGGACGATACCTTGTGCATCCCAAAAAACTGTCGCCATGACTTTGTTGGCCGATGAACCCACTTTGGCCTTTTTCATGTTTACTAACATCTTCAAGGCTACTTGCATTCGATGGGCGTCAAAACAGAACTGAATGACATATCAGTCTGAAACTTTTAATGCGTTCAACTTAGAATAGAATAGAATAATTTATTCATGCTAAATACCAAGTATTGGTTTACATACGTTAAGATGAAAGAAAGAAAAAAAAACAAATTCATTAAATCAGAACTGAAAATCTAAAAATTCCTTAAAAGTATAAGAACAATTTTGAATGACCCTTGAAAAATTGTCGAGTGGGAGCTCTCTAATAAGTAGTGGCAGTTTATTGAAAAAAGTTGGACCCCAGTAATTAACGCTATTTCTGCTACGTTTTATGCGGTGATAATTAATGTGTAAATTACATTTCGCGCTAATGTTGACACAGTGCATATCACATCGAGTTGAATATTCGTTAATATGTGTTTTAACATATATTAGACAATGTTGAATGTAAATGAAAGAGAAAGACATCATTTTTAGGTCCTTAAAGCCATTGTCGGTAAGACAGGTTTTTTATAATCATAATTGCTTTACGCTGAATCTTGAAAACATGTGACATATTTGCTGACTAATTTTCGAGTGTATTACACCAAAATAAGTTGTGAGCATTACATTAAGCAGCTTGATCACAATGGTTCCTCCAAGTTAATCCTTTATCTAATAGTAGTCCAAGAAATGATATAAATTCACAATTGTTTGAGTCCGATATTTGTCTTAAGGAAAAATAGAAGGTCACAGTTTTTCAATTATTAATATTTAATTTATTATGTGTAAACCAGTTAACCAAATCAGTTCGACTCTCCATGAGAGAATTGTGTAAGTCAACTAAGTCTGTATTAACCCTTGATGCGGTTGTATCATCTGCATATAAGATTACTTTGCCTTCAGGAACTTCTAACGGTAAATCATTAATGTATTGTTCAGAAATAATTCTTTACTGAGTTTTATTTTTAATTGAATAATGAATTTTTACCTTTTTTATTTTTATATTGAATTATATATGGAATTAAACACAATGTTCTTTGAATGTTAAAACTTTTAATATTTAAATCTCTATGACTCTAATTTATCTCGGGTATCTATTTTACAATGTTATGTTCAAATAGATCTATGATCTAACCTCAAAATTATTTACTATTAATATTTGTTTACAAAGTTATAATCTACAATCTTTCTTTCAGATTTACAGACAGATAATAATACAATGGAGAAATAATAAATAAACTTACGATTAGTTTATATCCAAGAATATGTTTTAAAATGTAGGCAATGTTCACTTGGCTTGATCTTCTTATTAATTTGATAATTCACTTTAACCGTAGGTACACAATTTCTCTGCTATTCACAATAAACACAGGTAAACTATGGTTACTTCTTTTGAAATCAGGAACTGTTGAAAATTGTTAACTTAGTTTTATTCTTTTTATTAAAGATACAAAACTCTTTAATGATGTTTGGAACTTTATCGAAGGCTGGCTATCGTTCGATGTTACTCATGAATTGTAGGTTATTGTAACCTTTAAACTTTGTTCGGAGACTTGGAACACTACTTGACTTGTAGAAATTATTTATTTGCTTCGGTTACTTTCAACCTTACGAAGCTACTGGAACACTTGGGTTCACCGATGTTTATCCAATAAACTATGGTTATGGAAACTTTATGAGTTGCTTGAGTACCTTGACTCTTCAGATGTTGATGGCTAACTGACTTGGCTTGTCTTCAGATGCCTTTTATAGGCCTTCAAAACCGATGCTACTTGATGTCATATTCAACCTATGAGGTGCTTTCTTTACCTATCAAGAATGCTTTGATGATTGTTGCAAACTGACATTAGTATTATATTGTTACTCGTCTGACGTTTATAAAATCGCCTCGACCAATCAGAATTTAGTATTCTATAAATTTTGAATTATTGGAGATTTTCAACTTATTTTAAATGATGATGATTCCTTCTTTTTTAATTAATATTGCCTACATTTTTCCACACACTTTGGTATAAGACAACCTATGATTAGGTTATTATTAATATGATTATTCCAATAATTATTATAAATTTGACAGTTTTCATTCTTAAAAACTAATACATAATATAATATATCAATAACATTTCTTTAACATTATATAGCTCAAATTTACTAATCCTAACTTATATCTATAACATTTTTCAATAGTTTGTGCTATCTCATGATAGTTTTTGTAATCATTTTAATTATGATTTCTGCCTTCGTAACACTGTACGTTTATTCACTTTCACTGAAGTTCTTGTTTTACATTTCTAATTCTAATTACATTGTTGTTTATTATGTTTTACATTGTTTATTATATTAAACTAACTATTATTTATCTTTTAATATTGTTTTTTAATTCCATATAATATTTTTTTATTAATCTTTTCTGATTTTCAATGTTCGGTAAGCTCTAATTTTTATCATTTTTGTTGTTTAGGAAATGAAATCATAACATTATATTAAAAATAGTGCAGGTCCAAGTATGGAGCCTTGAGGTACCCCTAAGGTAATCGGCAACATATACGAGCTGGTAGAATGCATATAGAACTTGAGTTCTACCAGATAAATAAGACCATACCAAAAACAATGATGTTTCAGAAAATTTATAACTGTTTAGTTTAGACATCAGAATATCTGTAGAAACACAATCAAATGCTTTTGTGAGGTCACAGAAAATTGAGTCAAAATGCTCACCATTATCAAATGCTTCACAAATTGCTTCCGTCAGTTTCAAAAGAGCAGATGTTGCGGATTTGTTTTTTCGGAACCCAAATTGTGCTTCCGTGAAAATATTATTATCCTCGAAGTGAATTATAATTTGACAGGAGTTTTTTCAAATATGTTTCCAATTATTGGTATGATAGATATAGCTCGTAAGTTATTTAACTCATTTTTGAACCTTTTTTATGTAAAGGTAATACTTTAGATAATTTCAAAGATTTTGGAAATGTGCCAGTGTTAATGCAAGCGTTAAAAAGTTTTGTCAAAGGATACACTAAGTAATTAGTAAATGGTAAAAATGCTACATCACAAATTTCACATCGGATTTTCAATGGTGGCGCCATCTGTTTTCACGTTCTCCTCGTATATTTCTAGACTGCTGTTTTGCTCTTTTGCTTTTGCGAGCAAGTTTGCAACGTTACTGAACGAACTCTGTTGAGATAGTCACAACCGGTCAACAACATGGTGAAAGGGCCAAAAGTATCTGATGCCATCTAAAAAATCAAACAATGTACATTTTGCAGAATAACAGTTGGACAAACAAAATACAGAGATCGAAACGTACGCGTCGACAGAAATCAATTTATGTCAGTTTAGTTATGACATATCAATATACTGTTCAATAATTAGCTACTACAAAAGTATAATAATAAAAAAGTACTTCAAAAATTACAATTAAATGGTTGGAATTAATCTCGGAATTGATTAATTAGACTATTTTTCCACGGCGCCTCGCCTACGGTTAGCAATAATTAATTACAAAGATAAATGAACTTAAATTATATTATCAAAGGTCGAATCGTTTAAGGCGACAATAATAATTGTTGGTCCCGTCCAGTACCTGACCCGTGAGTTCAACCTACATTTAATTTGATCAGGTCATTTCAAGAATGAACAGTTCGTGCATGTATTCGAATAGATAACTTAATACGGACATTGTTCATGTTTTTGAAAAAAAAATCACCGGAAATCTAAGGAAAATTCATCCTCTGATAGAGTTTCCATGTTGTATATAACCTCGTTTACTCGTGTCGTTTTTGATAATGGTATATCAATACGAATACTGAACGGATATAACAGTTGAATAAATTCAAGGATTCTATCAAAACATGCTAATTATTTTCTAGTACATATTTGCTTATGCTTTTATTGGTAGGTACTGTATGTGTAATGAAACTAAAATTGATTCCAATAGTTAATGTAGCTGGAAGGCACGTATTGTCACTGATTGCTATCGAATGTTTTTGATATGTATGCAGGACCGGAGGTAGCCGATACGGGCCTCATACTAATATTTTTTTGCCACCCCCTCCATTTCCTATATGAGTACGAGGGTAAGTTGAAAAGTGTCTGAAAAATTAAACAAGAAATAATTTTTCCGCCTACCTCTATCCAAAGTATACATTTCCTGGCCTCATTGTAGGGAGCAAAGTCATACTTTTCCTCCCTAGGGAGGAAAAGTAAAAGTGACATCATGGTACGTCATCAATAAAATAACTTATACGACATTGACGTCCTAAACTATATTCTATTATATAAGTATAAATTTTGCCGTTTATTTATAGAACACAGAGTATTTTGCAAAATGATAGGAATCAGTAAATTGTTATTTTAATTTAACGATTTTTACATTAATAATTTGACTTCAATTCATCATTCAGATTCATCCGATTTTCGAATTTAGGACAGAAATATTATAGCATGCTATGATCGATTGACAGATTAACAGTTTCAAAGTGTGTTACGCTATAATATATCTACAAAATATAGAATAATATTTAAGAAATGAGTGATTCAAGCGAATTTGAAAATATAAATAATACACCACCGGATATTTTGGAACAAGTTATTACAACAGTACAATCTCTATTACTCCAAAAATCTAAAGAAAAATACGAAAAACAGTATTTACATTTCAAGCAATGGGCCGAAGAAAAGCATATTCGTACTCACTCAGAAAATGTTATTTTGGGGTATTTTTCGCTATTAGCAAATATATTGAAAGCCTCTACATTGTGGTACAAGTATTCGATGCTACGTACCATGCTTCAAATGAAAGAAAATGTGGATATTAAATACCCAAAATTAATTGCTTTAAAAACCTTCTCGATAGAGGAAGTAAATAAATTTTTACTAAAAGCCCCCGATGGTAATTATTCATTAATGAAGGTAAGATATTTTCAAGAGCATGCAGGTGTGATGAGCTTAAAATGGCCACTACAGATATTGAAGATAAAGGTTCAATTTTAATAGTAAATATACCAAATTCTAAAACAAATATACAGAGAACGTTTGTAATCAATGCCCTAATTATATTGACATTTATAGAAAATAAATATCGCCACGCCCTAAAACAGATCAGACACGTTTATTTGTCTGCTATAGAGCAGGAAAATGTATCAATCAAATGGTTAGAAAAAATACCATTGCTAAAATTCCTAAAAAATTGCAGAATTTTTAAAACTGCCTAATGCCATAAATTATACCGGGCATAGTTTCAGAAGAACCTCGGCAAGTTCACTTGCAAATTCTGGAAGAGACATTCTTGCTTTAAAGCAACACGAACGTTGGAAGTCTACGAATATCGCTGAAGGGTATGTGGAGCAATCTCTTGCAAAAAAGCGAAAAATTTCGAACCAAATTATGGGAGTCACTGAAGTTAATGAAATTGATTGTAATCAGCCAAGTACGAGTACTTCCGGGGATTCCAGCTGTATGATAATGTTGTTAATGAAAATATCACGAAAACTGCGTTGGCTCCAGCTCTCACTTCTAGTGGTATCCAAATAACCAATGCTCAAAACTGAACGTTTAACATTAGACTTTTCGCCTTGTCCTCGTATTTCCAAATTTATATTTTTGCTTTTGACAGTATATACATTTCCTATTTTACCAACTGCAGTTCACAGAAATATTAGTTTAAGATTTAACACAGTACATTCATTTATATTGCGGTAGAAAATTATATTTTCTCAATTATTGTTATACATATACGTACCTAATAAGTAGTTAAAATCGTGAGCTTTCAATTCTCTATTTTATCAACTGTAGTTGTGTAGAAATACTATTCTAATATTTAACACAGCTTATTATTTCACAATATTTTTAGTTGCAGTGAGAAACAAATGTCATATGCTATTTTCAATTGTGGCGCCATTATTTTTAAGGGATTTTTCACCTTGCCATTTTTTAATTTTTTACCTTTATTGTCTGCGTGCCTTATTATAATAAAATAAAATCAGTTAAATTTGTTAGTATATTTCTAAAAATAAGCAAAACATACAATATTGAAAAAGCAGTGATCAATTGATCACGTGATTTCCTCACTTAGTTAGCAAAATAGCATTCGGACACTTCTGCGGGTCAAATGTCAAATGTAAACGATGACGCCGCCTTTCATGGTCTTTATTTGCACAAATTTACCTATAACACAGAACAACAAGAACCATTCAGAAAGAGGATATGATTTCAAATTTAGTTGATCAAGTTCCAATAATTAGCGTGGGGAATATGGCACGGCAAACAAATACGTCTTCTGTAAGTACTTGGAGGATTCTTAAGGAGCATCAGCTACATCCTTATCACTACAGACGAGTTCACGAGCTCTTGCCAGACTATCTGCCGGTTATAGCGGATTTTTGTGAAACGTTACAAGGAAGGACAAACCTCAATCCCAATCCACATTACCAACACTCCTTTAACATTAATGTTTGGGCTGCAACTTCAGGCAACAAATTAATTGGTTATTACATTCTACCTGGAAATTTAAATGGTAACGTGTTACTCAACTTTTTAGAAAATCATTTATTCGAGATATTAGAAGATTTAACGCTAAACGAGCGAAGGTCTTTCTTCCCCCGCATTTTGATAGAAGGTGTCGTAATAGGTTAAGTAATCATTATCCAAATCGATGAATTGGTAGAGTTGCAGAAGCTTCGATTCATTGACCTCCACGGTCATGCGATTTCAATCCTTTGGACTACACAGTATGTTAAGGAAAAAGTCTATTCTACATTAGGAGTTGCAAGACAGAATTGAACGACACTTTAATGACCTCATAACTGATCCTCAACCGTTTATAAAATTAATGTATTCTTTAGAAAAAAAGGATAGAATTGTGTATTCGTGAAAACGGAGGACATTTTGAACACTTACTCTAACTGATTAAATATTTCATGTTTTTACTCAAATTTATTTTAATTTTTAGTGTGATTCTTCGTTTAATTAATAACTTCAGCGTTAGAATAATGGTAATGTTTTTGGATTTTAGTAAATTGGTAATTGTTTTTTACTTTATACCAGCATCAGTTATTACTTTATTATTTTCAAATCGAAATATTCCGAAAACGGTATACAGTATCGAGTTTTACCAACAGTACCTTTGGTGTAAAATTGAATGATTTTTAATTTTACGTAAAATTTGAATTAGAAAATCTAACCTCAAAAAAGCTATGATTAAAACTACTCGGTACGAACCGTGTAATTAGCGCCCTCTATGAGAGTCAGATATAAATATAAATTCATGCGATGTGTCAGCTTTCAAAACATATTCATAACAAATTTCATTACAATGTTGCCAGTAGTTTTGACATAATCGTAAAAAATGTCTTTAAAATTTTTTTTTATAACACCCTGTATCTTGAATATGGATGCGGTTACGAATTTTTTTTACAAAGCGTAGCACTTATCTTTCAGTGTTCTACCTATCCTAGCAACGGGGTCACCTTTTTTGTAATATCCTGTATGTAATTAGAATTTTATTTTATTATTCTAGTAATTATATATAAAAATTCTCGGGAAATAGGTCACATTAACACTTTGTTTTAAATAGACGAATATTTAAAACAAAGTGTTGATGTGACCTATTTCCCGAGAATTTTTATATGTAATTCATACTGGGTCAAGAATCTTATTATTATTCTAGTATTTCTTTAAATATTCTACAGGTTTATCAACTAGTAACCAGGAAGATATTTTTGATGTACCTACATGCTTATTATTGATCCTTTTCATTTGATTCGGAAGTAAATTGTGGAGCTTCGGATATAGATAAATATAACGATGACTTGCTCCTATAATTTTTCCGGCTAATAACTGCAGGTGCACTAAAGTGCTTTTAAGTTAATGAGGTAATAAATGTATTATGTATTTTTGGATATTTCAATGATTATTAAATAAGAATAATTATCCATGGAACCAATTTCCTTGAATTTACTAGTGAATTCGATACACATGTGGTGAGACCCTGTTAATTTTATTCCGAATATGTGAATCATGTTCTTTATTTTTGGGAATCTTGTAGTTAATTACACCAAAAACAGGGATGGAACAATTATTCTTATCACTCCATATTAATTGTAACAGTAAATAATTAGACGTTTCCATAATAATAATCACAATTCATAATTTCCATGAGCTTCAAGCAAAATGAAATACGTTGTGCCAACCAGAAACGGCAACAGTATATATTTGAAACTGTGACGTCAATAACAACCGAGCCGAGGGTAATTTCATGCTCACATAGAGTGGGGATATGTGAGGAGGAAGAAAACGAAGCAAAAACCTTCTACCTTCCTAACCCCGATTATGTAATATTGATTAAATTACAACAGGTTGTCGAACATCTAGAACGCTTTGAACAAATTCTCATTTGAAGGCGACAACAAAGCTTCCTCAGACGTTTATAGCGGCATTATACATCTGTTATCGTATCATGCTCTATATGGATTATAATCGAGATTATAGTAGGCTTAATTATTGTTTTCAACGTGACGTCACAGGTGGGTACAAAATTCTTTGCTAAACAAGGCAAATTGAGTTTGTAAATGAGCAAAATCGAATCGGTTGTAAGGGATTTTAAGGGGGTTGTGTTTAAGCTTGACTTATTCATATTTTTATACATATTGACAATAATTATGACAAGTCATTTAAAGTATCATTTTCTGTATATTAGCTATTATAGCCTCTGTGGATGTATTTACGACACATCTGGAATCCACCCGTAAATGGGATTCTTGTGTCAATTTGTCATTAGCTGACGAAGTGTTATAGTGAGTTGGCATGGTTCTGTTATTATCGTTACTTCTAAAAATTGTTTGTATTGCCTGGGAATGTCTGTCAACAGATATGTAGCCAATGATAGCAGCTACTACCTACCCTTCTTTACAAACCCTACTTAGTCTTAAACTTGCCTGAAGTAAACGACTTTCAGAAAAGGAACAACCACAAAAAATCATTCAACGAGAAACATCATTACATTACTAAACAATCACACAAAGATCATTCATCAAGCAACATCATTACATTACTGTAACAATTACAACGATATCACTTCAGCGAGCAACATTATTACTTGCAATAACATTAACATATCATCAATATTAAACTCAAAACGTTATCCTAGAGAATTACAACTTTAGCGAAACTAGCCTTCATAAATAAGGCGACTCAGTTCTGTTAGTGTAGTTTGTACATAACTGTATATAGGTGTGAATAAATAACTTAAAATCATCAAGTGCTATTTCTTCAACCAACTACCATCATACTGAGTCATACAAGAAGTGTAAACAACAGCAGCATACAGCACAGGTTGAATTATGCAATATTTCTGGAACTTAGGAATTTGCAAGAGTTTTAATTAATTAAATTAGTATAAATCTGACTTAATGCCTGAATATCTGTCTAGTCCAGTCAATAAAGCGGAGAAATAAAAAAGTTTCTTATAGGAAGATGGATCAAAGCGACCCAGAAAACCTACTAGGGGGCATTTTCAGTCCTTAATTTTCACTTTTGCTATATTTTGCAATTTTTTTTTAAATGGGGGGTGAGAACGGGGTTAATTTTGAGTTTTGGGGGTGTTGGGGGGGGGGGGGGGGGCTAGTGACTTCGCTTGCTAGTCACGAATGACCTAGAGGACTCATAGAAGGTAATGCAAAAAAAATTTTTTTGATCCATCTTCCTATAAGAAACTTTTTTATTTGGTCGATTTCCCCGCTTTATTGACTGGACTAGTCCAATGATTTACAGATTTGGAGTCACGTTCTATGTCAATCATCTTCAGAATAGATTTTATAATAATTTGTTTCCTTAGTTAAAATATTAACATTATTGTAATCGAATTTATGGTGATAATCAAAGCAGTGTTTATCAAGGGCGGTGGAATTCTGTAAGTTTTTGTTTCTTGTGCTATACTTGTGACCATACATTCTTTATTGTAAATATTGTTTAGAGATTCAAGTCCCGTCGCTATCTCAACAATTTAATTTGTATACTGTGTGGGTTTGTTTATCTTTAGGTATTAAAGGTTTTAGATTTGAGAAATACTTCCCAACACAGTCAGTAGGTTCATGCGCAACATTTATATCATACTTTTTTAAACATTTCTTAATTTTCTCTGAGGTCTCCGAAATGTATGGTAATGTTATAAAATTATCTGTATTACCGGATATGTTATTTATATATGACGTTTCATTAAAGATTTTGTTTATTCTTTCTTTAATGATGGGATTGAAAAATGTTTTTGGGTAGCCATTCATTCCCAATGTATTACGAACAATTTTTGGAACGATCCTCTGGGTAGGACAATTTAACCGCGCGATCTGTAACACTTTTTTATAACTGGTTGGTGCAACGGAATAACGAAATAAAGAAACGAAACAACGTCCAAGGAAATTAATAGATGATCTACGGGTACGAATTGATTTTTTATAAATTCAGTAAAATGCCATGAGTCTTTCAAATAAAATTGATTTTTTCCTATTGTATTGTTGATAGATTTTGATTGTAGGTAGGCGCTCCAATATTAAGTATTCAGGGACAATGATTGGGGTAAAATTAAGAATAATATGGAAAAAGCAATGCAATTAGTTAATCTTTGACTTACTCATAATTTGCTAACACTGAACACAGACAAATCTTGTTGTGTACCATTTTCCTCTTATAGAACTGGCTTACCAGATTACCACTTATTAAAATTACACTCCATAAATTGTACAAATATAAAAAATTGTAGCTGTGCAAACAATATAAAGTTAGTTAATAATACCAAATATCTAGGTATAATAGTTGATTCCTTTATGAAATGGGATATCCATATCTCCAATTTAATTTAAAAAATTAGAAAATTATTTTATATGTTCAGACAATTACGAAATTTCCTAAATGTATTTGAACTCAGAATAGTATATTTTGCTCTTGCCTAATCTATTATGCAATATGGTATAATAGGCTGGGGAGGTGCATATAATACTACGTTGAATCCACTTTTCAGAACACAAAATAAACTACTAAAAATAATGTACAACATGCATTGATGCTACCCAACTAAACAACTTCATAGAGTAACAAATGTACTTAATATCAAAAAACTTTATATCAAAACTGTGCTTATAAATATCCTCTATAAGAACACAAATACATTCATATCGCACTCACATTACACACGAAAAAATAATAATGCAGACATGAAACTTCCTACTGCAAAAAAGACTATAGGTCAGTTTGTATCTAGGCCCACGATTGTTCAATGCACTACCTTTGGATTTAAGAGATATCAGGAATAAAAATAAAAACAATGTAATCAGAAAAATAAATCGATACTTATTAACCAATGATATCCCATTGCTACTACAATATTTACATACTTAAATTTCGAATTTGAAATGTAAGATATAAAATTTAAGTTATAAATTTTGAAACATAAAGCTATGGAAAAGAAAAAAAAACACTATTTCAAATGTTAATTTTGATTTTATTTTAATTTTAATTTAATTTTATTGGGTTAAACTTTAATTACAATGATTTTAAATCAACTTGCGCGTATATTCTTCATAATATGTACTCGATACCCCGTAATAATATTTATACACAAGCTTCTGCTTAGATAAATATTTATTGCTAGTACAAAACAATGTAATGCATATTAATATCATGTTAATTTAATGTTATTCTAATGGAGAAATAAAAATTTACTTACTTACTTACATTTTCGTCCGGATACTAAAATTTCAAATTCACACTTTCATACAGGTAAAAGAAATGATGAATTTGATAATGATTTGGAAAATCCCAAACGATTCGAAGAAAATAAAAGAACATAAATTATTTTTATACGGAAATTGCAAGGCTAAAGTCGCCCAATACATTTCAGGAGCGTAGTTAGGATATTCGAAAATTCAATAAAATCTGCTGTCAAGAATGCAATGAAAACAAGTAAGTGTTTTATAAAAAAGCGGTGATCAATTGATCACGTGACTTCCCTCACTTTTGATAGCAAAATAGCTTTCGGACTTTAAATGATGTGGGAACAGAAAATTTATTGGACATGATTTAGGAACAGCTAAGGAAAGACGTTAAATTATACTCTATGTTACATTGCATTTTTATCCAAATGGTCTACAGAATATATTTCAGAACTTTGTTTCAAAGATATTACTATCTTTGCTTTTAAAGATGATTGTGCGTCGTTATTGTATTGTCTTTATAAACCTAGGTTATCCAACTTCTTTCTCAGGTTGTGAGACAAATGGAAAAAAGCCACATATCCGTATATCCGGATAAATATTCTTCATAGCTGTAAACGCGGTCTGCTCGAAGTTGCAACGTATACGGTTGGGTCTTGAATGAGGAATTACATTTTTTATGATATCCAACATTTTTATGTAGGTAGCCTGCAATTTGTTCGGTAGCAATGCGTAAAAATAGGGTGTACTCCATTATTTTTCACTGCCATCACCTGTTGTGTCATCCAAATGATAAAACCAACTTTGTCTGCCAAAAATTATAATTCTGTTTTGATCCTCCTCGGTATCACCTCACAGAAAATTCTCTTGTATACCACCGGTTGTACTTCGTAAATTTTGTATTTTTCGGCTATAATTAAATCTGCGTAGCTTAATAGATTTGGAGGTGCAGCATGGATTTCATTTCGTTTCCGTCGTATGGTTTTTCAAAGTGCAGCTGCTTGGTAATTTTCCTTGTGTGGCCTGTGTTATATTTGTAATGCAATTGTTGATTATCTAATGCGAAAAAATATGTGTAAAATGAATAAAAGAATAGTTATCATTCTCTACTTCATATGCTTTTATGTATGTGCACACGAACAACGCAATTTTAAAAACTTACCTGTGCTGTTCCTTCCATTGTTTGTTCTGCTCTTCTTTTGATTCTGGAAACTACTTTTGCGACTTCCACTGCAGCCGCGGAAGAATCGTGTGTATGTATCCCGATATTCTTCATTATTTCTCCATCACGTGTGTGCACTGTCGCTTTACAAATATCTCTCACATTTCCAAAATTTAATATTGAGGTTTATTTTGCTTACTGCATCAAATTGATGAATAAAACCACCGAATGAAAATTTTTCTTTTCCTCTTTCCGACAAAATTACTATCTGCATATTGAAAGTTTCACTTATAGCAAGTAACTTATATGCAATGGCGGCTCCTCGAAGTTGTTAATACTAATAGTAATTGACAAGACGAAGTTTTAAAAAAATCATTGATTTCCCTGTAATGCTCCAACTCGATGGAATTTTACATCAAGTGCAGTATTTACCATCCATAAAAATAAAGTCAAATTAATTGAAACATTTGATTTTGTATTAAACAGTGATGACTTTTCAACAGATCAGGTTTCATTGAATGCTGCTGTTGGTTTAAAATCTTATTTAGAGAATGAAGAATTTTTGTTTTTTCTTGATAATTTTAAATTAATATTTGAACAAACTGATCTTATTTTTCAAATTTTACAACATAAATTCACTGATATAATTTATTCAAGAGATCGTTTGAAACATCTCATTGGAAAAATGTCAAGTTTCCGTAATACAGAATTTCATTTTAATATTTTATTTGAAAATTTTTCAACTGATGAGGCTCCTCCCGCGAAAAGGAGGAAAACATATAATTTGGTAGACAAGAAACTACATTAAGGGTCAAATTGAGATTCGATTTTCCGATTTACATGAATTGAAGTTTTTCACTTGACGGATAGAAAATTTTTCGAATCTTTTTCAAAAGAGTTCCCCAATACACTTTAAGATAACTTAGTTCTAAAATATAAATTTTTTGATAAAATAGCACGGCACAATGAATTATGCGTTATATACTCGGATAAAGATATTTTAGGCCAGTACGAAAGTCACGCCGATATGATAAAATATATGATAGACAATGATTTGCAACAAGTTTTACCTCAGTTTTATAAACTACTTTGTTTGACAGTCACCATTCCTGTCACGTCGGCATCGGTGGAGAGATCATTTTCTACTCTCAAACGAATTAAAACTTACATGCCAAATACAATGGGCCAAAATCGTTCATACAACGTTAGTTTAATATCTATTGAAAAAGATTTAGTAAAACACTTAAAACAAAATGATACATTTTTTAATAATATTATTGATCATTTTTCGCAAACTAAAGACCGTAGAATTCCGTTAATATATAAAAAAAAGTTGATAAAATTAATAAAAAAAAACAAAATATGAAAAATTCCAAAAAAAGAAAAAATATTAAAAATCCAAAAAAAATAAAAGACAAAAAACGAAAAAAAATTTTTTGCCAAGAGAAACTCTATACCTCCACGTTGGTTCTTGCTGGGTAACAATTAATTTTGCCACTGAAGTAGCTGGTACGGTCGCTGTGCAAAGGTTAAAAGGCTGTGAATAGAGTATATTTTTACAAAAACGTTTTATGTCCAGCTTCCTCTCTCAAAAATTCACGAGCCGCCACTGCTTATATGCTTACCATATTTGGGTTTTAATTAGACGAGAGTGGTTATTATTATTAATTAGAGTAAATGTCATAAAATCGAGCAGAGGATTAGGACCTTTTTGGGATAGGTATAAGAGTTACGGTCAGGGGAAGGTGATGATCAATATTAACACCCTCTCTTCTAACTGTTGTTGATGCGGTAGTCTACAAATTCTCATACTTCCCTGGCAAATAGATTGTTGAAGCTGGGTTACAGATGTTCCTCTTTTCATTGAGATCGGAATTCTTAGTCCTGAAGTGGTTATATTGTTATATTTACCATAATAAAATCTTCCGGTCTTTCCGGCTTTGTAATATATTTTAGGGTAATTAGGGAAGCCGTGGGTATAAATAACAGTCTTAAGTGATAATTACGAGCTTACTGCTTTGAAATTGTGCATTGCTTAATAATTTAAACACTCAAATACTTGAAATGAACATTTGAAAATCGACTGAAATCTGTATTGATGTTTTGAATGGAAATGTTGAACATTTATAACAAAATTTATTAATTTAATAAAAGTTTTGTCTTGATAACTAATGATTTATAATTTTTTATAACAATTTGTTCTTTCGTCATTTGTACACTAAACAGAAAACTTGTTGAAAATCTGTTTCTATTATTAAATTGGAAATATCTCTGAAATTAAAGATTTTTGTTATAGGGAGGGAGGGCTTGATAATTATGAAAGGATATAAAGATGATCGGCGAAGACGTATTGTCCTAGACCCGATTTGAAGGGGGGTGTTTCAAATAAAAATTTTCGGTTTGAGCCTCCCATAAAAAGTTATGGTCTTCTAAAGATGTAAAGGTTATCTCAGAAATGTCCCAATTTATAAAGAAACAAATTTGGTGGGCAGTTTTATAATATTGTCATCAATTGAATTGAATCTTTGCACAGGCTACTACTTATAATAAAAATGATTTTATTTTATTCCCTGTCCTTGGATGCTTAGTTTCGTGTTTTATTTTTCTACCCAATAACTAGAAGAGATAATGAAATTTGATAGGATCAAAAGAGTTTTGTGTTTGATGGGGCTGCCTAAACAATATTTTTGTATTTAAAAATGTTGAAAAAAGGAAATATTGTCTTCTAAATTTCAATAGGGGTAGTTTATTTCACCATGCTTTGATAAAGTATGAAATGGGGCAATGTGTCAGAATGGTAACACTAGGTAAACACTAGTAATATTGCGCACTTCTGGTATGAACTTGGAAATCAATGGTTTCGAAACTCTAAAAAAATGTTGAAGAGAACGGTAGCCATAACATTCAAGGTCACTTCCAACTTCACTCGTGGCGCTTTTGCATTTGAGTGTCTTGTTTCTGAATTTTAGGAACAATCATGCCCAAAAGGATTTCAAATTTTTCTGGTACCATGCGTAAACATATTGTATATTCCTTGGTTGCAAGTTTCTTGAGAAGAAGTGAAGATGCTCCGAGAGTATCTCCCCTCGCCATCCAGGCACGTACCCACAACCTTGTTTGCCTGATTTTTTCTCTTCGATCATACCATCATCCAATAAAACATTACAAATTCTTGGTAAGCACCGTTTCTTCAGAATAAAACGTACACGACGAAGCCTCGCACCTGCCATTTCACGATCAACATCAGAACACTGCTAGAAAACAATAAGGACAGTCGAGTTACTGGGCGCAGTTACTCTACCAATGTAAAACACCAACCAAAAAATATTGGGAAAGTCGAGTACTGCTCCGAATTACTGGGCCTAGTTTTATAGGCAGACTTACTCTATCAATGTAAACTAGGCTTTAGGATTCAAAATTTAGTAACTAAGTGGCAAAGATGCTTACGAACCTCTATTTTACAAGTTCAACTAAACGTTGAACAATTAATGTATCATCAGTGGCGGCTCCTCGAAGGAGGCTAAGGAGGCTCAGCCTCCTCACCAATTTATCTTAATGATCATTCTCCATTTTATTTCCTGTTTCTCTGATAATTCTTTAAATTTTACAATTAATCCCCCGTTCTCAGTAGTTATTTTTAATCTGGCAACAGTGACCAGAGGCTAGATTCTCTATATATCTCAAACGCTAAATACGTGTGGTCAACACAGTTGCCGTTTTTCCAACCAGTTCAATTGCCAAATACGGTAAAACAGCGAATATGGCAACACTCTATGTAGGCTAGCTTCTCGTACGCACTCGGTCGGTCGTATGAATACGATTACTCGCCGCCGCTGCAAACTGCGACACGTGCTCTGTCAGTTGTTGTTTTTGTTTCGCGATGCGATGTAAGGTTAAGTTATAATTTATCTGTTCGGTGAGTTATTAACAAAGAGTTCTTTGGTTATTAAACGTTAAAATGAGTACTGATTTAGTTGCTGAAAAGATTAGTGATGACAGGTATGTTTCAAAATCGATCATTTGATACTGATAATTGTAAAAAATATTTATGGTTAACGGGATCTGAGGTACACAATAAATTATATTGCTGGTATTGCTTGCTATTTACATCTGATAGAACTTCATGTTGGGGGCACTAGGGTTATGATGATTCGAAAAATTTAGCTCGTGGTATAGACAGACATGAAAAATCGCAGGATCATATTACATCGAGTATATTAAGTTTAAATTAACGGGTAAACATAATATTGTTAAAGGAGGAAAACATATAATTTGGTAGACAAGAAACTACATTATAAACACTTTTTTTTATGAAATCTTAGATACTATTAAAGGTCAAATTGAGATTCGATTTTCCGATTTACATGAATTGAAGTTTTTTGTATAACTCAGTTCTAAAATATAAATTTTTTGATAAAATAGCACTTCACAATGAATTATGCATTGTAAACAATTTCGTTTAATAGTGTTTTTGTTCGTTTCGGAGACGTGGGCATTTTAATTGAAATCGGTGCGATTAGGACGCTTTGTGTAATACAATTAGTTTTAAGTAATCAAGTTTTAGACATAATGAGTCTTCTGATGATGGTCGTGAGACCGAAACGTACGTAAAGACAAGAAAAATATAAAGCATAAGTGTTATTGTGACCTATTTCCCGAGAATTTATATATAAAAGATAATATTATTCTTCGCAAACTAAAGACCGTAGAATTACGTTAATATGTAAAAAAGTTAATAAAAGTAATAGAAAAAAACAAAATAAGAAAAATAAAAAAAAAAAATATATCAAAAATCCAAAAAAAAAATAAAAAACAAACAACGAACAAAAAAATTTTTTGTCAAGAGAAACTCTACACCTCCACGTTGGTTCTTGCTGGGTAATTAATTTTGTCACTGAAGTAGCTGGTACGGTCGCTGTGTAAAGGTTAAATTAATTGGCTGAATAGAGTATATTTTTACAAAAACGTTTTATGTCCAGCCTCCTCTCTTAAAAAGTTCACGAGCCGCCACTGTGTATCATGCCCGGAAATATAATTGTGATTACATGCCTCCTGGATCTTTGAGTCAGTGACGTATCAACCTCTATAAAAACTCAACTCATAATCTAGTAAGTGCAGGACATTTTCAAATGATTAATGCACTATCTAACACGGTAAGCACGAGACATTTTTTTAATTTCATTTTTACATGTATTATCCATTTTATTCATACTTATATAATAACAACCTATAGAAAATGAACTAATCTGTTCCGGATGCCTCTCCAGGAAGTCAGACTGAAATAAACCACTGCTTAAACTAAATAAATTAAAAGTAAGTTCCACTAATTCTATATCTGTGAAAACATATGTCAAGAACAACAAATTCTAAGAATATGTTGGAGCAAACGACCTGGCAACGACATAAATATTTTGGTGACTGTTTTACGACAGATTAAATGACATTTAGTAACACCATCTGAGCAAATGGTATTGATGTACTTTTGGCAATGGTTTATAATGTCAATTACCATGGTTCTCCATCTGATGAACACTAAAATACGCTTAATAATACTGATTTTTATTTCTATCGTTCCTTATAATCTAATACGCCATTCGTTATCAAGCGTTGTCGTGTTGAGAATTTACATTACATTAGTGTATGACGAGGTCGAGGACACAGCCAATTAGGGTTTTGTCTGATTTCCGAAAATAAATCAACCTAACTTGGATAATATTGGCGGTAATCGATGAAGACTAATAATTATTGACATAAAATCACTAAGTAATGGTATTTAAATTTCATCCTAATGAAATTTTTCGATAGTTCTAGTTTATCAAATTGACAGTGATATCTGTGTTATGTAGTGTTCTGTCACGGACATTCTATGCCTGTCAATGTATCGGATGTCTGTCATGTAACGTTACCTGATGTCTTGTTATAGACAGTCTGAACCACGGTCGTACATACAGGTCTGGGAGCTCGTATGTTTGACATGGGTCTCTTACGCGTCGCTAAACTCGTAGTCCCTCGCTCAGCCACTAGCTAGCGCTTGGATCGAAGTGGTAAAACGATTTCTTTCCGGAATCGCAAGCAGTGTTACTAAGTATTCTGATTTGAGAGAGGAATAGAACTGTTACTCTTGTCAAAATGTATTACTTACCTTAAAAATAACTTCCCCTTTTTCGCACACATAAAAGACCTCGTTAAAACGATATCTTTCCGGAATCGCAAGCATCCACTTTTTTCGCATTTCCGCATCTTTCGGCACTTTAAAAACAGAAGTTTCTTGCTTTACACTTTTGTACCCCGTTTTGCATTTCGGCACAATGCACGATTTCGTAATTTGTTTCTAAAAACGCAGGTATTCCTTGTGTTTACAAGTCAAGAATGACAGTTGTCAGAGAACACTCTTCGACTACTGCGCCACACTTTTTGGTACTACGCGACAGTTGACGCTTAGCGGAGTCACTTCTCACATAGGAAACAGCCTCGAGTTCCCAGACCTGTATGTACGACCGTGGTCTGAACTGTTATAATGATTCATAGATTTATGAAATTGTCTGTCATGTAAATTGTACGTTATTATATTAGCTGCCAAAAATATATCGAATCCCTTTTACCCCGTTTTCAACTGAGTTTCGAAAACTCTTAGCGTGTGCATGCGTCATATAATAAACCTACCTGTCAAATTTCAGGTTGATCGTCTTTATAGTTCCCTAGATTTCGTAATGATTAAGTCAGTCAGTGGTATTTGCCTTTAATATAATGAATAGATGCGTATAAGTGGTGTCATATATCGGGTAATATCAAAATAAGATGAGTAGATTTGAAAGGAACTGATAATTTGAAACAGTGTTCTTCTCCTTCAAACAACGTATTGTATATAGTGTCATCTATAAGGGAATATCAGAACTAAGTCAGTAGGTTTAGGGATACCTGATCGTTTTTTTTTTCGAAAACGGTAATTAAAGTTGAATTTAAGTGATATCTGGCAATGTGTCAAAACGACTGTTCTTATCTGTAGAATATAAAAGCTATATATTTAAGAAGATCGAAGAACAAATTTATTTTTCAGCTTATTTTCAAAATTGAATAAAATCCTTTCAAGATTTTCAGAAACTCATGGATAAAATGATAATAATGTAATATAAACAATAAACCTTCAAAAAAATATGTAAAATATAAATCAATTTATAAATATATGGAAGTCGAAAGTCAATTTTGCGTTTTAAATAGTACGTGTATTACTCATAATCAAACATACAATATTATAAAGAATATAATATTGTTTTAATGGGAACCATAGTCACTACTGAATAAATTAAAATTATTGCGAAGAGTACCTTATAGAATGTGAAACAAATATGTAAAAATCAGTAACAAAATCAAATGATTCGCTAAGAGTAACCCCAAAACATTCCAAGAGGCAACACTATAGTTCATATTTTATATGATGTGCTATTATAGATTCTAGTCCAGGCAATAAGCCCGTAAAAAGACCATAATAAAAAAAATATAGTAATCTAGAATTTTATTTTTTTTTTTGCATTTTGTTCCTAATACCCCTTAGATCATTCATGACTATCAAGACCGCGGGGGTCGACCTTCCTACCTCCTCAAAACGGGGTTTCAACCCCTCAGAGGAGCATTCTTATAAAAACAGTACAAAATGAATGAATTAAGAGCCGAAAATGACCCCTAGTATGTTTTTTGGGTCGCTGATCACGATTCCGCAGTTAGTTCTCTCGGAAAACTCCCTCCAGATGGGAAATTTGGAAAATTTATATATAATATATAACTTATAATTTTGTTGCAAAAATGACCTCTTATAGATTTATTCGGTCGCTGATAACGATTTCGCTATAATTTTTCCCAAAAAACTCTCTCCAGATGGAAAATTCGGGAAATTTGAGATTTTCCTGAGACGGTTATGAATAATAATGTATAATCTTGTTGCAAAAATGACATCTTGTAGGTTTTTTGGGTCGTTGAACACGATTCCGATGTTATTTTCCCCAAAAAACTCTCCAGATGGAAAATTCGGGAAATTTGAGATTTTCCTGAGACGGTTATGAATAATAAAGTATAATTTTGTTGCAAAAATGACATCTTGTAGGTTTTTTGGGTCGTTGAACACGATTCCGATGTTATTATCCCCAAAAAACTCTCCAGATGGAAAATTCGGGAAATTTGAGATTTTCCTGAGACGGTTATGAATAATAAAGTATAATTTTGTTGCAAAAATGACAACTAGTAGATTTTTTGGGTCGCTGATCACGATTACGCTGTTATTTTTCCCAAAAAACTCTTTCCAGATGGAAAATTCGGGAAATTTGAGATTTTCCTGAGACTGTTATGAATAATAAAGTATAACTTTAATACAAAAATGACCCCTAGTAGATTTTTTGGGTCGTTGATCACGATTCCGCTGTTATTTTTCTCAAAAAACTCTTTCCAGATGGAAAATTCGGGAAATTTGAGATTTTCCTGAGACGGTTATGAATAATAAAGTATAATTTTGTTGCAAAAATGCCATCTTGTAGGTTTTTTGGGTCGTTGAACACGATTCCGATGTTATTATCCCCAAAAAACTCTCCAGATGGAAAATTCGGGAAATTTGAGATTTTCCTGAGACGGTTATGAATAATAAAGTATAATTTTGTTGCAAAAATGACAACTAGTAGATTTTTTGGGTCGCTGATCACGATTACGCTGTTATTTTTCCCAAAAAACTCTTTCCAGATGGTAAATTCGGGAAATTTGAGATTTTCCTGAGACGGTTATGGATAATAAAGTATAACTTTAATACAAAAATGACCCCTAGTAGATTTTTTGGGTCGTTGATCACGATTCCGCTGTTATTTTTCTCAAAAAACTCTTTCCAGATGGTAAATTCGGGAAATTTGAGATTTTCCTGAGACGGTTATGAATAATAAAGTATAATTTTGTTGCAAAAATGCCATCTTGTAGGTTTTTTGGGTCGTTGAACACGATTCCGATGTTATAATCCCCAAAAAACTCTCCAGATGGAAAATTCGGGAAATTTGAGATTTTCCTGAGACGGTTATGAATAATAAAGTATAATTTTGTTGCAAAAATGACAACTAGTAGATTTTTTGGGTCGCTGATCACGATTACGCTGTTATTTTTCCCAAAAAACTCTTTCCAGATGGTAAATTCGGGAAATTTGAGATTTTCCTGAGACGGTTATGGATAATAAAGTATAACTTTAATACAAAAATGACCCCTAGTAGATTTTTTGGGTCGTTGATCACGATTCCGCTGTTATTTTTCCCAAAAAACTCCAGATGGAAAATCCCAAATTTCCCATCTGGAAGAAGTTTTCCGAGAAAACTAACAGCGGAATCGTGATCAGCTACCCAAAAACATACTGGGATCTATGTTTGTAACAAAATTATACTTTATTATTTATAACCGTCTCAGGAAAATCTCAAATTTCCCGAATTTTCCATCTGGAGAGAGTTTTTTGGGAAAAATAACAGCGGGTTCGTGATCAACGACTCAAAAAACATACTAGAGGTCATTTTTGCAACAAAATTATAAATCATATATTATATATATATTTTCCAAATTTCCCATCCGGAGGGAGTTTTCCGAGAAAACTAACTGCGGAATCGTGATCAGCGACCCAAAAAACATACTGGGGGTCATTTTTGGCTCTTAATTCATTAATTTTCTAAACTTTTGGATTGTTTTTATGAGAATGCTCCTCTGAGGGGTTGAAACCCCGTTTTGGGGAGGTAGAAAGGTCGACTCCCGTGGTCTTGATAGTCATGAATGATCTATGGGGTATTAGGAACAAAATGCAAAAAAATTTTAGAAATTCTAGCTTACTATATATTTTTTTTTCTGGTTTGTTGTCTGGACTATTCTGTTTATCTTTCTTTAATGATGGGGCTAAAAAATGTTTTTGGGTAGCCATTCATTTCCAGTGTATTAGGAACTTTTTTATTTTAGGTCATATAAGGGAAAAGAAAGGCATTTTCAATCAAGAAATAGATATCACAGTTCGCTAAAAATTAAAGTAATAGGACTGTCTGGCTTATCACCAAGAGTTGTCATGTCCGTACTTATAATAATGACTCCGTCTGCAACTCAAAGTCATGTATTTAGAAGTAAACTGAGCAATCTCTATCAGATGCGTGTCTCCATATGATTAAGATAATGATCTGCTGGATATTTGAGTTAAGTGGCTCAAAGTTTGAAGCGAAATATTGATTTTTCTGGCATGAACTACCTTGACCTTTGTGTAAGGGGCATCTAAAATTAAAAGTTCGTTGGTCATTATCGAATAGAACATAATGGAGAATTTCATGCACTTTATGATGAAGACGGATTTGAAATGATTCAACAGAAAAAGCTCTGATCTCCCTTTTTGTACTGCAGAATCATATTCATCTTCTCTTTTCTGGGGTCAATATACAAGGATGATTGTACACATTTTGATATATTTTTTGTCGTCAAACCCATACCAGAAATTTGGTATTGTACAATTATATACAGATCTTCCATTGTGTATTGATTTATTTGGTCAAAAATTATTTTATTTCTCAACATAATATACGCCGGTGATCGTTTTACTTTGCAATGTAATCGATTATGGACGATAGGAGCTAGACCGATATTGATGGTCTGAACATTAACCCGATGGCACTATGGTTTATCGTTAGAGGACGGTTCAATGACCAATTCATCTCACAGACCGAATTTACCCGGCTGCTAGATCTCGAGATACAGCATCCGCATTTTTTTTTCACTGGAGGTTAACCCTTTCCAAGTTGCGGTTACTTGAAAAGCATGCCATTCTTGTACACTTCCAGCATGTGCCATCATTTATTATCGTGTCCGTTTATCAGACTGACCAGTTAAAATTGGACCGAAAATGGCCTGCAAGTTTTAACTCTCTCAAACCTGGTAGAAAATGTTCATTGGAGTTGGCAATTGTTAACATACCCTATGCCATCAAAAGTTATCGGTTCATTTCCGAGTAATTGGTCATTATTTGGACCAACACTGTTTCTTTTTTTCATTTCGTGGATAAAACTTGCGAGTTACAAGGTAACATGATGGCACCATGTTAAATAACTTTATTGGAGGTCAAATAAAGATTTAAAATTATTGCCATCACTCCTTGTCTATTTCAGCCCCCCAAAACCCAATAAAACCACCCCCCAAAAAATATGAATAATATGGATAATATGACCCATTTAATGATAAATTAGTCAATTATGGAGATTCTGGGCGGGGTTTAAAATCGAAACGCCCGTTTTTGTTTTTTTTTTGTTTTGGAGGGTGGTTTTATGGGTTTTTGGGGGGTTGAAATAGGCAAGGAGTGATGGCAATAATTTTATATCTTTATTTGACCTCCAATAAAGTTATTTAACATGGTGCCATCATGTTACATTGTAACTCGCAAGTTTTATCCACAAAATGAAAAAAAGAAACAGTTTTGGTCCAAATAATGACCAATTACTCGGAAATGGACCGATAACTGTTGATGGCATAGGGTATGTTAACAATTGCCAACCAATGAACATTTTCCACCAGGTTTGGGGGGGTTAACTTGCAGTCCATTTTCGGGTTAATTTTAACTGGTTGGCCTGATAAACGGACACGATAAAAAATGATGGCACATGGTGGAAGTGTATAAGAATGGCATGCTCCTCAAGTAACCGCAACTTGGAAAGGGTTGACCTAATCAAAAGAAAAAAAAATGCGGATGCTATATCTCGAGATCTAGCAGCCGGGGAAAATTCGGTCTGTGAGATGAATTGAACATATCCAAACACTCCTTTAAAGTTGTCACACGGTCGCGCTTGTTGTCAACAGAGAGCAAATGCGGCACCCATCTGGCAGATAGCCTTCTGATATACAAAAATTTATGCAAAATGTTCTGTACCCGTACGATTGAGATGCCTAATAGCCTCAGCAATCTCGTGCACATTAACTCGCCGATCGTCCAATATCATACCATGGATTTTTTCGACGATTTCTGGCATTGTAACCTCAATTGGACGACCAGAAGATGCGGCGTTCTTTGTGGTCAACGAAAATCAGTAAATCACTCGTGAAACATTCAAATCAATGGTGAAGAGTCCCCATAATGTTAAACAAGCGATGCTTGAAATAATGTTTAATCAAGACGCGAAATTCACGTTTTCCATGTTTACAAAAATCTTCAAGGTAGCTTGCTTTCGATGGGTGTCAAAACAGAACTGAATGGCATATCAGTCTGAAAATTTTAATGCGTTCTAGTTAAAGATGGTACATCAAAAATGTTGCATGGGATTTTCGATTGTGGCGCCATCTGTTTTATTTTTCAGGGACTTTTTACCTCGCCCTCGTATTCTAACACATTTTTGATGTTAGTAATTTTAATAGTAACTTATCTGTTGCGGATTCTATACAACAGTTTTGAATTTATTGTGGATCGAGTTATTTACGATTGAATCCCTATTATAACCAGAACCACCTCACTTGATTACAGTCAAAGTTGCCTTATAAATGGTTGTTTATACAAACACGTTAGCTGTACATTAATCTTAAATTAGTTTGTGTCGACAAGGACTGCAGAAACATTCTAATCAAGTTCAATTAAGCTGTGACTATTTCATGTCATGTGGTGCATTTACGCTGGGGTTCAAGTTCGTCACATCTGGATCCACATAGAAACATTCATACATTATTTTATAGTCGATGTAAAAATAACCCAGTGCGTCCTGAAAGGGAACTCCGAATCAAACCCAGATTGTAACTTCTGAAAAACATTATTAAAGTATATGGCGTCCTAATAAAATTCAAGTATAATTTATATCTTAATCTTCAACTTTTCTACATTTCACTGTAAAGCTATTTTGGGGTGGAGTCCTTCCATTTTTTCCATCTTCTGCTATAGTCTTTTCGTATTTCAAATGCATACAATATAAAAAGTCGCCCGTGAGTACTAAAATGGGACAGGTCCGCACTGAGGTTCACATGCATTTAGTCTAACACTATAACGTACTTTCGTTATAATCTTCCAAAGCTAGCTCAGTTCGTGGGCTCAACCATGAAAGACGAAATTTCTCTAATTGCTATACTTACATGTTTCTTATTGTTCTTTCACCACAAACGTTCTTCCTTTGTCGATGATTATTTGATATTCATATGTTCTAAGGAATATAGCTTTTTAGTTTTTTAGGGCCCGACAATATTTTGAAAAAAAAATATAGAACATTGGTGATGTGTGCGGGAAAGGAAATTAACTGCCACAATGTAAGAAATTTAACTAATAATAATTCACCATACAAAATCATGCAGTTAAGCTGCGAGAACAAAAAATATAAATGAATTTACTTAATTGTATAAAGATTAATCAATAGATTAACAAGGGCTGATTGGAAACTTATCTTTTCTGTTCCTCGTTGATGATGGTTTTCTAGACCCACGTTTTCGAGCCAATGTTCAATACCAAAATAATCAATCATTCTACATCTTCATATACTATTGCAACTCATTCGGAAACCATTACTTCTTAGTTTATACTTTATTGTCCGTTATTCTCCATGGCTTCTAGATTTGATTTATTTCATACACACACACATATATAAAACTGAATAATGATAATAATAATGCAGTTTATAAAAATACGCACATACAAAATAAATAAACCAATAGCAACAATTTAATTAGGAAATCACGCCGCATGCACTTGTAGTTTCTCCCCTTTTATTGCTTTTTTTTCTGTAGCTGTATGTGGTTCGCCTTCCAGAGTTTTCTAGCTGGTCCTCGCTCTTTTCACTATTTCTTTTATCCTAGTATCGACCCTTGTTACATATAATACGTTGTCAATTTGAATAAACTTCCAAGACATCGGCAGTAGGAAAGGAAACTGCCTAAGCCACTCTAGAGCGCGGTAAGTTAATATATTGTTATGATTTCATTTCCGATATAAAATAAAATGGTAGAATTAGGATTTACCGAAACATTAAAAATAGAAAAGTTTAAAAAGAATATATAATATGGAATTAAAAACATTATTTAAAGTTAAATATATAAGATATTAAACATTGTATAATAACAGAAACCTAAATGTAAAATAGTTTATAGGAGTGTAAAGAAGAAACAGTGAAAGTGGATAAACGTACAGTGATTCAAAAGAGGAAAATCATAATTAAAATGATTCAAAGACTATCAGAAGATAGCAAACTATTAAAATAAGTTAAGAATAAGTTATAGATATAAGATAGTATTAAGAAATTTCAGTTCTACAAAGTTATATAGATGTTATTTATATTTTAAATTATGTATTAGATTTAAGCAATGACAACTGTCAAAATAGACATAATAATCAGAATCATTAAGTTAATAGAAACCTAATCATAGGTTATCATATATCAAAATATTAGAAAAAATGTTGGTAACATGAATTTAAATAGTAGAATGAACAATAACTGTAATTAATTTGAAAATCTTTAATATGTATATCAAAAATTTAAAAATACTCAATTCTCATTGGTCAATACAACAATTAAGATGTTTCAAATTTCAACAATACTAAAGAACTGTCAGATTCAACAATGGGAATAGCTATCTAGATATTAAGAAGAATTACCTGATTGGCTGATAATTATTAAACAAGCTTCCTTTTGTGTAAAAGCCAAAATGAAAGGAAAGCTAGTCAGTTTGCACTTACATCTGAGCACTGAATGTGTCTCTTGCAACTCATTAAAGTTTCCATAACCTAAGTTTGCATTAAGATCTAGGCAGAAGCTATGCTTCCCTGGCAACTCAATTAATTTTCCATAACCTAAGTTTGTAGTAACATCGGAGAACTGAAAGTGTATCTGCAGCTCCGAAAGTTTATATAACCAAAGTCAATTAGTAATTCCTACGAAACTAATAGTATTCATAAATCTTCATCTCAACGTCAGTAAGGTTAATATAACCGAAGTTATTTAATTAAGTGGCATCGAAGAGTAACCAATCTTCGATTGCAGTTCCAGTTTGTAATAAACAAAAATTTCATATCTTAAAAAAGAATAAAACAATTAACAGCAAATTATCAACAAGTTCATGAATAAGAAGAAGAATCAACGTGTTATCTGTGAATTTGTAATAGCAGAGTAGATGTTTTTAAAAGTGCATAACCAAATAAAATAAGAAAATATAAAAACCTACGGAACATTACCAACATTTATTCTAATATTTGTAGGATATATAAAAGTAAGTCTATTTAAAATCTCATCATTGTATCTTAGTATCTGAATGTTAAATTGTTATTGTAATTATGAATTAATTTTAAGGAAATTAGGTTAAGTTGAAACATAGAGAAGTTTGAAGCATAAAGAAAATTGTCAGCATAGAAAACTTTAGAAGCATAAAGGTAATTTGTATAATTTGTAAACATAACATGATACAGGGTTCATAAACAAATAGAATATAGAAGTTTTAGCATTTTAAATAAAGGTTTTTATTTAATTCCATATAATAATATCAATTCAAGTCAATCAAAGTAAAAATAAAAATCAATAAAGAGCTAGCCGGAATAAAAAGAAATCGTATAACAAATATTAATCATTGAAACTTATTTATATTAAAGTAAGAATTTATTTAATAATTGTCACCACAACGTGGGGCAATCAAAACTCTTTAGAGTTTAGTTAACAATATGTTGGCAATGGTGGAAGGGAGCCAAAGTTCTTGAAAAAGAGATGGGTGGTCCCGAACGAAATATTAAAATGAACTATTGTTCCCCGGTTTATCCCATACCTAAAACATCAAACCCGCTCTGACATCATTGTCTACACCTAACATATATAGCATCTTGATCCTTCCACTCAAGTTTCCTATCCTGTCTATCCATATCTGATTAGAATCCGTGGACGCCTTCTCACGTCTTTATCTGCTTAAATTTAATTAAATTTATTTGTTCTATTCAAAATGACAAAGTTGGTATCAGTTCCGCCAACATTGAAGACCTTTTTGAGGTTTTTTGAGCATTTCTGAATCGATCTAGATTATTTTTTACATAATGTCTGTGTGTGTGTGCCTGCCTGAGTGCGTACATACTTGCGTTCGTAACCTAATGTGGAGACGCTTGCGCCGTTCCTATTGGTGGTAAGGATTTGGAACATTGCAGATCTCTTTAAAGTGATGAAAATAGGTATTGTTTTCATGCGTGGTAGCCTCGTTTCGAGTGCTTTCTGACATCCATGTTTATTTTTTGAAATGGAATTATGGTATTTTATTGAACCATGAGGACAACCGTGTTTTTCTGGCTGTAAACTATATCACACGTATTTGTTTAAACTACAGAAGTGTCCGAAATTCTCATTTTGAGATTCAAGTAACGTCATCGATGTGACGTCATGATCCATTTTATGTCTTTATTCTGTGATAAGTTTTGATAGTTCATGTAACCGCAGTGTCAGTATGAAACATGATTATGTTATAGTGTGAATAATTGTGAAGCTCAACCTGGCAGCACGTGTCAGTATAAAACAAAGAGTTGTGAAGTCTAATACATTATGTAGAGAATGTAGACCATTTGGATAAAATTTCAATGACATATAATGAGTATAATTCAATTTCATTCATTAGGCGTTGATAAATCATTTCCAATTTATTGTCTGCTCCTACAATAATTTACTTTTGACCCGCAGTAGTGTCTGATGGCTATTTTGTTAACAAAAGTGAGGGAAGTCACTTGATCAATTGATAATAGCTTTTTTTTAGAACGTAGCGAACAATTTATCTAGCACTTTTTTCATCTAACTTCAACGGCCATCATAAGGTAAAGTTTCCAGCGGCAAAAAACAAATAATTAGGAATGACGTTGAATTGTTGAACTATATTTTCTAGTCTTAACTCAATGAGCACGTATAGCAAACATTGAACATGTACAATTAGAATCATTAACCCGTGATTCATATATTAACTTGTTGAATTACTAACGCTCTAGATGTGCAATGTTGTTAGCCCCATTATTACCAACAATTGTTATATCGATCACCTACATTCGACGGGAACTAATTGTGCTCATTGTAATACCTGGATAAACATTTATATTTCTTTGTCTATTTCCAGAGGGTACTATTTCGTAAACAATTCTATAATTCTTATATTGATTTACCTGCTGAATGTTTCTCTTTCTCGGAGGTCTCTTGTATTAGAGTAAGGTACTCAATATTGTCCTTCAAATATACAAAACAGCTCTATTTTTTAATCACAAAGGAATAAATAGTGATAGGAAGGAACGTTTGTTACCCAGATGTAAATGAGTAGACGAGGCGACAATGGGAGATATTCATACCCCAGGTGTGACTCCTTCAAAACGGTTTACGTCTGTCGTGGTTGTTTGCTTTGGTCTTTGATAACTTACCTTTGTGAAAAAGGTCAGTTGTGCATCATGTGGATGTTCTGAGACACCCAAAAACAAATCTTTTGGCATTACATCAGTAAGTATCATTTTTCGTTATTTTAATAACTATTTGGTCAATGTCAATAAAATGTGATTGAAACTTCATTGATGGGCGTACTTTCACATGTCAATTAAATCAGATAAAATAAGTGAAATATTGAATAGAATCAGCCAATACGTGATGCGGGGTAAGCCACTGGATACAGGAAACATAGATTCGCCATTTTCCGCCCCATCTCGGTCCACCAAAATTATGCCAATAGCTCCCTCTCACCATATATTCTAAGCAACAGCATCAAAGTGAATCTTATAAACATGTCACCTTAGTCAGTCTTAGATATCTAAAATAGTGAGTTTTAATTACGTATAAAAACAAATAAAACATAATATGTTAATGTGGACCCATTGGTCACGTATAGTCCGGGACATTGGAGATCGCCTAGCAGAAGAATGTAAGTCGAGTTGATACCTTAATATTTGTCGAGCAGTAAACATTCTTTCAACAACTCAGTTTGCTGAAATCATGTTTCATAGTCCAGGCAACGAACCGGAAAAAAAAAGACATGTAGGTCAGAAAATTTTTTGTGGAATTCGATTCGTGGGGCTATCAGGATCATTCATAACATATAAAACTTCACTGGTCGGCCCCCCCTTGGGGGCCAGAAATGACCCCCAAAAAGGTAATTTCGAATTTAAAATGCACCAAGGTTTTTTTTTTGGGTCGCTGATCACGATTCTGACGTCATATTCACTTGAAATCAATTATAGGGGTGGAATAATGATCAAATTGGCCATTTTTGCACCCTCGTAGATTATTTTGACAATATATACTATGTTTTGATTTTAAATTCACCAAGGAGGTTTTTTGGGTCGCTGATCACTATTTTGACGTCAGATTTACTTGAAATCAATTCTGGGGTTGAAAAATCGATCAAATTAGCCATGTTTGCACCCTTATAGACTATTTTGGCAATATATGTTATGTTTGGATTTTAAATCCACCAAGGTTTTTTTTTTTGGTCGCTGATCACGATTTTGACGTCAGATTTACTTGAAATCAATTATGGGGTGGAAAATCGATCAAATTAGCCATGTTTGCACCCTTATAGACTATTTTGGCAATATATGTTATGTTTGGATTTTAAATCCACCAAGGGTTTTTTTCGGGTCGCTGATCACGATTTTGACGTCAGATTTACTTGAAATCAATTCTGGTGGTGGAAAATCAATCAAATTGGCAAATTTATGTATAAAATGTATAAGAATTTCAATATACTTCAACTCCGAAAAAGGGTTCGTGCAAAAATTGAGGTGGCTGTAGCTTGGAAACTCCTGACAATACAAGATTCGGCCTGTGAGAGCTTTTTTACATTGAACCTTTCTTCACCAATATACTGTTAAGAAATTATTATTCTATTATTTTTGCCCCACGTTGTGGTGACAATTGTTAAGAAAACTCTTACTTTATTTTTTTTTTATTTAATAATTATAATTTTTGATTCTACCGGCTAGCTTTTTATCTTTTGACTTGATTATATTTGAATTTTTAAATTAATGTTTATGATGTTTTGAAGAATAATTTTTATATGGAATTAAACACAATGCTCTTTGATTTCACAATATTTAATTTCTATGACTCTTATTATCTTGTTCAATTCAATTTTATGTTTACAAAATCTATGACATAACCTTAAGACACTTCTTCAACTAATATTTGTTTATATTGTTATAGTCAACAATCTTCCTTTTTCTTTACAGATAATACGGATAATATGATGTAGAAATTATAAACAAACTTACGTTTAGATAATATCCAAAAGTGTGTTTAACAATGTGGGCAATTTTCAATTTACTTCCTTTATAATTTCGTTGATTCACCTTTTACACAACACTATGCTTTTTCACGATAATCACAGGTAACTAATTTAGGTTACTTCTTCTTGAGGATCAGGAACTGTTGATAATACTTTGTTTTATTCTTTTAGATAAGACATAAAACTTTTCGATGCTTTATTGAAATTATGTTGAAGAATGGCAATCGTAGGATACTTCTTATAAATTGGAGGTTATTACTACCTTTTATTTGGTTTATATACTTGGGATACTCGTTGACTTTTAATAAAACTTATTAACTTTGGTTACTTTGAACCTATCGAAGTTTGGAACATTTGCGTTCTCTGATGTTTATTTTTTATAAACTTAGGTTAGAAAATTTTGGTGAGTTGCCAGAGAAGAACAGTCTCTGCTTGGATATTAATGCAAACTGAATTTGGCTTTCCTTTCAGACCCTTTTATAGGCCTCCAAAACCGACGCTACTTGATGTCATTTTCTACCTATCAGATGCTTTCTTTTCATATCAAGCATGCCAAGTTAATTGTTGTGAACTGACAGAAGTTCTCATTGTTACCAGACTGACACTAGAAATTCGTCTCGACCAATCAGAATTTAGTATGCTTTAATTTTTGAATTATTGGAGATTTTCAACTTATTTTGATTGATAGTGATTCCTTCTTTTTAAATTAATATTGCCTACATTTTTCCCCACACTTTGGTATAATATAACCTATGATTGGGTTATTATTAATATGATTATTCCCATATTTATGGTTATTCTTAAATCTAATACATATCATATTATATCAATAACATTCTTTTAACATTACATAACTCAAATTTACTAATCCTAACTTATATCTATTACATTATTCAATGTTTTGTACTATCTCATGATAGTTTTGTAATCACTTTAATTATGATTTCTGCCTTCGTTACACAGTACGTTTCTTCACTTTCACTGAAGTTCTTGTTTATCACTTCTTATTCTATTACATTGTTGTTTATTATGTTTTACATTGTTAATATTAATATCCTAACTATTATTTAGCTTTTACTATTGTTTTTAATTCCATATAAATATCTTTTATTTGATCTTTTCTGATTTTCAAAGTTCGGTAAGTTATTATTTTTAAATTTTTATTGTTTATGAAATGAAATCAGAACAATACATTAGTGCCAATGTGTATTTATTCAGGCTCACTATATTGCTCTAGCTCCTAGACTATACCGTTATTCTTGATGGCGCGTAGCCGGTATCGAACCCGAGTCCACTGAGCGGGAGCCAGATATCCTAGTCCCTAGATCACAACGCCATTGCTTATAAACTGTTGAAGAACTCTGTAAATGTAAGTTTACTTCAATAATTGTTCTAGTTATGGTGTAGGAATTTTTGCTCTAGGACTTTTTTTATCGATTTTAGAAATGGCTTGACTAAATAAAATGTACTCTTCGGAAAAGTATAATAAGCATAACCAAGCGTTTATGCTTGTTTCAATTCGTTTACAACGTGTCAAATTTGAGTAGTAAAAGTAATTGGAATCGGATTTTAACAGTTAACTTAGCAATGAACGTTAGCATTAATGCCTTCTGTCATAAACGAACAACCATATAACCAGAGTCTAATGTAATTGATAGAGCCGTAGCGGTGAGCAATTCAATCTAAACTTCTCACTAAACATGCAATTTGTGAATAAAGTTACTTGTTTCGTTTATGAAAGGACGTCGTTCGAAGCTCCAATAAGGAAGTCTCTTCCAGGACTAGACTCTCAGAGTGCAGACTTTCAGTTTCCGCACAGGAAACCGAATACTCGATTTGCCGAGCCACCAGTCATATTGATTTTGTACACGCTAACAAGACTTCATTATCTCAAATGCGAGTAAATTGATAAGACAATCGTAAAAATAGAACATTATTAAATTCCGGAACGATGTCAATTACATCTTGAATGCGAAAATTGTATCATATTATGACTTCAGGCAAGATCCAGAAAAATATTCAGCCTACCAAGTTAAGAAATATTCGTTCTGACCAAGCCAAAATAATTAAGATTTAATTACAAGAGAATGGAAATATGCAAACAAATTAGATAGCATATTATTTTTAGAGTCAACCAATATAATTATACTCTTCGCAGACGAAGTCCGAAGAATATATTACATGTATTCAAGCTATTCCTAAAATCGTTAATGTCCTAGAGCAAAAATTTCTTCCCCATATTATTTTTCATCGAATTTTAAGCGACTTTGAAAAAATCCGTCTGTCTGTCTGGAGGCACGTCACGAATTGTTTGTCAACACAATAACTCAAAAACGGAAGGTCCTATCATATTCAAATTTTGGCAAATTTTGACATAAAACGTTTGCTGTTATATGACAGTCCCTTAGAAAGGATTTTTGTTTCATCTTCAATGTTTATTGGAAACATTGTATTGCAAATAAGACCCAAGTAAAAACTTCAATAGGATTCGTTACCAAACAGTATATGATTTTTTGTCAAACTTTTAATAAAACACAACCTCTCGTTTTTGAGTTATCGCTTAGACAAGGTTCGTGACATACGAGAGCGAGGGGAAAAGTTCCTAAAAAATAAAACAAGAAATGATTTATTTGGTCAAAACTTATTTTATTTCGCAACATAATTTCCTTGTAACCCGATACACTTCGTCCAACGTTTTTCAAAATTTTCGATCCCTTCCAAATAATACGATTTCGGCAATCCTTCAAAATAGGCGTTTGTTTCAGCGATGACCGCTTCGTTGGAGCCAATTCGTAGCTCAATTCATGCAATTTTGCCATTGCTACCGCGGACCTGTGTGCCGGTACGTTTTCCTGGTAGAAGAGCACTTTTTTCTTTGCCAAATACGATTGCTTCTGTTTCAAATCGGCGTCGAAACGATCCAACAGCTCTGCATAATATATGCCGGTGATCGTTTTGCTCTTTTCAAGGTAATCGATATGGACGATACCGTGTGCATCCCAAAAAACTGTCGCCATGACTTTGTTGGCCGATAAACCCACTATGGCCTTTTTCGGCTTCAATTCGCCAGGACAAGTCCACTGTTTCGACTGTTCTTTGGTCTCTGCAGTGTTGTGATGATCCATGTTTCGTCCAAAAAGTTCTTCTTATCATGCTAGAACATCGCCAAACACTCCTTTGAAGTTGTCACACGGTCGCGCTTGTTGTCAACGGAGAGCAAATGCGGCACCCATCTGACAGATAGCTTTCTCATATTCAAAAATGTATGCAAAATGTTCCGTACTCGTTCGGTGGAGATGCCGATAGCCTCAGCAATCTCGTACAGTTGAAGTCGCCGATCGTCCAATATATCATGAATTTTATCGACGATTTCTGACGTTGTAACCTCAATTGGACGACCAGAACGTTCGGCGTCCGTTGTGGTCATGCTACCACAACAAAATTCAGTAAACCACTTGTTAATCGTTCCAATCGATGGTGGGGAGTTCCCATCATATTTAACTAACGATGCTTTGGTTTGCGTACTGTTAAATACGCGAAATTCACTTTTTTCCATGTTTACAAAAATCTTCAAGGTTGCTTACTTTCAAGGGGTGTCAAAACGGAATTGACATATCATTCTGAAAATTTTAATGCTTTCTAGTTAAAGATGGTACATCGCAGATGTCATATGGGATTTTAGATTGTGGCTCCATCTGTTTTGTTTTCCAGGAACTTGAAATATGTGTCTTATTATGCCTTTTTGAGTTTTAAAAAACCTACAATAGGTTATACAATTACAAAATCGATCAGAGAGCTCTCTGAAAATACAGCGACAAACCTTACATCCCTCGTACATCCAGACAGACAGACGGATTTTTCCAAAGTTGCTTAAACTTGGAAGAAAAATACGATGGTGAAGGAATTTTTGTTCTAGCGACTTTTTTTTTAACGATTTTAGAAATAGCTCCACACAATATACTCTTCCGACTTCGTCGCGAAGTCGCGAATAATACATGATGATCAAATATTCTTAATATGAAGGAGATATGTTATCAGAAGCAATTCACCAATAACTACCACTATTTCTGTAAATACTGGACAAATAGTCACACACCGTAATTCATGGGACAGAATCATTTCAAATCATATGGAAAATTGAATGTATTTTAGAGAATCATCTGTGCTGTCAATTTTATAAGTAGTCAGAAGGACCCATAATAAAAATTATTGTTAATATCAAAAAATAAATGGTGGCTAAAGGCCTTTATTGCCGAACTTAAGGCTTTGAAATTAATTGACAAATCATGGGTGGTGCCAATTCAAGGAATAGTCTGCAGGGCCCATATTGAAAAATTATTATATTTCCAAAATAACAATTGAACAATTGAAGGCCAAATGAGTGCTATATTATCGAATTTAAGGCTCTAAAATCATTAAAAAATCATGGGTGTTTCGATTGAAAAAATAGTCAGCAGGACCTATATCAAAAAATTGTTAACTAGGTGCTCTATTACCGAATTAAAGGCTCTGTAATTTATTCAAAACATCATGGGTGAATTATTTAATAGTTAGCAGGACCTACATTAAGAAATCAATAAGATACCAAAATAAACTGGATAATCGAAGGCTAATTAAAGGTCTATTGAGTGATTTATTGCCGAATTTAGCCGACATTTATTAGACCAAACATGGGTGCTGCCAATTTAAAAAATAGTTAACAGGATCGATTACGAAACTTGTGGGAAATTGCCAGACTTAATCAAAAGGACTGATGGCTGATGATCTCGAGGTGTCAGGTTGACAAATGGGAAGTATAATGGGCCAAAGGCTGCAGAACTTAGTATCTAATCGATAGATGAAGATGAAGAGCATAAATTTAATATATTTCCTTGATCTATTTATCACCCTTGAAAGATGCATCTTTTTTTCCTACGCGACGTCGTGTTCAATGAAAACTGGATTAATGCTTGGGGTCTTCAAACGTTTAGTTCCGAATGTCAATCATGATTATGTGAGACAATTCAATAACTTTGGATTTTTTATCTGAGGAAAAGTTAATGAATGTCAGCCGCTGTGATTTAATAAATTCGCGTAGCTTTTTCATATTCTGTATCGGAATCCAGAGCTGTTCGAGGAGAGAGCAATTTCGTGTTTAAATCAAAAGTACATGTTGAAAATCGACTGCATGAATATGAAATTACGCAATATGATAAATATGCGGCCGGAATTCGCGTCCTTCAGACTTTATAAAACCTTGATAATTTGATAACTTCAATCTGCTGTGTTATGAAAATGAAAATATTCCAATGAAATTTCATTCACCATTCAGCAGCTCATCGATTAATATTTGGCGTTGTGGTAATATACAAGCTGATACATTTACAGGACTCTATAAGAATGTTATTTTTTCGATTTGGAATTTGTATAAATAGTGACAAATGTTGAGCTAGGATCTGTGGTGGGTTGACTCTAGGATTTGTGCAGTGCACTCCTCCTAGGTTAACTATAGGAGCATTCCACGTCAAAACTTTTGCACAAGCATGTTCTCAAAATTGTTCAAAACCGATTGTATTATATTGGTTATAGCAAAATATTAACTCTCTATATTTTGCATATTTTTAAACGCATTTTTAACCATCGAAACAAGCAATTTTAATTTTTTCGTGATTTCTTAACCTTCGGATGAAAATTTTGTTTTTAGCGATATTTAGCCTTATTTTGTCCCAAAAAAAATCACAAACCATGTAATTGATCGGAAATTTTCCGCAGAATCTAAATTTTCAAACCTGAAAAAAACGTTGTTTTTAAAGAGCAATTTCTCAAAAACAGTTATCTTCGATTTGCTTGAAATTTGGTGAGAAGGTATCTGAAACTACATACTATTGAGTACTTGCATAGCCGGGTTTAGTATTGCATATAATCAGGAAGCTAGGACCAATTTTTTATTCTTATAATATTTTTGAAATTGAATTTTTCAATTCTCCCCCCAAAATATGTCATTCTCGGTTTTGAAACTTATTTCAACGGATTCCCCGAAAAATTTACCATGATAATCCATTTTTTTTTTAAATTTCAAATTCAATTTCTTTATTAATACTTGTATTTGCGTTTCCCCCCGTAAAAATAAATTTCTTTACACATGCAATTTTGTTGATCAAGCCACTACACATATCATTCAGCTGCTAAAATAATAATATAATATAACCACGTATATCAAAATCTCGCAAAAACACAAAACATATGAAAGGTATAATTAGGAATAAGTGAACCTGGTTAAAATAATATCTTTTGCCACTGAAAATATGTGAAACGATGAATATGAAAATTCATTGTTATTCACAAGACTCGAACTATACATATGCGTATAAGTCACGCTGCTTAGTTGATGAACGTGTTTTTTCCAATGTTTGTTTACACTTTTTTAATGAGCACTGCAGCATCTAAACAATCACAAACTTCCAGCAGTATTATTGAGACTCGATTTGATATTTGTATTATACGAAATTTTTTAATACTTGAAACATCAACGGAGATTCCGGGGAATCCGTTGAAATAAGTTTCAAAACCGAGAATGACATACTTTGGCGGGAAAATTGAAAAATTCAATCTCAAAAATATTATAAGATTGAAAAATTGGTTCCAGCTTCCTGTTTATATACAATAAATACTGAACTCGGCTATGTAAGCACTCAAAAGTATATAGTTTCAGCTACCTTCTCACCAAATTTCAAGTAAATCAAAGATACTTCATTTTTTAACCGAAAAGTGAGGTTGTGGAACTATTTAGCTAGTGAGGTCTTTCCCTATGCCTATAACCTCCAAACCTTAAAGGTTTCCTTCTCGTGTAGCTAAAGTATGAAAAAAATTAACAAAAATGAATAAATATCATCAACGAAGAACCATTCTTATTATTTACTGTAGTAGCACTCACCACTATACAGGGTGTCCTCGAACTGCGTGGCCAAAATAAAGCCGAAGATTCTTTGATTCGAAAAAAAGTTGATGAGCCTTTTTACTTTTGCCTCAAGTGTCTTGTTTACCCGGTAGAGGGCTTCAAAATTGCAAAAATAATTTTGTTTTTTCGGTATAACTTGAGAACGTGATGAAGAACTTTTACAATATTTAGCAGGTGAGTTACTGTCAATAATGGCCATTTTTGAGAGTGGAGCACAGAGCCTTAGAGACCATAGAAATGGCTCAAACTTGAGGATGTAACGGGAAAAGTGTCCAGAACTTTTTTGTGGTCAATGTAATTCACTCGATATTTTTTATGTAGATAGCTTATCTAATCTGAAAACTTTTCTTACTCTTAGAAAATTTTGATAAAATCAACGGATTAGCTTGAAAAAAATAATTTTCGAGTCTCTGCAATTTTGGCTTACTAATTTTACTTGATTAAAATACCTTAGTTGCCTTTGCTTTTCTAATGTCATTTTGGCATTTGAAGAATTTATTCTCAAAACTGTCAGTTTTTACTTTGCTTTCCGTAAAAATTTTATAAAATTATGGCTCAAAATTTCACTAACACTGAAATGGTTAATATCTCGGTAAAACACGAATAATAAAAACAATAGAAATGGGGAAACGATGTGATTATTTAGGAAAAACAAATGCTAAATTAAAAGAAACAACAAAACTTTTTGGGAAATCGCTAAGGCATCAATTGTTCGAAATGTTGCCCATTTTCCTGAATACACAAATTAATTCGTTTCAAGAAATTGGATTGAACTCTGGCTAGTACTTCAGGATCATTCTTCAATAAATCCGCTTCATGATTAATTCGTTGCAACAATTCCTCTCGTGTGTTTACTGGAGCTGCATAAACTTTCGACTTCAAAGCGCCCCATAGAAAGAAGTCGCAGGGCGTCAAATCAGGGGAGCGGGCCGGCCAGTTCACTGGGGAGCGGGCCGGCCAGTTCACTGGTGCATCGTGTCCTCTACCTATCCAGCGATCTGGATATTCCGCATTCAAATGTCGCCTCACAGCTAATGTGAAATGAGGAGGTGCACCATCATAGATAAACCAGGCCACGACGAATGTGTAGGGGCAAGTCTTCCAACAGTTCAAGTAGCCTTTGTTCCAAAAAGTTCAAGTAGTTCTCCCCGTTCAATCGATCGGGTATAACGGTAGGGCCAATAATAAAGTTATCCACAATTCCAACCCAAACATTGATTTTAGTTTGATTCTGAAAATATGTAACTTCCGTTTCATGAGGATTTTCATCAGCATAGAAATGTTCATTATGGAGGTTAAAAAGACCACATCTCGTGAAAGTATCTTCGTCCGTGAACAGAATTCTTCTACAAAAATTGGGGTTTGCGTTTTGTCTTTGGACAATAAGCCGACAGAAATCTAGCCGATGACCTGGATCCATGGGCAATAAGTCTTGAACTGTTTTAATATGATAGGGATACAACAGTTCTTCTCTCAGTTCATTATGAACTAATGATTTTGAGGCTCCAATACGAAGTCCCAAACGTAGTGTGCTTATCCCAGGTTCAGTTTCAACCGCTTCCAGTATCGCTTCTTCGAGCTCTAACGTCCTTCTTGTCCGTCTGCGTCCAGTTTCTCTGCGATTTGCTTCAAATTTGCCAGTTTCGCGAAGGTTTGCCGATTTGGAATTCTGCGATGCGGATATCTTTCCCTTCTCCGGCCATTGCAACGACAAAGTCCATAAATCAATAACATATCAACCATTTCAGTGTTGGTGAAATTTTGAGCCATAATTTTATAAAATTTTTACGGAAAGCAAAGTAAAAACTGACAGTTTTGAGAATAAATTCTTCAAATGCCAAAATGACATTAGAAAAGCAAAGGCAACTAAGGTATTTTAATCAAGTAAAATTAGTAAGCCAAAATTGCAGAGACTCGAAAATTAATTTTTTCAAGCTAATCCGTTGATTTTAACAAAATTTTCTAAGAGTAAGAAAAGTTTTCAAATTAGATAAGCTATCTACATAAAAAATATAGAGTGAATTACATCGACCACAAAACAGTTCTGGACACTTTTCCCGTTACATCCTCAAGTTTGAGCCATTTCTATGGTCTCTAAGGCTCTATGCTCCGCTCTCAAAAACGGCTATTATTGACATTAAAAGTCTTCCATCACGTTCTCAAGTTATACCGAAAAAACAAAATTATTTTTGCAACTTTGAAGCCCTCTACCGGCTAAACAAGACACTTGAGGCAAAAGTAAAAAGGCTCATCAAATTTTTCTCGAATCAAAGAATCTTCGGTTTTATTTTAGCCACGCAGTTCGAGGACATCCTGTATATCTAAAGATTCTAGGGTAAGTTTACTATTTATCTTAGAAGATGAAATTCTGAGATCGTGTACCTATAATTTTTAGATATCTCAATATTAAATATCATTTTAAATAATTTGTGGCGAGATTTATGTCAATCACTTTTATAATTTTAGGGTGTTTGACCTTGAAAAATGCGCATTTTTCTATTAATGTACACTCTCATGTGCTACCAGCCGCCACTGGCTAGGATGGCCTTTAACTACATAGTTCCAAAAAAAATTTCTTCACACCAGCGGATTGGTACCCTGCGGGGGCGTTACGGAAAAAATGCGACTTCCGGCGAAACTTATCTTATGCGTAACCCATTTAATTCGTTCACTCTTAGATGAAATGCAGCAGCATACAGACAAACAGTAAAATAGTCATTAAACAGTAATGCATCTAGCTGTTGGCGAATAATTGTCATATTTGATGTACCATTCGAAACCGGATAACTATTTTTTATTAAATGGTGTTCCTTTTATGATTCATTAAACCATTACAGACATAAAAATAAAGGAATATCTATGGCGTCATGTAAATGCGCAGCCATTACAAGTGCTCTTTTAAAAACTTACAAAACATGTGTCGTTCATGTGTGGCTTCCAAACATTGCTTCAGTAAATGAAACTAAACTGTTGTTGAATGAAATGTTATTTTTATCATTCCTTGTTAATGAAAGGGGACTTGTACTATGTTTAGAATAATTGACTGACGAAAAAGGAAATAATGTGGGAAGCGGAATGATAGTATGCTTTAATTATAAGGAGAATCCATTCAAGTCAATAGCCTAGCTTTCTTGTTATTGAGCAATTTGGGGCATGGAATTTAATTGGAAAATTGGAATTAATTGATTTGCTCATTAATGATTGTTGAACATTTCTTGAAGAATGATTTAATTGTTGATGAATCAGTATTGGCGGATGTTCAATGTTTCCGTAGAAACTTGTAATCATATTTCTAACCATGAGTTATTTGGATTGAAATATGAAATGATTCAGAAGTTCGGAGTACGTGATTAACAATATTGTTGAAGCAAAATTATTGCTGTCATTATAGTCCAGTCGCTGTGCAATTGGAATTTTTATTTTTACCACATCTCTATTTTATGATTGATTTTTTTGTTTTTTGGAGTACTGATCACGAATAGGTTAGTTAAAAATTCGAAAACCTGATGGGTATGATATGGGATTCTTAAGTCGTTTTGGTTCCTTGTCACTATTGACATTCCAGATGCATATGAGACACTATTGGAATTAAATAAGTCAGGGTAACATATACATCGAAGAACCACTTAAAAATCCTAGTTTTTTTTAAATAACTCCTGGGACATAGTGTTGGTATACATCTAATAATCCTTTTTTTGTATAATAAAAATCTTTCAAGCTTCTCCGGAAGATCCCCATAACATGATTCCATAGTTAATAATAGATTGGACGTATACAAAATAAAATTCTATTCCATAATAATTTTCTGAAACTTTATTATGGTAGTTGTATTGATAATGTGGAGACATGCTTTAGAATAATTATGTTGAATGTAGAAAAATGTCGTGGTGTGTGGCGACATAAGGGAAAACGAAGTTATTTCCAAAATAATAAATTTGGTACACTATGGAATATTTGAATTACATTTCGTACATGGAAAATACTTTCAAATTTTTTTCCAACAATCGCAATTAAGCTCAGAAATAATATGCAGGATGTTGCTAATAGATTTCATATAAAAAAGAGTCGTGGTATTCGAGTGACTGCAATGAACAATCAAGTTACCACATTCGACTTTACTGTTTATTTTGGTAATCTTAATTCCCCTTTCGGATTACATTTATTAATTTTGAATTGTTTAACTGGACCGTTTCGAACAACAATAAAAATTGGTTATAACTCTAAAGCATTCAGAGATAACTATGTGAAAAATGAAAATATGTATATCATACTCAGACATCGTGAGACACTTAAGATGGCTGACGATAACTTCATGACTCATTCCCTATTTACCCCACTTCCGCATTCGATTTACTTATGTAATAGTTTACATTATAGACTTATCTGTTCAACATTTACTCGTTTTCTAGAAATTCTCCGTGGTTCCCACTTCTCACCTTCAGATAACTTGGTTATTTGCTATGATAAGGCATGTGTTCAATATGATAATATATATATACATATATATATATTATTGATATAAGTATTATCGAAACGTCAAAAAAGAGAGTTTTTTTTATTTTCAATCATATGTAAGAACCAGCATACCAAGAAAACATAACATAAATTCCCTTCGATCAAGGGTGACTCTCGGCCATATCTCAGAAACCACTGGGAATAGAAATGTTGGAAAAAAATTTATTATCAAAGTGGCCATGAAAAAATCCTGAAAATAATTTTTATGTTCCACATTTTGCCACAAGGGGGCGCAATTGAAGATTCGATATTAAAATTGCAAATTTCTCGGGAAATTCTCACATTAAGGTATATTTTTTTAACATCATTAGAGAGGTTAGACAATTTTGCATCATTTTGGTTCGAAGCTCATTGGTGTACCGACCTTGATAAGAGTGAGCGGAACCTATTGAAAGTGTAATTAATTAAATCGATGTAGTTTCTAAACGACTCATTCGATTTTAGTAAACTTGAGCTTGTATGGAAGAAAAGATACGTACTTTCAATTTGTAATAATGACAGTTTTTTTGATTTTATCCCCAAAACTTAAATCATACGGTATAACTATGACATAATAATCGGAAATTAGATTAAATTTGCAAAAAAAACTGAAAACTCACATCGATATCTTTTTTAGTTTCAAAATTTTAGTAAAAAATGTACGTTCGTGACAGATGAACCTATTACCTCTGATTTAATTGTATCAGAAGGATTATGGAGAAATTGTTTTCGCTATTGCATTTTCCATACGATATAGGCAAATATCCCCAATTTCAACTCTCGAATCCGAACCGAAACACGAGTAATCGAAATTATTGCTATTTCATCATTCTACCCAAAATATACTTTTAACATTATAAAGACTCATGTAGGAATTTGCAAGGGTTTTATCTAATTTAATTAGTGTAAATTTGACTTGATGACTGAACGTGTGTACGATTTACAGACTTAGAGTCGCGTTTTATGTGAATCATCTCCAGGATAGATCTTTTATAATGATTGGGTTATTTAGTTAAAATATTAACATTTTTGTAATCCAATTTATGGATATAATTAAAACAATGTTCAACAAGGGCGGTGGAAGTTTTGGTTTCTAGTACTATACTTATGATCATACATTCTTTTTTGTAAATATTGTTTAGAGATTCCTGCATACGTCCCATCGTAATCTAAACAATTTAATTTATATACTGTGTATTTATTTATCTTCAGGTATTAAAGGTTTTATATTTGAAAAATATTTACCAACACAGTTAGTAGGTTTATGCGCAACATTTATATCATACTTTTCTAAACATTTCTCAATTTTCTGAGGTCTTCGGAATGTATGTTATAAAATTATCTGTATTACCGTTTATATTATTTATATATGGCGTACCATTATAGATTTTGTTGTTCTTCCTTTAATGATTTGGTTGTTATAGAGAATCACCCCTGAATAATTATTTGCCTTTAATTTCCAGACGCCCAGTATTTCGAAATATCTAATCATATTTTTTATATGTATTTATTTAAAAAAAATCCCAGTTAAGTTTTAAATGTGACATCAGCACTTTGGAGTAGAGTCTAGAATAGATTGTTGTAAATGAACTTTTAATGCCTTTCCCGATGAGTTTATTTCATATTCTATTGTTATAAGCAATGCGTTCAACAAGTTCATCAATCACTAGAAGCGGGCATGTCAGGAACATTAATGCAACACTTATATTTCAACAGCAGTAATATTATCACTTAGACTACTAATGAAGAGTGAATTGTATTATTTTCTAAAGCTTATGTTTATTTGCAGGTGCGGGAGAGTCTGGAAAAAGTACTATAGTTAAACAAATGAAGTAAGTTATCTTGCATGTTTCAATTTATTTATATTGCTTGTTTATGTAAAATTTAACAATGGGAAATTGGATTTTCGTAGATTTCGAACGCTTGCCAATTCAGCAGGTCTTTTAAATTTATATTTTTGCTCGTTTTCTTTTGTAATTCACTAACCATTATCGGTTCGTAACTTTTCAGATAGAGGATAATTGAGCATTCAAACATAAACTAAATATTCATTCAAATTTAATACTTAGTCGAGGAAATAAAACATTAAAATAGGTCCAACCTTCTATCACTGGCCCAGTTGGATGGATTGAGATGCGGTTTTCTGCATTCGATTCGGAAGGTAATTGAGAAATTTTGTGCCGCGCTTGTTTCTTGCGGAAAAAATGTATTGCATTTCTACAGCCAAAAAATAAACTTTTTGAGGTGAATAAACAAACGAACTCGAATTGGTTTTTCAGGGGTTTTTGGGGTCGCTGATCACGAATACGATTTCCAAAAAATTTCCTGAGGCCCCTTGGACCATCCCCGGGGTATACAGGAGTTCTGACGCCCTGGATATCGATGAATTTCATTAAAAATTATGTTTTAATGCTTGTCAACAGTTCGAGTGAGGATATAAAGGTCGCTAATGATGATTACGACATTCAAAAACTTTCCTGCAATACTTGGGGATACCCGAAGGCCGGATATCTACGTATTCTTCTAGGAATTCGTTAATTTTTCTTCATAATATGTAACAAATTTTGGCACTCAGGGGTTTTCGAAGTCGGCGAAGTGATTTATTTCTTCGTCTAACTAGAGAGATAACTAAAATTCTAGGATATTCGCTAATTTATGAATGGGCACTAAGTACATGGATCGTAATGGTAACATCGATTTAATTTATTTCAAATCTTTGATTGTTGTGGGAACTGATCTATTCGATAACCGCGAATATCCCTAAACCTCGAGTCGATTCCTAATAACATAGAACCATTTTAGGTTTGTATTGTTTTACAAGGGAGAGAAGTAAATCGCTATAGTGGGTTCTACCTGACAAATTGCGATGCGCGCAAGCCGAATGTCTCCCACTTCATTTACTGCATCAGTGAACAAAAATTTCCGAAGGAAACGTCCATTTTGATGAATTTTGAATTGCATTCATTGACAAAAACCTATTCGAAATTGAAAGTCTCGCGGTTTAAATGATACGGCTTCAACAACTGATTATGCACAATTTCGAATACATTACTTTTAGATACGATTTCTATCAAAGCCTCCTGATACTAACTCCTGGGTTAGCAGTTCGGCGAGTTCTAATTGTGGTCTATTCTTGTGTATTTTAACGCGCTGAACACGATGGTGTAGTGTAAATTTGGATTAACCCAGTGCTTGAAAAACTATGGCCCTTTTTTGGCGATTTTACGGTCACATATACACGTTCACACGTCTACATACACTCACACATTCACACAAAACGATTATAAGCCTTCAGGTGCATTTTAAAATATTTAAAAAGCTATAATTTCGCGCGCGGAATCTATTGTACCGACGCTAGTTTTTTATGATGAAACTTGTTTTAACTTGGAATTGTGAACGAATCGCCGTACGTTGTTCAAAACTGAAATAGCCGATGTATGTCTCTATAATTTGATCCAAGGTTTTTGTTTATCGGCCCAAAATTGGGCCTTCTAGACCCAAACACATTTATTATTCTACTCAACCTAAATCGATCTGCTTGGACTTAAAATACTCGTTACGAAAACTTCTAATAGAACCTACAATTTGGATTCCGTGAAAAATTTCTAACTTAAAAAAATTTGGATTTTTCGGTGGTCCAGAATTTTCAAAAGGGCGCCAAAGTTACGTCTTTGGACCAAAATGCCTGAATTTCGGATATTAGGTGCAGAGTAATGAAATCTTTCGAATGATTTTGGTTTTAGATCGATAACATGAGTATTTCGTGTGGAATTCGCAAAATCCGGATTTTTCAAAATGAACGATTTTGGCGCCAAAAAATGAGGTATGTCAAAATACCAAAAACCAAAAAAAGGAGAAATAAAAATACTTTTTTTTTCTCGAAAGAGAATATGAACCAAAACTCTGACATATACTCAATTTTTCAATGTGCTAATAAAACTCATTAAATGGGCCCAAGATAGGGCCCTCGAATCGACTTCGGATTTGAGCCAAAAATCGCGTATTAATTTATCCAACAACTGTTGTTTTAAAGATTTTCATACAACCGATCGTGTTCAGCGCGTTAAAATACATAAGAATATACCATAATTAGAACTCACCAAAATTCGGACAAAAAATCCTTAAATTCCTGGACTACTATTAGTGAAACGTGACAGCAGTGGCCCGCAAAATATAATTGTACCCTGAACTTTCAAAGCTTCCTTTGACTATTTTATTCTGTTGTGTTAAATAATTTATTCTTTTGAATGAGAGATTGCACAACCATTTTCAAATCGGTTTTTCTCAAAAATTACAAATATTTTCACGAATACCTTTTTGGAGAAAGTATAACCCAAAAAAACTAAAAATATTGTTCAAATAAAAATAAAGATGCGATTAAAAATAAAGCAGAAAATGTATTGCAGGTGCCTCGTAGCGCCGCCCCTATTAATATATTTCGTCGACCGATACTATTTAAAGAATTCTTGTATCGTTAATAGTTAAATTGCCAAAATTGAAAGATTCAGGTATAATGAAGTCAAATGAGTATAAAAATACCTTGGGAAATGGATCGATTTTGATGGGACAAAGTGCATTTTCTTCAGAGTCTCATCAGAAAAATAGTTGACAACAAATAAAGTTGCGCAAATTGTTTATAAACAATAAAAAAAATTTAATTAGCTAATTTTTGAGATAAAAATTACTAAAAAATGCAAAATTTGACCGTTGTGATCAGATAAAGACAATTTTTTGTTATAAACAATTTACTTATTAACAAAATAGATGAATTCGACCAAAACTCCGACTTTAGGGTCGTTTACGGATAATTTTGGTATTCTGAGTTCGGTTTTATCGTCAATGTCGTCGAATTTATACCCACACATTTGCTAATTTGTTATAAACAAATGATATTCATTATTAAATATACGAATTTGACCAAAATATCGAGTTGTCGGATAATTTTGGCCTCCTAAGTACGATTTCATTGCTATTATGGTCTTTAAATGCATAGATAATTTTTTGAATTGTTATAAACAAATTACTTATTAACAAAAAAAGAAAAAAGAAATGTGACATTTTATTCATTTTTATATAATATGCACACTCAGAACTTGTTTGATCAAATATATGTCTCTATATAATTAAAAAAAGGATGCCACTAATTTTAAATAATTGTTTTCCCTTCCATAACAACTCTCCCATGCCTCCTTAAAAAATAAAATTGGTTTAATTTTATATATATTTATTGATACTTTGTCATACTAATTGTCCAATACTCATTTGACTGCACTAGTATTATAGTTCCTGAGAAATAAAACGAAAACCATATTTTAGTCTAACTTTAAAGCGCCTTAGCTCTTTATTAAAGCATTTACCGGACATATGTTGACATGAAATTTTTTGCTTAGTTCTTCGGCATTTGATTATATTATATAATATAATTAATTATATTAATATTATATATATAAGTGCTATGGAATGGATATATTCATTTTTGCTCTATTTTGTATTGATTTTCCATGGAATCTATCAACTTTTTAGCTCTACTTGTAATAGCATAGTCGATGGATACGTGCAACTAGAAGCCAAATCGATGTGTAACTCAAAAATTGCAAATTTGTATGTGGACACTTCAACATTCTGTTATATCTATCTACTAGGTACTAGGAAATACTAGTCTCGGAACTGCCGTCATGAAATTGATTAACAGAAAATATAAATATTTTGCATTGATGCTTAAATAGATATTACTGATGAAGGTAATCATTGAGATACTTGTCTGGTATTTATTAATTTTTATTGTCCGCTTAAGCAAACCACCCATGCATTCAATTCCCTTCATTTTATGAACGAGTTACATTAGAATTCAATTGATCCACTTTATTCTAGTATAATATGTGGTCTCAAGTCCTCTTACTACCAAGTTCAGATAAATTGAGGTTTTCTAGTGGTTTTTAGAAAATGCCAAAGTAAAGAACTTCATCCAATGCAATCAGAAAATTTTCTATAGCATGAGTAGAACTGAAAGACAGTTTTACAGAGAACCTGGCGTAGCACGAGATTGGGGCGTAACATTGCACGCACTCCCGTTGCCACTCGTGGGTAGAGCCAGTTTTGTGCGCACAGCCACGATCAATACAGTAAAAAGTTCCAGTCAACATTCAAAGAAAGAAATGTCTCTTTCCATTACCCCAACAAACTGAAAGATATCGCACGTGACCGATCCTCTGACATATCCGAGTAGATATCTAGTATATTGTTGAATCATTTATTTCGTATCGTCTTTTTCAGTAATAAATGTAAGCCAGTGTTCACTGAATATTAGACAAGGGTGTCTGCAAGACGAGCAAAATGTATCACTCTTCAAAATTTTATTCATTTACTTACCTATCTGAAGGAATAAAATGAAACTATAAGTTGGTTCATTATCAAAGCTTATAAGTTTTTGGGTCCAAGGAAGTATTATGTCATTTGATAATATTTGTACGGGGTGGTCCAAATTCAAGCCTCATCATTAGAAATGATAAGGTAATTAGGGCAAAGTTTCACAATTTGATGCTTAACAAAATCCAGTATTGGGATATGAAGAATCTCAAATACTTTTGGAGATCTTCCAAAAAAACAGAAATTTCGTAAAATCATTATTATTTTTTTCTGACGTTATTGTAAAAGATATTAGAAAAAAATTATACTCTGTCATTGCTACTTTTTATGGTCTACATATCAAATTGTAAACGCAATGTTTTGTCTTTCAGAAACCCTCATCAACTTATTTATCTTAAATACGGACCTGGATTTTTAACTTGGGCTCCCTTAAATATATGGCCCATCACAACTTCTGATTTTCAAACGCTTCGATGTCAAACATGATATTTTTCTGTAAAATAAATGTCTAAATTTATGATACTGATGAATACACATTAGAAGTTAATAAAAAGTGATTGTAACTGAAGTAACTGTTGAATAAAATAAATAGGATATTAAAAAAGAGGATTACATGGTTTTTTTTATGCAATAATGTGTCCGCCGTTTATATTAAGCTTATTTTTGCAATATGAACGAAAAATGGGAAAGGCGGCTTTGAAATCCAAGAACAAAAAATCGCCCTCGCTCGTCAAAACATGACAGATTAAACTTTTTTAAAAATTTAAAATAAACGTGATTGATTCTAATGTTAGTAGAAACTAACAAATTTCAATACCCCTAGCGTCCTCATCAGCCCATTATTCTTATTTTAATGCTTTGAACAGAAAATTGGGTGTTTTTGGTAGCTTTAGTAAACCCCGAAATGCATATGGGGGACGAGTAGGAGTGGTGCTCTGGCCTGCCAGAAGCCCCTATTTTTCCCCGCTGGATTATATTTTATGGCGATTTAAAAAAAATTGATAGAGCTGCAAGAAGAAGGGATATTCGAGCATTTGCTTCATGATTTTAGTTTGATTCTTTAGTTGTTAATTGATTAATTGTTATTAACTTTCTTAGTAATTCAGAAGGGGTTTTATTAAAATATTGCCAATAAGTGCTCCTGTTATAATTAATTTGTATTTGCTGTTAATACATATCAGCATTTTAGATCGAATTAAAGAAATCATAATAATTTTTTTTAAGAACAGGGTTGTATAATAATATTTTCAAAAACTGCAGGAAATATCAGCTTTTATGATCGACGACGCGTTTGTATCTCAAAAGTTGTGATGGGCCATAGGTTTTCGGGAGCCCAAAAATAACAAAAAATTAAATAATGAATCTAGGTCCGAATTTAGAAAAAATAAGTTGAAAATGATTTCTGAAATACGAAAAATCGCATTTACAATTTGAGAGCGCCATCTTGTAGATCTTAAGAAGGGGACAAAGTTCCATTTGTTTCAATATATCTTTTCCAATAACGTGAGAAAAAAATTATAATAACAAGTATTTGACATTCTTCGTATCCCAGTACGGCATTTTGTTAATCATGAATTGTCAACTTTGCCATAATTCAACCGACCCCGTATCTCTGACCATTTCTGAGATCCGATGAGGCTCGAATTTGAGCCATCTTGTATTTAAAACTTACCAACCTCTTTTCGAATAAAACCACACAAGCAATTATGAAAGAGCAGAAGTTAGAAATATGAATCTATGAGTTGATAAAGTTTCATCTTTTGAGTTATGGTATAAATTTGATAAACTGAATTATAATGCAAACATGATGTAAAGATGCGGCTTGCTCTCATGCGACCACATAAAGAAGCACTTCATGAATATACTATCTGGGGGCGTGGCACGTCAGGAACTACGGGTCCTGACGTTAGTGAAACGTTTTAGAATCCTCATTCAAAGCGAAGATTTTCCGAGCGTCTTTTTTATGTACTTTGACTACACGAAAGGAAAATCTATAATGTTCGAAGAACATGGTGCGAGCCAGCAGTGGAGTCTTGAGAGAGCAGATAGGCGTAAGAATTTTTCTTGGAAGTTTGGAGTCTAAAAAAAAAGAAGGATATATATTTCAGCTTCTCCACCCTTCAAGCCGTGTTGGAATCAATTTGAATTTTCTCGAAATAGCCTAATTACAAATTATCGGATATTCACCAAAATTAATAGGAATCTTCTAGTGGCAATAATAAATTATCAAATTTGATATCTCGAAAATGCCAACCCATTGCACTATTATCTGTGATCTTCAAAGTGGTGGAGCAAGCAATCAACATCGACTTCATCCAATACCTAGAGAGTTCCAAAATCGTGAATGACCGGCAATATGGCTTTCGACAGCAGATATCAACAGGAGACTCGCTTGCCTACGTAACACATGTATGGCAGAAATCTATTGGAAAACATGGGGAATCTCTAGCTGTAGTGTTGGATATCTCCAGAGCATTGGACCGAGTCCGGCGCCAAAGACTTTTTGGAAACTTCCGTCATATAGTTTGTCGCCTCAACTTTGTCGCTTACTATCGAGCTTTCTCTCAGATAGATCACTCCATGTGGTGGTTCGCGGAGTATCCTCCGATACAATGGCTATCAACGCTGGTGTTCCACAAGGATCTGTTTTGGTACCAACTTTGTTTCTGCTTCATATCAACGATCTGTTGGAAGTGACACTCCCCTCCACATATTTTCAGATGGTGCACTTTATACCGCTTTTTATCTAGAGCCCGTACATCTACCAACGAAATCAGATGAGCGCGACAGAGACAGGTCGCCGAAATTAAAGAAGAACTGGCAAGAATTTTGAAATGGGTATCTGATAATCTAGTAGAGTTTAGTGCAACCAAAACTCAAGCTTGCGTCTTCCCCAAGAAGGCGGATCCCACAATTGTAAAGGTACAAATTACTCTTACTTAAGGATAAGCTGAAAGCTCTATTTTATAACTTGTTGCCGACAGCTACAGTGAAGACGGTCGTGAGTTATATTTTAGGTGTTAAAAATTCGGGCGCCAGAGTATTTTTAACCAACCAATAAATTATGTATGTAACTAGGGGATACAAATACTCAAGTCCCCAGGTTAAATCACCCTGAAAGTATAAAAAAGTAGAAGACCTATACCCAGAATGATTGAAATTTACTAGTAATTGAATTAAGAGAGGAGGCTGGACATAAAACGTTTTTGTAAAAATATACTCTATTCATCCAATAAATTTAACCTTTGCACAGCCACCGTACCAGCTACTTCAGTGACAAAATTAATTGTTGCCCAGCAAGAACCAACGTGAAGGTGTAGAGTTTCTCTTGGCAAAAAATTTTTTTGTTCGTGTTTTGTTTTTTATTTTTTTTTGGATTTTTGATATTTTTTCTTTTTTTTGAAATTTTTCATATTTTGTTTTTTTTTATTACTTTTATTAACTTTTTTTATATATTAACGGAATTCTAGGGTCTTTAATTTGCGAAAAATGATCAATAATATTATCTTTTATATATAAATTCTCGGGAAATAGGTCACAATAACACTTATGCTTTATATTTTTCTTGTCTTTACGTACGTTTCGGTCTCACGACCATCATCAGAAGACTTATTATGTCTAAAACTTGATTACTTAAAACTAATTGTATTACACAAAGCGTCCTAATCGCACCAATTTAAATTAAAATGCCCACGTCGCCGAAACGAACAGAAACACGATTAAACGAAATTGTAAACAATTTCGTTTAATCGTGTTTCTGTTAATTTGAACTTAATACTCGATGTAATATGTTCCTGCGATTTTTCATGTCTGTCTATACCACGAGCAAAATTTTTCAAATCATCATAAACCGAGTGCCTCCAACATGAAGTTGTATCAGATGTAAATAGCAAGCAATACCAGCAATATAATTTATTGTGTACCTCAGATCCCGTTAACCATAAATATTTTTTATAATTATCAGTATTGAATGATCGATTTTGAAACATACCTGTCATCACTAATCCTTTCAAATCCGGTAAGGGCCGTTTATTAAAAAAAAAACACTTTTCTGTCATATGTTAATCCACTAAATGGATTTTCTAAGGACTCAGCAACTAAATCATTACTCATTTTGACCTTTAATAACGCACCGAAAAGATAAATTATAACTTAACCTTACTTTGCGTCGCGAAACAAAAACAATAACTGACGGAGCACGTGTCTCGTGTCGCAGCCTCGCAGCTCGCAGCGGCAGCAAGTAATCGTATTTCATACGAATGACCGAGTGCGAACGAGAAGTTAGCCTACAGAGAGGGTTGCCATATCCGCTGTTTTACCCTATTTGGCAATTGGACTGGTTGGAAAAACGGCAACTGTGTTGACCACACGTATTTAGCGTTTGAGATATATAGAGAATCTAGCCTCTGGCCACTGTTGCCAGATTAAAAATAACTACTGAGAACGGGGAATTAATTGTAAAATGTAAAGAAATATCAGAGAAACAGGAAATAAAATGGAGAATGTTCATTTAGATAAATTGGTGAGGAGGCTAAGTCTGCTTAGCCTCCTTCGAGGAGCCGCCACTGCTAGACTAGATATTCAAGCATGTAGGTTCGAATCCTACCTATGTTTAAATTATTTCGTTAATTTATTCTGGTAACAGTTCCATATTTCACATTATCTCTAAAGTTTAATGAGAATTTAATCCAAATCTCTAATACACGAAATTGTGTCCAATTAAGAACATTGAATTCAAAGTCAGAGTGTGCTTTGACCAAATTTCCTCACTTTTTAAAATATAGAGCAAACCAATAAGGTATAAAAAATCGATGGTGGTATACGTTACTTTGTGACAATTTATCATATTAATATAGTAAAACATTAAGTGAATGAATAATGCATAATGTAACATATCTATAACAAGATAACTTAATTATCCTGAAGACTAATTGAATAGTACATTCAAATAAATGCTTTTAGCTATTAGTCTCTACTCATATCGTAACTTTGTAGGAACTTAATTAATTAGTGATTTAATATATCTATATTTCCTGCCACCACTTCTGAGCAAAGCCAAGTATTTGTACTTGGTACCGACTAGGACAAATCCAGTTGTGTTTTTGTCTGTTTTTGTTAACCAATTACTTGTTCTAATTGAATTGCGACTAACTAACCTGCTATAGGTATATATTATTAGTTGCGATCGATGACTACTAATGGACTGATGATGTGAACCCCTTATTCAATTATGCATCGATGTATATTACAATATTAGATCAAGATTCAATTTACTTTTCAATAAAATGTCAAAACACTGCGTTAAAAACCGTTAGTTTTATATAAATTGAATGACAGGCATTCTTTGAGTGATTTGCGTATATACATACAGAATATTTTCCAATTGTATAAGACGTGAAGATAGTAATGCGTAATTCAGTGACAATCACTTATTTGAACCTAAACCATCAAATATTGCTTTCTCAAGGGATTTTTAATTATAAATAATTATTCATCACACGTGCATACTTACCATCGTACTAATAACCATGAACATTATTGTAACATCGGCCACACCAATTACTTGTTCTAATTGAATTGCGACTAACTAACCTGCTATAGGTATATATTATTAGTTGCGATCGATGACTACTAATGGACTGATGATGTGAACCCCTTATTCAATTATGCATCGATGTATATTACAATATTAGATCAAGATTCAATTTACTTTTCAATAAAATGTCAAAACACTGCGTTAAAAACCGTTAGTTTTATATAAATTGAATGACAGGCATTCTTTGAGTGATTTGCGTATATACATACAGAATATTTTCCAATTGTATAAGACGTGAAGATAGTAATGCGTAATTCAGTGACAATCACTTATTTGAACCTAAACCATCAAATATTGCTTTCTCAAGGGATTTTTAATTATAAATAATTATTCATCACACGTGCATACTTACCATCGTACTAATAACCATGAACATTATTGTAACATCGGCCACACACATACACACAAGCTATCGAATATTTTGTAACATGATGATATAATTTGTATTAGTTTGTATACATTGCACATGATCGTTCATCGGAAGAAACTTATTATAGCGTGAGGTGAGATCGTAGCTTGATATGGGAGTAATGAGTATGTGATCATGCAACAAGCTGGTGTGGTTTCGCGATATTATTACTTTGAGTTTTAAGAGATCTGAGTTCAAATTCCGGTGCCCACAGACTTGCCTTTGATTGTTTTCAGACCAATGGACTCTATCATACATTGCAAAACTTCCTATCTCTGCCGTTACCCTCTTTCCATATCATCCACTCATATGCTTGAACTGTGCGCCCAAAGTAGATTTGACATTTTCGAACGGCCGCTTCTCTATGGAGCTGAGAATGAAAAACTATGAGTCTTCTCTGTTCGACTTCCAACTTTCATTGTTCTGATGCCTTGAACATTAAAATCAAGGACATGTCAATTTTTCCTACTGACTATTCCAAAAACTTATGGATTATCTTGGCCCGCTATCTGAATTTTACCGGACACATCAACTTGGTTATAAGGCACAGGCTGCAATCTGATAAAAAAGTACCTAATTTAATGGAGAAAGCAAACAATATCGAGCTCATCCAAAACATGGAGAGCTTGAGCTTCGAAATCGTTTGTGGCTCAGGTTGATTTAAAATTTTAGGCGAAGTGTATTTCCTTATGGCTTTTTGAATGTTATAATGCGAGAAATTATTAGATAATAAGACAGATGAAAGATGTTTTGATTTTGATTTTAAGTGTGGACCAAGGAGTTTATGACAGATTGCTTTTGGGGTTTGTGATAGTGGGAAAGGCCATTTGAGGTATATGTCGGTGTGAGTGGGTTTTCGATACACAGAATGTCCCAAAGTACCGTCAGTCTACCGACTAACTAATACATCTAGGAACGAGAGTGAACCTTTCGATTCTACTTTCATGGTGAAAAGGATATTGGGATGTAATGAATTTAAATGATTGTGGAAAGGGAAAGGGAAGATTCTCGCGACCATGTTACAAAATAACAAGTGTCGCCGACATATCTAAACCAACATTTCGGTTTGAGAACAGATGATTCAATAACATCTTTCTTTCCATGAAGATATTAGCTATGACCGGAGAAAGTGGGGAACCCATGGCAGCTCCCAAGGACTGCTCGTAAAGCTTGCCATCGTACAGAAAATATGTGGAAGATGGACAAAAATCAATTACCGGTAGTAAGTCCATTGAAATATTTTTGTCAGGTAACAGTTGAGAAATAATGGAAAGTGTGTCAGGAATGGGAACATTGGTAAAGAGTGATTCGACGTCGGAGCTGACGAGCAAATCGCCTGGGTCAACTTTTAGCGTTTGGAGTTTTTCAACGAAATGAAAGAAATTTAGGATAAAACTGTTGGAATTACCTGCAAGAGGTATGAGAATAGATGACAGATATCGAGAGGGTTTATAATTAGGGGATCCGATAGTGCTGTCAATTGGTCTTATGGGAACTGAGGGCTCATGAATTTTAGGCAAACCGTATAATCGCGGCTGCTTGAACAATGGGGGATAAGACATTTCTTATCTGGATCAGGAAGGGAAGAATAACGCATGATTAGTGAAACTGAACGTTCTATAGAAGAGGTGGGATCTTTTGGTAGAAGCTCATAGGAATTAGTTTGGAGAGTTTGCAGTCTACTATTCAAGATAAGTAAATGGTGCCCAAGTAAGAACTCAGTTCACATCTTGTAACCCTGTTCAAACAGGAAGTCTTTATTTATGTGCTAAAGAATAAATAAAAATTTTGTTTTACTGTCGGTATTGTAACATTGTGCTGTAACGTGACAACAGCAACATAGCCTCTGGCTTGTGACGTCATGATCGAGTTCAGGCCTCGTACTGTAGAGACGACAGCTGCGTTTGTTATAAATTGCGCTGTGCCAGGTTGAATCGCGGCAGTGCGGCACATGTGGATATTAACAAACGGAAAATTATACCCTTTCCAAAATCGTTATCACGTGACGGAAGTATGTCCGGAATAAGAGTTGTAAAAAATCGCTGTGCCATGAATTAGCTTCAGGGTAAGTTGTGGCACAGGTATGGTTTTAGGTTATGTAAGTTAATAGGTATGCAATGACATAATTATTATCTCTTCATCAGTTCACGAAATTTTGGGCTAATCGCCATCCCAGAAGTGCCCTTGTTCCAATCAATTGTTAGAATGAAGATTGTCACAGGTGCCGTTTGGTGGAGCACAATGTCTTTGCACGGCTTATCGGCATTTTTCATTTAAGATGACGGCCGAAATTTGCAGGGGGCTCTAGGACTTAACTATCCGACTAACGTAACATCTTTCGAAAATGCCCGATCTTTCATGGGTTTTACAGAGTAATTTCAATTCGAATTCCTAACAAGAGAAAAACGTTTTTGAAGCAAGAATTGTCTTTTGTAGGACAAAGGGAAATATAGAACATAGATCGTTCCAATCGCTGGCGGATTTTTTAATACTAGAATGAATAAACACCAATCAATTGGTGTTATCACACCAATCAATTGGTGTTATCCTAAAATAGCGCCACACCCAAAATTGATTCATGTTGTCAACAATCAAGCAAATAAAGTATAAATTAGCGCTCTCCCTGGTTTGTCATCTGTCGGACACAATGTCTATTACAATTAATCTTCTAAAAACCATTTTAAATTAAGCAAATATCCGGAGTTGGTCATTCAATACACTCCCTTGTTCTATATTGTGCGTACATAGAGCACGGATAATGTGGCATCAGCACGAAGGTTATATAAAATAGTTTCATTTGATCTGAAAACAAGTGAGTTTGAACAAATGGTATCAAGTGACCGCATATATCCGTCCTTTACCAAGATTGTAATTTCTATCGCTTTATTATGCGAATTAAACTCTGTTTTACGTTCGTTTGCCACCTGAACTGATGTTTCATTGTTTGATAGTTTAGTTAACAGTTTAGTATAACATACGAGTGTTCAATAACGTTCATTAGCACTATGGTAATAAACAAATTCAAATCGTTTGTGTTCAAAGTGGCACACATTCAAAATGCTATAGTTGCAGATTTAATATTCTATTATGAGCATTGAGCAAGCACCTGGACTCAGGATATGCTACAAACAGGAAGAGGTAATAGCCACGATTAGTGGCTTTGTAGAAAACTGATCCCTACAGAGCGGGGTACTCCAATATTTTATTTACTTTAGGATATATTATAAGGTCTTCCTGTGTAAACGGGGTTGCCCGATGTGAACTGAGCTCCATTTGCTTTATTTAATGTAACAAACCTGTCTTCTAATGGATCTGTTTGAAAATTTCCTAATCATAATTAATTTAAATTAGGGGAGGCATTGCGGTCCCTTAATGCCTAGGCCGAAGCCCTTCGCATCCCGTGTCACGTAGTGAAGCGGTGTTCATCAGGTCACCAAAGAGCAGTTCTCACACGAGAGTTCACCATGCTCCCTTGGTTAACGATTAGCGTGTCACCTAGTGGAGCGGTTCCCACCCAAGAGTGTTCACTATTCTCCCCCAGGCGAACAATTCCTAAAGAGGTTGATACCAACTTCGTGATATATTATTTAAAAGTCGCCCTAGTGTAGCGGTCCCACTCGCACCTGGCTCCAGAGGTAGGCGAAATTGGTTCCACTCCAGAGTGTTCATCGTCATTAACTCCCAGTCGGTACCGGGTAGGTGATTAATGCCTTGAAGAGGTTTAGCATCATCTTCGTATCTAGTTTCTAAATCTCCTCAGTGTCGCATAGGTCTACCGAAAGTGCTCTGCGTCTTGGGGGACTCATCTGCACAACATGTGCATCGATGTTTCATTTTTCCTGTTGCACCACCTGCACAAAGGCGAATCGCTAAGGTTCATCCTGTGGAGTTGGCAGTTAACCGTGTCAGCAGTTTGGCATCGATTTCAACCATGTTCCTCTTTCGATTGCCTGCAACCGTTCACTAGTTTCTACTCTTCCGAGAGTTGTGTTCTGACCCAACAGTGGATTTTCTCTTTGATGTTACTCTTCAAGATGCCTACCGCTGGTTCGTGACCTAGGGGTTTGATAGCCCCCAGTTTTGCAAGCTCATCGGCTATTTCATTTCCCCTTATATTCCAGAGTGACCGGGAACCCAGAATAGTATGAGCTTGCCTTCGTCTTCGCCAAGATTGTTTAGCGTGTTGATGCACTCCCACATCAGCTTCCATGCTATTCTCATGCTACCCAGCGCAGCCTTGCTGTCTGTGCATATACTAATGCGGGTTTGCATTCTTTCTTCCCGCGCTATTTGGGCACAGCGCGTTATTGCCAGTATCTCAGCTTGGATAATGGTGGCGTGTTTTCTCAGAGGTATAAACATACTTTTACCTGGGCGCTTGCGATTATATCCCTGCTCCCGCCTGCCCATAGCTTCTAGCTCCATAAGTGAACCAGATTTCACCATTGGTTGGTAGGGCTGATTGGTTTTTGTTGAGCTTATCTTCTCTGATGGGTAGACTTATAAAATACTTCTTATCAACAATGTATCGTGTGCCATCCCATCCGTTCTCATTGGGTTTCACCGTTTGCCATCAACAGTCCTATTGATATAAGTCTGTGTGCAGCTTTTGTTGCCGCACCTTTTATAGTCAGATGGAATAGTTCCACCTTCATTAGTGCGGCCGTGGCAGCACCTAGGATAAGCTTTCTCAGATGCTCCAGGATTGATTTGGTTGTCCTGAGGTCTGTTCTCTTCCAACACATCACCAAGGCTTATTTCAATCTCGGTTCAAGTATGGCTTCGAAGATCCGTATTATGGTGTTTGGGCTGAGGGCCTAATTGTGGCCAATAGCCATTTTGAACAACCAGAAGGCTGCAATGTTGTTTTAGTGATTTCAATCACCTGACCTACTATGGTCAGCTCTGTGGTGAGTACTGTTTTGTACTTCCGAGTGAAAACTACAATTTCTGTTTTCTTATGGTTAATCTTCAACCCTTTATCGCTGCCCCATTCATTCAGTGCAGTCAGGGCTGATTGTATTAGGTCCATCAGAGTGTTCAGAAAATTTCCTCTGACGATTATGTCGTCGGCGTACCCGATCACGTGACATTCTAGGTTGGCTTCAATCAATCAATCAATTAAAACGGTGGCGGACGAGTCCGGAGCAATAAGACCGCACGATTGGGTCCATTGTGCGCCCCTTGAAACAAGAATCAGTCCAGCAGGCCTAAGGCAGTGCCGATGGCTAAGATTTTGCATGGACTGATATCTCTTATGGCTTCAAGCGGCATATGTGTACTGCCGAGGTATTGTAGCCTGAGAGAAGCCAGTGGTGAACATTCTGCTAGGATGTGAGAAGCAGTTTCATCCGCCTCTCCACATCTACCACAAGCTGGGTCTTCAACAATGCCCATTGTATGTAGATGTTTATTCAGATGACAGTGTCCTGTGAGGAGTCCTGTCACCAGTTTTAGGCCTCTCCTGCTCATAGAGAGTAGGACCCTAGATTGGTTTAATCCTCAAACTACCATTGAAACGATTCGAAATGCAGTATGTGTCCGGTGTTGTTCATTTATTTAAAGCCGTACTAGACTGCCACGTATCTAACCAAGTTGATAAATGTATTAAAAACTTGATTTTCGAATCATCCTGTGAGTTACCTTCTACGATTGGTTCCTGAAAAATGTCCCACGATACATTGCTTTTGGGGGGAGTGTTTATTTACATTTATCATTTTCCACCAAGTTAATACAATATTTAGAAACTGGGCTGTGGTTTTGGAATGATCTACTCGAATATTTGAACCTAATTGAAGTAGATAAAATAATCGTCTTCAATCATCAACTGGATGAGCATAAACGATACTTGACTAGTTATGTTTAGGAAAATTGTTAATGACTTTGCTGTTGCGTGCACTTATGATACAGAATTTGACTTCATAAACATGAACAATAATTCGTGATTTGTTTTGTTACTAAACAAAAATAGAGACAGACAACTTCTATGAATTTCGAATTAACACTAACAATCATAAACACAAATGTTGTTGCTAGTAATATGTTATTACAAGCGATACCAACAATATGTCCGGTTTTATAATCCAAAAATGGCTTAATATGGATCTCATCAAATAAAAGTATCATGTTATATTCATTTATATTTAAACTTTTAATTAATTTTTGGCCTATTTATGGAATATTTAAGTACCGGATTGCTTAAGATTACATAGAGTATAAATTAGAAAATGTCTTTATAGTTGTTGGATGCGGCAAAATTAATTCATTTGAACTTCTTAAAAACATATATGCGCGTGGACTAATTGTATGTGTAAGTGAGGACAAAATCATAGTATTTGCAGAATATCTATACCTTTCCTTGCAAGTCGTCTGCAGTGTAATCTGTTCCGATAGAAAATTAGATTTACAATTTTCATCAACATGATCATTCACTCAAGAAGTCATGCTGGAACGCACTTTATTCAGTCCGAACACTTCTATACACGCTTATTTACAGGAGAAAACACTTTCTTATCACACAAGGACACCTAAGAAACAGGTGCAACATATAATTTATACAAGGAATAGGTAAAAATCTGTTAAATTCTAATATTTATCACCTGTCACACTCAATACTAGCCAAGCGCCATTAAAACTAAACGGTACTGTCGAAAGCGTTGCGTATATAGAGGTTATTGGGTACTCTCACTCACCATCTGGAACATAGTTGTCAAGGCTGAGGAAAATAGCCAACCTAAGATACGACGTGATTGGGTATGACGATGACATATCTCAATCGTCAGAGAAATATTTTATACCCTCTGATGGACATAATACAATCAGCCCCGACTGCACTGAGTAAATGGCTCAGTGACAAAGGGCTGAACATTAACCCTAAGAAAACAAAAATTGAAGTTTTCACTATGAAGCATAAAACAGTACCCACCAGAGGACTGACTGGCATCTCAGGTGATTAACATCAGTGACCAAGTCATCTTAGTCAAGAAACTTGTATCGAAACCACCATTAGAGCAATGTGTCGCGAATTCACTGCAGCTTTCTGGTTGTCCAGAAGGGCCATTGTCCACAATTAGGGACCTCAGCCCAAATACTATAATGTGGATACCTAGGTGAAATATACTCCCACGGCTGCACTTGGTGCTCCAATGAGTGTCAAACCATTATTCCTGACTATACAATAAGCGGCAACCAGAGTTGCCCACACACTTATGTCAATAGAACTGTGGAAGGCCACACCTTACCACTAATTAGTGGAAAAACACATCCCATTTATTCGATCAGAACGGATGGGATGTCCCAGGATACATAGTCGATTATAAGTATTTTATAAGTCTACCCTCCAAAGAAGATTAGCCCAACAAAAACCAATCAGCCCTACCAACCAATGGTGAAATCTAATTCACTGATGCAGACAATCGCCCAATTACTGACTCCTAAGCTGTTTTGAGGTATTGAGTCTCGATAGAACTCTAAGACAACCTAGCACACGTGTATTATCATCAAGCTATGTGGAAATACACTTATACTTGGACAATTGGATTATAAACGCCTCCATTGGTTTTCTATCGTATATAATTGAGTATACACTTGATGTCTTGAGTTTGAAAGTTTGACTTTTTTGCGAACGTCTAACCTTTTTTTGATCTATCGTCTTTCCATTTTGAGACCGTGGGCGATTCTAGAATGCTACACCATATTTTTGTAGGCACACATTGGGATGCAGTTAATGGCGGAACATATAATAATATTATTATTTCCACTCATCATTTTGTTAATTGGCATGTGTATGTGTGTGTTTCCATTGCGTTTGATGTGGCTTTACTTTATTATTTCAATCAAACGCGGTACTTTGATGTGATGAAAAGTCTAATTATTCGTTACAAAGAATTGTTACCTAACCTTGAGATATCCAAAAATGTGTTAAATAGACCACGTTGAACTAGAATGGAATCGTTCCAAGGTTTAGTGATATATAAAAATTAAGTCATTGACTTTATTTAACAAAAATAGATTGATTGGCGATATTCATTAATGACTGGCGACTCGTAAATAACTGTATGGTTAAAAATAAGTGCGTTATATTCATTAGTTAGTTATTGTTTCCTATTCTCGGCCGCAAGATAAATATGGGGAGCCTGTTTCCGTTCAAACAATCGACCTTATTTGTGCATTATACACACATAGATTGTTCTAAACTATGTATACTGGGTGTCCCATTTTAATCCGCCAGTAGCGATAATTCTGAAGCAGTGCATTGAAGCAAAAATTGTTCTGAATAAAAAGTTAACGGTTATGAGGGGGACTTCTGATGTCGTCGACTGTGCCCCCTCAGCCCCCCGGAGGCGGCGGGAACAGGGGGAAACTTTCAAATCTTAAAAGGAAACCCCTATTTTGTATTGCAGATTCGGATAGTGTTAAAGAGTAGGTCAATTTTATTTGGGGTGTTTTTAAAATTTGGTATTAGATAGCGCTGCAAACGTCAAAATCTGTTTGTGTGTCTGTGTGGTTGCGTGTGTGTTGCATGGGCATGTGAGTGTACGTGTTGCGTGTGTGTGAGTCCGTCGCCATTGCAATTCACATATACTGCTCAAAATTGTGTCCATGATGGTCTCCACACAATCGCACACGTTTAGCGAAATTCTCCACGGACGCCCGCAACGTGTTTGGAGAAATTTCATGACAGGCATTAGTTATTCGCTCCATTATGTTTTCGCGCGTGGTTGGAGGATCGCGGAAGACAACGTCTTTCAGGTAACCCCGAAGGAAAAAATCTTGCTATTTAATTTATAAAAAAACACATTTTCATGTTTGCAGCGCCACCTATCAACAATTGTGGAAAACAACCCGGGTAAAATCTACCTACTTTTTAGCGCTCTATTCAAATCTGCAATACAAAATAGGGGTTTCCATTTGAGATTTGACAGTTGCCCCCTGTTCCCGTCGCCCCCGGGGGGCTGGGGAGGCAATGTCGACGGCCTCAGATGTCCCCCTCATAACCGTTAATTTTTTATCCGAAACACTTTTTGCTTCAATGCACTGCTTCAGAATTATCGCTACTGGCGGATTAAAATGGGACCCCAGTATAGTCTGAGATGATTAAACATTGTTCGCAACATAATTTGTAGTTTTCTAAATTTTTTCTAATAATCTTGGCCTATTAAAAATTGGTACAAAATCCAAAATCCAAAATTCAACTAGAAATTTCGTTTGCTTCTCTTTTGACAGGCTTCATCATGTTTTCTGAGATGGCAGAATTTTTAACTTCACCAAAGTAATCAAAAGTGTAGTTTTTATACTCAAAAAATTAGTTATCCATTGTTTGTACAGAATAACTAATGACTCAACGTGCAATCCTATAAAACTATATAGATTATTCTTGTTCAAATGTTTCTTCATTGAAAAAGACAAAGAATTCCACTTTCACGTCCCTCTTTGAACACTTACAGGATTACTAGTGATTACGTATATTCAGGGGTCAAATTGTCTCGAATATGAATATTTATACATTCCATACATAAGCTAGAGAGTTCGTGAATATCAAAATATTCATTACTTAATATAAAATGATACAAATTATTTGTAATCTTAAATGTAATTCCCAATGTTCGATGAAATAAAGTAACTGTATGTTATTATTTAAAATACGAAAAACAGAACATTGGAAGCTGAAACTGAAAGGCAGTGTTATGTGAAGTCATTCACATTGTAACATGTAAAAGATTCATCAATACTTCTCATTTGACAAAACAAGTGGCTCCCGATTTTCATTGTGATTTTCAATAAAATTGTTTTTTTAATACAAAATTCTGAAGCAATATTCAGTTTCTTACATAACATTTGAAGGATACAAATGATACAATGATCATTTGATGCTAAGAGCATGACATAAATAATCATTTGTAAAATTATAACTACAAAGAAGTTATAACTACAACATGCGGTAGTTGGAATAAAGCTTTAACGTCGCACAAGTCCCATCTATTTTTTCGCTGATGCACAATTTCTTGAAGGAACCCTAAAAATCAGTAGTGTATTATTGTATCGAAGCTATTTTAACTTTCATTCATTTTGACAGTTCTTCACACCACTTGAATCTTAATATAAGAATGCACTTCTGCGGGTTTTTAATATACGTGTGATATATATGTCCTTATGATTTAATAAAATACCATAATTCCATTTGAAAAAATGAAGGTGGATGTCAGAAATACCACTCGAAATGGGTCAACCGAGCCCAAAAACAACGCAGCTCCTATTTTTTTCACTTTGAAGTAATCTGAAAAAGTTCTTATCCATACGACCAATAGGAACGGTGCAACGTCTCCACAATGGGTTACGCATTATGTACGCACGCACGCTCGCACGCATACAGACATCTGGTAAAAACGAATATAAAATCAGGAAAAATTGGTTTGCTCCGATCACAATAGTTCCCTTACTTATGGAGGGAAGTAAAAACAATGAGTAACAATTGTTAAATTAGTAGCAGTCATATTTTTTAAACAAATTACCGAGCCTTAAATATGTTACTTGAGTAGCCTACTTCTATGAACTTAAATGTGATTCTGCCTAATTGGTCCTGCTAGCTTAAGGTGTGTCCAAAAATAGGGTAATGATAACTATACTTTGAGAATGGAGTAGTAAGCTATGGTGTAAATCTGAAAGCGAAATATTATTAAAAAGCCAAAGTGTCTTAAACAATATCCAACTGTTGGTATATACAGAACGTTTCATTAAATAAAACATGTTTATATCTAGTGCAGATATTGGTAAAAATAATCACGTAATCGAGGTAAATCTGTTATGAAAATTATTAAAACATTAAAAATTGGGATAGTGGTGTATAAAAGAAAAAGGGAGGACCAGTATATCGTGGTTTCTTTTATTACTCTTATCTCTTTATCTATCAACTGTTTTATATCTGTAATGTAATTTACTTGTACGTTAAGTTTATTGCACATATAGATATTGTTGCAACTAATTGCAAATCTATTTTCAGAGTTCGGGGCCATCAACAAAAAACAGTTCGCAATACGTTCAATTTTACCATGTAAAATTCATAGGTATCTGTTATATGGAAATGTATATATTAATAGCTTAGCCGACGAGTTCGATAGAAAAAAGTACAGAGGGTACGATGGTAGTTGAGGTATCGTTTGAAAGGGGGCTAGACTGTAGACGTGCCAATAACTATCACAATTAAAAGAGTTATGTCGCTTGGCTATGTGTTATTGAAATTTAGGGAAAAGCGCTCAACTGTCAACACACTGAGATGCACGGCGGGAGGTATACCGCGAAGTCGCCGTAAGACAACCATAGAGATCAAGAATAGAGTAATCGAAAAGATAGCCTCTCTTCAAATTTTTTGGGGGATCTTGTTGTAAAGCATTGCGCTTATGGAAGTCGAGAACTCTATTCTTCATCTCTTTGAAGACAACTGTCACTAGGAGGGTTAGTTTAAAATCGCCCAACTGTCAACAGTGACGAGTGGTTGACCGCCAGGTTGCCGTAAGATAGCTATGTAGGCTGGGGTACGCCTTGTAATGAATAATTCTTGTACTACCTCCGAGGTTAATACTTTCAATCGGATTACAAAGAATATATTCATTAATAGATAAAAATATCACTAAAATTTACGAGGGTAAGGTGAAAAGTCACTGAAAAATAAAACAGAGGGCGCCACTATCGAAAATCCCATGTGACAATTGTGATGTAGCATCTTTAACTAGAACGCATTCAAATTTTCAACTGTTTTGACACCTATCGAAAGCAACCTTGAAGATTTTTGTAAACCTGAAAAAAAGTGATTTTCGCTTCTTGATTAAACATTATTTCTTGCGTGGAAAAAACATTACGCAAACCAAAGCATCGCTTTTTAAATATTATGGGGACTTTTCACCATCGATTGGAACGATTCACAAGTGGTTCACTGATTTTGTTTGTGGTAATATGACCACACATGACGCTGAACATTCTGGTCGTCCAATTGAGACATCGTCGATAAAATCTATGATATTGTTGATGTGCACGAGATTGCTGAGGCTATGGGCATCTGGGCATCTCAACCGAACGAGTACGGAACATTTTGCATACATTTTTGAATATGAGAAAGCTATCTGCCAGATGGGTGCCGAATTTGCTCTCTGTTGGCAACAAGCGCGACCGTGTAACAACTTCAAAGAAGTGTTTGGCGATGTTTTTATAACCGTGGACGAAACATAGATCCATCACTACACACCAGAGACCAAAAAACAGTAGAAACCAACGAACTCGGATATACTAGAGTTAGTCAGTCTATTCGTAACTACGGAAATTTGTATCGCCAACATGACGTGTAGAAATCCAGTACGGATAGAGGAATAGTACCCCACGGCATAGGCGTGTATTGTATAGGGTATTTTAAACAGATTTCCAGGGTACCCCACGCCACGGGCGTACTATTTATAAGGCAGTAAGGTACGTTTTTTTTTTAAACTGTTAAAACATCAAAAATAAAAACTTTATAACCAATATTAACAGTGTAGCTGTAGACATAGAAGAATGTTAATGACAAATGTGGGTTTCTTCCATGTTTTACAGAAATAGACTGGTATTTTGGCAATCAAACTGACCACATTTGTATAATAGCAATTTGTATGGTCGTTTCTTCTTTTGCTGATTGCCATTCACCGATTTATGTGTGCGTGCAAGTAACTATATTGAAGCGCAGACTATGAGCTGCTTATTACTTTGTTCATCTACATCTGGGCAATTAAGTATATTTTTATATACTCTTAACCAGTGAAAAACATTTGTTTCTATCGAGGACATTATTAGATCACAATTATTTAATTTATGTTTCAATACAATAATAGTTTCACTTTTTTCACCACTACATCAACCTATAATTTGGTTTCAAATCATATCTGTACAAGTATATTCATACAAAATCCATTGTTGTTTTTAAACTTTCGTATAAAATTGCGAAATTTGGCATTCTTAGAAACTTCAAATTAATTAATCTGACAGAATCTATTCAATCTTTATTTCTCCACACGATTGCTGGGAAGCTAGATGACAGTATGGTGGGAGAGAGACATGTTGGCGATACTCAAAAATGACTTTAGCTTATTCTAGTATATCCGAGTTCGTTGGTAGAAACAGTGGCGAATCGAAACCGAAAAGGGCCAAAGTTGGTTTATTGGCCAACAGAATCATGGCGACAGTTTTTTGGGATGCACACGGTATCGTCCATATCGATTACCTTGAAAAGGGCAAAACGATCACCGGCGTATATTATGCAGAGCTGCTGGATCGATTCGACCCCGAATTAAAGCGAAAGCGGCCGCATTTGGCAAAGAAAAAAGTGCTCTTCCACCAGAACAACGCACCGGCGCACAGGTCCGCAGTCCCAATGGCAAAATTGCACGAACTGCGCTACGAATTGGTTCTTCATCCAACACATTCTCCAGATTTGGCCCCTGCGATTTTTATCTATTCCCAAACTTGAAGAAATGGCTCGACGGAAAGAGATTTGGCTCCAACGATGAGGTCATCGCTGAAAGAAACGCATATTTTGAAGGATTGCCGAAATCGTATTATTTCGAAGGGATCGAAAAATTAGAAAAACGTTGGATGAAGTGTATCGGGCTATAAGGAGATTATGTTTAGAAATAAAATAAGTTTTCACCAAATAAATCATTTCTTGTTTCATTTTTTAGGGACTTGCACCTTGCCCTCGTATTTAAAGTAAATCAGAGATTGTAAAAGGATGCGAACAAAGTTACTGAGACTTTACAAGTATTTCGACTTAATGGGGTTTCGTTAGAACGTTGAGGCCAATACTGTCTTCCCATCCTTTCGAATCGTATATGAATCTATACTCCATCCGCTGATGTTAGGTTAGACTCATTCTAAACTCAATTTGTAGAATGATATTCAACCGAATATACTGTTATGATTTCATTTCCTAAACAATAAAAATGATAAAAATTAGAACTTACCCAACATTGAAAATCAGAAAAGATTAATAAAAAGATTTTATATGGAATTAAAAACAATATTAAAAGTTAAATAATAGTTAGTATAATATAATAAACAATGTAAAACATAATAAACAACAATGTAATTAGAATTAGAAGTGTAAAACAAGAACTTCAGTGAAAGTGAATAAACGTACAGTGTTACGAAGGCAGAAATCATAATTAAAATGATTACAAAAACTATCATGAGATAGCACAAACTATTGAAAAATGTTATAGATATAAATTAGGATTAGTAAATTTGAGTTATATAATGTTGAAGAAATGTTATTGATATATTATATTATGTATCAGTTTTTAAGAATGACAACTGTCAAATTTATAATAATTATTGGAATAATCATATTAATAATAACCTTATCATAGGTTATCTTATACCAAAGTGTGTGGAAAAATGTAGGCAATATTAATTTAAAAAGAAGGAATCGTCATCATTTAGAATAAGTTGAAAATCTCCAATAATTCAAAATTTATAGAATACTAAATTCTGATTGGTCGAGACGGATTATAAACGTCAGACGGGTAACAATGTAAAACTTATGTCAGTTAGCAACAATCATCAAAGCATTCTTGATAGGTAAAGAAAGCACCTCATAGGTGGATTATGACATCAAGTAACGTCGGTTTTGAAGGCCTATAAAAGGCATCTGAAGACAAGCCAAGTCAGTTAGCAATCAACATCTGAAGAGTCAAGGTACTCCTGCAACTCATAAAGTTTTCCATAACCTTAGTTTATTGGATAAACATCGGTGAACCCAAGTGTTCCAATCTTCGAGAAGTTCAAAGTAACCGAAGTTAGTAAATAATTTCTACAAGTCAAGTAGTGTTCCAAGTCTACGAACAAAGTTTAAAGGTTATAATAACCTACAATTAATAAGTAACATCGAACGATAGCCAGCCTTCGATAAAGTTCCAATCCATCATTGAAGAGTTTTAGATCTTTAATAAAAAGAATAAAACTAAGTTAACAATTTTCAACAGTTCCTGATTTCAAAAGAAGTAACCATAGTTTACCTGTGTTTATTGTGTATAACAGAGAAATTGTGTACGGTTAAAGTGAATTATCAAATTAATAAGAAGATCAAGCCAATTGAACATTGCCTACATTTTAAAACATATTCTTGGATATAAACTAAACGTAAGTTTATTTATTATTTACCCATTATATTATTATCTGTCTGTAAATCTGAAAGAAAGATTGTAGATTATAACTTTGTAAACAAAGATAAATAGTAAATAATTTTGAGGTTAGATCATAGATCTATTTGAACATAACATTGTAAAATTGATATCCGAGATAAATTAGAGTCATAGAAATTTAAATATGAAAGTTTTAACATTCAAAGAACATTGTGTTTAATTCCTTATAAAAATAAAAAGGTAAAAGTTCATTATTCAATTCAAAACAAACATAAGATTCAAAATAAATAAGGGAAAGCTAGCCGGTAGAATTAAAAGTAATATTATTTCATTAATTAAAAAAAATTAATCAAAAATAAAAACTCAGTAAAGTGTTTTTATATACCAACATATTACGTTTTAATTTCTTCAGGTAGAATTAATATCATTTATATATAGATGAGTGAACATCCTTTTTTGATTTGAGTAATACTTGATACGTATTCATCAAATATTATGCACATAAGCCGGTGGATGAGAAAGGCCATTGAGACGGAGTTAGCAAATATTCTGGGGCTTCTTTTCTGTTGCGAATAGCTGCGTAGAAAATGTAAATAAAAGGTCCGTAGAGTCAGTGTTGCGAGATATTGAAAAGTAGAAGTACCAACTCAATCACGAAATGTAGCCTAAACGCGCCAACAACAAAATCGCAAAGCGCAATTGTATAAACCACAGAAATATAACCAATAAGATTCATTTCAGTGTTATGAAACATAGAATCAAAAATTTGCAGGAGCACTGAACTGCATAGAAGACAATCTTACAATATAATCAACTAAAATGTCTATTCCAAAAATGTTGAAACATACATAGATTGTAGATTTAAAAAACAACTCAGAAAGAACCAAAAATCGCCCGAATTGCGGCTTGCTCTATTGAATAAAAACATGGAGCAAATCTTCATAAAAATCGCCCAATTGGAGGAAAAGCGCCCAATTTGACATCACTGCGTAGAGACTGTCCATTGTAAGATAGAAATGACGTCATAGCTGAAGGTGATACAGCGTTGTCAGGTTGACCAGGATTTCAATGTTTTTGAATACAACTAACCATTTGAGTCAATAAACTGTTATACAATGTTTACAAACAAATACAAATTATTTGTTATTCTAAATATAATTGTTGTAATAGTTGACCAAACGTTTGAAGAAAAAAAATAACTGTATGCAATTACTTAAAATAGAAAAATTATAATAAAAAAATATTTCACGGGTACGTTTCTACAACACCTTGCAGTATTTTAAAGTTGTCTTTCCATTAGTACAAGTGTCTACCAAGTTTTATCTTTCTTACCTCCATTTTTAGAGGTGTGTAACGCGGAGGGGAGGGGTTTTGACAAAAAAGTATATATATAAAAGACTCCCCTTAATTTTCACAAGAGAATGAATCACCCTGTATAGTTACTAAAGTGTACATTTGTGTTTTACTCATGTTTTAGCAATCAATTTGAATGATTTTGATCGTGATAAACACCGCAACTCTAGAATTAGCGAATAACTGACGCAGTGCGGATTTCATGTGAAACAACCTCGTGTAACAAATATAATCGTAAACTTGTAATACAACATTCGTATTATGCTCCTCCGTATTCCCACTTTTCAAATATGTTTTCTTTGTTTCAGAATTATCCATGAGAGCGGTTTCACTAGTGAAGATTTCAAGCAATATCGACCGGTAGTCTATAGCAATACGATCCAGTCCCTTGTAGCTATTCTTCGCGCAATGCCAATCCTTGGATTAAGCTATGGAAACAACGAGCGAGAGGTACATTATATTTTTTATCTCTCAATAATCGACGTTCGTTTTTAATTACATAATATCTCATCATTTTATTACTGGGTAGATAAAAAGGTTTATTGATCAGCTTCTAGTTGTATTAATATATCAAAAAATATCATTATTCGGTTCAATGAAGAGTTATTCTCAACATGCACTCTTTGATAAGGATTTATCATTTATTTAGTTCAGTCATCCTACGTTTTTTGATAATTAACGCCAAACACGATGGTGGATGTATATGTAAACCCAAGGCGTCAGAAGATATGACCATTTTTTATGGCCTAAAATACAATTTTTATCAGTTTTTCGCGAATAAATTGAAAATTATGCGTTATATCGGTGCCTGATATAGGACCCATTTTGTGGTTTTTTCGAAAACAGTAAATTAGTTGTTGATTTTCAAATATGAATGAGTATGTGTTGCTTATAAGAAAAGTAGAATTTTTGGCAAGTTTTTTGCGTTCTTATTCGAAAATTCGCGTTTTTGCACAAAAATAATGGGCCTAGTGACAAAATTCAAAATGCGTGTTGTAGATTTCAGCCTCCTACTTACAGTGTCAGACTTCACCAATTTGTTTTGGTCAAAAAAGTTGCACGAGGTTGAAAATGTTTAGTCCCAAAAAAACAATTTTTTTTAGGGATTAGAAACATTGTATCAATCCCATTTTCCCTTTTTTTGTTAAGCGTATGTTGAGTTCAATTTGATTAACTTTGGTTAATCAAAAGTCGACATATTCATATAAACGCGTTTATGGCCTTCATGGGGCCAAGTTTGGGTGTTTTGGGAAATAACTGGAACTGAAATACAGCAAACTGACCCATTAATCAAAGTTCAAAAATTTCTCACTCTACATTTCTTACATAAAAAGTAATAGCGAATTATGATGGGGAAGTCTGCGCTTGATTGTTTTAGTTGGCGAGCAAACGTCAGCAATATGCTTGTATCAAAATTGCACCATAATAGTATATTAAAGAACGAGTCTCCTAAGACTCGTCTTAAAGCACGAATTCAAGTTTAAAAAACGAGTGGCGAAGCCACGAGTTTTTTTAAAGAATGAGTGCTTCAAGGTCTTAGGAAACGAGTTGTTTATACTATTTTTTGTAATTTGCCCTTTTTATGACGTTTTTAAACAAAAATGTTTAATTTAGTCCATTTAGGGATTTTTATGGTGGTTGGTAACATCTTAATTTTGAAAGTGAATATTTGATTTAGTGGTTCTGTGATCGCTTTTCGTTTTATCAAAATTCTGTCACAAACCATGAATATGGAAGAATAACACTAGAAAACGACTATTAGTACAAATATCTAAACCATATTGTGTATTAGCTGAAATCAATATTTCCACTGGACACGTCGGCGACTTTCTCTTCTTGAGTTGTTGACGCTCGACACTGTCATTTAAACTGACATAATGATGACAAGATAATTCCGCATCATGCTCGCCAACCTAAAAATTTTCGTAAAAAGTTCCGTGCTTTTTTGGATATTAAGACACGGCGAGTGATGACGTTGCGTTCGTTAATGGGTCAATTAGAAAATCAAAATGGAGGCAAATTACAAAATAGTATATTAAAGAACTAGTTAGTGAGCCTTAGCCACGGTCGTACATATAGGTCTGGAAACTCGGGGCTGTTTCCTATGTGAGAAGTGAGTCCACTAAGCGTCGACTGTCGCGTAGTACCAAAAGTCGTCACGTAGGAATATTCTCTGACAACTGTCAGTTGACTTGTAAACACAAGGAATACCTGCGTTTTTAGAAACAAATTACGAAACCGTGCATTGTGCCGAAATGCAAAACGAGGTACAAAACGAGGTACGAAAGATGCGGAAATGCGAAAAAAGTAGATGCTTGCGATTCCGGATAGAAATCGTTTTAACGAGGTCTTTTGTGTGCGTCATGTATAACGAAAAAGGGGAAGTTATTTTTAAGGTGAGTAATACATTTTGACAAGAGTAACAGTTCTATTCCTCTCTCAAATCAGAATATTTAGTAACACTGCTTGCGATTCCGGAAAGAAATCGTTTTACCGATCCAAGCGCTAGCTAGTGGCTGAGCGAGGGACTACGAGTTTGGCGACGCGTTAGAGACTCATGTCAAACATACGAGTCGCCAGACCTGTATGTACGACCGTGGCCTTAGCGAACTATCACAAAATCCTTTTGGTGTGTTACAGAACAAGATTCAACGATTACCTTAATGTTTAAGATTTCTCGATATTCAAAATTTCTTAAGGGAAAAATCTCCATTTGAGTTGACATCATCGATTTTGATGAAACTTCGTTATAAAACGTTTTTGACGATGAGAAATTCGATTCCAACGTTAGTTTTAACATCGGATAATGAATAACCACGTTACAGTGTTTAGATGCCCCGAATTCGGCTCATCAGATACACACTAACTATAATAAAATCATACTTTGAAGCATTTAAACAAAAAAATCTATAACAACATCCTCTTGAATTCTTACAGAACAAGATTCAACGATTACCTCAATCTTTTAAGATTTCTGTATTTTTTAATACGCTCTGATATATATATACAATTGTTTCACTGTGAGTAACCCTACTTCAGAGCTGAGAAATAGCGTTTTTTTAAGATAATCTTCATTTGAGTGTTTTGGATTGTTTTCATCTGATTGATTGCAGTTTTGAATGTGCCACCTCATATCATAACTCAGTATCGTATTATGTATTTTCTTTTCGTACCTAGCTTTATTCTTCTCGTGTAACACATTTTTTATAGCTGTCGATGCAGCATTTTTTATTTATGGAAGTATACCGTGTTCTAATCGCTTAATTGTTTTTTGAGTTCAATCAACAAGTCAATAAAACCGGAAATGTCAAATAAAACCACTCAATAGATTTGTTTTCATTGCCTACTAGTGACTATTTCTTTCGTAATTACTTGTATTTTGTTAGATCTTGAGTGAAAACCTTCGGCTTATAAAAAAGGGATAGGTAATAAAAGAAAATTGAAATGGTCGATTGCGAATAAAATAGCTTACTTTTATTCTCGATGGAAATTTCATCCCAATGTCGTGATCTGACATAATATACTATCTCCGCTATTAAAACAATTTCAGCATTAGTCACATGGATGTCAAATTAACCTACTCTTTTATTTCTAATATATATCTATATTTGATAAGATAAAATTTATAGCATTCTTCCGAAACACAATTTTAAACATTTAAATCAAGTCTACAATTACTGCCCAGTATATTCTACAACGCGATACCAAAAAAGGAATAACTTCTTTAAATTGGGAATATACAAGGGTGATTTGCGAGAACTGTTAAAAGTTTATGACTTTCTGAACCGATTTGAGATCTTAAAATTCAAATCACCTCATAATGAAACATGAACTATCCGGAAATACCGGAATTTATTTCAAATTGAATGCTATAATTTGTATTACAAATTTGGATTGCACGTTTTAATTTTATAATTCTCATCAGTTGTCCCTATATCTAAATACAAATGTTTCTGAGATAACTTGATTTTTGTGTAAAAATTGAGTTATGCACTTCCACCTTTTCTGAATCGAAAGTAAAGACCTTAAAGCTTAAATTGAAGAATCAGCCATTACATGATGAAAATACATTCTAAACCTTAATAAAATAACTATTAAAAGTTTGATTTTAACTATTTTAAACTATTTTTTTTTTGCGGAGGTGAAAAAAAAACCTTTATGGGGAGGTTATGAGCCTATGAGTCTCAAGGTCTACTGTGAGAGTCACCATTCCAGGCATACTCACTAAAAACTACCCCCTTTGTAGGCTTGTCTGACTATTGCCTCCGGTGACACTTAGGCCTGCTGGCCCATTGTATCTTGCCTATGTTTCGTTTCTTCACGGTATCCACTCAAGTATTTTTGTACCTTGTATGAGTTTGTACAAGTCCTTTACAGGGTGGGAACTGTATAATTCTGGTTCGCCGTTAGGCTTTCCAAAAATTGACTGTCTTCTGCGATCCAGTGCCTCGCATTTACACAGTAAGTGTGTCACTGTTTCTGTATCTTTACCGCAAAGTCTGCATGTCAAGTCGCCATTGTACAGTCCCATTTTGTTTAGGTGCCCTTTTCCTGGCGCATGGCCAGTCATGAGCCACGTTACGACCTTTATTTTTTCCCTATTTAGTGCTAATAGGTCTGTCGTTCTTTTGTTACACGGGACTCTGATGTATTTCTTTCCATGTTCGTTTCCTGGAATTTTTCAGCAGTATTCTTTGTGGTCTTCCATGATTCAGTCTTCTACTGACCTTCGTGCTGTACGTTTTGGTACCCCCGTGGTCTGTTCTGGATCTGGAGCGTTCTCCGACCCTTTTTTTGCAAGTTCGTCGGCTTTTTCATTGCCTGTAGTTCCCTGATGTCTCGGCACCCTAATCAGCTTAACGCGGTTTCGGTCTGCCAGTATTTCAAGTTCTTCTTTGCATGTCCTTACCAGACGGGATGTCACTTTCTGACTTCTCATTGCCTTAAGTGCAGCCTAAATATCTGTAAATATGTAGATCTGCTCATCGTCGAGTCACGGTTGTTTTCCTTCACACATTGGAGGATTGCATATACCTCTGCTTGGAAGACAGAGGTGTGTTTACCCTATGAATAGCTCAAGCCAGTCTTTGGGTTTCTTGAATATACTCCTGTACCTGCACCTTTTTCAGTCTTAGACCCGTTTGCATAACAGATCTTTCCCTGTAGAATGTCGCCCAGGTTTGTATGTTCCCAATCAATCCTTTCTGGTATTGATACCCTGAATGTGTTGAAAGAGTATCGCTTTGGAATGTGATCTGTTCTCATGCCTAACAAGTCCCTGGTCACGATTTTTACGATACTCAGTGTCCTGGCCCAATGTGAACATTCTCCAGTTTATTTTTTATTCTGAAGGCACCAAGCCTGGCCTCTCCTTGGATTACCAATTGGAGGGGAGGCAATCCCAGTAGTGTCTCTATTGCTGCAGTGGGCGTAGATTTCATGGCCCCTGTGATCCCAAAACATTCAAGTCTCTGGATCTTGGTCAGTCTTGTCATGGTCCCTCTTTGTTGTGTTTCAGGCCACCATACCAAAGAGGCGTGTGTTATTGTGGGTTTAACCACCACGTTATAAACATGTAGAGCATGTTCGGTCGTAGCCCCCATTTTCCCGAAGGGGTCTCCGCTTTTTTAATTACTTTTCCCAGATGTTGGTTCCAAGTCAGTTTCGAGTCTAGTATCACCCCGAGATATTTGACTTCCCCATTTATCTGTACAGTTTCTCCTCGAATCTTTAGAGGTCCCAAGCCCTCTATTTTGCGTTTATGAGTGAATTCTATAGCGAAAATATAGTTAGATTTATTTATAAAATTACTATTTTTTTATTTAAACTCAAGCTTACTTTTAATTTATATTAACCAGTTATTAACAGGACGTTCAAAATTCAGTGATAATTTTTGGTCAATTTCAAACCTCTGAAAGTCATTCTTTTCAAATAGAACGCATATTTCAGGTGTGCGGAGCTAAATTCTGGGTAATTTTCTATGTTAGTTTCTTATACTTGTATGCCCTGGATCATGTCCCAAGATAAAATGGAGAAAAGGTATATGTTCGTGGAAAAATTTAACACAAAACTAAGTCGCAAAATCGAATGGGACAAAAACACCATCCCAAACTTAGTAGAAAGACCATTAAATGGTACACTTATCGTTCTGAAACAACAGATGGAACTGGTATAGATAGTCTGGAAATGCTTATAGAAACTAAATGAACTAAGCAAGAATAATGCAGTTACCCTCCTATGGATCCGGGGCTTACGGGAGTGGAGGGTAACGAAAAAGCAGACGCAAAAAGGTCCGAAACATCATTTTTAGGAAGAAGTAGACAACAAAAGATTCCATCACTGGTTAGGACTACAAGGACTGAGGCAGGCAAAGATACTTATGGGAAACTATAGTTAGAAGAGATCCAACGACTGCACCAACCTAAGAAAAAATTAAGTCGAAATACTAACGGTAATCTAGCAGGGTACTTCATGTTGTAAGGTTGCCTTAAGAAGCTCGGATTAATAGAAGAAGAAGAGGTCAGGTTCTGGGAAGAGAAGGGCGAAACCTCTACACATCCTCGCAGAATGCACTACCTTGCAAAATGTCACCTCAATTACATGGCATACTCCGATAAAAGTTATTTTCTATTAAACTTGAAACGTAATGCTTTCGTAAATGCATAGCCATTATCATCGGGATTAATTCAATCGATTAATAATGTTCCTGTAAGTGCGTCGTTCATTATTCATATTCAAAAAGCATTATATCAATCTGTCTTTTGTAAATTGTACTCTAACGATTCCCTTGTTAATTTTATAGGTCGTTGCTTCCTCTTATAAAAATATACCACCGCTCTATTTATGGCTGCCTCATAGCATCTTATGAGTATGTTCGGTTTCTTCCTCCATATGAACCACTATTTCCCTTTTCTTTTATGTGCAGACACTTATTTTCAAAGACATTGAGATCTTTAGTTTTATATATAAAAATTCTCGGGAAATAGGTCACAATAACACTTTGTTTTAAATATTCGTCTTTACGTACGTTTCGGTCTCACGACCATCATCAGAAGACTCACTATGTCTAAAAAGGGGGTTTATTAAAACTAATTATAGCACAGGCGTCCAAATCGCACAATTTAACTTCATTCAAAAGAGCCCACGCCGTCGAAACGAACAGAACCACGAATAATCGAAATTGTATCGTCAGAATTAATGTATAAAAAATTTTTTTTGCAGTAAGAATCCGCTATTCAGTAATATTATTAAAATATATGAGTGCATATTGATTGGTATTCTCATAACAAATGAGAAGAACGAAGTTATTTGTCAAGTATCTACTTTCGAAACCAGATGTGTAGGATTTATGACTATGCTCTTAAGAAAGGTTTCAGACCTGTACTGGGAAATAACTATTACGAATTCTTCCTAAAAACATTTTCTACACTTATAAAGACGTATGTAAGAATTTGCAAGAGATTATTTAATCAAATTAGTATAAATATGACTTAGATTTTGTGTGTCTACCCTATGATTTACAGATTTGGGGTCCCGTTTTATGTGAATCATCTCCAGGATAGATCTTTTATAATAATTGGTTTCCTTAGTTAAGATATTAACATTTTTGTAATCAAATTGATGGTTATAATCAAAGCAATGCTTAGCAAGGGCGGTGGAATTTTCTAAGTTGTTATTTCTTTCACCAGTAACAGTCACTGCTTGACCAGCCTCATTTTCAAAAAGTATGGTCAAATGGTGCCTCCAGTCCAAAATCCACAACAAACAGTGACACGTTGTGGATGCATTTGTTTTTCGACAATCTCATGTGGGTTCTCCGAACCCCAAACACGGCAATTATGGCGATTAAGAAAGCCATCAAGGTGAAAATGTGCTTCATCGCTTAGTTTGATTTTGCTCGAAAAATCAGCATCCACTTATTGATGTTCAATAATCCATTCAACGAACTCTGTTCGCTGTGCATGGTCATTAGACTTCAGTTGTTGTGTTAATTGAAGTTTGTAAGCATGGAGACACATATCTTTTGTGACTATACTCTGTAGAGAGCTTCTTGAAATTTGCAATTCTTGTCCACGACCCCGAATTGACGTTCTGGGATTTTCACCAACACTCTCACACACTGCTTCGATGACATTTGAACGGCTTGTTTTTGGACGACTAGTGTGTTTAGCGTCTCCAACTGATCCAGTCTCGCTAAATTTTTCAATTAATCTTTTCACAGTTGGCGAAGTTAAAAAACTATTCCTACCATATTTCCTATGGAATGTTCGAACTGTGGCCGTCAAACTTTCATTATGTTTTGGATATTGTTCAATAATGAAAACAAGTTGTTGTATCGTGTAACGCTCCATTTTTACTAACCCTTAACTCTCAGCTGTCAATTTGTTTTTTTTTCCAGGGTTGCCAACAATTTATTGCCCAAATGGCGGCAAATTCAAATCTTGCGTTAATTTTGGAACACGAGAATCTTATGAGTTAGGCGAATCAAGCACATTGTATTGCTTTGCAAGATAAACTAGTAAAATTTCCAAGTCCCCTTGAGAAAAATTCCTGACTGCTTTATTTTTACGTCCCTCACTATAAGTAGTATATTGTGTAGGGGAAGTATCGAAATTTCTCCAAATTTTCGCGGATATATCCGTTTTGAACATTTCTGAATCGGTCTAGACTATTTTTGACATGATGTCTGTGTGTGCGTATGTATGTGCGTAACCCACTATGGAGACAATTCCTGTTGGTCGTATGGGTTTTGCAGATCTCATTAGAGTGGTAAAAAGATGTAATATGATATGTAAGAAAGTAAATATTGTTTCACAATGTTGTATTCAGAGTATAATTTCATTGAAGATCACAATGAAAATCAAGGGCTATTTGTTAGGATCGAATTAGAAGTATGAATTAATCGTTTACATGTTACAATGTGAATGACCACATAACACTGCTCTTCAGTTTCAGCTTCTGGGAGTATCTCTCGAGGATTTAGGTAGCGATGATTCAAATCCGCAATAGCATATGACATCCTGTTGATTATGCTGTAAGCAGAGGATGGTAAAACTCCCGTAAAATCAACAACGACAATTTGCATGTTTCCAATGGCATGGTATTTGACAGTTGAAAGCACTTGAAATAAAGGTGGGACGCAACCTCGTTTGTAATCAATCGGATGTTATTTAATATATCTCATGTAGACAAGAGATACCATGCCATACCTAGTTGTCAATTTGATTGCCAGCTATGTTCAAAATGCTACGACATACATTTCTTGATTTTACTTCCCTCACTATATGTACTATATCACTATCGGAAACAATTTATCTGGGCTATAGACAGAAATCTACATGAGCAACAAGGAACGCAATGATATGATAATACCACATAAACAAGGGAGATGCACTGCTGTGCGCCCCTCCTCTTACCCCACCCGCCGCGTTACTGACCACGTCGCAATATGACACAACGACTCGCACATTCTCCCGACTGCTGCTGGTATGATACTGACGTCCTACGTCCTGGGCTGACCGTAATTGTAATGCTCTCTCAACGTATAGCAAGCTATTCTTTACGCTCTCATGAAGCCACCATACCCAAGATAAATACTTTCCGATACTGTATAGTGTAAGGGAAGAATTCTGATCGACCCATGAAGAGTGTGAATTCACAGTTTATTTTATGTGATTACTCCGTGGCAAATTTTGATAGTTCATGTGATAGCAAGTATCAGTATAAAACAGATTATATTGTAGTTCGAATAATTTCTGAAGTCAACCATAGGTGTCAGTATAAAACCGTTGTGAAATACATTATGTAGACATTTGGATAAAATTTGGCGGTTTGTAAATTATTATACTCTTCGCGACGAACGGATATATCTGCGAAAAACAGGAATTTTTGAGATTGGTTCTCCTTCTCAGAGGTGCTATCTCCTCATCAGTATTCAATGAAATTCAGTAGCTTGATTTCCTCGGGTGTAGTTTTATCGTCTCCAAGGTATGTCCGACGACCAACCGCGTATGCCGTGCACTGACATAGCACATGCATTGGTGTTTCTTCTTCCAAGTCGCAACCTCTGCATGTTGGCTGATCTACCACACCCATCGTGCAGAGATGTTTGTTGCATGGGGCGTGTTCGGTCAGGAATGCAACAGAATTTCGTATTTCTCGTCTGCTGAATTTCAGTAGATTTTTCACTCGTTGCTGCTGGAGATCTCCCATCAGTCGCTTGGAGTGCGACATACGGGGCATTTCCGTCCAATAGGCCCGGTGCTCTGTCTCGAGCCATTTTTAGATTACAGATTTCGCTGTGGCATGAGAAATGCTACAGGTTGACTCTGGTCCAATCAGTGGTTGTTTCGCCCCCGCTTTAGCGAATGCGACGACAGTTTCAGTTCCTGTGCGTCAAGTTCCTCAGACTCCCATACGAGTGTCACTCTATTGGGGTTCTTTACTAGTGCCGTTAGTTCCTTTACGCAATCGAGTACACATTATGAGGTGATTGTGTATCACTCCAGTGCCTTGGGCACTGTGAGGTTGCTCGCAATGTTTGTGATTTGTCCATTCTCACAGGCTCTCTCCCTCATAATTCGAGCACATGGTGTAATTGCTAATATTTTTGCTTGGTATTCTGTCGCAAGTGTCCCTAGGTTCAAAGAAATTATTTCTCCTTGGTCCTTTGTCTCGACTATTTCAGCACTTGTTCTATTTTCGGTCTTGGTGCCTTCGGTAAACAATATTGAATCCCCTGGTATCATATGAGGATTGCCCCATATGTGTTCTCCCGCCCATCTAGATTTGAATCGTGAACGGTACGGAAGTGCTGTGAACCTTGCTCCTTTCGGATTTAAACCCCAATGGCCCAGTTGATCCAAGCAATCCAAGAATGGTTCGGCCTTTCATTTTCCAATAAGATCAAAGCGCTCCTCTTATGGCTTACCTACATTATTTATTTAGGCTTACAATTCATGTGCAAGTTTCCGAATCTAATTTAATAGGCACTATATTGTAATAATATTAATTAGTGCATACACATAAACAACAATAAGTCAACAAAGTGTATTATTACGATCGGAATGGGAGGTTTCTCAAAGTTTCAGAAAGAGAATTTATAATATTCGAGTGGTGAGCAAAGGACTGTGTGAGCAATGGGAACAATTCGAAGGAATATCAACCGGACTATACACTACCAAATAACAAACTTCTCGTTAGCAATAAAATAATAATGAATTTATTACTTTCTCCGACAGAAACGAACGACATGAATTGGAATAACCGATATTCATGGCAGTCCTAAAATTAGAATTAGATTCATGGCTTGCAACAGTGATGGTGATAAAATATCGCGAGCCGCCCATGAGTCTCGACTTCATGCCATTAATCATCGATTCAAGGGGGATTAGCATGATGGACTTATTTCGACAGGTCGGTCTCTGACTGATTCGATTCGTTCTATAAAGATGGCATTCGTGAAGTTAATTGAATGAAAACACGCCAGTGACATTTATTAAGCGATCTTTTTCAAACGAGTCCAATGGCAAAAACTGAAAATTTCCGGAGCACTTAACTACTACGGTTAAACGCGGATTAAATCTTAGATCTTTTTTATATCTCGGTTAGCCTTGGTATACTGCATCGGCTTTCGTCAATTATTCATATTTCTAGACAAGACAGTAGAACAGAGAACGAAATAAAGAGAATTAAATTACTACAAACAATTTTATTGCCACTCTCTGATGAGGCATGGGCTATTTTAAACTGTTTTATCCAAGGAATCGTTTTGAACCTTTCTGAATCGATGTAGACTAATTTTTGAGATGATGCCTGTGTGTGCGTTTAGGTATAGGTTTCTTGTAAGTGGGGACGAACAACGAACCCTCCACCACCTTATGGTCTATGCTGGCTCACTTCTTATTATAGTTCACCCAGCAAGTTCACTCTTTTTATGAGGCCGATGATTTTGCTGATCTACGAGCACTTTGCCTTTGTGCTAAGTCTCGTACTGCTTGAAAATCATGTTTCTCTTTCTTTATGCCTTCCTTGACATCGAGGGAGCCTTTGATAACGCGTAACACCCCACCATTTGGGCCTCCCTCGAGAAGGTAAACGTAGACCAGACCCTATCCAGATGGATGGGGGAAATGCTACGGACCGGAAGAGCTTAGGCAAGGGTGGGAGGAAGCCCCATCCAAGGAAACACAACAATGGAATGCCCTCAGAAGGGAGTATTATCATCCCTTCTGTTGAGTCTGGTAGTGGATGACCTTCTAGAGAAGAAAATTTGAGTGCACTTTATGCGACATCATCCAAGAAGGTGTTAAGATCATAGAGAAATGGTGTAAATTGGCCGGACTAGGAATCAATCCTAGCAGAACTACAATAGTGACCTTCACCAGGAAAAGAAAGATGTATCACATGAAGAAAATCTAGCTGAATGGCATCACCATCATGCTGAAAGATGAGGTAAAATGTCTAGGCATTACACTAGGTAAGACTGTCGCCTACAGACTAAAGAACGTAAATAAGAAGGCGACACGTACCTTAATAGTGTGCAGAAGGATGGCAGGTAAAACATGGAGCTGTTCACCCAAAATACTGCTCTGGATGAACACCAAGATGGTGATACGTATCCTTACCTACGGGGCGATAGCCTGGAGCGATAAAATCAAGCAAATTAAATGACCAAACAAAGGGAATTAAGTAAGACCCAAAGGCTCCCGCATGAGGGGGCTCCAAGGTCTTGTGTAAAATACTATGCTTAATATAAGCAAAGAAACATTTCTGGGAGGTATTACATGTCCGTGGAAGAACAATTACTCTCTGAAGAAGAAACACCCAATACCAAGAGACGAAATGGACATGGTGTTTACACAGAACTTCCAAACCGACCTTTGAAATAAGAAAAGTGGACACAGGGGAACGCTCCACCTGTTGGGGAAGGCGAAATCTGTTGGCACACCGATGAATCAGGAACTGCAGAAGGTACGGGGGCCGGAGTCTTCGGGTCCAAAACCAAATACATCGAACTCATGGGTAAATACACCAGTATCTTTCTAGTGGATGTTCATGCATGATGTGCACAGCTCAATATGGACAAAGGATACAACAAGAAGGACATAGCATAGTCAAGCAGCTATAAAAGCGCTGAGCCTCGCATCATTCGCTCAAAGATGGCTAAACTCCTTAGGAATGCAGAACAGAACCACCATTCACTGAGTGGTGAGGACATACTGGAATCGAAGGAAATGACATCCTTCCACACAAGGCAAGCACACTATAGAGGAAATCTTTTAAACAGAAGAAACAGAATTCAGAACAAAGTATTGTCGTTCTCTTCCGGGATACAAACAGTCCAAACGCCCCTAGACTAATTTAGGAAGAATGACGTTTTGGAAAGTATAAGGCTAAACAGGAACAACCTGAGAATCATAACAGGATTCATGACGGGACACTGCAAACACAGCGGCCACATGAGTAAAATTGGCCAATGAACGATGGAATGTGTAGATTCTGCGTAAAAGCAGAAAAAACAACGATACATCTGCTAACCGACTCCGCAGGAGCAAACACTTTGGGATATATAAAACCATCGAGGAAATTTTGCCAATGAAGCCGGGAAAATTTTTAGCTTTCCTAAGAGAGCTAAAACTCACAGGTGTAAAACAGTACTATAAAGGGGACACAATAGTTCTTTAAGGACGCAGTATATCTCACACCCAGCAGCGGTTACTTACATAAGTCTGTATGTTGCTCACCAGGCATATCTTCAAATTCATATGAAGAGGGGGTAGGATTTCTTAAGCGGCCGTTGGTATGGAGCAGATAGCCCCTGTAATGGTCACGCATGCTTGTTTTGTAAGCTAGTCAGTTTAACTCTGGTCGCTCCTTGTAATGCTCTTGACCACCAGACTATGGCACCGTATACTATCATGGGCCTGATGACCATAACGTACTGCCAGTAAATTTATTTGGGGCCAACGCCTCAAGATTTTACACATATGCGTCTGCTTGTCCATAGGAACATCCTTGCCTTGTGGATTGTATATTCCAAATGGGAGGTACATATCAGCTTTCTATCTAGGGTTACTCCCAGTTATTTAGCCTCTTTCGCGAATGTTATAGTTTTCCCCAGCAAGGATGGTAGAGTTAGATTGTCCAGCCTTCATTCCCTACTGAAGGTCACTATAATTATTTTGTGGAGGGTTGATAGATGTTTTCTCCATCTCACACCAGCTTAGTACCGTATTTCATATCTCTTGCAGAGTGAAAAAAATCACCTCTAGAGGTAGTCCTAGGCTTACTCTTAGATATTTTGCTTCTTCCGCGAATGATATAGTTCCACACAGCAAGTAGGTTGGAGTTTGATTATCCAGCCTTTTTTTCCTTTAGAGGGGCACTATAATTGTTTATGTGGGGGTTGATAGACAGTTGCTGTTCCCTCTCACACGAGCCTAGTGCCGTGTCTAATATCTCCTGCAGAGTGATAGAGATGATCTCTCCATATCAGCTTCTGTTCACAATGTTTAGATCATCCGCGTTTATACTCATATGTTGACATCGTATTCTGAGAGGAGATCTAGCATCCCATCCACAAGCAGTGGCCACAGAATGGGCTAATGAATGGCGCCCTGTGGACCTTCCTTATGGCCGTAAACTGAGAGCTCACCCCCCTCTAGTTCTGTTTCTGGGCATGGCTCGAAAACACTTATGGTTGATTCAACCTCTCTAGTAGTAGCTGCCGCGTAGAGGGAGTCAGGTAGTGCATTATCAAGACTCCACCGCAATCTTCTTACATTGTAGGGATTGACTGATATTACCGACCAGGTTGTGTGCTGGCACAGAACATTTATGACTTACTATTTCGATAAATTCTGAGGGGGTAAAAATATTCTTTGATCATGTTGTCTGGGCAAAATAGTGTATATCAGCTAGTAATACAATGAAGGTCCTAGTATCAACACATAATGTTGTCAATACTAATAAACTTTAAATGTAATGACATAGAGTACCTATAATGATTAAATAAGTTGATGAATGATTTGATAGATTGACATATTTTCTCACGTATTTAACTGTTTCTAATCGTTCGCAATATATTTTCGGTTCCTACGAGTGAGATAAGTTAGTGATCGAGTTCGGGGATTGTTAAAAATTGATTTCTTTTGGGAATTTTACCACAAACAACTTTTGTTTGGAGCATTTTTCAGAGAAAACACGTATTTCTCAAAAGTGAAGCAAGGGCCAATTTGAGTTGAGATTTGGTTGCACTACTTCCTAATGACCAAAATACGATTTGAAAAAGAATATAAGCTATACTGTACGAATTATATAACGAGCAAAGTCTATTTCGTTTGAACTATAGGAAAATACGTCGTATTTTCTAAGATTGATGATAAGATTTGTCAGAATTCGTGAAAACCACATGCAATCCGTTTTTTCCCAGGCGCATTATATTTCTTGTAATATCCGATACGTCGTGTTGAGGGAGAAAGAACAGAGGAACGTTTCATTTCACATTTATTAAAGTAAAGTATACGAGCTTTGGGCCCCGTTTGTTGTGGTCTTATTGATTGACGTCACGTGAGCCGCCGACTTACCATTAATAATGTACATCCTGGAGTTGGCACGATAGTTAGCAGGAGTATTGTGCTCTGCTCTAGTTTAGTCGATAGCAGGCACCTGATGCACCGCGACCTTTGTCTTGCACCTGTTGCTTCGGCACGGTAAAGTATGCATTATTCCGAGCCAAACGTATACTCGAGGTGTTGAATCTTTAACGTCACACACAATGAATAACATTTACTACCCCGTGTCGGTTTGAAAGCCGCGCCCACATTTCTGTCTCCACTACAGACCACTCTGAAGCTTGAATAAATTCGAATCACGTAATTCTTCTTTTCAAGTCTGCAGCATTATGTGTTTATCTATGAAACAAATGATAGATTACTCAAACCCTGACAACGATGTACTTACGACGTTTATAATGGTATCCTGGTTTCTTATTGCTACCTTATATTTTGCCATGAGATGAAATGAAAAAATTATTGACCTAAATGACTATGTCTTGTCAACCTTAATTTCATGATACCACAACATAGGTAATTAATTTAATGTAACTTTATGTTAAAGTGACTATGGTCCATTACCTAAAGATTTTAGAGTCCTTTATGACGAAGAGCATAACATTTTGAAGTTACTAGTTCGACGAAGTATTTAAAAAAATTTTAAATATCAATTTCGGTCACTTTTGCAGGTTATAGGAATGATGAGGTTTTTGATGACCTGATTATCAAAATCTTCAATCAATGCATGATTTTCAAGTATACTTTTTTACCACTATTTTAGTAAGATGAATATGGATAATATCTCAACAAATAGAAGCTATATAAGTTGGAAGATTATCTTTCTTATTAATGACCTTTGATCATGTGGATGTGTATTTTCTGTAGCATATGATATTGATATGGGTAATTGTTCAACATGCTATGGAACAAAGAGCTTACTTATTTTTGTAACACCTAATAAAACATATTAACTCACGGTATTCAATTCAATCTTTAGTTCAACGAAAGCCAAGTGGAAGTTGAAAGAATTCATTTCGGTTACATCTTCCATATATTTTACAAGAGGTTCATAAACGATTTAAAAATAAAACTATTCTGATTACTAAGAGTTTCAAATACATGTATGAAAGATTAAACTTCAGAAGAGGAATCGTATAGATTTAAATCGATAACATTTATTTGTATCAAAATTGCTGTTGTAACTTGAGGTTATTGCACAAATACGTCAAAATAATACCTTTTACTTCACTGCCTTAAATTCTATAATTCCTTTAAATATTGTACATTTGTTAATTATTTACTTTATCAGTATGTCGTTTAGTCTTTTTCCAAATTTCCTACACTCTTCACACATAGCCAATGATTTTCCGCCGAATAGCCATCTCTGCCAACGTGATCCCTGTAGCAGTTTTCAGCTAGATGTGTTCAATGGTGGTAATATTCAAATTCTAAAGGGGTAGACGAAGCACTTCCTTGGCCATATTTTTCAGTAACATATCTGCTACATATACTGGTTGCATTTTTATCAAGATCAACAACAGAGGTTTCAAGGTGTTATCATAATGTAGATTTATTATTCCTAATAACCATTCTTGTATACCATATATTTCAGGGTGAATGTTGGCAGTATTCATTAAGGTGGAGGAGGGTTCTTCTAAAATCACTAAAAGTTGAATTTCGAACCAATTTAGTTGTTTTGACACATTTCACCATGATAATCGACATCCTTTGTTTTTGAAGAAAATATTAGTGTACTTCGAATGAATGCTGCTGTACAACCAGCACGAAGTAGCAACAATATACAATGCGCCACAAGCTTTTATCGTTTTCATAGTTTTAGGGCTAAAATATTGCCAGGGACCGACCGACATTACCACAAGTAGAGGTACCTACTGCTTCATTTTTCCTTTTAATATACTGATGTAAAAAAAATTTCACGTTTCGCAGAGATGAATGAACGTAGTACAGTCCTGGGAAGAATTGTTTCTGTACTTTTTAAGTTAAATTCTATCAAAATAAAGATTTACAACGAATCATAAACTGTCAACCTACTGTCAAATCAATGTAAAAAACCTACAGCTTATATCAGCAACTCTGTTATGAGTTACCAACTGGTAAAATGAAATATACCTGGCTTGACGAAGATAGCGCGGCAGTTATTTAGGGAAATTATTAAAGTGAATTGGTTGCGAAAGTAACCAAGTGTGACGTCATATCATTAATTCGGCGAACAAGACATATGTTTACAACCAGAAAAACACTTGTCATGATGGTTCATCAAAATACTATAGTTTCATTTGAAAAGCTAAAGGTGGATGTCAAAAATACTACTTGCTAGATTGTACTATCGCACCCCAAAACAATGCAGTTTCCATTTTCACCACTTTTAAGCGATTTCGAAAATTTTAAATTTTCGTATCCATACGACCAATAAGAACGGCGCAATTATCTCAAGTGGGTTACATACACACATATCATCTCAAACATAGTCTAGATGGATTGAGAATATATCTACAAAAGACCGACAATTTTTTTGTAGATCAATTACAATATTTGCCTTATACTACGTATAGTGAGGGAATGCCATATGCACCATTGTATTTAAATTTTCATAACCGAGTGATTATTTTTCTATTTTTACCTTGTGAATTATGATCTTTGTTTTGTTTCAGATCGATGGTAAAATGGTATTTGACGTGATCCAGAGGATGGAAGATACCGAACCATTCTCGGAAGAATTATTAGCCGCTATGAAACGGTTGTGGGCTGATTCAGGAGTACAAGAATGTTTCGGCCGTTCCAACGAGTATCAGCTCAACGATTCAGCAAAATAGTATGTATACAATTTAAAAGTATTTCAGATAAGTTAAAACGTTAATAACGTTAATCAAATCTGTATGGTAGCCACTAAAATCGAAACCCTTTTCTTATATTTGTTGCATAAATGTATCACAGTGTTGATGTGAACAAACGAAAAGTATTTTTCAATAGTCCCTTGAGATAACACAGCCCCAAGGGCTACATTGCTAGCATCTGTGGTGAGGTTTACGGAAAAAAGGAAGATGTAGATTTATCTAAAAACACTTTGCGTTTCTGAATTTCGGTCTATCACTAACAACTTAACATTTTTTTTCTGGTCCATGGGGAACGAAAGTTGCCCACACGATTGTGAGTAGCTCCTTCTCAATCATTGATTGATGTTGCTCAGATCGTTTAGAGTACGTGAGGCATACGCCACTAACTCTGTTTCAATAGTCCCTTGAGATGACACAGCACCTAGGGCTACATTCCTAGCATCTGTGGTGAGTTTTACGAAAATGAAGAAAGATGAAGATAGATTTATCTAAAAACACTTTTCGTTTCTGAATTTCAGTCTATCACTAAGAACTTAACATTTGTTTCTGGTCCATGGTGAACGAAAGTTGCCCACACGAATGTCAGTAGCTCCTCAATCATTGAATAATGTTGCTCAGATCGTTTACAGTACGAGATGCGTACGCCACTAACTCTTCTTCAATAGTCCCTTGAGGTGACACAGCACCTAGGGCTACATTCCTAGCATCTGTGGTGAGTTTTACGAAAATAAAGAAAGATGAAGGTAGATTTATCTAAAAACACTTTGCGTTTCTGAATTTCGGTCTATCACTAACAACTTAACATTTTTTTCTGGTCCATGCCCACATGATTGTCAGTAGCTCCTCTCAATCATTGAATAATTTTGCTCAGATCGTTGAGAGTACGAGAGTACCTTCAAGAAAAATACGAATCCCTATTTCCTCTCCCTACATTCCACAGCTGACTCACACGACGTTCTTCAAACTTGTAGCCAAAGTATAAAAAAAATGATAGTATAGAATGAGAAGATTCAACATAATCAATCACATTATCGAAAAAAGAATTCGAAAATGTACTGAGAAAATTTGCCATATTCAGTATTTTCCCAACGAGGGTACACCATTCTATTTTGGTCCCATATTCCTAGGAGGGGAAAGAGCCATAAGAAATTCGTCTTCTTCCTCGAAAATTATGTTCAATGGCTAATCATTGAATTGTTTCAGCTTCTTGGATGACTTAGATAGACTAGGAGCCAGAGATTATCAACCCACAGAACAAGATATTCTCCGTACAAGAGTTAAGACGACGGGTATTGTAGAAGTACATTTCTCATTTAAGAACCTCAATTTCAAGTGAGTAGAAATTTTCTTATGCATTTTTTTTACTTTGATTTAAACATACACAAACGTTTAACCATGTGCTTGATTAACTTTTCACGTGGAATCTCTTGAAAATGTTATTAATCGAAGCGACAGAATTGTCTAAATTGCGAATTGGAAGAAAACATTCACCATATTATTTATTGACAAAACTTGACATACGCTTCTTTCGAAAATACCACTGTGTTGACGAAACATGTGTGTGTCTTGTTCATTGTTAACATGGATTTTCATTGAGTAAATGTGGAAACTTCCAACGATTTAAAATTCTAGAAATCGAAATGTTTTAATCATATAATGTTTTGTATTATTTGTTGCGCTTATGGTTTATCAACTTATATCTTATGTACATTATTTCTTTTCAGACTATTCGACGTTGGAGGGCAAAGATCGGAAAGAAAAAAATGGATTCATTGTTTCGAAGATGTCACAGCGATTATTTTCTGTGTAGCCATGAGTGAATACGATCAAGTTTTGCATGAAGATGAAACGACGGTAAGTTCATAACTAACCCTTTGTTTAATTCACAGTTCTCAGACTCCTGACGTAATTCATATTCTTTCACATCCGAGTGAAATATGGGAATTTCGGATTTCAATTGGAAAATTATCTGGTTTTTATACCAGAATAACTACTTCCAACGTACTGCTAAACCAATGTCTTATGCCTTTACACCACGTTCTTGGTTAGTACAACTGAACGTATGTAAAATGCGGGAAAGGAACATTCATGTTCGTTGTTTTGGCATCCCGAAACAAGAATTTGTGACAATAGTAAAGTAAATGAAGGGAAAAATGGCGGATCAAGTAGCGTTTTTGGGACAACGATATAGGGTCGTGTAAAAAAAACGCTAATGACGATGGTGTTAGCCAAATTTTTCCAAAGGTATCGCTTAGTAAGATTTAGCTGAAAATATTTTTCACTTTTTTCCACCGCGTACGGTTAGCTCTACGGCAAATTACAAGGGCAAGGAGAAAAGCTCGAAACATAAAACACGAAATGATTTATTTGGTCAAAACTCATTTTATTTCTCAACATAATCTCCTTGTGGCCCAATACACTTCGTCCAACGATCTTCTAATTTTTCGATATGGTGGATGACGAACCTATTCGTAGCGCAATTCTTGCAATTTCTCCATTGCAACTGCGGAACTGTGCCGGTGCGTTGTCCTGTTAGAAGAGCGCTCTTTTCTTTGCCAAATGCCAAATACGCTGGTGATCGTTTTGCGCTTTTCAAGGTAACGATACCGTGTGCATCCCAAAAAACTGTCGTCATGACTTTGTTGGCCGATAATTCCACTTTGTCCTTTTTCGGCTTCGATTCGCCAGAACAAGTCCACTGTTTCGACTGTTACTTTGTGTTACTGTGTGTTGAGATGGATTCATGTTTCGTAATGTTTTTTCCACGCAAGAAATAATGTTTAAGCAAGACGCGAAGTTCACTTTTTTCCATGTTTACAAAAATCTTCAAGGTTGCTTGCTTTCGAAGGGTGTCAAAACAGAACTGAATGTCATATCAATCTGAAAATATCAATGAGTTCTAGTTGACACACATATGTCACATGGGATTTTCGATTGTAGGGCCATCTGTTCCATTTTTCAGGGTCTTTTAAACTTGCCTTCGTTCAAAGAGTATCATTCTTGTGTAAATTATAGCCAGCGCCTCAATGGAAGCGTCCTATCTGATATAAGCCTAATGAAATATACTTTCACATGGCATAGAAAATAATTTCCACGCTGTTATCTATTAATACAAATTATAATAATAATAATAAATTACACAGAAGTGTAATTTCTTCGGGCGAAGTCTAGTTAATTAGCTACTCTACTTAACCCCATATTAATAAATGCATAAAAAAGAAAAGAAAAGATAGAACAGCGATTATGAACTAAAATGTACATAGAATAATAAACGTAACAAAAACAAATAGTACCTCCCCCTCCCCCCGATTCATCATGTTTACAAAAACAATAATTTTAAGCATCGTTTAAATCGTGCACCCGTAAGACTCTTGCACTGATTAGACAGAGAGTTATAAAGTGTAACCGCATTATATGTAAGTGATCTTAGAGACACGGTAGTGCGAAAACCGTGCAAAGATAGCTGTGACACAAACCGTAGCCGAACGCTATGAAGATCACTTCTGGAAACCAGCTTTTCGCGCAAATACACAGGCTGAGATTGTGCTAGGACTTGATGAAATAACACTGTCAAACTGTATCGATAGATAGGTTCAATCCTCAAACACTGAAGTTCTCTAATTTTTTGGTTTATATGGTGATACTTCCTCAAACCAAAAAACGGCAGTAGCTGTTCTGTATCTTCTTCAGCCGGTTCCTGCAGACAACGTCAAGACACGGAAACTATACTACCAAAAAATAATTAATTATAGACAAAACTAGAGATTCGCTCAGCTTCTTTCTTAGGTTTTATATGAATTGGAATCAAGGCCTATTTGATGATGCGAATTTAAAAGTTGTTGGTTGAAAGAAGTCATGAAAAAGAATTGAAAATGCTAACCAAAAACTTCATGGTAAACCCTATACCGGATTTCAAAAGAATTTCGATAAGAATTAGAAACAAGCCATCCACAAGAAGAGCGAATTATTTTATGTGCAGCTTATTCGATAGCCATGATAGACCTTTTATGATGTTTTTAACTTGTTTCCTTTTGTTTCCAGAATCGTATGCAAGAAAGTTTGAAATTGTTCGACTCAATTTGCAACAATAAATGGTTCACCGACACATCCATTATTCTCTTCCTTAACAAGAAAGATTTATTCGAAGAGAAAATTAGAAAATCTCCTCTTACCATATGTTTTCCGGAATATGCAGGTGAGTGCCGTGTAGATTTTCATAAATCGGATATAAAATATTAGTAAAGTATATATGAAACGAGAAGTTGGGTAGCTAGTGATAACTGCAATTATTATTGACATTATCGTTCCAGACGTAGGTCATAAACCTTGTACCAACAGTTCGCTTAATTGAAAATAATTATAACTCGATATCAGTTTCGGTTCAACCAGGCGTCAAGTTTACTATCTCAAACGAAACACTCCCAATTTTCTGACAAATTGAAAAGATAATATGGGAATCCGCGGAAAAAACCTACGATTAGTAATTATGTATATAGAAACGATGTTCAATAGGAATAACTACACCGAATGAAGAGATGAAACGTATATGTATTCCTTCAATGTTCAACGTACTCCCGTACTGTCCCTTTAAGTTGTTTTTTGGATGCCCTGCAAAGACTATTCATATTTCAACTCACTGAAATGTACCTTCTGGATTGAGTTGTGAGGCTGATCTATTGGTCAGAGCTAGGTATAGGATTCTTGTGGCATCGATCCCTCCACCGTGACCATGTGCCCAACCTTCGTAGATATATTTCTGCAATAGTTGCATAAGCAACGATACTTCAGTCTTCAGGCTGCACATTCCGGCTACAACTCCTTGGTGGAGCTTTGTAGCCGTTTGTGAACCAACAGATGTAGACCCTTGGTATGCCGGTTTTATTCCGAATCTATTCATCTCTTTCTGGAAAGAGATAGGTCTAACAACCATGACGTACAGCCAGTATATTAGGGCCAGCGCCCAACATTTTCCACATATGCCTCAGGGTACTTAGGCTTAGGGTGATGTGATTGTCTAATAGCAGCTTGGAAGTGATCTTGTTCCTGCTTATTGCTAGTACTGCAACTATGTCAACCGTAAGGGTTCCATTTTATGTTGCCCCTTGGTTGATAACACATATTTTTGATTGGTTTGGTTGCTGATGCGTATTTCCCCGGCAGTATTCTTAGGGATAGGTTTAGATATTTCGAGTAAATACTAGCCCCAGATCCCATTTTGGTTTTAGTGACATCACTGAAGATGTGAAGAGTTTCCTCTTTCTTTTCATTCATGCCTCCCGTATCGGTTGGTACTTCATATGGTCTTTTGAAGACCTAGTGAGGTGCAAAGTTGTATGTTTACCTCCGAGAGAAGATGTCTTCTTGACCGCCTCCTCATGGAGGTGACAGTGCTCATCTTCCTTACTTCCCTTGTACCAGAGTCAGATTGAATTCAGCTGTAGTGCAGGCATGTAGCCACTCGCTCTACGTAAATATCGAGACTTGTGAGGCAGATCATTGCTTCTACCGCTGCTGTGGGTGTTGTTCGCAATCTCTCGAAATGTAGTTTTCTACATCGATTACAGTTTGGGATAAACGCTAAACTAAGTTGTTTCTAGGTCAAAGAAATAAGCAGAATGATGAAGTACAGTCAATCCATTTATCAATGAAGTTTTAATCTAATTTTTTAAGCGATTGTTGCGTCCCTATTTTTACTGTTGAAATTCCCACATTCCTTATCTAATATCGCTATTAGCTATCGATTTGAGCGCACCAAATCTATTATCAACAGATTAGATTTGTTTATTGATATTGATAGCCTTCCGGAGCGAGGAACATCATTAATCGATTAACGATCACTTTGAAATCAAAACGGAACGCTCTTAATGTCGTTTCAGTTTAGTAAGTTTCCGTTAATGTTTAACTTTAATTAAACTCTGCTCTCGTAAATTAATCATCATGGTGATCGACAAACAACATAAACTATTTCAAAATCAAGAACTAAGCAATGAGTCAGAAAACATTTTAGATTCTTCTGATCTCAATGCTGCTCGTTCTCTAGCACTCCGTTGCGCGCGCAAGTTCAAAAGCTAGGTTATTTTATAGAACAGCTATCTCATGTTTTTTTAGAGAATATTTATAACTTAAATTCTAAAATTATTAAGTGTATTTCTCATCACTTAGTGTATCTTTTGGCAAAACTCTTTAACGCTTGCATTAACACTGGCACATTTCCAAAATCTTTGAAATTATCTAAAGTATTACCGTTACATAAGAAAGGTTCAAAAAATGAGTTAAATAACTTTAGACATATCTATCATACCAATAATTGGAAAGATATTTGAAAAAACTCTAGCCTGTCAAATTATAAATCACTTCGAGGATAATAATATTTTCACGGAAGCACAATTTGGGTTCCGAAAAAACAAATCCACAACATCTGCTCTTTTAAAAACTGACGGAAGCAATTTGTGAAGCATTTGATAATGGTGAGCATTTCGGCTCAATTTTCTGTGACCTCACAAAAGCTTTTGATTGTGTTTCTACAGATATTCTGATGTCTAAACTGAACAGTTATAAATTTTCTGAAACATCATTGTCTTTGATTCGGTCTTATTCATTTGGTAGAACGCAAGTTGTCTATATGCATTCTACCAGCTCGTCTATGTTGCCGGTTACCTTAAGGGTACCTCAAGGCTCCATACTTGAACCTGTACTCTTTTTAATATACATTAATGATTTGCCGTTACAAGGCAAAGTAATCTTATATGCTGATGATACAACCGCATCAAGGGTTAATACAGACTTAGTTGACTTACACAATTCACTCATGGAGAGTCGAACTGATTTGGTTAACTGGTTTACACATAATAAATTAAATATAATAATGAAAAAACTTTGACCTTCTATTTTTCCTTAAGACAAATATCGGACTCAAACAATTGTGAATTTATATCATTTCTTGGACTCTACTATTAGATAAAGGATTAACTTGGAGGAAACATTATGATCAAGTTGCTTCATCAGTTGCTAAAGGAATTTACGTGCTAAGAAACTTAAACAAAATTGTATCTGTTAATGTAATGCTCACAACTTATTTTGGTGTAATACACTCGAAAATTAGTTATGGCATTTTAGTCTGGGGTCACTCAGCAAATATGTCTCATGTTTTCAAGATTCAGCGTAAAGCAATTAGGATTATAAAAAACCTGTCTTACTGGCAAGACTGTAAGCATTTACATTCAACATTGTCTAATATATGTTAAAACACATTTTACGGATTTTCAACTCGATGTGATATGCACTGTGTTGACATTAGAGCGAAATACAATTTACATACCGGGATATCAAAAATTATCTTGGTAAAGGGTGGTTGTGGAATCTAAAATGTGTGTCTTACTTTACGTTATCAAAACTTTTGTCAAATAAATTAATTTGAAGTTTCTAAAAGTGAGAAATTTCGCAATTTTATACGAATGTTATAACACTCAGAAGTCTTTAGCGCTTTAGACTCCGGGATTTTTACGTGGCCTATCGAAATTAGAAGGTTCGAATTGTATAAGAACACAATTGCATGAACGCCAGACGTCCTATGTAATTAGCTACGAACGTAATCATTTTGACATATGCCTCGAGGAGCTCGCTACGAGTCAGTTAGAGTTTATACTTTTTACCTCGATCTTGTTAATTCGGGATCGTTTTATGCCCCGTGCGGCCGGCGCCAGTTGTAATAAAGTGTTTTCGGCTATAGGCCGCTAGCTTTTAACCGCTTTTGGGTATATTTTAGTAGCTAGAAAATTCCCTTTGGTACGTCGTACGTTAGACGCGCGTAGCTGAGACCTGAGAGTACCTGTTTCTATTTTAATTGAATTTTCCTATTTAATCCGACATTTTGGGGCCCGATTCTATGCCATTTAGTTGGCCCCGTTCATAAACTAACGACATGGAGCGAAAACCGCATGCGAAAAGTCCTCGTAAAGCCGTTCTATGTTCCGAAGATTTGCACTTTTCTAACTCGCGAGCTACGCGCTCCTCACGTGAACGTCATTCGATTTATCGAAAATTAACCAATTTAAAACAGTTTTCGCCCCCGTTTGTGGCTATTGCGACCTTGTAAAAAGTTCAAAGTTAACATTTCGTTTTACATTCCACAACCACCCTTGACCAAGATGATTTTTAATTCGTAGTTCATTATTGTTTTACAACTGAAATAAATAGGTATGAAATTTGTAGGTTATTGATGATGTCAGTGTGACAGTGACATAATTATTTCAAACGTAAAGTAAGACACACGTTTTAGATTCCACAACTACCCTTGACCAAGATAATTTTTGATATCCCGGTATTAATTAACACTGCATAAAACGTAGCAGAAATAGCGTTAATTACTGGGGTCCAACTGTTTTCAATAAACTGCCACTACTGATTAGAGAGCTCCCACTCGACAATTTTTCAAGGGTCATTAAACATTTTCTTACTGAACACTGTTTTTATACTTTTAAGGAATTTTCAGATTTTCAGTTCTGATTTAATAGTTTTAAGTTTTTATTCTTCTTTGTTGTATCTTAATTTGGATTTGTTTTTTTTTCTTTCTTTTATCTTGACGAATGTAAGCCAATACTTGGTATTTAGCATGAATAAATTATTCTATTCCATTCTATTCCTATATGGAGGAACATGTCCTTCGGTATTGAGTTCGTAGCATATCAAAACGGAGAGACTTGTTTATAATTTGGACAATCGTTTCAAAGGAGTTGCTTAAATATTTTTCTTGTATTTAGGTGCACAAGAGTATGGAGAAGCCGCTGCATACATCCAAGCCCAATTTGAAGCGAAAAACAAATCTACCACAAAAGAGATTTACTGCCACATGACTTGTGCTACAGACACACATAACATTCAATTTGTATTCGATGCAGTTACCGATGTTATCATAGCTAATAATTTACGCAACTGCGGCCTCTACTGAAAAACCTATAATTACTATTCCGTTTCTCATGATAAGTCAGACTTTAGTACGGTTGAGTCAAATCAACATCGTAGTTGTGGAGGTGTATGTAAAACGAATCTTTCAACATTTTTAACACAGTTTTACCTTATCAAGATGTTTCAAATTAACGCATTTGTATTGATTTCTTTTAAAAATGTTGAAAGTTGTATACTTTAATTGTACCAAAGTTGAGTGAGATGTTAAAATGTGTTCTTCTCTGTTAGACATTTAATAAGTTGATCAGTTCGAAACAGTAAGTAAGCGGGTAGCTTATCTGTGCTTTATAATATTAAACATCTATAAACTTATTTGCAATGTTGAAGTTCTCATGTGTTCACCTATATCTCAATCAGTATGTAACCTGCCATGAAAAAATATTCTCGAATGTATTTATTTATCTAAAATTTTCAGTCACTTAGATTATTCTCCTTCTATTGACGTTGATGAAAAAAAATAGAGTTTAATTTATTTACTTTTTACGGAATTCGATTAATTTCCTTCCTTCAAACATTTCAAGTAATGTCTTGATATTCTCCTATTAAGAGACAAACTGACTAGTGCTGATATTCATCGTTCGCCACTATATTCAATAATTTAAGTTAACTAGCATAATACAAATTCATGATAAACGAAGTAACGTCTCGTTAGCAAAAGTATGTGCTTATGGAAAAGAAAATAATGAATAACGAAATAGGAAACTGGACAATTGCAAAAAGAAAACCATCTAGTCATGAATTACAATGTGCCAAAATTAACAGAGATTAACAAAATTAGTTTGTTAGGTTGGGGCAAATATTAATTTTTGGAATGCATTTTTTCCATATGAAAAGAAAAAATTCTAATGATCATCATACATATCGTTGATTATCAGGCTGTGACCATTAAAATTACACACGAATAAGTTATAGTCAACCAGAAATGTACAGTGTTGCTGATGCCGATTTTGTAGTAATCTACATTTTTATAGCAGCTATCATCTGGAAGGCAGATGATAAACTACTATGCTAATTAATTCTTAGATGCCTTGCAGCCTACCAAACTTGCATCACATTTATATTTTTTTAAGTTTAGAAAAGTTATTCTTTTCATTGCAAATATCGTTCGGTTTCCCTTTTTGTTACTGGTCCTAGTTCACCTCCATGTATTTTATTTTATTAATTCAACCATCCAATTCATTATAATATGGAGATAACATTTCTCGATTTTACTTCATGAATTCCTCATCAGATCGCGTTACTTTTCGAAGCGTTTTCTAACCACATTGAGCTCATTCTGAATAATGTAGGAATCTGTTTGTTCCATAAGATGAATAATAAATAAATTTCAAAAAAATAGCCGATCTCTTACTAGTAGTTTTTCATAACGGAAAATAGAAGGACGACATCACTAGTGTAATGTTTTGCACTGTTAGTTGATTGGAATGAATTAATTAAAGAAGTCGCCGCCTAAATAATAATTTTATTATTTAGTTTGATTACATTTGTGTAGTATATTATGTTATGTGATTGTTGGTAATTACGCCTTTTGACATTTTTTAATGACAATTGAAGATTGCGTTATTGTTCTGACAGACTTACAAAGCCTACATAAAATAATAATAAATATAATAAATGCCAATCAAATTGATTGAAATTAGATGAACACTAAATGTATCTATATCTGTATCCATTCATAATTTGAATTATGCACAAAATATTGTTAAAACGCACATTTTGAAGCATAAATTAAAATATCTATTCAACATTGTGATAACTACAGTGCACAAGTTGAACCATTAATACAAGTAAATTGTGCCATGGGGAGATTGCATTTATTATCATATATTACCGTTTGTAGTAGCTTTTTGTAAATTATTTGTTTTTTTTTAAGATTATTATAAGTTTAAGTAATGTTATTTATGTTCATAATTTAACAAATCAGAAGTCTAACTTTATATGAAATATATATTTAGATTTAGTTACCAAATATTTCTATACTATAAATATGTGTTAATAATAATTATTGTGGAAACAAGCTATAAATATATCTCTGGATCAAATCACATAAAATAATAACATAAACATTCTAGAATAGATTTGTGACCGCTCAAATATTCAAGTCGTTTCGGCAGTTTTAACGTAACTCTACAACCATCAAGCAGGGTATAGTGCATAATGTTGAAAAATCTCGAATTAAATATATTTGTAAAAGTATATAGCAATTTGTTTATGCATATTATTCCTTCTTTCTAATAAGTAACACCCTTGGATTATATTGAGTTGAATTATAATTATTCACTAATTGAATATATATCCTTCACTGGGTATGTATGCTTGAAATTTGGGGGTCACATCGGAAACCTAAAATGTACACCTACATTTGAGTTTTTTTTAAGAATTATTCATATGTGTAAGAAATTCAATTTTGTTAAATTCTATGTTAGTTCGATTCGAATGTTCTTAAATCAGGAAAACATGGACCTTCAAACTAGAATAAAATTATACTATACATTAAATGTGTACATAAAAATATATGGCGCTTTAAAGTAGCTTCAAAACATTTTTGTAGTGTAGTTGAAATAATTTCCTTTATATCAATCATTGAACATGCATTTTTTAGTGATACATTCCTTCATAATTCCTATCACATGCCATTATTATTCATTATTTTGCATCAATTAATATGAAAAAACTTGCTGGAATTGTTCATGATATTAGAAAGGTGGATAACTAAAGTTATTGATAATTTTAAACAAAATCGCCGATTTCTAATTTTGTGAGGTTAAATATCTTTGGAGTTTTATTACCTCATATACATATTTAACTATTGCAAGAGGAAGATAATAACATCAAATTAAGATTCTGAAGAAATCTTTATCAAAATTCTTCCATTATATTGTCGTTGTTAATTTTATTTAAAGTAATAAATGCAAAACCATCTACGCATTATAATTTCATATTCTTTTATTCGAACAAACACCAAACAATATAAGCTTAATTTAATTCATCGATGACGAGCTAATAAACGCAAGTTTTTCTTAATAGCAAATCAATAAGTTGAACATTCTCGAATTTGTGGCGATCACCTAGACCAAATTGAGGTTAAAGATATTTCTTGAATATTGTTGAATAAATTGGTGATTTATTCGCTCAGCTTATCGTTGGTAAATTAAATATTTAAGAGACAACAATTGTGAAAATATGCAACCATGATGATGATTTTTGCGTTTTCTCAATGAAATATGTGGGCAATTCTAAATTAAAGGAGGCTGCCAGGAAGGGGGGGGGGGGCTGCGGAACTTGCCGGGACAATTTTTTTCCGTTTCTACATCGTATTGGAATTCGTTTAACGGCATTTTAGAGATTAAAATGTCCTTTAAAATGTTTTTTATGAATTTTTAAAATTTTTTGGGTTGTTTTTCAACGAAAATGCCAAAAAACTGTTTTTGACCCCAGAAATCGACATTCTCTAATAAATAAACGTTCAAGAAGTCATTTCCGATCGAAAATTGGCCTCTGAGTCCGAAAATGGTGGCAGTTTCCTTACATAATGCATCATTTTCTATCCATTGTCCTGATTTTCGGCAAAATACTTTTTTTTTGACGGCGTTATATCGGTGCGAGCAGCCACTTAATAAATTATTATTCTTTTGCGAAATCTGCGTGTTTTTACCTCAGCTTTACGGTAAGATGAGAATTCTTCTAACTAAATGGGTTTTAGAGGTCGAAAAACTGAAAAAACGACAAAAAAAACGATATTACTGTACAAAAATCTGTCGTCAAGTCTTTTTTTGGGACATATGACCTCGGAATCGGATTCAGCGGGAAATTCTACGATAATAAAACGTCATCCAACAGTTTTTACACTCCAGTATACCATTAATTTTACGCCAAAAACCAGGTAAACGTAATTTTCTTCCAGTTTTTGACCTTTTTCGACCTCAAAGCTGCAGAATTTAGAATTGTAAGTAGGATATTTGGAGTACTTGGACAATTTTCGATCGAAAACATGCTATTACATTATTTTTTTAAATATTTTGGTGCTTTGGAAAAGCAGTTGAAAAAAAGCTTTTTGATAGCTGCAAATCTAGAGACTTCGTTTTTTTTGTAATGTTTGAAGTTTGTTTCTTAAAATTCTGATACTAACAATTTTTCAATGCCACATGATGACCCAGAGCCACAGAATTCAACAAAGCGCAAAAAATAGGAGGCAAAACAACGAAACCGAATATAAATTAGTGTAATTTAGAAATTTGTGGCTCTGGGTCATCATGTGGGATTGAAAAATTGTCAAAATCAGAATGCTTGGGAAATTTTACAACAAAATCAGTCATTTTGATCGATTTTAGTCGATTCAAAGTTTTAAGAAACAAACTTCAAACATTACAAAAAAACGAAGTCTAGATTTGCAGCTACCAAAAAGCTTTTTTCAAACTGCTTTTCCGTAACACCAAAACATTTTAGAAAACAATGTCATATCATGTTTTCGATCGAAAATTGTCCAAGGAATCCAAATATCCTACTTTCAATTCTAAATTCAGCAACTTTGAGGTCGAAAAAAGTCAAAAAGTGGAAGAAAACTACCGTACCTGGCTTTTGGCGTAAAATTAATGGTATACTGAAGTGTAAAAACTGTTGAATGACTTTCGGGAAGTGTTTTCTTATCGTAGAATTTCCCGCCGAATCCAATTCCGGGGTCATATGTCCCAAAAAAAGGCTTGTCAGCGACCTGACGACAGATTTTTGTACAGTAATATCGGTTTTTTGTCGTTTTTTCAGTTTTTCGACCTCTAAAACCCATTTAGTCAGAAGAATTCTCATTTTATCGTAAAGCTTAGGTAAAAACACGCAGATTTCGCTAGAAAAAAAATTGTTTCAGTCCCTGCCCGCACGATATGACGCCGTAAAAAAAATGTATTTTGCCAAAAATCAGCCATTTCCGACCGGAAATGATTTCTTCTTGGACGTTTATTTATTATAAAATGTCGATTTCTGGAGTCAAAACCAGTTTTTTTATATTTTCGTTAAAAAAAAACCCAAAAAATTGAATAAATTCATAAAAAACTTTTTAAAGGGTATTTTAATCTCTATATGCCGGTAAACGAGTTCAAATACGAGTTAGAAACGGAAAAAAAAATTACCACAGCAAGCTCCGCAGACCCCCCACCCCCCTTGGCCGTCTCCTTTAATTTAGAATTGCCCATATAGAAGTCAACAATTTTCATTAATTTTGCTTCATCCACCTCGACCTCGATGAAATCTTGAACTTTCTTTGGAAATTTTCATCTTTATTCGAAATTCATTCATATAAAGAAAAATAAGAATTAATATAGAAATTGTATAAAAAGTTATTGCTCAGAAATGCCAAGATTTCCCCAATCCATTCTTCATTTTGACGATGAAACGTTATGGCGCAACCCGCTCTACAGACAATGATTGTAATAATCTCCTATGCGCTTGAGCAGATATAGGGATGCGATCCAAGTTCATGAATAACTGACAATTTGTATTTTCCAGATTATTTAATCGTAGATGATAATTAATTATGTGTTGACATATCTGAATCTGTACAATTGTTTCAACCTGGACTAGTTGGGTCAAAAAATGAAAGTTCATACTGTAGAGAATCTGATTCACTTGTTTCCTAAACAAAATTAGTTCTAGTGGAACACAGTCAAAACAGAAATCTTGGTTTTCCGTTGCAAATGTCAACAAAAGACAAACGTATGTAATTCATTTTCTTTAATTTGGTCATATTATCTTATAAACTATAAAAATATGAATGTGTCGGAGACTTATTCATTTATATTTGTTAAATACATATAGGTTTTTGTCTTATGTATTCTATGCAAATGTTGTAAATACGTACAAGTCTGTTAATATAAAACGATTTGAAAGTATTTATTGTCTGATAGTAAGTCTAAGAAGTTATTAAGTTTCTAGTCAGATCCTTCGAAATGTATCATCGGCATTATAAAGTTTTGTAATTTATTTCAAGAAAAAATAAAATCCAGGTGTAACTGCTATTGTTTTACTGCCATGGTTTTTGAATAGTTTCTATCTTTGAGATACATGTTGAATGTATTTCATTTCTTTATTATAGAAGAAAAGTAGTCCAAAGTGGACATTTTACATATATTCGTTTTATTGGAAGCGAATTGTACACTACTTTATTCCCTAAATGATAATCAATGTGTTTGTATGAATTTTCTATGATTCCATGAATATAGATAGTATAGTATCTTCTTTAGATCAGTCACTGTTGCGTATCCGTTTTCGAAATGAGTAAACTTATTTTTCAATTTCGCTTGGACATCAATGTAGGCTATGTGATGATTCATTGGTGAAAACAAAAGAATCATTTAAGCAGTCGATGAACACTCATTAGTATGTCGGAACGATACAGAATAAAATGTCAGCCTTAATTCTCCATATTTCTCTGGATGAGAATTTGCAAACTAAGAGAATGGATGGCACCACAAACTAATGAGTATCATAGGAAAAGGAGTGAAAGAAAGATTCAGCTTGCATGAACAGTAGTCTGTTGTGGCGCCATCTATTGTCTTGGTTTTGTGGATGATGCCAATCTTTTGTAAATGATGCTGATATAATTTGCAACCTTTCCTGTAATCTTAAAATGGGAGGTACCAAAATCGTAAGTATTACTCAAATTGATATGTGAAATGTGAATTTTTTATATATTACCAATTGAAATGCGTGATTCAACATAATCATTCTGATCTTAATCGGAATTAAGTAGTTCTTCCACAAAATAAAAAATGTGGGTGTTGTACTACTATATGAAATGATGAACAAAACAGTATTGGCTAGGCTGAAGAATTGTTTCTGTTCGGTTGACGCTTGTTTCTCAGTTGTAGACAAAAATTGGAATGCCACAAATTTCAATATTATGAGAACATGTCTAATGCCTACCATATGTGACACGTGAAATGAATTCAATGGTGAATGATATTGGGAAGATATTAGGATATTTTCAGGACTTGTCATAGAATGAATTTTAATACATATCAGTTATGTTGAATAGTAGAAAATGTCTGTATTAATTTGAATTTGATCATAATAATTAAGTTTTCCACCGCAGGGACTAGAGCTTGCACTTCAATCCCTCATTTTAGGGACTAATGTGCTTCACTTACTCCTTTGGGCAAAACTATTTTAGACCCAATAGAGTAAAAAATGTTAGTCGCTTATAATATTAAAACTCTCGGTAGAGCGCTGCTTGTAAACTAAAGTGCACAAGTTCCAGTCTTGGGGAGATCGATTTTCTTATTTTTTTCTTTTCAACAACTTGTTTATAACGATTTATTAAAACAGTTTCACACCAGAAGAATTTTTTTCACACTTTCATGTAAATCGGTAATAATATAGTAAATTATAGTGGCTGCAGTGCAAAAAATAGCGTATATACCACGTGACTAAAGTGCCTTTAATCCCTCGAAATTAAAATTCACACTTTAGTCCCTTGTTATATAATACACTATGATATTTATCCCTATAAGCTGACCCTCGTGATAATATCAAATTTGTATTCCTCGAGCAGGGCAAAATCCTAAAATACTAAAATTTTCGCATTTTCAAAATTGATGCTGTACTTATTCCATAATGTTGAATAATCTACTCGTGCAAAATGCTCAAGTCAAGGCAATAAGCCGATTATGATGGCTGAGGTTAGTACAATTATCGTATAAAATCATTTTATTACTAAAGTCCTGAAAATGCCCAAAAGCCAAGACCATTTAGTAGAGACTAAAATCAATAGTTAAATAATTTTTTGTGACCTCCAAAAAATTAACCATCACTAATTTATGGTTATATTTTACGTCTCGTGACTTTATCAATAGCTTTTATGAAATACTTGGGTCTTATTCAATGCATTAATTGTTTTTCACTAAGTATGTGAAATGATGAGTATGAATTGTTATTGTTCTGATCAAATCATGAGACGTTCTATAGTCTGCAACACATGTACTTGCTCAGTTTTCAACAAATTGATTTATAAGCTACCTAAGAAATGTAGACATGCAATGCATTACATATGTACATGTTCTACAATAACCGTAAGTGTAAAATTCATAACTGAGGTTGTTCTCTCAATTGTATGTTTGTTTCTTTGTGATGTGAATATGATAAATAAATTTTACCCATTTCGAACAGTTTGTTTCTTTTTTGCGAGGGTATTGATTATGCTGGATCTAAGATTGTCAATGTTTTCCTCTGAAGCCAACGACGCTAATTTGGACGCATCAGAGCAGTGTTCGTGCAAATACTATCATAATTCAGTCGAGGATTATTGCCTGCTGTTTTTGTCATGCCTATGTATTGTAATTTTTATTCACATTATTGAACATTCTCAAACGTATTTTCTAAATGAAATATTTAAATTTTATCAAAAGCATTTTGTGACGAATACAAAATTACACTTATTCAGATTCTTTGAATTCTTTTGGTCAATGGGCCTTCCAAAAGTTGAACCAATATTAAATTAACAACTTGACAGCCTGTGAAACTATTAAACGACACTTCTTTCCCTTGAAGATGTGTATTTACCACCTTATAATAAGGATTTGGTGGCGATATGGCTGAATTAGGTACTCCATCAAGTATAATTTGTCGCTTTTAGCGAAGTACCAAGTAATAGCATATTTGGAGTACATCTCGTGTATCAACAATAGAATATACTAAATTGTACCCAATTGCAAAAGCAAGAATTATTACAGTATTTCTGATGTGACACAAGACGAGAGCTTGAAACAAAATGGATTAGAGCAATTAACACAGCTTCTTTCATTCCCGACTATGAAATTATTAGAGAAGACAAGATAGCACAACGTAAAGGATATGTGCTTGTTATTTCCCTCCCCATGCGTAATACATAATGTAAGGGAAATATTATAATCGCGCCAAAATAAATTTTCGACATTTTCTTGGATATATCGGTTTTGAGCATTTCTCAGTCGGTCTAGACAATTTTTGACATGATGTCTGTAATATGTATGTGTATGCGTCACCCACTGTGCAGACGATAGCGCCGTTCCCATTGATCGTATGGTTTCGGAATTGTGTAGGCAGTTCTAAAGTGGAGAAAATAGGAACTATTGTTCTTGTATCATACCCCCGTTTAGAGTGCTATTTTGTCATCCATATTCAATTGTTCAAATGGAATTTTAGTATTTTATTTTAACCATATTGACAACCGTGTTTTTCTGGTTACAAATATGTTTTACACGTATACAGTATCGGAAACAATTCTCCTGGGGTATAGACAGAAATCTACACGAACAACAAGGACCGCAATGATATGATAGATAATACCACATAAACAAGAGAGACGCACTGCTGTGCGCCCCTCATCTTACCCCACCCGAGGGGTGGGCGACTCGCACATTCTCCCGACTGGTGCTGGTATGATACTGACGTCCTACGTCCTGAGCTGACCACCCTGAAATTGTAATGCTCTCTCAACATATAGCAAACTATTCTTTACGCTCTCATGAAACCACCATACCAAGATAAATATTTTCCGATACTGTATATTCGCATAAGCGAAGTCACAGTATATTTTATCCGACTCTGTGGCAATTTTTGATAGTTCATGTGACAGCAGGTGTCACTGTAAAACAGGTTATACCTACTAAAGTGTAAATAATCTCGAATGTCAATCTGACAGCAGGTGTCAGTATAAAACATAGAGTTGGGAAATACATTATGTAAACCATTTGGATAAAATATCAATGTAAGATAGAGTATAATATATCATCTTTCATAAGCGGCTTCTAAATCATGACCAGTACATTTTCTGTTACTACAATCATTCACATTTGACCCACATTGTGCCCGAACGCTATTTTGCCAACAAAAGTGAGTGAAGTCACACGATCAATTGATCACAGTTCATATTGTCTAGAAAACTTCCAAAACTTGTTCAAGATTGCGTACGTACTATTCTTCCTAGTCTACCTTACTATTTTTCGAAATAATTACAATCAAACGAATCAAAAAAGACGATTAACCGTTGGTGAGATTGTTTTCCAAAGCTGGCTCAAAAGAAGCGTTTATTTCAAAATTGAAAATCAAAAATTTGAGTGAAATTTTTCATAAAACTTCTTGAAAATTTTTTTTTTGAATTCTTTTAAATAAAAATATGAATGATGTTATTTCAGGCTTTGAAATCAACAGCAATTTGAAGATTTAATTATTTTGTAGCAAATAATTATGTAAATTAGTATTTATGAGATCTTGGGAGTGCAGAAGTTCGTGAAGTAGCCAAGTTTAGTTTAGTAGCTGGCAGGCGAAGTCATCGACATATACATATGGACTACGCGTGGCAATAAGCGTGGGTAGTGCCGGCGAGAGAGAGAGGGGAAAACGAAGAGGCCGGCTCGGGACGTAAACATACTCGCTACAGTCATCTACAGTCATGCTGCATAGACAGTATTAGCCCTCTTCGTTTCCCTCTCTTTCTCGCCGGCACTACCCGCGCTTATCATTGCCACGCGCAGTCCATATGTATACGTCTCGATGTTCTAAACGTGGTCGTCTCTGACAACATTGCACATATTGTTATGTAAGCAGAGCCATAGAAGTTACTACTTTAAATCGATTTAACACTTTCTTCTATAGGGCATATAGAGATCAGTGTTCCTATTTTATAACATAGAGCAATGACAGCAATCAGAGGTAAATTGAATATTTCAAAATTTTCTATTAATTATATCAAGGTCATGGTCATAGACATATCATAGAACCATGTATATTTTATAATATTTATAACCTATTAAAGTGTAAAGGCCAAAATAATATTGAGAAGAAGAAGATAACCTATTAAAGTGAATTATTTTTGAATTTTGAATTCAAAAAAATAAATAATGACAACTACATTTAATATTCGGAATGCAGATGATCTAGCAACACAAAGCCAGTGGTTGGAGTTATCAAATTTGTTGAGAGATACATTCACTATAAGCAAAAATACTACCCCTAAACAGTACGTTACTTTACTTATTTCATGTGTAATGATTGTAAATTTATTTACTTTTAGAATAACATTTCACGAGAGTCATCTGGATTGCTTATGCAAATTATTTTGTGACAATTTTGAGAATGATAGTACTGATGTTTCGTACAATGTTTTTCTGTTGGATGTTATAAGGTCACTACGGAACTGCACAACAAATACAGAAGCTCAAAATTATCTGGTGGATAAAACATCATTCTTGAACAACGTCAACAGATATTTTCAGAGAATATTATTAGAAAACGAAAAAAATAATGTGAACATCAAAATCGTCCTACAATTTTTAATAAATTTAGTTGTTTGTAACCATTTCACTTCTCTCGCTATTTCGGAAACAATGTATAATTCTCTTCAACAATGTTTGGAGAAAAGTATTTGTAGTTATGAGCTCTCAGCTTTAATATATAATTTACATTTACAAAAAGTAATATTAAATTTTAACAATTCTTTATATCAGAGAATTATAGAGAGATATTCTTCTGAGGAGGATAATGAGTATTTGCATTTTTTACTGGAATCATTTTTATATTATACAGATTTCTGGGATCTTTTTGCGAAGTTAAAAATAGAACATAGGTTACTACTTCTTACTATATTGAGAGACTTACAACTAAACAACAAATTGGATAAATTGCCTTTGAACTGTGTATCTGTCTTGTCCAAATGTTTTTCCAATTTTGGTTCTGTTGTATTTCAAACTGTTTCTTGTAATCCTGATACCATGGAACCCTATGAGATTTCTGTGATACTAGACATTTTAGCATCGTTGTGCAGTGAGGATATGTATTTGAACATCTTACAAAATGACAGAAACATTTTGATAAATGCTGGTGCAATTTTGATAAATATTCATAAATTAGGGAAAGAATCAGACAACTATTTCACATCCGTAGAAAAGTTGTCAGAAGTCAGAGAACCTCCTGAAGTAATGCAACAACACCCTGCATTTGCTTTCAAAGCAGCTCTAGTAAGACTGATTGGAAATTTATGTTGGAAAAATAAATCTATCCAGGATCTGGTAAGAAAAGTAATGTTTCTTTTAGTTGTTATCATGAATTATTGATTTATTAATTGCTTATGAAATCAGTCAGTCATTATTTGAAGGGGTTAGAAGCAAAAGGGTGCAAGTGATAAATTTTGAAAATGGAGAAAATTGGGTTCAAAGTCTAAAGCTTATTATCAAATCTAGGTCAAAAAATGTCATTCCTTTTTATTATAGTTCGGTCGGGTTTGAGGAAGTATTTTAAAATATTAAAGTACATGATCAAAACATCAACCCTTTTTTTGGAAAACGCACTTATATCTTAACATTCTTTAATAATAATAAAGATTCTTGACCCAGGTATGAATTATATATAAATTCTCGGGAAATGAGGTCACATTAACACTTATGCTTTATATTTTCGTCTTTACGTACGAAACGAACAGAAACACGAAATCGAAATTGTAACAATTTCGTGTTTCTGTTCGTTTCGGCGACGTTGGCATTTAAATGAAATTGGTGCGATAAGGACGATTGTGTTAATACGAATAGTTTTAAGCAATCAGGTTATTGAAATAATAAGTCTTCTGATGAGGGTCGCGAGACCGAAACGTACGTAAAGACGAAAATATAAAGCATAAGTGTTAATGTGACCTATTTCCCGAGAATTTATATATAATTCTTTAATAATAATATCTTATTAAACCAAAATGAAATACAACTCTGAGTACAAGTAATATTAGGGAAATATTGAAAAAAACTATTCTTATACATCATAATCTGACACCATTTCTTCATTAATGTCTTCGAGGTTTTCTACTGTGTCTTCAATATTTTTGGTATTTTTCTTTTTTGTTGCTGCTTTTTTTTAATTTTTGTTTCATGCTCTTATTCATTCATTGCATTTATAGTAGTCGTGGTGGATTGGTGGAATGTAAGGTAAAAGTTGGATTAAGGTGTCATATTTTTCTTTGGAAGTCTTTAAACAGTTATTTTCATAAATCACTTGACTTAAATGAGACAGTTTTATATTCGGCCTTCCTTTTTGAAGAATGGAAGTTGTCTCAGATTGAGGAAAAGGTAAAGTATAGTTTATGCTTGGTTTAAATAAAAATGACAAAAAAATATCTTTTTCATATCGAAAGCAAGAGTCATCACGCCATTTCTAGGGATTTTTGTCGATGTCTTTTTTAGGGTCTTTCATTATAGAGGGTAAAAATTGAAAGCTCAAAAAATCAGTTGCTATCATATTAACCACCTGAAAGTTTTTGGACGATCTTGAAGACATCTGACCAATGATCAGGAATATAAACATGCACATTTTTTTTTTCTTTCAATGAGACCAAATGAGCGATCACATTCCATGTAGGAATGTCCTGATTCAAAAGATTTGTGATCTATGGTTTTCACGCTTGAGCATTGTACTAAAAACATTAATAGCTTCGCTATATTTTTGTTCTTGTTCTGGCCACCGCAGGAGTTACTATAGAGTATTAGCTGTTCAACAGTTTGAGGTAGATCCTTGATAAACTATGAAATGGAAGAGATTATAATGAACTATTTCAACCTCATACACTCATCTTAGGTTATAAAAAAAAGAATTGCATCGAATTTATAAGCATAGTTGATTACCACTCACCTTTCTACTTATCGGGGTTCATTTTAAATACTATTTTAATACCAAAACAACTGAAAAACTAACCGTGAAGTGGAAAACTAGGAAAACATGATAGTAAACAACCGACAAATGGTCAACTAAAACTATTCGTTTACTTCGCGGCAAAAGGAATCAAGTGCACTTGAATCCTTTTGCTTCCAAGGAACCTTTGCTTTTATGTAACAAGGTTTTTTTCCCGTTGATAGATGATGCTAGATCATCAAAAAATCACTTGGCTCTCTTTACCACCAACCAGATACACATTTCATATTGCCAATTCTGCACTTAACTCGATTTTTTTTTAAATGTCACTTGCACCCTTTTGCTTCTAACCCGTTCATCAGCACTACATTTATTTTAATAAAAGTCCTTCATAGCTTTCACTAGCAGTCATAGAAGTATTTTTCTAATTTTCATTTTGGAGGAACCGAAATTCAACTTTATTAGAAGTCTATAGGAAGAAACATTTTGCAATTGACAACCTGTGAGCAATATAGTATTAGACATTTTATGAGTTGCTAGCGCCACTATTTATTATTGTTATGAATTGGAATTGAAAAAAAATTGTTGCTGCTGAGATAATGTTCTGTGTGACATGTTAAGAACTGATTTCTAACTCATGTGAACTTCCCACACAATAAGTCGGCTCTGTTCTCCATTTCAGTTAAATGGCATTCATCTATGAGTATTTATTTCAGGTCAGAGAAGCAGAATTGATTCCAGTACTCCTAGATTGTTGTAATATTGATGCTAGGAATCCACGTATCCTTTTGAAAGTATATTCATTTCTCTCGGTTATAAACTGAAGCTATGGAAATTTATAGGGTGTTTTTTGATTGGACTATTTGCAACTCCAATACAAATATATGATGGAAGAAACGGATAATATTAACAATGTTTTTGGGTAAACAATTTTGATTAATTATCAAAAGAAATTCAAAAGGAAAACTTGTTTCTCTATTTTCTTAACAATGTTCCTAGTAATCATGCAGTGGGTCATTCTAGCAGTCAGGAATTTGTGCGAAAATAATATGCAGAACCAATCAATTATAGCAGGTTTACATAAGCAAGGCACAGTGAGTTCATCTGTTTTACAAGAAATGGGAATGACTCTTCATGATAATGGAAGTGAAAAGCTTAGAATTGTACCTTTAGATAGCTTACGAAAAAAATGAGTATGGTTATCTTTATTGTTTTATTACTTTTATATGGTGTAGATAATTGGATGTGATTTGTACATGGTCTTATTGCAAGAAGCATCTTGTTAATGATGCAAATCTTCACAAATACGAGGTCTGTCCTAGAAGTATCCGACTTGCATTCATATCTTCTCGCCACAACACTCCTAACTCCTAACCTTCTCCTCAGATGCCTTAGTTACCGATGAGGCGCCTTAGTTCTCGCGCAGCGTGTATTTGTTTACTATGTCTTTTTTGCGATCGTCGGATTTTGTTTATTGCTAAAAATGACGGAAAGAACTGAACGTGTGCGAGTTGCGATTGGACAAAACCGTGGTTTGAATGTGAGGGAACTAGAAGATGACCTTGGAATACCAAAAAGTACTGTTTGGCGAATTTTAACCGAGAATTTGGGAATGACTCGTGTGTGTGCAAAATTCATCTCAAAACAGCAAAAAAAAGCTTCGATTAGAAATAGCTCAGGACAATCTGGAAATGATCAATAGTGATGAAAATTTTTAAAATATTAAAACAGCTCCCTGCGACTTTTGGCTATTTCCTCGATTGAAAATGCCCCTTAAAGGACACCGATTCGATGACAAAGAGACTGTTGAAACTAATGCGACGAATGCATTAAAGGCAATTCCAAAAACTAAGTTTCAAGACTGCTTTAGAAAGTGGAAGCATTGATATGAGCGTGTTCAATCAAATGGAGACTACTTTGAAGGATGCCATCAACCGGATGATGAAGAATAAGTGAAGAGCTGAGAAATCGAGGTAGTCGGATACTTTTGGTATAGACCTCGTATTATTAAGATTTCAACTAATTCAGTCAGATTTGAACTCTTACATGAGTAAGGTTTATTGTAAATGTAGACATCAGGACACCTTGAAATTTAATGTAGAAAAAAGTAATGAAGGGTTTTACAACTAGTGTATCAGAACTTCAATGCTAAAACAAGCAGGGGCGGCTCCTCGAAGGAGGCTAAGGAGGCTCAGCCTCCTCACCAATTTATCTCAATGATCATTCTCCATTTTATTTCCTGTTTCTCTGATAATTCTTTAAATTTTACAATTAATTCCCCGTTCTCAGTAGTTATTTTTAATCTGGAAACAGTGCCCTGAGGCTAGACTCTCTATATATCTCAAACGCTGAGCATGTGTTGTTCAACGCAGTTGCCGTTTTTCCGACCAGTCCGAACGCCAACTGGGTAAATCAGCGAAAACGGCAACATCCTCTGGAGGCTAGCCTGCGGCAGCCGCTAGCAATCTATGACATACGAGACGTGCGTTCTGCAGACTGCTGAGTAGGTCAGTCAGTGCTTGTTTGTTTATGTGTTGTCACGCCAAGTGAGGTTAGATTGTTTTCTGTTGTGAATTTAAAATGAGTGTTAGTGAGTTAGTTGCTGCCTTTTAGAAAATCCATTTAGTGAATTAATATATGATAAAAGTGTTTCTTTTGAATAAACGGCCTTTACCGGATTTGAAAGGATTAGTAATGTCAGGTAACTATCAAAATCGATCATTGTTAATACTAATAGTAGTATTGACAAGACGAAGTTTTAAAAAAATCATTGATTTCCCTGTAATGCTCCAACTCGATGGAATTTTACATCACGTGCAGTATTTACCATCCATAAAAATAAAGACAAATTAATTGAAACATTTGATTTTGTATTAAACAGTGATGACTTTTCAACAGATCAGGTTTCATAAAATGCTGCTGTTGGTTTAAAATCTTATTTAGAAAATGAAGAATTTTTGTTTTTTCTTGATAATTTTAAATTAATATTTGAACAAACTGATCTTATTTTTCAAATTTTACATCATAAATTCAAGAGATCGTTTGAAACATCTCATTGGAAAAATTTCAAGTGTCCGTAATACAGAATTTCATTTTAATATTTTATTTGAAAATTTTTCAACTGATGAGGCTCCTCCCGCGAAAAGGAGGAAAACATATAATTTGGTAGACAAGAAACTACATGAAGTATAAACAACTTTCTTATGAAATTTTAGATACTATTGAAGGTCAAATTGAGATTCGATTTTCCGATTTACATGAATTGAAGGTTTTTGACTTGACGAATAGAAGATTTTTCGAATCTTTTTCAAAAGAGTTCCCCAATACACTTTAAGATAACTTAGTTCTTAAATATAAATATATATATTTTTGATAAAATAGCACGGCACAATGAATTATGCGTTATATACTCGGATAAAGATATTTTAGGCCAGTATGACAGTCACGCCGATATGATAAAATATATGATAGACAATGATTTGCAACAAGTTTTACCTCAGATTTATAAACTACTTTGTTTGACAGTCACCATTTCTGTCACGTCGGCATCGGTGGAGAGATCATTTTCTACTCTCAAACGAATTAAAACTTACATGCGAAATACAATGGGCCAAAATCGTTTATACAATGTTAGTTTAATATCTATTGAAAAAGATTTAGTAAAACACTTAAACAAAATGATACATTTTTTGATAATATTATTGATCATTTTTCGCAAACTAAAGACCGTAGAATTCCGTTAATATATAAAAAAAATTATAAAATTAATAAAAAAAAACAAAATATGAAAAATTCCAAAAAAAAGAAAAAATATTAAAAATCCAAAAAAAATAAAAGACAAAAAACGAACAAATAATTTTTTGGCAAGAGAAACTCTATACCTCCACGTTGGTTCTTGCTGGGTAACAATTAATTTTGTCACTGAAGTAGCTGGTACGGTCGCTGTGCAAAGGTTAAAAGGCTGTGAATAGAGTATATTTTTACAAAAACTTTTTATGTCCAGCCTCCTCTCTCAAAAATTCACGAGCCGCCACTGAAAACAAGATTGCTTTGGAATGTACATGTCAAAATATCGATGACAAATGTGGTGATTACATTGTGTTAAGTTGATTGAACAAACATAGCATAAAACAGTGCATAAAGATTTCGTATTTGCCATCAAAATGCGTGTTCCGTTTGCCAGACATTTCGCACTTTGCGAGAAGTTTTTATCCAACATCATCGATCAACCGAACGATCTCTATAGCCCCGTTGAAAAGTTTGAATAAACTGGCTCAATTGCAGATATTTCAACACTTGTGAGTAGTCGGATGCCATATTGCTGCTGTAAGGTGTAAGGGATCCGAATTTCTATCCCAAGTCGTTCTCAAGAATTCGACCTGTCTAACGACTGTGTGGAGAATTTTCCATGAGAATCTTCATCATAAGTAAAATTAATTTCGAATCGCTCAAGAATTGAAGCTATGCAAATGATCATCGTTTTGCGAATTCTGGATTTTCAGAAAAAATAAGCTTTTCGAAGAATCAATCAATTAAAACGGGGACGGACAAGTCCAGAACACATAGACCGCGTGATTGGGTTCATTGTGCGCCCCTTCCGCATGGACTGATGTCTCTTATGGCCAGTGCTGCACATTCTAGAAGGATACCCAGCAAACATTAATGAGCGGTAAATAGACGGGCCGTAGCTGTTGAGCGCGGTGAGATGTCGGCAGCGGCACACCGATGTCGGTTAATAATTGGAATGATATCAGTTTTGCCGCTTTGGCTGAACGAACGCATATTTATTATGGAAGTTTGTAATTTGGCCAGAAATTATCCGTTAACGAATTGCGATAATCGCGCCGATGTCGTTTTGACACAGTATATGGCATTACGTGCCTTTGCGACCTCTGTAATGAAAATTCAACATTGGCATTAATGAATATTAAACACATTTGTGGGTCACATTGGCACTATTGGCAGTTGCCAGGTTGGCACTGCTGCTGATTTCGTTTTCGTGTCGGATGTCAGACCGTGTATTTTGCAAAGAGTTGATATAGAACTCTTTGGTATTTTGTTTGGTGATGTATTGCCGTGAAATATAATCACAGTGGCTAGAAATTTTTTCAGATCGGATGTTGTTATTTTATTCTATTTATTCGGTGAACACGGAAAAGTAAGTACCTACATCAGTTGCTATTAATATTTATATCATCATGATCATACCATCATCACCTCTAAAAAACAAGTGCATTTCAGAAAGAACACTCGTCAAACACAGCGTCTTGCGAAAAATGCTGTTGAGGATATAGTCTCCACTGTAGCGGTTGAGGTTATGATACACAATATTTTTCGTAGAAATAATAATTGAAAGTTTACAGTGAAGATGGGAGTTACTACTATGTTACTACTACTTAACTCTTTTTAAATTTTCAGCAAATATCTTTTAGTAGAATTCTCAAATGAACAAGATGAAACGGGCAGTATCTATGGCAATAATATCTAGTTCCGGGGTCTTCGAGGATGATGGTTGTTCATTTTGTTAAAGGCCTTCTTATTTACGTAATGATCAGCTAAAAGATAGAGCCATCCAAAACCACATGACATTAAATGAGGATAAATGTATTAATGTCCTATTCTGGTTAAATTCACTACTGGTTAGTATTCTATTGAAATATAAATTATTGGAAACTATCGAAACTGTTATTTTTCAGATGATTACCTCAAGGTTCGTTAGTCTGAAATGGAAGGTGTCGAAAGAACGAAACTTAAAAAAATATTTTTAACTATGAGGGTGATGGTAGTAAAATAGATATTTTACAAGTTACACTACCAAAAGAAGTTTTAACTAATTTGGAAAATTCAAAAAAAGAGTTAAAGTCCACTTTAAGTTGTGGAAGCACTTCACAAAGACCTATAAATATGACAAAAAGTGCAAACACCCAAAAATGCGCGCCAAATATAAGTATATCACAAAGAAACCTTGAAAGAATAATTGATTTAGATGAAATAGCAACTGCCAGTAGCAGTGAAAAAATAAGCACAGGATGTGATGAGAATAAAAGTAAGTAAATAGTTATTTGCCTTCATTCATAAGTTCTATTGCATAAAAGTAGTGTTTGTTTTATTTTTCAGAATTCCTAATAGAAGTTCTCAGGCAATTGAGAATAGTTAAAGAAAATAACATTCATCTGATCAGATTGTTTGTGGATAGAGAAGAATTGAACCAAGTAACTACTGGAGAGGTGAAAAGAATAAACAATTTTGAGGATTTATCGAAATCGAATGATGATTTATCAGACAAAACCAAATTTGCTGAAATGGTTAGTCAACTTCCATTCCATATTCTTCAAAAAAATGTGTTGAAGTATATACAAACTGAAGTAACATTTCAACTGTATAGGCTATGGAAATGTATTTCCACTGCTTTGGTCTTAAAATTGTGCTAAACTAAGACATTCAAACATGTGTATAGTGTATAGCTTCATTTGAAATTATGGGCAGTATAATAATTCAATTCCAGCAGCTACATTGAATCTCCTACTTTACTGCCTATGAATATTATTACTATTATTTTAATTTTAGTATTCTATGCTCCAATACATTGGAGGCAAGGATGATAATGAGATATGCAGCAAAATTCTCTGCAATTTAATTACTAATGAATTGGCAATCCAGACAAACTGGACAGGGCGAAATGAGAAAAATGGTTTCAGAGATCTCAAAAACTTGATCCAAATGATACATGGTAAGTTTTTTTGGCTATGAATATATCTCCAGGACTAAGTGATAGTCTTTGGAAAGAACACAAAAAGCTTGAAATTTTGTAAATAATCATTATTATGGAAATGCCTCAATGTTTCCCTTCCTCTTCGAATCATATTTTATATTTGAATCATGAATTTCCTTCCAATGAAAATTCGTACACTCATTTCAAATTTCTATTTTCAGTGTCAGTCAGGAAGAACCCGCTGCCTAAGTATTGTACAATTAATAATGTCAAGACGACCATCAAGGCATGGCTAAGAACTACTGGTGACTGTGAAGGAGGTCGAGCAAAAAGGAATGCTCAAAAATGATATTTAGTTGACTTTTTAAAAATTTATAATATCTTCATTAGAACAGTACCTGCCAACCAAAGAATACATTTTTGTAAAATATTTATATACATTTTTTAAATGGGATAGTTTTTTATTTTTCATTATATTTCTTTGTTTTACTCATCATGTTTCATTGTTATACATAAATATATAGCTTATACAACAGTGATGTATCAATGAGTACTGTTTTGTGGGTATATATTCAATACTATGCACACACAAATCCTTAGAGACTTCTGTTGTGCAGACAAAGTGATATAAATGTATCAAAATGTTTCTTAAAATCAAAAATTTTAATTCGAAATAGTGATAAATATTCCAGGCCAGTTTAAAATGCAATATCTGGGAAGTATGGATGATTATCTTGGAAACCATTGGCGATACAATATAGTTGAAATGGAGAAAAAGTTGGTTATTTAGGTGCCTAGGAACAACCTAGCTCAACAGTTTCAGAAACCCTCTACAATTAATGGCTAGATTGTTCTTAGGCGCTTATATGGGCCATTTAGTTTTCATTGAAACTACCTTTATGCTCGTTGCCTTCCAAGATATACCCTATACGTCCATATACCGCATTTTGAACTGGACGCCCCCTGTATATTTGCATGGTTCATTTATGAAACCCCAACAGTGGAACGACGCAGTTGACTAGTAGGATACCCGCAATCGCACCATAATCTGTACCATGCAATATTGGTTCATCTTAACTACGTCTACCCGTTGAAGTCCCGCTATGTAACTAAGCGGGTGGTTGTCTGGAGGCCTACTGGTGGCCGGTGCGACACGGGCTAGCCGGGCCAACGATGTATCATGATTGTGGCCCGCTTATGTTGTCTGTCGGCTGTTTTTAAAGTGCCTCTAGAGGCCCGCGCGTAACATGTTTGCTGGGTATGAGAGGCAGTTTTGTCCGCCCCTCCGAATATACTATAACCTGGGTCATCAACAATGCCCATTAAGTGTTTATTCAGATGACAGAATCCTGTCACTAGTTTTAAGCCTGTACAGTAACTCTCTGAGGACATGGAGCCCGGTGGTCGATAAGTTTCCGATCGTTGGATCGGGGTCAGGGATACCTAGGGAACCCCGTTTGGCCAATTCATCGGATACTTCGTTTCCTTTCACGTCAGAGTAGGGAGGTACCCATATTAGCTGAAATTTGTTCCTTCTGGCTAATTCAGCCAGAATCTCCCTGCACTCCAAAACCAACCTAGAACAAAGAATACCCGAACCATTGATTAATCAATGCCCGAACTAATCATGTCTGAAATAATTATTTGAGAGAGAAGATGAGATTCAAATTGTATAATATATTAACCGCTAATGATTACAAGTCATCTTTTGAGTTAATGTTCCTCTCATATTGACAGTGTGTAATGTTACATACAGACTTCGGAATAAGCTAACGATCACACCAATTTTGGAGTATAATCATGAATTACGTGGCGGGCATAGCGCTTCTGCTTCATAGATGTCAGGGTTTAGTAATAAAGTTCCCTGTAATCCAGAACTAAAGTTTACAGTTTACTGTACTTGAATAAATTGACTGATTGATGTTTCTTGTTGATATTATATAGAGTGGACCACCAGGAGTAGCGCAATACTCACAAATATCAATTAAAGAAAACTGCACTTAAAAGGTCGATTGAATTTTTGAATAATCAACCTCTGTTATTGCATATTGAAATATCAGGAAGAATGATACATGGAAAAACTAGAGGATACTCATGGTTTATTAATTTATCTTAGAATTCTGTTCGGTTAAAGAATGTACCAATATTTTCTTCAATATCTAGCTTTTTCCATGTGTTTATATTTGGTTTTAATACCTCTTTGAAGTTATGTAGGTTCCTTCGAAAATATCTTCTTGCCATCTGTGATTTTATAACGGTTAAGTTATAATGTATGTATGTATTTTATGTACTCTAATTTATTTATACGCAATCTGTTTTATTTCACTCAATCGTCTATATTAAGAATAGCTGGAAAAGAGTAATAATTATGCATCAATCAAAATTGTAGAAATTCTCTTTACCTCCTTGTACGTAACTGTAAATAACGTTGTACGAGGCCAAGGTGAAAAGTCCCTGAAAAATGAAACAAAAAATGATTTATTTGATCAAAACTTATTTTATTTCTCAACATAATCTCCTTGTAGCCCAATACACTTCGTCCAACGTTTTTCTAAGTTTTCGACCCCTTCCAAATAATACGATCCTGCGAAATAGGTGTTTGTTTTAGCGATGACCTCATCGTTGGAGCCAAATCTCTTCACGCCGAGCCATTTCTTCAAGTTTGGAAATAGATAAAAATCGCATGGGCCGAAATCTGGAGAATATGGTGGATGACGAGCCCATTCGTAGCGCAATTTATGCAATTTTGCCATTGAGACAGCGGACCTGTGCGCCGGTGCGTTGTCATGGTGGAAAAGCACTTTTTTCTTTGCCAAAAGCGGCCGCTTTCGCTTCAAATTGGAGTCGATTCGATCCAACAGCTCTGCATAATATACGCCGGTGATCGTTTTGCCCTTTTCTAAGTTATGGATATGGACGATACCTTGTGAATCCCGAAAAAACTGACGCCATGACTTTGTTGGCTGATAAAGCCACTTTGGCCTTTTTCGGCTTCGATTTGCTAGGACAAGTCCACTATTTCAACTGTTCTTTGGTCTCTGGTGTGTTGTGATGGATCCATGCATCGTCCACGATTACGAAACTGCCCAAAAAGTCCTTCTTATCGCGCTTGAACATCGACAAACTTCTTTGAAGTTGTCACAGTCACACGGTCACGCTAGTCAACAGAGAGCAAATGCGGTACACATCTGGCAGAAAACTTTGTCATATTCAAAAATTTATGCGAAATGTTCCGTACCCGTTCGGTTGAGATGCCCACAGCCTCAGCAAATTCGTGTACTATTAACTCGCCGATCGACCATTATCATACCATGGATTTTATGGACGTTGGCGTTGTAACCTCAATTGGACGACCATAGCATTCGGCGTCCTTGGGGGTTTAATTGGAAATTATTTGCAAATAATAACTGTCTACATAGCTAATAAGTTTGTTATATTCTCCATTTATTTGCCAAACGGAGAATTACTAATTGATTGAGTTGTTGCTAATTAGTCATTGGAAATTGCCATATAGTGTTATTACAAAAAAACAAAACATCCAATTGGATTTGCAACTTTTAGAGATACCAATAAAGGTAATTAATTAATTCGAATTTGTAAATTGTCACAATCACCAATTTATAATTACTTCTGTAATGTAGTTACAAACCCATCGCACAAATTAAGTTCCTACTGTTATATCTTAATTATTTCTTGAAGGACAATAAAAATGCAAATCATAATTCATATATTGAATTCGTTGTCATCGCAATCCAATTTTTCGAAACGTTTTAGAGCGATCATATTGACTTGAAGTATCTATAAATTTCATGGATCTGAATAACCTTGTATTGGTAAACTTAAAATTTATTAGGAAAATATAACTTTCCTCAAATATGCTATTTCAAAATGTAAACACTACTATCAAGTTTCTTCTCATAGTATTATAGTAGATAATAATGTGGTTGAAAGATAATAGATTTGAAAAAATTGACGTTACTGTAATCATTGATTATATATTAATCTTTGCTGTAATATTATAGAGTAACAATAAGGAGATAATTACATTTGATAATGATTCTTGACCCAGGTAAAATAATATATAAATTCTCGGGAAATAGGTCACACTAACAATAAAACATATTTGTTAGTGTGTCCTATTTCCCGAGAATTTATATACTCTACTACTTGAACAACAATTGCATTTCCAACAAGACGGAGCTCCTCCTCACTACGCCGCACCAGTTCGCCAATACCTCAACTTGCAATACCCCGGTCGTTGGATTGGAAGAAGATGTCCTATGGAGTGGCCTGCCCGATCTCCTGACCTGAACCCTCTGGACTTCTTCTTGTGGGGACAAAGTCCAAGATTTTTGTGACTCAATCTGAAAATTTGGACGAACTACGCCAACGAATTTTAAATGAGTGTCGTCAAATAACTCCAATTATGCTGAACCATGTTAGAGACGGTTTTCAGTCAAGATTGTATTATTGTATGGAAGTCAATGGAGGACAATTTGAACATTTGATTCATATACGCAGATTTAATTTTTTTCATTGTAAGCATGACAACACAATTCAATTTTTTTACGAACGTGATTTTTTGAAGATTGTTTAAGTTTGTAAAAAAGGCATAATAAAAATGAGCTTGTACATTGTACAAATAACCAAAATATTCAAGGTGGCGCATTCGAGCAAAAAAATTAATTTTTGGCGAAAACGGTTCATCAAATTCACGTTTTTCATACACCGTTGTGAAGAGGCTTCCAAGACCTCTCAAAAGACGTATCACTCAACCCCTCTCCCCTATTCAATTTTGAGGGGTTGAAGCGCCCCCTATTAGGGGGTTGCTCGTTCAAGCCTCAAATATACATCAAAAGATGTCCCCCAAACAAAATCATTCGACGTGTTTCGGGAGATTTTTACACTCACTATGGGATAAGAAATATACGGGGTGGCTCGTCTGAGATGGAACACCTTGTATAGATAATAACATTGCAATCTCTCATTCGTTTCCTCCTTGCACACTCATTGTAGTATTGTTCTCTAAACCACAATATTATAGGAGTTCTCAAGTAACATAGCCTGGTTTGTCAGTCTTATTTAAATTATTTGATTTGAAATGAGTCCTGATTTCTTAAAATTAAATAGAATCAGTCATTACGTGATCAAAATCCATTCTAAACTTGATTAACGTAACTATTAAATGTTCTATTTTCACTACTTTAATAAATAAATGTGATTATAGTTTCGATAACTGGGAACTTCTCGCTCTTGTTCTCGTAGTCGAGAACTCGTGCAAGAGCGAGATTTGCTTATCCGAACCGAGAGCGACTCAACTGTCGCTCTTGTCTCGCTCTCGCGAAGAACTTAAGTAAACTTAATGTATAGGAATCTAAAGATAATAACCCTACTAATTGTCTAATTAATCAACAATTAGATTCAAGAAACTAATCTATTAACTGTCTAAAAGATCTACAAGAGCACTTTTAAACTGAAGTATTCCAAATTATAATCAACAGTTAATGAATGTGGTTACATTTAACAAAGTAATTTATTATTTTATTTGTTTAGCTTGTTTATACTTTACATTTGAAGAACTGTAGGTTAAAAACTATAAACTGAATCACGTTTTACTCCACTTAGTACAGGCGATCTGTAACGCACTGTATATGTAACCGTTGGACGAATTTAATTTTAACATGGAAAGCGCAATAAGTCGTAAACTAGCGCATGTAACAGTCATCTGTCTATGATATCAAGTTACAAAACACGGATATATCGTAGCGAGTTCGTTAAATCTACCAATGGACACACGGCCAAACAACCGCAGGTTTCAGATTACTTGGGGATAAGTTCTTTATATTCACTCTTCATCTTGAATAAACTCATATGACTCACATTGTAGTACACTGTATCTTATTCCCCTAGTTTTATAATAATCGTTCTCTGGTACGTATAGAGATATGCGCTAATTTGCTACAAACCGCCCTATTAGGACTGGACCCTTATTATATTGAAACTAGACACTTACAACAGATGGTCTCAATGATTTTTCGAATAAAATTCTATGAAATTATTATCTGCTCAACGGATAACTTCTGCTTCAATCTATATTGTGGAATGAAATAATATATATTGAATCATGGATCTCACACCTACTAGTCGTCAGCCGTTCGTTTACCAAACGTCATGTTACACCATATTTAACAACGTTATATTTACGACGTTTCGTCGGATTTGTTTTGGCAATATAAACGTAAATAATACAAACAAAATGGGTTGCAAATCATTATTTAGTCATTTGACGATTTTGTTACATATAATAAAATAAAACAAATCGTGATAGTGTAGGAGGGTAGGAGCCAGAGCGATATTGATGGTCTGAACATTAACCCGATGGCACTATGGTTTATCGTTAGAGAACGGTTCAATGACCAATTCATCTCACACACTGAATTTGCCCCGGCTGCTAGATCTCGAGATACAAGTTGCGGTTAGTTGAAAAGCATGCCATTCTTATACACTTCCACCACGTGCCATCATTTTTTATCGTGCCCGTTTATCAGGCCAACCAGTTAAAATTGGACCGAAAATGGACTGCTAGTTAACCCTCCCAAACCTGGTGGAAAATGTTCATTGGTGTTGGCAATTGTTAATATACCCTATGCCATCAAAAGTTATTGGTCCATTTCCGAGTAATTGGCCATTATTTGGACCAAAAATGTTTCTTTTTTTCATTTTGTGGCTAAAACTTGCAGGTTACAAGATAACATGATGGCACCATTTTAAATAACTTTATTGGAGGTCAAATAAAGATTCAAAACTATTGCCATCACTCCTTGCCTGTTCAAACCCCTCAAAATTCCCTAAAACCACCCCTAAAAAAATATGAATAATATGGATAATACGAGGTGTGGCAATTAAGTTCCGATACTGATTTTTTAAAATTAAAACCAGCTTAGCGAGAAGAATGTAAAGGGCGTGGTTTTAATCTGTATTTATCCCTTGACCTTGGGTAAAATTTTCAAGTGGCTACAATAAACAGTCTTGTTGTAATCGTGAAATAACAAACGTGAAAAAATTACACTCGCCGAAAAAATGTTGAATATGAAAATTGAGCAAAGAGTTAATATACAGTTTTTGTTAAAACTCGGCAAGTTCACGACGGAAACCTATGAAAATTTGCAGACGGTTTATGGAGAGCATTGCCTATCCCGTGCCAGAGTTTTTGAGTGGTACAAACGTTTTCAGGAGGGTTGGGAGAATGTTCAAGATGACGAGCACCACGGGCGGCCTGTGACTTCAAAAAGTGACTTGAACGTTCGAAAAGTAACCGAGATTGTTCGAAAAGACCGTCGATTAAGTATAAGGGCCATCGCGAAGGCTCCGAGAAAAGATTCGCAAAAAGAGGCCCGAAATGTGGAAAAAGAACTCCTGGATTTTCCATCAAGACAATGCGCCGGCTCACAACGCGTACTCTGTCAAGGATTATTTGGCCAAAAACCAGGTCACAGTCATGGAGCACCCACCATATTCGCCGGATTTAGCACCCTGCGACTTCTACCTGTTCCCAAAAATAAAATCCTGCTTGAAAGGAACCCGCCATGAGTCATTAGAAGACGTAAAATCGGCCCAGCTACTCAACAATCTGTCGGAAGATGACCTGCAGCACTGCTTCGCACAGTGGAAGCGGTGTAGGGATGCGGAAGGAGAGTATATTGAAGGGGAAAAATAAAAAAGTGTACAAAATTTAAAAATAAAGATGTTATAGCAATAGTCTCGGAACTTAATTGCCACACCTCGTATGACCAATTTTATCATAAATTAGTAATTTTTTGAGATTCTGGCTGGGTTTAAAATCGACACGGCAGTTTTTTGTTTTTGTTTTGGGGGGTGGCTTTCGGGGGTTTTGAGAGGTTTGTATTTGACCTCCAATAAAGTTATATAACATGGTGCCATCATGTTATCTTGTAACCCGCAAGTTTTAGCCACAAAATGAAAAAATAAACATTTTTGGTCCAAATAATGGCCAATTACTCGGAAATGGACCGATAACTTTTGATGGCATAGGGTATGTTAACAATTGTCAACACCAATGAACATTTTCCATCAGGTTTGGGAGGGTTAACTTGCAGTCCATTTTCGGTCCAATTTTAACTGGTCGGCCTGATAAACGGGCACGATAAAAAATGATGGCACATGGTAGAAGTGTATAAGAATGGCATGCTTTTCAAGTTTCTGTTTCTAAGGTGAACTTAATGTTAGGATGGGTATTATTGATAATAAGAAAACATTCAATTGTCGTGGCGTAATTTTGAAGAAGGATAAAACATCTATACATATCTAAACCAGCAATAAATATGTTTTCTAGCTAGAGGGGAACTCATTATAGTTTCTTCAATATAAGACATGAAAATATCTGCCAAATATCCCAATTAATTGACAGAAAAAAGCAGAAATTAACTCACTCAAGTATCTATTCTTTTACAAAATACGTTTCCCTCACATATTTTGGTACCGTGCAGGCGGCTCGTGAACTTTTTAAGAGAGGAGGCTGGACATAAAACGTTTTTGTAAAAATATACTCTATTCAGCCAATTAATTTAACCTTTGCACTGCGACCGTACCAGCTACTTCAGTGACAAAATTAATTGTTGCCTAGCAAGAACCAACGTGGAGGTATAGAGTTTCTCTTGTCAAAAAATTTGTTTGTTCGTTTCTTGTTTTCTATTCTTTTGGATTTTTGATATTTTTTCTTTTTTTGGAATTTTTCATATTTTGTTTTTTGTATTAATTTTATTAACTTTTTTATATATTAACGGAATTCTACGGTCTTTAGTTTGCGAAAAATGATCAATAATATTATCATAAAATGTATCATTTTGTTTTTAAGTGTTTTACTAAATCTTTTTCAATAGATATTAAGCTAACATTGTATAAACGATTTTGGCCCATTGTATTTCGCATGTAATTTTTAATTCGTTTGAGAGTAGAAAATGATCCACCGATGCCGACGTGACAGGAATGGTGACTGTCAAACAAAGTAGTTTATAAAACTGGTTGCAAATCATTGTCTATCATAATATATTTTATCATATCGGCGCCGGCGTACTGGCCTAAAATATCTTTATCGGAGTATATTACGCATAATTCATTGTGCCGTGCTATTTTATCTAAAAGTGTATTGGGAAACTCTTTTGAAAAAGATTCGAAAAATCTTCTATTCGTCAAGTCGAAAAACTTCAATTCATGTAAATCGGAAAATCGAATCTCCACTTGGTATCTAAAATTTCATAAAAAAGTTGTTTATAATGTAGTTTCTTGTCTACCAAATTATATGTCTTCCTCCTTTTCGCGGGAGGAGCCTCATCAGGTGAAAAAGTTTCAAATAAAATATTATAATGAAATTCCGTATTATGGAAACTTGAAATTTTATCAATGAGACGTTTCAAACGATCTTTTGAATAAATTACATCAGTGAATTTATGTTGTGAAATTTGAAAAATAAGATCAGTTTGTTCAAATATTAATTTACCTTACTTCTCGTGGCGTGACAACTTCATAAACAAGCACTGACGTAGCAGTCAGCAGCATGCACGTGTCGTATTTCATAAACTGCCAGCGGCTGCGGCAGGCTAGCCTACAGAGGGTGTTGCCATTTTAACTGCTTCAGGCTATTTGGCAATGGGACTGGTCGTAAAAACGGCAACTGTGTTGAGCAACACATGCTCAGCGTTTGAAATATAAAGAGTCTAGCCTCAGGGCACTGTTGCCAGATTAAAAATAACTACTGAGAACGGGGAATTGATTGTAAAATTCAAAAAATTATCAGTGAAACAGGAAATAAAATGGAGAATGATCATTAAGATAAATTGGTGAGGAGGCTGAGCCTCCTTAGCCTCCTTCGAGGAGCCACCACTGGTACCGTGTAGAATTGCAGACATTTTATCGAAACATAATCTAAAAGTTCAAACCTCAAAATAAATTGTCCTATTTTTTGTTCAATGCCAAAGATAAAACAAATAATAATAATAACCTGGATTATATAGATTAACCTGTTCAGAGTGTGATAACTTTTACATCGGTAGATCTATTCTTAATACAGAAATTAGATATAAGGAACATTTTCGATCTTTTAGACTTAGTAAAACAGATTCATATTTTACAAATTTAGATGAGTTAAAATTTTACATAACCAGAGTAGAGCTTTCAAATTAAACACACTAGAATCAATAGAAATTGTCAAAGGTATTAAAAATAATGACAATAAAACTTTAAACGATCGATTATATGTGTTCTACAGCATTATGTTTGATGTCTTGATAACGTAAAATTTCCCAGAATCCTCTTGTGCCTTCCTAGTATACCTCAGCATTAAAATGTCCTTATCACAATATTAACTCTACCTCATTATCCAATTTCAATTATACTATTCTAACAATTTATTTCCCCAACCGGAACCTTACTTGTTACCTGTGTCTTATATAGCACCATAAATAGCCAAGATTATTCATATTTCATAAATTAGTATCGTTTGAAGATGACACGCTAGTGTCGAAACTATACTCATGATTTGTTTCTATAATACATGTGATAAAAAACAGAGTAAAAGTGTTTTATTTTATTATATCAATATTGTAAATTATCACAAAGTAATGTTCCAACGTTGAAGACTTCGTTAGACGTGTGTCGAGGAAATAATAGCAATTGGTTCACAGCCCAGCCCATTTCTGAGAGTTCACGCTCCCTTTATTTATATATTTAAAATGTTAATTTTGGCGCCAATTAAAGACTTTATTATTTATAAGAAGTGTATTTTTGATAAAGTTAACAATATAACAATAGAATCAACAATAGATCTTGAAAATGTATTTTAAATTTCGGTGATATTTGTCGATTATAACTTTAAAGAGCTTCGCATGTAGTACTAGTAACTTGAATAAAATCTAAAAAGTGTTCCCTAATTTCGACTTCATTTGAGGACCAATAAACATTTTTTTATGACGAAAGAGTAAGCTCAGTGCGTTTTATACATCTTCCGGGCCCTAGGGCACTTAACTTTTACGGGCCCTGAAAAGAAAATGCAGATCACTGCGACCGAAGCAAGCCTACTTGCGACGAAGCCAACTTTTTTCAAACATGGGCGTCTCTCTCTTTTCCATTGATCATAAAAAAATTTCTATTGTATTTATTATGTAATATAATTATTATCTACAAAATTTTGCAGAATGTTCACAACTATGATATTTCGACTTAAAACAACACGTGGTTGCTATCCAGCACATCTACATAAAATCAGTATCGCGGAAACACCTCAATGCGAATATTGTGACGCTGTTGGAGATCTAAATCATATATTCTTCGCCTGCAACCAATTTGACAATCACCGTGCTCTTCTTTTTTCTGATCTTTCTAATTTAAATATATACCCCCATTGCATCTCAATTTTTTACTGTCTCTGAACTCCTTTGAGGTAGGGGAAGTCCGTGGAATTTGGACCATTGTGTAAATTGGCCCATGACAAATATACTGTGATTCAAAGGCAGTGCTGACACCTTGTATTTATTTCTACAATTATCAATCGTTAAGAGGTTGCCTGCTGAAGTTGTGAGTCTCCCGCGTCTTGAATAATTTAACGGCAGCACGTAGTCTGGAATACGCACCAACGTAGTAAGAAGGTTGATATTTGTCAGTGGTGTACCAGTGAGCAAAGTAAGTGAGTATTCAAATTTATCATATGGGATGAACAAACATACTTTGAAGTATACATAGACACTCCATTTTAATCACAAATGTGAGCAGTTTCATTTTGTAAGATTTTTAGGTTAAGTATAAATTGGACCATACACTATCGTGTAATTTGGCCTGGACCAAATTATACATTGACATCGAAACACCTCAAAAAGAAGTAAGTAAACTTTTTTGTTGCAGAAATGAGTTCAAGGCGTGACAGAAAAGCTAAAGGAAAGTACGGAAAATGGAAAAATGATGATATGGAAGCGGCTCTAACACTAAAAAGGAAATGTGCTGGAAAAAATAAATTTTCTAAAGGGACAGAGTATCTTTTCGGCAGGAGGCCAGACTTGCCTCGCGAAATCGAAGACGATCTTGTCCAATATATTTTACAATTAGAAAATATGTTTTTTGGTATCTCAACAATAGACTTCATGAAATTGGCGTACGAAGTAGCTGAAAGAAATAATCTGACAACAAGATTCAATCACAATAAAAAATCTGCCTTAAAGGAATGGTACTCTCTGTTTATGGGACGTCATCCTGAACTGCGATTGAGAACTCCAGAGGCTACGTCACTCGCACGCGCTGGTGGATTCAATAAAGTGGTAGTGGGCAAATTCTTCGACACCTATGAGAAAATTATTGCCGAAAATAAGCTTTCTCCTGATCGCATATTCAATGCGGATGAAACAGGACACAACGTTGTGCAGAAACCACAAAAAATACTTGCACAAAAAGGCAAACATCAAATTGGAGCTATTACTTCAGCTGAAAGAGGTCAAAATGTGACAGGAATGTACGCCATGAGTGCCAGTGGATTTCATATCCCACCATTGCTAATATTTGCCAGAAAACGTATGAAAGAGAGCTTGGTAACTGGGGCACCACCTGGAACAATATTTAGGTGTCAAGATAAGGGATGGATGGACTTTGAAGGATTTTTCTCCTGGTTGAAGCACTTTATTTATCATGTTACGCCCAGCAAAAACCTTAAAATGTTGCTGTTACTTGATGGCCATGTCAGTCACACACAGAGTATACAGGCTATAGACCTAGCCCGTGACAATGCCGTTATAATGTTATCATTCCCAGCTCACTGCACTCATAAAATGCAACCCCTCGACCTGGCATTTTTTAAACCCTTGAAAGTGTATTTTTCGGCAGCCATTACAACTAAAATGCATGAAAATCCTGGAGTGCCTTTTAATATTTTACATGTCAGCAGTTTGGTTGAAACTGCTTTTTCTCGAGCTGCAACAATTCAGGTTGCTATAAACGGATTTCGGAAAGCAGGTCTGTGGCCTCCAGATCGATATGTTTATACAGATGCAGATTTTGTTCCAGCAACGGTAACTGATCGTCCTCTCAACCGGCCAGAAATTGAAGAAAACTCAGAAGCTAAGGCTACCACACCACCATCAACTTCATCACATCCAAAGAAATCCACTTTTTCCAAAAATGAGTCATCAGACAATCCATTAAATACTAAAATATCGGAGCTTTGTGAAAACCCAGATAGGGCACCGAGTCCCCAACCATGTTCCAGCAATTCGGCAACTTACATTCCAGTAGTCAAAATTAAACCTTTATCATGTAGAAAAGATAGCGCTTCTTCAGTGGGCCTTCGAAAAAAACGACAGAAATTAAATTCCTCTGGAGTGATACTAACGGGAACACCCTACAAAATAGATCTTGAAATCTCGAAAACTCCGAAGTCAGACAAAAAACAAAATGTCACAAAAAATGTTTTTGGAACAACAACTCAACTCAAAGGAAAAGGGAAACAAAAATTAAAGTCTTTGCAAGAAGCCAAAGACACGAGCAGTAATTCTTTTGAGAAAGCAGAATGTGGTTTTTGTGGCTATGATTACGAGGAAGACATGATAAAATGCCAAAAGTGTGAGAGATGGGTGCATGAAGAATGTGCCTATCTTTCCGATGAAGACTATTATTATTGCGACGATTGCAAGGCATGAGTTTTTGGTTTGCTACTGATGGTGATTTTTCAAGGATCTATAAACTTTTTGTTTACTTTTTGATGAGTTGTACTTTTTTTGATAGAAAATAAAGTTTTTTTTTTAAGTTTGAATGAATACATCAATTTAGCAACAACACAAGATGATCTTGATTACATTTTCCAAATTACACGCTGTAGTCCAAATTACACAAAATGAAAAATCAATTTACACGGACAAGGTCCAATTTACACACAAAAATTAAAAACATAATTTTTCCTGTATTTTTCTGATATAAAAAGATATTGCACTTGTATAATGTGAAATCAAATGGTAGAAGTGGGGTTTATTTGCGAATGTTGATGGACTTGCTGGATTTTTTTTTTAACAAAAATATGATCATTTCCTCTTAGATGGTCCAAATTCCACGGACTTCTCCTATATATTATTCTATGCAAATTTCTCGTTAATTGTAAATTACGAATACAACTGTCAAAACTAAAATTTAGCTTTATTATTAGCCTTAGGTTAGATTTGTCTAATTACCCATTTGCGTTAAACCTACATTTTTTTCATTGGTCTTTCCTGTTTTAGTCACCATGACAGGCCAGTTGGTGTGGAATATGTTCTTCATTTCTCCTATCCTATTGCTTTTTCCTATTGTCTCGAACTAGATTTATTTTTTTGATGTGATGGTGATAGCTCTACTACCATATATAATTTTGTGGCTAAATGTCCAATGACAAAGAAAAAAAAATGTATAATGTAATATAATTATCTACAAAATCTATTCCCAGGGCCATCAGTTTTGCGGATTTATTGTTATGTAATGTAGAAAAAACTTGAAATTTTGCAAAGTACGTGAGCTTAACCTTTGTTGGGCGTTCCATAGCTCTGTTTCTAGTGAGTAATTGTAGAAAACATTTCTGACTAAATTTGTAGAAAGTTTCGCCCTCTGCAATATTTCATATAACATGTTTTGCGAATTTTCGGCGGTTTTTCCGGAGGAAGCAGAGGGTGTGGGTTTTTACAGAACTCTACCGACTTATACCGAACTTATAGGCTTGTATCCAATTTTCACTTCCATAAATAACTACTGGCCCTATTATAGTTTTATCTACCAATTTTCATTATTTCTTGCGATACTTTTAGATCTCAGAATATGAAACATCATCATCTCATACATTTTATGGTATTTGTTAAAGAAATGTGAAAGAGATGTTCTAATTTGAAAGAATAGCGTTGACATGGAATACAAATAATGAAAAACTCAATATGGGCATCAAACCGAAACCAAAATTGACATGTCTCGTCACAAATCCACCGATTTTGCTTAAAAAATTTTAATCATAAAGTGCGAATGAAAGTTATTTGTGACAGAACATTCATTCTGTATTGGTAATGAAAAAATCTTATAGTGAATATGAAATTCTGTATCCCTACCGAAGAAAGGGATAATGTATAAGCGTGTTTAGTTTTTATCTCAAAAAGTAATATTTATGCTAAAATGATAAATGAGAAATAGATAATAGAAAATCGCATGCTAATTACGAAAAGATTCATGGTTGGGTACCTAATTGTAATTTAATATAAATGTTTGCTTGATATTTGATATAATTTGCATAGATATCTGAAGGGTTGAATGTAAGGGAGTAAGGCCTTTCAACAGGGGCAGATAAGCTTGCGTATTACTTGTTTCACTATCAACTTAATGGTATCAGAATCAGGTGCACGTCGTGAAACAAAACAGAAGCGTTTGATAGTGCGTTCGTCTCGTATTAATAAATTGCTTTAATATTAAGTTAGGTTATTCGTATTTAGTATGTTTTCGTGTATTTCGAACATGCGTATACACCGAAGTAGTTGGATTATATTTTAGTTTGGTGATGTTAACAGTGTTTTGAAATGGAGCTAAGACTTCTGTGGATGTGGTAAGCATTTGAATTTGAAAAGTAGATTTAGACCGTGTCGCATTTGCTGAATTTTATGGTTAACCATAATGTGGGGTTCCTTTGCTCCTACTAGTCTGTATTGTTTCCATCAAAGCGTGAATTTAAGCGGCCTTAGTACAAAAGTTTGCAAACAGTATTATATACATGACGTGTAAGTTTACTCAGCTAAATTCTACGAATATCTAGGAACTGTGAATAATAATCCTTGAACAACTACTTCCATTTAATACCTACCTCGACGGATATCGAATTGCAAACAACATATTCATTAATGGATCAAAATATTACATAATGTGTATAACTCAAACCACAAAAGGGTGTGAATGAAGCTGCTAACAAATGATCGTTCTTTTCTCTATTGATCTATGGCGTCTCTCTAAAACCTTACACTCTCACATCATAGCAAATTTGTCTGTGGAATATATTCATCATTCGACAATTTTTTGCAAACCTTCGATATTGGAGATTGAGTTATAGTGACAGATAATGTGTTCTTTCACACGTTCACGTTTATCTATTATTTGAGGAATACATCATTGCCGCAAATAACATACAGGGTGTTTCAGTTTTTTGTCCCAGGACTTTGACAAGTATACGGGTTTTTTGGTATGAGAAAGTTTATTATAAACATTATTTTACTGCAGGCGCTAGAGGGCACTCTGTATTGTACTCTTTGCGGTTCTAAATGAGCATAACATTTTTCCCAGTATACTTTATGGACTTTTTATTGAAAAACTTCGCTAAAGTTCGTCGTTTTCGAAATATTTGCCTATTAAAGTAACATTATCAACTGAACTTTTCAAAGGTTCCGACATCGGTCAAAGAGTTGAAAGGGTTGGATGTTATTCACCGTAGAAGGTATACAGATTGAAGCGAATACTGAAATATTTTATTCTGAGCTATTAGAAATACCCTCTTTGAAATTCAATGGATAGTTTTCGTGTACATGGAGTGTGGTGCGTCAAGTTTTCTCTCAGATAGATCAATTCATGTGTTGGTTGACGAAGTCTCCTCCGATACGATGAATATTAACGCTGATGTTCCACAGGGATCTGTCTTGGCACCAGCTTTGTTTCTGTTCCATATCAACGATCTATTGGTAGTGATCTGTTTTGCCACAGCTTTGCAGATGATGGTACACTTCATACCGCTTTTTCATCTGGAACTCTTCACCTAGTGAGGCCTTTTCCTATGCCTATAGCTTCCAAACCTTCAAGAAAAATACGAATGTCTATCTCCCCGCCAACACTCCACCGCCGGATCACAAGATGTTTTTCGAACATTATAGGTTTCCCTCTTGTGTAGTCAAAGTTATAAGAAAAAAATGTACAACAAGAAAACATTTTCAGGAGTTTATTGAGATTGTATAACGTGACCTTGTCGCTTTTCGGTAAAGTGCTTACTGCGGTAAGCTTCGAATCCTCGGGCGCCAGATTTTTCCCAAAGGTTAACTCATTTTGAGGACTTCTGCTAGGGTCCTCTCCACAAGGCTTGTCACTATGCTATCTAAAGATAGCCTTGTCCCTAGGGTAGCTACAGTGAAGTATAACCAGAGTCCAATGGGCAGAAAACAGTATCGAAATTGTAGGCTTTAATTACAATTGATACCTGGTTATAACTCGTTAAAGATGGAGCAGAAATAATTTAATAAAACAGGGAATTCCAAATATTAAAATATATAATGATTTTAACAAGTACACTTTCAGAATAATCAATTTAAATGCAATTGAACGGTATTATTTCACAAAATTACACCCAGACGGAAAATGTAATGAAGCTCAAACGATAAATGAAAACTCTTTCAAGAAATCAACTCTACGATAAGTTCGATCACTAAATTCCATTCAGCGGTACGGGCTCGGTTGATGAATGATTCAGAATGATCAATTTGCGGAAAAGTACGAATCAAACAGGTCTCAGCGTAATGAGCGGTATTCGGTAAATTTTAGATAGCAGCACTAATAAATGGAATGTTCAAATCACACTACGATATATTCGGTTATTAATTCGGTTTGTTCGGAAAATATTGTTTGCACTAGTTTTCCGATTGTACGATATCAGATTTTACTATGTTTCGGTTAATTACTCTAATTGAGTTTATTCTGTCATCTCACCCACCCTTGTACTAACTTTCACGGAGTACCCGGTAATTGTGTGACAGTGTTAGATTTTATACACTTTATAGATTCAGAATCTAGACAATTAGGGTTTATACTTCCGGGGTGACACAGTGTGCACAAACCCTAACCATCACATCTGCAATAACCCCTATATCCACGGCCGAGGACTTCTCATAGTATTAAGGGAATTATTACGATTCTCAATCACACAACCACCCCCAGCTTATACTTCTGGAGTGACACAGTGTGCACAAGCCGTTGGTGGTTTGGTCGTCTTAGGATATACTTATACTTCTGGAGTGACACAGTGTGCACAAATATACCAAAGACGCCCCTGTCGTTCAAACATACACACTCTGTACGCACCACACAATTACTTGAATATTTCAATTCACGCGCGAATTCAAATCGTGCGCGATTCGACCTATGATAAACTAGGATAAACTCAAATTCACCAATTCAAATTACTGAATACTACGGAACTCAGGTATCGTACAAACGTTTACCAATTACAATAACAATCATAAATTACGGAAATCAATATATCGTAATGCTCAAAAATATAAACTATTTGCTATCATTTACCTTTTTGTAAAATTCACAAACACAAACGGAACACTATCGTTACTTCACAGCTTTTAAATCTGACTCAAACTCGAATAAATTCAGAAACACTAGAGAGCTACTACACTCATTGAAAATCAAAAACACAAGAGATATTGTACGGCTTGAAAAATCACAATAACCAAAAAGAGCACAAAAGAGTAACTGTACTTATTGAAATGCAAAATCACAAAAGAGCTACTTCACTGATCAAAATTGAAATCACAAAAGAGAACGATCTGTTGTCTGTCACGGCTTTTATATGTTTTCCGGGGTTCTGGACAGGTCTGCTCCACCAAATCCTTATTTTTGTGCCAATGGTTTTTACTTATGCCCCGAACAATGATTAAAAGTGACGCTACTTTTTAGATCTAAAATTCGCGCTCATGATATCACACCAGTTCTTCCCGGCGGACTAAACAAGTGTTATCGGAGTTTTTTTGGTTGTTCGCCCTTTTTATACATAAGGTTGCACAAAGTTTGGTGTCTTAACTGGCCAGACCCCTGTTTTTGCGACATATTTTATCGGAATGAAATACAATCTTTGAACGGGCATGAATTAGATTCATCTATTTGAATAATTATACTTATTTGAAATTACAGAGATTTAGAAAAGTGACAATCACGGAATACACATTCAGAATTCATTCATATCTATTGAAATAATGAACTGTTCAAACTGAAATTACATGTAACATCCGTATTTATTGCCTGATCTAAATTAAATAATCTTTCAAAATTTAAGCTTCGTTACAATTGGTTTGCATCGGTTTAATCGAATTCTAGGACATCTGTTTTTTTATATGAAATTTGTGAATAGCCAGTATACTTGTCCAATGTTAAAAATTGTTAAATTTTTTTTCTTATTTTCTATCTTGTTACGTTCCTTCTTCCTCCACGTTGGAGACAGTTGACCGTATTTATATTTTTTATATTTCATCGAAAATCGCAAATCGCATCTAAATATGTAAACGCCTTTAGAAAACTGTGTTTTATATTCAGGTTTCTACATTTTGGAATTTTGCTATACCTAAACAAATCATAACAGAGTAAACATTTCGCACTAGATTATATGTCCGGACGAATTCCGCGTCTTTATAGCACTTTTATACATCAACGTTTCGCCGACCATTACAGGCTGCATCCACAGTTTGATATCTAGAACTGAGACTGCATCCGAGAAACAAGATATATTAAGAATCGTTGTCCGCGGAAGTCTATAATTCAACATCTTCACCCATCTCATTAGAAAACAAAAGCGATTGAACATGAGATCCGTAACATCACTCATGTTGCGTAACCAGTTTCTCTATAATGTTCCTTCCTATTTAATTATAGGTTGGAATGAAAAAACAAGATGTTTGCAAGTGTGGAGCAGGAAAATAAACACGCATCTAGCACCCTGTAAGCTATTAGCAATATATCAAAACCTTAGATTAATAATAAATTTCAAACGCGGTTGATAAATGCCCGATTCAATGTGGACAATTAATAGCTATATCCCATTTAAATAACTCTTTCAAGACCTAAAGTTAATCATAGTTACTTTATCTAGTAATCTAGTGTATAGATTTATTAACTGCGGATCTGTTAGCAATGATACATAATCATTTAATTAAGTAAAAGTTCTTTAAGAATGCATATAATTTATTGTCACCTTTTTCTTCTTGTTAATAAATCATACCTACCCATTATAATTACAGATATTGTTTATTACAAAATAAAGTCTTGTACGAGTGGTTTTATAAAGAAAAATTACTTAATGCAAATTAATGGTAGATCACGACCGCTGTATTTAACTGAACGTCCGCAATTACTTCTAAATGTCAATGTTGATTTTCTGAAGGTATGTTAGGAGATATGGTAATCTTGGGTAATTCACAGATGCGCATATATAGCAAAACTTCAAAATAATGAGTTTCGTTTAAGGAAAACTAGTTTACATTTTGAGTTTTCATTGGACTCTATCAGACGATGGCAGGTCAGTGGACTTCTGTGATTCATCCATAAAGCTAAGTAAGCGTGTGCTGAAAATCCACTAGCACACCCAGTTGGTGAAGGACCGCCATCATTGCGAGATTCCTCATCGTCATTGATAAGGGCGGCACCTCCAGCAAGGCCCTCAATGCTGTAGTCGATGTACCCTTCCTCGTGGATGTAATGCGTCTGAGGGAGAATCCCTGCATTCTGTCCAGAATTTCTGGGCTGTAACCATTCGGTTCTTTTCTATACCCTGCATGACTGAATACTGGGATAATAATAGCTATGTAGATCGGCTTGATATGCCCCAAACCACACTTCCTGGAGAAGATGATAAGGGTAGTTTTCTCTGGCTGAATGGAGAATTTGTTCTCTGTACACCATACTTCTGTAATAATCAAGGCCTGTTGAACAAGCTCCTGCAGGGCACCCTCATAGGCTCATCTGGAGAGTATGGTGATATTATCCGCATAACTTATCGCCTCAATACTAGCACGGTTTAACATTACTTGTAGCTCATTCACGACCAAACTCCATAAAAGGGTGTATAAAGGTATCTACCTTCAAAGGTGTTTATAATCCACCCTACTAGCTCTCGTGGGATTCCATGTCTCTCCGTCTATTTTTTTTTGTTAAAGGCATCTTCTATGTCCAAGAAGGCCCCAATGCAGACTTCTTTCCACTTCAGCTGTTGCTCTATAAAGACAACAGCCGAGAGGAGGGCCGTCTCGACAGATCTGCCCATCTGATAAGCATGTTGTTCCTCATGAAGGGGGTAATGCTTCAGAGGTCCTGCCTTTAGATACCAGTCTATAAGCCTCTCTAATGTCTTCAACAAAAACGACGTGAGACCTATAGGCCGGACGTTTACATAGCTCTTCTTCCCCATTTTGGGAATGAAGGTCACATCAGTCCAAGGAGTGGAATCTTTGGCCGTGTATCCTACAGCAATACAACCCCTCAACACCCCAGTGGCTTTGAATGCTCCAAAAGAGTTGATAGCTCCTCTTACTTGGTCAACGCTTACCACTTTTGCTGCCAGAGACCGGTTTCGCACCCTAGGCTTCCCGGTGGAGTGAGTGTCGCTCTCTTTCTCCCGAAGGCTAATATCGGAGAAACTGGCCTCCATCAACAGATCAAGTTTCTCTTCTGGGGATTCAGTGTAGCCCCCACTTTCTTTTTCCAAGAACCGCAGACTACCTCCCTGATCCCGACTTTCCTAGCTCCATTGAAGAGCCGCGTTTCCTCCTTACACGTTTCAAAGTCCGTGCTCCTTTTAGAATCTTTCGCTCTAGTGGTAACCCGTTAAGGGGGCAATTTGTCTTCTAGGCGGCGACCTCCAGATCATCAGTCGTGCCATAGTTGCGTAGTTGAACCCCTCAAGCTCTGCTTCGAGGTCTCGCACGTACCCTTCCCAGTTAGTATTCCTTTTCGCACATGTTGTACACAATATTTCTTCTACGATCCAATTAAATTTGTTTTTATTTCAAATTTCATTGAAGAGTGTTTTACAATACAAGAAATTTAAAAATTTTGAACTGAGAACGGAAATTTTCATTGTCAAAAGTCATCAATAGGTAACTATGAATATGATTTCATTAGTAACAAAATTTGGACTAATGAAAATTAGAGTAAAATTTTTTTCTTTTTAATATCAAACAAAAACATTTTAAAGAAGAAAATGTTATTTTTAGATTAAAATTGTAATCAATAAAGCATCGAAGTATCTCTTGCACTAGTGCAGCAAGTTAAACTTAGTGCACAGTATTAGATAGTGTCAAAAGTGATAACTTTTTGTACGATCGTAGAAAAATGTCATTTTAAGGCACTGATGGTTTCAAAAGCACTGGTACTGTGCCTCACGATAATGTACTTACAGTGGCGGCTAGTGAACTTTTTGAGAGAGGAGGCTGGACATAAAACGTTTTTGTAAAAATTTACTATATTCAGTCAATTAATTTAACCTTCGCGCAGGGACCGTACCAGCTACTTCAGTGACAAAATTAATTGTTACCCAGCAAGAACCAACGTGGAGGTACAGAGTTTCTCTTGCCCACAAATTTTTTTTCGTTTGTTTTTTGTTTTTTATTTTTTTTGGTCTTTTAAATTTTTTTTCTTTTTTTTTTGGAATTTTTCATATTTTGTTTTTTTTTATTAATTTTATCAACTTTTTTACATATTAACGAAATTCTACGGTCTTTAATTTGCGAAAAATGATCAATAATATTATCATAAAATGTATCATTATGTTTTAAGTGTTTTACTAAATCTTTTTCAATAGATATTAAACTAACATTGTATAAACGATTTTGGCCCATTGTATTTCGCATGTATGTTTTAATTCGTTTGAGAGTAGAAAATGATCTCTCCACCGATGCCGACGTGACAGGAATGGTGACTGTCAAACAAAGTAGTTTATAAAACTGAGGTAAGACTTGTTGCAAATCATTATCTATCATATATTTTATCATATCGGCGTGACTGTCGTACTGGCCTAAAATATCTTTATCCCAGTATACAACGCATAATTCATTGTGCAGCGCTATTTTATCAAAAAAATTATATTTTAGAACTAAGTTATCTGAAAGTGTATTGAGAAACTCTCTTGAAAAAGATTCGAAAAATCTTCTATTCCTCAAATCGAAAAACTTCAATTCATGTAAATCGAAAAATCGAATCTCAATATTAGACCTTTAATAGTACCTATCTACAATTTCATAAAAAAGTTGTTTATAATGTAGTTTCTTGTCTACCAAATTATATGTTTTCCCCCTTTTCACGGGAGGAGCCTCATCAGTTGAATAATTTCCAAATAAAATATTAAAATTAAATTCTGTATAACAGAAACTTGAAATTTTATCAATGAGATGTTTTAAACGATCTCTTGAATAAATTATATTAGTGAATTTATGTTGTAAAATTTGAAAAATAAGATCAGTTTGTTCAAATATTAATTTAAAAGTATCAAGAAAAAACAAAAATTCTTCATTCTCTAAATACGATTTTAAACCAACAGCAGCATTTAATGAAACCTGATCTGTTGAAAAGTCATCACTGTTTAATATAAAATCAAATGTTTCAATTAATTTGTCTTTATTTTTATGGATGGTAAACTAAACATTGCACGTGATCTAAAATTCCATCGAGTTCGAGCATTACAGGGAATTCTGTTTCCTACTATGTTATTTAAAACTTACGTTCGTTTCTTTGAAGACCGTTTAAATTTCCCGCCATTACAGATGCCGTCGTAAGTCTGATTTATTCGAAAAAGTCGAATCGTTTTAATGTTTCCATTAAAAAATTGAATAAATTGACCGCTGTTCTTCCCGAACTAACATCGTAGAACCCTAAAAATCTTTCCACTAGTTGTCCATTTTTACAATTAATAATTTACCGAACAGACGAATTCTAATCTAACCTTATTTCGCGTGGTGTCACTCAACCATTTTACCCGCATAAAACAAAACAAGCACTGACGCAACACCAATGTGTCGTATTCCGTACAACACCGACTGTACTCGTACTGAACTTAAAGGCGGGCGGCAGGCTAGCCTCCAGAGGATGTTGCCGTTTTCGCTATTTCACGCTATTTGGCGATTGACTGGTCGGAAAAACGGCAACTGTGTTGAACAACACATGCTCAGCGTTTGAGATATATAGAGAATCTAGCCTCTGGCCACTGTTGCCAGATTAAAAATAACTACTGAGAACGGGGAATTAATTGTAAAATTGAAAAAATTATTAGAGAAACAGGAAATAAAATGAAGAATGATCAACAAGATAAATTTGTGAGGAGGCTGAGCCTCCTTAGCCTCCTTCGAGGAGCCGCCACTGATGTACTATAAATATTGAAATGTGACTTCACTTTCAAAAAATTGATGGTGGAAGGCGTTATTTTATGTTAATTTATCATATTGATATAATAAAACTCTTATTACTTCGTTCTTTATCACTCAAATTATAGAAACACTAACGTGACTATAGTTTCGACAACCAGCGTGTCATTTAAAAACGATATTAATATATGTGAACATAAGTTTAAAAACTCTAACGTGACTATAGTTTCGACTTTAAAAGTAAACTAATATGTATGGATAAACAAGAAAGATCTCAAGATATTTATAGTCAAACTAAAAATATCTCAAGACCTTTCATGTTTATCCATACATTAGTATACTTTTAAAGTCGAAACTATAGTCACGTTAGTATTGCTAAACAACTAAGTAATAAGTGTTTTATTACATCAATTCACTTTTCGTTAATTTACTTAAGTAATATAAGTAGATATAAAATCCACGACGTTTATCGAACGTAAAGATGTGTGAATTCACAATAACAGAATTTTTGTAAATTATGTCCATAAGATGAGCAGCAACACCTTTCAACGAAAGGAATAAAAACTAGTGAGAAATTTCGAAACAGTTTAATATGATCCTTTGTTTACATAAAATGTACCATATATCAATTTTTATCTCCAAGATAAGAATAGAATGGTAACATAATAAAAGATCTAACACGGTCATTGTCAAGAGGTGGATTAGGAAACAATGTATACGTATATTAAAAATTTGAATCTTCTATTATTTTAGAGAATTAGTAAACTCTTTCTGACTGAATGAATTTTGAAAGCTTGCACTCGTAAATGAGATATACGGATAATTGGTATAAAACAATAATTTTTCAATAACGAATAATGAATTCCTCTCCAGTCTCTTCCTTTCTCTTGGTCGAACTATATTAGATATAGTTATTAAGACGGAGTTAGCGTAGCGAACGAAGTCTCTTCTTCAATCGTATTATAAATGGAACAAGGTAGATTTTCGTGCAGCGGCCAAACGGCATTTGAAATCTTGACTCAAACTAGATATGATGCTCGAAATTTACTGGCGTAAAAATGTATAGTCTTACCTTGGGCTGTTTTCGAGTTTCTGAGCAGAGCGGTCCTTCGCAATACTCTACGCTATTCAATCTATTAGTGTCTCGTCCGGTGCTCTAACTGGCTGGCCAATTGTAGAGAGAAATATAACAACATGACGTTCGTTGCCGGTCGCATTTGTTGGTGCGGCACCGGATAAAGGGCTAGCGCGTTCCCAGCTATTGTAAAGAGAAATAATGACGTTGTGTGGTGGCTACGGGGGCTATGAGAACCGCCCCCACTATGGCTCTGGACGTTCTGGTGGAGATCATCCCTCTACAGCTCCATATCAAACCAGTGGGCCAGTCTGGGCCAGTGTACACTCAGAAGGGGGATTTCAGTTCCACTAGGTACCCAAGCAACCGCCCTAGATAACCTGAGATTAAACTATCGAGGTAGCCGGATTTACATCTGCACTAACAGCCAAGCAGGGTAGCGTGTAGGGTAACTCTACCTAAAGTAACCACAAGGAACAAACTTCAGCTAGTGAAGGTACCCGCCCACTCTGGCGTGAAGGAAAACGAAGTGACCGATGAACTGGTTCCTTGAGTGCTCCTGGCCCCGATTCAACGATCCGAATTCCATCGACCACCGGACTTGATGCCCTCAAGGAACTACTGGATAGACAGTGGCTCTCGGTCTGACGTGGTGACCCCGGCATGTGGCAGGCAAAGCTCCATATCAGGGAACCTTACGCAGGAGAGGCAGGAGTGACAGGACTCCTCACAGGACACTCTCATCTGGATAAACATCTACACACAATGGGCATTGTTGAAGACCTAGCTTGTAGTAGATGAAACTGCCTCTCACATCTTAGTAGAATGTCCAGCCCTGGCTTCTCTTAGGCTACAACACTTCGGCAGCGCACATATGCCGCTTAAAGCCATAAGAGATATCAGGTCATGCAAAATCTTAACCTTTGGCACTGCCTTAGGCCTGCTGGACTGATTATTGTATCGAGGAACGCACAATGGCTCAATCAAACGGTCTAAGTGCTACGGACTTGTCCGCTCCCGTTTTGATTGATTGAATGATTGATGTCTGGTCTCATTCCTTTGTTTGAGATGTTTCGGGTATAGATTTCCTACTGCCAAGTAGTAAATTTGAACATTCAATGCATTAAATTGTTACTTTTTGACTTTCACCTAATAGAAAAAGAGCTTCCTATTTGACCTATATAAAAGGTATCGCTTTCCTGACAAGATAGCTTATAAGCTCCATATTTATCAATTGTCTTCATTATATGTAATGGCTAATTCAATTAAATTTAGTGAATATTAGTTATATGTTCAAAATGCACGCAATGTTACAATCAACCTGAGAGACAGAATATGAAGAAAAAAAAATCCAATCATATCTTAACCTTGCACAGTAAGTGGAACAATGGGAACATCCAGTTAAGTGATTTGTACTTGTTGACCGATATTAATGCACGTATGGAAGAATCGTGATAAAAGAGGTTAAGAGCATTTCTACAAAATCTCGTTAGGGTCTGATTGTATTACAAATAAATGCTCGACCGGCTGTATGGGAGCATTCCTTCTGTTATATGATTTATACACCCACCTCGATTATTAATGAATATTGTAGTTTATATAATATCAAATAGCTGTATAATTAGAGGTTACTTGGAATGATTATAGGAGGCTGTGCACGGTCTGTAGTTCCGCTGTTTTGTCAGGATCGGAAGTTCGTATGTGCAGACCAGAGTTATTTTTGTGATTGACGGTTGTTTCTATTCATTTGTTCCATTGTTTACGATGTTTTATGGGTCGGTTTTATGACAGATGTACATTCACTTTCAATTTACGACATAATAATAGTTTTTCGGCATCACTGTCAGAAGTGAAATTAATTTGCGTCAAATAGAAAATGTCTGTACAATTATCTGTAAATAACGACTGTACATAAATTGTTATTGACGACCGTTAGCTTTACCTTCATATATTATTTTTGAAAGTTGAGGATAAATTTCCATTCAATGTGGGATTTATTTGGATTTCACTTATCCTAATCTATTTATATATAGTGTTTCACTACTTATCCGACAATTTTTAACCACATTACGCAACTTCAAATAACTTTGATATTGATTCTTGATCCAGGTATTAATTATAATATAAATATTAGTTTTGAACGCGGATAAATGTAATAAAACCATCTAGTCGGGTCAAATTAGACGTAAAAAATGTGAAAGTTTGGAATTTTTTCCAAACAGACCAAGTTGGGCAATTTCTAGCTACCGCGATCGAAAATGGTAAATCTAACTTCGGAATCGTGATCAGCAACCTCGAAAACCCCCCGAGTGGAGTTTTCCAGCCAATTTTGGCAAAATTTACCAATTTCGCAAATTTTCCCATGAAAATTGGCTAATTTCCGGTTTAACAGGTGGAAAATGGTCGAGCGACTAGATCTTAAAGTTCAATATCGTTCAGTATCCATCCAGGAACGATTTGAAAAAAAAATTAAGTTGATTGATCTGTTTGGAAAAAATTCCGAGCTTTTTTGATAAATTGACTCGACTAATCATAATGCATAGAGATGACTACGAAAACCAAATAGGAAATCTATTAAATGATTAAACAACTCACAAAAAATTAAAATCTGACCCTACATTATCAGTACAAAACGACATGGATAAATTAATAAATAAATGGTACAAAAATAAGATAATCCCTATTGAATTGAAAAATAAATTAATTTGCTATAATGGGCATATCTATGATCTTCCGAAACTACATAAAAGTGCTACCTTTAAGACCAATTTATTCAAATGTGCGTTCCCACACAAGGATCGTTTTTGTCATTTTCGTGCATATAGAAGTAGATTATAACTTCAAAACAATATTTAATTCGTTAACCTGAGAGTTACAAAAAATGTCAATTTATGTGAATAATATGTATAAAAGTCTTGGTTGCAATTATAAGTTCATCTGTATAGATACTCATATGCGGATATTTCTTTCTTGAGATAGATAATTTGTCCCTTGAGGTGGTATATTGAGCGCGCTATCCACACTATGGCCCTAGCCATGTGTGGCTAATAAATGATTTTATCTAGGCTATGGCGCGATCCATTATAAGTATACAAGTAAAGTTCAATGTCTTCTACTGTTAATTGAAAGGAATGGACGTTCAGTTTAAATGAAATACCTACATGTAAGCCAATTTATTCTATATTTGTGTTTCCACACATTAGGAGAAAAAGCTCTTGCAAGTATATACAGTATCGGAAACAAATCTTCTGGGGTATAGACAAAAATCTCCACGTGCAACAAGGAACGCAATGGTATGATAATACCACATAAACAAGAGAGACGCACTGCTGTGCGCCCCTTCTCTTACCCCACACGAGGCGTACACAGCGACTCGCAGATTCTCCCTTCTGGTGCTAGTATGATACTGATGTCCTACGTCCTGAGCTGACCACCCTGAAATTGTAATGCTCTCTCAACATATAGCAAGCTATTATTTACGCTCTCATGAAACCACCATACCCAAGATGAATATTTTCCAAACCTGTATAGTCTAGTCATAATAACAGTATTTTAAGAGGAAATGAATGATTATTCGTTACTTATCAGTAGTAATATCCCTAGGACATTGATAATAGACGGGATTATTTTATGACAATCGAAAGCTCGGCCCTCAGCCTTCGACTTCGGGCTGTTACCAAGCAACGAGCTTGAGACATTCGTCATAAAATTATGAGGCATTTGTCAATGTGCGGGGGATATTCGGCGGAAATTTTTTCTACAAAATAATTTATAACTCAACACAATGAAACATGTATTTATTTATTAAAAGTACGATTATTAAAATTTAACTTAACATAAGATTCGTTGCTGTTCTCTACTATAGAAGATCTATTACCACGCATAATACTCATGATCTTGTTGCGCTGTTCTTGATCAAGATTTAGGTATGGTTTTATAGAATTTTGATTGCTATGACCAGTAATTTTCAGCAATTGTTGTTTTTCTACACCACTTTTTGCCAATTCGCTAACAGCAGTTGATCTATTCGAGTGGTATGTTATCTTTTTGTCTTTCACATTCAAGCCAATTGCCTCAGCAGCAGATTTAGTCCATTCATTTATTGTATTTCTTCCAACAGGTACATTATCGTACCATTTGTCAGTTTCATTTTTCCAGTGTTGATTTGGTTTCAAGAACAGTCGTGGTGAGGTAATATTGTCGCCTCGTTTTGATATCAGTTTATGAAAAAGACGTACAGGGCAGCTTTGTCTTTCACTATTGGAAACTAACCATTTACTACTTGTACAACTTTTAGTACCACCTTGGGACGTTTTACTGAACACCGGATTGTATGCAATGCGATTTGTTGGAGAGTCATCGTTATTTTTGTCGATTTGAAAAAAATCCACCAGATAAGCAATTGCCTCTCCTCCTCGCCACGCTAATTCTACAGCAGCAGTATGGTAAAATTTACACATAAGACCTTCAGGAGTATTTTCATCCCATAGCAAAATTATTTTGTTAACTTCAAACAAAGTCAACGGAACTGAACTGAATTTACGTTTACATGGATCTGCTTGTAGTTTCTTCCTGATTGCATCGCGAGCATCTTGGTTCAAATACTATACTGTTAAACGGGTCAATTATAATATTATAGTCATTATAGTACTTTTCTTGCAAAAGTTTGCACGAAACGTTCCACATTGTCTTCACCGTTGCTTCTCTGAATTCGTTCACGTCTTTCTTTCTCATATTGTCCTCCCAATCTTTTAGTATCAACGCCGATTCTTCTAAGCTTCTATGTTCATTTAATTCATATTCTCGTTCGCAGCAAAATTCCATAAATATTCCCCAAATATATTTGTGACTGTAGGTTGTATTTCTGAGAATTTTTTCTTTGATTAGCGCATTTATACTATGAACCTTCGCATTGCCAAAACGTGACATTTTTAAATTTATTTGGAATGACTGTATATCTTTTATATCAGAGTACCCCAGCCACGTTTTATGTGAATCATCTCCAGAATAGATCTCTTATAATAATTGGTTTCCTAAGTTAAAATATCAACCGTTTTGTAATCGAATTGATGGTTATAATCAAAGCAGTGTTACGTCTTCTATTGATGGTCGTTTGACCGAAACTTGCGTAAAGACGATAATAATAAGCATATGTGTTAATGTGACCTATTTCTCAAAAATTCATATATAATTTAGATGAGTATATGGCTCATCCCTCGTACATTAAATTACTAAAAATATCCGTGTATAACAAAGCGCTCGGTATGTAAGAGAATGCGGGAGACTAGAACAACCGATTAGACAAGAAACCTGAATATCTGTAATAAGTTAGAGAAGTAGTGGCGTTTAGCTGCCCAGCTGATCGCTGATCGGTACCCAGATAGTAAGCATGGTGAGTTATGACGATTAGATTAGAGATAAACTAGATGCAGTTAAATGACTTTCGATGTTAATTCATTCCTCTATAAAACACAACAATAAAATTCAAGATTGTGAATGGATTTATATTTATATTACAGACCCGAGAACAACGGAACGATTTACTCGTTTGTAAGGAGGATTCAAAGTTTCAATTTTGTAAGATTTTACGTTCGTGCTGATGTTATTGTAATGCGTAGTTGAATCGCAAAAACCCCGCCTCTCATTGTATTCCACTTTTGCAACTATTACTTATGGTAATGTTATATTATTTTATTTATTACATATTGTTCGAGATTGCATTCTGAAATTGAATCGAAGGCTCTACCAATTCAAATTTATATTTAATTGGGAACTGTTGCATTGGTTACGAACGAAACAAAACATTAATATTACTTTGAAATTCACTAGTTATAATGAATCGTGATCTATTCTTTACTGACTTCCCTCACTTTTGTTAATAAAATAGCTTTCGGACACTCTTGCGGGTCAAATGAAAATGATAATTGAGGAAATTGATTATATCTTTCATGACTACGAATGGATTAAACATGGCCATCTAAACGCAAAGCTGCATTTTATATTATATGCATATTAAAAGGGTAAGGGTGATAATAACTATGCTATAAAGATATCAACTCTGTAAGGGAACATGAAAGGGGCGTAACTATTTCATTGAATAATAGTAATGAATATTTATCCAATACAATTAGTATAAAAGGACAGTAAAAATAATCTAGAATAAATAATTCACCAAGCAGAAATCAAGGATTTATAAGTTACACGTAGCATTCCATTTTCTCCACATACCAGTATAATAATTATAAGTGATCTAATTTTTATTTTATTATTCATTACCATGTTAATACGCACTGTTTTGAAATAGTTTTCTTTATTAAATGCTACACATTTTCCTTTTTTCCTACAAATAATATTGAATTAATTGAATTCGATAATTATAAGCAAAAGTATGAAAGAATTGTATTTTATGAAAATGATACACTAATGAATAAGGCTCTATGAAGTTATTTTTCCACACAATTAATTATTGAAAAATAACTTCAATTGAACAAATTCCAGGTTTTAAGATAATTAACAACTAACTATGTACACTCAACTGAGCTTCTTTACGTGAACTAACACGTGAACGACATTCATCATCTGCAGCTGCTCGATGAGACTAGAAAAAACCACAGCTCAGTAAAAAAATCACCGAAAGCTATATAATTCTTATAGAAGACGAATTCCTCTACCTGAAATCCTTCATATTCTCCATATCTTTATATTCGCGCGCGATGCCTTGGCAGTATGAAATGTATATAGTTTTAGAGCACCGCGTTGTTTTTTACGTGTCTTAAATTGTCCATATCTATCGATATAATTACAAATCTAGTAACTTATTTTGGACTTGTGCTAGTACGACCTTACTCTTTACAAGTTTTGTTGAAAAAACATTCAAAATATCTTGGGGTCTACTTATAGTATCGCACTAAATCTTTCCAACCAAAATATGCGTTTTTGAGAAACCTTTCAAATGCCGCAAGCTCCGTTCCGATCCTTCAGTTGATTGTCGAGATAATGCATTTGTTCACTAAGGACTTTTAAATAAATTGTTGCAGAAAATAGACAAATAAAAAGTGTATCTACACTACATAGGTGCGATATCTGAACTCAATACCAAAAATTTGAGCTCAATTAGATCGAAACCGGAAGTCTCTATATGCTACTAAACAATCGACCTAGTTTGTTTATTTACTCGACAATATAACAATTGTTTCCGAATAAGATATGGCTTAATCTATGGTCAAAATGTTGGAGACACTAGAACCTGAAAATAATTCAACAATCAATTTTTTGGACTTATAACTAACAAAACAAAAAAAAATTCGTTTGACATCTATAGAAAACACAGATGTTACAACACCTGCAGACTCAACACACCCATTTATACATAAAATAGCAGCGTTCCAATCTATGATACATAGAGCCTTCTCCATGTCATTGGAAAAACCAGCGCTTTTGACTGAGTTAGACACTATAAGAAACAACGGCTATTCTGTATCGTTAATGAATAATTTAACCAAGAAAAACTCTTTAAAATTAGATATAAATCAAATTTATCCCAACGTGCAACGAAAAACTGAGAAAAAATATGTTACCTGAATAAAAGTAATTAAAATTTTTCAAACCACTTTATGGAAACGCAACACCGTTTTCTCCACTAGAAAACGTAAATATTTTACATGCAATTACGAAGGGTAGAAAACATAAAAATTTTTTTGTTATAAGCACCATTAATTTGTTAATAACAATATATTTAATAAGCAAATAAATTGTAAGCGACGTGTTTCGTTAATATCTATCGCCATGAAAAGTTTCATACGATTATCTCAAATAATTTTTGTTTCATGTGCAACTGAACCGCAGATATAAATGATAGCAGAAAATTTAGAAATTTTTTAACTTCATCACAGTTTTCAGCACCATTTTTGCATAAGAATCGACAATAAAATCCCTTTTGATTAAAAAAAACTTTTCGTCGATTTTGGACCATAAATAACTAATATCTACATAACAAAATATTCATCTGCTGTTAAATTTCAAAGATTGAATTGTTTTGTCCGTTTGTATTATTCCATTGCTAGCAAATAAAAATACAATTAGCTACTTTGTTCATGAAGACGTTAAACCAAGTGATTGCATTTTCATAAGTTTAACATAATTATAGTTCACTACAAAAGTTATGAGCTGATGGAAATACAGCCTGATAATATAAGTAATATTGAATGGCTCAATAAAATTGATTCCAGTGTTTATAGATAGCTGTGCAGGTGCTTTAGAAATTAGATCGAATGCGTGTAATATGATTTATTGGCGGCAATTAAAGCCATTAGTCAAAAAGTGTTGTAATCCTTGTACATATAATAAATTTCTTGTGTTTTGCGTAATTTGAAAGATTTAAGCGCCAATATGCAAATATTCCAAGGCAAGGTGTAATTAAAAATTGGATCAGTGATCAATAATCTTGTTCTAATTCTCTTGTTATATGCGAAGGTTGGTCACAAAGAAAATTCTAAGTTGATTAAAATATACGGCAATAATTTGTCCAAGTCTAAAGAAAATAGTGTTTCCACATGCCCACGTAATTTAAATAAACATAAGTTCATATTAATTTATAGCTACAAATATATTTAGTTTTGTTCCATTTGATTATTATGTTAATATTAAAAATACTAATATTGCATATAATTTGTGCTTTATTATTTATGTTCATCCTTTCACGACACCTTTCATATGCAGCAGTGTATCATAACAGAAATTTATAGTATTTAAAAGTTAAACATCGTTAACAACTTGAATTATTGTTATTATTATGGAAAAGTCTGTAATAAATTATTCGTTAACAAAAGGTTGATGTCGGTACTTACGTAATTGTTATTCAAATTCTTGAATAGTATGTGGGTACTGTCAGTATAGAGAACTGTTAGAAAAGCGATTCCTGATAACAAGTTATATTCAGGATATTTGAATTTTTGATTTGCCTTTTTAATGGAAATTTTTTTTTTGGACCATTCAGTTCTACAAATTCTACAATCTTTGGGCATAAATTTTCTACTATAGACCGATCACTTGTAAAATAAATATATCAAGAACGGATGGAAATGCAGGAATCTCCAGTGAATGAAAGTATGAGAGAGTGAAAAAGCCCGAACAGATATCGTGATCAAATCAAAGATTATAGGAACAACTGAAGTGTACCATTTTTATTTCTATTAAAAAAATACCTGTCGGAAGTATTTGTTTCCTTTCAACTGAACATAACACGTATATCCGTGTATATTAGTTGTAAGATATTCTAAAGCAAATATCCACAGTGGCGGTTGAAAGAATTGCTCACGAACCGTTTACCATATCTTCATAATGCTTAATCCCCTACAGCTTATTCTAGTCCGAAATGAATACGCAATAAGTCCTCAAAAGCAACATACACTACGAAACAATCTAGACTTGTGAATAATAATATAATAAGATTCTTGACCCAGTATGAATTATATAACAAATTCTCGAATTATATAAAAAATTCTTGTGAATAATAATCACGGACATTGAAACCAGAATATTATCAGAAACCCAGTAGAACCAGAGCACGCTCTGTTAGCTTTTTATTGAGAGGTAAAGCTTAGACTGAGAACATATAGATATGATAGCAAGCTGGAAAAAAATAAATTACATCTTAGTAACCGTACAGCCAATTACCTTGAATAATTTGACAAAAGCCGCGATAACTTCGACTACCCAGGAACATTTTCCAGGCTTGCCGGATATTTAGTCTATTTTATTCAATTGAATTAACAGTTCATATATTCGTTGTGAATCTATATTGTAATAGAATCAAAGTACAGAAGTACAAAAAATTCTTCTCACGATTGTAATTCTACCTAAATTTACGTCTTGTGCTGTTTGAACTGCGAAAATGGTATCCACAACAAAAAATGATAGGTAACGTGAAAATGGAGGGCCATATTTTATCATTAATTGAGGGGAAGGGCTTATCCCCCAGATACACCTAGGTCACTTAGTTGGGCCCATTGTGCAACCCGTGGTCATTAGCTTATTGCTGATGCTAGCTTCCATAAGTTTTTCTGGGAATAGTTTAGCTTCGCCGAAGTAATGCCTCCTAAGGGATGTCAAAGCAGGTATTCCAACAGGATGGGAGAGGCAGTTCCTTCCACCTCTCTTCATTTTCTACATATAAGATCATCTGTGATGCCTATAATATCATGGTGTTTGTTAAGACGACAGCCAGGATTCCAGTCATCTCCCTGATGTCCCTTCTGTTAAGAGAGAGGAGTTTTTTGCGAACCTCGGCACAGGCTCTTTGATAAAGAGCTTGACCTGCCTCATTGTGGTGATTCTTTTCGCTCGGTTGGCTCAGAAGGGAGAGACCCTCTTGTAATTTGAGAAAGCGACCATTGGTAGGGGTGGTTATTCGGCTAGAGCTTCAAGAGCCAACCTCATACGACTCAGTATACCTACACATGCAAGCCGATGCAGTCGGTACAAGGAGCGTTGGGACATAGCAGTCCTCGTCCCCGACCACCATACGACCGCATTATTTGACCATAGGTCTGATCACAGTGATACAGATCCAATAAAGATTCTTTGACTGCAATCCCCATGTGCTGCTGGAAGCTTTCCTGCACGCCCAGAAGGACGCAGAGGCCTTCCTCACTCGATATTCGAGGTGTTCGCGCCAGGTGAGTTTAGAGTCTAGGATTACTCCCAGATATGTCATCGACCTTTTAAGTTGCAGAACCTTGCCAGAGAAATGATTCTCAGGCAGTATGCCCAGATCACGTTTCCTGGTAAACAGTACAATTTTCTCAGGGTTGATCCTGAACTCCTCGATGCGGCACCAGCTGTTCAGTATCTTTCTATCACTCATATCAGACTTGCTGCAGATTAACATCAGAGTGTGTGTCAGTCATTAACATTGCAGGTAAACGAAGGATAGGTGAAGCACTTGCAAACTAAATATTCACGAGTTTATAATCGACTGTTTTTAGATACATTTATTTTTCAGTAAAAATAACGTGATTGTATCAAACTACTTAGCTATATTATAGAGGTAATTGTGCCAAAGATTATTTTGACCTTTCTTTAACGAAATATATTCTAACTTCATTAATATCTCTCTCTCTCTCTCTTTTTCTCTCTCTCATTTTGATCTCAATGTTCAATTATTCTCAAGCGTCTTTCGCCATTGCATCCAACAATAAACTACCCATTATTGCTAGTTAGAGATAATATATATTCTCTTATGGGACTAGTTATTTGTATTGCATCCAAAAATAAACTTACTAATAACCTACTAACCTCGAATTTCCGCTTGGAGCTATTAATATATGTTCTATTATGTGTTCTATTAATGTTGTTGCAGCTAAAAATAAACTGACAAATATCCTACTAGCCTAGGACTGCCGCTTGGATATAATAAGCAAAAGCAAAACTAAAAGACATACTTATGAGTATAAAATAAGAATTGAAATAGGACAAATTGCTAATATTAATCAGGATTAATGTTATTTGCAATCATTTTGGAGTAAAATGCAGTTGTAAGGAGAATTGTATTGAAAGAATACAAGATAATGTAAATAAAAACTACTAGGAAGTACTACAACAAGTATAAGGGTGTGGAGACAATAAAAGTGATAAACCAAGACTAAGTGTAGATAATGGAATGTGATAAATTTGGTACGTATATAAGTTGCTTTTCTTTAATACTTTTCAATCAAATAATAGTTTCAAGTTAATTTGTTCTGAACACAATCAGTAAAATGTAATAAACAATACTAACTACTAACTAGTAAGAAGTCAAAATATGAGCAGAAGAATTGAAGGCCCACCATGATTAGAAATAAAATAATCTGCTTGGTTAAGATTGGACACATAAAAGGTTATTGATAAAAGGAGTCCACTTTGAGCACGCGGACGATCAGTTGAACTTCAAAAAAAAAGGAGAACCAAAAATTTGAATACATAATTAACGTGAAGTCAACGTATATAATCTGCATTGAAAAATAGAATTAACAAATGGAATAAACTGAATTGAGAAGATTAATAACAAATTCAATTTAAAATCAACAATTTATCAAGGAGGCAAGGAAACAGTTAATTGAAAGAGTCAAGTGAGCATTTCAAGTCTAAGCAACATAAGGAAAATGTACATACTAGTAAATGAGAATATTCATTGACATACATTGAAGGACATATTGTGAGTGTTTAAGCAACATGTTTCCATTTCAATTCATTTTAATAATAGAGTTTCAACCATGAACATTAAAGACCCAAGGGCCAGAAGATGGCCGCAGGGAGGAGTACTCTCTCCACTCCTGTGGAACCTGGTCGTGGACGGGCTACTGAGAACCCTCCAGGAGGAAGGATACAGAACCCTTGGATATGCCGACGACATAGTGGCCATGGTACAAGGAAAATACAACTCCACGGTCAGAGATCAAATGCAAAAGGCTCTGAACCTGGTGACAACATGGACGGATTCAGAGGGACCGAATATCGGTCCCCACAAAGCCACCATAGTAGCATTCACGCAAAACAGAGGACTTGGGACCTCTGAAGATTCGAGGAGAAACCGTACAGATAAAAGGGGAAGTCAAATATCTCGGGGTGATACTAGACTCGAAATTGACTTGGAACCAACATCTGGGAAAAGTAATCAAAAAAGCGGAGACCTCATTATATGTGGCCAGACGCTCCTTCGGGAAAAATGGGGGTTACGACCGAACATGCTCTACTGGTTGAACAACATGGTGGTTAAACCTGCAATAACATACGCCTCTCTGGTATGGTGGCCTAAAACACAACAAAGAGGGACCATGACAAGACTGACCAAGGTCCAGAGACTTGCATGTCTTGGAATCACAGGGGCTATGAAATCTACGCCCACTGCAGCAATGGAAACACTACTGGAATTGCCTCCCCTCCAATTGGTAATCCAAGGAGAGGCCAGGCTTGGTGCTTTCAGAATACAAAATACACTGGAGAATGTTCACATTGAGCCAGGACACATGAGTATCGTAAAAATCGTGACCAGGGACGTGCTAGGCATGAGAACAGATCACATCCCAAAGCGATACTCTTTCAACAACACATTCACGGTATCAATACCAGAAAGGACTGAATGGGAACATACAAACTTGAACGACATCCTACAGGGAAAGATCTGGTATACAAACGGGTCTAAGACTGAAAAAGGTGCAGGTGCAGGAGTATACTCAAGAAACCCGAAGACTGGCTTGAGCTATTCATTGGGTAGACACACCTCTGTCTTCCAAGCAGAGGTATATGCAATCCTCCAATGTGTGAAGGAAAACAGTCGGAGAGCCATCGATGATGAGCAGATCCACATATTGACAGACAGTCAGGCTGCACTTAAGGCAATGAAAAGTCAGGAAGTGACATCCCGTCTGGTATGGATATGCAAAAAAGAACTTGACATACTGGCAGACCGAAATCGCGTTGAGCTGTTTTGGGTGCCGGGACATCAGGGAACGACAGGCAACGAAAAAGCTGACGAACTTGCAAAAATAGGGTCAGAGAACACTCCAGATCCAGAACAGACCACGGGGGTACCAAAACGTACAGCACGAAGGTCTGTAGAAGACTGGATCATGGAAAACCACAAAGAATACTGGGAAAAAATCCCAGGAAACGCACATGGGAAGAAATACATCAATGCTCGGTGTAACAAAAGAACGACAGAACTATTAGCACTAAATAGGCAAAAACTAAAAGTCGTAATAGGGCTCATGACTGGTCATGCGCCAGTAAAAGAGCACCTAAACAAATTGGGACTGTACAATGGCGACCTGACATGCAGACTTTGCGGTAAGGATATAGAAACAGTGACACACATACTGTGTAAATGCGAGGCGCTTGATCGCAAACGACAGTCAATTTTTGGTGAGCCTAACGGCGAACCAGAATTATACAGTTTCCCCCCTGTAAATGACTTGTACAAACCCGTACAAGGTACAAAAATACTTGAGTGGATACCGTAAACAAACGAAACATAGGCGAGATACAATGGGCCAGTAGGCCTAAGTGTCACCGGAGGCAATTGCCAGACAAGCCTACAAAGGGGGTGAAGTTTTTAGTGAGTATGCCTGGAATGGTGACTCTCACAGTAGACCTTGAGATTTAAAGGCTCATAACCTCCCCATAAAGGGTTTTCTTCACCTCCACAACAAAAAAAAAGGGCTCAACCCCCTACCCTTCATTGATGATGATGTTGATGATGAAACATTAAAGATTGAGAAGTCATAGTGAACTAGATTGACATCATAGAATATTAGTAGTTTGTTTGTTTTAGGGACTTAGAATAAACATAGAAAGCAAACATTTAGATTCAATCAAAGTCTTCGATATAGGAGGGCAACGTTGAAAAGTCCCTAAAAATGAAACAAGAAATGATTTATTTGGTGAAAACTTCTATTTCTCAACATAAGCTCCTTGTAGCCCGATACACTTCGTCCAACGTTTTTCAAATTTTCCGATCCCTTTCAAATAATACGTCTTCGGCACTCCTTCAGAACCTCTTTCCGCCTAGACATTTCTTCAAGTCTGGAAATGGATAGAAATCGCAGAGGACCAAATCTGGAGAATATGGTGCATAACGAACTAATTCGTAGCGCAATTCATGCAATTTTTCCATTGTGAAATACTGTTCAATCAAGACGCGAAATTCACTGTTTTCCATGTCACATAAATCTTCAAGGTTGCTTGATTTCGATTGGTGTCAAAACAGAACTGGATGACAATTCTAATGCGTTCTAGTTAAATATGGTACATCACAAATGTCACATGTGATTTTCAATTGTGGCGCAAACTGTTTCATTTTTCAGGGACCTCTCACCTTGCCTTCGTATTTCATGAGACAATAACAAATAATTCAAAATCAGCAATATTGTTCGATGTGATGAAAAAGCAATAAAATGTTATATATTTGTTGGTATAAAATAATCCTTGTAACTCAGATTTGTCAACAGTTAAGAAGAAATAAAGGTGCTAGTAGGTTTCATAAATTAACATCTCCCCCGCTTATGATCAATGAGGTAATTGAATTTGTAAACAATGGAAATTACATTTTAATTAATCTTTCGTTATAAAACGATGTATGAAACATAAAAGACAATTTATATACTTATTTATATATTTTCTCTTAGCATGATATTGCATCTGACATAACTCGTAATTTTGAAACATTATAAGGTAATTAAAATATTAAAATGGCGGCAATAGATGTTTACCATGTAACTAGCCAATTGAATTCTCTTTTATATGACAAAGAATCATTAATGAATAATTTATGTGTATATATTTGTTTCGCATACTTATAAACTTATGCAAATCGGAGGAAAAATAATTATCGCGATTTTTGATCAGGAATCTGAACAAAAAAATCGTGCTTCCTGCTTTAAATCAAGAAGAAATCGGTATTTATTAAATATTTTAATTATCTCGTTACGTAAATTAATTATGTTTTTGTAGCCATACTTGATGCAGATAGATATTCTAATGAAATAGATCTTTATTCATGTTCTTCAGGGCGTATATTACAAAATATTGTAGTTCAGCTTAGTTGGATGATTTTGTACAGATATTGCTTTCAATTTAAATATCGCAACGCTACTGAAGGTTATTAACTTTAACTAGTAGGCATTCATTTCAGCTTTTGGTTTGTGCAATTTTCCTGTGGATACATTTGTTCTAAGAATAATGGATTGTGAATAATCATTATCATATTATTAGGAATTATTGAATCAATCATTAAATTACTCAAATGCTATGTGGGCTTTCCGTCAGCGTACCTGGCATTATCAGAGAGAAACTAAAAATCGGAAAACGTGAATTGAGTCTCATTTCCTCATTTCTTCGTAAATTCAGTCCCACTGTTAAAATCATACTAAGTAAATTGAGTCCCGGGTTTCAATATAATTCTCAGAATATTCCCAGAAATGAGAGTGTTAAAATTAACACGATCAGAATATTTGTATTCTATATCAACAAAGTTAACTTAGTAGGTTAGATTAGGTTAAGTTAGGTTAGGTTAGAAACAAAGGGGGTACAATGAACAATCATTATTGGGGATAATGAGAGTGTTAAGATAACGCAATTACAATATTTGCATTCTATATCAAAAAAGTTAGGTTAGTAGATTAAGTTAGGTTAGGTTAGGTTAGAAACGAAGGGGGTACAATAAACAATCATTATTGGTTATTTTGGGAGTGTTAAGATTAGCGCTATTACAATATTTGCATTCTATATCAACAAAGTTGTTTTAGTAGATTAGGATAGGTTGGGTAAGGTCAGGTTAGGTTAGGTACCCCTCCTAGGAGTCATGACACCTTGACGATGGTGGAGGGGCTAAGTACCTGCCATGACCACATATTCTTACCGGTAGGCACTTCATGCCGGGACGCCAAGGACGTGTGCAGGAAAAGCAAGAAGTGATTCAACTGCCTAGGCGTCGTAAAAAACGCTTCGGGGTTGGCATCCCGAAGTACTCAGTTGTGGGCGGAAACTTGCCAACCGCTCGCTAATACCGCAAGGCCGGACCTCAGTTCGAACCGCTGGATGATGAGTCAGAGAGGAGTGTTCTCAGAGTCTGGAGACGGGGAACTAGCCTTAATTGGGCTGCTCGCGAGGCATAAACCCCTCTAAAAAACCGACAGTGAAGTCGTGAAAACCTGCGGAAACCGGGGGAAATCCGCAGTATCCAGCCTTACCCCTGCATGCGGGTCTCTGCAGTCACCCTTTCCCTAGCTCATCGTGGGAAGATTGGAACAAACAGAGCTAAAGCTTAATGCTAAAGCAAATACCGAACGGATAAAAACTTCATATGAAGAGGATGATCGGAATAGGAGATCTGCGTGACTCCGTATTCTACGACATCTTTTTTTCGTAAAAATTCGAAAGATAGGAAAACAAACAGAAACCAGGCAAATCCCCTGGTTTCTATTCAGTGCGGTTACCGAACGTGAACGGTTAAGAACACCCTCTGAAGAGGAGAAGACAAACACCATAATCGGAACAGGAGATCTGAGTGACCCCGTATTCTATGACACCCTTTTTTCGTAAAAATTCGAAAAACAGGAAAACTAAAAACCACTCATATAATCCACTAGGAGACTAGAATTCTCCTAAAAAAAAGAATTAGGGTAAACAAGAATGGGCAGTCTCCGACTTTTCGTCGGGATCGGACGTATTATAGGTTATTATGAGAGTGCTAAGATTAGCGCGATTATAATATTTGCATTCTATATAAAGAAAGTTAGGTTAGGTTAGAAACAAAGGAGATACAATGAACAATCATTATTGGTTTCTGTGCAAATACTTGCATACAGAACGGTGATTGGCCTTGGCCGCATAGGTACTACATGCTAATTATCTGACCTTACAACCAGGTACATACCTGGGACTCACATAGACCTTAAAAACACTCGGGACTAAATTTACCTACATAGGAAGGCAATTGATACATGGCGGACTCAATTTACGTCGACTCCTAAAAACGTTACCCTGATAGCGTTGTTCATGAAATTAACAATTTTTATGAATTTCCGTACAATATTATTCTATTAGGGGTCGAGAAACATCGAGACTTGTCTTAATCTTATCTGGAAAACTACGAGAGCGAGACCGACGCTCGACGGGATCGAGAATATGGTAGCAGGTATAGGGTGAAACGATATTTATTCATATTAGTATGTATTATATATAATTTGTTGAGTAATCAAAAGCACCACTAATCCATTCCCCTTTAAGAATTAAAAGCTATTTCACTGATCTTCATAAAAAAATTGTAGAACCTAGTAGATTAATTTCATAAACATTTTTACCATTCTCGATAGTAGCCATTATAAGTCTAGTTAGTACATGATTGAGAATTTCCATGCTCATATAGGTATAGGAACTATTTTAGCACATACTAAACTTCCAGGTCATGTACCTCATTGTACAAAAACTGTTTTTCATGATTTTTAGTTTTTTTACTGAACTGAAATAGTATAACATTTGGCTAAATGAGTTTCTGCAGTAAGTGACCATTGTTACCTTATTTTTTCGGTCTTGTCGGATGCTATCAAGCTTCTATGACGGTATTGAATATTGTAGATGATAGGGAACACACAAAATTTGATTAAAATGATATTATAATTTTCGACGATATTGCAACAAGATTTATTTTCGAATACAGAATATAAGGAATATACACTATTTTAATTAGGACAGATGATACTTTTTCATAACTCCATTCATTAGAATAGAAATTGTCTATTGAAATCCCTCGAATTAAGTGTTAATTATATATATTGTCCTTTATAGATTCACTGTTAATGCTGAAGTATCGGTTAGAGAAGATTTATTAATTCTTTTCATTAATTGTTTGCTTTATATATAAAATTCTCGGGAAAAAGGTCACAATAACACTTTGTTTTAAATATTCGTCTTTACGTACGTTTCGGTCTCACGACCATCATCAGAAGACTCACTATGTCCAAAAAAAGGGTTTATTAACTAATTATAGCACAAGCGTCCAAATCGCACAATTTAACTTCAATCAAAAGAGCCCACGCCGTCGAAACGAACAGAACTACGAATAATCGAAATTGTATCGTCAGAATTAAAGTATAAAAATTTTTTTTGTAGTAAGAATCCGCTATTCAGTAATATTATTAAAATATATGAGTGCATATTGATTGGTATTCTCACAACAAATGAGAAGAACGAAGTTATTTGTCAAGTATCTACTTTCGAAACCAGATGTGTAGGATTTATGACTAGGTACTTAAGAAAGGTTTCAGACCTGTACTGGGAAATTACTATTACGAATTCTTCCTAAAAACATTTTCAACAGTTATAAAGACGTATGTAAGAATTTGCAAGAGATTATTTAATCAAATTAGTATAGATATGGCTTAGATTTTGTGTGTCTACCCTATGATTTACAGATTTGGGGTCCCGTTTTATGTGAATCATCTCCAGGATAGATCTTTTCGTTTCGACGGCGTGGGCTCTTTTGATTGAAGTTAAATTGTGCGATTTGGACGCTTGTGCTATAATTAGTTAATAAACCCCCTTTTTGGACATAGTGAGTCTTCTGATGATGGTCGTGAGACCGAAACGTACGTAAAGATGAATATTTAAAACAAAGTGTTATTGTGACCTTTTTCCCGAGAATTTTATATATAATTCATACTGGGTCAAGAATCTTATTATTAATTGTTCGCGCTATAAATTAATCAAAATATACTAAATCGAGATAAATTCAATTATATATTTCTGAAAATAAAAAAAAGGTATTGTTTCATTACTTTCTAATAAAAAAAAATAGGAAATATTGTTCCTAAATCAAGAAAAAAACTGATATTCAGTTAATAAGTGTGTATTTAAATCCTGCAAAGTAATTTGTGATTATATCTCGGAGTAAATAGATTCGCTATTTGAAGAACTCGAGAATACGTTGACGGAGCTTTCATTAATATTTTTCGTTATAAATTAATGGGAATATTCTTAAATACGACATACACTTAGTCTTATATTCATACTCAGATATCAGGAATCAAACGAAATTTCATTAAAAGGATATCATGAACTCAGCTGAAACTGCATTGAAACACTATCCAATAGAAACTAGGCGATGCATATTCAATAAAAAAAAATGAACAACATTTTTCCAAAAATACTTCACAACAAACATTATTCGAATGATATTTACGTCGACGGAAATGCCAAAACATCATTTTCGGATGAAAAATAATGAATCAAACGATTAGAATTGATGAAAATATCCTAAAATGTCAAAATTTCACGAGACTTGATTGGAATGAAATAAAAAATCTGACTATTGTAGGAAGACATTATTTTCAAATAAATAATGAGGAAACCCCATTTTTGTAAATATTTGAAAAACATAAACGATGAATTTCATAAATCCATCCATAAGAATGAAAAATTGCTATTTATAACTAACTATTCAATATATAAAACGTATGTAATAATCAAGAACTCATAATTATAATAATAAACTGGAGAATAATATGGCACGAACATAAGAATTCTATGAAATTGATTATTAATCGTATATATGCAATTATCACCTACATATTATCAAGTCCGTAAGTGGGGGCCGGTAGTTTACTATTGGTTCAATCTCTCAGGTAGTGCAAGCAGGTGAGACAGACACTGAGATCACCAGCATCACTGACCAAGTATCGGTTCCTACATATCTCTTAATACACGTTTATCTCTTCGGTTAAGCCGCGAAATCGAACATAAAAAGATCCGCCGGACACTCGTCACGATATTAATTATCGAATAACAACAATTGACAATTTAATCAGTAGTAGTAAAAAAAAATGGTGAAGTGACTTAATTTTTTTCAACGAAGTGATGTAGTGAATATTTTTCGTAGTGTTAAAAGTTATCAATTTGCGGATATATCGATCGAGTAAAGACGATTTTATTTCATATAATTTCATTCCAAATGATTCTAAATCGATTACCAAATATGTGAATAGGGATTCAGATTTGCCAATGTTAGGAGGAACCATCCCATCTAATATTCAAAAAATATCAATACTAACATTCGATCAATACAATACGACGTTTCGTCATCTTTCTCATTCAATTTTTAGAATATAAAGTGTGTTATGTAAAGTACACAACTGAATATGATAATAAATTAGTCGGATATCTCAGTGTCAGTTAAAATTAATAACAAAATTAAGTTCAAATGTTCTTCGTAATTTTTCAAAACTATTTTCCGCTATGCTAATCCGAAAAATTGTAATGAATGAAGTGAATCATTATAACTAATTCTCAAACCATACAATATTTTCATTTGTGAAACAAAAATGTTCATAAGTTTTCCAATAATCTATGAATAATATTTTGCAATACTTATATTAGATTATCAATTTATTTATCAATGTCATCATGCTACTAAAAGTTAGTTATTTAATAATATGGATTGTAACAACAATAGTTCTTAGAAACCTGAGTTAATAACAACATATTAGGGTATACTTCAAATAATGCAACAATAATTTATTTAATTGCAAAAATTACTATATCAATGCGTCTTTTTTATTTCGAACTCAAATGAAAATGAATTGTTCTACTGTTAAGAGACTTATCAACACCATCTGTGGTATTTTTGATCAAATTATAACATAAATAGCTATCCTGAAGCTACAATAATTGTAATGATCGATCATATTTTCATTCTCATAATTTCATCATTGCCTTTGAAATATTCAGTTTATGGGTTTGATGAAGTTCGCTTCGAATTTTTTGCAAATCTATGAAGAAAAGGTTATTAAAATAATAAAAAACGAGATTACCCTTTATCAACTAAACATTTTTCGATTTAATAGAAGTATCGTCAGAAGAATTGATGAGCTATGCCATTCGTTTTTATTGATTCACTGGTTTTGTTAGGTTCCAAAAGATACTCCCATCTTCTCACCTTTATCGATACATATTTTGAAAACTTCAATACTCCTTATTTGTTATGAAATTTGAATAAGGAATGCGTTGCCCAAATAATAATAGATACTATTTTCCTGTGTATTCTTTAGATTAATTGGAATAATCATATTTCCGCGTTCACGTTTTCATCTAGTTCATTGTGGAATGTCAAATACCTTCCAATAGTTAGTTGAGGGTTATCTTGTGGTTAACCGTTCAAGGATTTTCTCCAATTATGCCATTCGATATATATTGATTCATTGGTTTTCTTGAGGGATTAAATTCGCAGAAATAGTCACTTGTACGAAATATTATGACTCATTTTGTAACATGAATCAGAATAGCTACATCTTTCCAGGATTTTAAACCTTCAATATCCTGAAGCCACAAATTTCTAGGCGATAACCCTCCAGCAGAATCGGAACAGAAAATAATAGTAATTATCTTTGTTACTTTTATCAGAAATAATTCTATAGTTCTAGGTAGAATCTGATGAAGAAAAAGATTGTAAAGATTCTAAATTACAGAATATCTACTGATATAAATTATATAGAATCAGAATAATATTAGGTACTCTACATCAGTTATTGTTAAAGAGAGTGAATGAGACTATGAACCAGTGACCGACAGAATTTCTCTAATTTTCTCTCTGATTTCTCAAGTACATATGTTCAGACTTCATTCCTTCTCATTTTAAATTTAGTTTGCATCACCTGAAATGTCGTTTTGTCGACTGAACCACTTCATCTCTGCTACATATACTATCTTTACTCCATCTCGAGCAAAGCTCATACAATCTCATAATAACGGATTTCCATCGTATATTATGTAACAACTAAGAACAAGATGGTTAAATGTTTTTTTGTAATTTTCGAGAGAACCCTCAAATATAAAGTTAAAATATCCATCCATCCAAACCAAACAATTTTAATTGAAGAGTAAAACATTTGTCGTAAAAACTCCCTATCATTTCGAATAATAATAATTAATTATTATGAAACGGATCTGGGAGCATTCTTTGATCCCTTATAACTCCTAGATGGAATGGATTAATAAGTGAAAAATAGGACAAAAGCGAATCATTTAAATATTGTATAAAAGAGCATAAATCAATTACATTGATTGATTGATTTTCCCCAATTTAATAAGTAAAAGAAACTATAGTTTCGCTTACACCACTTTATTTATTAAATTAGTGAAAATAAAACTCTAATAGTTATCTTATTTAGTTTTAATAGTTATTTTACTTAGGTTATCAATTATATTGACGAGAAATTATTAAATTATTAATATGCGGTAGCTTATACTAATTCTAATTATATACTGGAAATAATATTCGGAAGTGGGTCACTAATAACATTGATAAATCAAAATGATTATCAATTACGTGAGTATTGCAAAATAATATTCGATTCTCTTAGGAAATGTTTAAAAGAAAATTATAAACGAGATTACACTTATTAAATTTTGATATATTCATTTAACATGTTTCGTTGCACAGCCACATCGTCAGTATTTATACACTAATGGACTTACATAAAGTGAAAGCCAAGTTCATCAAATATTTGATTCATTAAGATTTGAAAATTATTGAACCACTTTTATTTATAAAATCATTGATTTGATTATAGTTGAAGTATACAAGCAGTTTTTATTTATTCACGTCGCCCCAAAATGTCCACGTATAGGTTAGTTAATTTTGCTAGGCTAGTACCTTATGTACTATTGAAAACATCTTAGTTAATTTTACCTGCTTGAATTATTCGATTCGGCATGGAATAAGGGAAGGAATTAATTAGTATATATGTGATGTTAATTGTTAGATAATGTAAATTATGTATCCAATTAATTTATTATGATTCTTGACCCAGGTATGAATTATATACAAATAGGTCTCACTAATACATACGCTAATGATTTTCGTCTTTACGTACGTCTCGGTCTTACGACCATCATCAGCAGACGTATTTGTCTAAAACGGGATTCTTTAAAACTAATTGTATCGAGCACAAAGCGTCCTTATCGTACTAATTGTAATTAAAAATGCCCCCGTCGCCGAAACGAACAGAAACACGAGTAATCAAAATTGTAAGTCATCTCAAGCAATGTTAGAATAAGACTGAATCTAAAATATAACGCTCCAGTATCCAATTTCCAATTTAATAGAAAAAGGTTGTCAGACCTTATTAGAAATATTGCTATTTCAGCATTCTACCTAAAATTAGCTTTTAACATTATGAAGACGCATGTATTAGGTTTTAATTAATTAACTTAGTTAAGAACTGAGTTAATGATTGAACGTCTGTTTTATGAATTACAGACTTTGAGTCACGTTTTATGTGAATAATCTCCAGGATAGATGTTTTATATTAATTGGTTTCTTTAGATAAAATATTAGCATTTTTGTAATTGAATTGATGGTTATAGTTAAAACAATGTTAGCAAGGGCGGTGAAATTTTCTTAGGTTTTGTGTCTGATACCATACTTCTCACCAAACGTTCTTTTTTGTAAATATTGTGTAGAGATTCCTGTATAAGTCCCATCGCAATCTAAATAATTTAATTTATATACCGTATGGGTTTGTTTATTTTTAGGTATTAAAGGTTTTAGATTTGCAAAATATTTAACAACACAGTTAGTAGGCTTATGTGCAACAGTTATATACTTTTTCAAACGTTTCTTAATTTTCTCTGAGGTCTCCGGAATGTATGGTAATGTTATACAATCATCTGTGTTACCGTTTATATTATTTATATATGACGTAGGTACCATTATGGATTTTGTTTATTCTTTCTATAATGATGGGGTTGAAAAATGGTTCTGGGTAGCCAAATTGAAATTAGTACGATAAGGACGCTTTGTGTTTGATACAATTAGTTTTGAGAAATTCCGTTTTAGACATTGATACGACTTCTGATGATGGTCGTGAGACCGAAACGTACGTTAAGACCAAAATAATAGGCATATGTGTTAATGTGACCTATTTCCCGAGAATTTGTATATAATGTATCCAAATATTTAATACATTCATGTGTATAAGATCTCATATATCTGAAAACATTGAGATATTTCATTGAGTAACATAACAAAAGACATTGCAATGAATGATTTTCCAAAAAGTTTTTGTCTAATGTTGTATCAAGATATTTCAGCAAGGTTTATTTTTCTCTATGAGTAGAATTTTGAATAGAAAATCTTGCCAGCAATGGATAGGTATTGCTTACTCAATCATATACTAAATATAATACCCAAAAATAACCAAATTGTAGTACCAAAATATTCTCACCTGAGGAAGGAGTTCAATTATTTTATTTGAAACATTTTCGAAACTTTAGTTCATGATTTCCATTGGGATAAAATTTGACAATTTTATTTCTTAATAGAATACGAGATGGTTTTTCAGAATAATACATTTTATACCCATTTACACCTTTCTTTTCCGCATCAGGCCAGCATTTGGACAATTAATTTATCTAAAAATGAAGAAAATCGAGCGTAACGAGTTTATTGTAATGCGCTGAATGGATACGAGGCGTGGTGGATCCATTCAGAAATAGTATTCCCTTGAAAATGTCGATTAAAAGAAATCTTAAAAAATTCATTAATCATGTCATCTGCTTCGTATGAATTCTTCAAGTAGCTGCTTTCGGAAATTATTATAAAATAAATAAAAAAATTGTAGCAATTCCTTATTAATGATGAGATTATTAGGTACATGGGGTTCTTTAATCGGAGAATGTGCTTATTTATCGTATATTACATTCCTGCCCACGTTTACTTTTTTAGTTCATAGTAAAAATGATGTACTCAGCATATAGTAATAACGGAAATGATAATGGGACTATCTAATTTTAGTAACATAAAATCGTAGAGTGTTTTCATCACACTAATAAATTGAATATACATCCAATAAATCAGAAACATTTCAAACTTTTACTCTGTTGACCATTATTCAACAATGGCAGAACGATTAGCACAAAAACGGAATCAAACAGAGATATCGGAGATCGAAATTCATGAACATATACAATCTGCTAAGCACATCGTTCTAAATTATTAATTTATTTGTTTTTACCAGGTCAGCTATGGATATAAACAACTGCAAACATTGCACGAACATCTGAATATCGAAGCATAGTATTTTAGTTTCAATAAAACAAATTTAACTTGTTTAATACTGTCATAACGGAGTTAATGTCAAGTTAAACAATAGTTTACTGCATATCAAATAAACGTGAATGAACGCATTTAACATTAAAAAGAGTTTTTAGATAGTGACTGACAACTTTTGAAGAAGGTGTGTGAGGAAATTGGACATCAGTTTATTATGTTTCATCAACAATGTGAAAAGCGCATCGAATATTATATTATAATGAATTGGTTGACAGTTAACAATCTTTGTGTTCAGTGAAGTGATATGAGTTGTGAATGTGTTGGTGATTCGATGAAGTCTCCGGGACTTCAGCATGTTAATTAGAAGTTTTCTCTGGAAAATCTTCGCACTTTTCGTGCCAGTTTTATCTTGCATCCTATCAAGCAGGTGACTACTTAATATAGTTTACATTTATCTTACCCTTTAATCTGAGATACGACATCGTAACTCAAACAAATCCGCATGTTTTTATTACATAACCACAGGTGTTATATGTTTTATTACGCGTATTCACGAACAACGATTTCTTGAGATGGTTATTAAATGTCGCATAACAACGTTGACATATACATGTCGTTGATTTAACGACTTTAGAAAGTGGCTAAATATCCATCTTTTCATTTTTTTGCGATTCGCTCGTAAATGTGTGTTTAGTTCAGGGACATTATACAAAAAAGGCCTATTTCCAGGAATCGATATAACATTTTTTTTAGATGAAAGTGAAGAACGGGACATTCAAAATATATATATACACACTTTTTTTTACATTAATATCTGGTCGGGGCTGCTCCGCGCTCCGACGACATTGCAGCAATCGCTCCAGAATAACCTAATCAGTTTACCGAAGCTACTCCTCTCCATCGGTCGGGAAGTAGCTTCAGGTTCCCAAATCGTGTACCCTAAGTAGTCTTATTAAACCCAGAATGACTGCCTTCTGCATCCGGTCTATCAAGATCTGCGCCGATTTCTTACGGGCCGAAATTATCTTCAAGTTCTAACGCAGCGTAGAGCGAATTCCGCCCAAAACACCGATGATCAGAACAACTAATATGATCTTGTGGTCTGGGTATAGCGTGCGGAGCTCGAACAGGAGATACTTTTTCCATTTTTCCTCCTCTTTCAAGACTATGCTCTTCTCTGCCGGAACAGAGAATTCGATGACATACGTAGTCTTGGTTTGTATATCGAGGAGGACAACGTCTATTTGCTTGTATGGACATGACGTTCGGAAACGGGTAATTTCAGTAGATCTAGCATTTTTCGTTTCGGACAACGGAATCAATATCACTTGGCATGTAAGGCAGCACCGGCTCTTGGTATATTCCGTACGAGTGCCTTGGACGGTGATACAGCACTCGTAGGGCTGCATTAGGGCGATGGGCGTACGCCGACGCCGCTTTTGCTGGACATGCTCAAAGCAGGCGCCTTTCGACAGGCCCTGCAGCTGACGTCAGGAACATGCACACCCATCACGTTGCGGCGATTGACCAATGTGTTGATTACTCCATCTTGGCAAGCTGTGTTAAATCCATCAGTTTCGGATGTAAGCCCAACTGACCCTAGGTAGTCGAAGGTCAGTCTGATTGACAAGGTGAGGGTTTCGATGTTTCGGTAGAATGCTAACATTTATCTGGTCTTTCAGGCGATAAGGTTGTAACTCGAGGTCGCCCTCTAGTTGGTCTTCTCAACTGTGAAATTCGAGACCAAGTTCTTCTGCAGCTTTTTGTGCGGCCTTAACGAGTCCGCGCTCCTAAGAACTTTATAGCTATACTCAGAACCACACTTCGATGCAGACCCACCAGACTAAGGAGTGACGTGGGAGATAAACGCGGGAAATCGGAGGAACTGTGATGGAATATATCATTTTCCGGGTGTCTTTGTCGAGTCTATGCAGCTCTTCCACCGTCCATTTTACCACTCCAAAAGAGTGGAGCAGGACTGGAACGGGCAAGCATATTTGTTGCAGACGCCTTGTTCAGAAGACCAAATCTTTCGAACAAGGTTTCTGTACATGCCGAGGAGAGCCACCTTTACCTGGGAAGCCCAAAAGCATTTTGAAAAAATCAAAATGTTTTTGAATTCGATTTTCCGCGAGAACAATGAGTCGTAGAGAAAAATTTTGTATCTGAAAATTGTGTAGAACAATATTATATACAATTCATTTCATGCAGACGCTGCTTTACCACTAAAAACGAAAGAAGCGGAAGGGGCCAAAGGTGCTAAAAATCACTTATATACCTTTTTTTTTCATACGATGCACTGTTATGGTGATATAGCACTTTCAGTTTCGATATACCCACAGAATGCACAGTAATGAGAATTCACAGACACATTAAAATGGAGAAAGTATTATTTATTTTAAAATCGGCACACAGAATGTCAGTGTAATCGCCTTATATACAAGGTTAGGCAATAAGCAATACGAAGATTAACATCAATTAAACATAATTATTACGTTGAAAAAATAATGTTTGCAACTGTAAAAACGTTTCGATTTGATTTTACTACTTTCTTTGATTGAGAAGGTTTGTTGTCTACAACGATTAGTTTTTAATGATTTTCTGGCTTTACCTCTTCTTTGGCGGATCTTCAACAGCTTCAATGGAGTCGGATGGTGTCTCCGCTGTCGATTCTTCTTCAATGTCTTGCACATTGTAGATGTAGAGGGCCTCATCAATCTCAGTTTCCAGTGAATGGAGGCACGTTGCTGCATTTTTCCCCTCCACAGTACATGCAAGCGATTGAGCACGCAGTCTGCACCACAATTATTTGTTTTACATCCGCACGTGATCATGACGTTTTCAGGCGCTGGTAGCCTTGTACTCATCACCAGTTCAAGTCCATGTACCGTTTTTTTCCAACCCCAATGCAAGGGATCCAAGTCATTATACAAATTTGCCTGCAATTAAAATATACTATTCGCCTATGGAGATCAGGTGAAGCGTGTTCGTGCCACAAAAATTACTTGTTCTGCTGGTTTGATCTTTTGTTGATGGATGCGGGTTTTTCGAAAATTTCTGCAGTATTTCGCAAAATTTCATCCTTTGCTAGTAGCGCTACCAGTATTGGTTTGCCTTGGAAATGAGGGCCCATGGTGGTGTCGCATCCGCTTAAAGCTTCGACGCTACATTCAGTGGGTATTTCGACACATAATTTTTCTGTACGACCTACAGTTCCCGCGGTAAACCAAATACAAAAACATTTCGATCTTCTCAAAGATGCCCAAGGCGGGGGTTTCAAGCTCGTCACATACCTCGCTGACGATTCAAAAGAAAAATAGCTTTGGCCATTTTTTTATAAAAAAGCCATATTTTCCTTACAGATTCGCTGTTCTAAACTGCACTCCTAAGAACTATTCCTGTATATTTTTTTACAACATCTGGAGATGGAAAAATTGTTTTCATGAAACATTTCCGGCAAAATTATTTTTTCAGCAAACTGTAAATTATGAACAAACCCAACCGGCACAGCAAAAAGACAAAAGACTCCATAACTTAACTTTAATAATAAATTAGACAGGAAATTGGTTGATTAGCTTATAATCCAGCTGCAGTATTGGTTATGTTGTCTTACTAGAAAATATGGTTTTCATATTAGCCAGATTTCCTTGGATAATTTATAAGCTATCAATGATTTGAAAATTTGCCGCTAATTTAGTTGCAATTAGGTTTTCTGTTAAAATAGCCAACGGTTTGATGTGTTTATTAAGTATCCGTCTAATTTTTACAACTTTGCAAATTAGCCATAATAACTGAAGTGTACTTGAATTGGTTTTCCCGTTACTTTGTGATACTCGATTCTCAAACAAACTGTCAAGCTAATTAATATATTGTTTATTGGTTAAAAACAGATAAAATTAAACAATATTCATCGATACAAGTGTGTTTGATTATAATTAATTCTCAAAACAATAAAAATTTCAATCAGCTTGTTCGCATTTAAAATTCAAATTGATAGGCCAACACTATTTTACAACAAAACTTATATCCTTTGCCTGTTATGAATTAATTAATCACATATAACTTTGAATTGATATAAAGCAACGAAATAACCAGTTAGGTTTGATATTTATTACAATTTGAAATTCAGAACATTCTCATCGACGTTAATAAGAAATATTGATTCTGCTTAAACGAATTTTTAATTCTATGAATCGGAAATCCCTTAATTAACAATTAAATGAAACCTAGTCTGAAGAACCAATATATGATAAAGATTTATTCATACACTAATTAGATCAAGACTTATGTGCATTATTTAATTGAATTAATGTGCAGTGAATATTCATTAAATTGGTTTATGCAGATCGTAACCGCTCAAAATTTAGAATATTCCCACGAACCCAAATTCAACATATTTGACATTTTACATACAGATATTCTGCTCCTACGGTTACTATGTTCGATAAATCACTAACTACTGATTTGAATATGAATCCAAATAATTTAAAAACTTTAAATTTCCTTAAGCCAAGGTAACCAACAGTACAGTTTATTTTCCAAATGTGTACTTTGATATTCGATATACTACATTTAGTGCTCCCTAAATTTAGTTTATTATTATCATCTAGTTAGTGATAGTAAATCAGAATCTGCGTGTTAACCCACATCGGAAACATTTTTAAACAAATTCTCATGCTTAATCAAAGGAAAAAAATTGAAAAAAAACTATGAGCTATGCTGTGATGATTGCCCTGCCATATACATAAGTCAGATTGGGAGCAATTTGATTGGCTAGGTAGAGGCGCGTTATTATAGATTTGACGTTACAAGTTTTTCTGCCTCGATCCCTGAAATACTAGGAGAATGTACAAATATCAATCACCATATCATGAATAACACGTTAGATCTAGTTTCATTCAAATTGGTTCAGTCATTTTGAAGATTGAAGAGGGCGAACAGGCAGTTTACTTCGTTTGTGCATGACACCAATAAATATTGGATATCCACATGAAGTAAATTTGAAGTTTTCACAATTGAATGCATCAATAAAGAATACATTTTATGATATTTATTAATTTTGATAGATAGTGTACCAAAATATTTGAGGAAAACGTGTATTTTAGTATCCACCCTTTCACAAAAAAATTCTGATTCTTCATCAAAATACGTTTCTGTCACATATTTTGGTACCGTAAGTGAAAGAATTGCAGGCATTTTATCGAAACATAATCTAAAAGTTAGCTTCAAACCTCAAAATAAATAGTCCCATTTTTTGTTCAATGCTAAAGAGGAAGCAAATAAGTTTAATAAACCTGGAGTATATAAATTAACCTGTTCAGTGTCTGATAACTTTTACATCGGTAGATCTAGTCATAGTAAGAAATTTGATACAGATTCATCTTTCTCTAACCATATTTTAGAAACAGGGCAGACTTTTCCAAATTTAGATGAAGTTTTACATAACGAGAGGCTTTGAATTAAACACACTAGAATCAATAGAAATTTTCAAAGGTATTAAAAATAATGACAATAAAATTTAAAATGATCAATTAGATTAGCATCCTGTTTGATGTCTTGATAACGTGAAGTTTCCCATAATTCACTTGTGCCTTCCTAGTATACTTCCGCATTAAAATGTCCTTATCACAATATTAACTACCACATTATCCAATTTCAATTATACTATTCTAACAATGTATTTCCCCAACCGGAACTTCATTTGTTATCTGTGTCTCATATTGTACCATAAATAGCCAAGATTATTCATATTTTCATACCGGGATATCAAAAATTATCTTGGTCAAGGGTGGTTGTGGAATCTAAAACGTGTGTCTTACTTTACGTTTGAAATAATTATGTCATAATTAATTTGAAGTTTCTAAAAGTGCGAAATTTCGCAATTTTATATACGAATATTGTAACACTCAGAAGTCTTTAGCGCTTTGAACTCCAAGATTTTCACGTGGCCTATCGAAATTAGAAGGTTCGAATTATCTAAAAACATAATTGCATAAAAGCCAGACGTCCTATCTAATTAGCTAGGAACGAAATCATTTTGACATATGCTTCGAGGAGCTTGCTGCGCGTAAGTTAGAGTTTATACATTTTACCTCGGTCTTGTTAATTTGGGGCCGTTTCTTGCCCCGTGCGACCGGCGCCAGTTGTAATAAAATGTTTTTGGCTATAGGCCGCTAGCTTTTACCCGCTTCGTGTATATTTTGGTCGCGAGAAAATTCCCTTTGGTACGTTAGACACGCGTAGCTGAGATCTGAGAATAGCTCAAACTGTTTTAATTAAATTTTCCTATTTAATGGACATTTATCGAAAAAAGAAGGGCCGTCGGGCACGGTCCGATACTAAATCTAACTACATGGAGTGAAAACGGCACGCGAAAAGTCGTCGTAAATCCGTATTAGGTACAACCAGTTTGCACTTTTCTAACTCGCGTGCTACGGGCTTCTCACGTAAACGTCATTCGATTTACGGAAAATTAACTATCTCTAAACAGTTTTTGACCCGGATTGTGGCTATCACGACCTCTGAAAAGGTTCAAAGTTCACATAATTGTTTCATAATTTGTAGTTCATTATTGTTTTACAACTGAAATAAATAGGTATGAAATTTGTAGGTTATTGATGATGTCAGTGTGATAGTGACATAATTATTTCAAACGTAAAGTAAGAGACATGTTTTAGATTCCACAACCACCCTTGACCAAGATAATTTTTGATATCCCTGTACATTGGTATCGTTTGAAGATGACACGCTAGTCACAGTTTGTTTCCATATATATTATGGAAACAAACTGTGATAAAAAACAAAGTAAAAGTGTTGTATTTTATTATATCAATATGATAAATTATCACAAAGTAACGACTTCCACCATTGAATTTTTCATCAAAAAATGTATCCAAATTAAGGGTTTCCATGAATGAGTATTATTCTTCTATGATTTTGAGCGGAATTCATTGCATACATTTGATTTCTGATGGTACTAGAAATAGTAACAAGATTAGTAATCAGAGGTGAATCTTGTCTTTGTCGTGAAAATTCTTCCATTTTGGTGTCTTTGTTCTTGTCTTGGTTACAAATCAAGATCTTGCTTCGATGTTGGTTGCGCATTCCAAATGTTGTCTTCATTAATTAACATCTTTTCTCACATTTCAAAATGTAAACGTCTTTAATTTTATCGTTTCCATGTTCAATTGTTTGTATAGTACAATTCATACAATGAAATGTTCTCACTTTCAAAGCCGGCATGACATTGTGTGTTAGTGTGTTAAGACGTCTACAAAGTAGACCAAGGGGGCCCCCGATTCGAATCTCGCCCATACTTGTAATGGTTTTTCAATTTTTGTTATTAACACGTTCACGCGATATTCTCTATGAACGAAGAATATGCTCTCGCACAAATAGAAACAAGAAAACAACGTGGTGCATGAGTTTAGCCCAGAGGGAAATGGCCGGAGCTTTATAGTAGAGTGGAGGGGGTATCTCAGTCGCCGCCATACCTACTAATCTCATACCTGAACTATAGTATTCAAAGAATTATATCTTATTTGATTGTATACGCATCATATTCTTTCGGAGGATGTCACTGTGCAGTAAATATACAGTTATTAAGAGCATTAAGGGCAGAATGAATTGTTTCATTGAGATAAATTCCGGGAAATTTAACCTAATTTTGAAATAATGTAGAGCCTCTGATGGACTTTATTTGGAGCATATTTTGTATTGGAATGGAATAAATAACTCGAATATTCGAATATAAACTAAGAAAAAAATTACTGACGAAGAATAACCTTTCTATAAATGAAAATATGGGGATTCGAAATCCGTCACAGTACGCAGGTAAACATAAAATTCGTGTACGATATCCGTCACATGGCATTCTGTCGTCCGATTTTGGGACTACGAAATTCGTCACAAAAATAATTATTGATTTTAAAATTCTAAAATACAGTTAAAACCTTGTTGATGCAACAATTTCGCCACCATAGGCAACCAAGTAATATTTTTACGTTTACAAAAAAATTAATTGAGAAATTAAATTATGAGGTCGGTTTTACTTTATTTATTCGCTAAATTAGTGTAATAAAAAAAAGTGTAATATATGATCAAGAATATAATGTACTTATAATACATAAATTTTATATAACACTCGGAAAAAAACTACAGTTTATACATAATAATACTACATATTTTATGGATTGTGTCCATATATATTTGAAACGACTTTGTAACAGAATGGGGGGGTGGTTATCTTTTGTTGTTCCAAATCTAACAATAATTCCCAGATATACAGGGAGTAGCTACACTATTACCTTTTGTGTATCCTATTTGAAATTTTAACAAAACATCCATGAAATGAAAAATATTCGGTGAACTATAATAAAAGAGTTATATAAATGAGAGTGAAAGGACTAGCAAGCGTTCGTGGTTTTATTTAGAGTTGAAGAAGCTTCGGCCCAAATGTGTCGTAGAAAAGTGACTTTGTCGGATATAAATAATCCACCAAATAATCAGCAAGAACTGTAAACTTATCGTCGTTGTTGTTTTATCGCAAGTAACTCAAAAACAAAAAAAACGTTTACCAGATTTGGATTTAAAAACACCATACCAAAACAATAACGAAGCCACTTTCCAGTTTCACAATTTTTGTTTTTATATTCACCACTTAACCCCTACTTTTGTATTCTATGCTACCAAGACTTAGTAAGATGGAAGCGGCAACCAATAATTTCAACGTTTACCACTTTACCAATTGTATTATGAGTGGCAATTTCAAAATCAAGCACTACTTTCTCAGGAATAAAACTTAAGTTGTTAAGAGAACAAATAAACTTAATTTTGTTCAAACAAAGTCTGTAAGTTTCTTCTGATTTGTTTTTCAGTAAACTAAACACTAGCGGCATATAGTGTCCATTTATGTAACCATGTATGGTAAATAGTTCTGTGCAGTATTGGAATGCCATCCCTGTATATAAAACCTGACTTACATAAAAATGTCAAATTTGTTTGGCAGCTAAAATTACAATTCCATTTCGGAAATCATTATTCAGAACAAAATTTTCCTGTCTTGACGTTTTGTACGGATGTTCTTGCAGATAACGATGAACTTCGTTGGCAGAGCGAGGCAAAGTTGGCAATGTTTTGCGACGTCTATTGTATGTATTTTCTTTGACGCATTTTAAGTCCCGGAAAGTCAATGTTCCTGGAAAAAATCTGAGGGAAAACCATTTGAAACTTACATGCAATATTTTAGTTGGCCTCTCTGTAGGTCTTCCTTCCGCTTTTCTTTTGCAGGCAACACTAAGATAAGAACTTGTCTATTTGTTCTTCAGGTTCGTGATTATGTTGATTTTTTAATGTTGTTACAACAAAACTTACATTTAGACCGTTTGATGCACCTCCAGACAGTTTCATTAGTTGAAAATCGATGTCTAGAAAATGTATAATTTTCGTACACTATTTGGGTGTTTCTGCGTTCACTAATGATTTTTTTCACAAACGATACTTTAAATTTTGGAAAGAATGTTAACTATTACTTGTTAGCACGTACGTAGCCTTAATAAGCAATAAATATTCAATTAGCCGTAATGATCAACATCCGCTTATCCTTTCTGTTCCTACCAGAGAAAGCTCTGTGTGACGAGTTGCAGGCACCCTTGAGGTTTACCTGAGACCTTGACCGGTCCCCGTAATTAAATTGTGACAAATATCATGTCATCCGAAAATATCTCGTCAACGCTTAATCATCCTCAATATCATTGTCAAATGAAAATAAGTAAATAATTATATTTTTTATCTAAAAATTAATGCTTTCATTCCCTTTTTCATATGCATTTGAAGAATGCGTTGCACTGCAGTTGATGTTTTATTTCTAGCTCATGTTCTACCTCAAGCTTCTAAGTATTGTAATTCTCAATTACCTGTTATCACATATCGGAATCAATTTGAAAATTGGTTATTAATAATATTAACTCCCATAAATACACATTAAATCAGAAGTCAGAAGTTAATTAATGAAATATAGTCATTCCGATTACCTTGTTGATTGGGAATGAAAAGAAGGTGATTTATCTATACATTCTTGGAGCTTTTAAATATACAATTAAAGCTCATAAAACGTAAGCTTCAAGGAATCTCAGGACGGAATATACGTTTGCGGTCAACTGATGAGAACACTATATTTTAAATAGGACCGAATCAATTTCTCTAGAACTGTCGAACTATGTTACGGTTTTCTTTGAGTTTTGTGAATAAAAGAATATCCGACTGTAAAGACACGGAGATAAATCCATATTGTACGAAATGGAGCTGTCAACAGCACCACGGGAGGTGAAGTCTTCATGCTGCCAACACGCAATTATTTTTAGCAAATATTTAAGAACGTAACTTATGTGGAACTTGTCACAGAAATAAATATGTATTAATTTAAGAAGTGACGGCAAATTTCCTTACATTAGAAGAATATGTTTTTCTATAATTTATGCGTATAGTCGAATATGAATAAAACAAAGATATATTCTAATATTAACATATTAATAATGGTTCACTTTACAGTGGCTTCCCCAAAATGAATCATCAATTGTATACAACATACAAGTAAATGTATCGATCATATAATTCTATTCTCGATTCCAAAAATGTACACAATATTGACGATGAATTATTTATTGTCCCAATGATCGACATGGGTGATTCGAGGGCGAACAATGTACCTTCGTTCAGGATTCCCATTATTTCAGCGATTTCAGCCAAATTGAGGCTATCACTTCTAAATGTTCAAAATTATCCATTTTTTGAATGCGAATCAGCACTATAATTTGAAATCAGGAAATAACTAGCACTCCACAACCAGTTAATTAACTAACAAATAGGAACTACTTTACTGCCAGATAAACTTATTCAGTTGGAAAAAGAAGATATTTGGTTAACTGTCAGATAAGTCTTACATGGAACATCATTTGGAGGCAATACAAGATACAACCCTTAAAACTTTGGCTCGAGTAGTACTAAAATAGATACCTATAGTTTAACGGGAAACGATTGTCCAGTAGCGTAACTGTGGCAAATAATTTGAGTTAAAGGTTTGAGAAAATCCATAATAGCCGAATCAGCGTAAACGCCACGACTTATATGATGACTTTGTTTTGAGATTTAACAGTTGCACATACTGTCAAATGCCAAATTTCATCCTGTATAATTATTATCAAACTCAGTACAAAATGTAGAATTTGCTTGGTTTTTTTCAAATATTAGCTATTAAGAGTCGTTTCGCAGCCTTAATATAAACATAACTATTTGCATTGTGTTGGGTTTGAGTTCCAGATCATTTCTGGACTGGTGAATGAGCGCGCTCATTAGTTTTCCTATTATTAAACAAGGAAAAACCATTTTCATTTTTATATAACAAATGGAATATCTCAGGAGCTTTTAACTCAATGTTTTGAAATTTGGTATCGGGGGTTTTTAGGTCCGCTGAACCCGAATCTGGAGTCGGAAAATGGAAAATTAGGCCCGTTTGTTGTAAAACCCGGAAAATGTTACCAAATCTTATCAGCAAACAAATTTGTTCTCGGACTTGTGGTATTGAAATAATAAGATGCCGTGATGTGTCTCGGTACAAATTTCCCTAAAGGTAGGAAAATTGGTGGAAAATAGCGTTGTTTTTTCTTCATATTCCTATCTCGGTCCTCGTCCAACGTGTCTAATCGTAAAATCAAAACCGACGATAGTTTTCCGAAAAACTCCGGAAAATGGTAATTTACCATTTCTACACGACAAACTTTAATTATTTTGTTTTTCGGAAAATTTTAATTCTCAGGCACCGTGATGGTTCTCGGTACAAATTTCACAAAAAGAAGGAAAATTCTGGATAATTCGTGGAAAGTTGTTTTTTGTCGTCTTAATAAATACCTACACATTATTGGCATGGTAGATGGCCCTGGATGTAGGAAATGTCGAGAGAAGAAACTGCCTCTCACATCCTAATGGAAAGCCCATATAGCTTTAGCACCTTTCCGTTTTCGTTACTCTAGTGAAGCAGAACTGTTTCCGGAAGGAGTTATGGAAGTCAGCGTGTCAACTTTATAGACCACGTACCTAAATAAAATAGGCCACTGGTCATATAGCGAACAATGGACACAGAAGGGTTCACTCCCCTGCACTGTTTTGATGATGATGATTATGATGAGGGTGTGGCTAGAGACGCCAGAACTTTAGCGCCTCTGATTATTAGGTTAACTGAAACAAATATGTTTCTTTTCTCCTGCCTCCTCACACTTCCTAAGACTTAGCATCAGCTTATTTCTCCACGTTCCTCAAATTAAGTTCAGTGCGAAAAAGAAGTTTTGACTACACTGAGGAAATTTAATTTCACCTGCTTCGGAAAAGACAAACTTTAATTTCTTTAAGTGAATGAATGTGGACGCTTGAATGTTACTCAATATATGATAATAACTACGATAGTAATTTCGTTACTCGATAATAATATGTACTGTTCCATTATGTTCAGAAAAACAAAATTAATATTGAATTTTTATCACAAATTCGTACAATGCTGTTAAAACAGTATATTTAGATACTATAACCACTACGATGTAAAAATTAAGAGAATGATATGTTTGATTTTCCGAAGTTTTCCGGAAAACAGTAGGAGGTTTTGATTTTAGGACCATAAAATAATACTCAGTGAACACAAAAACATATAATTTGACACTTTGGACGAGCACCGCAAAGGAATATGAAGAAAATGCGACGCAATTCTCCATATTTTTCATTCTTTCGAGTTAAATTTGTATACAGGATGTCCCAGGTTTTAGTAGCAGAACTTCAACAGTCGATAGAAAATTTGATTTTGAGAAAAATTTCCTATTGACATACATGCACAGACGCTTAGTTTTTGAAATTGATATGTTTTTGCGAATATCTCCGGAACCGTTTATCGTACAAAAAACAGCTTTCTCCAACATTTTCTAATCATAGTAAGCTATGTTCTGTGCGATGAAATTTTTTTTTTTAGTCATAATTGGTGAAGATTTTGAAGGGGTAGTGGGTGTTTTTCTCTCCAACTTCTACGCCACTGGAAGAAGTACGGTTTTGAGACAACCATTTGAACCGCCAATATTTTCTACACGAAAAAGGTTCTTCTGGTTATAAGTTCTAAAGTTGACCGTTTTCGAGAAAAATCAACTTTTATGTTGAAAAACATGGTCAATTTTTTGGTTTTGTTACTTGTTCTAACGTTTGAATAAATTTTGTTTAATTAGTAAGAATTGACCATGTTTTTTAACATAAAAGTTGATTTTTTTCGAAAACGACCAACTTCAGAGCTTATGATCAGAAGTACCTTTTTTGTGTAGAAAACATTAGCGGTTCAAATGATTGTCTCAAAACTGTACTTTTTCAGTGGTGTAGAAGTTGGAGAGAAAAACAGCCACTACCCCTTCGAAATCTTCACTAATTATGACCACAAAAAATTTTTTTATTGCACAGAACATAGCTTACTATGAGTAGAAAATGCTTGCGAAAGCTGTTTTTTGTACGATAAGCGGTTCCGGAGATATTTTCAAAAAATGAATTTCTTTTTTCAATTTCAACACTAAGCATCTGTGCACATATGTTAATAGGAACTTTTTTCTCAAAATAAAATTTTCTATCGAATGTTGAAGTTCTGCTACTAAAACCTGGGACACCCTGTATACAATCATTACTGTGCCTTGTTATTTCATTACTGTTCCAGTCCCACAAAAAATATCGTTTGTTGGTAAGATTTAATCGAATTTGTCGACAAGTGGGTGAATTTTGATTTTTCGGAATTTTCCGGAAAACTATAGTTGTTCTTAAATTAATACTCGGCGACCATGAAAACATATAATTTGACACGTTGGACGAGCACCACACAGGAATATGAAGAAAATACGAAGCAATTTTCCAAGATTTTCATTTTTCAATGGTGAACCATCACGATACCTTATCATTTCAATATGATTCGATTCGAATCTCACGAAAGATGTTGTTTGTTGCTAAAATTTGGTCGAATTTTGCGGGTTTTCCGGGAAAGACTTGAAGACCCCCCAATACCAATTTTCAAAAACATTTGGTTTAAAGATCCTGAGATATTCCATTTGTTATATACATTGTCAAATGAAAATGGTTTTTCCTTGTTTATTAATAGGAAAAGTCATCAGCACGCTTATTATTATGCAAAAATAATTTTTTGATTCGGTTTTGTATCTCAAATTTTAGAAGTGATCACGTTTTTCTTACATTTTTGACTCGACTATTTTAAGTAATGATGAATTTGCAAATTGATTAACCTAAAATTAGATGAAAGTATTGGAATCATGTCACAGATTAGGTCCCTTACGATACTCGTTCCTACTTGTCTGGCTGGGTGGCCCATAGACAACATATTTCTCGATGGGTGGTTGCGATGGTTGTAGGCAGATCCGGAACCGACCGCCGAAGTGAAATTTGTCTTTGAAGTTACTCACAGTCAATTAACGGTATGATGAAGATATTAAATGCAGCTGACTCTTTCAGACGCATGGAACGCGCTTGATATGATCTGGTCTGATCTAACACGGTCGAAACTGGTAACAGGTTACGATGAAATAAACACATGTTCAGTTTAACCAGAAAGTATGCGAGCTAGTATTGTTTGATATAAAACTATATAAGTAAAGACTTTTGAAACTGGAAGTGAATATAATTTCACATAATCACTGGTAAAATAGGTGAATTGAATTCATATGAGAAGAAGGATATCGGGTAAATTCTCATATCTCGAGAATTTTATGTATGAAATAAAACAGGAATAAAATCTAAATTTTTTTGTAATGAGCTCCCAGTAGGAAGGGCAAAATTAAAAAAATCACTGTCAGACAGAGAAGCTTAATGTGTTCCAACTCCTTTCATTTACCAAAGCAAGGTTTGAATGCCGTTAAAGAGTTCCCAACTATGAATACACTGTAACAATAATAAATATGTAATGATCACCCTTAACCTACTAAAATTACTATTAAAGTACTGAGGACTTTTCAGGTATTAAGTAGCCATCAGTAAAATAAATTAGAAGAAAATGTACTTTAAATACTATTTGGGATTAATAATGGACAAAAGGGGCTACCTGGAGATAAATCTGGATTTAGTAAGCAGCTTTTCCCCTTTTACATTTCCATCTCTTTTAAATAGTTTAGATGTTTGCCCGCACTGTGTTTTAAAAGAGAAATGGTGTGAAAATGTTCGTTATAACAAGTTAAAATGTTTCTTCTACTGTGACTCACATAGCATTTTGAACACGATTCACAATAAATTTTGTGAAATCCAGATTTGTCGAAATGGGAATTTTATCAAAAGTATTGCCTGAATAGTTTTTTACCTTGTTTTTGCATCTGTAAACGTGTTCAATTGCAAATTTAGAAAGCAAATTATGGAATTTATCTATAACTAAAGGATGATAAGTAAAACTTTTGAATTTCATTGAATTATTTGGGAGTAATGGCTCCAATTTGTATTGTTTATTGCGTTCCCTTTTCCGTTTTTGGGTTGAAATTAATTTATTTATCAGAGATTTGTCCTAAGCATAGTACGTCGCTATTTGCTGAAGTTTCTTAACTTCGTTGTTTTAACTTTCCTGTCGCAAAGGAACATTTAATAATTTATGGACAAGAATATTCAATGTTTTTTTTTTCATCAATTGTGTATATGGATCCGGTGAAATATATCTAGTCTATTGAGTAGTTCCCAAATGGTGTCCATCTTTCATAATATTAATGTCAAGAAAAGGAAGCTGATTATTGCTTTCTAATTCTACAGTGAATTTATTTGAATCAAATTATTATTAAGATCAAAATCTTTGCTTTTAATTGCGAAAATATCATGGACATATATCGGCCAAACTTTTGGAAACTAATTTCAGACTTACAACCTCGGGATTTACAAAATCGATTGTGAGTCGTGTTTTAAATGCTATGTGGACCAAACTAGAAGGAATATTTTAACTCCGTATAAAGCACATTTCATCAATATAACGAAAAATCAGCTTTACTCGAATGTATTTGAATACAGGTCACACCATTTCTTAAGAAAGTTTATCACTTTTAAAACAGTTCAGACAAATATCTAGTATCATGATGATTCTTGACCATGAATTATATGTAAATTCTTGGGAAAGCGTCATTACACGAGAAAGGAGCAAAGACATCTGAAATCCCTTTGCTTCACGTAGGTACGATGTTAAACAGATGTATTTAACGTTTTGTGACGACGTAGCAAAGTTCTTAGCTGTACCAAAATTCCGGATTTATTGTATCGGCTTTCTACCTAAGCACAATTTTAAGGTTTATATAGAAATACTTATAAATTTCCAAGTATTCAATTAATTGAATTTGTATATATTTGACTTGATGGTTTTACATCAGTTCTTTGGTTAATAGACTTAGAATGAGGTTTTATGTCGGTGTGTGTGCGTATGTACGTATTTGTATGCTTACTCCACTATGGAGACGATTCCGCCGTTCCTATTGATCGTATGAAATTTTACACATCGCTTCCAAGTTTCGAACGGTATTTGTCACATCCATATTCATTTTTTTCAACTGTAATTATGGTGTTTTACTGAACCTTAGTGAGAACTGTGTTTTACCGGCTATAAATATGTATCACACGTATACAGGGTGTCTCACCACGAACTGCATCGATCGATATCAAAGTAAATTCAACGGTTTTTGAGATATTTGCAATTTTAGAGAAAAAATTGCAGATGCAGACCCGCACTTAATTGAGAGTTCCTTCCTAACGACTGCATGAACGTTTCCGATCATGTACAGGGTGCTCACAAAAAATTATTGAAATATTAATTAAATAAATGCCAAAAATTCTAAATTTTGAAATGGTAACACCCATTTGTCTTATAGAAGCCGTATTCAGTACAAGCAATTATGGAAACCTTGTGCTAGGTTTCCTATATCTAAATATTATCGTTATCGATTTATATGCAAAATACTAGTTTTCCACTTTTGTCAAGCGGGTATTTTCAAGTTTATTGGCAATGACTGATTATACGACTGTCAGAGAAAGAAGAAATGTCATTTAGCTTATAATTATTGTAAACAATGCCAGCATGGTTAAAGTAAACAAACAGAGACTATTTAAATTTATTTATTATTTATGGAGAATGCAACAGAGTATAACATGAACGTGTAATACATTTGGTCCTCGATATTCCGAAAAACAGAAACCATCAGCAAAAACTGTTAAGCGAATAATACACAACTTTAAAAATGTCGGCTCCGTCAAGGCAACAATATAAAAGAATAAGTCAATTATAAACAACACCGATAATGAAATTGATCACAGCTTTTTGATTGCAAAAGATTCGACCATTGTGTTATGTGTCTTAAAAACATAGTAATAATTTTCTCCTCGAAAATTAAATAAACATTATTGGAATCCCTTGGCTTTACTAAGAGCTGCAATCCGGAACCAAAATGATTTTGGCACAGGTTTCTTTCGGCAACTAAAGCTACAGTAAGCATTCTCGATATCTACGGTCTACGGTGAACAAAGATGACAATAATGCAAAACGTAACTATTCGCTTATATCAACGTCGTTAAATGTCACTTTTAGTTTCAAGAAACGACTTCACTAACGTAGCATTAACTCGATCATGAAATGCATAAAGTTAGCGACAATGATATTCAATTATACGACTGTAGAGACATAGATAATTTATGGTGACATATTTTACGGTTATTTAAAGATCACCAACAGAGTTTACGCTTTAATTCGATACTTTGATGAACACTTTAGAGAGCATTCGTAGGATTTCATTCCGTTTCGATCAATTAGGCTTAAGAAGGAGAAAGTCGATATTCCCATTCAGGTGGTTTATATTCTCTATTCCTACAACGTACCGTCAATTTATACTTTAACATATTTATTAATTAGAATAATTATATACTATAAACTAGAACATCAGGCTCACTATTAGGAAAAGAATACTCGAAAATACCACCGAGAAGAGGTTTAAAAAAAAATTGAAAACGAAATAACCCTTATTAAACTATGAAATATTCACTTAACGTATTTGGTTGCATAGAAGCATCGTTATTTGTCATTTTAAGTGAATATATTATACTGATTTGAATATAAACCTAAACAACCAGTAATTAGTAAAGCAATTTATTTGGAAATGTCACATAAGTTATAGGAAGAAATAATTAGATTTTCAAGGAAAAATAAACAACAGTTGAAAAAATATTCAGTAGTTATTGATTATGTACTCATCAAGTATTTCTCCGAAATTATGAACCCTATGCAAAAATATCCGTAGACAACAGAGTTTTTCAACATTTTCTGGAGAAACTATTTTCGCTTCAAGGTTAATCCATCTTATTGGCTTATCAAAAATCCTCATTTTAGTTGGGATGCAATACAATTTGTTTCAATAAACATATTCTAATTCAAAGCATATTCTAATTCTTACGATATAAGGGCTGAACGTGACAGTTTATTTTGTGAGATTCCTTTGAATAAAAGAAAATCACTTTCAGCACATATATCACAAACTATTTTTTCTACAAACATCATTAAAAGTACAAATCAACGCATTTCTTACGTTATTAAATTTATAATAGATTATTACGTATCAAGTTCAAAAAGTGGAATTTTTCTTGACGAGTTTGGTAAGTTTGAATCCGAGCGAAGCGACGACTTGAATACCGTACGAGGAACATGTTAAAAGTTTTTGAACGAGACTACTAACGATACGTTTCTGTTAATGAAGTTGGTATACATTTTTGGGCTGAATGTTGCATGTCGGCCTGTAGAATTATGCAGTTTAACAACTAAAGATATAGAAGATTCTGGAACAATGTTGATTGTAACGTTACACGATACCAAAACAAATAAAAAACGTATATTTACTGTAGCCTCAGACTGCAATGGGTAGCAAATCCACCACAAGTACTTACTATTAAAACCTAAAACAGTAAGTCATAATCAATTTTTCCTGTTTTATCGTTATGGCAAATGTACAGTTGGCATTCATACTTTTGCAAAAATTCCAAAACAAATTGCAGAAGATTTAAAACTTCCTGATGCTTCAAGTTACACCGGCCATTGCCTCAGAAAGACTACTGCTACTTTTCTTGCTAACAGTGGCGCTTATATTCAGGTTTTTTAACGGCATGGGGGATGGCGGTCTATAAGGATACGAGAAGGAAAACATTGGTAATAAAATAGAAAATTTTGAAATAATATTTAGCAATGTTCAACTTGGATAATCCCAAGAATCCCATTTAGAAATTGTGATGAATGAAAAAAATGTTCAGCAACTAGTAAATGCAGAAGTTGTAACCTTTTCTAACTCAGTTCTTTCAATATTTATTGTCATAATACTCAAAATAAACGTTTTCCTTTTTTGTTAAATTGTGTTTTGAATGATACTGATGTTTTTATGCAGAACTGGTGCTAGGCTGTAATGGTTGCTATGCAGTAAAATGTCTAATTACTGTACGATTTTGAAGTCGTTAATGCATGCATTACTGTACAAAATGCGAAAAAATATCATTTTGAAATCCAATTGTTCCTGAAGTTTATTGTTGATAAGGTAATGACACTTCGATCAATTGTTGGCAAGGATCATCAAATTTCGAGACATGGAAAGTGATCATGAAAATGAATTTCTCTCGGCGAAAATCGAAGAGGGTGCTAATAAAGATACTTTCGAGTTGCCTAGTAAGTCAAAGCAAAAGTCGATTATGATTTAATGTTTTGGGTCTTAATAGTTAGTACTTGTAGTAGATTTCATACCTATTACAGTCTGATGCTACAGTGAATACACATTTTTCCTTAGTTTTGGAATCATGTAACGTTACAAACATTGTTCCAGAATCTTCTACATTTTTAGTTGTTGAACTGCATAATTCTGCAAGCCGACATACACCATTCAGCCCAAAAATTAATACCACTATCATTAACACAAACATATCGTTAGGAGCCTCGTTCAAAAACTTTGTAACATTTTCCATAATTGGAACTTTTGACGTTTCAAGAAAACGATTACCTTTTTATATTGTGAAATATCGTATTTTCATTGATTTGTATCGTACTTTTGATCATAGAGTATGCAGCCCCCGTAAACTAGAAGACTTAAGGACTTTTGCCTAAAACAAATAATAAAACTAGTACCTATGTACAACACTTTAATCATATAAAATAACCAACCTTTTCGTTAAAATAAACGAGCATTAAGTTTTCATCAATTCCTTTAAATCTCTTTGTGTTTCTCTATTCGCAGAACATATTATAGCTACTATCTCGTACTTCTCCTTAGATTTCACCGGAAGTAGACTAGAAGAAGTTTCCCGAGCTGCATTTAAGATATCTTCCAATTAGTTTTCATCAGCCATTTCGATAATTATTTTAAATTTTGCTGTTCAAAGATGAGTTTATTTTGACCTTTGTTAATTAAAAAAACATCCCATTTAGATTGTTAGGATACCGAAATACAGACCACTACTTTTTTTTTAGATTGTCTCAGTAACAATCATCATAACCAGATTTTAACGTGAAGTGCAAAATAAGCAATTATTTGCAAAATGCAAAAAAGTAGTATACGCATCTCTTCAGAAAAGTGATTTTACTTGACTTGTGTGATAACTTACCATACTCGTCAAATAAAGTTCCACTTTTCTGAACTTGATATGTAATGTACTATTAACACCAGTTTCTTAAAATGACATTTCAGACACTGACAACATGATTTAAAAATTATACTTTTATTGAAGTTCATAAATAAGAATTGTTAAATTGATTAGTTCCAAACTGTTTTAGTTGCTTATGGGCTTCTTTTATTTGTTGTGAAAAGAGTGGTATCATACTTTCAAATCCCTTCAACTATTTCCTCGAATAATTAGTCTGAATTACAAGCTTTGAACGCTTGGAGGGATGAAAACCAGTGATCAATATTCATGAAATGCCATTGTCTGAAATTATATAAATCAGACAAATATGTAGTAGGAAGCTACAGGTAGAAAACTGGACTGAAATTATAAGATGAATAAATGACTTATAAACCATGACTTCAAGCAGATATATATTATTAAATTATGGTACATCGTGGCAGATATTATTAAGAAAGAGGACTTCCAAAATATAGTGTGTGCAAGGTCAGATTCCTCGATTAAATGTTAACACGCAAATATTTCATCCTGAAAGAGATGAGCATATCTGCAGGATAAATCTACATAAGTGGTTGATTAATAATTACCGCAGATACCACAGACTGTTGTAGAGATCTCATCTATAGTTTACCAATTAATTCGGTAGAAATTTAATTGTTGAAAAATGTTCACGCTTGGATGTGAATGTTGCATTCTACAAAAATTTTTTTGTGTCGCTTTTAAAATGTAATCTCTACCCTTTAGATTGACTGTATTCATCTGTTTCAGATTATGAAGCTATTTTCGGATAACTAGTGCTGAATCAGATTTGATATAACTAACCATTCATTGATATTGTGAAATCTCGATACTTTATTCTAATACAAGTTTGTTATGGCTAATGTGTAAGCTTGGCTAGCTTATAAACTAAAATAAGGGCCTTGGTCAATACCCTCTACATATACAAGACCTAGGCTCTCGATCGCGACGTCAATAGCCAGGGGCCATACTGTAGCTGGTCTTCGTACCATATTGCAATACCAACAGTAAAATAAGTCTTATTTACTTTTTAGGACATATATAAGGACTTCCTGTTTAAGCCAGACCTTAGTTGCATCCCATTTGCTTTTTTAATGGAAAAAACAAAAATTCTAAGCAAAAACCATGCATGTAATATACGAGTTATTATCGTAAAAATTACTACGACGTGAAACGTAAAAATGAAACAAGAAATGATTCATTTGGTCGAAGCTTTAGTTTACAAAATGTTCTTTCCACCCAAGAAATAAAGTTCAATCCAGACGCGAAATTCCCTTTTTTCCATGTTTACAAAAATCTTCAAGGTTGCTTGCTTGCTTTTGATGAGTGTCAAAACAGAGCTGAATGACATATCAGTCTGAAACTTTTAATGCGTTCTAATTAAGGATGGTATATGTCAAATGTCACATGGGATTTTCGATTGTGGTGCCATCTGTTTCATTTTCCAGGTACTTTTACGTTTCCCTCGTATGATACCACAGAGTAATACATTGATAATAAATCTTTAAATAAGAATTTTGGACACGTTTGCGGGTTAAATGTAGGCGTATAGGTTCATATTTATAAACAGAACATTGTTGACATAATGGTTCAATAAAATACTATATAATAACTTTTAAGCAGTGTTATACTTTAATTTTATTGAATGAGAAATATTAGTTTTCACTTTGTCGATTTTAGATCTTTGGAAACTAATTCGTTTACTGCGCTAGAGGTGTGTCTGAAATTAAAAGCCTGAGTTATTAAATACATGAGACATGAGATGCGAAATAATCTAGATGGCTTCTTTAACTGATTGTTAAAATTGTTCCATGATTTATGATTGCACCTGAGGCTTATTCAATTACTAAACTGGCTCGTTTTTTACCTGAAATGTTCATTAAAATGCCGGACTAATTGTAAACAGTGCAGGTCGTTTACATTCATCGCCACTTGAGGTCCAACCGTGTTTTAAACCAACAAAATTTATAATATCATAATCTTAGAGAGCGGAACAGAACAATTATTGGATGTCAAATTTCTATACAGGTTAACTAGAATTTTAATGATCAACAATAGTATTTTGATTATCTTTGAAGTTATAATATTAATGTATCCTACAACACTATTATTGGTAGTTTTTCTCTATTCAGACCACATTGAAAAAATAAATGAAAAGTTGGAACATCTGTATATATAGGGTGATTCGTATAAGAACCGACACAGAGCAGGGAAATGTATGGGAATCGAAAATATAGTGATTTAACTCAACTTACCTCTATACTAAGTTGCACCCCAGAAAAGTTATAGACCTTGAAAGTGAGGTTTCAAATTTTGAAAACAATCAAAATTAGTCCAGTCAAAAGTGTGAAAAAATAAGGGCATTACTAAAATTTGATAGACCACACTCCTTCATATTCCTATCTCGGTACTGGTCCAACGTGTCAAATTATAGGTTTTTGTGGTAGCTGAGTATTATTTTATGTTTATAAAATCGAACAACTATAGTTTTCAGTAAAACTCCGATAAATGGAAATGTGACACATTTATACGACAATCTTTAATTGTTATTTTGTTTTTCGAAAAATTTAAGACAATTATTATGATAAAGAATTTCAAGTATCTGTTATAATGATATGAACAAAGCAGGTAAAAAAACAGGAGATGTTTTTGAAGCATCAATAATGATTGGGCGTACGTGTACCATAGAGATCCTTAACATAAGATCTCTATGACTTGGACACGTTAACGCTTACGGAGAACACAGCAGCTGTCTTTAAGTGTGAAGGGAAAGTAACTGGCATGCAGGTAATAGTATCTGAGATGCGGCTGTAAGATCACGTCCTTTTTTCTATTTTAATTTTATAAAACACGTGGACTCTATGGAATATCGATTTGTATTAAAACTTAGAAACCGAAAATGAAATTTCGCAAATTAAATTAAATTAATTGCCAGCTGAGTAACTTAAAAACCTAATTCATAACAAAACAGCTAGCGGGCTTGTGGTAAATTCAAGATTCAAGATTTTATTCTCAAAAAAAAGTTCATTTTGATAATATGAAACAAGAGATTATTTTATATATAAAGCGAGTAATATCACCATTATAAATTTTTCACTACAATTTTCTGAAAAAAAAATTAAAATTAAAGTTTGATTAAAGGCTCATTTTTCGGAAAAATATAGTTGCCTTTCATTTTATAACCATAAAATAATACTCAGCAACCACAAAAACCTATAATTTGACACTTTGGACAAGGACAGAGATAGGAATACGAAGGAAAACGACACAATTTTGGAGAATTTTCCTTCTCTCAGGGAAAATTGTACCGAGACACATTATCGCATTTCATAAGTTCAATGCCACAGTCCGAGAACATTTTAATTTGTTGCTAAGATTTGGCAAAATTTTCCAGGTTTTGGAGCAAACGGGCCGGATTTAGCATTTTCCGACTTTATATTCGGGTTCAGCGAACCAAAAAACCCCTGATATCAAATTTCAGAATTTTTGGAAAGAAAGAGCGTGCGATATTCCATTTGTTATGAAAGATATCCTATTTGTTAATTGGAAATGATTTTTCATTGTTCAATAATAGCAATAATCACAGCCCTCTTTTTTTCTGACTAGCGATGTGAAGCCATCCTGATTACGATGCATTTTCGTGAGCTCTAAAAAATTTTAGATGTTTTTCACACGTTCGACTGAACTATACTCTTTGAAGAGACATTCCATAGATCAGTCTTGAACTTTCTATTAGATTCATCATTTTTCCAGTTGTCCATATTTAGAAACGTTCTTGGTTGATTTTAAAGTTACAATTGAGAAATAATGTATATTTATTTCTTGTTGATCCACTTCGACGTATTTGGGAATGTTAACAATTATTTTTTGTGTATATATTACAAATATTACATAACATTCCAGGAAACAAATTTCACGTGGCTTATCTCGTGGTTTATTATAGGATGAAGGCGTGAAGAATAATATAACATTAACACCACTGTGAGAAAATTCCGTTTAATATGATGTAATACTATGTATAATACAACCAAATTTTCATTGTTACGTAAATGAACACAAATAATTTAAATCTATTTGTACCAACCGCAATTCATTATACTATAATTAAACTAATAGGTATATTCAAAATATACCTTCAGTCATGCACTGACTTGGAACTTTTGTTTTGTAAAATATCTGATTAACTCTTACAATACGCCATGATGTAAAATAATTGAGGGTTAAAACAAATGTTCATCAAAGTTAACCGGTTGAACTTTGCACGACCTAATTTTGTATAGCTAACTATAACTATTGGGTGAATATTTAAATGCGTGACATATTCTAATTGGATAGGTCTCTCACCATCTTTGTTTACATCCTTTCATGGGATCTGAGGTTTACTTGATGAGTACTTCTTATATTTTCTCGATTTGTAATAAATTATTTGTAATTTAACAATTGTCAGGCTATTAGTCAGAGAGGTAGTTGCTTAAGAATTATTCATAGTTCTTCATAATATTACAACTCACCCGTTCGACCTTAAAAGGATGGAAGCAAGATTTGTCAACTGTTTCCACATCCTATTATGTGATATGAGTTTAACTTGATGAATATTTGTAACATTTTTCTCCATTCTAGGATATACCGGGATATCAAAAATTATCTTGGTCAAGGGTGGTTGTGGAATCTAAAACGTGTGTCTTACTTTACGTTTGAAATAATTATGTCACTGTCACACTGACATCAATAACCTACAAATTTCATACCTATTTATTTCAGTTGTAAAACAATAATGAACTACAAATTATGAAATAATTATGTGAACTTTGAACCTTTTCAGAGGTCGTGATATCCACAATCCGGGTCAAAAACTGTTTTGAAATAGTTAATTTTCGTAAATCGAATGACGTTCACGTGAGAAGTCCGTACACGAGTTAGAAAAGTGCAAACTGGTTGTACCTAATACGGCTTTACGACGACTTTTCACGTGCCGTTTTCGCTCCATGTAGTTAGATTTAGTATTGGACCGTGCCCGACGGCCCTTCTTTTTTCGATAAATGTCCATTAAATAGGAAAATTTAATTAAAAATAGTTTGAGCTATTCTCAGATCTCAGCTACGCGCGTCCAACGTGCGACGTACCAGAGTGAATTTTCTCGCGATTAAAATATACACTTTATTACAACTGGCGCCGGTCGCACGGGGTAAGAAACGACCCCAAATTAACAAGACCGAGGTAAAATGTATAAACATTAACTTACGCGCAGCGAGCTCCTCGAGGCATATGTCAAAATGATTTCGTTCGTAGCTAATTACATAGACCGTCTGGCGTTCATGCAATTATGTTTTTAGATAATTCGAACCTTCTAATTTTGATAGGCCACGTGAAAATCCCGGAGTCCAAAGCGCTAAAGACTTCTGAGTGTTACAATATTCGTATAAAATTGCGAAATTTCGCACTTTTAGAAACTTCAAATTAATTATGACATAATTATTTCAAACGTAAAGTAAGACATACGTTTTAGATTCCACAACCACCCTTGACCCAGATAATTTTTGATATCCCGGTACATTCTTTGCCGATCCATCCCAGTAAAGTAAATAATGTATTTATGTATCAAGTTTTTCATGTTTAACTTACAAATTGGACACGTATCGTTTGGGAAATGATCGATATAGAAAATTCTGATTTTTTAAAAATAGTTACCTTCCCTTATTTCTGAGAATGGAAGCGTGTTGAAGAAAACAACAATTCTGTAGTTCCTCGAGTGTCTTAAAAAAGCAGTTAAATCTTTGATAATAGTTTTTTCAATGCTTCAAAGCATTGTTACGATTTATAATAATGGAATTAACCTTCTCTCTTTATCCTCCTGGCTGGTTAAACCTTTACTGGACAACTTTCGGAAGTTGGAGAATTGAACTAAAATTTACACAAAACTGTGATATTCTGGAAGCTAGAAGTTATGAACTAAAGATAAATCTAAAATTATGTTAAATGTTGAATATTATAAGTCAGTCTGAATGTGTCAGTGAATTTTGAATATTCTGTGACTAATGGGTTGACGATTCATACATTAAAAGTGAGTTCAAGGCCTTCACTTTCGATTAAGAAAAGATGAAATATGAAATTTGACTGAATAGAAGGTTTTTTGAGGTGGGAGTGCGAAACTGATATTCTACTCGAAAATTAAGTTATCTCAGAAATAGTTGAATCTAGGTATACGGACAACTAATGAAAGTCAACGTAGATTTATACGTACAGGGTGTCCCATTTTGGGTACTTTTGCGGGGTATCTCCTTTATTTTTAAAGATAGAGAGTTGCGGTTTTCGCGACACTTTGCTACTTTTTCATAAAACTCAAGATGCCGTCAACAGAATTTTCATAGCCCTTTTAGTTTTTAAGATACAAGGCATTTCTGAAAATGTTGCATTTTGTGACCCCCCTCGTATCTCCGTTATCCTTCAACTTATCGAAAAGGTAAAATAACATTCTAATAGATTTTTTCCGTAAAATGCAGTGGTGTAGATAACTTTTGTTACATATTCACTGTTTTTGAGTTATAAAGTAAACTTATGTTTTTTTAAATGGAACACCCTGTATATTTATAGACTATAAAATTTGTCTTTTTTTTACCTTTTCAAAAATATATGATAGTATAAACTTTTTTTTCAGAAACACGCAAATAATTGACAATTTTCAGAAAATTAAATACATATTTTAATAGTAGGCTATGGATAACAATAATAAACAAGTGCAACTTACATATTACTAACAAATAATTGGATACCTTGTATATAGGTATCTATTAAAAAAAATTCCCATAGATCTTTTTCTAACAGTAAGTTTGTAACAACAGTTTTGTGGCGTAAAGTGACAATATAACAAAAACACAAAAAAATAACATTATTAAAAAAAATTAAATGTGATGTTCAAATTGACCACCATTTTCTCTAATGCAAAATTGGCACATCTTTGAGATTCTTTGAATAGCGTTCAAAAGAACCATTGTTCTCATTCGCAGATTTCGAAAAGCTAAATGAATTGCCTCTCGAAGTTTTGCAATGCCGTCATATCGAGTTTTATATACTTCATTTTGTATATAACCCCATAAAAAAAAATCTAAAATTGAGAGATCTGGTGATCGTGGAGGCCATCTAACAGGTCCGTTGGTACCTATCCATCTTTGAGGAAAGTTATTATTTAGACAGGCCCTTAAGAGCCTAGAGTTATGACTTGGGGCACCATCTTGCTGTAGGTAAACAGCATTATACTGGGCTAATGGAATGTTTTCGAGCAGTTCTGGAATAACTTCCTCAAGAATTTCTACGTATTTACGTGCTGTAAGACCTCCTTCAAAAATCCTATAAACTATATGTCTACCCAAAATAAAACATGAAACCTCAACTCCAAAGCGTCCTTGTTGTGCCTTTTCAAACATTAAATGCAGATTTTCACTACGCCAGTTCCTGGTATTGTGACGAATGAAAATGCCAGCACTTGAAATAAAGCATTCGTCTGACCAAAAAACAAGTCTGCCAAATAAATCGTTAGCATCGATTTGTTGCAAATACCACTGGCAAAACAGTGCCCGGCGCTCGGCATCGCCAGGATGCAAATGTTGTAGTATATTAAATTTGTATGGATGATACTTATATTTCTTCAAGATCCTCTGAGCGTTAGTTTTTGGCACACCAATTTCCTTCTAAATTTTTCTACATGAGGACGAAGATGTTGCTTCTATATATCCTAAAGTATCTATCTCTTTTCTTTCCCTGTTCTCTTTGTTGTATGTTTTAGGGCGCGGGTGAACAAATGATCCGTGCTCAACTAAATTAGCTTTTAAACGGGCAAATATCCCAAAAAACGGTTGCCTTCTTTCTGGATATCTAACAAGCAAAAATTAAAATGATAATAGAGATTTTCATAGCCATAATAGCTTACTCACCTTTGGAAATATAATTCCGAAGCTTCTTCAGAATTTTCATTACTCTGTATAAAACATACCATCATATCATATTTCTCATAATTTTCGTAAACTGCCATTATTCGAAAAAATTGATAAATATCTATTGAATAATGATACCAAAAGAACGAAAATAAACAGCTTAAATGCGATAGAGATTTGATGTTTATTTCTGTTTCTTGTCATAAACAATATCAATGGCCGCCTACAATTAAAATATGTATTTAATTTCTAAAAATTGTCAATTATTTGCGTGTTTCTGAAAAAAAGTTTATACTATCATATATTTTTGAAAAGGTAAAAAAAAGACAAATTTTATAGTCTATAAATATACAGGCTGTTCCATTTAAAAAAACATAAGTTTGCTGTATAACTCAAAAACAGTAAATATGTAACAAAAGTTATCTACACCACTGCATTCTACGGAAAAAGAACTATTAGAATGTTATTTTACCTTTTCGATAAGTTGAAGGATAACGGAGATACGAGGGGGGTCACAAAATGCAACATTTTCAGAAATGCCCTGTATCTTAAAAACTAAAAGGGCTATGAAAATTCTGTTGACGGCTTCTTGAGTTTTACGAAAAAGTAGCACAGTGTCGCGAAAACCGCAACTCTCTATCTTTAAAAATAAAGGAGATACCCCGCAAAAGTACCCAAAATGGGACACCCTGTACACTCCAAATTTGTAATATATTTCATTTTATATAAGAAAATTAGTAGTTCGGTATAACCGGAAGTGCGGCATAATTAAAAATATTTTGATTTATATAAACAATGTTTCTTTATTAGGTTTCAGGTGGAAAGTCTTAAGCTTTCATGGAACACTTCTCGCGAATCGCCCTGTATCCGTTGATACAGATTGTTGATACATTCGACCGATTTGGAGAATAAGGTTTTATAAATATTGATGTTGTTCGTACGTACCTAAGTAACCAAGAATGCATTCACTAGAAAGCACAGAGCAATAACTTGTATGAAGCCGTTCATAATTTTATTTAGGTATCCCCGATCCTTCATTGCTTTTCATGATATAAATATGGGATATAGCGCGACATTCCGTCCTCAAACTAGTTGTTGAGTTTGCGTTGACTTTTTGCGAGAAATTCTTTGACATGTTTCCTCTGAATATATTTATTTGTTAAATGTTATTGAGAAATGCGCTCTTAAAACTACACACAAGTCACATAAGACCACGATCATGGCATTTCCGAAGAAATCTTTCGCTACGTTCATCTATAAAATTAAATTATAACCACATAACAGCATACATTTTATTGCCTTTAAATGATGTTAACTGTGAAGACTTTATTTTTCAATAAGTTGTGGTGAACTCAAGTACATGTAAGGTAGGATACGGTATTACATTTTCATTAGCACCAAGGTATCATTGAATATTGATATATTATTTAGATTATTTCGGAAACTGCATTGCTTTTAACTGTAAAACCAAATAAAATATCATCGCTGATGCAGAACTAATGTGAGAGTTATTGTTGCCGAGATGTTGTTGAAGAAGTGACGAATTTTATCTCGAGCCTCACGTTGGGAGACACTTTCAGTATCTTTATTCTACATTGATTTAATACCGTTTTATATTGTATCCTATAATTAAATTTGAGAACACTATATTTTTTAGAGATATTCAATTAAACTACCCATCTATCTAAAGTATCTCAAGGTAAATCAGGCTGAACTGAATCCTTGAGAGAAGATATTGACTTCCTTTTTTGACAATCTATATTTATTCTGACTTTTTACAATTCTCATTTTCTATCCGAGTAAATACAAAGCTATCTTATGAAACGTTTTTAAAATGGAGAAATTATGTAAGAAAACATGAAATTATTCAACATACTGCCACCACTTCATTTTGTGGAAACAAAATAATTTACTTTTCAATTTTACTTTTCCTAAACAATTACTTCTTTTGCTGTACGTTGTTTACCTTGACTTTCGTCAATAATTCATCAGACTGAGGCACTGGTTCTTCAACCTCCAGTTTATATAAACGTTGGACAGGTCGTAGCATCTACCATCAGTTGTTCTAACCTATGCCACACGATTAATTTCATCTCGACCAGGAATAAATTACAAAATAATTGCCATAGGTCAATCCAATCGTTTTTTAATTATTGGAGCCTACCGAAACTTTGTCACCAACTTTAGGCTCTTCATAAGTTTTTTCTTTACTTCTTTGTATCAATCTGCCCAAGCATTCACTTCGAAATCGATTTCATAATTTTTGCCTCAATTGAACAAGTTTCTTTTAATTCTTTCGAAGTTGTGGTGCCTCCAACGATTCAATCTCAGTTACAATATTATCCTGCAGGAATATTGCAGGAGTTAAGGCAGTCAAATCTTCTGGGTCTTCCGTGTCAAAAGTTAAAGATCTTTTATTCAAAATCGCTTCAGCTTCACACAAACAAGTTTCCAATTCAACATAATTTAGTTCAAGCATTTTTCGTAATAAGCCCTTGAGACTCCGAATTAACCTTTCCCAAAATCCACCCCACCATGGTCCTGATGGAGGGTTAAATATCCATTTGATCTGTTTAAATTGAGTCAGAGCTTCAACTTTAATCCAGTCAATTTTCCTAGACAAATTTTCTGTTCCAACGAAGTTCGTTCCATTATCACTATACATCACACTAGGCCTTCCTCTTCTACTGCTAAATCTCATTAATGATAACAGGAAGTCCAATGTTCCCATAGACCTAACTAATTTTGAGTGTACATAAAGGTAAACTGCACATGTATAAAGAACAATCCATACCTTCATCTGCCCTTTTAGAAATAATGGTGCAGCTAAGTCAACACCATCAATTTCAAAAGCTTTGTCACTTTTTAATCTGTTTTCCGGTAATAGAGCAATAGATACTTCTACAGATTTAGCAGAGAATCTTTTACAAATCACACAAGACTTGACAATTTTTCTTACTACTCTTCGTCCTTGAAGAATTCAATATCGTTCTCGTAGTTTCGCCATTAGAACTGGGATCCCACCATGTCCATATTACTAATGATAATTTCTTATTAATTGCTCCACCATCATGTGCGAGTTTGGCAACAAAATAGGCATTCCAAATTCCTTGGTATCTTGACGATTAGAGTCCAGGCTGTGAACCGGGATTTTAGCTATAATAAAAAAAAATGTTAGTTCGAATCAAAAATTTTTTTTTGCATTAGCTTCAGGAGGTTCTCGGGATCATTCATACACCTTAAAACCTCTTGAGAACTTCAACCCCACCCATTGTGGTCGAAAATGGCCCAAAATCTCCAAGTCTTCAATTGTATTTTCTACAAAAAAAGGTATTTTGGCATTTCGAATGCAGCTAGGAGGTTGTTTGGGTCGCTGAACACGAATCCGTAGCCAGATTTACTTGCAATCTATCGTAGGGGTGGCCAAATCGACAAAATTGGACAATTTCGCACCCCTAATATGTTATTTTGCATTTAACGTGTTTTAGGCATTTCGAATGGACCATATAGGTTTTTTGGGTCGCTAAATACGATTCCGAAGCCAGATTTACTCGAATATCATCGTAGGGGTGAGAGAATTACAAAAATGTCTAATTTGACACGCTTCTAAATTTTTATTATTTTTGCATTTTAAAATTACTTCGGAGTAAATCTGGCTTCGGAATCATGATCAGCGACCCAAAAAACCTCCTTGGTCCATTCGAAATGCCAAAAACACGCAAATTGCAAAATAACATATAGGGGTGTAAAATTGGCCAATTTCGTCGATCTTAGCACCGCTACGATGGGTTGCAAGTACATCTGGCTACGAATTCGTGTTCAGTGATCCAAACAACCTCCTAGGTGCACTCGAAATGCCAAAATACCTTTTTTTGTAGAGAATACAATTCAAGACTTGGAGATTTCGGGCCATTTTCGCCCCCAATAGGTGAGGTTGGGGTTCCCAAGAGGTTTTAAGGTGTATGAATGATCCTGAGAACCTCCTGAAGCTAAAGCAAAAAAATTTTTTGATTCGAACTACACGTTTTTTTAAATTATAGCTAAAATCCCGGTTTACAGCCTGGACTCTAATCGTCAATCGTTTTTTTTTCTGGTTCATAGCCTGGAGTATTAATCAGTTTCGTCTTCACTTTAATGAGATCGTCTTCTTCTAAAACTTAATCCGAAAATACCAATTTTTGAACCATAATCCACAATAATAATAGATATGTAGAATGCTAAAATAAAACGCAAAATTCAAATTAATCCTAATTGCTGACCAAACAACCGTGAGGAATTAAACATTGCAGCTTGTGTTAGTTTAAATTTTTGATTTATTACACTATTTTACAAAATTTATTATAATAGTTCTCTGTTACTTCTCTTTTCATGGGTTCTATATTTCTCCACGTGAAAAACATTTAATTCGGAATCTACATCAGCTTTCATCTTCTTCTTCTGCACGCCAATGCACTCACGGTAGCTGAGCGAATATACGATGCAGCGAATCAAAAGTTTTGTTGATATTTTTAGATGTACCAACATTCCCTAAAAACTAGCTATAACAGTCATCTCATGAATTTATATGCACATTACAAACTTGTTATCCGTGGGCACTTTAACCAAAATGAACAAAACCATGTGAATATAACAATTTATGTAAATATTTCGATAACATGACCAATAATAGTCATGTTATTTACATAAATTTTATTTTCTTTACGTCAGTGTGAAAGCGGCCTAAACGAATTAACCTGTTCACGTGCAGGTGATTCGAAAATGTAATTTATGTGTTAGGGGGTGTGGTGTGTACCTTTGTAAGCACTTATCCGGTCCTTACATTCTTATCATATTGATAAGAGTGTGAAATAAAGAAGACAATACCATTGTGGACTGCCTTAACGTTCTCACATCAGATCTTACATTCTCACAATGATCGAAAACATTCGTTTCAGTTAGAAATATATTCCTATAATTATGCTTATTCTGAATTGGAATATATTACGTTACACAAGGCCATTTTATAGGTCCATGATATTTTCATTCACTTAACTATCATAGATCATATGCTTGCTTCAGGAAACATGAATATATTGCAAATGGTTAGAAACAAATAAAGCGGTGGGAAGATGACAATTAAAACATAGCATTGAAAATTTCATTTTTCAATCAATAAAATGAATAGTTTTTTAGCGTCACCATGGCAAGAATTAAATTAAACTTAAGAAAGGAGAAATGATGTTATTTCTTTATTTCATAGTGCGATAAAGGTCAACCTAAGAACTTTCAAATTTACTGAAATTCTTATGACAGTAAGTGTATTGAACATATTTTGAAATGAGATCATAGACGACTTTGTTCAGAGAATTATAGAAATATATTTGCAACGACAAAAACTCTTCGCTTGTTGGTAGTTCCTTTCATGTTGAACGTATTATTCAGTAGGCAGATATTTTCCTCTCATATTCAATATAATTGAACTTACTTGGTTTTTATGTGCATTATAAGTCTCATTACTGATATTTAATCCGGTAATGCAATTTGTGTAAGCCTCCACTATATTATAAATTGAAGGTTTAGCACGTCTATAAAATAAATAGTGCAATTTTAAACTCGTTTTCCACTTTTTATAGTCGAACACGCTTTTCGTTTGAACGAGTATTAGTATCGAGATTAAAAGAAGGAACTTTATTACATTTTAGGTGTCTTCTTAACGTAGCCTCTTATTTGTGTGCACTCAAAACGTGTACAGTCTTAAAATTGACGTAGGACAGCTGGGCAAACGGTTGACTAGAAAAAATATATATCAAAAATATGCCTTTTATTCATGGGTCAACTGGGCAAATTTGAGGCGAAACTTTACTTCATGCTTATCCCAATTTTTAATATTATCTGTCTCTAAAATAATTTTTAGATTCAAACCGAAATTGGTTTATTGTTTCCTTATTATACAGATTATTTTTGAAACCAAATATCAGTTCAACTTCAAAATCCACCAAGTAACATCAATTTTACCAAAGTACCAATAATTGAATTAATAAAAATTTAACATTGCAATGATTTGATATTATAAAATAATTAAAAATTCTCATTTGCATATTATGTACTTCCAAGGATAACGTCAAGACATGGAGGCTTGTGGGAAGTTGCATATCTAAAATAATCACCAATATTAATAAATAAATAAAGAAAAAAAACATTAATTTCAGTAAGGAAGCCATACAGAATTACACGATCTGCGACAAAATTGCTGTTCAGGCAATTAGCAATAATATCAAGCCTAAAGCTATGGAAGATTTAATAGAAAGGCCGTTGAAATTAATTCATAGTGAAATAGTAAGTTCTCCGGTATTTAGAAAGGAACTTACTCATATTCAATTGGGATTTAACCGAAATAACATTTGAAGGAGTCGACGCAAAGTAATTCCACTTCATCCGATAAACATAATGAATGTGCATGATACCGTCAGTTGAAGTAAAAACAAACCAAGGGGTCTTTTTACTTTTTAATAACAGTGAATTGAATATTATCGGTTTTTCGTGTTCAACAAATTTAAAACTATTAAAATTATTTGTAGATGAAATTTTTCATTTCAAAGTATATAAAATGTTTCGCTTCTAATATTATATAAAATATTCCATAAATTATTTTTACCATTTGATATTTATTATTAAAATGTATTTTTTATTTTAAATTTTATGTTGATATCCGTTATATTTTATACATTGCTATTATTATCACTTGTCGCTAAAACATATTTCCTATTTTTATTTTGTTTCAAAACACATAAAATATTTGATTTTCAATATTACATGAACATTTTTGAATTCTATTTTGTTTGTAATTCCTTAAAATTCTTTCTTCGTTTTTATTTAATATTTTACCTAGCTAAATTTTACGAATTGCACCATTATTTGACATTGAAATAATTTTTGTTTTATAACTAAATACCCAGGTAGTTGTTTTATTTTTGTTATTCATAACTCATAAAAAGTGGTAGCTGTGTGGATATTTTCAAAATAGAGCTAGTTTAAAAGGGTGTAGCCAATCTCACCTCATTACATTACGGTCAATTTTATGACACTTTGTCGATCCATTAATAATGACCCATCTTGACACACAACACCCACAGGTAATAAAAGAGCGACGAAGGGGTTCAACAGTTTATAGATAATAATTGCGGTAGGACATCATGATTTTTTGGTCGAAATACAACAAATTCAAGATGTCGGAAGAGTTAGGTTATTATGGTCCGATTATTTTCAAAATTAAATTGGTATATGGAGCTTTTGGGGTCGAACATCATAGTTTTTTTTCTCTTTTTAGTACACTTTGAAATAAAAGCTTGTCTTTACATTTTTTTATCAATTCTATTTTTCGATCTATTTTATGTCTAATTTCCGAGCAAAAACTCTTACATTTCTTGATTCTGTGGTACATTTTGATGGTTCATGTGACAACAAATGAGAGGATAAAAGAATAAGATTATATTATAGTGTGAATAATTGCGAAAACAGTGTCAGTATGAGACAGAGTCGGAAATACACTATGTAGACCATTTGGATAAAATTTCAATGTAACATAGAGTATAATTTAACGTCTTTCATCAGCATATTTTCTGTTCCTACAATCATTCACATTTGACCCACAGGATTATCCGGAAGCTGTTCTATTTTATTTATTATAAATATATATCACACGCATATATTTAACCTACAGAACTTCCGAAATTCTCATTTTAATTTTCAAGTACATCATTGAAATGTGAAGATGCAGTGTGTTCGCTCTGTGATGTAAGTAATAGATGAAGGTTAAAATAGCGCTAAGCAATAACAAAAATATAAAATTATTTTTAGGGTTCCTTTGAGAAATGCTGCATAAACGAGAAAATATATGGGAATTGTGCGACGTTAAAACTTTATTCCAACTATTGCTGACCGTTTTTGTGATTACAACTTTACAAATAATGATTATTTATATGATGCTAAGACTTGATGAGGTGGTTATCAAAAGCACAATTCTACAAAGCAATTAGCTGTATCATGAATTTCACATTTATCTAATGATTGTATATCGCTTCAGAATTTTGTTTTGAAAATTAATTTTAATTCAAAAATTTAAGTGAAATGTTCCGTATCTGTTCGGTTGAGATGCCCATAGCCTCACAATCTCGTGCTCTTTAGATCGCCGATCGTCCAATATCATACTATGGAATTTATCGACGATTTCTGGCGTTGCAACCTCAATTGGACGACCAGAACATTCGTCGTCCTTTGGGGTCATACTACCACAACAAAAATCAGTGCGCCACTTGTGTATCGATCCAATCGATGGCGAAGACTCCCCGTAATGTTTAACAAGCGATGCTTTGGTTTGGGTAACGTTTTTTCCAAGCAAAAGATAATGTTTAAGCAAGACGCGAAATTCACTTTTTTCCATGATCACAAAAATCTTCAAGGTTTACCTGCTTTCAATGGATGTCAAAACAAAACTGAATGACATATCAGTCTGAAAATTTTAATGCGTTCTAGTTAAAGATGGTACATCAAAAATTCGATTATTGCGCCATCTGTTTTATTTTTCAGGGATTTTTCACCTTGCCCTCGTATGAATATTCTGGCTATATGATGATTATTGTTATAAATCCATATTCCTGATAACTGATTTATGTCTTTATATCTCGTGATTATGAATAATATCGCCTCTTATTCTTCAAGGCTTTCACTCGTTTAATTGGAAACAATTAATTATCACGTAGGTATGTTGCCATTACAATAATAATTTAAAGTCTGTCAAACAATGAATAGATATCAACTTCAGAAAATAACAATTCCGACTGACAAATAGAATGTTATAAATAACATATTCAAATAAACATACAGGTATATATTTACAGTGTCATTGATAGTTGTAGTTTACTTGAATACTCGTATGTTTGATTGTCAATTAATTAAAATTGATTGCAATGTTGTAACATAAGAGAATCAGTTAGTTATTGCATCTAAATTGATTTATTCGTTATAATTCACCTTATAAGCTTTGAACTCAGCACCATAAATGATTCTTCATCATCGGTGCCTTGTTTCTTATAAATCTTGATAAATGTACTGACATTTACATTTTAAATTTTGCACAAATGGATTCCTCCTTGTGAATATCACGCAACAACATATTCTGATGATTACCGATGGTTTTAAGAAAGAATTTGCTTTGATTTATAAGTTATTCCATATTACCGAAAATACGTAGTCTAGGGAAATTTTAAAAATACAGTTATTTAATGGAATAAACAGGTGTCTCAATAAAACTTATATATAATATTATTTATTTCTCAATATGTAACACCATGAAATGAAGAGTTGGTGAAAAAGGAAAGAATTTTCCGAAAAACATATAAATTAAAAATAAAAGTTCTCGAGGAAAGTCCAGAAGCAGTTCTTAGTACAAAGTATGGTCTCCACACTCTGCATCTATTGTTCATGGACAAAATAAGGTTGTTAATATCTCCTTGTGAATGATGTCAGAAGCTCCCTAAATATAAATGTATTATGACTGTTAACCATATGTGGAATGCGTCTTCCCTAGAGCACGTTCGATTGGATTGAGGTCCGGTGATTGTGCTACCACGGCAGTTAATTCTCTCGTTGGGAAATCAGTCTCTCGCAATATGTGTAAAATGTGGACAAGCATTCTCATTCATCAGATGTAATCTTAGGCCAACCGCATCTGAAAAAAGACGCACCATGGGCTGAATAATCGTCACCAAATATTGCTGAGCTGTCAGATAGTCATGTGGCAAAGCGAGATCTGTTCAATCGCCATTAGTGATTCCGCCCCATACTATCACAGTACCAGTAAGTGTGTACTTCCTGAACGTGCCTCAAACGTTCCAATTTTCCTGATGGACACTCTTACGACAAGAAAATCCAAATCTGAACTCATTCGTGAATAATACTATTATCCATTCGTTTTCATCCCTATTCAAACAAATCTTCACATCGATCTAATCTTTTGTTGGCTTCGTGGAGATTACTACTTTCAATATGTCGGCCAATAATAAAGTCTTCTGTTTTCTCTAAATTGATAACCTACTCAGGTGCTGTAATTGTAGGTTGTCTTCTAGCAGTTAAGACCAAATTCCTTTCCTGGCGTGCTGTTGTAGAGCGTCCATTTCCTGGATGGTGTTCCGACTTTCACTTTCCCGGAAACGCCTCCATAACCGACTGATGACATTTTTTGAAACACTCACAAGCTCAGCGATTTGCTTCATGCCAGGTTGAAGTAGACCTACCCAATTGATCGCGTCTATTCGTCTACAGATAAATTTAACTGCATGTGAATGTAGTTTTGGCATCTATCGAGTTTGTCAAGTTTTCTTCATCTGTTTTTAGTGGTTCCAAACAAAGAGATTCTGCTTGAGTATTTCAACTGATAAATACGATAAATGTAAGATATAAGCGGTACACATTTTATTTTTATGATATTTTCCAAATATCCCTAGAGTTTTCCGATGTGTGTATTATAGAATATGCAAGTTATTAGGTGGACCTTCATAAAAGAATATATCTATTCATATCCGGTAGATGAGAATAAATCTTCATTTACTCGCCCAATTAGTAACTCTACATATGTGAGATAATGAAATTAAAAAATTCAAAAAAAATAATTGTATATTTATTTCTTGTTAGTTTGTGCCAAATAGCAAATGATAAGGTCTCTTTAGTCCAGATCGATCAGCAGCATTACAGTCCGATAGATCCGGACTGTTTCCTTCTCTCATCAATGGATGGAGAAATTTTGCAATGTTATTGAAGGAATATTATGGTTCTCTCTCGTTCAGTAACATTGCAAAGTTTCTCGTTCCCTCGATGAGCTCCATGAGAAACCGAAACAGCTGTCCAGGACTATAAGCTTGTAATATTATTTATAGATCTAGTCTAGAGACACATTACCATCCTTTAAGAGTTTCTACAATTTATTTTGATTTTAGAATAAGTAGAACTTAATCCAAGATGTCAATTTCAAATCAATATTTTATTCTTTTTTGCAGGAAATTAGGAGATCATTGCTTAAGAATTATTCACAATTCCAATGTTAGGATTATTATCTAGTGAATTATATTAGCTTATGACAGACTTATGCATGATCAGGGTTCTTCACGTTTTCTGAAAGTGTATGTAGTGGTGTTATCCCAAAAGTTCGTTCCAACAAGACAATCTTCAGTTATCTGAAACTTTCTGTTCAACCGGAAATTAACCTCAACCTCGTTATTTTACCATACGGAGTTTTACCTGAACACTCTAGTCTCACATTGTATGAATACTTTTAATGATCACTTCCGATGATAAATAGTGGTAGTTATTATTGTCCATATCTTTAGGAAGATTACAGTAATTCTATATTTTTGGAGTTCAATGAAGATGAAAATCATGTTTCATGAGTTAGGGATCGCTGAGAAATAGAGGGGTTAACATTGAAAATTATTTCTCACTATTACTACCTACATCTTCCAAATAATTTTGAATTGGAGTAATAGCAATTACCCGTAGTTGAAAGTTCTTTTTATTTAAAATTTCTCCGGGCCTAACATCAATATATTCACTAATGCTTGAATCGACTATACATGAGCTGTTATTTAAATTCAAACAAGTTTCAAATGTATACGGGAAATCGGTTTTTCATGCAAAAAATCGATCATGGTTTGGGACGTGATTGATGTTAGAAGCTTGTTATCGTAAGATTATTACTAAGAATGAAGCAATGATGACGTGACGATAAAGTAATTATTTATTGTGGCATCGGTCATAATATGTAAAGCGTTAATTAGCACATTAATAGAAAGCTTCAATTATGCACGTCAACCAAACCGATCTGTACGTTTCATTTAAAGCTTCGTTGATTACTGTCATAAATCTTGAGTATTTTGAAACCTAAAGTTAAGGATGGTACCATTGCGATAATAAATGATTACATCCATTCAGTTCCCGACAAACGAAGGCGATAATCATGCTAATTGCTAGTTATAATACTTTCTAATTACCCACGATCTCCTCCTATTCTACCCTCCCAGTCCAATAACGGAGGAAACTGTCTGTTATTTATTGCTGCTTTATATTCAAAGACTGTTAATAGGCTGTTTGATAACGATATCGAATCGTCCTTTCTATTCTGGATGCACAGGCATGCACTTTAACTTTAAGAGTTGAATTCGTAACATAGTTACAAAGCATGGGGAACATATTGTAGTATTGATGCAACAATCATGTAAGATAAAATGAATTACTATTGAACTCGAATCTGATCCGTGTTTTCTGTGGTATCTACGTTTAGATAACAGCAGGATGGACTCATGGCTATTGTTCCATGAATATTGTGATGGTGCGTAGGTTTTGTCAATTCATCAATTCCAGATTCGGGGTACAGTGATTCATTTTATCATTATAATTTGTTGAACTGTGCCTTGATCTGATCATTGAACTAGAAACGGGGTCAGGTGGGGTTTCGAGTGAATTACCCGAAATATTCAGATAATAGAACGTTGCTGGAGCTAGTAAAGTAAAATTTCCTGGTGTTAGACTGGATAGGATAGCGATGTTTGACCTCTTGAATCAATAATTTTCCCATCCTAATAAATGAGACTGGCGAAACTGTGTTCATTACTTGCAGAAGTTGAAAGTGTTTGAAGCGACACCAGACTTCCAAAACTCAGAGCTTGTGAAATAGGCGGAAGCTAGTTCAATTAAAATTTTTCGGAAATAATAGTTTCAAATAGAATGTTCAATTTCACAAATGATCCGTCATTCTTCCCTTCCTGATCCTGATAAGAAATTTCTTTTCCCACATTGTTCAAAATGCCCCGTTTATATGGTTTGCCTAAAATTCATAAGCTCTCAGTTCCCCTGAGATCAAACGTCAGCACTATCGGATCTTCTACTTATAAACTCACTCGATATCTGTAATCTATTATCAAACCTCTTGTAGGTAATTCTAACAGTTTTCCCCTAAATTCCTTTATTCCTTTCATTTCGTTGAAAAATTCCAAACGCTTAAAGTTGACCCTTTACCGCAATGTCCCCATTTCAGACACCCTTTCCATAATTTCTCAACTGCTACCTGCCAAAAACATTTAAAAGGACTTACTAACGTTAATTGATTTTCGTCTATCATCCTCTGTACGATGGCAAGTTTTACGAGCAGTCCTCGGGAGCTGTCATGGATTCTCCACTTTTTCCGGTTATAGCTAATATCTTCATGGCAACTTTTGAACAAGATGCTGTTGACTGTTCTTAAGCCAAAATGTTGGTTTAGATATGTTGACGATACTTTTGTTATTTATTTGGCAACATGTTCGCGAAAATTTCGTTCCCTTCCTCAATCATTTAAATGTATCACATCCCAATATCATTTTCACCATGGAAGTAAGGTTCACTCCCGTTCCTAGATGTATTAGTTACTCGACAGACTGACGGTACTTTAGGACATTCTGTTTATCGAAAATCCACTCACACCGATAGATACCTCAATGGTCTTTCCCACCACCACCCTGCCCAAAAGCAATCTGTCATAAAATCCTTGGTCAACAGAGCTGTCAACTTATCTCAACCTCAATCCTCAAAATCAGAATTAAAACATGTTTCATCTGTTTTATTATCAAACAATTTCTCCCATTACAACATTCGAAAAACACATGAAGAAATACACTTCGCCTAAGATTTCAAATCAACCTGAGCCACAAGCCCCCCCACCTATTTTATCCCCTGCCTATCTTCCATATATTGAAAATATAATAGATCGTATTTCCAAAATCCTTGAAAAACATAATATTTCTACTCGGTTTACCACATTTTCAAAATTATCTCAGTTTTACAAGTCCTCCTCTCCACTCAGAAGGTGTTTATAGTATTTCCTGTTCTTGCGGTAAAGTCTACATTGGTGAAACAGGTTATACAGTAGCTACTCGTGTGAAAGAACATGAGCATTGTACAATGCTTTGTGACACCAGTAGATCTGCTCTTGCGGAACACAAGTTTAACACTAATCATCAAATGCTTTTCGCAAATACTAAAATTCTAGCCCGAGCCGCAAACTTCTATCAGCGAAAAATCCTTGAAGCTATAGAAATCCGAAAAGATTCAAATAATCTAAGCCGTGACTCAGGATATTACCTTATTCTAGTGATGTAGGGCGAGTTTTCCGCACCCAAAAAAGAAGTCTTAGAGGCATCTTCAACCTGTCTCAGAGAACAAGTTGAAAAGAAATATTTATAGGAAATAATATACTTATTATGTCAAGTCTATACATTTTTGAAGCAGTTATTTTCGTTCATCAAAACCAGCATCTATTTCAGGAACAGGCCAACAATCATGATCATAATACAAGAACAAAAAATAACTACATCTGCAATAAACTTAATTATACATATCTCCAGAAAAATGTACAATATAGCATAATAAAAATGTATGATAAAATTCCCCAATCATTGAAAACATTACTATTGAATCTTCTCAAGAACAATCTGAAATCTCTACTTGTAAGACGAGCCTACTACTCACTGAATGAATATTTTACGGACAAATATATATGTGCTATTCCTATTTCTAAGTATTCTAAGTCATTTTAGTCATATCTGTATGTATCGTTTCAATTTTAATGTACTGGACCTATACACACCTGTTCACCCACTGTTATTTTTTTATTCACGATAACAAATGTATTGTTATTCATATTTATGTAAAAATTCATTTTGACATGCTCTACACCTCTCTGAGGTATTATTTCATGTCTTTTTCTGTATTTAGATTGTATATGAGCACGAAAAGTAAACTAAACTAAACTAAGCTAACATTTGGAAATCCATTCTCGAAAATTCCACTTCGCACATGATCACACAACGGCACGGTCAGGTACCAGAACGGAGTTAACCACCGGAATGGAGGCAGTAAATACGGCTACAGAAACCAGTAGAATCAGTTTCAGTTCAAGCCTCAAGCCTGCCCTGAGGATGTCACCTATAATGGTTGGAGAAACGTCGGCATCAAGTCGTGCTACTGTGAGATTTTTCAATGAATAATTTGGTTTTCATCTAGGTACTTTAGAATATGAGGAACATTTTGTCGACCAGACCATTTTTTACAGATAAGAAACATTTGAGAAACACATTTCTGAATGGTTTTCACAGCGTGTAGAATGTTAGTTTAAAGTACAGTAAACTAGCCTGGTCATAAGACACTAACACCAAACTGAAGCGCTGTAGCAACATAGTCCACTTGGGAGCAATTTAAGGTAATTATCATACCTGACGAGTTACTCACTGGATACCTTAATTATACGAAGGTTATGACACACAACATTTGAGTAAATTAGAATCGAGATTAGAACATTTCATTGAGAAAGTAATCTGAAAAAAGTAGTTAAAAGGAGGCCGAAAAAAGCTGAATGAATGTCCAGTTAAGTCAGTCATATGTCATCCTTTCAAATCAAATGACAACCACAACACAAGTCACCAAACGCAATGAAAAATGAGTTATGTGACTGTGAACACAGCATGTAGAACAGTTTCCAAAATAACTGCAACATACTTAGATATAAATAACAGAATAATACTTGAAATCACAGAACCTACCATGTGAAGCAAAAGGTTTGAGCTAATGAATTATTAGGTTCAATTTAAAGAAATGACCGAAAATTCTCGATTTTTTCCCAACAATCTTCAAAATCCCCAAAAATCGGGAATTTACCAGCACATTGGCAGCACTGGTTACACATCCGAACATCAGTCATAGAGGTCCAGCTTACAGCAACAGAATATGTAACTATTCTTCATAAATAAATTCGATTAACAATATCGCATGATGGAACAAGATCTCGTGTTAAAGTTAAAGTCAATATTGTAGTCTTAAACGCAAGGTGGGCCTCTTCGTGAAGTTAAGTTTGTCATATAAGGCAAGTTAATAGCTTCAATAATTTTATTAATATGACACTGATAACCTTATAATCGAAATTGATGTCTATGTGTGGTATGTTGGAGGAGCTGTAAACATCGAATATCAACTGAAATTTATACATTTTCGTTTAAACCGTTAAACAGATGTAATTCCATTTATATGAATGTTCTCCTAATGATTCTTATCAGTGGATGTCAGTGGATAAATATAACTAATGGATATTTATCTCGAGCATTAGCTTAGTAGGATGGAGAGATTCATGAATGATTTCATTCATAGTGGAGTCATGTTGTGCTTTTTTTCTTGGTGACTTTGTTACATGGTATCGTGACCCGGCGCAAAATATTTTTATTGATAAGACTAACAACACCCTAACATTTCTATTGAAAATATTTGGTGCAACCCTTTCGCATATGCAAAAAACAGGTTTTTAACCCTTTTTGAGGTTGCACCAATAGTATGATAGAATTAGCTAAAAATGTCGGTAATTTTTGAATAATTCTGAGTTCGGAGAAAAAAATTGCTTTATGTAGATAATTATGATACAAATTGAAGGAATTAAAATCGAACACTTTTTAATCGTCGCAACAGGTCCAAAAAAAATGGTAAAAATGGCCAAAACCGGTTTTTCGCGTCGGACATCGTCGGATTGAGTTAAAAAGAAAAAAAGCTTTCAATAAGCTTATGCGCCGTAGAAAGACGGAAAAAATGAGTTGCGGGTGAACCCGATTGAACCAGCGGTGACCCCGCATATTGCAAAAAACCATCGATTTTGCTCGAAATTTCAAATTAGCATAACTCTTGTTCTTTTAAAGATTAAGAACTGAAATTTGGTAGCTTTTGTGCCCACCAAGTATCAGACCAAATTTCAGCAAGATCGGATGTACACTTTTTGCAAATCGCAGCTTAATGCAAAAAAAAGCACTTTTGTAATATTGCCCTAAAAAAGTTGTGGTGCGGTAGTGTGCTATTTTTTTTTACGGGATCATCATCTTCAATAGTTATTGAACAACTTACCGAATTTCCAATCTCTTACCTTTCGTAAAAGTTGCTAAAACAATTATTTCAAATAATGGTATTTCGTGCGCTTGGCTGTGTGACGCGCTTGGAAAGGAGAGCCGCCGGCCGCGCTTGCCAACGCACAATCTACCGCAGCTCGGCTATCAGGCGTTTTCGAGCGTATGGGTTCAAAATACAAACGCTCGGAAATAGATGTTCTCTTCTTTAATCCGTACTTCCATTCAATAATATTAAGATTACGCGTATTTTCAAACTTCTAGTAATGTCGGAAGTACTCTAAAAAATACATTGCGCTTTTCGATCTATTCATTATTACTATTTATTCGCCATTTTCGAATGTGTATGGTATTTTAACATATTTTTGACGTGACAACGTCTTATAATTCGATGGAGCCGGCTGCACGCACGAGAAAACATGACTCAGTTGCCGTTACCTCGCTCTGACCGGCTGTGCGTTATCTCGCTCTGAGGCGTTCCATTTAAAGCTTGAAGTGCAAGCGAGCTCTCCTAGCTCCTACTCGAGTGACCGATGCGATGCGCGTGGACAGCTGCTATACAATAATACATTTACATGTTTTCGTAAGTGCAGTGAAAAGTGAATGTGGTGTCAATTGTTTATAGCAACGATAATTGCGGCGATAAAGGTAATGATTCTTTCGATATTAAATATATGTTCAGTGATATATTGTCGAATATTCGTGCTTTCATCATTAAAATAAATAGCATCGGTCCGCTAGTGCAGCGATTGTAGGTTATGCTATAATTGACAAAACTATAACAATAAGTTAACAGAACTATTTCACGATGAGTAAAAAATCAATTGCTTTACTATTCGATCGAAATAATTATCGAGCGTAGCTATGATTTCAGAAAATTAAAACAATTGTTAAATCTTCCACATATCATAACAACGTGTCTGAAATGACAGGTAGGACCAGCCAGCCGTCAAAGGGAACAATTTTCTCCTATATCAAACACATTGAGGCGGGCTTTTTAAAAGCTACATTGACATAATTGTATTTATGCGTACAAATAAATGTAACTTGATCAATTCAATTGTGATTTCCATTTACCTCCTTCTCTATATCCATACAAAATATCTATCAAACAAATAAAATTAAAATTTTCTTTTGAAAAATGAAACCATTCCATCAGTATTTTTTTATGACGTTGTCACGTTCAACTATCGTCAGTAAACCGACTTTACAGACAACCGATTTTTTTTATTGTAATATATCAGACAACGATAAAAAGTAATACAAAAAGTTTGAAAAGTTACATTGATAAAACGTATTTAGTACATATTGTACTAAAAAATTGAATGTAAGTAGTAATGTACGAAATTGCTCTTACTTATAGTATGTAAAAAATTACAAAATATTCTGCTATTTACTTCAGTTTTCGAGATATTGTTGTTTTTTACGAGCGTTTGCATCTTGAACCCATACGCACGAAAACGCCGGATAGCCGAGTGCGGTAGAGTGTGCGATGGCTAGCGCGGCGGCTCTCCCTTCCCACACAGCCAAGCGCACGAAATACCATTATTTAAAATAGTTCTTTTAGCAACTTTTACGGTAGAGAAGAGGTTGAAAATTTGGTAAGTTGTTCAGTAACTATTGAAAAAGATGATCATGTAAAAAAAATAGCGCGTTATCGCACCATAACTTTTTTAGGGCCATTTTACAGAAGGGCTTTTTTTTTCATTAAGCTGCGGTTTGCAAAAAGTATACATCCGATCTTGCTGAAATTTTGTATGGTATTTGGTGGGTACAAAAGCTACAACCTTACAAAATTTCAGCTCTTAATTTTCAGAAGAACAAAAGTTACGTATATTTGAAATTTCGAGCTAAATCGATGGTTTTTTGTAATTTGCACATTTGCGGGGTCACCGCTAGTCCAATCAGGTTCATCGGTGGCTTATTTTTCCCGTCTTTCACGGCGCATAAGCTTATTGGAAGAATGTTTTCCTTTTTAACTCAATCCGACGATGTCCGATGCGAAAAACCCGTTTTGGCCATTTTTATCATTTTTTTTGGACCTGTTGCGACGTTTAAAAAGTGTTCGATTTTAGTTCCTTCAATTTGTATCATAATTATCTACTTGGAGCAATTTTTTACTCCGAACTCAGAATTAAAAACTTCAAAAAGCTAATTCTATCACACTACAAATAGTTTTATTAGAAACTTTAAGGTGTTGTTAGTCTTATCAATACGAACATTTTGTGCCCGGTCTCGATACCTGGTATCAAAGTCACCAAAAAATTGGGCTGATCTAGAAAAAAAAGAATATTCAAATTTTTGTGCTGATATCTTTTCTGCTGAGGATAAACTAATAATTATCATCATAATGCTCTTAATGTCTATGGAATATAACTTGAACAATTTAATAATATTAATCAAAACAAGAAATAAACTGCCAAATAAGGAACTTTCATACATTCAAAAGTATAGGGCTAACATTATAATTGACCTAGTTGCAATAATTAATATTTATTACATTTGTACATATTATGTTCATAGGATTATGACAAAGTTTATTAAAAAATGGTGGATATCTGATATTATGTCAATAATATTGATTTTCTAATAGATCGTTCCTTTAGAGGGACATATCCCGCTGTTTATTACAGATGGCCATTCTCAGGCAGTCTGGAATATAGAGATCTTCAGATAGAGTACTCGAGTTGTAAAATCCTATTTTGATCTTAATTTTTTGACCTAAAAATAGTCATTCACGTACCAAATCAGTAAAGTGATTCTTTATCATACAATTCTAAGATTACGAGCAGGCGAGGCGACTAACAAGCGAATTCGATGTAGACACCGTACTGACATGGTGCACAAATTTTATCGTCAACCGTAAAAATTTATAATTAAAAAAAAATGGATATTGCCACTTTTTGTTATGACAAAACAGAAAATACAAAGCAAATCTACTTATTTTTTGTTATATTAAAGTTGAACGTACACCCTGGCGCATTATCAAAATTAATTCCTGAAGGCGAAGGAGTTTGTATTGAAAATGTTTGAGGAATATTATTTATGTTAACAATGTGTAAATCTTCTTCAGTATAATTATCACTGATTTGATAATACCGGGATATCAAAAATTATCTTGGTCAAACGTGTGTCTTACTTTACGTTTGAAATAAATATGTCACTGTCACACTGACATCATCAATAACCTACAAATTTCATACCTATTTATTTCAGTTGTAAAACAATAATGAACTACAAATTAAAAATTATCTTGGTCAAGGGTGGTTGTGGAATGTAAAACGAAATGTTAACTTTGAACCTTATACAAGGTCGCAATAGCCACAAACGGGGTCGAAAACTGTTTTAAATTGTTTTATTTTTGATAAATCGAATGACGTTCATGTGAGGAGCGCGTAGCTCGCGAGTTAGAAAAGTGCAAATCTTCGGAACATAGAACGTCTTTACGAGGACTTTCGCTTGCGGTTTTCGCTCCATGTCGTTAACTTATGAACGGGGCCAACTAAATAGCATAGCCTCGGGCCCCAAAATATCGATTAAATAGGAAAATTTGATTAAAATAGAAACAGGTACTCTCAGGTCTCAGCTACCCGCTTCTAACGTGCGACGTACCAAAGAGAATTTTCTAGTTACTAAAATATACCCAAAAGCGGTTAAAAGCTAGCGGCCTATAGCCGAAAATACTTTATTACAACTGGCGCCGGCCGCACGGGGCATAAAACGGCCCCGAATTAACAAGATCGAGATAAAAAGTATAAACTCTAATTGACGAGTAGCGAGCTCCTCGAGGCATATGTCAAAATGATTACGTTCGCAGCTATTGCAATTGTGTTTTTGTACAATTCGAACCTTCTTATTTCGAAAGGCCACGTGAAAATCCCGGAGTCTAAAGCGCTAGAGACTTCTGAGTGTTATAACATTCGTATAAAATTGCGAAATTCCTCACTTTTAGAAACTTCAAATTAATTAATTTGACACAAGTTTTGATAACGTAAAGTAAGACACACGTTTTAGATTCCACAACCACCCTTTACCAAGATAATTTTTGATATCCCGGTATATGTTTTATTGAGCACAGATTCTGCAATCGTGTCGCTTTTCCACCCTCCGTGACGTTTCAAATTTTCTTTACTGCGTTTTACTGTGGAGCTGTGACATGCGTGAGGGGCGTGGCAGCGACAAACGAGTTCTGTTCAATGTCAAAGTCATGGCTATGTTTATAAATATTTGCGACAAGTGAAATGCTTATTTTTTACAGTACAATGAAGTGTTTGTTTCCTTCCGAAAATCGCTATTGGTAAGGTATGATTTTATTGACATTCATCTGTGTTTTGTAGAGAAAACGCTTTTTATCATCAAATGAGCCATTTTCATCCGCTGTTTTGGATTTTCATATTTTTTGCCTCAGATTCGTCATCAGCGATCCCAAAAACTTTGCTGGGTATGGTTGGCGTTAAGATAAAGTATTTCCATTTGTTTATAAAAAAATGTTATTTATTGTTTAAACAGATACTAAGGTACTCTATCATTTTTAAAATTTTTGCTGTCAAATGAATTCTTGAAAAAATGCAAAATGGTTCAAGTCGATTGGTCTAGAATCGAAAATATACCTCCCCTTTTCACTGGACTAGATAACTACTGTTGTAGTACAGGGAATGAGGATGATGTTCATAGCATACAAATTATAAGTGAATAATATATAAAATATGAATAAACAAATGTTTCCTTTTCTCATATCGTTAAATCTTATGAATTCCGTGCGTGCTCAAGTCCATTAAGATATATTTTCTGAGATTGTGCCTTGGAATTACGTTTGCAGAGGACCCCTAAACAGGGCCGTCTTTAAGATCGATGAGGCTATGGGCCAAGATTGCTGGGGCCTATGTCTATGTAAGGGATAGGAAATTCTTGAATTTCAACTTAATAAAATCAGAAAATTGTACAATGACACACGATAAGAAATTTGGAGGTTTTGCCCTCCTCTATTGTCAACAGCACGCCACTGCCCGGAGAGGAGACGGTCTTTCGGACCATCTGGGCCCTTCTTCCCTTGCCTACTCGTGTAATATTAAAACAGCTTCCGTTTGACGAGTAGCCATCAGCCTCATATCATCGGCCCACCACATATCATTGCCCTGGCCCCAGAAACCTGGGATAGGAAGCACAGATACCTGACTTTAGGAGTAAAGCCATGTGGTGTAGCATTTATCCACGCAGAGGCAGCTGTCTTTTCACCCTCACCTTGGAAGGACTACTTGAGAAAGACCCACTGCAGGCACTGCTAGACTATATTATTGCCCCCTCTGGGCTATAGCCAACTCTCACCTCCTCGTGTTACCTATTTTACCAGGAACGTGAACGAGTAACCCTTTGGTGTCGTTCAAATAGCCTACCGTATATGTCGTCTGAGATAGGAAGACACTATGCGCCGTAGTTTTTATGGGTGAACGTTATGTGGTGCAGTTGCACCCTTTTTCGCCCCGCTCGGTGGTAGGTTACTTTAAGCGACTGTCTGTCGCATGAGGTATCGTGCGGGCTGCCTATCCCAATACTTTCACCAGGTATAGTCCACTCGCCTACTCGTATTAGACTAAGCTACGTTTACGAGCTATTGCCGTCTTCATTCAAGTTTGGCCTTCCGCATGTGTCTACCACGTCCGTGAATCCATTCCGACCAGCACTCTGGGAGAAGAAGGCACGGTATCGTGGTTTTAGAGATCAAATGTATGTGGTGCCCATTCACCGATTCTTTTGCAGTGGCAATTGTTAGTTTCGTCCAGGAGGGTTACTTATCTCGATACCCATGGAAAGGACGTTGTTTGCTGAAGCTAATGCCGGTATCTCCGGTCTGGTAGTTCTCTGTCGAGAGTACAATGACACAGTCACGATTTAGCTACCTAAGTTTAATGGGAATTCAATCTGACTCATTAAAAGCAATTTATTTTGTTTCTATTTCACAAAGTGTGTGATCAGATATTTTTCTTATCATATTATAAGATTCGTTCTTATACATCGAAATTTTCAGAATTATGGCGCCTCGGGTCAGAGCCCTGCGGGCCCTGCCTTAAAGGCGGTCCTGCCTCTAAGAAACCATTGGTTCTGAGAACCTGACTGCGAGAATAATATAACTAATACATCAAGGCCAAGAAGAAGATGCACAGAAAAACAATAACAAATCCATAAACAATGTTGTCGCGAGCCGTAAGAAACGTTGTCCTTTCCATAACTCGAACAGTTGACATATTTTACTGGGTGGTCTGACCTGAATCATATTTCACCCTCCACGCCATGCTGTCCGCACTATAGGAAACCCCGTGATTATTAGCACGAACATAAATCAAGACTCAATAAAGGTAATTGAGCCATCATCGAGCTACAACCTTCGGTGTTCCGTCCATTTTTCTTATCAGCAAGATCGACATTTATTAAAACCAGTGATTTGCATGTTCAGCTTTCAGACTTAATAATAATAATAAGTAGTGGAAGTATTAAACGAGAAGCTGCAACTTGATATGGCAATGTTACACGAGTTGGATGTAGTCAATTTGAAGCTTAATTGCTTAGCTTAGATACTCAGAAAGTTGTACATAATGGAAATTGTTATGGGCGATGACTGATATTGAAGGCTACCGAGATTTTGTGGTAATAGATAGATATACAGGTTCTTTCAAAATTGAGGTATAATCTTACGACGGTTTAGTATTTGATGATGGCAACTTGGTATCTGAAAGGTCCTCAGTTATCATTTAATTTAAGCATAATAACTAACAAATAATCGAAATGAATCCCAGTAACATAAACATTATAATATGTAATTAAATATAAAAATTATAACATATAAAATACTAATGAGATTCATGTAATTGTGATTTTACACACATTAGTTTGTAGTTGTGGACTAATTTTATTTGTAATAACTATTAAAAGAGATTCAAGATGCTCATCGGTTAACCCAGATCTGTAAACATTCTTTGTATACTTCATTTTGGAGAATGTTTTCTTACACAAATAAGTAGTACCAAGAACAGAAAACAACCCAACAGCAAATTTATGCCAATTATCAAATTGTACCAGTGGAAGACTCATAAAATTCAAACAAAGTTGAGTGTTGAGTTTTGATATTCGTTCCTAATTATACCACTGCACTGTATAGTAATACTTTCCTATGGAAGTTCCGGGACTATGATTTCATTGTCAGTATCAGATGGATTTTGAAAAAAGTCTGAGAAACGAGTATCAAAATTTATCTTCAAAGCACTCAAAGCTTCGATTGCAAAATCGACGGGAAACTCAGTTCCAGTAGTGTGGCTGAATATTTCACATGTTTTAAAATGGATGAAACATTTTTTACGTAATTATGATTGAAATAGTATTATTTTCTGCCGGAACTATTTAAAATTAGTGTATAAATCAGGGAGAAGATGGTTTTCTCCTTGTAATTTCAGATTCAGTTCGTTCATATGTTTTGTCAAATTGACATAGAATGCTTCCACAGTCATTCGCGATTTTGTAATTCAGTCAGAAAAAACTTTGATCACTGCTCGAAGTTCAAAAATTCGCCGAAGGGCTTTTCCGCAACTAAGCCAGCGTACGGCAGTATGATAGCCAAGTCATTTTCTCCAATCTCTTCAATAAACTCGCGGAACTGTCGGTGATTCAGCCCAATGGATCTTATAAAATAAACAAATGATATGACTGGCCTTAGAACTTCAGACATATCCAAACATTTCCCGCACAAGGACTATTGATCAATGATACAATGTAAGACTAATGGTTTGGAATCACCATCGTTTTCTACAGCCATTGACACAAGAGCAACTGCTCCTTTATTTTTACAACACATGTTTCACTACATCAGTAGTAATAAAGTTTTCCCATCGAAGGTTTTTTCATTAATGGCATTTTCAACTCCCTTAAAAATATCTTCACCGGTAGTCGTGCCGTGAATACTATCAATATAAAAAGCTCTTCATACACTTCATACCTTTTATCTACTCCTCGAATAAAAATCAACACCTGAGCAGTATCTGACACATACGTTCACTCATCCAAGGCCAGAGAAAACCACTCAAGATCCATTTTTGTCAGACATCTGAGATGATATATTTTCTGCGATGTCATCTACCCTCCGAGACATGGTGTTTGCTGACAAAATGATAGTTTTATTGAATAAATTTACCCTTTCGGGGCACATTTCTTCAGCTGCTGCAATTACGCATGGTCTTCCACGTTTCGCAATTTCAAGAGCCACACGAAAGCTGGCACGAGTTGCAGCCTCTTGTACAGTATTGAGTTTCGTAAGCAAAGATTGCTTTGAAAGCAATCCGCGTTTCAAAGCTTCAAATTTTTCTGTCCGCAAACTGTATATTTTGAGTAATTTTGAGTAATTGTGAAAATGTTTCATTTTATAAAGACTTTTAATGTTATATGAGAACGGCTTATGGTTTCATTGCAAATTAAACATAGTGCCTTCCTACTGGACTCAATTACGAAATATTGAGAGATCTATTGACTTTTCGCTTCTTTTCCATACCAGTAAATCAGATCCAAAAACAACGAGTCAAATCAAAATACTGTTACGAAGACGTCTTTCAAACACTCATAAACCCGTTTTAAGGAGCTACGCACTACTTCATTTCACAACAGACAGTTTCTATTCCTTCGCCTTCCCTAGGCGGACTGACTCGCGGTCGCGCCGCTAGCCTTTCAATACTCCAATTACTGCCATTTAGGAATGAGTGGAATACACCAGAACTGACTCGAAACGACGAGATTATTTGCGAATGTTTAATTGTTACTGCGCTTTCGAAACTACTTCTAGCGCTATCTGTTAAGCATAAGGGTACTACCACTATCTATTTCCGCATGTGACCACCAGGTGTCTTCAAGTGTCGCGGTCTTGACAATAAAGTACAGTTAGTACACAATAGTAATTGAACTAGTGTGTATATATCTGAACAGAAGAAAAACATTAGGAAAAGAATAGTTCTTGAATCAAAACTAGGTAGTTGAGCACATTATGGATGAAGATGTCATAAATTAATAATGCCGAAGCGAGAAATACTGACCAACGATTTTTCTTCGGAGAGGTGATTACGGGAAAATACATTTCCTGGATTTTGGACAACAACTGTCTCTGACACGTTTAGTTAATTTGAACAATGTGTTGAGAACAGAAGTGGATTGAGTAGTTTGAAATAGCTTTTTCTACAATTGTTCCATGAATTGTCACAATGAAATACTTAAGGCTTAAGAAAAACGTCCACTGATTACAAGAAGATTCGACGTGGGCAACACCCAAATATAGAGAATTATTTAAGTTTGATCTACTCACGCTCATAATCTGTGCTCTACAATGAACAGTACAACTAGCAGTTTAATGACCTCAGACCATTCATTGTGACAGTTCCATAAACATAAACAGTGCCGTTCTTGAAAAAAATATGATAAGCTAATGTATTGAATAGCTCAAGAATAAGTTTTAAATGCACCAATAATTAGTTTTGTATAATATATCAGTGGTCGATACCTTCAAGCGATCTTATAAATGTAGAAATGCGAATAGGTGTATTTACCATACAAGACTGTAATACCAAGAAGCTAAATAGCTTTCATAGATAACAATATTCTTCAAGATAGAGTAACTAGCCACACGAGTGTCACCCAGCAGGTTTATATAAATCAAATGATTTAATAGTAATAATCGTACTGATAAAACATCTGCAAGTTAGTTGATTAATGTTCATTTTCCAGATTTACATAATTAATACATGTCGCGAAATGTAATTCATATAATAAATTAGATACAAAAGTATTTACGCAACTTTATATAGAAATGTTATATCACAATGGACAGCACCTTAGGAAAGAGTCAGAAACAATAGAGGGGACAACTTCTCACACATCATTATATACGACAGACTTATGGTATTGCTTTGCAACATAAACAAGTAAAATGCTGTCAACAGCTTAGAAGATTCGACCTAGTCATGTGAGATACGCGCCCGGCGATCAAAATTATGTATTCGTACAATAATAATAGAATATTATTTATGCTTACTACAAACGCTTCAAGTGAATGATTCAATTGAATGCATCGTCTAGTTATCCCTAGAAAAAGTATTGACGACAGGCATGTTAATAAATCACGTCTATCTCACTATCGTTATCGCACTTATTAAAGCTCAAGAGGCAGGTGTCTTAAGCTCAACATGTATATAGTTGTGTCATAAAAGTTTCTTGTATAAAAATAAATACATAATAAGTAGCTGCAAAACGAAAATCGAAAAGAACAGGTCTGAATTTTGTTGTACTCTGTAGGGGGTTTGCAGAGCTGAAGATTTCTGGATTCCCTTTTTTAAGCTATTGCATATAGCTTTTATCGCGGGCTTTGAGCGCGGCGACCGAATCAAGAAATTCCGTAACGAAAAATATTGTAAGACCTAAACACCTAACATGTGTCAAATTAATTAATTAATTTGAAGTTTCTAAAAGTGAGAAATTTCGCTATTTTATACGAATGTTATAACACTCTAGCGCTTTAGACTCCGGGATTTTCACGTGGCCTATCGAAATTAGAAGGTTCGAATTATCTAAAAACATAATTGCATGAACTCCAGACGTCTTATGTAATTAGCTACGAACGAAATCATTTTGACATATGCCTCTAGGAGCTCGCTACGCGTCAGTTAGAGTTTATACGTTATACGCGCGTAGCAGAGACCTGAGAGTACCTGTTTCTATTAAGCTATTGCATATATTGCATATAGCTTTTATCGCGGGCTTTGAGCGCGGCGACCGAATCAAGAAATTCCGTAACGAAAAATAACAGGAACTCGTTCATGTTGCGCTCTCTCGGGTGACTAATATTGAAAAATTGTATATCACGACAAAAAACGATAATTCTACATTCAAGTTTTATAATAATCGAAGGCAAGCTGCATCGACAGCATCTTTGTTGCAAGAATTCAAAAGACTGCCTTTTAATAGTGTTCAGACGACAGCTCAAAGTGTCTTAGATTTCATTAGTAATAGAAATGGCATTTCAATAATGACTTTCAATTGCCAAAGTCTGAATAGTCACAAATACGATTTACAAGATTCAGTTACGAGACAAACAAATGTGTTACTTCTTACCGAATCTTGCATGGCGCATGATAATCCGATTGAAATACCTAATTTCAATTGTATCGTTCAATTCAAACGAGATACTGTTCCAAAAGGTGATGTAGCTATTTACCAAAATAATAATAATGTAACTAATATTATGACTCCGAATATTGAAATAAATATTGCACACGTTAGCGATGTTAATGTTAGGGGCCCATTTTTTGGACATATTTGTGCGTGCTTATGCAAACTTAGAAATGGCCTACACATAGTCATGGTAGCAATTTACATTTCTCCGAATCCAAAATTGGATGAGGTATAGCATTTTATTCATCGCACTTTACTGGAGTACACTGAAGAAGGGTCGAACACATCAACTTCGCTGATAAAAAATCAGACCGGTTGACAACTTTTCTTTCGTAAAATTGAATTTGAAAATGAATAATGATCCACAAGAATCCACAACAAAATATTGGGCCACCAATGACGCGGTATTTTCCAGATATTTAGAGGATATCAAGTCTCAAACTTATGTCTCTTATTTCAATTACCATAAACCTATAGTTTCAATGATAACAAATTCCTGAATAACCTACATGTATTGTAAGATAATTAAAATATTTTAAACGATATTAACTTCTCATTTATTCAATAAAAGAAAAAAATTTGTTTTCTTATCGGTCACCACGCTCAAAAAGTGTAACTTGAATTAATATCAAAGAAAAAAAATACTGCATAAATTAAAAATAAATAAATAATTATAATTGCATAAGTTGAGAAAAAATGCTATGCAATAGCTTCACCGCGGCAGTCCCCGAGTGCCACACGTTTTTATAATCATAATAATAATAATAAAAGTTTATCATCATTATTATAACCAAAGTACGTGGTATAGAAAATGTTTATATTTAATTAATCGGTAAATTCGACAGGATATTATGACACATTTGCCAAATGCAGGAGAAACTACAGGAAAGAAGACCCTTACTATTATCTATTATCTGTGCTTTTTAGAATCGAGCTCATACAATACCTACAGAGCTCCAAAATCGTGAATGATCGGGAATATGACTTTCATCAGCAGAGATAAACAGGAGACCTGCTTGCCTACGTAACACATGTATGGCAGGAATCTATTGAAAAACATGAGGAATCTCTAGTTTTATCATTGGATATTTCCAAAGCATTTGAACGAGTCCGGCACGAAAGCCTTCTTGTGAAATTTCCGATATGTGGCTTGCTGCCTCAACTTTTTGGCTTACTATCGAGTTTTCTCTCAGATAGATCACTCCATGTGGTGGTTGACGGAGTATCCTCCGATACAATGGCTATCAACGCTGGTATTCTACAAGGACCAACTTCTGCTTCATATAAATGATCCGCTGGAAGTGACCACCTGTCCCGTCCACAGCTTTGTAGATGATGGCACACTCCATAATTCTTTCTAATCCAGAGACCCTATACCATCTCATGGAGTCAGTCAATTAATGAAGATCGGGCAAAGATTTTGAAATGTGGATCTTATAATCTAGTAGAGTTTAATGTAACCAAAACTCAAGCTTGCGTCTTCTCCAGGAAGGAGGATCTTACAATCTCTGATTTGATGATGTCAGGTACAACTATTCCTATTAAATCTTCCATATCCATGCTCGGGATTACCACCAACAGCACCATAGGACGAACATGTGAGGTCCATTGCGAAAACCGCTTCACAAAAACTTGGTTTTCTATTCCCTGCCAAGAGCTACTTTACATCTCCAGCAGCTCCTCATGATTTGCAAAGCACAGATTCTACCTGTCCGGAAGTACTGTTCACATGATTGGAGTTCGGCTCCCAAACATACGATGAAGCTCTTGGATTATATCCAGAAGAGAACTATCCATCTGATTGATAATGTCACACTTACGAGTTCATTGACCCATCTAGAACATGGTAGAAAGGTGGAAGATATCTCCCTTTTTCATAGATATTTCCATGGTCAGTATACATCAAACATTTCGTCTATTGTTCCACCACAAGAGATTCCAAGTAAGCCTACTAGACGAGCTTAAACTAGTCACCTCTTCATTTTCAAGCTCTAGCGTCATGGAAATTACCGTGTGTTAAGTCACTATAGGGATTTTTTGATAGCTGATAACGAATTTAACATCAAAAACATTTGAAAATAACATCATGATCATGTGGAAAATGAAGGGAAATATAAAAAATACAAGCATTTATGAATTTGTACAAGTTTGTAACTGTTTATTTAAAGCTTGCAATATTTAAATATGATGTGTTATTTTTTTTTAATTCCTACTGACAATAAAATTTTTTGTTGAATAAATTATGTAAGTAATTATGAATATACGTATTTATAAATTACTTATAATATAACATTTTGAAAATATTCATCATCTGACTCATTTTCAAAGATTAGATCGGGAGGTTCACCTCCTGGTTGCAACCTAATCGTTAACTTCGTCTTCCGCATTATCGATACTTATCGTTGTATCGTTCTCTTCATTGGCAAGAGCGTCGATTGGCTCAATATTAGAATAAAAAGTCCCCTTCCAAAGTGTACAGCTTGTCGTGCAACACATTGCATTCTTCCGAATCTTTTTAAAAAATCACACATCATATTGCTATATTGCAAGCTTTAAATAAACAGTTGCAAACTTGTATGAATAAAAAAAAATACTTGTTTCTTCCTTCATTTTCCTCATGATTCTAATGTTATTTGCAAACGTTTTTGATGTCAAATTCCTTAGCTGCCAAACTTCTTGATACCAGATTTCATTTTTCTATCGAAGAGCGGAGTGGTTGAACTCTTCACCTAGTGAGGTATTTCCCTATGATTATAACCTCCAAACTTTCAAGAAAAATTCGAATGCATATCTCCTGTCCTAACATCGTGCACCAACAACAACAAATACGTGAACTGAAATTTACACAGTACTTTCACTGTTTATAACAAATGGCGATACCTCAGAATGCTCGAGTTCGATTCCCACAAGCGAAAAATTTGTTTTGTTAAAACATTTTTTTGAAAACTTTATTATTTTGAATAATATTTAGTATTGTGAAGATAATGAAATAAATAAGAAGAGTATCTTATAGAATGTGAAAGAATTAAAAATCAGTAATCAAATCAAATGGTTTGCGAAAAGTAACTTTGCCACGAACTACTTATCTATTCTCCAAGCGGTAACACTAGTTTATAATACTATTCATGGCAGCGTTACAACCAGAATGACATGTCATGTTTGAATGATGACAATGATTTTCAATCCTTATTACATGTATGAAGTAATATGTGATGATGTGTTGATAGTGACATGTATTGTGATGCTATTTAGTAGCGTGAATCTCCTGTCTGAGTCACTGTGATTTAATTATCTGATGTCAAAAGTGAGTGGGATGGATTTTCTTACAGAGACTAAACTACTGGCCATAGTTACATTTTGGTTTATTACTTCATCTTCTCACGTTTACCAACTACCGATTTCATTTAGATAACTCCATAACGGATGCGATAACTGCTCACTGTCTGTCATACTTTCCTGCCCAAAGCATACCTTAACAATCTGTGTTACTCATATCAGCACGACATATACAAACAAAGTGGACAATATTTGTCAGGAATATTTTTTTTAATAAGCGCATGATGTACATTATTACATTGTAAAAATTAATTGTTATGTCAAGGTACACATCTAAATTAAATATCGTGAATCATCAGCACCTACCAGGTTTAATTTCGCAACAAATATTTGCGTTGTCTTCAAATAATCCATGATGGTCACAATTGAAATCAAATATTGATTTGTATATTCAAGTTAATGATGCTATGTGGTTGGTACCTACAGTGATAAAATTGATATAAATATACCCAAAAACGGTGATATATTCACTAATCTGAATACGTATTTCGACAACAAAATTGCCATCTTCAGTGAATGTCAATAACAAGGAAGAGTAATAGGTTGTTTGTGATATTATACTAAAACTAGGTACTTACCTATTCAAACAGAAAGTTTTCCAAAGAACACAATTTTACTCTACTGTTCCGGATGGTTTCCAACACCAAAGATAAGGATATATTGGATAGTAAACTTCCGCGGATAGCTAATCTTGAGAATTCTTGGCTTCCGAATGAATTTCTCGTCACAATAGTTGATGCCAAAGTTTCGCCAACCCTTACATCTTCAGGGCAGGCTTGAGTCTTAAAATGAAACTGATTCTTCTGGTTTCTGTAGCCTGTTGAGCCTATATTTCGGTGGTTAACTCCGTTCTGGTACCCTGCCATTGTGCGATCATGTACGAAGAGGAATTTTCGAGTAAGGGTTTATATAATGAGGAAGATTGCCATCAAGGAAGTCGGTTACGAGTTGTTGAAAGAATTGTTAATGAATGGCATGAGTATGCTGGTTACATTGTAATATAGATAACTCATCAATCAATCAATCAATGAATCAAAACGGGGGTGGACAAGTCCGGTGCACTTAGACCGCCTGCTTGGGTTCATTGTGTGCCTCTTGATACAAGAATCAGTCCAGTAGGCCTAAGGCAGTGCCGAAGGCTAATATTTTTCAAGGACTGATATCTCTTATGACTTCAAGCAGCATATGTGTGCTGTCGAGGTGTTGTAGTCTAAGAGAAACCAATGTTTGATATTCTGCTAGGATGTTAGAGGCAATTTCATCCACCTCTCCACACCCACTACAAGCTGGATCGTCAACAATGTCCATTGTGTGTAGATGTTTATTCATATGACAGTGTCCTGTGAGGAGTTCTGTCACCAGTTTTAGGTCTTTCCTGCTTATAGAGAGTGAGGTTTTAGAGAGTTTAGGCGAGAACTCCCTAAAGTGGAGCTTCGTTTGCCTCATGCCGGGGGAACTACGCCAGACCGTTAGCCACTGTCTATCTGGTAGCTCCTTGAGGGCGTGGAGCCCAGTGGTCGATGAAATTCCGATCGTTGAATCGGAGCCGGAGGCACCCAAGGAACCCCATTTGGCCAGTTCATCGGCTACTTCGTTTCCCTCCCTGCCAGAGTGGACAGGTACCCACACTAGCTGGAGTTTGTTCCTTCTGGGTAATTCAGCCAGAGTTTCCCTGCACTCTAAGACAAGCCTCGGTAGTTTAATCTCATATTTTCCAGGACACAGGTCCGTATTGCACAGACCTCAGGCTGGAAAACGATTGCGTGGACACCTAGGAAAACTGAAATCTCCCATGCAGGTAGAACCGAGTAGACTTCGGCTCCGCTAGACTCGCCAATAATAGACTCGTTCCGTGAGCCACAAGAGTCCCTCTGGTGAAAGCGGCTCAAAGTGTTTGTTCTCCCAGTCTGTCCTCTGTGTTATGAGAACGTGTAGTGTTTGCAACCTGATCGCAAGCGCTATCGCATCCTGCGTCCGTCGGAGAATCGGGCAGTTCTCGGCTGCCCAATACCAGATTTTGCCATGACCGCAAGGCCCAGACGCACCGACCCACTGGCCCAGACCAGCCAGTCGATACACCGTACCCGTGGCCTCTGATTTGTTATGGAGCTGTAGAAATACGATCAGCACCAGAACTCCCAGAGCCCTGGTGGGCGCGGTCCTCATTGCCTTTGTTATCCACACGCAGGCGTTGAGCCTTGTCCAGCACCAGACGGGACAAAACCGTTTCTGTCGCCGGCCACCCCACGATGGCTGCGTAGGTTATGATTGGGCGAATCATAGTCGTGTAGATTCAGTGCATAACCTGCCATGTGTTAGCTAAGGCTCTCCTGCATGCCCATAAGGATGCAGCGGCCTTCTTCACCTGGGTGCATTTTTCAGCATCACAGATAACTCCAAGGTACTTCCCTCAGCCTAGGCAACCCATTAATAATTCAATTCAATATAAACAATTTTTTATCTTTAGATGATGAGTTCGCTGGTCATATAGAATTACATTGCATTAGTCAATTATTTTTTGATTATTTATTTACAATGCATACGAATGACAACGAAAACATTGACTGTGGCACTGAACATATTATTTGCCATATACTTTTTTCTGGTTATGTTGACGCATGTCATCATAGTGTTCTGTTTACATCAATACCTAATGTTAGTCAAATTTATAGTTATAGTTATTGCCTGCACCAAATGCACCTGCTCCTACCTACATTGTGAGGCGAGATGCGGCGGCGACGTTCATTTACAGTTTAGCGTGTTGTCGGGCTAAGCGCACATTGCGGCATCAATCAAAACGACAAATGCCGCCGCGCCGTTTGAGGATAATCCGCAAAGTGGTCGACGGTTGCTACCAAAAGAATCTCTCACGAGTTCGATAGGGAAAATCACAGAGGCTAGGGTGGAGGTTGAGGTATCGTTCGAAAGGGGCTAGATGGACTGCAGATGTGCCAAAAACTCTAAAACTTGGAAAAAATTAGGTCGTTAGGTTGTGATGGGCCACTGAAATTAAGGCAAAAGCGTGCAAATGTCAACACTGAAATGTATGGCGGATGGTAGACCGCCAGGTCGCCGAAAGACAATTGTCACTGGAAAGGTTAGTAGGGAAGAGCGCAACTGCTAACACTGGAATACATTTTTGGAAACTCGATTGTATATGTCTAGCAAGGCCTTTCGGAACATCTTTGTACAGGTGACTTTCGTCTGTAATCTTTTGGGATACCTTGGGGAGCATTAATTTTCTACACCGCAATAGCTTATTGAATATTTAATTGACAAACTGTACAATTAATAACAACTAGATGTAACAAATGCAATATCAAGGAAATTACTCGCTGTTTTAAGCGGAAATGTTTGTACTGTATTGTTTATGTTGACGTTAAGGAGACTCACGTACTGGTTAACTAAATAATGTTGAAGGATTATAGGTAAATAAGAAAACAATAATTGGCCAAAGCAATTTAGTAGAAAACAGACATCGGACGATGCATCCAACAATCAATTAACGGTATAACAAGATCGGAACAATGTGATATATTGTAAATGTTGCATAACGGAAATATATCAATACGTAGATTAGACATCTTCTCATTGGAAAATGATGAAACAGTTTTCATTTGTATTTTATTACATTATCATTCATTCAAATATACATAATATCACAATTAAAACTTTCTCCACTTTTCTAATTCGATTATTGGTAACCAAATGGCTACTTCTTGAGTTCTTGTGTTTCTTAGTCGCAACAAACAATATTGTCATATGATTTTAACCTGGCTCTATCAAGTAATAGTACAGTCATTTTATGGATTGGTCGTACTTTTTTTTTCCGACTTAAGGTTTAAAAATACAGAAAGTTAGGAAATTTCTGTAGATTACGAAAAAAATAGTGGCTGAAAACCTCCAATGAAGGAAAATGTCTTAATTTTCATATATATACGATTTTCCGTGTTTTTCCGGGACAGAACACTTATATCTTCGAAAATAAGCATTCTAGAAGGAAAAGTTTCGGACCAAAGTTGTTCAGCATTAAATTTTACATAAGAATTGACTACTCTGAATTTAATTTTCATCGAATTTTCTAAGCATTGGATGGGAAAACAAAATATTTTCGAATAAGAACTATATATGAGAAAAAAATGCATTTGGCTGGTAAATATGGTATGATAATTTTATATTGGGATATATATCGTTACTGTAAATGATTATAATATTGAATTTTCCAATATTTGCCCTAATTTTCCGAGTTAGGAAAAATTTTTTTTTTCAATTTTAGTTTATATGTCGATTTTTAGGTTTTATAGAGCTCTGATAACGATTTTTCAGTTCATTTTGTCGTGAAAAGTCATTGAAAACGTAAATTCGGAGAATGGAAAACTTTTTTTTTTTTTGATTATGGCGTGTGACAGATCAATTCTTATGTTTTTAAGGGTTCGGAAAACGTTTTTTTAGTTAATTTTGTCACGAAATTCAATTGTTTTCGTTAGTATGTAGAGCAATAAGAAAAAATAAATTATATAAAATTATAAAAAAAATTAAAAAAATTCTTGATCTCCTGCGCGTTTAAAATTCTCGATCGAGCACCACCGCGTTAAATCTTCCGATGCGCTGGACTATGTATATACCCCAATATAAAATTATCATACCATATTTACCAGCCAAATGCAATTTTTTCTCATATATAGTTCTTATTCGAAAATATTTGGTTTTCCCATCCAATGCTTGGAAAATTCGATGGAAATTAAATTCAGAATAGTCAATTCCTATGTAAAATTTAATGCTGAACAACTTTTGTTCGAAACTTTTCCTTCTATTTTCGAAGATATAAGTGTTCTTTCCCGGAAAAACACGAAAAATCGTATATCTATATAAATTAAAACATTTTCCTTCATTGGAGGTTTTCAGCCCCTATTTGTTTCGTAATCTACGGAAAATTTTCTAACTTTCTGTATTTTCAAACCTTAAGTCGGAAAAAAAAGTACCAAATCTCAAAAAAATCCATAAAATGACTGACATGCCATAAACTTCAATGCAATGCCTTCAATCTATAACTTGAATATGAAAAGTGAATTGGACGAATTTTGAAAAATATTGCACATAAAGTATCCAATTACAGCACAAAATTACAATTCTGTTCCAGCAGGCACAATTTCTCCAACCACATCACGAAAGCATATCTATGATTGTAAACCATACTTTCTACAATGTTTTCTGGTAGGGGCTTTCCTATTTTTTTGGTATAGGCTTCCTTAATGGCGTAAGCAATTCCTCGAACATATTCCTGAATGGAGCTTCTATGTCAAGATAGAGGACTGGAGCTGATAAAAAGCCAGTACCATGTTAGAAAGTGATAAGCTTATCTGAAAAAAATATTGAGTATTACACTCAAATCCTGCAAATGTCATCAAATGTACACACATGAAACATACTGGCAAAAAGTGATAAAAACTCACCGCTTCAAAATATCCTATTTTTAGTAGATTGATAAATTTCGCTGCTGCCCTTAACTGGAACTGCATATTGTATAAGATAAGCTCCATAAACGAGTTTGCTTAGAGGTATCCACGGAGGCCACGACAATATTCTTTGTGACGGGTTGGCATGTTCAAAACTTGCAAGATAAGATAATCCGATCGATCTAATGGCCCATGCTGGTCTATGTAGTGATGCATATAAGGCTGCTTCAAAGGCATTATATTTGTGATATGTGTCATAGAGAATTACCCCTGTGAAGATCGAAACCAGGATGATAGCTATTGAGCAAAATACGATGAAATACGACTTTTTCTGCAAAGAAAAATAACATTGGAAGATGTGCTGTATCTTACCGAAAAATTAAGATGATCACCAGCATTCTTAGAAAATATCACAGCGCTACAAATCAAATAATTATTTCTATAACTTAAGACTCATAATATTGATCAACAGATATAAGGTAGATTTTGCGTTTTAGACATTTTTGGCTTGTGACCCAGCCAAAGAATCAGCAATATGTAATTTCTATCTCTGTACAATGTTTAAAAGGAGGCCATGTAGGGCGGGTAGACTTCCAGGTCGCCGTTAGGCAACTGGGGGATTCGAAATTCGTCACGGTATGCAGGTAAACATAAAATTCGTGTACGATATTCGTCACATGGCATTCTGTAGTCCGATTTTGGGACTACGAAATTCGTCGCAAAGATAATGATTTATTTTAAAATCCTAAAATACAATGAAAACCTTATCTTGAATAGTAGACTTCTGCGGATAGCTAATCTTGAAAAATCTTGGCTTCCGAATGGATTCCGCGTCACAATAGCTCGACTTGATGCCGACGTTTCGCCAACCATTACAGGTGACATCTTCAGGGCAGGCTAGAGGCTTGAACTGAAACTGAACTGAAGCTGAAACAGTGGAACGTCGGCATCAAGTCGAGCTATTGTGACGCGGAATCCAACCGGAAGCCAAGATTTTTCAATGAAAACCTTGTTGATGCAAAAATTTTGCCACCATACGCGTACAAGTAATATTTTCACGTTTACAAAACAATTAATATGATTGAGAAATTAAATTATGAGGTCGGTTTTACATTATTCATTCACTAAGTTAGTGTAATAAAAAAAAGTAACATATGATCAAGAATATAATAATATACTTATAATACATAAATTTTACATAACACTCGGAAGGAAAACATTGACAATTTATACGTAATAATACTACATATTTTATGAACTGTGTCCTTATGTATTGGAAACAACTTTAACAAAATGCATGGTAGTAGCATCTTTCGTTGTTCCAAATGTAAGAATAATGTTTGCAAAAGATTTACCAGGTGTAGCTACACTATCACATTTTATGTACACTTCTATTTAAAATTTTAACAAAACATCCATGAAATAAAATGTATTCGGTGAACTTTAATAAAAAGAGTTATTGAAATGAGAGTGACAGGACTCGCAAGCGTTTGTGGTTTAATTTAGAGTTGAAGAAGCTTCAGCTCAAATGTGGGGTGGAAAAGTGGCTCCGTCGAATATAAAATAATCCACCAAATGATCAGCAAAAACCATTAACTAATCGGTACTTGATTTTATCGCAAGTAGCTCAAAAACAGAAAAATCGCTTACCAGATACGGATTTAAAATACCATACCAAAACAATAACGAAGCCACTTTCCAGTTTCACAATTTTTGTTTTTATATTTACCACTTAACCCCAAATTTTGTATTTTAGGCCACCAAGACTGAGTAAGATGGAAGCGGCAACCAATAATTGTAACGTTATCCTACACTTTGCGTTTTGTTTAGCAGCTAAAAATCACAATTCCATTTCGGAAATCATTATCCCTAACAAAATTTTCCCCTCTTGACGTTTTGTACGAATGTTCGTTGGCAATGTTTTGCGACATTTATTGTACATATTTTCATTGACGCATTCCAAGCCCGGGAAGTCAATGTTTCTGAAGAAAATCTGAGGGAAAACCATTTGGAGCTAATTCTTCATGCAATATGGTAGTTTGTCTCTTTGAAGGTTCTTCTTCCGCTTTTCTTTTGCAGGCAACTCTAAGAACTTGTCTAGAAATTTTTTCTTCAGGTTCGTGATTATGTTGATTTTTTAATGTTGTTACAACAAAACTACCCGACTCTCCAATGGTATACACATAAACCTTACATTTAGGTTAGGTGCATCTGTTTGATGCACCTCCACTCCTCCAGACAGTGTCATTAGTTGAAGATCGATGTTTAGAAAACTTATCAGTTTCGTACACTATTTGGGTGTTTCCGCGTTCACCAATAATTCCATGCACAAACATTTTAAATTAAAGAATGTTATCTATTACTTGTTAGCACGTACAACACGAAAAATATAATGATTATAAGTTTGGGAACAAGCCCCTGTCTAGCTTTAATAAGCAATAAATAATCAATTAGCAGTAATGATCTACATCCGTCTATCCTTTCTGTTCTTACCAAATGAAACTCTGTGTGACGAGTTTCTGGCACCCTTAAAATTTACCTGAGACCTTGACCGGTCCCCGTAATCAAATTGTGAGGAATATCATGCCGTCCAGGCAACTGAGTGGGCCTATATTGGCCGAGGTAGGTACACCTAGTTAGGATACTAAAGTGAGTAGGATTTATATAAAAAAAATATCTTGGTGAGTCATTACTTGTGGAAGGTTACCAGAATTCACTTGTTTATATTGAACAGAATTTGCAGTAATTTCTTTCACACTTTAATACTGAGTTGTATGAAAATATGAATGTCAAATAAACTTTAATTATTTGCTACCTTAACGTTTGTACGGTGTATAATTGTGGGAAACTTTTTCGTTTCATCGGAATTAAAATCTGCGGGCAGGGTCATTTACTCTCATTCTAGTGAAGAAACCAGGCAGTAGAATAATTCTCAGCATACAGATGTCATTGTGTAAAGGAGGATATCAGTTGAAGCTTTTATTATTTCACTTTGTGCATACGGACGCAAGCATGCATTAATTGACATGAGATATTTGTTACTAATAAGACCGACTCCTTAAAGACTGACTCGGCTGATTATCTTATTTATATTTGTACCATTAAAACTACCTACATGTAAAACTGTCTAGAGAATTACATTTTGTTTCAGAAAATATATAACAGTAATAGTCGATACTTAAATTATACTTACACTCACCCGTTTTATTGCTAACGTTTATTAGTGAAAAATTTTATTACTGCCACCTCGATGCCAATCTCAATTTAAATGGAAATTAGTACAATTAGACTTCGAACATTTTTATTTTATGTAACCAGAGTATTATCTCACGTTTATAGTTTCATTTACGTATATAGTATTAAAATTTCTAGTAATAGATCACTAGCTTCCCTGACTCGTATCAACCGAAACTATATTGCAACTAATTAGAAACAGATAGAGGCGTGGAAAGATGTCAAATCATAATATAAGTCATTGCAAGTGCATTGAAAGTTTATTCCAATAACTATCACACATGATGATTCATATGTCATAGGCCAAATTGTAACTGTACATTCAGAAAGCAAAAATAATAATATTTCACTCAACAACAATGAAGACTGCTCCTTTCTGGGGTAAGGGTGTTAAAGTTAAAAAAATAATATATATTTTTGTTAATAAATAAGCCAATTTTATAGATATAGTCCTGAACATTGGGGTAGTGCTATTTTTTGTAATGGCAAACAAGAATATGTTATTATCATTTATGTATAGACAAAGTTCTTCCTTGATATCCAAAATATTGACCGTTTGCGTGATTTTCAATAATTTACCGAACGGTAGCCGTAGATATATACTTTCCATAAGTAATTACAAAGTTTCTTATTGACCTAATTCCGACAAATTCATAAAAAATTTCAAATAATCAACAGCGGAATCTCATAGCTCTATTTCATTTTGAGATAGTATTCGAGATGTTTCAAAACGTTGGTAATCGATAAAAATTATTTTGTTTAGAAATAAAATAATTTTGACCTAAATATTAGAATTGAATTATAAAATAATGATACATATCAATAAAACATAAGTAAGTGTGAAGTAAAGTATTAATTTATTAATCTTCAGTAAACAATTATCATGAAACAGTGAGAAGCGAGTCAGGTACAATCATATTAGTATTTTAAAAACTATCCAGAACAGAACACATTAACATTAAAATTATTTGTTACAATCTCAAAAAACATACAGTTAATATAAAATCGGGCTTGACATTTTTTATTTACATAGCTTACATTCACTATTTAAAAATTCTCCAACGAAGTAGGGTTCTGAAACACATATGTTAAACACTCCACTCGTTTTTAGAATTAATCAATTCATGTAGACCCTTGGGTAGACATTTATAAAAACGAATGCATGCAAAGGACTTGTTTTCGTTAAAGTTAATCTATGACAAGGATAATTGTAGCTAGTTTTATCCCTCGTGTTATATTCATGATCTATCAGTTCCTGTGCAAATATGTGGTGATTTTTTTTGCAAGAAAAGTAGGCATTCAAAGATATACAGGCCTGGTGTTGTTAAAAACTGGTTACTAGCAAATTTAACTTTACATGACTGATTGAATTTCTTTTTAGAAATATTCTTAGAGCTTCGTTTTGCAGCTTGAAGATATCTATTAGTCTTGAAGAACCTCCCCAGATCACAATGGCATATTCAGGGCTGGAATCAAAATTGGCAAAATAAACATTTCTTAGAAAACTGTTCTGGATAAATCCTCAATGCAAAGCAGTTATTTCGAGAGTACGTTAATATGTTCGTCATGTCATTTATGAATATTATAGATAGAAGGGACTCAAGGACGCTACCTTGTGGAACTCCAACGTTTGTTACAACACATCAGACTCAAATGTTCCACGTATGTCTTTTATTGCAACTTTTTGTTTTCTGTTTGATAGGTAGGCTTTAAACCAGTTCAGGGCAATACCCCTAATCCCAATTTTTGATAACTTAGCTAGTAGAAAAACAATATCAAGTGAATCGAATGCCTTTGACAAGTCAAGGAAAACACCACATACTATTTCCTTATTATCTAATGTATGAATTACATAGTTCACAAAATTAAGCAAAGCGGTGTCCGTAGACCTACCTCTTATAAGCCCATGTTGGAAACGATTAAAAATGTTCACGCTGTTTAGGAAGCGACTCTATTGAAGATTAAAGTTTCCAATATTTTCGAGAAAACTGATAGCAAATTAATTGGACGATAGTTTTCGAGCAGCTCAGAGTCTCCTTTCTTATGAAGAGGAATAATTGCCAATTTTAGTGGTTCGGAAAAAATACCAGAACGCAGCGAGTCGTTGTATATATGTTGAAGAGGGTTAACTAATAATGTGATACACATTTTGAATATATTTGGGCATACGCCCAAATATATTCAATATACGCCATACATTATTTTCCCCAACTATTGTTTTCTTTTATTCGCATTAGGCATTAAGCACCGACACTTTCATAAAGATATCATTATAGTAGTTTAGCATCATGCCAACTATACAGCTTGAGTCAGATCGACCGGGGTATTGAAAGTTAATAAGTACGATAAAGAATATCGATTTGATATTAAACAAAATATGCTACAATCACAGAGTTACTTTTTAAGAAACAACAGTTGTCAAACAACAACCCATCTCTAATTCTTACTAACTAACAATTCGATCTGTGCCCCTTTCTCTATCGCACAACACAAGTTGTTCTTTTGTTTATCTTATTAACAATACGATGTGTCTGGCTCTCTCATACTTTCAGATTAATTCTACGAGTATATAGCCCTCGTACTAACTCAATCTGTATATCACAGTGGTTTGTACTTGGAATGTGTTATGACAAACATCTATTTCAAATTTCAATAGGTTGATTAACTTTCTTATATTTCAAACAGTAAAACTTACCTCTAACTAGACATACTGGCTAGAACTACAATATTACTTATATTGCTCATGATAAAAAAAGTTACGCAAATCACAAACACAATCAATTTTATTGCAAACGCTCGTATAAGTGAAAGAATCAACTTCACCTTAGCGACTTAATTAAAATGGAAATTAAAACAAGTATTACTTTTACAAATACCATGCGGTATTTTTTCCATTTGCCTAGACCTAATGCTGAGAGTGTAATAACCTGATAAATTCTATCCTTTCACCCTTTACTGATATGAAATTTTAACCATATCGTAAAATTCAACACTACTATGTTGGTATCACTTTTATTCGTAACTTCCGTTCCAGCCACCGTTCAAAATCATTTACTTAATAAGTGACTGACTGATGCATTATTCATTTAGAACCCGCTCTAACATAATATCTTTAACAAGATGAGGTGACCAGACCACGTTACAGTATTCCAGAGCTGGTCCCAGAAACGTCTTGTACAACTAAGGAATAGATTTCGTTTCGGATATTCCAAAGCCTTACGTAAGATGTCACGTTGGGAGCTCATTTTTTCAATAATATTTCTTATATGGTCAGACCAACTCAAATTGTTGTTAATAATAAAAAGCCTAGGTCGACATGCCTGTTCAGTGTTCACTCGATTCAGTGTTACCTGTCCCAAATAATATTGCTTCATAAGGTTCGTAGCTTCAAGGTGTAACGCTACGCATTTTTTATATTTAATGAGTACATTCAGATTGGAAATAAGTACCATAATTCACGGAAGGATTCCCAAACAACTTGTTAATCAGCAAATGAGGCAATTTTTTACACTAAGCAATACAACAAATCGGCAATGTACAAAACAAATAACGTAGGCCCTATAATACACCTGGGGAACTCCAAAAACCACGTTGTATGAATTTGACTGATTCTGTCCCACTGGCATTAGAGAGCAACTTGTGACGCTGGAGATTGTTTCAAATGTGTCAGAAATATCTAATACTTTTACAACCAATCCTCAGGGATTGGACTATTTGTAAATAGTGAAACAACATCAAATGAAACGAGAGTTCAAGTTTAAAATCTTGCAATTTTGCAATTATTTCCAAAGAATTTTTCACAGACAAACTTGGTGCAGCTTGAAATTTTGAATTCTAAGCATCGACAATGCTTAGTAGAAATGTATAGCAGTACTCTAAAGAATTCATTTATTTATCTTCTGCAGTTATTTTACATGAAAATCACAGAAAATACGGAGGTAACTTCAATCATAATGTGGACCCAAAATATATAGACTGGAGGAGAAGGGGAGGAAAGCCCTGCCCATATCCTAATCGACGGCTATCAGGTGGAACTGCTTTGGAGCATTAGCCGTGGACCCACAGCTCAGAGTCCATGATGAGTTGCTTTGCTAAGTGACGTTACACGGGGGACTGAAAGGGGTCTGGGCTCTTATGGGACCTGATTTGTTATAATGATGAAAATGAATAATATGATCACTTGTTTGTCATATCGAAGTTCATTTTATCTGAAAGTTTCAAATTAATTGCGGTTTTTATTCAAATCAGAACGGGATTTTTCACAAATAAACTGTATTCCTTGCGTTCCTTGATTCAGAATTTGTATCTACAAATACTATTTGCTTTCACTTCACAATCCGAGAGAGAAATAACGACGCTGAGAATGATTTGGCTACTCCTTCAACTACTCCAAAATTTGGTAAACGAATGCATGAATTGAATCATAAGAGAATATCCAAGATAAGTTGCATTTGGAAAGCTCAATAACGCTGGAATTCGAGGAAATATAAAAGTTGTATTAACATAGTAGAGTTTAATTTTTCAATAAGGATAATTTTGATATCACACATCAAAGGAGGAAACGATACGCCAATGGTTCTATTTTGACTTATTTAATAATGTATAATTTCTTTGAATCATAGCTCTTATACAAATTTCATATGTGGTTTTTTTTTCAGGGTTGTACTTGGCATAGTCACTCTTGGTGCAGAAATATTTTGCAGCAGGATACCTGGCTTGACACATAGACAAAGAGAAATGTGTAAATCATCACCAGATGCCATGGTTGCTGTTGGGGATGGCATTCGGTTAGCAACAACGGAATGCCGTTTCCAATTTAGGCACAATAGATGGAATTGTTCGGGCATTGAAAATCCAACCTCATTTGGACATGTAGTTATCGTGGGTGAGAACATATTTTTAGTAGTTAGTAGTTAATATAGATATTTGTGAATAATTATAAGAAACTTCGATTAACTGCATGATGAATACATAAAATATTTTATTCCCATTCATTCGAAAGGAAACTGAAAACCTATGATTTCGAGAAGGAATTTGTATGGATGTTCTGAAGTTTTTGAGAATCAATATAGAAAACAAGTTTGATAAGCTCATCCCCACAAACCATAATATGCTATACATACGTACTAGGTTGAAAAATCTTGACTTCCGGATGGGATCCACGGCACAATAGTACGACTTGATGCCGACGTTTCGCCAACCATTACAGGTGGCATCTTCAGGGCAGGCTTGAGAATTGAACTGAAACTGATCTACTGGTTTCTGTAGCCGTATTTATTTTAGGAAAATCTTTCACGCTATACAGTTCACTGCTTCGACTCCAGTGGTTAACTCCGTTTCGGTACCTAATCCTGCCGTTCTGTGATCATGAGCGGGGTGCAATTTTCGAGGATGGCTTTCCAAACGTTGGGAAGGTAATATCCTGAGTTACGGCTTAGACTATTTGGATGTTTTAGGATATCTGTAGCCTCAAGGATTTTTTGCTGTTAGTATTTTCGAAAAGAATTTGATGATTAGTGTCAAACTTGTATTCCACAAGTGCAGATCTGCTGGTGTCACGAAGCCATTTTCTTTCACACGAGCAGCTAATGTACGACCTGTTTCACCAATGTAGAGTTTACCGCAAGAACAGGGCTATAAACACCTTCTGAGTCAAGAGGAGGAAGGGGTTATTTGATAGGTTTGGAAAACTGAGATAGTTTTGGGAGTGTGGAAAACCGAGTAGAAATATTATGTTTTTCAATGATTTTGGAAATTTGATCTGTTACATTTTCAATATATGGAAAATAGTCGGTGGATGAAGCAGGCGGGGTGGTTTGTGGCTCAGGTTGATTTGAAATTTTAGGCGAAGTGTGTTTCTTTATGGCTTTTTGAATGTTATAGTCCAGGCATTTAAGGATGAAAATCGACGATTTTTGTCCGAATTTCCGCGAGGTCTAATTTTTGTCTGTTCTTATGTATTTTTGATACGCTGAACACGAGGGTGTAGCTTAAATTAGGATTAACCCTGTGCTCGAAAAACTATGACCATTTTTTGGAACCAAAAATAGCCATTTTTCGATTTTTTGCGTTTCGAAACAAAACTATGGATTGTATGAAAAAATATTTAAGCACAAGCTGTTGGACAAATTAATACTCGATTTTTGGCTCCGGTCTGAAGTCGATTCGAGGTCATGATAGGGCCCATTTAGTGTGTTTTTTAGCACATCGAAAAATTGGGTATATGTCAAAGAGTTTTTAATTTTTCATATTCTGTTTTGGTGAGAAGATAGTAATTTTATTTTTCTTCTTTCGGTTTCTGGTATTTTGACTTAACTCATTTTTTGACTCCAAAATCGGCCATTTAGAAGAATCCGTATTTTACGAGTTTCAGACGAGATACTCATGTTATCGATCTAAAACTGAACTCATTCAAAATGTATCATTATTCTGCACCTAATATTAGACATTTTTCACGGAATCCAAATTCTATGTTCTATTAGAGGTTTTCATGGCGAGTAATTTTTTTTTTTGGTGGTGGGAAGGGCCGCTGAGGTATCTATTGGTGTGAGTGGGTTTTCGATACACAGACTGTCCTAAAGTACCGTCAGGACCTTCACCTAGAAGGTTTTTATAGCATTCCCTGTTCTTGCGGTAAAGTCTACATTGGTGGAACAGGTCGTACAGTAGCTACTCGTATGAAAGAACATGGGCGCTGTACAAGGTTTCGTGACACCAGTAAATCTGCACTTGCGGAACACAAGATTGACACTAATCATCGAATCGTTTTCGAAAATACTAAAATCTTAGCCCAAGCCTCAAACTTCTATCAGCGAAAAATCCTCGAAGCAATAGAAATCTCAAAACATCCAAATAATCTAAGCCGTGACTCAGGATATTACCTTCCCAACGTTTGAAAACCCATCCTGGAAAATTCTATTTTGCACATGATTACACAACGGCAGGGTTAGGTACCGGAACGGAGTTGACCACCGGAGTAAAGGCGGTGAACTGTGTAGCGTGAAGGATTTTTCTTCAATAAATACAAGAACCATTAGAATCAGTTTCAGTTCAAGCCTCAAGCCTGCCCTGTAGGTGCCACCTGAAATGGTTGGCAAAACGTCGGCATCATGTTGTGCTATTGTGACGCGGTATCCATCCCGAAGCCCAGATTTTTCAAGACTACATATCCGTGAAAGTCTACTATTCAAGATACCTACTGGGTATTATAAACTAAAAAAGAGTTCACACTGTGGATACACTATAACACTAGGAATAAGGAATAATCACCCTCATCCACCAAAAATACTGTTAAAGTACTGAGGACCTTTCGGCTATCAAGTAGCCATCATCAGATTGAGCTAAATTACAAATGAAAATGAGTCTGTTTGAATACTATTTGGGGATATTAATTCAATATCAAGGAAAGTAAGCTGATTATCTATTTCTATCTCGACAGTGAATTTCAGTGAACCAGCGTGCTCAAACAGCCATGTAAATCAACATCTTCACTTTTAATCGTTTTATAATTCAGTTTACTCTGATGATGGCCACTTGGTAGCCGAAAGGTCCTCAGTACTTTAACAGTTTTTTTAGTGGATAAGGGTGATTATTTCTTATTTATAGTATACCTAGGTATGTATTATGTGCTATCTTTTTTGCCTCAAATTGATTAACCTGATTTCGTTACTGAATAACATTAATATATGATTCCGGCAATGCACGCAAGAGCAAGGATAAATATAATTAATTGAACGTAACGCAGAATTAGATTGAATTGTAAAACTGTTTCTTGACATTGATATGTGTCAAGCAGGCTTATGCATAATTCGTGGGTGCTTTACTTTTCACAATAGTGTTGTAGGATGAGGAACGAATGAAAGGAATCTTTACACTTGTTTGCCTTTGACTGCAGATAGTCACAGTGTTGTTGATAATAGCCGAGAGCTGCTGCACCTGCTATTGTACTATTGTAAAAGGACGTAAAGGTTCATTGTAAGAGGTCTGACAATTCACGGTTATTATGTGGAGCGAGCGAGATAAACAAGAAAAATCTGGAACTCTAAATGTGTCACATGACAATAGAAATACATCACTTTTTGTATATCATGAGCAACACAATAAGATTAAAGTCGCGCTGAACAACTTCCCATCCTACCTAAGTTCACCTAAATCCTGAATATTTTCGAAGCATTTGAACGCATATTCCAGAAAAGATAATTTTAAATTACCCAACCTCTTTAATCATCACTCTTTTAGCAGAAATGAGCAGATTTTTATGAACTGTGGCAAACTTGACCTCAAAACAAGAGAAAAGTCACCTTCTACGTAAGATTTCTGAAAACTGCCTCATCCTTTTTTTCCACTTCCCGAAGCAGATGAGTAAAGATTTGATGAAATTTTGCACACTTGACCTATAAGCAAAAGAAACCTCACTGTCTATACGAGATTTCGAAAAAACTCCCCTCTTCAAGTTATCACCGATCTTGATGATATTTTGCTTCTAATCGCTTGCAATAGATTTTTTGGTTTCTACGAGTGAGGGAAGTCAGGTGATCAATTAATCACAGCTTTTTTATTTTCAATATAATAATAAACGCAGCATGAACACCAGCATATCTATCAGGATCCATTGTAACTACTAAAAGCAATGTGGACGTAAAACATTGTATCAAGTCAGTCGGATGACTTTATCTCCGAGTAGCCCGAATTTCTTCTATTTGTATATGTGGGTACAGTCTACCGACAACCGAGATACGAAGTGTCTGCCGATTGTATCACAGTTTGTACCAGGCTTTAGTTATACGTTATAGAAACAGAGCCATCCAACTCGTCTTCGTTTGTTTATTCTTCACTGAATATAACGTTTTCTATTATATTTAAATTCTCTGGAAGCAGGTCACACTACTCTAACACATGAGCTTATTATGTTCGTCGTTACATACGTTTCGCTCTCACGACCATGATCAGAAGACGTATCAATGTCTAAATCCTTTCAGACATTGATACGTCTTCTGATGACGGTCGTGAGACCGAAACGTACGCAAAGACGGAAATTAACAAGCATATGTGTTAGTGTGACCTATTTCCCGAGAATTTATTAATAATTCATACCTGGGTCAAGAATCATTATTGATAAAACGTTTTTTACGCTTAATTTTATTATGCTAGAATATTAACCATTAGTATTAAATATTTTTTAGAAATTATCCCATCTTGTGATCAGTTATATTAAATGCTAGCTGACCCGGCGAACTCTGTTCCGCCTTAATAAAAATATACAAAATTTGTGATTTTATCAAGTTCAATTTTTTATTAAGAAATAAAAATTAAAAAAAAAGTATTTTAATTATTCTTTATTATTCATGTATTTTGGTGCATAGGTTGCACTCTTCAGTTAAGTACCTTGTGATACACGAAATTTTTTGTTTTATCATCAGGCGCAAGAACAAACAACGCAGATGGTCTTTCGACCCTTGAACATGCCACATATAATTGACCATGGAAAAAACATGGATATTCCAGATTCAAACCACAAACTTGCAAGGATTGCCCTTGTGATTGGTTAATGGTTATGGCGAATGCAAGACGGATCGGAAATTGAAATCGGCATATCGTTTGGGATCATCGGAATCCTCGGAATGATAACTTCCTCACCTTCGAATTTTCCTTCAAGTATCGTCGCGTAAATCACATTGTTCATCAATTTACTTACCACTAAACGCGTACCGTTACACAGTTTTGGTTGGTTTATGTTTCGAAGCATGATTACTACGGAGCCAACCTTTAGGCGTAAATTGTGCGGTGGTAAGCCGGGCACATCCAAGGAATTTAAAAATTCAATTGGATAGTTGGTGACTTCATCTTCATTTATCACAGAGTCAATAGATTTGAATGAATGCATTGTTCCAATGATCTCATTCTGAATTATGTAGTGTAGGTCATCTACATCTTTATTCTTAGCCGCTAAAATTGCTCGCTCACTCAACCATTCATTTTAGTAATGATGTTTGGGAATACTTTGTTGATAAGTTCGTCTTTCGATGAGACAAAGTTACAGAAATTATGAGGAAATGAAATCAATCCGCTCGATTCGTCGACAGGTACTCGACCATCACCGATAGCCAGCAATTGTTCAGAGAAATCATCAGCAGATGTATCATTAAGCAATGCAATTGTCATGTTTGTTGTCAGCTGAAGTTTCTCCACATAGCGCCATAGATTCGATGATTTGAGTCAAGCGTTTATTTCGTCGGCAGCCGTTGATCTTGAAATTACTGGCAGTGTTTGGCGGAAATCGCCAGACAGTAAAATCATTGCTCCTCCAAAACATCTCGAGTCATTGCGTAAATCTTTTATTGTTCGCTTAAGTGCTTCTAATGCACGTTTATGCGCCATTGTGCATTCGTCCCAGATGACGATTTTTGATGCTGATAAAACTTTGGCCATTGGTGAGTTTTTTGCAATATTACATGTTGGTTCTTCAATAGTTTGAAGATTTAACGGCAATTTTGATGCTGAATGAGCCGTACGGCATCCTTCTAACAATGTTGCTGCTACTCCAGAAGAAGCAACTGCAACCGCAATGTTGGATCTCGCACGAACAGTGGCTAAAACTACTGACATGAGGAATGTCTTACCAGTTCCACCAGGGGCATCCAGGAAATATAAACCACCATTTCCATCATCAATTGCCTTCATTAATTTATCATAAACTTTCTTTTGTTGTTGATTCAACAGGGGTACATTCGTTTGAACTACTAAATCTAATTCCTGATGATCATATTCACGTTCCCGTTCCAATTCTTGATTAAATGCGTCATTCGTCTCACGATTCGGCGCTGGCATTCCTAACCTGACTAATAAACTACTGCACATGAGGTAACACATGTCTTCGATCAAGAGTAAAGCCCGATTATGTATCTCCTCATTCATCTCAAGATCGTGATTTCTGTAACTGACACGAATTTGATTTAAAATATCTTCTTACATATAATCCTTGTATTTGTGCCACAGGTTAGATGGGTTCGATGGAAAGCATGTCGAAATGATGATAGCAAATAATGTGCGTATCTGACTTGGAGATGCAGATGTAATGGCTTCAACGATTGTCGTATCCCAATGGGTTATTACTAATACAGTAATAATCAAATTTTCAACCATACTTAACCATAGACAAAATTACGGTTAGCTGTCATTTACGTTTTGTTATTCCAAGTCAGATGCGTTTTTGTTATACCACGTTTTATATTGACTTGTATTCTCTTTGACGTTTTATGTCATGTCACACGGGAGCGCGGTCAAACGGGATAAAAAGTATCCTAAGTTCTAAGCTACCCATCAATTTTCAGTCAAATCGGTACAGCCGTTCTTGAGTTATAAATAGTGTAACTAACACGACTTTCTGTTATATATATAGAAGATATAAAAGAGAAATATCACTCCTTGACTGACTCACTCATCACGAAGGAACAATTACTTTGTTTTTATACTTTTAATAATGAAGTGAAAACGTTACTATAGTTTCCAAGCCGAAGGAATTTTCTTGCTTTGAATTTCCAAGTATAGGGAGACAATTTACAATAAATCGATTTATTTAGGCTTATATTTCATTATGAGCATCTTTAATTGGATAGTATTTACCCGGAAATTTATTTTTTAAATTCGAAATGGAAAATAATAAACCTAGATATTTTTTTGACCTCAAAGAGGTACTTAAAACCTTTTGAGACCAAGTTAGTATATTCAAAAGGATAACGTATTATTACACAATAAACTATAAAAGAGTTCACACTGTGGATACACTATAACACTATAAATAAGAAGTAATCACTCTTATCTAGAAAAAATACAGTTGATTTTACTCTGATGATGACTACTTAGCCGAATTCCGGCTGAGAAGTAATCGGTAGTGAAACGCAGTATATTATCCGAGTAAGATGACCCTCCAAGTTGTTCTGTGACGTGCTCTGAGATTGTCAGACCGTCAATAGGGTTAGATCTTTGCTGGTGAAAGGTCACGCGTATTCTGTGTTTCCAACGGGAAGGGTTGTGTAAACTTTTGTTCAATACCGGATTTCTGAGATTTTTCTTCCGTTGGAATCAATAACATCATTCGGCATTTTGTATGGTAATTGTTGATTATGGATAATTTATGTTACCATAAAGTGATTATAACCCACATTAATACACGCTTGAATTACTGGATACCACAAATCGTAAAAGGAGCTTGGAAATTGATAGTTAGTTTGGAAGGGAACGAATCCTATGTTATAGAAGTAATTACCTCAGTATTCTAATTTCTAGGTAGTATCTGCCAGGATGTAGGTCAATCTTAATTTTTATTTCGCAAGTTGTTGTAGTATTCTTCTCATTTCTATGAGTACAATACTGTATATTCAGAGAATCGGAACTTTGAATGTTACAGGAATTTTTTCATCAAGAATTTGAGGTCTTCTACGAGTTTTCTGTAAGTCTACTTGACAATTTCCGTCAGGTCGGTTGAATAATTGAGGCAAAGGTGGATTTTTAATTGAGGAGGTACTCGTATCATGATTGTGGGCCATATCCAGGCTGAAACAGGAAGTACAAATTCACCAATTCAAGGTCAGGCTATCCGATAGAGTCAATATTACTAACAGATCAACCAACTATTGTATTGACTGCATTGTGTTTTGTTATCCAGGTTTTCTGACAATTTATAGTAAATGAGTGTATTTGCGTATATCGTAAAACGTTATATTGTTAGATTTAGCTTCATTCGTATAAAGCAGGGGTTCCCAAACTTTTTGCACCTGCGTACCACTTGACTTTTCGAGAAATTTTGCGTACCACCAGACCTAAATATTTCAATAAACGTATGATATTTACTCTTCTAAGAGTCTTTTGAATTAAATTCCTGAGAAAATAATAATATAAAAAAAATTAAAATGGTATTAATTTACAATTCTATTTAATACCCATAGATCTAAAAGCATACAAATAAAAAATTTGTACAAACTCAGCAAAAAATTAATCATCATACAAAAATATTTTTATAGTCTTTAGTGCGAAACTTGTTGTTTGGCTGTGATTAAAATATCAACTTTAGGAGTCATGGAACTTATCTTCACTCTTAAGTCCTCTTCAACACTTATTCTGCTTCTAAGTTTATTTTTTATGTACAAGAGTTCATAAAATCCACTCTCACACAAGTAACTCGTAACAAATGTCATCAATAATAGCAGAGCTTGCCGGAAGATCAAAGGGTACTCGGTTTTAAATCCGATGCTGAAGTTAATTAAAGATTTCTCTTTAAAATAATCTTTCGTGGAACTATCTTCTGTAAGATCGATAAAACTTTCTTTTAGTTCCAATTCATTTGGTGAGGTTCCCGAAAAAGAATTTCTGATTCAGTTCACTTTTGAATAATCTTCAGAAAAATACTTCTTTAAGCTTTTTTGAAGGCCTTCCAAGTGAACAATGATATCTGCAACCACATCTGGCATTGGAGATATTTAATTTTTTTCAAAGTGATGATAGAGCTCATGCGTACAGGAGCTATTAATAGCATGTTGCTCACATCACTCACGCGTACCACCTGAAACGTTCCAGCGTATCACCAGTGGTACGCGTACCACCGGTTGGGAGCCCCTGGTATAAAGGATCATTTAGCCCGTATGCGTATCAATTTCCATGATGTAAATTTATGAAATATCACAAACAGTAAAATTCAAACACACCTGGTATAAGTTTTTTTATTTTCATATATTTCACGGTAAGCTAACTTGGAATTTTGGGTTTTTGAATTCCTAGTCAAGATCGGTATATTGTTTGGTTAGAAATACCCTGGCGTAGATGTCTGCAATCAAGTGATAACATATTAGTTATCCATAAGTGAAGGAAATTAAAATTTTTGTAAATTAGCTCTCCAATGTGTGAGAACCCCAGGCTATAACGTGTTGAACCCTTACAAATGTTATGCCCCAAATTTTAAGACTTGATGAACAATATTTCAAGAGTCCCGGAAAGATGTGTCATGTACAAGTTTATTTTAATTGACAGGGATATCTACAGGTGTCCTCGAACTGCGTGGCTAAAATAAAACCGAAGATTCTTTGATTCGAAAAAAATTTGATGAGCCTTTTTACTTTTGCCTCAAGTGTCTTGTTTAGCCGGTAGAGGGCTTCAAAGTTGCAAAAATAATTTTGTTTTTTCGGTATAACTTGAGAACGTGATAGAGGACTCTTACAATATTTGGCAGGTGAGTTACTGTCAATAATAGCCGTTTTAGAGAGTGGAGCATAGAGCTTTAGAGACCATAGAAATGGCTCAAACTTGAGGATGTAACGGGAAAAGTGTCCAGAACTTTTTTGTGGTCGATTCAATCCACTCTATATTTTTTACGTAGATAGCTTATCTAATTTGAAAACTTTTCTTACTCCTAGAAAATTTTGATAAAATTAACGGATTAGCTTGAAAAAAATAATTTTCGAGTCTCTGCAATTTTGGCTTACTAATTTTACTTGATTAAAATACCTTAGTTGCCTTTGCTTTTCTAATGTCATTTTGGCATTTGGAGAATTTATTCTCAAAACTGTCAAATTTTACTTTGCTTTCCGTAAAAATTTTATAAAATTATGTCTCAAAATTTCACTAACACTGAAATGGTTAATATCTCGGTAAAACACGAATAATAAAAACAATAGAAATGGGGAAACGATGTGATTATTTAGGAAAAACAAATGCTGAATTAAAAGAAACAACAAAACTTTTTGGGAAATCGCTAAGGCATCAATTGTTCGAAATGTTGCCCATTTTCCTGAATACACACATTAATTCGTTTCAAGAAATTGGATGGAACTCTGGCTAGTACTTCAGGATCATTCTTCAATAAATCCGCTTCATGATTAATTCGTTGCAACAATTCCTCTCGTGTGTTTACTGGAGCTGCATAAACTTTCGACTTCAAAGCGCCCCATAGAAAGAAGTCGCAGGGCGTCAAATCAGGGGAGCGGGCCGGCCAGTTCACTGGTGCATCGTGTCCTCTACCTATCCAGCGATCTGGATATTCCGCATTCAAATGTCGCCTCACAGCTAATGTGAAATGAGGAGGTGCACCATCATGGATAAACCAGGCCACGACGAATGTGTAAGGGCAAGTCTTCCAACAGTTCAAGTAGCCTTTGTTCCAAAAAGTTCAAGTAGTTCTCCCCGTTCAATCGATCGGGTATAACGGTAGGGCCAATAATGAAGTTATCCACAATTCCAACCCAAACATTGATTTTAGTTTGATTCTGAAAATATGTAACTTCCGTTTCATGAGGATTTTCATCAGCATAGAAATGTTCATTATGGAGGTTAAAAAGACCACATCTCGTGAAAGTATCTTCGTCCGTGAACAGAATTCTTCTACAAAAATTGGGGTTTGCGTTTTGTCTTTGGACAATAAGCCGACAGAAATCTAGCCGATGACCTGGATCCATGGGCAATAAGTCTTGAACTGTTTTAATATGATAGGGATACAACAGTTCTTCTTTCAGTACATTATGAACTAATGATTTTGAGGCTCCAATACGAAGTCTCAAACGTAGTGTGCTTATCCCAGGTTCAGTTTCAACCGCTTCCAGTATCGCTTCTTCGAGCTCTAACGTCCTTCTTGTCCGTCTGCGTCCAGTTTCTCTGCGATTTGTTTCAAATTTGCCAGTTTCGCGAAGGTTTGCCGATTTGGAATTCTGCGATGCGGATATCTTTCCCTTCTCCGGCCATTGCAACGACAAAGTTCATAAATCAATAACATATCAACCATTTCAGTGTTAGTGAAATTTTGAGCCATAAATCTATGAAATTTTTACGGAAAGCAAAGTAAAAACTGACAGTTTTGAGAATAAATTCTTCAAATGCCAAAATGACATTAGAAAAGCAAAGGCAACTAAGGTATTTTAATCAAGTTAAATTAGTAAGCCACAATTGCAGAGGCTCGAAAATTAATTTTTTCAAGTTAATCCTTTGATTTTATCAAAATTTTCTAATGGTAAGAAAAGTTTTCAAATTAGAAAAGCTATCTACATTAAAAATATCGAGTGAATTACATTGACCACAAAAAAGTTCTGGACACTTTTCCCGTTACATCCTCAAGTTTGAGCCATTTCTATGGTCTCTAAGGCTCTGTGCTCCACTCTCAAAAATGGCCATTATTGACAGTAACTCACCTGCTGAATATTGTAAAAGTTCTTCATCACGTTTTCAAGTTATACCGAAAAAACAAAATTATTTTTGCAATTTTGAAGCCCTCTACCGGGTAAACAAGACACTTGAGGCAAAAGTAGAGAGGCTCATCAACTTTTTTTCGAATCAAAGAATCTTCGGTTTTATTTTGGCCACGCAGTTCGAGGACACCCTGTATGTTATGGTCACGGACATCATCCGACTGTCCCTTTACCAGCTGTCTGCCATTTAAACGTTGCCTGTCTTGGTGATGTGTTATCTGTCAAAGACAGTCCAAAATGTGATAATGATCAAAATTTATGGATCTATCTGTCAATTGCTACCAATATGTTATCAGCAAAGATGAATAAGGAAATCTGGTCAGGTCAGAGAAAATTGAAAATATACAAGAGAATACCTCGAGATCACATGTTGGAACCTCTTTTGTATATATTATATACAAATGACCTGATCACCAGCAGGAAAGTTCTGAACTTGAGGGAGTTTGACACTCTATCGAGGGCAAATAGTTGATTTAAAAGAGAACTGTGAACTTAGTTACCATTCAAACAATAAAATTATACTCAACAAGTCGGTAGACACCCTCACATCTGTGCGTCCTCCTCAGGGTATTATATTCAAGACTGGATTGCTCCATGCAGATTGATAGGTTGGCAAAAGGTCTATCAAGGTACTGTTTTGTCCTTAGAACAATTTCCCTTACAAAGGACCTCAGTACTTTAACAGTATTTTTACTGGATGAAAGTGATTATTTCTTATTTATGGTGGAATTATATAATTTGTTTAAATCAAACGACCCTGTTATTGAAATGTAAATAAATGAATTCAATTTATGAGTTCGCCGTGATCACTACAATCATTATAACCATCAAAAGTCCGCTAATAGAATAAAAATACATTCGTAAACTCCATAAATTAGGCGATAATAATCTGCAACTGCAATTTCGTGAGTTAAACAACTCTTGCGGAAAATGATAACTGCCGAAATAAATCGTCTAAAACGAGACATTAAGTCAGTTTGTTGGCAAATGTTCATAATGTCTTATGTCACTTTGTGTTTACATCGTTGTTCTTAGTCCCTGAACAAGGACGTGTGGGCGACATCCAGACACCTGTGGATTCACTACCAACACGATCTCTGTCTTAGTGTTTGACAAGATGTGGGTGTATGAGGAAGGAAGGTATCCCGTGTCTGCACTTGATTTTTCCATTTACATTTTAAAACATTGGTAATTACATACGCGACGTATCCGTATCTTACGGATTACTCTACACGGAAATAACTATTCGAGCCTTCTCAAATGCCAGAAGATATTATTTATATGATGGCATTACGTGTTTTGAAATTATTGCCTTTGATATTATCGTGTGTAATAAATTTATACAATTAACGCGAAACATAAATAGCGCCTAATTGAATAACAAGTAGAAATATCAAGGATTTTCTTGTGGTAATATGTAAGGGAAAATACCTTTTCCGTGATCGAAGTTTGCATCTTTGCAGAAAATGGTGAGTTTGGAAATACACATTTTTCTAAAAGGAGAAACTTCTTCTGATATCCTACTAGAGACAGGTGTATTCAATCAACTCGTATTGAAAAACGTTTTATCAGACGTTTTTTCGATTTTTGTTCAATATCCTATGCATTGTAGAGCATTGTAGTTGTTGTCAGTAATGTAGAATAATTTCTATAGCTCTTGTATTGATAATTTTTCTCTAAGGACTATATTTATCGAACTACAGAGCAATCATAATTTAGGGCTCGTATGGTTCACAGATGTGTCCAAGGTAGGTCAGGCTTCTGGGGCGGGAGTGTACCTAAAAAGGCCAAAGATTACTATCTCAGTGACTCTAGGCGCCTACTGCATGGTTTCGAGGTCTCGCAATATTGACTTGTGCATTGGAAAACCTGGGAAGAAACCATTAAATAGGCGCATATATATTTACAGAGACAGTCGGTCAGCTCTGGGAGCTCCCAAATCACCCAGAGTCACATCAAGGCTTGTCAAAGAATGCAGAGATACACTAGCTGAACTAGCCGGGAGAAATAAGGTTCAACTCATCTCGGTTCCTGGGCACAGTAGAGTTTAAGGAACCCTGGCCAAGCGAGGTCGAATTGCGTGGGGGATCTCGCCTTTCTGGGCAAACTGAACAAAGAGTGGTCTAAAATGTGGCGAGATGAGGCAGGCCAAGCTCTTCATCAAAGAGCCTGTGCCTAGACTCTCAAAGAAACTCCTTTCTCTGAATAGAAGGAACATCAGAGAGATGACTATAATCCCAACCGGTCACTGTCGTCTTAGAAATTAAAAATGCCAAAATAAAACATACAACCATACTAAATGCGTCTTGTAAAGAGCGTACAATGTGGGGTATAATAAATTCAAAAAGAAATTTGTTAAAAAGGAATACAGGATCAAATATTAATGAAAATACATTTAGTAAACATTTTTCTTCAATTCCAGGTGAAATTGCTAGTGAAATTCCCAAATTATGTAGTAGAAATGAATTATTCCTTAAGAATATTTCTAATAAATTAAATTTTTCTTTTAAAGAAATTAGCCAGATTGAGGTAAGGAATATAATAAGCTCACTTGAAAACAGCAGGTCGAAAGATTACTATGATTTATCTGTAGTACTAATTAAACGTAACGTAAGTAGTATTATTTATCCATTGACTTTGTTAATAAATAAATGCCTCGTAAGTGGAAATTTTCCAAATTGTTTGAAAGTAGCCAAAACTATTCCGTTATTTAAAAAAGGTGACATTGATGATGTAACAAATTATAGACCAATCTCACTTGTACCGATATTTTTGAAAATACTGGAGAAGGCAATGTGTAATCAGATTGTAAATTATTTCGAATCGAATAACCTGTTTTCTAATAGTCAATATGGTTTCCGTAGTAAAAGAAGTACAACGGATGCTATTGCTGAATTTATAAATAATACTCTTCAATGTTTTGAGTCGGGGTTATATACATTATCACTTTTCCTTGATTTAACAAAGGCTTTCGACTGTGTCTCTCATACGGCTCTTCAGGAAAAACTTGTGCGCTACAATTTTGACGGAAACAATAGAGAACTTATTCGTTCTTTTTTATCAAATCGATATCAGTCAGTTTGTGTGGATGGCAGATGGTCAGATAAAGAAGAAGTTAATATGGGAGTACCACAGGGCTCAATATTGGGCCCTGTGGTGTTGTTTTTAATATTTATAAACGATTTCCCAGACTATCTGACTTTCTGCATTAGCATACTGTTCGCAGACGACTCTACTGTTTCGGTCGCTTGTGATGATCGGTATAAGATGGATGAGTTGTACGAGAGGGCGCAGTCGGAAGCACTTGAATGGTTTTCCGGAAATGGTCTATGTATGAACGATGAAAAAACTGAAAAAGTTATATTTAGTCTGAGACATGTTGAAAACTCTAGCGTAAAGTTCTTAGGTATATTTTTGGATACAAAACTTACCTGGGATGTGCATGTCAATCATTTGGCATCTAAACTTGCGAAAAATGTCTTTGTTTTAGGAAATTTAAAATCGTCGGTTACACTAAATGTTCTAAAGGCAGCCTATTTTGCATTATGCGAATCTCACCTAAGATATGGCTTGTTAGTCTGGGGAAACTGTGCTTCTTTTGAACGCATTTTTCGCTTACAAGGCGAGCCATTAGAATTATTCATAATGTAAAATATAGGGATTGTTGCAAAGAGTCATTCAAAAAATTAAAGATTTTAACTCTTCCTGGTTTATTTGTTATGGAGTGTTTGCTGTATGCACACAAACATTCCAGTTCTTGGGAGTTAGGCAGCGACATACATACTTACAATACCAGATTTATAAATAACGTACACGTTCCTTTTGCCAGACTGAGAAAATCGCAAAATTGTCCTAACTACCTAGCCTGTAAATTTTTCAATAAATTGCCTTTGGACTTAAGATCTCTTCCTTTAAATAAGTTTAAATTAAAAATAAAACAAATTTTATTAGAAAATATAATTTATTCTAGTCATGATTTTTTAAACTTATCTATTTAATATTTAAACAATATCTTATAAAAAAATTTTTGCTAATCTATATATTTATATAATCTTTAAATTGTTTTTGTGTTGACCTGTGTATATACTTTGAATTTTGCATCAATAAATTACTTACTTACTTAATAAAGACCTTCACACTATGTATATCTCAGATAACCCTATATGTAGGAAATGGAAGGAGGCGAAAGAAATTGCCTCTCATATCCTGTTGGAATGCCTAGCATTTGCTTCAGGCACCGACACTTACTAGGAGCAGAACTGGTCCCAGAAGAACTTAAGCCAGCACTGGCAACACTCTGGATTTCTGGCGGGCCACAAATCTGCTAGAATCGAATAGAATATGCTTCTGAACACGGGGTGTACAATGGGCTCAGCTAAGTGGTCTAAGTGCATTTGGAGGCTTAGCCTTCTCTCCTCAAACGATGATGATGATGAGGGGAATTACAAAACACGAACATAATGCAGAAGTATAGATACGGGATATGATCAACTACTATTAATGTATCTTAAATGCATTAAATCAATAATTGAGTATTGATCAATTTCAAAAGTGAACACAATATTCTACACTTAGCGAATTTAAATACAATCAAATATCAAATCTTATTACATAATATTTATTATTGTCTTGATGGAATGCAGTCCAAATCCAAATTTTGTGTGTTCGTGTCACCCCATAACGTGACGACATACTCCACTCCTGCGTTTGCTATGTCCTCAGCAGAGGAGTTGTTGTAAGAACACTGAAATTATTTCCTTTAGTTGCGGATTTTTTTCCGAATTTGGTTTTGCCTTGGTCAAATTCGCGGACTTGGTATCACATCCATCGACGGCACACAGAAAAAGAACAATACATGGATGCGCACAGAAATAAAATTTCATATATTCAAAGTCAGCCTTACCGGAATTAGATATCTGGAGATATTAGAAAACATTGTGCGATAAGAGAAGATTTGCCTATAGCGCTTTCTGCTCACAATTTTCTAACTGTAAGAGCCTAATTGGATAAAAATTTTACAAGCCACTGGATTGGGACACAGGGACCCGGTAAGATGACCCCCCAGGTCGCCCGACCTGTCCGTCTTCAATTGTTTTATGGCGGTACTTACAAAGTAAAATTTATATGACCCAGTATCAAACAATCGAAAATTTAAGGTTGAAAGAAAAGGCCTTTTCGAATACGAAATTCAGTAAGCCTTTCGTATTGGAGACATGTATATGTCATTATAGTAATACATAATTGTGATTTACATAAACTTGTAATCAGTAACAATTGTCCCCATGATCTGGTTCAAAATTTATGTATAATGAATTCATTTCTTATATAAACCTGAGGATGAGGCAATTATAGACCTCGAAACTGGTTGTACAAAAATTGTTAATGGATTATGAGAAAGACTATATTAACTTCAAGAATCCATATGAACTCACACTTGGGTGATAATAGTTATATTTCCTATTTATGAAAATAAATATATGATGTATATTTTTGGATAGCCTGAAAAATGTTCTTTCTAACGGTGTCATGACCTACTATGATTTCTATTTTAAAAATGCAAGTTTGGCATATATCTTCCAAATGATTGGACTGACAAAGAAGGATTTTCCATTCGATAAAATAGAGTAAAACATTTTATGTAATATATTCACAGGGTTCCCCTACAGAAGTAACCTGATATCGAAAATTTTTCAATTTTTGGCTGTAGCTTAAATACTAAAATACATCAAAAAGCTGTCTTCACCAGTGTTGATTTCACTAAAAAGTATAACATAGTTGCGAAAACCATATCTTCCTATCTCTAAGAATAAGCAAGATACCTTACAAAACCAACGGAATCTGGACACCCTGTACTTCATGGTGTAACTAGTCCACTGATAAGAAGCTGCAAATGAGAGCGCGGAAGATAATAGGTAAAACCACACATGTGGCTCACAAACAGGCTACTTTTTATAGGAATATTCAGAGAACGACTTAGTGGGGTACCAAGGAACAATAAGGTAGAAGTAGATAGACTCCTGATGCCGTTGTGAAGTTACTGGTGTGCCGTGATGAAGTTAATGTTCAGTCCTTGGGGTACTAGGGGTGGGGTAGGGAGGTGGTGAAATGTAGAAATATTCTTCGATTATGCCATTATGTAGTCCGAGGAACGCCGTGTATATCAGCTAGTAATTACAATATAGCTCTGATTTATTACAATCCCTCATTTATATTTCTATACTTACTGCTTTTGTTCAAAATATTAAATGTGTACACCTAGTTATTTTCTCTGTCCGTAGTCTGCCTGCACTTCAGTTAATTATTGAAAAAAAAAACAAATAATAAAAACCGTTCTTCCATAGTAAACAGAAATATCTTATGATTTCGTCCCGCTCGTATGGGCTAGAACACGTAAATAATTTTTTGAGTATATTTATGGCACGGTTCATGGATTCCCTGCAGAGGAAATTCTATTGTAAACAGTGATTATTTATTAAAGCACCATAATCGCATGTAAGCTGTCGTGTTAACAGTTTAGTTCATATATTCTGCAGTGTTGTACTCGCGCATGTATTACTAACGCATATCATACTAATAATCTATTCACAATGCATTTGATTTAAATCAACCGTTTTAATGTAGACGCAACAGCCATCTCGACACATTATGGCACGCATTAAATTCATAATTTACGATAATCGTGACCTGGTTATGATTATGATTGTTTTAATTGAAAATCTTGAAGGCGCTAATTCCAATTTATGACGTTAATTCGTCCTCGCATTTCCAATTATAGGTGTGAAATCAATTGGCATCTTAACATTGTTGTTCTATGATGATACAAAATATCTTTGAGTGCTTGTGACGTAATTGGCGTGTATTTAATGGGGAAAATACTGTTACAGTAAATATCGTTCGTTGTTTAGTACGACCACAACTTTATAACCATTCATTCTAACCATAAACACACAACATTAAAACCATTTGGGCTACAGCGCATTTCAGTTCCCGGTCCTGGCATCTTAATGACGAAATATTGGCCGTCAAAATATACGGATTTGAGTCCACTAGATTTTTTCCTTCGTGGTCGTCTGAAGAACAGAATCTACGCAATAAAACAAACATCACAATAGAGCAAAATAACTGTCATTGAATCTTGTTTTGAGGATCTGCTTATATTCAGTTATACAGGGTGTTTCAACGAAGGTAACTTCTTCCATAGCTCGCTTATTATGAATTATTTCAAATACAGAGTTGCACAGAATCATGAAGTGGCATGTACAAAACGTCTTTAGTTTATACAAGACACCCTATACATTCAACTAAATTTAATTATTTCTTAACATTGGATAAAACGTGCCTATAGCAGAAAGTGAGTGTTGAAATAATTGTTAAAGCGGAAAACATAAAAAGAGTCCCATTTCCATATTCCCACGTAAATTCAGTCCCACTGATAAAATCATAACTACGTAAATTGAGTCCCGGGTTTCAATATAATTTCCAGAATATTCTTATAAATGAGAGTATTAAGATTAGCGCGATTGCAATATTTGCATTCTACATCAACAAAGTTAGGTTAGTAGCAGGGCCGCCTTTTTTTTCAAATTACTCTTTATTCATAGAATAAAATAATTTGTAGAGTAATATAATGCTCGAAATCGCGGAGAAGGTTATTGCCAGGAAAATAAGTACATAAATGAATATTTATACTATTAGTACGTCTTCTTAATTTGACATAATATACAATGCGTAACTACATTAATCACTTTTACAATTGCACTTTTGGAAACTTATCCGCTGAATGATTCGCTTATATCTAACTGACTTAGAACAATCCTATCCTGCACTTTCTAGCCTCAAAATCTTTTATCAGGTCATCAAAGCTGATTCGACGCAATACATCAGCTTCCATGCACAGTAGTGCAAGCGAGTCTAACCTATCCTGTCGCATATTTGTCCTCAAAGGGTTTTTAATGCGTTTCAACTTGCCACTCCACTGCACTTCCAAGATGAAGAGTAGCTATAAGCGCGAATTATTCGCCTTTAATACAAAATCAACTAATTCTTGACTACTTTTAGATATTACCAGTCGTTAGGCATACGCAAACTTTTATATTCCAGTAATTTCTTTACTTCGTTATTTTTTCCCAGAAAAATTGTCATTATTAGTTTTTTAATTTTTAATTTTTACAATTTCCGCGGGACCCCCAAAATGTCGGGGCCCTAAGCTATAGCTTAGTCAAGCTTATGCTATAATCCAGCACTGGTTAGTAGATTAGGTTAGGTTCGGTTAGAAACAGGGGGTACAATAAGCAATCATTATTGGTTATACCGAGTGTTACTGAGTCGGAGTCAATTTTCGTCGACCCGTTAAAAGTAGTGTTTAACTTCAAACTGGGTACCTAAACATTATGTAGCACTTCGGTAATAATGTGATCATCAACAACTGAAAAGTGGTCTAGCAAACAAAAACCTTTATCAAAAACGCTCACTTGTATTCGGCCGGCGGACGATTGTTTCATTTGGCCACATACAGCTCAAATACAATCGACCGACATTCAGCATACAAAGTTTCCACCGATAGTATCCCAGTTTGTAATAGGTTTTGGTTAAAATATTCATACATTTTGCCAAGACCATCTGGGAGTAACAGTTGCGCGATGAAATGAAAGTAACTTTAAATCAGCGTCCATTTTTTCGTCAGTCCAACTAGGGAAACAAGTCAGCGATCAAAAGGAAGCAGTTAATTACAAGTCGCTGGCAAATTTCTCTTTGCTTTTAACAATCACCATTAATTAGTAAAACCTTGCACATAATGTGTGGATACGTGCTACATAGGCGTCAGATTGATGTAATTCTTGTTGCGGTTTTGTATTACTCGATCCCACAATGTGCAATCAAACGATTTATTATCGACAACTTAGAGCATTTACATTCAGTATACCACAGCAATCCTCCCACATGGTTTAAATGTCTTTATTATTTCCTTTAATGGAAAGCAGAATTTATTAAAATACGGATTTCAAACAAGAATGATGTGCTCGTTAGGCTTTTCACTATTCATTGCAGAATTCTATGATTCATGTTGAAAATTAGAACTCATAGTTCTATAGTGTGTGGGGCCCGACATAAGATTGGAACAATTCAATAAGTTCTTCTTCTGACTAATATATATGTAGGGGAGGGTAGTACTAAGTGAGACGAAATTAAAATTTTTTACTCTAATTTATTTATTTTTCTATACATCCGTTTTCTTTTCATTTCATTTTATAGTATAATCTCTCCGCTTTCTAAATTATACACAAAGAAGAAATTAACCACAAAAATAAGCAAAATAAAATATATTTTTCTTAAGTGCGATCTTGTCTCATTTAGTACCTGAAAGTGTACCAAGTGAGACTAACAAAAGTACCAACTGAGACATACAATATTATATACCTTCAGTATAAAATTAGAAAAATCAAATAATTTTTTTAGCGAATATTAACCGAGCTGAAGTTAATTCTGAATTTGTACAATTTAGACTGTCGCTTTGTAGTGCCTGGAACAGGATCTGGAAGTACCATTGCTATATCATTCAACGCAACAAAAGATGTATCGGGTATATCTGGAAACACAAAACAGTTCGAAAATTTAAGGCTCTTACGAAGAAAAGACACTTCGAACTCATCGTTAGACACTCCTGTGACTTTTGAGACATAATAAATTTGTTTTGGGAACCTAATTAAAACAAATTTGTCCACTGATACATCTGCCTTGGTCACAACGGTATCTTCAGTTTCATCATCGGGTACCCAGTCTTCAGTTTCAGAAAACGTTTCATATTCGGAATCTTCAGAGGTATCAGTGTCTGTCGAATCCCGTTTCTTCGCCTTCTTAATCTTTTGACGCGGTTTCTTAGGTCCCCCCTTCTGTAACTCACTTATATTTCGCTTAACTTTTTTAGTTAATTCTTTTGATTTTTCCTTTTCTATCAGTTTATCCTTCTCAGGCGTTTCCGTTATTATTTTACTTCTTCCCTTTTCTTTTCCCTTTCTAATTTGTTTTCTGGGTAATGCTTTGGGAAATCCTCGAATATCTTCGGGTGAAATAAAGCTAGTTTGAGCTATTTGTGTATTTTTTGGAGGTGTTTTTTCAGCAGAAGGAACATTTTTGTTGTGTATTTTTACTTCTTCCTCTGATGGACCAGGTTGATATTCCTTATTTTCAGTTTCTTGATCATTAGAATATGGTCGGTCAGTTACAAACGAAGTTAAGAAGTCGGCGTCCTTAAACACATCTGGGTCAAACGGGTGAATTCCTGATTTTCTGAATCCCTCGACTATATTACTAGGCGTAAACGATTTTTGGAGTGCTTCTGACATTCGACCTGCTGAATCGTATATGGTCATAGGAACTCCAGGATGTTGAAGCATATACTTGTCGCATGCAGCATTATAATATGCTTTAAAAGGTCCGTAAATGGAAATATATAAAGGTTGTAATTTGTTACTACAATGAGGAGGAATCGTCAAAATTTGAACACCTGCTTGTCGAGCTCTTTCTACCACCTTTAGAGAAATGTGACTTTCATGGTTATCATATACAGTATCGGAAATAATTCTTCTGGGGTATAGACATAAATCTACACATGCAGCAAGGAACGCAATGATATGATAATACCACATAAACAAGAGAGACGCACTGCTATGCGCCCCTCCCCTTACCCCACCCGAGGCTACTACTAACGTCCTACGTTCTGAGCTGACCGGCCTGAAATTGTAATGCTCTCTCTATCATATATCAAGCTATTCTTTACGCTCTCATGAAGCCACCATACCCAAGATGAATAATTTCCGAACCTGTATAAGAAGGGTAGCGTTTTCTTTGGATGAATTGCTATGAGCAATAAAATGATTTAAAACATCCAAGAAAATTTCTGAATTCATCCATCCACTTGGGTTTGCAAAGCCTAAAGCACCTGTTGGACCATCTTTTAGCATATGTTTTTTAAAGTTTTTCCTGGGAAATATAAGTACCGGCGGTAAAAATGTTCCAGATGCCGAAATTATTCCACACATTGTGACTGTTTCCCCCCGTTCACCACTTGTAGATTGATAAACCTGTTTTACTCCTTTTGGAGCAACAATTCGTTTTGGACTTTGAACTGTTTGGGTGCCAGTTTCATCTAAATTGTAAATACGGGAACCGTCTGCCAAACTAGGGTATTTCTTCAAAATCTTGGCCAAATTATCAAAAAATATTTTAACATTGTGTACATTAAACGAGGTTAGACGTGATAAGCTACATGCTTCTGGTTTCCGAATGGAAATCTAATTATTTCTTTTCATGAACGCCCTACGCCAATCTTCACCAGCCATTTTGTTGTTTTCCCAGGACACAGGGATATCTAAATTATTTTTAATCGCAAGCTCATAAGCTAGCTTTCTTGTAGCCTCTACTGTCAATCCGTAAGCCATTTTACTGCAAGTTATAAGATAATCAGCAAGTAGTTTTTCTTGTTCAGGCACAGAGTAGGGAACTATACAGAGGCGAAGGCCTGTCAAAAAACGAAGCAGAAATTTGTATGCGCATGCGCTAAATAACTGGTATATTTGTCAACCTCACTTTTTGTTTAATTAAAGTTTATTGTGTGAATTGTGAATTATTTCAAGTTAAAGCATGTCTTTGAAAGGTGGAACTGTTTGTGCATTTCGTGGGTGCTCCTCTAGGACTGGCAAAGGAAAGATCAAAGACACCGCCTAGTAGTGTCGTCTCTGTATAGTTCCCTACTCTGTGACTTAACTGGTATTTCAAGGTCACGAAAATTACGGAATGAAAGATCAAAGACACCGCGTAGTAGTGTCGTCTCTGTATAGTTCCCTACTCTGTGGTTCAGGTTTAAATACTTGTCTATGCCGATAATTTGGTTCCATTATCGCATCAGGCTTATCTTTTTTTTTTTTTACATACCTCGCTAACGTTTGAAATTTTATATTACAGCGGTCAGCAGCAACTCTCAGAGTTAAATTTTCATTGCAGACTAAATTAACTGCATGTTCCATGGTTTCAGCACTTGTATTGCCAATTTTTCTTTGCTTAGGTTTCCGCGGCATCTGTAAAAAATGTACCGATCTCTTAAGAAATTACAAATTTAGTACTAAAGTGAGAATTATTATATAGTGATATTTGCGTAATTATATTATGGTACTAACTGAGACAGTCTCACTTAGTACCAGATATATTGTCTCACTTAGTACATTCTGATGCCACAACACGAACGCCCTCAAAAAGAATATCTTTGTTAATATCAATGTCTATGATCATACAGAAAATAAGGTTAGTAACCAAATATTACAAATATCACATCACATTCACAAAATTCTATGAAACAAATGTTATACAGTATAATACATCGATATAAGAAAGTTACTAAGTTACCTTAAAATTAGTTTTTGTATAAAAATACTGTAAAAATCATCTAAAACAATCTATAAAGTCGCAGAACGTTTTGCTTTATGAATGTCAACAACTCACTGACAGTAAACGTAATTTGGAGGGAAATTTAAATAGTTATTCTGATTGTCTCACTTGGTACGCCGTCTCACTTAGTACCACCCTCCTCTATAAGGGAAGTATTTCAGTAATCGATCACGAAATTTGTTTGCGGAAATATCCTTCTCATTTTCGTGTTCCTCATCATAGAGATAATCTTAATATTTATAGGTCATGTACCATAGTTACTTTATAATTAGTTTATATTAGATTAATTACTTTCTTTTATTATGAAGTGAGGTTGACACATTGAGATTCTATGGGTTGAAGTCTATTCAATGACTTTGACCGTACACCCGACAGCAAAATATTATAATAATACATAGAGCATGTGTATTATGTTCAGTGCCGGACCTAGGCATTTTCTTAGGGAGTCAAGTCGGACCCAGAGCAACATTAGGTTTACAGGATAATAAAAATACAGCTATATACAAAGCATAATAAATGAATATATTGAATATGATGTGTTATCAAAGATGCTGGGTGCAAATATTTATATAATTCCTTTTCTCGACTTTCTTTCAGAAAACGAGTTCATGTTATGAATTATGCCCCATGTTGAGGATGCCATTTGTTATGAAGTTAAATTATTAATGTGGTTCAAGGCTCGTATGTTGTGTTATGAAATCGGGCGCTTCGTATTTCGATAATAATGATGGATATTCAATTGAATTTAAAATTGATTGTATTTATGAATGTGAAAACAGTTATATTTGTTTAATAGTCTTCAATTTATATGTTTGCTCGGCTAGCTTTGAAATCATTGACACTCGAATTGGTATGTTGTAACAAACTTTATATAAGGTTAGCTTTGTAATGGAATAATAAGGGATTGTCTTCAATAATCCTGAAGTAGGGAACATCACCCAGATAACACCACTACATCTAATGTACGTTGAAAATACTTTGCGACGGTGACTCTATCAAGAATTTTATTTGATACGTACAAGACAATTTAATGTTCTTGGGAAACCGTCATATGGTTTGCCGCCTCAACTTTGTCGTTTAATATCGAGTTTTCTCTCGGGTAGATCCCTCATGTGATGATGAAGGAATATCCTTCGATACAATGGCTATCAACCCTGGTGTTCCACAGGGATGTGTCTTGGCACCAACTTTGTTTCTGCTTCATATCAATTATCTGCTGGGAGTGACCACCTGTCCCGTCCACAGCTTTGCACATGATGGTACACTCCATACCGCTTTCTCATCTGGAGCCCATATACCAACCAATAAAGCCAGAGGAGCAGGACAGGGACAGGTTGACACAATTAATGGAGAGCTGGCAAAGATTTTGCAATGAGGATCTGATAATCTAGTAGAGTTTAATGCAACCAAAACTCAAGCTTGCATCTTCTCCAGGAAGACGGACCCCACAATCCCTAATATAATGATGTCAGGTACAACTATTCCTATAAAGTCTTCCATAACAATGCTCGGGATCACCACCAACAGCATCCTCTCATGGGACGATCATGTGAGGTTCATAGCAAAAGCCGCTTCAAGAAAACTTGATTTCTATTCCGTGTCAAGAGCTACTTTACATCCCAGCAGCTCCTCATAATCTACGAAGCACAGATTCAACCTGTCCCGGGGTACTGTTCCCATGTTTGGAGTTCGACTCCCAAACATATGCTGAAGCTCCTGGATTCTATTCAGAAGAGAGCTATTCGCACCTCTCTAGAACATCGTAGAAAGGTGGAAGATCTCTCCCGTTCCTGTAGATATTTCCACAGTCGACTAGACGAGCCCAAACTAGTCACCACTTAACTGTTCAACTCGAGACCTGTCGAACTTCTTCCTATTAGACTTCATTTTTCTATCGAACAGTGAAGTTACGGAACTCTTTACCTAATGGGTTTTTCCATATGCCTGTAAGCTCTAAATCTCCAATGAAAATACGAATGCTTATATTCTCTCCCCACATTCCACTGCTGGCTCACACGATGTTCTTCAAACATTATAGGTTTCCCTCTCGTGTAGTCAAAGTATAAAAAACTTCATCTGTTTAATTGTTCATATGTTACATTAATAAGTTATATAAAGAGTTTGATATAACTTGCTAGTAAAATAATGCTCCTTCAGCAAGGTTACCTTATTTTGATATATCATCCATGTCAACATTGAATGAATGTTGTGGAAGGAAGTATCAACAATATGTAAACTCTCTATAAAGGAAAAGTATTTATAGATAAGAATAGGGTATCCGTAGAGAGATATATTATCATTATTGATTAGTTAGTATTTACTTATCGGTCAGTCAATCTACGTTATTCCTATGACTATATCAGTGTTATCTACATATGTTGCTGTTATACCAATAAATCCACCTACGATGGTATAATTTTACCCTACCACACCGCCAATCAATTACGAATAACATCTAGAACCGGGCACAGCAATATCACATAGCGATCTATAGCAAGTTTGATTATTATATTAAAAAAGATCGACTAAATTCCTTGAAAACAGTTCACATAAATCCACCTAACTCGTCGGGAATCTTACTCCCTGTTTCTATTCTTAACCTGTATAGTATTGGAAGAAGAATAAAACAAATCGTTCCAAATTTGATAAAACAACATTGTAATCATTTTATTATTATTAGTTGAAATTATATTTACTCTTAAGTTATCCAAAACAATATGACATAAATAGTTTTCAAAACATACACTAATGTAAAACCATGGACACATCCCGATGTTGTTGTAGAAAAAATACAATCAATTCCTTGCTTATCATCAAACCGAAATTTAGCACTTCAAAGTTTATGTCCAAATATGAACATTGTTAGAAATTGAAACGCTGGAGCTAGATTAGTTGATATTGTAGTAGGATTTAGGGGAGGATGTGGTACTCCCACAATTAAGGAAAGTACAAACATTCTGGGCGTTCTTGTGGATGAGAATTAATGTAACAATGCTAATAAACTGGAGTTTCCTAAAACTAATTGGTTGAGTAGATTAATTGAAGCATTTTTGTACCTGAACATTTCTATTTTTATAGTAAAGTTGTAACTATAAAAAGGAACGTTGTCGGAAGAGAAGAGATCAATACAACGGCACCTGAATCATACATATCGTAACAAAACTTAGTATGAACATCCATTATATTGCCTCTAGAGAATTCTCCTCATTCCAAATTATGAATGCATGTCTCACTTAATCTCATGTTTTACTGAGCGAACCTCGTACCCAGAAATCTTAAACAACAAAAAGTTTAATAAGGACACCTTGTATTGTAACGTTTGAAACATTGCTCACTTCTACCTTACTGCTACTGACATCTAATACAACAATTACAACCGTCCAAGATAGTGAATAATTATTACAAGCATCAGTACATGAAATTTAAAGGTTCACATATTATTTATATCAAAACCCAGCGTAGGATGACAACAGCATGATTACTGATCTGAGATAGCTAGACGGGCTACTTGACGGGCCTACATCGTTATATTTGCCAAAGAAGGGCCTTCTTCTGTACACGCACTTTGAATTCTGATAAACTTAGGATAATTCTGTAATTGTATCACTGGTTCCCACATACTCGTGAACAATATGTGATCCGAATAGATTCAGCTATATTACTTCATGGTTCCTATCTAGAAGCTTGAATCTCTTAATCACGTACTACTCAGTCACTTCCCACTTATGGAAAGAATCCAGAATGTGTCCTAAGGGTGCAAAGCACGATGTCGAAAGTTATAGGCCTATTACATAATTAACAATTTCTTCAGAACTATTGAATTCTTAATTATCTAAAACTTTAATAATGATTCTTGACCCAAGTATGAATTACATAAAAATTCTCGGGAAATAGGTCACACTAACACATATGCTTATTATTTCCGTCTTTACGTATGTTTCGGTCTTACGACCGTCATCAGAAACGGAACTTGTTAAAACTAATTGTATCAGCATAAAGCGTCCTTATAGTGACAATTTCAATCAGAGATGCCCACGTCGCCGAAAAGAACAGAAACACAAATAACACTAGCCGACAGCCATTTTGTCCTTGGAACTAGAGCGACATTTTTCGATTGTTTGGGTGTGAAATAGTAGGAAAGTCGCCATCTAACCCCTCAGACTTTGCTTTTGTGATTAGGATACGTGAAAAAGCATTTTCTTCAACTTTTTTTACTAGAACTTTGAAACAACGCAAGATAATTTGAATCTGATAAAACTGCTTGAAAGCTTATAAAGAGAGCTACATTTGGTATATAAATGACCTTGGTACTCAGTTTCTATGAAAATCGCTAGACAATGGTCATCAAGCTGATGTAGTATATATATAGAGAGAATCGATCGCTCTAAAGCCTTTGGCAAATTTAACCACAATAACATTCTCCTAAATAAAGTAGTGAGATTCGGATTTACATCGCATTACCAGAACTTCTTCGAGTCTTATCTCACCAATGGAATTCACACTGTAGAATAGCGTGTCTTAAGTCACACCCCTTTCATGCGTCATTTGGAGTATCCTCAAGGATAAGTATTAGGGCCATTATTAGTTAAACTCTTCATTAATGATATAAATAATGATTTGCAATACAATATATAGAAGCACGCCGAAGATTTGAAAGGCTTGTTCGGTTATTAGCGCCGCCATTTATCGGTGCCGAGAGCCGTTATCCAATCGCGTTAACGACCAGTCGTGTCCAGACTTTCTATAGGAACTTTATCATGAATGAATTTCCGATGCATCCTAAAAAGTGACAGCTTGGTGTGTCATTCAGCAGAGATTATTGGACCGTATTTCTCTTCAAATAATGGAGGTGTCTCAGTCAAAAGTGGTCAATTTGTGATAATGACAATGGCTGACCAATTGTTTGACAGTTGGAAATGGCGCTTGATTCAAATGTTCTTGTTGAGTTTTCACACACAATGAAATTTGTAAGCTTCTGATTCAGCGTGATCAGATCACAACATTACAATGGATTTTCATTCGGATTTTTATGACTGGATTCTGCCGAATTAACTCATTTTAATTCAATGAATAACCAACCAGCCACGGTCATCAAAGTAATCGACTTATCGATCGAATCAGCTTTGGTCGCATGGAGTTCAAATTTGTCAGTTCGAACTGAAAAGATCCAAATTGACTCAATTGGCTAATTAGCAAATGATTAATTCAGAGAATATCTGATGGAAAGATATCATCGTTGAATTAAAGTAAATGATATCCGTGAAGTTACAAATCCCGTCTGGCATAAACAAATATGTGGGAAATAAATGGACGGAACGTAGTTAATTTATATGGTTGCTTGATTTGTCTGTTCTGTGGATTAGTTGACAGCCAATATTTAAAGCTTATCTTAATTCGCCGTCAGTACGACATTTATATATTTATTCAGGAATAAATAGAAAACTGCTATTCAGATAAGTAAAGGAAAAAAGACGAGAATGTATTTTATAGGCTGATATAGTTTCTTGGTGTTTGCCACTTACAAGATAAACTGATAATTGAACATGAGAACATTTTGAATATTTCGCTGGATCTGGAACTTGTTGAATATAATGATTATAGGAGAACAAATGCTTTGAGTCCGATAATATATACAGTTTGCGATGTTGACAACCTAATAGATGTTGTTGTACGTTATCATTTGAATTCTTCCTACCATAATTGAATCACGATTGGTGACCATGAAATATATAACTTTCTCAACAAAACACATTTCCAAAGATAAGCAAATTTACAGTGGAAGTACAAAATATACGGAAAAATACGTATTCACTTGAAAATTCGCAATGCACTGTTGCGAAATTAACAGAACTTTTCATAATAATAGTTTTATATTTGAAATGATGATTGTCTATTTAATACAAAACTTTTGTGTAGATAATAATGAACGTATGTTTCTTAGCTCAATAAATATATTTGTGTAAGTTAGAAGCTTTTCCCTCTCCAAATGAAGTGAAATTAAATGTTAGGCTCTAAATTGAGCATTTCAGACAAATTTAACATTTAACATCGACTACTTCAGAGATAATGTTGCATACACATGTTTTTCTCTATACACCTCGGACTTTCAACAATTTTTCCCCACTCTGGGAGAGACATAATTGTCACTGTTTTTCTTCCTTGCAAATACATTGCTTAACATATAACTTAACTTATATCTTTTTTTACAAGCTGGTCACTATAATACTTCTCCAACATTTATACACAGTTGCCAAGGGGGTTTTATCTGATTCAAAATATTGTTTTCTCCAACGGGCTTTCTGAATCTAGTTTTCCAAGCAGTGCTAGAGCACCATCCATTGTTATGCCTGATAAGTTGTTAAGCTGTAACGAAACGCGATTCAAGGTCGATGAAACTCACAAATCTCGTCACTCAGTGGTATCCTTAAGTGGATACAGTGCCGCTAATTCTTTTATTTTGTTCAAATGCAATCAACTCCCCTGATCCCTAGAGCGGTATCTGCCATATCTGTGCTTTCATCCAATACTAGAGCATATGAATTCGGATGCTCTACTTTTGAAATTATCATCAATATGTTTTCCAATGTCGTCCACACGTCTAGTAATACTTTGACGGGACAGGTTTAACTTTGAGAGAAATCCTTTCCTTTTTCTGGAAACAGAATTTTAACGACGCTCTCCAAAGATTCCTTAACTAATTCACCATCTGAATATGGCTTCGATTTTTTTTAGCTGGTATTGCCGCTACTGCATAACTTGCTTTTACATAGCATGTTGACTCTGAAGCCGCTTTAGTAAATATCTGTTGTTGTGCAGGTAGTTCATTTACTTGGTTTTGTCGAAATTGTCCTTCGTATTTTCCCAAACTATGTTTAGTCTCGTAGAGTCGCTTAATGTTATATCAAAACAGATTATTCTACGGAAAAATAGTTTATAGTCCACACATCTTGAAAACTTCTCAATTCTTCTCTTCTTTGGTCCAACGCATTTACCAGTTGACACCCATTATAGGTCTTCGGTTTTAACTGAAACAAAGAATGAAACGTCACCGGTTATACACATAATACTGAAGAACGTCTTGTATTTTGTACTCGAGCCCCCCAATGTTGTGTGAAGAGGGGCTCAGCCCCCCAATGTTCAGAAAGGCGGGCTCAGCCCCCTTCTCAAAAAAGTACCATTCAAACCATAAACAAACTATTAAAAACTGTAAACAAACTCTCGTATCTATATTTTGTTTAATAAAAATGATTTATTCACTTGCACGAATGAATACATAATCTACTGCCTTTGTAATGTAATGAAGTTTTGTTGTGGAGAACAATCGTCAAGCATCTTTGGGGGAGTCGAGGAGTTTTCAGTTTGTGCGTGAACGCACCATCACTGGCAACACTGGTAGCTAGAACCGGGATTACGGTATTACCGGGAAGTTTAGCAATACAAAGCCTAAACTGACAGTTTCCGTCCTTTTCGTTGAAAGGACGATCCAAGTAAAATGTTCAACCTTGACCCTTACCCCCCCCCCCCATCAATCACTTTTAGGCCCCCCCAATAATTTTTAAAAGTCGGCGCCCATGAGTATAGGTAGGCGCACTCAGACACAAGCCAGTGTTTATTTCGGTTGGAATGCCAACCAACAATCCTCAATTTACTAAGAGTAAAGCCAAGCATCATAGATCAATTGGAAATAAATTAAAACTGGGTTTACTTACTATTATGAACCTGCGGGTACCTCGTACCCACAAAGTGCTTGTACCTCGAACGAAATTGCGCTCACAGAACAACTATGGATCACAGATTTCATAATATAAGTTAGCCCCACGGTCGTACATACAGGCCTGGGGACTCGTATGTTTGACATGGGTCTCTTACGCGTCGCCAAACTCGTAGTCCCTCGCTCAGCCACTAGCTAGCGCTTGGATCTCGAAGTACGGCAACAATCATATTATTAAGTAAAATAATTTTTCTCGTAACGCCATATTTACTATTCTGATATGAGAGAGGAATAGAACTGTTACTCTTGTCAAAATGTATTACTCGCCTCAAAAATAACTTCCCCTTTTTCGTTATACATGACGCACACATAAAAGACCTCATTAAAACGATTTCTATCCGGAATCGCAAGCATCCACTTTTTTCGCATTTCCGCATCTTTCGGCTTTAAAAACAAAAGTTTTTTGCTTTACACTTTTGTACCACGTTTTGCATTTCGGCACAATGCACAGTTTCGTAATTTGTTTATAAAAACGCAGGTATTCCTTGTGTTTACAAGCAGTGGCGGAACTTCAATTTTTTGGCCCCCCCGCAAAATATTATTCGGGCCCCTACTACAAAAGAAACACAAATTTTTATAGATATTTTTATTAAAAAATAACAAAAAGGAACAAAATTGCATTATTAACAATTAAAAATTAACAAAAGAAAATGTATTTAAAATTTAAAATCCTTCCTCCTGGATTTCAAATTTGCAAAATCTCTAATCACATCTTTTATTTCCATATTTGAATTAAAAAATAAAGCTGAAAATATAACTTACCTACTTTCACAGTTCACACTTAATATTTATTTAATATTTTGTAACGAATTCGAGTTGAATGCAAATTTCAAAGTTACCCACACATTCACAAGATATAGGTATCTTAAAATTAACAAACTTAAAATCTAATAGAAAAGTAGAAGAGGGTGGAGTTTACAAATTGGTAGGTTCTTATTGGTGACGGGAAGGAAGTGGTGGAAAACATGCATTACTGAGGAATGTGTAAGAAGAATGGTTCAAATACTTCAAATGGAAAAACCCGAATTGTCGATGCGCCAAGAAATGGTCATAAATAACATCTGGAGACATATCATAAATAACAAATATTCGGGTTTGTATAGTTCTGAAAACATGAAACAAATGAATGTACCTACCGGAGGGGACGAGACGGTGACGAGATGGTTGTAAAATTGGGAAGTACATACATAATTAAATAATATAAAATAATATATAGTGGTGTTAATTAGCGACGTAACACTGTCACTGATCAACCTACCCAAACAATTTTCGACAAGTGCTCTGAAGAGTGTCAGAGAGGGGCCTTTTTCTCTGTTTTCAGGCAGCCGAGTCAGTGTGTCAAAACAAAGTAATGACAAACAGATGTGGGAGGTTGCAATACTTGCTAAGGGTTTTTAAATGTTTTGTATTAGAATTGTTTGTTTTTTTTTGCGCTTGCTGGTAAAGTCGGTTATCAGTTTCGAGAATGTTTCACTCTTTTCATGATGCATTTGGGCCCCTATAGCTCTGGGCCCCCCCAGTTGCGGGGTCCCGCGCATTGTAGTTCCGCCACTGTTTACAAGTCAACTGACAGTTGTCAGAGAACACGGTCGTATACGTGCCAGAGAACATCCCTCGCCACCCGTGACGTCTTTTGATACTACGCGACAGTCGACGCTTAGCGGTCCCACTTCTCACATAGGAAACAGCCCCGAGTTTCCAGACTTGTATGTACGACCGTGGTTAGCCCTGAAAGCGTTGCGAGGTTGCCGCAGACCAGAGAAAGGAAACAAAGCCGCAGACTGGCGGCTCTTGCTCGCTGAGTTGCATGTTGCATCTTCTATCTACCCTCATCTCGCAATCATGAACAAACTTGCCCACCAGTGTTTGTTGGCTAAGTTTGGGTATCGTCCACACACGCAAAACGGCCGGCGCGCTTTTCAAAAACTCAACTTTGTGATTGTTTCTCAACACGAATATTGAAGTAATTGTAATGATACTAGTCGATGTAGGACTGAGATATCATCATAATAATGGGATGTGATATAAACGACACATGAAGGAATGTTCTTTTGGTGGATTTACGTAAAATAACAGTTCAAATTTATCTTCATATGACTCAGCTCCGCGGGTTGGCCACCTAATTTATGTAGAATATACTATTCTTTTGGCGTTTTCAATTCACACTAGCACACTCTTAGGAGACGAGGTTATAATCATTGGTGGATTATCTTAGAAACAATTATATGCGTACAAGGTTTTCTTAAACTTCAATACGATTGATTTATTTTTAGTTTAGTAACTAATTTAAATACGAAAGAATTCGTTGCCACATAGTTCGTCAATTGATGGCATAAATAATAACTCAACTAACAAAAAGGTACAGTAATATATAAACAGGAGGCGTAGAACATGTAGAGAATTTGATCTACATTTAACTGAAATTAAATTCAACAAATGTGACAGACTGCAACATAATTAGTTGATTAATTACAAACTTCAAATCTAGTAAACTATGTATTATGTGGAATTAATTCAGTGACTTAATGAATATCTACAATTTCGCTTGATATACGCAGTCATTAATTTGAAGAATAATATTCAAATGGAATGATGATGGGATAATGGTCGTTAGATTAAAATAATGATTTCGATAAAGTCAATTAAAAGAATTACGTGGGTATAATTTGGAATGAGATGTGGGTGTAGTCTTTAGAATAACGCCTACAACAACGTTAAATCATACACATTAAGCGAGTTATATTCTTAGACCAAATTTGAATCCCAATTATTTGTTTATTGCGTTTTTTATTACTTTGGGACAACCATAAAATTAGGTTAAGAATTTACAACTTTTATACAACATGTCGATATAATGCGAGTTTTGTATTCTTAATTATTATTCTAAATGAAATGATGAAGTGCGAATTGTGACTAAACTCATGAGGGTCGTAAAAATATACATTTTGAATTTTATGATAATGTAGAGCTCGGAACGGTCTTTGCTCTTTTAGGATTAACCTCACAGCTCACACGAAGGTAGGTATCATTCTGTGATGGTATATAGCAGCTAACTGTCAACCTTTATGCATTCCAAACGTTTTAAAATTATTATAGTTCTATGCTGTGACCGCTTCCTAAAATTCTTCGAATCGTCTGGCAGTGACATTAGTACGTATTTATAAAATAGAGGATTTACCTTTACTTACAGAAATCAAAGCATATTTACTGCACTTTTCATAAAAAAAGAAGGAAACTAGTTAGAGTTGGAGCAAAAAGGTGTTGCTCCTAATAAAAGGATTCACTTTTTTGGAATTCATAAACAGTATATATAGCATTTGCTTTAAAACTGACGAATTGGCTTCAGCGAATATGCATTTAGTCCAGAGAAGCTTCTGTAGCAAATATTATTTAACGAAATAATGAATAAAACTACTTTGTTTTACTATCATTGATATTTAATATAGTCGTCACTATAGTTTCAACACTAAACGTGTCATCTTCAGACGAAAAATGAATTTAACAAATATTATATTCACTATATATAGGTTAAACAATGATTTCAAATAAATTTTATGGCTATAGGAAATAGTTCTAGGAAAAACCAGAGAGGGGTAAGGTGATTAGGTAATTCCGTGAGGATATTAGTGCTGCAGGTATATTTACTAACAGACTTTAAATACTAAAATCAGGTTATTAATACATTGAAGAGATTACTGTAATATAAATCTAGTTGATCGTTTAGGATCTTATTATCATACATCTTCATTCCTTTGAAAATTTCCATTGACTCTAATATATTTAGTTTTGAAGTTTTATCTTGACTATGTAAAATTTGGACATTATTCAAATTAGGAAAGGTATGGCCTGTTTCTAAAATATGATTCGCAAATGAAGAATCGGTTTTATTATTTTTAAAGGAACGAAAATGTTCTTTATATCTAACTGCTATGTTACGGCAAGATCTACCTATGTAAAAACTATCCCACTCTGAATAAGTTAGTTTATAAACTCCGGGTCTTTTAAATTTGTCAGTTTTATCTTTCGCATTGAACAGAATATGAGATAATTTGTTTGGGGGTTTGAAGCTGATGGTCAGGTTATGATGGGATAAGATGTTTGCAATTTTATCGCTTATAGGACCAAAATAAGTTAAAGAAACATATTTTAATGATTTATCTTTGTATTTTATAGAGGGATAAATGCTATTGTATGGGTTCTGATTAAGTCCACTTCTCGCAGATATTTTTATGTCTCACATAGAAGACACTATAATGAGTTCTGCCATGACTAAAAAACATATTCAATTTTGGTACAGATAAGTAGACGATATTTTAGCCCTCTTCAAAGGTACACCTGGACAATTAGATGTTTTCTTATCATTCATCAATAATATTCATCCCAACATAAAATTCACATTAGAGACAGAAAAGGATCACAAAATAAATTTCTTAGACTTAACATTACCACATCATAATAATAGCATCTCATTCGACATTTACAGAAAACCTACTTTCACAGATACAGTGATTTGTACACCTCTTCACATAGCCCCTATAGTCATAAACTAGCTGCTTTTCATTCAATGATACATAGAGCCTTTTCCCTTCCCTTATCTCAAGAAAATCTCAGTAAAGAACTAGATACAATTAAAATCATTGCTACAAATAACGGTTTCGGTCCTCAAGTAGTTTCTAAATTAATAAATAGAAAAAGACAAGAATTAATTTACAATAGCATTTATCCCTCTATAAAATACAAAGATAAATCATTAAAATATGTTTCTTTAACTTATTTTGGTCCTATAAGCGAAAAAATTGCAAACATCTTATTCCATCATAGCCTGACCATCAGCTTCAAGCCCCCAAACAAATTATCTCATATTCTGTTCAATGCGAAAGATAAAACTGGCAAATTTAAAAGACTAACTTGTTCAGAGTGTGATAGTTTTTACATAGGTAGATCTTGCCGTAACATAGCAGTTAGATATAAAGAACATTTTCGTTCCTTTAAAAATAATAAAACCGATTCTTCATTTGCAAATCATATTTCAGAAACAGGCCATATTTTTCCTGATTTGAATAATGTCCAAATTTTACATAGTCAAGATAAAACTTCAAAACTAAATATATTAGAGTCAATGGAAATTTTCAAAGGAATGAAGGCGTACAGGTCAATTGCGCCCCTCAAAGATACCTGATAGTTTTATGGTAGCAATGTGCCCGATTAAGCAATAGGTCGATTGGGCCCCGAATTCAGTTTAGGTACCTGCTTAGGAACACCCACCCCTGTTTTGTCACCCTTTCATGATATTCAATAATTATTCATTTGTCGGCTGTTTGTGCTTACGAACGTTTTAAATTTATAGTTTTACTTACATTAAAATGGAGTCAATGATCAGTGAACGTGGAAAAAAATACTTATCGTTGATAAGTATACTTTGCGAAAAAATATAGAAACGGCGTTAGGAGTTACCCATAGGTGTACGAAAAACGGCTGTCCGTCTTCGATTTCTGTCGATAAGACAGAAGAAGTGCTTTTAAAGGGAAACGGGGAACATAATCATCCCATCAATGAAAAATTAGAAGTGAAGGCGAGTCAAGTTTTTTAATACATCTAGCTCTCTGGAAAACATCGATATCGATTTGTGGGCTCGCGCTGATAGAGATTTCTTTTGGGATTGCAGAAGCTTCAAAACTTACTTAAAAGAAAGGCAGTCGAAGATATTTGTCAACGCCCCTCAAAAATTATCAATAGTGGTATACGGTGTGCAGGAGATATAAATGCGACGGTGGCTGATATAAGCAATGTACGAAAAAGTATATACAGATCAACAAGAAACATTTTGCCTTGTCTGCCTCGATCTGTAGAAGATGTTCACACCTCACTTATATCATAAAACTGTAGACCCAACAAAGGCGAGAACTTCTTACTGGTAAATTCTCTTAGCCAAAATATTATTATATTTTCTTGTGTATCAAACTTAAGTTACTTATGCTCGAGGCCGAAATTCTTTGTAGATGGGACGTTCGAGTATTGTCCAAAGTTTTTAAAGCAATTGTTCACCATTCATACCATAGAAAATGGACACTACATACCACTAGTATTTATTTTACTTCTTAATAAACATACGGAAACTTATAATAAAGCTTATCAGTTATTAATTAATTATTCAAAATCTGTAAATTTAGAGTTGAATCCCAAAGAAATAGAGTGCGATTTTGAAAAAGCGATACACAGTAGTATCAGGCAAAATTGGCCTAATGTTACCATCATAGGCTGTAGGTTCCACTTAATCCAATCCTGGCTTAGGAAGATACAAAATCTAGGACTAGTTTCTGAATATCGGAGTTCAGAATCGCCAATAGGTAAATGGTTACGATGGACATTTGGGCTATTGTTTTTGGACCCCGCCCATGTAGGGAACGTGTTTGCCGAAGATTTGTATTCTATTATCCCTGAAAATGCCCGAGTTATCGAATATGCCGATTATCTTGTTGATAACTATATATCCGATGATTGTTCTTTTCAACCAGATATATGGGCATCTTGTGATAACTCCACTGAACGAACCACTAACGCTTGTGAGTCTTTTCATAGTCACTTAAATTCGAGCTTTTATTTTTCACATCCCGACATATTTAGGTTCATAGCTGTTTTATCCGATATTCAGTTAAACTCCTATATCAAAATAAATAGCGTACATTTACCAGCGCCTTCTGGAAACAGTAAATATAAGAAGCGACAAGAATATGTTACTAATTTAATTAAAAATAATGAGCTAACTCCATTTGAGTTTGTAAAAAGTATTTCATACAAATTTGTAAAATAGTAGTTAGGTACCTATAAGTAAAAATAACCTATTTTAGCTTAAGTTTGTTTTAGTAATTTGATAAATATTTTGTTAACACGGTTTTAAATTTTTTACTAATTTAATAAATATATGTATAACATTTATCATTATGTTTCATTCCCAATTTTAAGCAAGATTTTTAAGTTATACTATTTTAATGAAGTGCCGTAAAACAGGTGGTTGGGGCTCAATCGTCCTGTATTGTAGGAAGGACCTGGGGCGCAATTGTCCCATATTACTTTATTACATGCACAATTTTTTCTGATCGCGGGGCTCAATCGTCCATTGCCCGAATGAAGATGTATGATAATAAGATCCTAAACGATCAACTAGATTTATATTACAGTAATCTCTTCAATGTATTAATAACCTGATTTTAGTATTTGAAGTCTGTTAGTAAATATACCCGCAGCACTAATATCCTCACGGAATTACCTAATCACCTTACCCCTCTCTGGTTTTTCCTAGAACTATTTCCTATAGCCATAAAATTTATTTGAATTCCTTCTTTAACCTATATATAGTAGATTTAATATTTGTTGAATTCATTTTTCGTCTGAAGATGACACGTTTAGTGTTGAAACTATAGTAACGACTATATTAAATATCAGTGATAGTAAAACAAAGCAGTTTTATTTATTATTTCGTTAAAATGATAAACTATCACGAAGTAACGGCTTCCACAATTGAATTTTTGAAATATTATTTACTTATTATGTAGGGCGAAGGTATTAATAGTTGTGGCACACTTAGGTTTGTCAATTGTGAGTGCTGGTTTTGGTGGAAGTTGGGCTGTCACATCACGGTCAAACTGCAATGATGCTCCCACTTCCAAACCCCCTGCAAACAGAATCCTTGTAATCGAACACCACATAATACATATTTCTTGGCTACTTTTAATTCCCTTACCTAGGATTTACGCGCGGTGGGGTTTTCATCCGCATGCAACGCTTCTTTCATTTTCGATTTCCATGATAGTGATGGTGGCATGAGTTTGTTAAATGTTTTCTTCTTGTCATTTTTCTTCTTCAGTCTTATTTTCATATTGTCTATCCTTTTATTTCATTCTTTCGGGGTCATGTCTTTTTCATACAGCTGCGACAACTTTCTCAATAGCCGTTTGCTTTTTCGAAATTGAGATTTTTGCAATATTTCCGGGTATCGTTTTACCCTTTCTGCAATGAACTAACATTCAGATTGCTCTCGCCGGTGCCTTGTACTTCAGTACCGCGATTTCGGAGTGGTATCTCTTCGTAATGTTCCGTTCCATTCGATAAGATAAATGTTACCCGTTTCGTTGCTTCCGTTTGGTGTAAGTCATAGAACAAATATTGCTCTAGTCTCATAGCATATGAATATATACATGGATTATATTCACTGCAGAAAGAAAGAGATAGAGAGAGAGACAGAGAGAGAAAGAGAGAGAGAGAGAAAAGCGGATTGGCGAAGAGTAGAGCCTTTTCTTCTACATTTGTGATATAATACGTTCCATGGAACGGTATTTTGGAGCGATATTTTCGTGGAACGGGAATGATTGGAACCCTTCCGTTTCCATTCTATCATCTCTATCGGGTACACTAATAATTAACGTACTAGGATCTTCACCTCTGATACAGCTTGTTTGGCAGCAACGTACATACCTTATTCACGCGTGTCTACCTTCTCCTTCTTTTTGCGAGGATTTGCTTGCAAAGAAAAGAGAAAGATTATGAATACGAAATAAATCAATACCCTTTCCTCCTACCTTCTCCTTGAGAGCTCTACCTTTTCCTTTTACCTTTGAAGGAAATACTTCATGAAAGAATACAAGAAAACAATTGCAGCTGTACTTGTTTTACTTTTATACGTACAATGTATACGTAATTAGTGCTCTCATATTGAATCTGTTCAACCAAAAAATCACTTAGCGAATTAAACTAAATAGATCCTCCCACATTTTCAATTCTGATCGCATATAGAACCTCTTCGTTCCACATGTCTCATAATGGAGAATTATGTCAAAACTGCTCTTGGTTCTGGTTGGCTGTCAAGCACACTTACTAAGTCCCCTCCATGAGCGTAGCCAAGTAAGGGCAGGGGTGGTAATGGCGCCCTCATTAATGCCTGGTCAGAAAGCTTAATCAAAATGAAATAGAATGCTCATGAGACACAGAGCCGTAACTAGGTGGATGGCGCCCGTGGCGAACATGTAGGTTTGCGCCCCCTAACAATAGTAAAACCTCATATAGCTAATATTATTCAGATCAAAAGTCATTTTTTTATACAAATATAAAAATTTCTGTGGTATCCAAATAACTGTTTATTATTTCCTCAAAGTATGTAACAAAAATAAAATAAATAAAGATTTTTACAACTCGAATGAATAACTGAAAAACATAAATACATATATCAACTAAGGTACTCAATCGATAATAAAATCAGTCACAAAAAATAAAGGAACCATTTCCTTAGTAGGTACTTTGGATAGGCAATTATTGAAATTCAAAATCATTACTAATTTCTTTCAGATTGGCAAATCGTGATTTGAACTGTGTTATCATGTTATCGAATATGCAACAACACGTTCTCTTGAATTTTGAGTTTTCACCCATATCACCAAAGCCATCAACACAAAGTTCATCAGGCATTATTTTCACTCGTCTTTTTCTTTTCTCAGGAAAAGCTGGATCAATGTTCAACTCTGCACAAATTGATCTTGCTTCGTTCAGTACCTGATCGAAGAATGTTTCTCTGAAATCTTTAATTTAATTTGTTAAACCTTCTATCATTTTCGCTCCTTTGCTCACATCAAGTTGTTAAGCTTGGAGCAACACATTGACCTTATTGATTTTTGTCAATATTGTATCCCACAAAACTAAAATATTGATGAATTGAAAAGATTTGAGAGTTTTCAGCAAAGATTTTGCGTCGGAAATAGTTTCTCCATTGAATTTTTTTCCGAATATCATCTGGTCTAGTACTTCTATAACAGATTTGAACTGAGTTTTAAGTGCGTGCACTGCAATTGCTTTCTATGCCCATCTTGTATCACTTGAACTCTTCAAAGAAATCTTCAATTTGGAGATGAGTGCTTCCCATCTTCCCATCCGCCAATCTACGTATTCATTGAAACTTTACGTTCGATTTTTGGCGCCCCTGCGGGCTGGCGCCCGCCGCAAAAGCCTCCCTTGCCCCACCCTAGTTACGGCCCTGATGAGACATGCTATTCAAAAGTATGAAAGTATTGGTGTTTCCAAGCTGTTTGTGGTTATGGTAGAAGAGCTTCAGAAGCTGTCCTAAAGGGAAAACACAGCTATCAGGACAGTGAAATTTCATCTGCTCTCGGTGGCTAGCAAAATACTCTGCCTTGTTGTACCCTGTAATAAGCATCCTGCAAACAGAAGCTCTTGACTCAATAAGATGCTCGCAGTAAACCACTAGAATTACGTCGGTTGTTACCTCCTCCTCTATTGCCGCCGAAGAAAGATGACGCAAGAAAAGTGGTGAAGCTCTTGGATTCGAGAAAGGCATGTCTAGACTTGTAAGGAACAGCAACCCCTTTCAAATCCTCCAGCTACTATTCTCACCGAGTATACTTTAGAAGATCTATATGTACTATTCCATATTTTGATTCTTTCCATAACTGTCTCGGAATCCGTTTTTCTGATGGTAGAAACTACGGCAATTGCATTTCAATCAATCTCATGAATACAGTACATTAGTAAAACAGAAGAAACTGTTGTTTTTTATAATCTACCTGAACTGCAAATCGCGACTGAGCTGTTCAATCTGTGGAAAGGAAAGAGCTTGGGAAAAGAATTTCTGAGAGCACGGGACATTGTTGACACAAGACAGGCACTTTTAACACCTATATACATCAACAAAAGGCTTCAAGCAGAGACGTAGCGTACGACAGTACCGTTTACTGACATATGACCGATATTGAGTGTGACAGGTGATGATTATTAGAATTTAAAAGAGTTTTACCTGTATCTTGTGGATTATGATATATTGTAGATGTTCCTAAGCTGCCCTCGTGTGATTTGAAAGCGTTTTTACCAGTAAATGAGCGTGTATAAAAGGGTCATGACTGAATAAAGTGCATTGCAGAAGTAAACGCTTATGTTAATGAAAAAGCAAAATTTTATTTTCTATTGGTACAAATTACACTACAGACGACTTGCAAATACTATGATTTCATCCCCACTTTTATACAAACATACGTTTTTAAGGAGTTCAAATGTATTAATTTTGCCTCATCCAACATCTATAAAGACACTATAGATAAGAAATAATCACCCTTATCCACTAGAAATACTATTCAAGTAGTGAGGACAAAGTAGCCATCATCAGTACTTAGTATTTTCAGTGGATAATGGTGATCATTTCTTACCTATAGTGTTATAGTGTATCCACAGTGTGAACACTTTCATAATCTATAAAGACAGTTTCTAATTTATAATTTATAGTTAAGTGATCCAAAAGTTGAAGAAAGACAAATGTTCCTTACATACAGCCAAAGTGAATTAAAATTTTTGAATCAAAATCAAAATAACATCATACTTTTATTTGATGAGATCCATATTAAGTCTTTTTTGGATTATAAATATAAAGCATTTTGTATTTACGATTGTTAGTGTTAATTCAAAATTCAAAGAGGTTGTCCATATTTTCAATGTGCAATAACGTACGGATGACCAGCTGCAACATAGCCTCTGGTTTGTGACGTTAAGAACGAGCGCCCAGGCCTTGTGTATATAGAGACCCAGACTTTGTCCACCCCTGCTCAAAAACCCGGCTACGCTGTGGTATCTAACTTGTATTCAGTTAAACGGCATGAGAAGCCGAAGGAGATGCAATTTTTGAAATATGCAGACGAAGTTTTTAATCCACGTAACGAAAATCATCAATCTTGAAACTTGGAACGAGCTTTTCAAACCTGTTTGAAAAGTAAACAGCTATATGATTTTGTCTTACTCCACGGTATATAATAAAAAGAAAACGGTTAATTAATGAATCAAGAGATTTATTACATCGAACAACATAAATTATGGTAGCTGGAGAGGATAATTTCACCCACACCACCATTAATAAAAGACAATAAAATGTAATTAATTAACACAACTGACTAATTTATGAGTAAGCACATCTTCTTGTGCACACTTATAATTCATAATTTCTATTAAAAAGTCTCGGCGTGCCGAGGAAACACGTCATTATATCTTGAAAACTAAACATCCTTTCGATTCTTGTTATATTGAATTAAGCGGAGGCTATTCATTTCAAAAAAATGTAAATAATATCGACTGTGTCAAGTTTCGGATTATCTTGTTATCCTGTTTAATCCTGACGGGTAATAAAGAAGAGTATTAACTTGCATAAACAAGTCCAGAGCCAGCGGGAAGGTCTATTGCCGAAGAGCTTGGGTGAGACTTTCACGAGACCACATTCTCTTCAGGATAGTCACCATCCCCATTCATAACTGATCCGCTGAACTTATATGTTATTTACTCGCTTCACGTTCTTAGTTACTTCTTATGCCGTCTTTGTGATGTACTTGGGTTTAATGCTAAATGGTTATTTATTACTTCTTGCTGCTATTATACGCTGTTTATCTGAACATCTTCTGGATGGAACTTCAATAATTGTAATCTGTAACCTTTAACATCATATAACTTCTTCTGATTATCAACATAGATAAAATAATGTTGGTTTGTGGAGGATGATTTATTGTCAGCATACTTCAACTTGGCCTCATAATTATGTTAGTAAATGAAGAACGAAAAATTGAGTGAATGCATAAATTTAATTTTCATGCGTATTACATTCTAATAGATGTATTTTTATATTAAAAATTGACATGCGAAGAAGTATATGCAAGATACTGTGATTTTCCCAGAGTATTTTATTTTCAAAGCTTTCTCGGACTACTCACCCAGGGCCGGATTTACCAACAAGCAAATCAAGCAACTGCTAGTTGGCATCCAACTCCAGGAAGACCGACACCTCTTACTTTTTGGTTGATATAATGCTGGCATAAGATTACAGCCGTCATAGCTGTGAAACTCGAATAATAAACCTGAAGTTAAATGTAACTGGGAATATCGCAATTCGCAAAGCAATGGTTACTCCAAATATATAGTTTATAGTTTATTTAAATAAAATTTATGTTCCAATTGCATTTCATGTTTTCCTCATTAAGAAACCTTTTTTGTTGTTGGATGGATCGAGTTTGGAGAGGGATGCCCCATCACGGTGTTGTGCTTGGAGGCCCCGCAATGTATAAATCCGGCCCTGAATTTACCTGTAATAGATATGTTCATAATTGCTATATTTTTGAAGCAAGATGAATGGATCAATGTTGCTGAAATACGTGGTGTCAAAGCTAATTTATTAGTTTTATTTGTTTATATATGCGTGATGTAGGTACGACGGACAATATATCAATCAACTTATTGAAATTAAAACTTCTGCATATTTTACAAATTTTGAAATGATATTGCCGAAACTAGATATTTCGAAGTATTCATTTTTTTAAACTCGCTCTGAGTTGGTTTCTCAATGCTTTGTTGCAAATTTTATATTATTGTGATGATTGACTAAAGGTATTTCAAGTTGTACGCAAATCACATTTACAAATAATATGTAACCATTGGGCTAATCCTATATCAATTTAATTTTTGAAATGTATCTCATTATAATATTCATAATATTATAATAATTATAATCAGTAATAATTCTCTAACTTTTAATAATAATATATAATTAATCTTTTATCGCTCTAGTTATACGACCACTTATAAAATAGACAAAATTCTGCATGCTCATCCTGAAAGCCTTATACTCTTCATAATGATAACTAGTTTCCATCCTAGGACAACCATACTTTACCCACAACATGGGTCTAACCTTCATCATTTCTTAACGGTTTTGTGGGATAATTTTCTCCTTAAGATATACTATTTTTTAATCAATTCTAACCAATATGTATCTGATTATATAATTAATTTTAATTAATTTGAAAAAAATTCCTACTATTTATGTACTTTAGCAATTTATATCTTTAATAACGTAGTTATTTCTTGACTATTTTTGTTATAACTTAAACTAATTTAATTTTTCCTCGCCATAAGATATGCTATTTTTCAAATCAATTCTAATCAATATATATCTGATCATATAAACTATGTCTTTGTTCCATTTATTTGATATGATATTTTACTTATTGTTATCCTCAATGATATTATTGAACAATATCAATACCTAATACTTCAAAATCTGATAATTACGCTTATGCCCTGAGATTTATCTTCTTAGAACAAATTTATTACCGTCTAATTATTTTTAATTATTTTAAAAATTCATACTATGTATATACTTAATCAATTTATATCTTCAATAACGTAGTTATTTCCTGATTATATTTGTTAATAACTTGAACTAGTTTAATTTTCCCTAGCCATAAAATATACTATTTTTTAAATCAATTCTAATCTATATATATCTGATTATATAAACTACGGTCTTTCTTCCATTTATTTGATATGATAATCAACACAAATTTATTTTAATTATTTTAAAAATTCATACTATGTATATACTTAATCATTGATATCTCCAGTAACGTAGTTATTCCCTGATTATTTTTGTTAATAACTTAAACTAATTCAATTTTCCCTAGCCATAAAATATACTATTTTTTAAATCAATTCTAAAGAAGATATATCTGATTATATAAACTACTATCTTTGTTCCATTTATTTGTTATGCTAATTAACTTATCGTTATCCTCAATGATATTCTTGAACTAATGTATCAATACCTAATACTTCAAAATTTGATAATTTCGCTTATGCCCTGAGATTTATTTTCTCAGCACAAATTTATTACTTTCTAATTAATTGTAATTATATTAAAAATTCATACTATGTATATACTTTAATATTTAATTGATTAATATTTTAATTTAATTTTCCCTAGCAATAAAATATATTATTTTTCAAATCAATTCTAATCAATATATATCTCATTATATATAACCACTGTTTTTGTTCTATTTATTTGATAAGCTGATTGAGCTTGTTATGCTCAATAATATTCTTGAACTAATGTATCAACGCCTAATACTTTGAAATTTAATATTACTTTCTAATTAATTCTAGTTTGTATAAAATATTGCTAAGTATATTGATGCTTCATCAAGATCTGATGTGATGTCAATTATGTCAAAAAATCTGAAGGTACGTATGAATTTGAATCATAATCAGATAAGACCAAAAACGCCACATCCCAAAACATTCCAAAATTAATAACTGTTAATTGCTATTTATTTTGAATGATGACAGGCGAATAAATAAATTATGTAGGACAATCAATTCGAATATGACCATATAAGAACCCGAGAGTGGGCCGTCGGTGACGAGTTGGGACGGATTGCGACATTACGCATGTCTCTGTTTAATTAGCTGCTGCAGATTTATGGCTGATGCATCGATATGCCGTATTGGTAAACAATGGAAGACGCACATAAGACAAGCGAGTCGCCTGACATTTTTGAAAAACGAAACAACCCGCTACTTTGATCTGAATACAGATGAGCTTCAGACGTGGTCATCTTGATATTTGATTTTTTACGGAATCTATATCAATTAGGAGGAATTCGAAAGTAACCCAGACATTCTTTGGCTGTTTTATTAATATTTATAGATTTTTAAATTGCCTGCTATTCGTGGTATTCGAATACTATGTTGGTAATGCAATTAGATGAAACATTCCTCATTAGCGAATTAAGATTTAGAAGTTATTCTTCTCAATGAATTATGCGTAAAGAATGAACTCAACTGACTTACTTAGGACAACATTTTAGGAATACCTTTATTTTAAAAATTGCTATTTACGTTTCCGAAACTGTAACCGTGGAAATTTGAAGAATTCGGATTGTAGGTTAATTTGAAATTACAATAGTGTTATTATGATCATTTATTTATTTAAATTGGCCTATAATATGCATACTATCTGCACTGCGAAAATGTCGAAGCCACTATCACCTAGTGTTCTACAAATGGTATCCTCAATAATACATTACTTTGAAGAGCTTTCTTTTGCCGTTGCGGACGTAATTGCAGCTTTACAACAGAGTGTCTCAACAGGTAAACGAAGCAAAGGTGAAGCACACGCTAGTCCAAGAAGGTAATGGAAGGGTCTAAAGTGGTTGTAAATTTTAAACCGAATGCAATCAGTTTTTATACATATACAGAAACAAGGAACATATAACTCACACATGAAAAAAAACTTTTCATGGGCGTGAAATATACTGGTTGTACAGCAGGTTTCATTCCTGGTGTAGAACTAATATTTTCTTCAAAACAAAGGACGTCAATTATCATGGTAGAATGGATCCAAACTATTCCTGGTATTGATTTGAATTTGAACATCTGAAATGTGCAGCAAACCTAGCCAGTAAATATCATGAAGATCCGAGTGTAAAAGAGTTCCATACCGAAATCCTAGGTTAGTTGCAGAACTAATATTTTCTTCAAAATAAAGGATGTCGATTATCATGGTAGAATGGATCAAAACAATTTTCTGGTATTGATTTGAATTCCAACAGCTGAAATGTGCAGCTAACCTAGCCAGTGAATATGATGAAGATCTGAGTGTAAAAGAGTTCCATACCGAAATCCTAGGTTAGTTGCAGAATTCAATGGTCAAATTAGAATAAATGAATCCATTCGATACTCTAAATCCAATACAAGAAATAGATTTGATTGACTCAAATGTGTGCTTGGGACTTTGTATAGTACCTTCAACTGGGCTAGCTATGAGAAGGGTTTGAGGTAACTAAAGATAATTAGAAGCCAGCTCATTCATGTCAGTCCGAAAGTCCTGCAATACTTATAGAAACATGGAAAAAGTGAATTTAGCATCTTAATTGAACATTATTTCTTGGGTGGAAAATATGCTCTTCCACCACGACAACGCGCCGGCGCTCAGGTCCGCAGTCGCAATGGCAAAATTGCACTACGAAGTGGTTCGTAATCCCCCATATTTTCCAAATTTGGCCACATGCGATTTTTATCTATTTCCAAACTTGAAGAAATCGCTCGGCGGGAAGAGATTTGGCTCCAACCATGAGGTCATCGCTAAAACAAACTCGTATTTTGAAGGATTGCCGAAATTGGAAGGGATCGAAAAACTAGAAAAATGTTGGACGAAGTGTATGAGCTACAAGGAGATTATGTTGAGAAATAAAATAAGTTTAGACAACGGTCCTACATACAGGTCTGCAAACTCGGGGCTGTTTCCTATGTGAGAAGTGGGACCGCTAAGCGTCGTATGTCGCGTAGTATCAAAAGACGTCACGGGTGGCAAGGGATGTTCTCTGGCACGTATACGACCGTGTTCTCTGACAACTGTCAGTTGACTTGTAAACACAAGGAGTACCTGTGTTTTTATAAACAAATTACGAAATCGTGCATTGGGCCGAAATGCAAAACGGGGTACAAAAGTGTGAAGCAGGAAACTTCTGTTTTTAAAGTGCCGACAGATGCGGAAATCCGAAAAAAGTGGATGCTTGCGATTCCGGATAGAAATCGTTTTAACGAGGTCTTTTATGAAGTTTTTTTTAAGGTGAGTTTGACAAGAGTAACAGTTCTATTCCTCTCTCAAATCAGAATAGTAAATATTGCTTTACGAGAAAAATTGGCAGTGTCAAAACATAGCCGAGGTTTCCGGACCCGTCGAGTGTACAGTACCGGAGGTTTTAGTGCGTAATGTATATATTGTAAACATAATGAAAGACAACATACTAAACTGGTATACAAGTATTTTGATTGTAAACATAATGAAAGACAACATACTAAACTAGTATACATGTATCTTGATTGTAATCCTAATTTACTGACGATAGTTGAACGTGACAACGTCACTCGACTGTTAAAATTTAATTTTTGATTTTATTATCTTATAATAATAAATTTTGTATTGACATTATTTCTTTCAGCAAGTAAACTGAATAAAAAATATTGTTCAATTAGTTACTTAATTATTTTTGCAAATTTAATTGTAATTTGTTGTAAAAAAGTAATAATATTGAATAATTTATTATAAGAATAAACTGTGATTGAATTATTGTTCATAAATCTTACATTTAAAATTTAAAATTTGGAAACATCATTAAAATTTTTGTAAGCTTTGTAGCTTTTAAAAAGCCCGCCTCAATGTGTTTGATATAGGAGAATATTGTTCCCTTTAACGGCTGGCTGGTCCAACCTGTCATTTCAGACACGTTGTTATGATATGTGGAAGATTTAACATTTATGTTTTAATTTTTTGAAATCATAGCTACGCTCGATAACTATTTCGATCGAATAGTAAAGCAATTGATTTTTTACTCATCGTGAAATAGTTCTGTTAACTTATTGTTATAGTTTTGTCAATTATAGCGTAACCTACAATCGCTGCACTAGTGGACCGATGCTATTTATTTTAATGATGAAAGCACGAATATTCGACAATATATCACTGAACATATATTTAATATCGAAAGAATCATTACCTTCATAGCCGCAATTATATTATATGTGATCGATTATTTCCATACATTTCCTTTTTAAATTACTACCAAAAAAAGCCTTAGATAATAAGTACATACTCCGGAAAGAAGTCGTTTTGACGAGGTTTTTTATGTGTGCGAAAAACGGGAAGTTATTTTTAAGATGAGTAATACATTTTGACAAGAGTAACAGTTCTATTCCTCTCTCAAATCAGAATACTTAGTAACACTGCTTGCGATTCCGGAAAGAAATCGTTTTACCGATCCAAGCGCTAGCTAGTGGCTGAGCGAGGAACTACGAGTATGGCGATGCGTAAGAGACCCATGTCAAACATACGAGTCCCCAGACCTGTATGTACGACCGTGGTTTAGACCAAATAAATCATTTCTTGTTTCATTTTCAGGAAATTTTCACCTTGATCTCGTATATTATTACTATTATTGCTCATCAATCTTGAAATACATATATTGGGGCGGCTCAAAATTTAACAGAATGGATAAGAACGTTCGATCATCTGAATAGAAATGGAATATTCAGTCTTGTATCAGCTGTTGAAATGAGAAAGAGGAAATTGAAATTTGGTTTGAGCTTAACTTGGTTTAATGGATGCGATTTTTGATGTGTGCATTCTTCTAATGTGAGTACATATTCGGAACAAAAGGTGCACACATACCAATTATATGGGTTCTCTACCTACGAACAACATAAGGTACGATGAAGAAATCTTTAAAAAGCAACCTTGTTATTTATGGATGCAACCGCATAGTATTTTAATGCGAACGTATGTAATAAATACGGTAGGTAATGAGACTAATTTATGGTAGAGAGGTGAATTTGCATGCATTGCAGCTCACGGGTGTAATTGGTCAGAAGACGCGCATTGCATTGGCGAGTTATTACGCCCGCGAGATAATGGGACTGACTGTCTCTTCCTTCTACCGCTACCGACTCATGAAGAGGTGCCCTTCAATGGAATAGCATAAGTGGAGAAGCTTCGTTTGAACGTTCAAATCACTTTGATTAGAGTTAGGGAGGTGGGTTCTTGTGACATTTGTTTTACACCTACTTTGACTTCCGGATTTTTTCGGAAATATTCGTTTTGATACTATTTTTGACATGATGTCTGTGTGTGCGTATGTGTGTGTGCGCTTGAAACAAAATGTATACTATTGCGCCTTCCCTATTAGTCGTACGACTTTAAGTCTGTTTTGAAATTGTGAAAGTAGGAACTGTATTATTTTTGAGCGTGGTAGTCCCCTTCTCATTTGTACTTTTGGCAACAGTCTTCAGGTTAAAAATGAAATAATAAACAATTATTAATACATGAAGATGCAACTCACAGTAAGGTTCATTACATAATTGGAATACCAAGCGTGGTCAAATGATATGTTGTATCCTCCCTTTTGCATTTTGTTCCAACTACTATCAAACATGAATTTTATGTGAAAGACTCATGAGATTTTAATGAATTTATAAGAAATCAATTCGTACCTGTGAATCATCTATTAATTTCTCTGGAAGTTGTTTCTTTATTTACAAATATGGAAATGAATGGCTAGCCAAAAACATTTTTCAATCGTATCATTAAAGAAAGAACAAACAAAATCTATAATGGATCTTCATATATAAATAACATAAAAGGTAATACAGACAATTTTATAACATTACCATGAAAAAGTATGATATAAATGTCGCGCATAAGCCTACTATCTGTGTTGGGAAATATTTTTCAAATCTGAAACCTTTGATATCTGAAGATAAACAAACCCACACAGAATATAAATTGAATTGTTTAGATTGCGATGGGACTTATACAGGAATCTCTAAACAATATTTACAAAAAAGAATGATGGCCATAAGTATAGTACAAGCAACAAAAACTTGATTATGATCATCAATTCAATTACAAAAATGCTAATATTTTAACTAAGGAAACCAATTATTATAAAATATCTATTCTGAATATGATTCGCATAAAACGTGACGTTTTGTAAATCATACAGCAGATATCCAGTCATTAAGTCAGATATATCATAATTTAATTAGCCAAAGCCCTTGCCATGTCCTACATGCGTCTCTATAACGTTAAAAGTGTATTTTAGATAGAATGCTCAAATAGCAATATTTCCAACAAGGTCTGACAACCTTTTTCCATTACCTCAAAAATCTTTAACATTTGGTTCGAAAGTAGATATTTGAGCGTTATATTTTTTGGCAGGCGTTAGTATAAAACATAGAGTTCTGAATAAAATTCAGCTCAGAGTTTCACCTCTTTCAATAATTGTTTCTAAATCATTTCCAATATATTTTCTATTTCCACAATCATCTACATTCGACCCACACGAATGTCCGGAAACTATTTTGCTAACGAAAGTGAGGAAAGTCACCTGATCAACTGATCATAGTTCATTTTTAATTGCATTGTCATGGTTCAAAATCGAAACAAGATAATTCAAAAACCATCCATTTGCATATCGTTTAAACTGGGTATTCCAAATATTTAATGAATTCTGGAACAAAAATTCAAAAACGTTTCATTTGCATTTAGTTTGGAAAAGTAAAAAATTATCACGCTTGAGATAACTAACAATTTTAAATTCTCGCCCCGACACTTGACTTAGCTTATCAAAACTATAATACTATTTTCGATATTTTTGCTTTTGAAAACATATTTTCGCAAAATTTTTTAATTTTTTCTCCTTCCATCATCCGCTAATTTGTAATCGCCGTTTTGGATTCCACATGTTTTAACCGCATCTTCGTAACCATCGGCCCCAATAACAATTGAATCAAATCTTACTTCATTTAGAATACTACTTATGGAGGAATTGCATTTATTCACTATTATTGTCCATTTAACAGTAATTATTACCTAATCAAATCCCCGATATTTGATCCATGTGTGTTTTGAAGCTTATCCTGAATGTTTGAAAAATCCATACTTGTTTGTAGAATTCAGAGACTTTATAACATTAGAATCGATTGCAATTACAATTAGTTGGGTCATTTCATTGGTATTGTTTCCTTCATACACAATGACTGATGATGGTTTCGAATTGTCTTCAGTATCCACGAGTGTTACTACGTGAATTCAATTCCCGTCTCTTTTTGAGGCTTCCTCAACAGGGAACCGTGGCGGCCTCTTCACAGCACAGTCTCTCGCGTGTTTCCCGCTCCATTACACGGGCAATCGTGCGACATGACTCCGGGGCGGCGACATATTGAACAGAACAACTTCGGCGGATTCCGACAGTTTGTTCTACCGTGTTCAGTTTCCCTGCATCTCCAACAGGAGATGGACTGTGCGGCGGTTGCCTTCGGCCTGGTAGGGTACTGCGTCTTGTAGTGGCCCTGGAGGCCACAATCCCAGCAAGTCGGCTCAGAGATATTCGGCATCCCGGACTTGCCAGGCGATTTCGTATCAGACAGCGGTTGCCTACCCTGGGGCTCAACATTCTATATTGGTGGATTTGGCATTTGTGTCCTCCCTGGCACCGGCAATGCCCTTCTTCCACAAAACTATGGGTACATCATCCACAGATAAGTAACTTCAGAATTTTGGTCAGAACAATTGTCAATTCTTGACATCCTCCTTCACACTCTTCTGTGATTTGCTTGATATGTGTTCATATTTGTAACATTTTTCTCCAATTCCGAATGTATTATTAAAATTGACCTCAGTAATTTAACTTTTGTCTGTAATAGAAATACGAGGGCAAGGAGAAAAGTCCCTGAAAAATAAAACAGATGGCGTCACAATCTAGAATCCCATGTGACAATTGTGATGTACCATCTTCAGCTGGAACGAATTAAAACGTTCAAACTGACATGTCATTCGGTTCTGTTTTGACACCCATCGAAGCAAGCAACCTTGAAGATTTTTGTAAACATGGAAAAAAGTGAATTTTGCGTATTGATTATCTATTTCCAAACTTGAAGAAATGGCTCAGTAGAAAGAGATTTGGCTCCAACGATGAGGTCATCGAAGAAACAAACGCCTATTAAGGAATGCCGAAATCGTATTATTTGGAAGGAATCGAAAAACTAAAAAAACGTTGTACGAAGTGTATCGGCTACAAGGAGATTTTGTTAAGAAATGAAAGTAGATGTACTCCGCTAGCACGGGACCAGGATATCCGGTCTCCACTTCCGGTCTAGCTGTCGATGTGCATCCGGTGCATGAGCTCGTCCTTATCAGTTTTGAAAGGATGTAGGTGATAAGGATTTTATTTTATTTGTAAAGAGTATACAGGGTGTGTTCAAAAAGTGTGTCACATGTACAGAGTCACGTGACTAACACATGGCAGCATGGCGGCCCTAAGGTCCAACTGTCATGGCGACCATAAGGTCCAGCTGTCATGGCGACCATAAGGACCAGCTGTCATGGCGGCCATAAGGACCAGCTGTCATGGCGATCATAAGGACCAGCTGTCATGGCGACCATAAGGACCAGCTGTCATGGCGACAATAAGGACCAGCTGTCATGGCGACCATAAGGACCAGCTGTCATGGCGACCATAAGGACCAGCTGTCATGGCGACCATAAGGACCAGCTGTCATGGCGAGCATAAGAACCAGCTGTCATGACAGACCTAAGGTACAGATTGCTTCGTAGAGATGTCACCACCAAGTGACAGCTGTCATGACAGACCTTCGGTCCAAAAGGTACAGGCTGCTTCATGAAGATGTCACCATGACAGATGCCATCGAAGGTACAGACTGTTTCGTAGAGGTGGCGCTACCAGTTCGACTCACCCGACTCATGCGTCTCATGCAACTTTAGCAAAATGAAAGATCTACACTCGGGAATCATCGGTTGCAACGTTTCGTGCGGCTCGTGCGACTCATCAGACTCGTTCTAGTTTGCATTGAGGGTCTTAATTATCGACGAAACAGTTTAGTTCAAGATGAAGTCGGTGGTGGTTGACATTCAGAGCTTCCAAATCTCTCACCATACAATGATAGTTAAGGAACTGGCTTTGTTGGATTGCGAAAAGAAGCTAGAAAAATATTTTCTATTCAAGCCACCCACACCGCTAAGTGAACTCTCAGAAAATCAAATGAAGCAAGTGATGTTTTGCGAAAAGTATCATGGGATTCCATACAACTCTGGATATCAGGACTATATTCGGATGGAGGAAATTTTCAAGGAAAATATTGATCCAAATAGCATCATATACGTTAGTGGTGTGGGCAAAGCCAAATTCATAGTGAAGATTCTCAAAAAATTGGGGTTAGATCGTCAGGTGAAAGTGTTGAATTTGAAAGGCAGCTGCCCACAATTTGTTCGAGAAAACTGTAGATATATCTGCCTTCATCACTCTACCACCAATAATTCTATGTGCTGCAGTGTAAACAGCTGGAAATTGTTTGAATATGTTACAAAGGAAGATGCCCATCTGGATATATTACGAGGGTTTCAAAAAATGGGTATGGGTGACACTCCACCGAACTAACCAGTATTGATATGTCTTCGGAAGAATACGCACGTAAACTGCTTGAATTCCATATGAAATTAGTAGCACTGAATAAAGACATAAAATTTTACGAAGATAAAAAGTTAACTATAAATCAACTAGGCAATTTGAGTATAAGTGGAGGAGATGGGTGTGCTGAAATCAAATTTCATAATCCTAACAGCAATATTGAATGGAGTCCTATATACAAACGTACCACTTCAAGTGAATCGAATTTATATATGTCCCAACAAGGATACCTTCGCAGAGAAGGAATGTAATCGAACTGAATGGCAGCCTATGGACCATCAACTAGTTAATGAAAATCACCTAGAGGTATTCTCATACGTTATTCCTAAAAGGATGTTAGCAAATTTCAACTATAAACTCAAGTTATTATTCCATGATGGTAGTGAGGGGGACGTGGTGAATTGGCATCAAACTATAGTCCCAACACCTGTGACGGCAGCAGCAATCAATTGTCAAAGCAATGTATCTGAAGCCCAACCAACACCACCCCAGCCACCACCACCACAGAAAGAAAATGAAATCTATGCTATGCAATGTTTCAATCTTAGTGCATTATCAGTTTTACTACTGAAAATCCTCATTAAAAATGTAAAGAAACATATTAATAATAAATAATGAAAGTATCGCTATTGTTTGATTTTGAATAGGAGATAGGGAAATCAGTCAGATACATACATTTAACTTTTAACTTTTATTTTTTGAAATATATGCAATTTTTAAAAATAACATATAAGCACTTAAATCTAAAAATTATTTCCTAAAAACTCCACGAAAAAGGCCATACCCCGAGCTGTGCGCATTTCAACCATCTGCGAAAACAAAGAAAAATAACTTTAGTTGATAAATAATAATAATAATAATAATAATAATAATAATAATAATAATAATAATGTGTGTGTGTGTGTGTGTGTGTGTATGTGTGTGTGTGTGTGTGTGTGTGTGTGTGTGTGTGTGTGTGTGTGTGTGTGTGTGTGTGTGTGTGTGTGTGTGTGTGTGTGTGTGTGTGTGTGTGTGTGTGTGTGTGTGTGTGTGTGTGTGTGTGTGTGTGTGTGTGTGTGTGTGTGTGTGTGTGTGTGTGTGTGTGTGTGTGTGTGTGTGTGTGTGTGTGTGTGTGTGTGTGTGTGTGTGTGTGTGTGTGTGTGTGTGTGTGTGTGTGTGTGTGTGTGTGTGTGTGTGTGTGTGTGTGTGTGTGTGTGTGTGTGTGTGTGTGTGTGTGTGTGTGTGTGTGTGTGTGTGTGTGTGTGTGTGTGTGTGTGTGTGTGTGTGTGTGTGTGTGTGTGTGTGTGTGTGTGTGTGTGTGTGTGTGTGTGTGTGTGTGTGTGTGTGTGTGTGTGTGTGTGTGTGTGTGTGTGTGTGTGTGTGTGTGTGTGTGTGTGTGTGTGTGTTTGATTCACTCACTTTTTCTTTCAACCGATTCAAATCGTGAGGTAACCCCACCACCAAGGAACATTCTCCATCTAGGGGTGAAACCAAATACCTACACCCCTCCAAAACCCGCAGTTGTGACATCTGTAATTATGAATAAAACAAGGGTACTCATTAAATAATAAAAAACATCAGCATAAGGTAAACATACTTCAAACATCAGCTCCGCCAAGTAGTGGCGGAAAGCATGGATGCAAAATCCCTCGTAAATCTGCTGTGGAGGAGGTGTCGGTGAAGGTGCAGGTCTTGGGGTAACCAAATCATCGATTGAGCTATCGGGAAAGTACAATTAGAATTGAAATAATTCTAGAGTTAATGCGAATACATACAAAATGCCTGGGGAGCTCGCTAAAGACGGTGGGGTATCATAGGGACGTTGGGTAGGTAGTTCGTTTAATCTGTAATTATTAAAATTAGTAGCAAATATTTCGCAAGTAGAAAAATCACATACACTATATCATGCATATCCAGCGGAGGAGGCAGCGACTCTGCTGATGGAATCTCTGGACATCTGTTGGAAATGAGAGTAATTTAGTAATCAAAAATTATATAAATTGGGGAAAAAACATACGTCAAGTCTATTATTTCTCGAGGCTCGTCCAATTCTGGGAATAAATCTTCCGCATCATCAGCTGCCGCCAATTGATCGAGATGTATCAATTCTCTCCGAATTTCCTCATCAGAATAATCACTGAAAACAAATTAATGCACTTATGATATATAGTGAGATTGAAATGAAATAGAACAACTTACTTATCAATCATCCACAGACGCACTTGCGTTTTTGTAAATATATCCAACCTGTTGGTCAGCTCTTGAATATAATCATAAAATTTTCCCATTTTTCACTATGTCACACAACACTTACAAGAATACTATTTTTTCCCTATGAAGTACCTAGAGTTTTATACACACACAATATTTAAACCAAAGTCCTACGAATTAAATTAGTTCCCAGGAAAAATGATAAAGTTGTTATCGGTTGAGGAAAAAAAAAAAAAATGTATGCGGATAAATATTTCAAGGAAGTTTCTGCAATCACGCGATTTCAAATAGAATTTAACATCCTGCTTGTGGTTGAAGATCTTACCAATATGAATATAACAGTCGACCGAGACTTCCCGCTTGTGGTTACAGTTAACTTATTATCATGATATAACAGGCGACGAGACATCCTGCATAGCGTGTGAACATAGCAGGAAAGTGATAAGAAGTTCCTATAAAACTCGATGTGCGCATACCTCATACCATTATCAAATCATTATTCTACTAGCTTTTGAACTAACTAGACGTGTTTTTGTGAGTGCTAAATCAAGGTGAGTTTATTTATTGACTTGAATATTATATTCATATGTAGAGTTAATTTCTATGTACTGAATATTTATTTTGCTTTTATTGAAACTGTGCAAGCTAAACTTTAACTTTTTGAAAGTATTTATTGATCTTCTTTTATACAATTTGATTGGATAAATATTAATAATAATTTGAGGGTATTTATTGATCTTCTTTTATACAATTTGATTGGATAAATATTAATAATAATTTGGGGGTATTTATTAATTTTCTTTTATTCAATTTGGTGGGGTAAATTCAGCACACAAAAATAATTCTTCACACTTCTAACTTCCATCGATTTGTTTTAGATTTTTAAAAAATAAAGTAAAGTAAAAAAATGGATTTCTCCAAATTGAACAAAATCTCGTTATTGCAGAGGGCAACACATACGAAAATTGCCGAGCTAGAATTGAATGTGCCCCATTTGATTTTCAATTTAAAAATTGTGAACACAAAATTTGGGGAGGCTGTATTAGCAGAATTGGAAGGAGAGCGATCGGTTTTCCTGCCCAAGAGAGTAACACCAGCGCTTCTCCCCCTTATCGAGGACATTAATAAAGGACGCAACACAGCCCTAATATATCGGGGGGAAGAAGCCATCGGGACAGGAAAATCCTGCTCAAAAATTGAATTCTGCGAATTGTCCTCCCCAAGGAGTTGAGAGCCTTCCAGCACCACCAGAGAACAACCCTCCTGTGTACTACTTTTATAAATTCCATAAGGTAGGCTGCTTGTTTATTATAAAATATGGTTTCAATCGCTAAGATGAGTGGGGAGATCGTTAATATTATCAACGAGGCTCAAAAGGATTTGTTAAAATCAAAATTATCCCCTCAGGAAATAAGCAAGTGGATAGGTTTCTGTACTAAGTACATTAGAACCTTTTCTAAGCATATAACAAAGGATACTTTGAACTTATCGTGTAAGAATCAATTGCAATGTAATATCGGCCATTTAAAAAGATTCAAAATTTTATTAGAGATCCGAAATAAACCCCCTACAACTAATAAGAACCGTAGTGAGCGAATTCGTTGGGAGGATGGTAAATGTGCATTTTCCCAACGAATTCGAACTGGCTTTATAACAAACATTTCTCATTTAGACCCATTAAATTTTTTATATGATGCCTTTCATCTGTTTCACCCTAGAATCACCAAAATTTTACACACTTACAATTTTATCAAGGTAAACACTACTTTTTGTGGGGAATATATGCGACTTAATGCGATCGACGAGCTTATCCAAACAGAATATAAATATTTTCACACAAAATCCGCCCCAATAGATTCTTTTACAAATTTATTGGAGTGGTTCAAGGAGCATGTTATCGATAAACTCCAAGTAAAGCTGGATGATTTTTTGGAACGAGACTCGGGGTGGAGTCTAAGGGAGGTTATCAGTTTGGGCATAAATATTAATAAACATGAAGTCATCAATTCTGGGTCCTCTTATATAGTTCTCCCAAAAGAGATACTTCGAAAGCAGGCTATTATTAATGTTAAAAATTATGATGAATATTGTTTTGCCTGGGCAGTAACAGCTGGACTACACCCTGCAGCTACCCATTCAGATCGTATTTCTTCATATCCACATTTTAGTAATGTTTTAAATTTACAAAATCTAACTTTTCCCCTCCCTATATCTCAAATTCCCACTTTCGAGAAGAATAACGATATTTCAATTCATGTGTTTGTTTTGGAATTATGTGGAGGTAATGAGCAGGGTGAGGGAGAGAAATTGAAGGTTCTCCCTGCATATTTAACCAAAAATAAATTAGATAGACATTTCAATTTACTATTAATCCAAGATAAATATTATCGGGATGTAGAACCTGCGAAATCCCCAAATTTCATTGACCCCACAGTTAAATTTCACTATTGCCTAATCAAAAATTTATCTAGACTTGTAAATTCTCAAATTAGCTGGAACCACAAAACTTATTTGTGCGATAGATGTTTAAATAATTTTTGGAGTGAGAATAAGTATAAAAATCATGTTGAGGATTGTGGTAAAATGAACATGTGTAAGATAACATTCCCTCAGGATGATTATTTAAAATTTAAGAATCACTCACACAAACTACCCATACCATTTATTATTTATTTTGACTTTGAGGCTCTCCTATTACCTATTCAGAACTGCCCTCAATCTAATGTAAGTTCATATACGAACAAAACTCAACTACACGAGGCGTATAGTGTTGGATATTATTTAAAATGTCAATTCAACAATTCTCTATCACGATTTGATAGCTATAGAGGATCAGACCCCGCCAAATGGTTGACAGATCAGTTAGATAAAATTGGGGAATTTATCGATCTAAAACTTAAATGCATTGTACCTATAGACTTGAATGGTATTAGTTTACTTGATATTATGAAGGAAACGAAATGCCATATTTGCGAGAGACAGTTCAAAGAGGGGGATGTTCGGGTTAAGGATCACTGTCATTTTACGGGTAAATATCGAGGTCTAGCCCACCAAGATTGCAACCTAAATTATAAATATCGATTCGTAGTACCTGTTGTGGCTCATAACCTCAGCGGGTACGATATGTTTTTGCTAATTCGAGATATTGCCAAAACGTCCAAGCAGAATATTCAAGTACTCCCCATCAATAAAGAGAAGTATATAAGTTTCACTAGAAGCACCAAAAATTCAGTGGTTAAATTCCGTTTCATAGATTCATGTAGGTTTTTAGATTCAAGTTTAGATAAATTAGTTTCTTATTTGAATGTGAGTGACTTGAGTATTCTGAAAAGCGAGTTTGCGCACTTATCCGATGAAAAATTTAAATTATTAACTCGTAAGGGAGTATTTCCCTATGAGCACTTAGATGATTGGGGTAAATTGAACGAGGAAAATCTTCCTCCAATAGAGAAATTTTTTAATAAATTACGCGACGAATCGATAAGTGAGGATGATTATAGGCATGATGGGTTCGAGTGGGTTGAAAACCTCGATGATGTAGACGTCAGAAACGTCTCAGACGAAAGTCCAATTGGTTACATATTGGAAGTCGATTTAGAATACCCGCCTGAACTACATGATCTACACAAAGATCTCCCTCTTTGCCCGACACATACAGCACCACCCAACAGCAAATTACCTAAATTATTAACAACTCTCCACAATAAAACTAAATATATCATTCACTATCGAAATTTAAAACAATGTTTGGTGCTGGGGATGGTGTTGAAAAAAGTCCATAGGATTTTAAAATTTAAGCAAGCCCCGTGGCTTAAAGCGTACATAGATCTTAACACTAGATTGAGGGCAGCTTCTAAGAATGCGTTTGAAATAGCTCTCTTCAAGTTGCTGATCAACGCAATTTTCGGTAAATCTATGGAAAATGTACGAAAGCATAGACTAGTTAGATTAGTTAATAAATGGTATGGACCCTATGGGGCTCGCTATTATATTTCACAACCTAATTTCAATAGCAGTAAGATATTTGAGGAGAATTTGGTAGCTATAGAACAGAATAAATTAGAAGTCCTATTTAACAAACCCATTTATGTGGGGATGTCCATTTTGGACATTTCCAAAACCTGTGTTTATAATTTTCATTATGGCTTCATGTTAAAATTATATAAAGACCCAGGATTGATGCGATTATGTTACACTGATACTGACAGTTTGATTTACCACATTATAACGAACGATGACATTTATGAGACAATTATAAATAAGAATATTGAAAAATTTGACACTAGTGATTATGCCCTAGACAACCTCTTTAAGATTCCCCTGGTTAATAAGAAGGTAGTAGGCTTAATGAAGGACGAGAATAAAGGCCTCCTCATGGATAAGTTCGTCGGTTTGCGGGCAAAAATGTACAGCTTCACTGTCCAAAATCATGACGCTAGTGACGTCACAAAGAAAGCCAAAGGGGTGCGCGAGTATGTCTTACGAAATACGATAACGTTCGAAGACTATGTTAGATGTTTGGAAGAGAACATCGAAATGTATCGCGTGCAGAGATCTATCCGCTCTTTCGACTTAAAGCTTTACACCATAGATCAAAATAAAATCTGTTTGAGCCCCTTTGATAATAAAAGGGTAATATTGGGGGACAAAACAAGCACTCTACCTTATGGCCATTATTCTTTAGGTTAGAATTAAATTTTTTTCAATTATAAAAGATACATGTATTTTGGCTTCAAATTATAGGTTAAGTTATTATTATTATTATTATTATTATTATTATTATTATTATTATTATATTATATTATATTATATTATATCAAGTATTTTTTATATATGTGTACTTTTTTTATCTAAAATAAATATTTTATGTGGAAGTTTGGATGTTTTAATAAAACCAAAAATAATAGCATCAATTCTTTTATTGTTCTAAATCATACAGAACTTTATTCTTATAGAAAAATAACATTTCTCTAAGTGTATTGCTTGATAAACAGTCGAGCGAAATACCGATGAAACAATACAAGAGGGCCATTTCATCGGGCTGCTGCTGCTGCTGCTGCTGTAGGTCTCTCATACTTTTAATCATATCAATAACATTATGATAGTATGTGGAAAATCCAAAATGTTCGAGAAAAGACACTCGATGCAATAGCACTCCATCGTTGATTCGAATAATTTCTCGAACATCTTCCTCACACAACCACACATGGATATTATGCTTTGTAACTTGAAGTAATTTAACATTATTGAAGTACACAAGTTGGACTATTTGACAGTATTCATCAGATAATATGGGTGTAGCATCGAAATCTGATCGTAAACTTGCGAAGAACTCGATGATTTTCACTCGAAGAATATCGATTAAATCGATCCATTCTAGCAGGCTAAAGCTGAGTTTGCAATTTTGAACGTATTGAACGAGTGAGATTGTAGGTGAGAAGGTCCGTACAGGACTCAATCCACATTTGATTTCATAACTTGCCCCCACCAACGGGTACGTTGTATTCATCAATAGGAATGGTTCATCTTTTGCTTTCATCTCGAACTCTTCTAAAATATGATCCAACTCAGAACAGTTGCTGCTGCTGCTATCTTCATCAACACTAGCCTGGGACAACATCTTATTAAAACTGTTCTGGATTGTTCGATTCACCAGAACCTAACCCTCGCTCACAAAATATTTACTTGCACATGCGCAGGTCATTAGCAGCATATTTCTTTGATTTGATTGGAAGTTTGGATGAGAACATCGAAGCATAAAACTTGAAGTGTGGGGGGAGGAGAAAATTTGTGGTGTTGGTTGCGTAGTCCATCGACTATGTATGAGTCAAAGAAGAAAGTTTTATTAGAAGTTCCTCTACGAATCCCTCGTAGATCCATTATTTCACAGCGGTAAGGCAGAAGCGCGATCCGATAAAAATCGACATCAATTTCATGTAACACTTTGAAACAATCAAGTATATAGGACCTAGGTTTTGGGGTTATACCAGGAATTTGATGTAATATAAATTTCTTCCATCTATTTTCGTATATAAAGTAGCCTTCAACATTCATATCAATTATCTTCCAATCGTTTTCGGGTGGGTTGAAATCTCCCCCAAAATAGAAAATATCCACATAACCACATTCCTTCACAGCCCCAATAACGAACGTTACAAATTCTCCGGCGATTATCCAATTTTTAGATGGTAATTGTAATTCTTCAAGGGTTTCCATCAAATTTGGAGGACATGCTACACTTATAAATTGTTTTGCATCGTACACGGTGGTAAGTACATTATGAACAAAACTGTTGTATAATTGCAAAGACATTTTCACGCAGACTGATTCGATTATTTGACTTCCACTGGGTTGAACCACCAGTCAAATATTTTATTAGGAAGACATGCGCAGCAGCAGTACATTATACAACATCAGAATTTTCAATCCAACTTTTCTCTTTTATACCATACCATTTTACATACATTTTATCACCCTTTTTCCGAAGCACCTTCTCAATCAAATAAACATCGGGCTGTTTGGTTTTCTGTAATTCTTCCTCGTAGAAACAGCCGCTGATTGGTGCGTTGCTCATATCTTCTAGTAGATATGTGACTGGGTTGGTAATTTTAACTTTGATGATTTTAAATAATTCCGCACTCCAATTGGGCGTAAATCCCTTCTCAAAAATATGTTTAGCTTTACTTATTCGCACAATATCCCCTACGTGGTATTTGTGAGGTAGGGCCAACTTAATGTGCGAGTAAGATTGCTTCAATATGCGACTTTCATTCTGTTTCGTAACCTTAAACGGAGCCATTTTTATAGTTCTATGTTTACGATGATTATATTTTTCGGTGACTTCAGGGAGTGTATCCACCCATTTGTATTTCCCACTCAGACTGAATTGCTTGTAGATCGCTTCTTTCAACGTTCGAATGACGCGTTCAGCAATGGCGGCTTTCTTCACAGAATACGTATTATAATGGTTGATTTTATGTTTTTTCATTAGCTCGTCAAAGTGTCTGTTGAAGAATTCTTTTCCTTGATCGCTTTGCAGGTTCCTAGGCGTACGATGTGACCCTTCTAGCAATATAGAACTGACCGCTTTCCGAACCTCTTCGGCTGATTTCGTTTTCAGCGGGCGTGTCCACAGAAATTTCGAGAAGCAATCGATCACCACCAAAATGTATTTAAATCCACGATTTTCGCGCGCATAATTACCCATCTCGGCAAGATCCATTTGCCACAAGTCATCCAAGCCTTTTATGATTGTTCTGCGACGTTTAAAATTCTTTCGAACAGGCTTATGAAGCTCATCAACCACCTGCGCTTTACCCTTCATCATTTTTTGAGGTCGATCGGTGTTGTCGGAGCTAATAACTTTTGTGGTGGTGGGGAGGTGGTAGTAGCTCTTTTATAAGGATGATATGTAGGTATCTGTAGAAATGTGGATAGTTTTTTTTCTACGCCAGCCAGTCTGGTACCTATGTCTATTTGTTCAATTTTCGATATTTCGCTTCTAATGTCCTGTATACTTTGGTTTACGGTGGTATAATTCGATCTAGATGTCTGCTCAATACTACTAAGCGTTTTATACTCCAATTCTATGGTTATAAGTTTACTATTGATGGTCTGTATACTATCGAATAGGTCGTTATATTTCGAACTGTTTTCTTGATCGTTACTAACAAGTGTTTTATAGTCTTCACGTATTTTCTTCAATAATTTTTCAAGATTTACCTCATTTGCTTTATTAGTTTTGAACGATGCTATCATACCATCTACAAGTTTTTCAATTTTAATTCTATTTTGTGTTGTAGAAGCAATCAGAGAGTCTGTGAATTTTTTATTTTCGATGTGAAGATACCCACCCTCATTATGTATACTCTGTTTTATAGCTGTAGAGTTGACATCACTTTGATTTTTGTATGACTGTATTTCGGTATAAAGGATCTTCAAATCTTCGCGAAGTGTATCTATTAATCGTGTTAAACTTGGAATTGCGGAATTCGTGATGTTATTGACGTTTATATGAATGGCTGCATACTTTACCAAAACTTCACTTAAATTCGCATTCACTCTAGTGATAGTGTTATCTACATATGCTTTGTTTGCAACATCATTATCCGAGATAGGTATTTTCACATTACAAATTTTCAAATTTTCCATATCCACATCACCTTCGGGCGTATGCCTTAAAATGTTCATAAACATCGATCTGCGTTTAAAAACGTCGACGATGCTATCACCCGACAACGCTGATCGTCTACCGAACTTATCAAGACTCATTATATAAATGGTGTTGGGTTGAAGTATCCAGTACTAATATATGATGTTTGCCTCTCTTAGTTCATTTATTATAGCAACAATTTCATTATCGTGCGAAGTATTTCCAGCTTGTTGTGATGCCATCAGTAGTTTTAGTCGGTCCACCAGCTCGTTTGGATCATCCCAAAAAATATATTCCATAGGTTTCTTGTTATATGTTAAATGTAAACCGCTACCGCTTGCTGCTGCTGTAGAAGTCGCCTCCGACGACGATACAGAGGCTGGTCTAAACATAGGTTTAATTATGGACATGTACTTTATCGCACTGGTACCCTTCAAACGACCATTAACATTTTTATGTGCATTTGTTAACCTCAAAATTTCTTTGTATGCTGCTCGATCGTTATTCGTGAATTTTGTGGGTGTTTTGTAGAATATAAGATCGTACAATCCAGGTGTTCCCTTTGCGCTATATCCTACAGTTTCGATATTCTCCCCGAATATTATCTTTTTAACACCTAGAATCCAACCGGCAGAGCTCGCATCATAAACAGGTCCATATACTTTATCGATTTTCTTGTTGTTTTCCCAATGCTCTTGAACGTATTTACGAACTTGTGGGGGGTAATGTGCGAGTGAAGGTTCAATCTCAGTCATAGCATCATCGAACGCGTCATCCTCCTCTCCCCCCTCTTCTTCTTCTTCTTCGTAATCGTTATCTTTAGGTTCTAATTTTATTTCTTTTTTCATTAACTGCGCAGTAGGATGTTTAATTTTTTTAACGATCGCTTTCAATGGTGTTGCGATAGGTTTGAACAGTTGTTCTATTGATTCGTCTTCTTCAGATTTACCTAGCTTCAAGGCCAAATATTTCTTCCTTATAGACTTACTCAATTCGAAGATTTTTCGCTTACGTGCTAACTGATCGGCGTCCATCTTGTATTTGGACTAAAATTAACAATTCACGTTTTTATATATACGTCGAAACCTTTGCGGTATCTACCATCGTTCAAGTCGAAATCCTTTGCAATGACCAAAGTTCCGAAATTATCCGTCCAGCACATGGCGCACATCTTCTTGAACTGATTGAAATCGACGTCGGGCGATACGTGCTCATCAAATACATGCTTCAAATTGATCTCGTCCTGCTTAAAAAGAACGATCAAATTACAATTGTCGCGAATCAATTGTTTCGGTATTTTCGAGTACGTTTGACACAGATATGCCGCATAGATATTCTTATGTCTACACATGGAATAGTATTCCCGAATTTTTTGTTGGCCCTCGCACGCGATGTCATCAAAAAGGAATATGGAATTAGCTTTAGCCTCGTTCGGACTTATTATTTCCTCGTTGTCCTTATAGGGAAAATAGCCGACACCTTTAACTCGATCTAAAACTTCCTGCAACAGTTGATACTTGGGCTGATACAACGACTTTGAGTATACGTAGACGTTTTTGAACTTTGCCCCATTTGGATTAAATAATAGCGATAACATCACGTTCGTTTTACCACACCCACTAGGTCCACAAATTATAGCGCGAAAAGAGTCGGGTAACAATTTACCATGTTTACCTATGCGATTAGTAGTCGCCGACCCAAGGTCTAAATTTTCGATGGGCAGTGTCTGCTCTTGTTGAACGGTCTTCATATTGTGAGGTAGTTTGAATCTGATGATTGCTTTTATAAATAGAAACGTTTGGAGATCGCGAGCTCAGTATCAATGTTGATCTATCAGGGTGAAGGTCTGTTGAATTCGCTCATAAACAGTCTCCCGTTCGAAGTACATATTCCATCGTATCAATTCTGTGGACCTGGTACTAAGCTACAGAAGCGACTTGCGCGTGGCGATAAAGGTGTTAATCCGTTGGATTCGGCCTGTCGCGAACACGACATAGCTTATTCTCAGCACAAATCTCTAGAAGATCGTCATAAGGCCGATAAAATATTAGAGGACGCAGCTTGGCAGCGTGTTAAATCTGAGGACGCTAAGGCAGGCGAAAGACTAGCTAGTCTATTGGTTACTGGGGGGATGAAAGTTAAACGTAAACTAGGAATGGGTCTTAAGAAACGTGCTGGTCGTCGTGGAGGATGTTGCTTTCGGAAAGATATAGTGGGACATATTTCTAAGTCTATGGAACCGTCTGCATCGTTGCGAAAGTCTGCTATGAATGCATTGAAAGCTGCACGAATAGCTATTAAGCGAGTCGGAGGTAAGAAGCGTGTTAAAGTACCACGCATAATACCCCTGCCGAAATCTGGAGGATTCCTCCCGTTATTACTACCTATTTTGGGGGCGCTGGGGGCCTTAGGGTCTGTGGCTGGTGGTGCAAGTGCCATCGCTAATACAGTAGTCAATGCTAGAAACGCCAAAAAGAAGCTTGAAGAGGATCAGCGTCATCATGCCGCTATGGAATCGTTAGGTAAAGGATTATACTTGCGGAAGAATGCGAAAGGTGGATTTGGGTTGTTTTTGAAGAAACAACAAAAAAACTTCCAATAGAGCTGCCCAATAGACCGTTGTATGATGTGGATTTGGTGCGTTTCGCGAAAAAAATGAAAATACCTCATTTTCGTGGTGTCTTTATGCGAGACAATTTACCTAGGAAACGTCCTTGGAGGCAAGAATGTGCCATTTTGAATTTGGATTCGATCAAAAACAGCGGTACTCATTGGGTGGCCTTTAGAAAAATAAATAACCAAGTGGAATACTTTGACTCTTTTGGAAATTTAAAACCACCCAAGGAACTAGTTCGATATTTGGGTGGTGGGGTTAGAATTTTCTATAATAACGATGCTTATCAAAAGTATGATCAGGTGATTTGTGGACATTTATGTTTGAAATTCCTCAGTTCTACGTAAACATCTAGAGTGAGCAGTCATGTCTGAATCCTACGATAAATTTATCGGAAAGATTATGCAACAACTTTCTGTTGATATTCAAAGACCTGGAATGCATACAATCATCCGATACGTATATGATAATCTAATAAAAGCAATGGAAAAACCTTCGAGCGAACTAAGCAAAAGAGACTTATTATTTCTCCCGATGGAATACATTCTAAAACATTTGGATTTGGTGTCTCTCAATCAGAATGAAGTTCCTAAATATATGTTGAACACCCTTTACCGTCATATGAGGTGTACGGAACATATCGATGAAGATTGTGATTGTCTGCCACCTCCTCGCAAACTATGTTCGCAATGTTTATCTGAACAGATATCGAAGGTCATGGAGACCGAGGGAATAACGCATCATGAGAAGCAGGTGTTGATTGAAGAAGTGTGCAGAGACGATCCATACTTTATGCGATCATACTTATTCCATATATTAATGTGCAAATATAAATAGAAATGTTACAATAAATTCGTATCAGTATCATGTCGCAGTTATTCACGCTAACAAGCACCAACCATATATTCTCGTTCACACCGCAGAATTCGATCGAGTTGAAGCTTGATAAGCGATACTATTTGGCTTTGTTAGGATTCACTTCTTATAACTCTATACCGAATATCGAGAACGAGAAATTTTACTATTTGGGGGACGATGGAAAGACTTTGAAAACAATCGAAATACCTTCGGGTAACTACGAACTATCCGACATTGAAGAATTAATTCGGAAAAGATTGAACGTGAAAGAAGATGTCTTCTCGCTGAAGCCCAATAACAATACATTAAAGTGTGAGATATTCTATAAGAACCACGACATTTCGTTTGTTAAGGAAGATAGCCTAGGCAAAATATTGGGGTTTTCGCGTAAAGTCTTGAAAAAGGGCGTGGTCCACATGTCCGATTTACCAGTCAACATTATAAAAGTAAGCAACATCCGATTCGAATCAAACATTACCGTGGGAGCCTTCTACCGAGATAGACCTGCGCATACGATCTACGACTTCCCCATCACAGACGATCCTGGCTATAGAATTGTGGAACGTCCAAAGAATCCTCTATATTTACCAGTGTCAGATATCGGTGAAATTACCATCACCGTACTCGCCCTAGATCAACATCCGAACCCGATAAATTTTCGAGGTGAAGAAAGTGTTTTACATCTACATTTACAAGAAGTCTGAAAACAGAATATGGGATTAGTTGTTGCTGTGGGTAATAAAAGAACCTCACACGCTTCATATCCATCAGTCTTCAACAAAACACCGAAAGTGCGAGAGCTAACCCTCACCAAAGCCAACCGATTAGTTCTACAATCTTTAGGGTTTCGCCTTAAATAAAAATGCCTAATAAGCGAAAGTTTGGTGGTGTAGATGTTGATGGTGGAGATAACAATGTTATCTCATCAATTTTCGATTTATACCAGCAGCCGAAATTCGATGAGTCGATTCGGAAAGCCGAGTATAGATCGATTACACCGTTCGTTAAAGCCTTCAATAACAGCGACATCGTGGAGTTTGGAATAAATCAAGTGGACGCGTTTTTTTCCATGAAGGATACTCTATTGGTGATCAAGGGAAAAATCGAAGTGAAGGGTGGAGGTAATGTTATATTGTTACCGAATTATGGGGCCTTCCTTTTCGACTCTTGCTCGTACGTTGAGAGTGGTAGGGAGATCGAAACAGTTCGAGATCCTGGTATAGTCAGCGCTGTTCGAGCATTTACCTGCTACACCCCTACAGCTTCTACGCATATGGCTACCGCTAGTTGGTTGTACCCCCTTGAGAGCGTAGTTTTGCACGAAACTAAATCATTCAGTCTATTGATTCCGCTGAAGCATATATTCAACATTTTCAACGATTACCCGATGATTACATTTGGTAGGCAGACTATTCGACTGGTGCGTGCTCGAAACGATAACGATTGCGTTAACATTGAGACCGCCACGACCACCGTTAAATTCCTGATTGATAGTATGGAATTGAAAGTGAAGTATATCTATCCTAACGATATAATTAGAGAAAAGCTCTTGCGAGCAATCAAGAGTGATTCGCCCATCCTAATTCCATTCCGGAAGTGGGAATGCCATGAGCTTCCTGCCATAACAATCGAGGCCCGACGAGAAATTTGGGCGGTCAAGACTAGTGCGGCAGTTGAAAAACCTCGCTATGTCATAGTATTCTTTCAAACAGACAAACGAAACAATGTGAAGGCTAACCTCACAATATTTGATCATCTGGATATAACAAGTATTCGCTTATCTCTAAACGGCGAATATTACCCTAACGAGCGAATGAACTTGGACTTTGCCAAGGATGATTTCGCGCTCGCTCACCATAACTACACAGAGTTCTACTCTAGCTATACAAATTCCTCGTCGACTGCTGTGAAACAACCAATGTTAGATTACACTAGTTTCAAAAAGCGCGCTCTCTACATAATCGATTGTTCGAAACAGGAGGAAGCAGTGAAATCTGCAACTGTTGATGTGCGATTGGAAATCGAGGCAGATAAGGGATTTCCAGCCAATACGAAAGCATATTGTATCATCATTCACGATTGTTTGATGGAGTACTCCCCACTCTCGGAAATAGTGAAGAGTCTGATCTAAAACTTACTGTCTAACGACTATGAGTGATCAGTTTAGTACGAGCCATCATGAGGATAGCATTGGTTGACATTCAGGGATTCATCATCGATGATGTGTTTCACCCTAAAGAAATGTCTATACAAATTGGGTTCAAACGGCATTATTCGTTGTTTAAGCCACCCACACCGCTAACGATGTTAAGTGAGAAGGACCGAAAATCTGCTTGGTATTTGGAACATTTTTGTCATGGTTTGGAATATACATCGGGTGATGTGGAATATGCAGAAATTGATACTATCCTAAGATTGACTCTACTGTGTGCAGCAGACATTATATATGTTCGAGGTCATCAAAAAGCAGAATTTCTCGCGAATAAGTGCAAGGAGCTAGATATCTTTCCGAGAATCGTAGATGTATGCAGTTTCGACAACACCCTATGCCAAACGGGGAAATTCGAGCCTACAAACAGACTGAGCTGCCTGAATCATCGCAATGATGGTGGGAAATATATGTGTGCAGTCAACCATGTCGATAACCTACAACATTGGTTCCTCACGATCATACTTCCTAAATGAAATGTACTTTTCGTAAAAATAAATAAAAAATATTATTAATATTCGATATTTCATTTCTCATACACCTCCCACCCACACATCATGAACGACTTCGAGTCGCTTGCGAGTCGCTTTCGAGTCGCTTGCGAGTCGCTTGCGAGTCGCTTGCGAGTCGCTTGCGAGTCGCTTGCGAGTCGCTTGCGAGTCGCTTCCGAGTCGCTTCCGAGTCGCTTCCGAGTCGCTTCCGAGTCGCTTCCGAGTCGCTTGCGGGTTTTTCCTCATTTACATGTACCCCAAGAGAGTTTTTTGGAAAAAAAGTTTGAAATTCTTATTCTACGCGTTAAGACCTTTCATTTGATACCCATGAAGCCCCACTTAAAAAATAAAAATTTCAAATCCTTATCGCGAGAGATCGGTCAAACTGATTGACATATAAATAGTATATTCTTATTCAGCACATCACGTAGATTCTGAATATGCAATAAAATGATCACTTCCGGTTTCACTTCCGGTGTAACAATGTGTCGAATATATAACCCACTTCCGGTTTAACCCTGATGATGATGATGTTTGACAGTGGTGATGACATCTTCATGAAGCAGCCTGTACCTTTTGGACCGAAGGTATAGACTGCTTCCCAGAGGTGGCGGAGCCCCCTCCAGGAAGCAGTCTATACCTTAGGTCTGTCATGACAGCTGTCACTTGGTGGTGACATCTCTACGAAGCAATCTGTACCTTAGGTCTGTCATGACAGCTGGTTCTTATGCTCGCCATGACAGCTGGTCCTTATGGTCGCCATGACAGCTGGTCCTTATGGTCGCCATGACAGCTGGTCCTTATGGTCGCCATGACAGCTGGTCCTTATGGTCGCCATGACAGCTGGTCCTTATGGTCGCCATGACAGCTGGTCCTTATGGTCGCCATGACAGCTGGTCCTTATGATCGCCATGACAGCTGGTCCTTATGGCCGCCATGACAGCTGGTCCTTATGGTCGCCATGACAGCTGGACCTTATGGTCGCCATGACAGTTGGACCTTAGGGCCGCCATGCTGCCATGTGTTAGTCACGTGACTCTGTACATGTGACACACTTTTTGAACACACCCTGTATACTCTTTACAAATAAAATAAAATCCTTATCACCTACATCCTTTCAAAACTGATAAGGACGAGCTCATGCACCGGATGCACATCGACAGCTAGACCGGAAGTGGAGACCGGATATCCTGGTCCCGTGCTAGCGGAGTACATCTACTAATGAAGTTTTGACCAAGAGAAAAATTCCTGGTTTCATTTTTCAGATACTTTTTCCCTTGCCCTAATACTTCCCTCTGATTGGCATTGTGATTAATTCAGTTTTGCATAATGTCGTCATAGTAGATGGTATGGGCTGGTAAGCGAGACAGCATGTTTCTTTCATTGCTGATTATTTTAAATCAGTAATAAATTCACTAGAGCATCCATCATCCCATGTTCGTGGAATGGCATTTATTTCTATTTGTTTGTAAAATCCAATTATTATCAAAGGTTGGTTTATGTGAGAACCGACATGATCGCACTGTGAGTAGGTAGAGAACATTGAAAATTAAAACTATTCAGATATCAGATAGATCGTGATGGTCCAATGTAGGTACATCAAGTCACGCAATCTTGGCGCTCTGCGTGTTGCATCAAGTGCATCATGTAACACTCGTAGGAGGTGCTAAATCATTAACCCTTTCTGATTTATACTGATTACTATCTGTATCTAGGATAAGACCAACGCCAGCAAATTAACAAGTCGATCCATCCGTGAAATTTGTAGTATGTTCGAGCAACACCTAACTCTCAAATATATATAAAGGGTTCATCCTTTATCTATAAAGAAATTACCACATCTGAATAATAAAGATGGCAATAGATGCTTTAGATATTAACAAACTCAACTGTAGAACTTCAAATTATACAAAACTTTAAATTACCTTTCAATATTGCTGAGGCCCAAAGTAGAACGCGCACTTCAGGAATTTTACTCGCGAGTTGCATAGCTGGAGTCACCATATTCATATTCTCACTGTTCCCTAGAAAAAAAATATATGCCCAAGGAGTACTAGAGAACATGATGTTAATCGATTCAAATCTTCCGAATATGTCATCTTCAAATTTTCTTTTAGATACCTCCTAAAACATTTAACTATTAATTATTAATATAATTTTCTAGTGATGAGAATGTATTCCAGAGACGTTTCCAAAGAACTTGATGTTAATTTATTGAAAATTTCCGAATCCCCATCAAAAAATGTGAAGCTAATACCGTCCGATCTGGGAAGCGAAAACTCTTGATAGTTCTAGTGAGTCTAATTATTATTGATGAGCAACAATGATGTACATTTACTTTCGTAACTTACTTAACTTCATTATACATTTCCTTCTGCTTGGAAAGCATCTAAGGCCATTCCTATTCCTAAAAAAGGAGATCCAACGTCACAGACTACAGACAAATAGTTATTCAAAATAACTTCTCTAGTTTTCGAAATCCTTCTCTCGAACGTAATATATTTCAACGTCAAATCGTTGATATCTGAGCAGCAAGATGGTTTTGTATCGGGCCGCTCCACAACTACCAATCTGACTATATTTCAAATGCTATTGACAAGGGACTGCAGGCGGATGTTCTCTACTTGAATTTTTCTGAAGCGTTCGACAGACTAGACCACGGCATTCTTATTGATAAACTTAACATCTTTGGTTCCTCTGCTAATCTTTTTTTCTTTTTCAAATCTTACCTGGAGTCAAGAGAACACTTTGTGTGTTATCGTGGTCGAAGATTGGCCGACATTTTTGGTACTTCGGGGGTGCCACAGGGGTCCATTCTTGTCCCCTATTTTTCATTTTTCCCAGTAATGACCTCTTGACGGTATTGGATATCCCCCATCTTTTGTATGCCGATGACATCAAAGTATATTTCAGGGTATCTGATCTCGGTGACTGTCTCAGACTTCAATCCAATCTGTCATCTGTGAATGCATGGTGTTTGAAGAATATGTTGCCTCTTAATGTTGGTAAGTGTGCTGCCTTGTCATTCTGGCTGAAGTCCAATGCTTTACGAATATACCCTGGATGCCCGTGTCTTAAATACACCGGAGAAATTCTGTGACCTTGGTGTTATCTTCGACAGATCATATCAGTCATATGTGCGCCAAAGTGTCTAAGATGTTGGGGTTTGTTCTAAGATGTTCTAGGGAGTTTTCCGAGATTCAGACATCTATTCTTCTCTTTAATACATTTGTAAGATCACGATTGGAATATGCGTCCATTCTACCAGATTCATGTTGTCTCTATGGAAAGCATTCAACGCAGATTTCTCAAATATCTTGCTTTTAAATGTGACAATATCTACCCTGTTATTGGCTATCCGCATACCGATTTACTTACGAGGTTTTCTTTCAACCGCTTGGCTTACCGGAGATCCAGGTCGGATATAGTATTCCGGTTCAAACTCCTTCATTCTTCTGTGGAATGTTCGGAAATTTTGCGGGCTTTGTGTTTTCATGTGCCTAGATTTGAGTCCAGACTTAATTTATTCTTTTACTTGCCCACACCGAGAACAATGCCAATCGGTGGCATGTGCAGAGCTTACAATAACATACATATGCGGGTCGATCTATTCACATGTAGTTTGACTTATCTGAGGTCTGAAGCGTTTAGTGCAATCCTCGGTTCTCTATAGATTGCATTTTATCTCTTCTTTGTTTAATTTTTGTTCTAGTTATATGATTATGCTCTGTTCTTAGAATGTTATGTTATCTCAGGGTAATTTCAATGCCTGTTATAATATTTTCTTGAATATCTTATCTTGTGTTATTCCGTTTTGTGATTGGGCACTATGCCTGTTAAATGGGTGTAATGTGAATAAATAAATGAATAAATAAATAAATGAATGAATACTTTCCTTGGAAGAATGTCTGAAGGCCCTGGACCTAATAATATGAGGCTCGTAAGCTAGGACTGTGGGAAGGGAGACTTTCAGGATTAATTCTTCCATGCAAATCATTGAAGGCTTGGCAGAAAGAGATTTGGCTCTAACGATGACGTTGGACGAAGTGTATCGAGCTACAAGGAGATGTTGAGAAATAAAATAATTTTTGACCAAATAAATCATTTCTAGTTCCATTTTTCAGGGACTTTTCACCTTGGCATGATTGATCTCAATTAGGTTTAGGACTTCTTTATCAAGTTTATCCTGAAGCATATTATTTATCATCTTGACATCATAACCGTTATTCTTAGCCAATATCTATGATTAAGTTTAATTCTAAATGGAAGTTATCTTTACTTAATGGGATATTGAATAATCTATGTATCATAGAGTTATGTGCTGCTAACTTGTGTGATTCTGAGTGTAAAGAAGTGTTGTGTATGGTGGTATCTGTGAGGATGGGTTTGTGATAAACTTTTCATTAAGATATAGGATTTGGAAGTTATACTGGATGTATTATTGGTAAATGTACATACGTTAACTGGGATATGTATCTCCTAGACCTAAGTCGAATTTGTTAAATTGAAATTAATATCGCTATTTTGTCATTATACTATTAAAACGTTTTAATTTTATAGAGAAAATTATACCTACTATAATTTAACAAAATCTTTGATTGATTCTGAATTTAATCCCTGCTTACTTTACCCAAAGTTATTTGCGTTTTCTGTTACCTTATATACGTCATAGTTAGGATTTATTTCGGTTGTCCTTTTTTGATATTGAGGCGCAATTCGGCTATGAAACTGACCGCCGAACGAAACTGGGCCACTGCCCAAAGAAATTGAATCACGATAACTGACTGCTGAGTAAGAGTACTTCGAGATCTAACGAAATGAATGTCATCATTAACAAGTTGGTTGGAAGCAACGATTATACAAACAAGCAATTATTCTAAGACCCCTTGAAACGCATGCTTACATATGTTTAATTATATGTAGATATAAGATTATAATGAAGTCGATAAAGATCTCGTTAATGAGATGGAAGGTTTTAGACATGACACTATGGATCCTGCTGAACCGATCAGGTTTATACGTTAGAAGAATACCGTAACCACTCGCTATGAGATACCTACACCAGCTATTTAAGAAAATTAAAACGTTATTATCTTGGATTATGTGCATTCTTGTCCGGTTAGAAGACCATGATACATAGTTTAACCGATCAATTAAATATATCACTGTATCTGATATCTGGATAAATCCTCTTCAATCTATGGAATGAATTCCTGCTATGAAGTAAGTAATTTACTAATTTGGTGAAAAATATCTCCAGAATTATCGATTACCATCAGTATTACATATTCATGGTTGTTTGAATTTATAATCCAATTATTTGTCAGTTCATTGATGGAGTTGGCCTTGAATATTTTGCTTTCTGTAATCAATTTAGTGGATTGAGATCCTGTTAGTGAGATAGAAAATGAAGAATAATAACCCAACAACTCTGCATAGTATATGCCGGTGTTGGGTTTGACCTTTTGAAGGTAATCGTTATGGACGATACCGTGTGTATCTCAAAAATACTGTCGCCATGTCTTTGTTGGCCGATAAACTCACTTTGACCTTTTTCGGCTTCAATTCACCAGGACAAGTCCACTGTTTCGAATGTTCCTTGGTCTCTGGTGTGTTGTGATGGTTCCATGTTTCGTCAACGGTTACGAAACGGCGCAAAACGTCCTTCTTATCGCGCTTGAACATCGCCAAACACTCCTTTGAAGTTGTCACACTGTCGCGCTTGTTGTCAACAGAGAGCAAATGCGACACTTATCGGGCAGATAGCTTTCGGATATTCAAAAACTTATGCAAAATGTTCGGTTGAGATGCCCATAGCCTCAGGAATCTCGTGCACCTTAACTCGCCGATCGTCCAATATCATACCATGGATTTTATCGACGATTTCTGGCGTTTTAACCCCAATTGGACGACCAGAACGTTCGCCGTCCTTTGTGGTCATACTAACACCATCAATGGTGAAGAATCCATAGTATTCAACAAGCGATGCTTCAATGTGCGTGATGTTTTTCCCACACAAGGAATAATATTTAAACAAGACACGAAACTTCTTTCCATGTTTACAAAAATCTTCAAGCCTGCTTGCTTTCGATGAGTGTCAAAACAAAACTGAATGACATATTAGCCTGAAAAATTTAATTCGTTCTAATTAAAGATGGTATATCACAAATATTACATGGGATTTTTGATCGTGGCATCATCTGTTCTATTTTTTTTATTTTTCAGGGTTGTTTCACCTTGCCCTCGTAAATCAACCCGTTCAGAGTGTGTTAACTTTTACATTGGTAGATCAAGTCGTTATAAAAAAATTAGATATAAGAAACATTTTCGATCTTTGAGACTCAATAAAACACATTCACCTTCTGCTTTACTGGAATGTTTGCAGCAAATTACACTTAGGATCCACAATAGAAGGACCCTCATAATATTGTTGCCATCAACAGTCATATGCCTGAAATTGTCTTTCGTCAGAGCAGAATTAGGCGCATTCTGCTTGATTCCAATACCAATAAGTCAATGGGGCTAGACATAATTCCACCTATCGTTCTCATGGAATGTGCCTCTGAATCAACACCAGTTTTCTTCAGATTGTTCACTCTTTCATACAAACCTGGTAATTTCCTTCCAGCTGGAAGACAGCTAGAGTCCAACCAATTCCAAAAAAAAGGCAAGAAACCCCTTCCTAATGATTATACACCCATTGCACTATCATTTGTTATCTCTAAAGTGATGGAGAAAGCACTCAACGTCGAGTTCATCCAATACATAGCTCCACAATCGTGAATGACCGGCAATATGGCTTTCGTAAGCAGAGATCAACAGGAGACCTGCTTGCCTACGTAACACGTGTGTGGCAGAAATCTATTGAAAAACATGAGGAATCTCTAGTTTTATCATTGGATATTTCCAAAGCATTTGACCGAGTCTGGCACCAAAGCCTTCTTGGGAAACTTCCGTCATATGGTTTGCCGCCTCAACTTTGTCGCTTACTATCGAGTTTTCTCTCAGATAGATGTGGTAATTGACGGAGTATTCTCCGATATAATGACTACCAACTCTGGTGTTCCACAGGAATCTGTCGTGGCATCAACTTTGTTTCTGTTCCATCTGAACGATCTGCTGGAAGTGACCAGAAGTGCCGTACATAGTTTTGCAGATGATGTACACTTCAATACGCTTCCTCATCTTGAGACTCTGTACCGTCCAATGAAGCCAGAGGAGCGAGACAGAGACAGGTTGAAGCAATTAATGGAGATCTGGCAAATATTTCGAAATGGGGATCTAGTTGACTTTAATGCAACCAATAATCAAGCTTGTGCCTTCTCCAGGAAGGCGGATCCCACAATACCTAACGTGATGATGTCAGGTACAACTATTCCTATGAAGTCTTCAATATTCATGCTCCGAATCATCACCAGCAGCACTCTCTCATGGGACGATCATATGAGGTCCATTACGAAAATCGCTTCAGAAAAACTTGGTTTTCTATTTCGTACCAAGATCTACTTTACATCCCAGCAGCTCCTCGTACAGATTCTATCTGTTTTGGAGTACTGTTCACATGTTTGGAGTGGGCTCCCAAACATATGCTGAAGCTCTTGGATTCTCACCAGAATATATATCTATTTGTCTCACTTACGAGTTCATTGACCTCTCTAGAACATCCTAGAAAGGTGGGAAACCTTTCTCTTTTCTATAGATATTTCCATGGTAGGTGTTCAACAGAAATCTCGTCTATTGTTCCACTACGAAAGACTCCAGATAGGCGAACTAGACGAGCCCAAACTAGTCATCCCTGCATTGTCAAGCTCGAGACCTGCCGAATTTCTTCTTAGTAGACTTAATTTTCTTGTCAAACAGCGAAGTTGTGGAACTCTTCACTAAGTGAGGTCTTTCTCTAAGCCTATAACCTCCAAACCTTCAAGAAAAATTCGAATGTCTATCTCTTCTCCCCATATTCCACCGTTGGCTCACACGATGTTCTTCGAACATTATGGGTTTCCCTCTAGTGTAGTCAAAGTATAAATAAAACATAAATATCTTAAGATCTCTTATGTTTACTCATAAATTTCTTGTATCGTTTTGGAAACTCAAGACTTAGTGTCCAATAAGTGTTTCTATAAGTAGAAGATGTTTTAATATATCAATATGATCAATTATCTCAAAGTAACTTCCACTATCGATTTATTTATTATTTCCATGGTTGTTGTGTGACGGAATGTTTGATTGGGTAGTTTTTTCTGAAACGAAATAGATTATCTTGTTAGATTGAAGCAGTAAAGCATCATTACATTGGCAATCATTGTTAAATTTTAACAAACAGGGAATACACACCGAAATCGTATTACCTTTATTATTATACAGGGAACTTAATTATTTAATTAAGTTGTTATGCAGATTGCTACAGCCACTATGTTATACTGTTAATTGGTGATCTTGCGGCCCACTTATTCTCTAATTGATGAGATATGCAAATTTCAGATTCAACTCTTGTATATATAGTTTTCGATACTCAACACGATGATTCCTTATATTCGACTCACACCAACTTCATACAACTTTGTTAGCGTAGATATAGGTACACATTAATTTGAATTCTTCATATGTTCTAACAGGAATACCACAAAATTAATGGTGTTCAGCAGGAATGATGTCTCACGACTGTAGGAACTCAAATGAAATACAGGTAATTGGTTTTTTAGTGCCCGGTTGATATTTGAATAATCCGTAAGTTATAGACCTATTGCGCTTCAAAGTCATATTATTAAATTGCTTGAAAGCTTAATTAAAAAGAGGTAGCCAGTGGAGTTTTCGATTGTTCAAGCCAGGCCTGAAGTAGTAATATTGAGGAATGTGGAATGACCATAGATCACCTTAATTTTCCGGAAAGTCCAAATACAGTTCCATTTGAATTTTTTATAATTAAAAGTCGTTGCTATAGGTAAGAAATGAATTTATTTTCCTGGTACTAATTACAGAGCAAGTGATTACGTCATCAACATAGCGATACCAATGTACAAACATGTGCTGGAATTTTGAATTTAGTACTTGAGTCTACAAGTAATTCATGAATATTTCTGCTAGTTAAGGGGATAATGGCGAACTCATGGGGTGTTCGGTGTTCTGTTTGTAATAATAATTGATAACCGTAAAGTAATTTTGGTCTATGCAAAATGGGATTAAACTTAATATTTCTCTTGTTAATATCGGTATTATAGTATTATTGCGGATTAAAAATTCTTCAATTAGACTACTAGTTAGCTGTGTGGGAATACTTGGATCTTCTTGTCATCAAGTAACACACTTTTTCACCAGCTAAGCAGCCATCATCTAAAGTAAACCGGTGCTGGGTGTTGGTCATTAACATTCAATGTTTAGTATGTTAATAAACATGCAATATCCAATGGGGGCTCGTGAATTACCAATTTTCTTTAGAAATCCATTCTCCCATTTTTCATGCTGGAAAAATCGTCTATGACTTTGATGTTTAAATCCAGGATAAGCTGGACGAACTTCTCTTCTATCGATAGGACCGCCAATGCGTTCAGTCGATCTTCTGACATTGTGCTTCTCAGAAAAGTTTTAATGCATTTGAGGTTGGAAAAATATCGTTTACATTCTGCTGTCGACATAGACGTTGTACATATAAATTCAACAGTTTGTATGTTTCCGTCAAAAACATTTTTAGGTTGTTGTCTGTTATGAACACTAAAAGTGGCAAAATACCACTACCTACGTCACACAAGTCATCGCGCTCATAAATTGCTGAAGGTTCACTTTTTAATTTTATACTGTCCAACATAGGATAAGATATCACAGTTTCATCAAAATGTTTTTGTGGAAATGCATGTCTATAGGTTTTAAAATTTTGAGAATCAAATAATTCTGCTGTGCATAAGTGATCCCTAAAATCAAATCGGTCGCTAATTTGGCTTAAAATAGTGTCAGATACTTCCTTTGCAATAACAGCTCTGTTATCTCCAGCTGTCGTTTTTTTACTCTTTCTAGCAGGTTCTTCATTATTGCGTTCTTGATTGTGGTCAGTATAATTTCTAATTCAGATAATTTTCTGTTGGAATTGTTCAATTGGCTCTTGCAGTTGAGCACTGTCAATCTTGCGCATTTGAGTCTGATTAAATAATATTTCAACATGTGGCATGGTGAAATGAAATATTTTCAACCAGTAGAGAAATTCCGGGCCATTCAAATGTTCCAATAAACCACTTGCTTCACTAATAGTAACTGAATACATCTCATCTTCGTCAATGATTTTGTCTAAACATTCTTTGAAAGAATCCTGGTGTTCAAATAAGGTGTTCATAGTTCGATTTTTGAAAATCCAACGTGTAAAAACAGCGCGTGGTAATCTACGTTTGACCATTTCATCAAGAATTACCGTTCGTTTTGGCGATCGAGAAAAAAGCTTGAAAATGACTGCAAATTTGAAAAGAAAATGTTTACTTTTTCATTGCACTGTGCCGCTCGTTCAATAATTAAATTAAATTGATGCGTGTAACAGTGAATATAATGTGCATGCGGAAGTGTTCTTTTAATAATGACTTGAACACCATTTGTCTTACCATTCATCACGGACGCCCCATCGTAACTTTGAACGATTAGTTCATTGTTATCAGACCCAGAAGGAAAATTTGGAATAGTTTGCAATTTATTCAGCAATGTTTTTGCTAATACATCAGCTTTATGTCCAACTGGCTTTAAAAAGCGTTCAAAAATTTGTCCACAAAACAGATATCGATAAATAACAACCATTTGCTGATGATTAGAGGTGTCTGTAGTTTCATCGGCCTCCAAAGCGATGAAATTTGCAGTATTAATTTCTTTTAATAATTCCTGCTTGTAAATTTGCAACATTGCATCTAGCAATTCGTTCTGAATAGTTTTTGAAACACCTTTAAACACTTGTGAACCCGAACCTTTCATACGTATTGCAAGCACAGTGTCTAATTCAGCTGCAACGTTGATGAAGCCTACATAAATACCTAGATTTTCCGACGTCAATGTCTCATCATGGACTCGTAACGCCAATTCAAAGGCTCCGCACTGTACACTATGAAGGCAAGACATTTACTTGAGATACGGTGCTTTGTGCCCCAAACCGGCGGTATAAGCGCGTATGGCGGAGATAACTGTAGTAAGCCGAATCATACTTGAAAGAGGTACACTCCAGAACGTTCCCCGGAACATAGTTTTGAGTGTTAGCATTGAACGCGGTTGACGTGCGGAATAAAATAATGCACTGAATTACATGAGACTTTCTTTCCGTGTTTATCTTGTTGGTTGGGTGAGCGTGTGCCCTTTAGTATCAGCCACCACTGGCAATACCACAAGTTTATCCATTTTTATGTAGCTGAAAGGTCCTCAGTATAGTATTCTTAATGGATAAGTGTGATTATTTGTTACATATTAGTTTTATATTATATCCACCGTTATGAACTCCTTTATAGTTTATTGTCCTAGTATATGGACTCCTTTATTCCCGAACTTATGATTCCCGTCTTCAGATTATGTCTGCCATATGTCCCATAAAACGGTTCAAGTCCCATGAAGGTCGACCCAAGGCCACCTCCAGGTGGATATAATCAGCAAAACCGTGTGTCGATAATTCACAAAACCGAAGAGTGTGAAGGATAGTTGTTGACTGCTTGCTGTTGCACATTGTACAAACAATAAGATTTGTGCGTATTGTGTCTTTACATTGAATTGTTATGTTATGCATAATATTATTATTACCGTTTTATTATCCACTTCAGGATGCATGCATGCCAGTAAATATGACAAATTTATCTTCTATAAGCGATATTACAATAAATCCAGTTCTCATAGAACCCTGTGTGCTATGACAATTACCCATTCAATTGTAAAGGATTACGTGTACATTTTCATACAGCAATGGTTGGTAGAATTATTTAATATCAGCTAACGCTTAGGCACTCTACGCCACGTTACAGGTACATGAAAAGCTATGATTTAGTTAAGGTATTATACGAAGGTATAAGAGATAGTTTATATGGAATGCGTAACGGAATGAGCCCCACGTTTATATATGTCTGGGAGGATCACAAAGCGCTGAAGAGACCCGGTGTTATCGTAAATACCGGCGGCTGTGCCGTTGTAGCAGTTCATGCCATAAATACTTGATACGGAAACGCTAATCCTCTAACGACTAACCCAGCCCACTGTTCCTCAAGTCGTGTGGTGTGACAATTCACTGCCATTAGCACCAACTCATCTCAACATTATATGATAATGAAATAAAGCTTTTGAAAAAATCGTTGAATCTTGACCCTGCGGCCTTGCATTTCTATCCTATCTATTAGTTATATTGTGTTTTCTCAGGATCCTCTTCCTCACGTTTATTATTTAGTTCTGAAATATCAGTGAACGAGTTCGACATATTCTTTATCAATCGAAGTTCTCCTTCGGAAGAAGGATCGATGTCTAGTTTAAAAAAATATATTCATTTATTAAGTTACTATAGAGCTTTAACAATAGTGACAATTCTTTTGCTATTTTTTTATGAATATCACATCAGTCATCCTTCTTTCGGACTTTGAGGATAAAACCCAATGCTAGGCTACTTTTATAAATTGTTATGAGTGTTGTGGTGATCGAGCTGATTCCTTTCTGTAGTAAGTCAAGCAAAACACCGTCAACACCCGGATACTTGTATGTATTGCAGTATTTGGTTGTCCAGATGAATCTTTTGTGTTATGTACGTTGCTAGGTCTTTATGGTCCCGGAGTTGAAGATATTACTTAGCAGCAGTTCAGGAAGCGTTCACGCTTCGCTTGGCGGAGATTATAGGAGGTGAGAAGTGTCCTAAAGTTCTCGCACATACCGGTCCTCTTTGATTTGTTATCTTATGTCTCAGAGTAGCCAATTGTTTGTTCCACCAAGTGGGTTAGGTTTTTCTTTGGGTTCCTTTACCATCGAATCTGTTGGTGTTATTTTTATTGTGTTGAACCTCTGTCAATCAGTGTGTCTGGGGTTAATGGAGGGTATAGGTTTTGTATCCTCAGACTTAATATAGTATGGTCCACACTGATTTTTCTTCAGAGAGTAGCCAGTTCTTGATGACATTATTTAGGTCCAAACTATTTACCGTTATGCTCAAGACCTCATTTCTTACTTAGTGACCGCCATCCTTCTCAATACATTTTCCACCCTTCAGCATCGAATTATTCATTATGAAGGTCAACACGTGACTATCGATTGTGGCCACTTTTGTCGAATGACGTTATTTAATTCGGCAAAAATTCGGGGTTTGCGATAGTACACGAGAAATTTCAGATAACCTACAAGAAAGAGTCACAAAATGGCAAGCCTGGAGATTTCTGGTACCATGGTAAGTCCCCGAAAACGTGAAAAGGAACGCTCTGTGATGGGATTCCATGGGCCCTGTAATAGAAGTGTTGCTTGTTCACCTCTCCAATTAAATGAACATAATTTAGCTCAGTTAAGAAGCAGTTAAATGATTCATTTGTGCTTATTTAGCACATTATTTGCTCCTTGTCACCTTCGAAGTATTCTCCTCCTCGACTGATACCACTTAACAGTCAGTCTGTTCTGTACTCTTATTATTCCGTGGAAACAAACTTTATATCAACCTACTCCTAGAACCAATGTCTTATTAAATTCTACCGTATCGTTTACCACAGGAGTAATACTTGCAACAGCTTAGGTGATGAGATAGATTTAACACTAGCATCTCTCAAATAAAATGTTATTTTTACAAGTAGGTTAGTACCGCCTGAAGCTCTTGGATTATAACCAAAAGCGAGCTATTCGTTTGATTGTTGATGTTATACTCACTGACCTCCCTAGAACAACTTAGAAAGGTGGGAGATATCTTCCTTTTCTTCCAATCCTGGATTTACAAAATCAATTGTGAGTCGTGTTCAAAATGCTATGTGGGTCAAACTAGAAGGAACATTTTACCTCGTTAAAAGGAACATTTTGCCCATATAAAGAACAGTAATGGTGAAAAATCAGCGATAGGCGAACATATTTTGAATACAGGTCACACCATTTCCCAAGTCAGTTCATCGCTTTTAAAACACACTACATACGTATATCTAGGTAATTTGGAAGGGATGGAAATGTATAAACGAAAAAGCAATTTATTAAATTCCGAGTTATCGTGGTGAGGGTAACCCATTGTTTACATTATTATCCCCAAATAGTATTTAAACAGGCACATTTTTATTTATAATTTAGCTTACTCTGATGATGGCTATTTGGTGGATTAAAGGTCCTCAGTACTTTAATAGTATTTTTAGTGAATAAGGGTGATTATTATCTTATCAGAGAGATATTATGATTATTGAGTAGTTAGTATTTACTTATCAGTCAGTCAATCTATGGTAGTCTACGTTATTCTTATGACTATATGAGTGTTATCTACATGTGTAGGTGTTATAACAATAAATCCATAAGATGGTATATTGTCTAAAGGAGATCTACGGTTACGAAGCTTACTTATTTGAACACGTATAGATATTGCTGTTGTTCTTGACAACCAAAGACAGGTTGACGAATTATATTTTCGAAGGCCAATGATAAACTTGATCTCACTATTCTTCTAGGCAAGCTCAAATCGATTGGGTTTAGTACCTCCTTAGTTTCGTTTTTTTGCTGATATCTTTCAATAGAACGCAGTTCGTGCAATATTACGGTCAAAAATAGAATTCATTTATCGCCAAATCCGGTGTGCCTCAAGGCACAAACCTTGGTCCTCTACTGTTCCTGTTATTTACTAATGATTTGGTTGAAACTATAATCAGTTTGAAACTAGTTTTTGCTGATGACTTGAAAATATTTTTAGAAATAAAGACCATGACTGCTATGCACTACAAAATGATCTGAACAATATTTTTGTATGGTGTGCCAACAATAAACTGAGTCTAAATATAAGTAAATGTTGTGTTGTTAGCTTCAGTCGTAAAGTTCATCCTATTTCCTTCGATTTTCTTTTAGATTCACTGATCATTTCTCGATTTCTCGAGTTCACTTTTAATCTACTCGTACATATAAGTGATATTTGTGCTAAAGCTAATAGAAATCCAGGGTTTGTACTCAGGCATTCCAAATATTTCAACAATTTGGAGGTACTACAAACTTTATTCAATTCATTGGTGGTTTAAAACTTTAAATATGTTTCCTAGAAGAGGTTTTAATCATCAATTATCATTATCTACTTTTGATTGTGTGACACTTGAACTGAGAAGAAGAATAAGGAGCACAATATTCCTCCTCAATTTGTTGAATATTAATATTGGTTGCAGTTATTTGTTAGATAAATTAAATTTAGAGATCTAGATTATCTTGTCTCTGTCCTTTAACTTTTAACAATGTTAGATCTAGTACAAATGTTTCTTCTAGATGTCCGATATTTGTCATGACAACAAACTTTAATGTTATTTGTTCCCAATGTGATTTATTTTTCAATAGTATTCAGTGTCTTATTGGTGTGGTTAGGTAAGGTTATTTGTCACCATGTAAACTAAAAATTTAGCCAGTTCACTTTATTGATATTATTTTTGCTATATATTCCTTGTTATTCTTTATATTATGTTGCTCTGTATTGTTTGTCCTATAATTGGGTTAACTTGTTGGGCATATATGTACTAAATAAATAAATGAATAAATATTCGACTTTGGCGTTGCTTCAGGCCTGGTGAACTGACTCTTGTTCTAAAATGCGCACAATGGACCCAATCAAGCGGCCTAAGTGCACCGGACATGACCGCCCCTGCTTTGATCGATTGTATGGTTGGTTGGCGGAACGCCGACTTAAAGTCTAGTTCCTGAAACGGGGAATAGATCTGTATATCAATATTGATTGATTCTCATCATTTAAAAGCTAAACATTGGTGAACCAGCTTCCAGTATTTCGAATTATATACTTCGTTCCATTAATTTACAACTTACATTCATTTGATTTGGCGAAGGAAAGCGACAAAGATTGATAGTTAGACGCATTTGTTCTGAGATATTTATAATAACCTTTACCATTAATCACAAGAATAATAACGTACATTTAAATCCGAATATTTCCATTGTTTTGATATTCCAGTTAAGGCGTGCACGAGAACAAAGTTATTTTTATTATGTACCTACATGAATAATTAAAAGGAGAATAAGTGATGGGTATCTATAATTTCAGCGAGGTGAGAATGAATACACTTATAAATAACGAAATGAAGCAAAGACTGTGCAATTCCTCTCAGCGACAGCGGCTCTCGCGGTTTATGTAAAGACCGAATAATTAAATAGCATATTAGCATCCCTTACGTCCCACGTGACCATGTGCATCTCTGAATCATAACACCGACTTGATTTACCTGCGACACGTGGGCCGACATTGATATGTGGATGGTGTTAATAAAAATATTAAATAGCGGCTCTTTAAACAAGATACTCATGTAGATGATTTTCTTTCTCGAAGTTTCTTAATTTCGAATTGGAATTGTCTTAAGGCTTCGATATTTATTGTTAATGTCCACAGCATTTAGTCGAAAATAGGTCCAATCTTGAGACCAATTGGTATAAAAAAAATTATCGATTTTCAGGTAAGTTTTAGTGTGAGGATATTTTGACAACGTTTTGGAGGTCTGAAATCGTGTCACCTAACAGAGTTCCGTGTATAATTCGTTTTCTATTGACTCTACGGTGAAAATACATCAGGGGATGATGGTCAATTTTTCATAAAGGTGACCGTTTCCAAGACAAATTCTACTAAAAAGTTATAGTTGAAAAAAATATTACATTTGTAGCAATTTTCATGCATAGAGGGATCAATTATAAAAAAAAGCTATTCAACAATATTTTGAAGAAGTCATATGGCTAGATGATGATTAAAAAATGTCTGCCATGATTCAACTTTCAGATTTGAGGATAATATTATAGCACAAATCGAAAAATGAGGAGACAGGCGTAAAGTGTTGTGTTACGTTTGATTTATATATGAATTTTTCGGGAAATAGGTTACTTTACTAAGGAAGTTTCATCTCAACGTTATCTTCACTTCAATTCCGATGCACCAACAAGTTATAAAAAAATTGTTATGAACAGCCTTACAGATCGCGCTGTTAAATTGTCCACCCAGAGGACCGTCCCAAAAATTCAAAAATTGTTCGTAATACACTAGAAATGAATGGCTACCCAAAAACTTTAATTCCATCATTAAAGAAACAATAAACAAAATCTATAATCCAACGTCATATATAAATAACATAAACGGTAATACAGATAATTTTATAACATTACCATACATTCCGGAGACCTCAGAGAAAATTACGAAATGTTAAAAAAAGTATGATATAAATGTTGCGCATAAGCCTACTAACTGTGTTGGGAAATAGTTTTAGAATCTAGAACCTTCAATACCTACAGATAAACAAACCCACACAGTATATAAATTAAATTGTTTAGATTGCGATAGGACTTATACAAGAATCTCTGAACAATATTTACAAAAAAGAATGTATGACCATAAGTATAGTACATTCCACAGGCCTTGTTAAACACTGCTTTGATTATAACCATCAATTCGATTACAAAAATGTTAGTATTTTAACTAAAAAATCAATTATCATAAAAGATCTATTCTGGAGATGATCCACATAAAACGTGACTCCAAGTCTGTGAATCATAGAACAGATAGTCAATCATTAAGTCGAATTTATACTAATTTAATTAATTAAAACCCTTGCAAATACCTACATGCGTCTCTATAATATTAAAAGTATATCTTAGCTAGAATGCTTGAATAGCAATATTTCTAATAAAGTCTGACAACCTTTTTCTATTACCTCATGAACGAAACTCGAACGTTATATTTTTAGTTCAGTCCTTCAGTCGTATTACATACTGTTGGATATGAATTTAGAGTTTATAAGAATATTGCTTAGCAGCGGATTCTTAATATATACCGGGATATCAAAAATTATATTGGTCAAGGGTGGTTGTGGAATCTAAAACGTCTGTCTTAACTTTACGTTTGAAATAATTATGTCACTGTCACACTGACATCATCAATAACCTACAAATTTCATACCTATTTATTTCAGTTGTAAAACAATAATGAACTGCAAATTATGAAATAATAATGTGAACTTTGAACCTTTTCAGAGGTCGTGATATCCAAAATCCTGGTCAAAAACTGTTTTGAAATAGTTAATTTTCCGTAAATCGAATGACGTTCACGTGAGAAGCCCGTAGCGCGCGAGTTAGAAAAGTGCAAACTGGTTGTACCTAATACGGCTTTACGACGACCTTCCGCGAGTCGTTTTCGCTCCATGTAGTTAGATTTAGTATCGGACCGTGCCCGACGGCCCTTCTTTTTTCGATAAATGTTCATTAACGACGTTGGTGCGACGCACCAAAGGGAATTTTCTCGCGACTAAAATATACACGAAGCGGGTAAAAGCTAGCGGCTCATAGCCAAAAACACTTTATTACAACTGGCGCCGGTCGCACGCAGCAAGAAACGGCCCCAAATTAACAAGATCGAGTTAAAATGTATAAACTCTGACATACGCGCAGCGAGCTCCTCGAGGCATATGTCAAAATGATTTCGTTCGTAGCTAATTACATAGGACGTCTGGCGTTCATGCAATTATGTTTTTAGATAATTCGAACCTTCTAATTTCGATAGGCCACTTGAAAATTCCGGAGTCCAAAGCGCTAAAGACTTCTGAGTGTGACAATATTCGTATCAAATTGCGAAATTTCGCACTTTCAGAAACTTCAAATTAATTATGACATAATTATTTCAAAAGTAAAGTAAGACACACGTTTGAGATTCCACAACCACCCTTGACCAAGATAATTTCTGATATCCCGGTACTTAACACATCAATGTGTTATAATTTTGATTGGTCGTGTTTCTGTTCGTTTCGGAGACGTAGGCATTTTTAGTTGAAATTAGTGCGATAAGGACGCCTTGTGGTGATACAATTAGTTTCAAGAAATCACGTTTTATACAGTGATATGTCTTCTGATGATGGTCGTGAGACCAAACCGTACGTAAAGACGAAAATAATAAGCATATGTTTAGTTTGACCTATTTCCCGAGAATATTATATATGATTCATACCTGGTTCAAGTTTGTAACATGTCTCTCTCTGTCTCTGTCTGTCTGTCTCTCTCTCTCTCTCTCTCTCTCTCTCTCTCTCTCTCTCTATCTCATTGACACTTACCCTTTTATTTCAAAACACTTGAGATTTAACACACTAGAAGGGTAAATGCTAATGTTAATCTAATAAACTCGTACTCAACAACAACAATTAAATTAATAATGATAAAGTAGTGATTATGACAATTGATATTGAAAGAATATTATAATTAACTTTATTACTAATACGAATAAAAAATATGATCAAAATCTAAACTCAAATAAAACAAACCTAAATAATCTAAATTAACTAAGAAATGAAACTTATTGAATTGATTCCCCAACCAGGATGAACCTGGGTGATCGAAAGTAAATGAATCTATCATTGAATTCGAACTTGAATATGAACTGAGAACAACAAGCTTTGATTGAAAATATAAAACAACTCTGATTTAGGGAAATTCACCTTTCTTACCAAAAATACTCTGAAGAAACATTAAGCTAAATCAATTGAAATTTACCAAGTTCCACGTGATTTTTCAATAGAAAAACGTTAGAAAATATGACTGAAGGTTTGAGGTATTGCTCCTGTTGTTTATAATGCATCCTCCATCTCAAAAACTAATCTACAAGATCTCCGAGTTGTTAAACTAATAAGCAGTAAGATAGTTAATGATTCTTTCCCTCTCTTGAGGCTTCTCAAGTTAGAACGTTTTCGGTGGGGATTCATAAACCTATCTGTCCTTCAATAAATACTGCTAACTGATTCCACTTTACTAATTATTTCAACTATAATCAAGACTATATTTAATTACAATTTTGATGATACTACGTTACGTCCCGATTTACGTCTGATACAATTTGATTTATTATGTGAGTTATGGAAGAAAAACGTTTAAAACTTCCATATCAAGATGACAGCCTGGAAAAAGCCCGCTAGTTAAGCATCTCCAGATAGTTAACATTAATATTTATCATAGCTTAGCATTCGTTTTCCGTCCTATATTCGTTATCGATCTTGCAGGTTTATGATTTCCTCTATAACAAAAATTTTTTGTAAAATTATTGAAACCACCATGACTATGTCAGCTATGGTACCATATCGCTCTCCTTCAAGCGGGTGTGCATTTATTTTTGATATTTTGTTGAGAAGACATCTAGCAACCCCTTGATGTTCTGGTTACTTTGCTTTTAGATATTTTAATTTACATGAAATTTTAATGTTTTAAAAATGATTATGTTTTGAATATTGGAAATGACCTGTACTAAAGCCTTATTACAATTTGATTGAAAGTGAACTCTTTCAATCAACGATTGAAGGGAGTAATAACAGAATATATAACTGACGATAATATCGTAAATTTTTTTTTGACAGAAGTATGGCGACATAATTGTTATCACCGCTAAAAGGCAGCATTCACAATTATTTCCTTCCAAGAGACTCGTCAGAATTTAAATCAAACGGGGTACAATAAAGAAGAAAGTGATCCTGAGGCAGAATGTCGTAGAGCTCCTGGTACTTTTTAGAAAATGCGCGCGTTCTGGTGGTAATTTCTTCAAAAGTATCTACTGGGTGCTCTACGACATTCTGGTATAATTTACAAAAGTGATATTTATCAACCCAGCACTCGATTGTTCGAAGACGTAAATAAATATATATGAATTGAAATACCTTTCAGGGAACACGTAATTTAAAAATCTGACCACGAAAAATGTGATATATGTAAAAAGCAGTAGGAGGAATGCCCGCGATCGAACGAAGATAGTATTAGAGAGAAATCGCAGTAGCTGAACTACATAATATTTTCAGACCATACACAGACAATAACTGGATGTATTTTCTTGATTTTCAGGTTCGAGGGAAGCAGCTTTCACCTACGCCATATCAAGCGCAGGTGTGGCTTATGCAGTCACTGCAGCTTGTGCAAGGGGTAACATAACGGCATGCGGTTGCGCACAGACTCCAAGACCTAGAGAACCTACTCCTTCAGGATGGAAATGGGGTGGTTGCAGTGTAGATATAGATTATGGCATGAAATTCGCCAGAAGGTTCATGGACGCAAGAGAGTTGGAGGGAGACGAACGGAGTTTGATGAACTTACATAACAATAAAGCAGGCAGAAAGGTAAATAAAGTAGCATACCATCACAGATGATACAACTGAATTTGCACACAAATAACTTATCTGGAAATCAAAAGAATTATAGGAGTCTATCTAAACTCACATAGTACAGATATTTCATTTTATTTAAAAGTACTTATAAACAAAAATGTATCTATTCGAAATATTCAGGTTTTTCTTCTGCGCAAAAATATTGTTCTGTCTATATGGTCGCCAATCTCTCATTTCTTCTCGAGTTCCAAAAATCACCACTGGGGAGAAAAGTAAAGAATCTGACGGTATTGTACCTTACCTCTATGCCTAAACTGAATTATTCCAAGAGTAAATATAATTAATGACTAGCCAGTGTCTATACTTATGTATTTTCGGATTCGCATTCGTTAATTCTGCAAAGTTTGAATGTTACAATCGCTTAAAGCAGTTCGAATGGTTCCCATGCCCCTCTGAGATTTTGCAAGATGCGTGCCTCTAATTGACAGATACTGAGTGATGGCTTGACCGCCCGCGATTGTTCATCCATTCGTTGAAACGTCGAAATGCTCTGAAATAAAATGAACACGAAATCTGATTTATAAACATGTCACGCTATATTCACAACATGCCTTAAGATATATTAACAAATAATGATTTTAGTACAGGCTGAATTTGAATTCATCATCCCTATTGATGGAAAACAAGAACATAAGGTGTAACATATAAATGCGTGACCCTAATTTTGAAGCCAAACGGTCACTTACATTTTTAAGAAACCTGCGCTTTCATGAGAGTTTGTTGGTGCTATAGATGTTTCATGGAAGCACACGCATCTTTGGGATGTAGGTGACTATAATTTGGCTTCAAAATGATGCAAACAAAGGATACCCCAGTAAAGCTGACAGAATCTTTATAAAAGTATAGTAATCGGGATAAAAAAAAATTATTTTTGAGATGATTTCTTTGGGTGAGTGCGTGACCCTCTGTGGAGATGATTCAAAATTTGTGAATCGCTTTAGTGGTGAAAATAGCCAGAGGCTATATAGAGCTTGGTATAACATATTCAATGAATTTCTAGGATAGAGTGCTCTCATATTCAAAGAATATCCAAATATTAACAATGTATCATGCATTTCTAAAGTATAAAATGGGGCAATGTCCTCGACTTCTGAGTCAAAGTTGAGATACTTACTGCATAATTTGATTGGGTTTTGAATTTAGCCAATTATTCCGTATACATTTGAGGATGTGATGTGAACCGAAACGAATAGATAAAATAGTGGTCTTGAATTATTAGCTGGATGAGCATACACGATTTTTAACTTGTTATGTTTAGAAAAATTGTTCATGGCTTTGTTGTTGAGTGCATTACTGTCACTTATAACACAATATTTTTTATCCAATTTGTTCTAATTTGAAAATTTGCACTCACTACGGCACCACTACAAGAATCTTGTTTTGTTAACGTTGTTACCATGAAATCTTTCACAGGGGCAGCCGATATCCATTGTTAATAATGATTCTTGACCCAGGTATGAATTATATATAAATTCCCGGGAAACAGGTTACACTAACACACATGTTTACTATTTTCGTCTTTACGTACGTCTCGGTCTCACGACCATCATTAGAAGACGTATTACTGTCTGAGATCACAGTTCTTAGATCCAAAATTTGAATTTCATGGAAAAATAGAGTAATAAAGTCTTATGTTGATTAATGAATACACCTATACATATGCACTATAATTAATTGTTAAAAAATCTTGACACATCTCTCGTCAATAATTTCAATACAGGTATCTCGTATTATTTGACCACACATATTGAAATATTAACAGAGTATGTGCTAATTTGAATATTGCTGACGGGTAAATTCTTCGTATCTCGTAGGAAATAAATGTAGGCTGCAGAAATAACTTAATCGCTCTCTTTAAACCATTAAGGGTATATAATCATTTATGATTTATTTAAATCATCTATCAGGTGTAATTTAGTCTTATCGCCTGTAACTTTAACTGCCGGCAAGTACTAATAGTGACAGTGAAATTTCTCATGATATCCAAAAGTTATAATTAAATATCATTACAAAAGGTATATATCAGATTTAATTCACGAGTATGTGTATTTTAACGAGCATTTAATGGTGTATTGTGTTAATGCGTTAAGAAGAAGGTACTGTTTAAGTTGATCTCTCATCATTTAGCTTTACATAACTTGCAGAAGATTTCTTCTGCAAGTTATGTAAAGCTAAAATAGACGATTGTGATCATTTGATTATCAAAATATTTTAAATATTTGTTTTGTACTACGAGGGCAAGGTGAAAAGTTCCTGAAATATAGAACAGATGGTGCCACAATCGAAAATCCTATGTGACATTTGTGATGTAGGTACCATCTTCAACTAGAACGTATTAACATTTTCAGACTGATATGTCATTCAGTTCTGTTTTGACACCCACCGAAAGCGAACAACCTTGAAGATTCTTGTAAACATGGAGAAAAGTGAACTTCGCGTCTTGATTGAACATTACTTCTTGCGTGGAAAAATATTATGCAAACCAAAGCATCGTTTGTTAAATTATGGAACTCTTCACCATCGATTGGAACGATTCACAAATGGCAAAATAGAATGAACTGCGCTACGAATTGGTTCACCATCCACCATATTTCCCAGATTTTGCTCCAACGATGAGGTCATCGCTGAAACAAACTATCTATTTTGAAGGATTGCCGAAATTGTATTATTTGGGAGGGATCGAAAAATTAGATAAACGTTGGACGAAGTGTATCGGGCTGCAAGGAAATTATGAACGTGGATAAAACAAATTTAAACTTTAATAACTACCTATTTGTTAACAGCTATTTTCCTACTCTGTGGTATTATCAATATGCCCATAGAAACAGTTAAGGCTTCGCCATGTCATTTTCCTATTTTCAACACTCAAATGGATATTTCAAACGACTATAGACACGGAAAGGCGTGGAATTACGTTAAATGTCTCTATGTCATGTGAAAGTGTATTTGAATTAACCTCAATAGATTTTTTTCCTTTGGCGATTTGTGGAAGAGAAATTTTTTCGTGCTAGACCAATGACTGCTTGTACTGAGACTAAATGTATGTGGCGAACAACAAGCACCTATTTTAAGATCCAATATTCGAATTCTTAAGGTATTGTTTTGTTTATTAGATCGTTGGAAAGCTTATTGAAGACCTTTGAAATAATATACAGAATGTTCCATTGAGAATAAGAAAGATATGCGCGTTTTTTTGTTATGGTTCATCCTGTATAGTTCGCACACTTTCAAGAAATTTCAGCTAATGGATACTATTTTCCAACATATTGAAAAACTGTTCGCTTGAGAATAGCGGTTTTCTTTCGATCAGTAAATACAGAGTGATTTTTTGAAGTAGACCCCTTTTAACTCACTCTCATTGAAAAAACATAAGTTTGGTGTTCACTCAATAAAGGCCAACCTGTATATGAAGGCAAATATCCAATTATCCTTTATTTGTGTATTTATTTCATTAAAAAAAACACTTGGCAACAGAGCTATTGAACTCTTTCGGGACTTTGGGTCATTCTATATATCATTTGGTTTACACTAATAGCAACTAAAGCACTTTTCAACTGCGAATTAATGAATAAATGCAGTTTTGGAAGATTAGGGTCATTTGAAGGTGGCAACCCCAGTAGTTTTTGCTGAACAGGTCAAAAACTTTAGGACTGATAACTTTCAAGTTAATTTGTGCTCATCAGTTATATAATTAATTTGTTTCTCCTGAAACGGTTTAATGTTGGACATTATTATTTCAGGCTGTTAAAACGAACCTGCTAATCGAATGCAAATGTCACGGTGTATCCGGTAGCTGTACGATGAAAACGTGCTGGAGAACACTCCCAACCTTTCGTCAAATAGGTGACAACATAATGAAGAAATACTACAGGGCGAGACCTGTTGCTTCAGCTTCATCACCAGGATCTAGAGGAGCAGATCATTCCAGAAGACAGAAAAAATTTCATTTAGTATTAAAGAAAGGGAAAATGGCTATCAAGAAATTACCAAAGAAGTCCGATCTGGTTTTTTTGCAAATGTCTCCCAACTATTGTGAAAGAGATTTGGCCGCAGGTTCCTTAGGAACTACTGGTAGATCCTGTAATAGAACCTCTCGTGGTAAGAGTATTCTCTATTATAGATTATGAAATTATCTGAACTTTTTTTATATAAATAATATTTTTTCAAACTCGTTCATCTTTTGAATGAATGATGTTTGATTGTTTTGGATATATGTGTACAAGAACAGAAAGATGTGATTTTGAACTCGCTTCCTCTCAGATGACACTCATTTTTACTTAAAATTATCTTCAGCTAGAATGCTTATCTTCAGCTAGAACCTGAATGTTGTCAGCTGATTCTGTAACTACAGCACTACTAAGAAAAGCAGGACGAGGAAAGTGATCTACGAAACAGTTAATTTTGAAAGTTCTATCACAGCTGTATTTTCATCAAACTTCAATCTACATGTATTATGATATATGAGGAATATAGTGTGTGGTAAAAGGTCCTCTGTGGGTCATAACTAGAGAGATGTGATTCAATGTCCATTGTTAACCCTGACGAATAAAATATTTTCTGAGCCCTCGCTTTGGTTTTTTCTATCCCTAAATGTCCCTCATGCAATAATTTCAAAATTTTACTTCTTAGCGAATGCAGAACTATCAGTTTCGTGTCTTTAAATATAAGCTCATTCGACATGTGCAATTTGTCTTCAAGTCTTACATAACTTCGAACACTTGCAGGAATCTTATAATTTTGAGTTGTCCACCCATTAACAATGAAGTTTAAAATTATTTTCAATTGTGAATCACAACTAGTTTCGTGTTTAAATTGTTTTTTTTTTCTTTCATCCGACATAGGCAAATATTGTTCAATAGAATGAACCACAAAATCTATTTCATTTTCAGAAGTATTAGTCTAGGATATAGATGTATATTTTGGGCCTGAGATATAGCATGTTGGCATAAGTGTTATGTTTTAGCAATTATTGATCTGAGTATTTTATCCTATGTGAGTTGGACCTCCCACCCCGCCCCAGAAAATATTCAATTTTGGAACGTATTTTAACACTGGTGTTTGGTGCTAGTCGAAGAGGGTCCCTTGACGATCAATATTTGATGAATCTCAAAAAAAATTGTCCATGCAGTTGGCATCACTGGCAGCTTTAGTTATGACCAACATTTTTGTTATCAATGCTCATTACTCGAAAACCATACGCCAACATTTTATATGCGTCTGTTTTCAAGAATTTGGTCTTTTTGCTAAAAATTGGTCAAATCGTCTGAAATTGGAAAAAAGATGTTGGCACCTCTATCAACTTGTAGGTGAATACCAACATTTTTTTTCATGTTTAACCCTCAAAACCGCTCCAAACCACCCCAAATCATTAAAATCGCAGTTATTCTTCAAAAATTAGGTATTTTCAGCCCAGAATACCAAAAAATAATCTTTGTCACACATTTGAATGATCAAAATATTCATCATATTATCTCCCCTCCCCAGAGGTTAAACATGAAATAAAATGTTGGCACTCACACAAGCTTTTTTTTTGCATAAAGACTACAAGTTGATGAAGGTGCCAACATTTTTTTTCCAATTTCAGACGATTTGGCCAAGTTTTGGCAAAAGACCAAAATATGGCCAAAATTCTTGAAAATGGACTCATAGAAAACGTTGGCGTATGGTTTTAGAGTAATGAGTATTGATAACAATAATGTTCCGCCTGGTCAGAAAGTGTTATAGCACGTTCCAATTTTGGTCATAACTAAAGCTATCAGTGCTGCCGAATGCATGGAGAAAAAATGTTGGCATTTATTGAATATGTAACTCGCTTAGGATAAAATACTCAGATTAATAATTGCTAAAACATAACACAGATGCCAACATGTTATATCTCAGGCCCAAAATTTGTATCTATTTCCTAGACTATATTATCTTTCTGCTTTAGATATGCTCTGAATAGAGTGTGAGAGATGTACATGTATTTCCCCTGCTTGTATGTAACTGATAAATTACGTTTTTGTGAGACTGCGTGATGCGAAAGCAACTGGCTTACCATCCTGTATTAAACAAGATCCCAAGCCGTCCTTAGAACTATCTGTCTCCATTTCCATCAGTTTTTTTGGATAAAAAAACGCTAAAACTGGTGAATTCGTTAAAAGATATTTTAATTGATTAACTAACTGTTGGTGTTCGACTGTCCAGTTCCACTCGACATCAAGTTCCATTAAATCCCTTAATGGGGCAGTTACTTTCGATAAATTTGGATTAAACTTGCCTACAAACTTCACCGTTCCTGAAAATCGCAATACTTCTGTTTTAGATGTAGGTATTGGCATGTTTGAAATTGCCTTTATGTAGTTCCTGTAAGTTTGGACCCAATATTTCGAAAATATGTTCCATAAATTTTACAGTACTTCTTTTGAATTGTATTTTAGACTTATTAAGCTTTATATTATATCTTGCAGTCTTTTCTAGTACTTGCTGGAGGTTTTGGTTCTGCTCTGCGCCCGTTGAACAAGTGCATAACTCTACTCCTTCAAGGTCACCAAAGACATCCAAAGCTTTCTTCTGGAACACTTCAGGTCCATAACATAGACCAAAAGCTAATCTCGTAATTTTGTATCTACCAAATGGAGTTCTAAAGGTCATTAAATCATCACATTCATCGTTTAATTCAATTAAAGATCCATCCTTCATATCTAATACTGTAAACTATTCTGTCTGACTCAATTTTCCTGCAATTTCATCATTGGATGGAATCAAAAAATGTTCACGCTTAATTGCCTGATTTAATTCCCTTGGATCGAGACCCAGCCTCGAATCCCCATTCAGTTTTTCTACAATAACTAGTGGGTGTATCCAATCTGAAGGTTTATCCACTTTCTGGATTAATACACAACATTGTATACATGACGATTTTCATTATAAGTGAATTTATTGTTTCAGGTACCGATGGGTGTGACTTAATGTGTTGCGGAAGAGGCTACAACACTCATCAATATACAAGAACATGGCAATGCAGATGTCAATTCCACTGGTGTTGTTATGTAAATTGTGATACTTGTAGTGAACGAACTGAAGAATATACTTGCAAATAATTTACGATATTCATACAAATGAATATTTGGCAAACATCTTAGTTACCATATTGTAATATAAGGTATATTCCATTTTGTAAATATCTTCTGTTTAGATCGATAGTGTACAAAGATTCATTTCTTCCTTAACTTTACGCATTTCGCATTGAAGAATGTATTTCATCTATATTGGAGGGATCGTAGATTATTCCCAATACTAGATTTGCTATTCAAATTTACAACACTTCTCGGCCCATCAGAAGATTTAGAATTATTATAAATTCGGATCTTATTGATTGGTAACGTTTATCATCAATTTTTGTTTTGCTTACATTTCCAGAACAGTTCCTAGAAATGTTTCAACTCTGAAGATTTACACTTTAACTATTTCATAATTTTCATGCTAACTGGACTAGATAATTTGAGTCGTCATCGATAACAGTAATAGCAAAACTGATTGGAGAAATGTGTTGCTCGAGAAATTCTCATAAGCACTTTTACCACATAAAGATGAGTAGTTAGAAATAACTATTTTTCCAATGATTTAAATTAATTACACTCAGTATTTGTATCCAATTAATAAACGTATTACACATTAAATGTATGTAATATAATGAAATTCAAACAAAACTCTAATCTAGTGTAGCTATTTAATTGTTAATATTTAACATTTGATTTAAGTTATTTATGTTTGTAATATTTTCTAGTACATTTTGTATTCTGCTTTTGTATATTTGCAAATAAATTTTATACAAAGTAACTATCTTATTACTCTATTAGAAATTAGGAATACTCTTCGCTCATATGCTCACCTGGTAGATTTTATATCGAAATTTGGAAGAATCGTAAAAGGATAGCATAAGAGCGAGGTGGTATATTTCAAGTATCAGGAAACAATACACCTCTTCGCTCGTATGCTCTCCTGGTAGATTTATTCAGAAATTAGGAAAAATTGTATCAGGATAGCATAAGAGCCAGGAGGTATATTTCAAGTATCAGGAAACAATACACCTCTTCGCTCGTATGCTCTCCTGGTAGATTTTATTTAGAAATTAGGAAAAATCGTATCAGGATAGCATAAGAGCGAGGTGGTATATTTCAAGTATCAGGGAACCATACCTCTTTGCTCATATGCTCTCCTGGTAGATTTTATTTAGAAATTAGTAAAAATCTAATCAGGATAGCATAAGAGCGAGGAGGTATATTTCAAGTATCAGGAAACAATACACCTCTTCGCTCATATGCTCTCCTGGTAGATTTTATATAGAAATTTGGAAGAGTCGTATCAGGATAGCATAAGAGCGAGGAGGTATATTTCAAGTATCAGGAAACAATACACCTCTTCGCTCGTATGCTCTCCTGGTAGATTTTATTTAGAAATCAGGAAAAATCGTATCAGGATAGCATAAGAGCGAGGTGGTATATTTCAAGTATCAGGAAACCATACCTCTTTGCTCATATGCTCTCCTGGTAGATTTTATATAGAAATTTGGAAGAGTCGTATCAGGATAGCATAAGAGCGAGGAGGTATATTTCAAGTATCAGGAAACAATACACCTCTTCGCTCGTATGCTCAACTGGTAGATTTTATTTAGAAATTAGGAAAAATCGTATCAGGATAGCATAAGAGCGAGATGGTATATTTCAAGTATCAGGAAACCATACCTCTTTGCTCATATGCTCTCCTGGTAGATTTTATATAGAAATTTGGAAGAGTCGTATCAGGATAGCATAAGAGCGAGGAGGTATATTTCAAGTATCAGGAAACAATACACCTCTTCGCTCGTATGCTCTCCTGGTAGATTTTATTTAGAAATTAGGAAAAATCGTATCAGGATAGCATAAGAGCGAGGTGGTATATTTCAAGTATCAGGAAACCATACCTCTTTGCTCATATGCTCTCCTGGTAGATTTTATTTAGAAATTAGGAAAAATCGTATCAGGATAGCAAAAGAGCGAGGTGGTATATTTCAAGTATCAGGAAACCATACCTCTTTGCTCATATGCTCCCCTGGTAGATTTTATATAGAAATTTGGAAGAGTCGTATCAGGATAGCATAAGAGCGAGGAGGTATATTTCAAGTATCAGGAAACAATACACCTCTTCGCTCGTATGCTCTCCTGGTAGATTTTATTTAGAAATTAGGAAAAATCGTATCAGGATAGCATAAGAGCGAGGTGATATATATCAAGTATCAGGAAACCATACCTCTTTGCTCATATGCTCTCCTGGTAGATTTTATATAGAAATTTGGAAGAGTCGTATCAGGATAGCATAAGAGCGAGGAGGTATATTTCAAGTATCAGGAAATAATACACCTTTTCGCTCGTATGCTCTCCTGGTAGATTTTATTTAGAAATTAGGAAAAATCGTATCAGGATAGCATAAGAGCGAGGTGGTATATTTCAAGTATCAGGAAACCATACCTCTTTGCTCATATGCTCTCCTGGTAGATTTTATATAGAAATTTGGAAGAGTCGTATCAGGATAGCATAAGAGCGAGGAGGTATATTTCAAGTATCAGGAAACAATACACCTCTTCGCTCGTATGCTCTCCTGGTAGATTTTATTTAGAAATTAGGAAAAATCGTATCAGGATAGCAAAAGAGCGAGGTGGTATATTTCAAGTATCAGGAAACCATACCTCTTTGCTCATATGCTCCCCTGGTAGATTTTATATAGAAATTTGGAAGAGTCGTATCAGGATAGCATAAGAGCGAGGAGGTATATTTCAAGTATCAGGAAACAATACACCTTTTCGCTCGTATGCTCTCCTGGTAGATTTTATTTAGAAATTAGGAAAAATCGTATCAGGATAGCATAAGAGCGAGGTGATATATATCAAGTATCAGGAAACCATACCTCTTTGCTCATATGCTCTCCTGGTAGATTTTATATAGAAATTTGGAAGAGTCGTATCAGGATAGCATAAGAGCGAGGAGGTATATTTCAAGTATCAGGAAACAATACACCTCTTCGCTGGTATGCTCTCCTGGTAGATTTTATTTAGAAATTAGTAAAAATCGTATCAGGATAGCATAAGAGCGAGGAGGTATATTTCAAGTATCAGGAAACCATACCTCTTCGCTCTCACGGTAGATTTTATATAGAAATTTGGAAGAGTCGTATCAGGATAGCATAAGAGCGAGGAGGTATATTTCAAGTATCAGGAAACAATACACCTCTTCGCTCGTATGCTCTCCTGGTAGATTTATTTAGAAATTAGGAAAAATCGTATCAGGATAGCATAAGAGCGAGGAGGTATATTTCAAGTATCAGGAAACCATACCTCTTCGCTCATATGGTCTCCCGGTAGATTTTATATAAAAATTTGGAACAATCGTATCAAGATAGCATAAGAGCGAGGGGGTATATTTCAAGTATCAGGAAACAATACACCTCTTCGCTCGTATGCTCTCCTGGTAGATTTATTTAGAAATTAGGAAAATTCGTATCAGGATAGCATAAGAGCGAGGAGGTATATTTCAAGTATCAGGAAACCATACCTCTTCGCGCATATGCTCTCCTGGTAGATTTCATTTAGAAATTAGGAAAAATCGTATCAGGATAGCATAAGAGCGAGGAGGTATATTTCAAGTATCAGGAAACCATACCTCTTCGCTCATATGGTCTCCCGGTAAATTTTATATAAAAATTTGGAAGAATCGTATCAGGATAGCATAAGAGCGAGGGGGTATATTTCAAGTTTCAGGAAACCATACCTCTTCGCGCATATGCTCTCCTGGTAGATTTCATTTAGAAATTAGGAAAAATCGTATCAGGATAGCATAAGAGCGAAGAGGTATATTTCAAATATCAGGAAACCATACCTCTTCGTTCATATGGTCTCCTGGTAGATTTTATATAAAAATTTGGAAGAATCGTATCAGGATAGCATAAGAGCGAGGAGGTATATTTCAAGTATCAGGAAACCATACCTCTTCGCGCATATGCTCTCCTGGTAGATTTCATTTAGAAATTAGGAAAAATCGTATCAGGATAGCATAAGAGTGAGGAGGTATATTTCAAGTATCAGGAAACCATACCTCTTCGCGCATATGCTCTCCTGGTAGATTTCATTTAGAAATTAGGAAAAATCGTATCAGGATAGCATGAGAGCGAGGGGGTATATTTCAAGTATCAGGAAACCATACCTCTTCGCGCATATGCTCTCCTGGTAGATTTCATTTAGAAATCAGGAAAAATCGTATCAGGATAGCATAAGAGCGAGGAGGTATATTTCAAGTATCAGGAAACCATACCTCTTCGCGCATATGCTCTCCTGGTAGATTTTATTTAGAAATTAGGAATAATCGTATCAGGATAGCATAAGAGCGAGGGGTATATTTCAAGTATCAGGAAACCATACCTCTTCGCGCATATGCTCTCCTGGTAGATTTCATTTAGAAATTAGGAAAAATCGTATCAGGATAGCATAAGAGCGAGGAGGTATATTTCAAGTATCAGGAAACCATACCTCTTCGCTCATATGGTCTCCCGGTAGATTTTATATAAAAATTTGGAAGAATCGTATCAGGATAGCATAAGAGCGAGGGGGTATATTTCAAGTATCAGGAAACCATACCTCTTCGCCCATATGTTCTCCTGGTAGATCTTATATAGAAATTTGGAAGAATCGTATCAGGTTAGCATAGGAGTGCGGAGGTATAGTTCAAGCATTAGGAAACCTCTCCTGGTGGTTTTAAGATTATAAAAATAAATCGAATTGGTTGGAAATTTTTTATTATCAAACTATACACGCTTTTAAATAGGATATCTATGAGTAGTACATGAACAGAATATTCTTACTTTTATTAAGAATCATTGTCAATATCTCGTAAAAATAGGCATCGAAACTGTATCATTATCTGGATATGAGATCTTACTGAAGAATGGTGACTCGCTTTTTATGCTTGATCATGTGGACTTGGAGGTTGTTCTGCAACAAAACAAAAATTTAGCGTCTGTTATAACGTATTAAAGAAAACTGGTGGCCACAAACTGTCTGTATTATGAAAATACAAATAGCGGTCTATTCTCTATTTGTTGAAACATTGATTAACATACATGTATGTTAATCAATGGTTGAAATAACGAACAGAAATAGAGACTTGCGCTGCCATCTATCGTCCTAATTTCCAATGTACGAATCTTTTGGAGATGGAAAAGCAGTAACTTATAACACAAATTACAATTTACATTTATAGATTCCTGTAAGTTAGATTCAATCATAGTTGATTCAGTTGACGAAAGGTAGAGTATTTATTAATAATGGATTCTGGGAACTTACATGAAAGAGTGTGCAGCTTAACTATTTTTACCAGCTGACCTATATTACTATATTGTGGAGCTTTGAACTTTATGAACCTTGCGCATTTAGGGCTCTCGTTCAGATGTAGCAGTGGTTTAAATAAGCATGTGTATGTAACCCCTAATTATAGTAAAAACAATGCTAAATTGTTAGATACGAACTGACAGTTCTTTGTAGAGTGTGGATTTATTAACGGAAGGGACAATACGGACAGTCACAAAATTGCAGTCGACTATTTTATTTCAGAAATGGTTAATAACGGTCTCGTGTGTGGAGGTGTATGCGTGTAGGAGTCGCGTGCAAGTGCGCGCGTCGCTCCACACTACACCCGTTCATTGATCAGCGGCCGCACAAGTAGAGTGCGAGAACGGAGAGCGGTCGACATCTTCGGTGGCCGAGAGTGACATGACATGAGATGTCCCGAGACGCGTACGTGGGGGGCAGCCGGTCCCCGCGAGGCGTGAGACTGCCTACCGTGGACCGGTCCCCCAGCCGGGCCTACCCGGGCGGTAGCCCGCTGGGCCGCAAGCCCCTCCGTCAAACTCGGTCAGGGAACAATTCCCCTGATCATACCTACGGTTACCATCATTCCCCTTATTACCGAGACGAGGACCTGGGCAGTCCCATGCTGGAAGAGAGAGGTCGTCCCATCGCAGTGGGTCCAGGTCATCATCGCTCAAGAAGTGCCACCAGACCCACGAATCCGATGTCAGTGCGTTACCAATCATTGGACCGAGGTCCGACTGTAGACCATGAACGTGAGTTCCTTCCCATCAGGGATCGTCGGGATAGATCCTTGGATAGAGGGCTCTACTTCGACGATGAGCCCTACAGCAGCAGATCGGCAAGACAGTCCCCCACCTCCCATCAACCCTTCCTCGGAGAGTTGCAGCATCAAAATTCTGATCTGCAGAGGGAATTAGGGAATTTAAAGAAGGAATTAGAACTGACTAACCAAAAACTAGGATCTTCCATGCATTCTATCAAAACATTTTGGAGTCCGGAACTGAAAAAGGAACGCGCGCTCAGGAAAGAAGAGTCGGTCAAATATAGTCTTATAAATGACCAATTGAAGCTCCTAAGCAACGAAAATCAGGTTAGTTGTATTTTGGAAATATCTCTTCCACCCCAAACTCGATAAATATGTGATTTCGTCTGAGCTGTATTTTATTCAGCCCCACAATACATTATAATCGCTGACAAGAAGCTCTTCTCTATATAGCATACCCAACGACGAGCTCTACAAGAAAGACTTTCAGATTTCAATCCCACATATTACTTGATTTCATGTTACATTGTGACATACCAAACACCAACTTTTGAATCCACCATATTGAATAAGAATATTTCTCATACTGGGATTATCTCAATCCCTTGTTCTTCGAGAATCAAAAAAGTATCCAGAATTTCAATTTTCAGAGTACGTATTACTCATAAAATGGCCTACTATATTCAAACCTCTAGGCTGAAGGCTTATATCTACCAAAAAAGGAATAACTAGTATAAGTAATAGTATCAGAGGGTTCGCAGGAGTTTTACAGCTAAGTAAAGGTGAATTTCTTAAGTCCATCTGATTATGGACTGAAAGTTTATCTTAATGTTTGTAAACTGCTACTAGAGACTCTAAAAATTTCAAGCCCTTATTAGATGTTTGTAAAAACATTAACATCTATTTCAGGAAAATAATAGGTACTATGGAAAAAATTTTAGGCAAAGGTGGAATATATTTTTTTCGAACGAACTGCTGAACAACTAGCTTCACATTCATCAATTCTCTTAGTTATAACCTCATTATTGCATAAAATATGCCCCAATAATATAATTTACAGAACATATTTAGGTAATAAAGATTCAAAGGGTATTGTAATTTTTTTCGAAATAAGTTGAACTGACAGATCTCTTTTCTCTCTGAATTAAATTTGTTGATCATCATTAAAATCCGCCATATAATCCCTTCTAATTCAATTGCTTCCGTCTAGTATTTATAGCCTAAATAGTATATTATTGATTATATTTGTTTGCTTAAATACCTTCTGAAGATGACGTAGTACGTTGAAACTGGACTTACTAATGAATGTGACAATAACACAGACATTTCTGTTTATATTTGACTATTTCACTCTTAGTGAAGAGTGAAACGGTAGAGTAGAATTGAATATAAATTTATTCAACCGAATATCTGAAATATGCATATCAAGAATTTCGCCCACTCAAAAATATCTGCTCTCAGACATTGATGATAAGAGCCACATTGAAGGCAAACATTGTTTTTGACTCAACCATAAGGGAACAAAGTTTCTTTCAATCAATAAGGATCATTCTCCATTTACGTGAGACGAATTTTACATCAACATTGATTGAGCGGTGATAAGTTATGGCATTTACGTACGAAAACTTTCCAACACAATAACCCTACGAGAAGGGTGAAGATACATCTTGATAATAACTACGTAACATTCTACAATTGTCTATTCTGTATGGAATTTGAAATAAAACAGTCTTTTATTCAGGGTTCCGATAAGTCCTCCATTGGATTGAAGTAAACAGCAAAACAACACACACAACAAAACACTTCAGATAAGTGGTTATAGAACATATTGGTTTACCAATCAGCCATCCATCCAATGATATCGTTAATTAGGCATGAAACATTGTGTTATTTCAAGTTATAATTACTTGACTAAGTGGATTGAAGAATACTAATCCGCAAAAGCAATTGGAATTATTCTCGATTCAAAGCTAACGCTTAGTTTCCATAGTTTGAAGCCATGCTATTACATATTCGAATCAAGATCTTCCCTTTCCAATGGCTTGAAGCTTAATTATGTTACTCCGACAAACCATCGTTTCTTGCAAATTTTATTGGCGAACCACAATAAAATCTTTAGTACTCCGCATCGCATTTACTAAAAGGAAATGCATGAAATCTCGAAACTTCCTGTCACACTGTTGAAATTTGTCTAGAATTTGAGTTTTGCTCAATAAGAAAACCTCTGCGGAGCATATTCCAAATATCGTTCATAATCTTTCATTGCATACAATTGAGTTGTGACAATGCTAGAAAGCTTCGCTACACGGCGCTGGCTTTCAGAATTGAATTATTCACTTAACTACGGAGAAATGTACAATAGTTGATACTCACTTAATAAGATGCCGACGCGATATGAATGAAAAATAGCTTCCAACGATGGTGTTACACAGGGATTGTCTTAGCGTCAACTTCGTTTCGGCTCCATATTAACGATCTGGCGGAAGTTACCTCCTGTCCCGTTCGCGTTCACAGCTTTGCGGATGATGGTATACTTCATACCGCTTGCTCCTCTACAGCCTCTATATCATCCAATGAAACCAGAGGTGCAAGGCAGAGACAGGCTAAAGCTTGTATTTTCTCCAAGAAGGTGAACCCCACAACCCCTGATATGATGATGTCAGCGACAAGTATTTCTATGATGTAATCTTCAATATCCGTGCTCTATATCCCCACCAACAATCAGTGGCGTGCAAACAGTTCCTGAAAAACATTGATCATTCAACAAAATTTTGAAAAACCTATAAAACGAACAAAATTTTTCACAGTCACCCTGATCAACAACATTTGGAGAACGGTTTTTTTCATTTTAATAACCATTATACCAGTATATTTTACTTTTGCTTATATAATTTATATTAAGTTATATTTTTTTGCAACCCCAAAACGACATGTCTTTACACGCCACTGTCAACAATACCCTCTCATTGGACGATCATGTGAAGTTCATTGCGTAAAATCCTTTACAGAAACTTGAATTTCTATTCCGTGCCAAGAGCTAATTTATATCCCAGCAGCTCTTCATAATCTATAAAGCACAGATACGACCTGTCCTGTAGTACATGTTTGGAGTACAGATTACAAACACACGTTGAATCTCTCAGATTCCGTTGAGAATATAGCTCTATTCGTGTGGTTGCAGATTTTACACTTACGAATTCGTTGACTGTCTGGAACATCTTAGAAACGTGGGCGATGTCTCCCTCTTCTATAGATATTTCCATGGTCGATGCTCATCGGAAATGTTGTCTGTAATTCCACCAAGAGCGAATGTTGTTTCCAAGTAGAAAAGTATGACAATCCTCTTTTTGTCTAATTAGATTAATTACCATTCATCACTAAACATTTATCTAAAATTATAATAATACCAGGATATCAAAAATTATCTTGGTCAAGGGTGGTTGTGGAATCTAAAACGTGTGTCTTACTTTACGTTTGAAATAATTATGTCACTGTCACACTGACATCATCAATAACCTACAAATTTCATACCTATTTATTTCAGTTGTAAAACAATAATAAACTACAAATTATGAAATAATTATGTGAACTTTGAACCTTTTCAGAGGTCGTGATAGCCACAATCCGGGTCAAAAACTGTTTTGAAATAGTTAATTTTCCGTAAATCGAATGACGTTCACGTGAGAAGCCCGTAGCACGCGAGTTAAAAAAGTGCAAACTGGTTGTACCTAATACGGCTTTACGACGATTTTTCGCGTGCCGTTTTCGCTCCATGTAGTTAGATTTAGTATCGGACCGTGTCCGACGATGAATGTCCATTAAATGGTAAAATTTAATTAAAACAGTTTGAGCTATTCTCAGATCTCAGCTACGCGCGTCTAACGTGCGACGTACCAAAGGGAATTTTCTCGCGACTAAAATATACACGAAGCGGGTAAAAGCTAGCGGCCCATAGCTAAAAACACTTTATTACAACTGGCGGCGGTCGCACGGGGCAAAAAACGGCCCCAAATTAACAAGACCGAGGTAAAATGTATAAACTCTAACTTAAGCGCAGCGAGCTCCTCGAGGCATATGTCAAAATGATTTCGTTCATAGCTAATTACATAGGACGTCTGGCGTTCATGCAATTATGTTTTTAGATAATTCGAACCTTCTAATTTCGATAGGCCACGTGAAAATCCCGGAGTCCAAAGCGCTAAAGACTTCTGAGTGTTACAATATTCGTATAAAATTTCAAATTTTCTATGACATAATTATTTCCAACGTAAAGTAAGACACACGTTTCAGATTCCACAACCACCCTTGACCAAGATAATTTTTGATATCCCGGTACTATACGGTACTTTTGATGCGGACAACTCCAAAACATACTGTGGTTAGTTTTCAAGATGGTAGTAAAGCATCTGGTCACTCAGATAATCAATTAGATACTTTGAACAATGTTCAGTGAAGTTGTTTTTTCGATAAGACAAACATTTTTCTACCACCTTATCATTGCCTCAAGGGAAACTTCTATTTCTTACAATGCATATTTCTGACTTTGCAAACCATCCTGAATCTTATGGCATACAACAGTCCGAGTTTACATTGTTCTATATATATAGAAAAGATAATGTTAGTTGTTCGGGAAAATGAAAACGTTATTTGAAAATCTCATTCCTTCCGTTTTTCTACGTTTGTTTTATTGATGTGTATGAGTCTGTGAAGCTGGCTTACTATTTCGCTGGTACTCTTTTGATTCTTACGCTTCCTTCAGAAATATTTAATTATATCTACGTCCTCAGATCCGAATCGACACTTCAACAGAAAGAAATAAATTGAAGGCCTAGTAAGTCATCCTGTATGTGCTCTTCAAACAGACAGTCTTGGAAGTAATATTATATTTGAAAACTATTGGCTTCCGGATGGATTCCACGTCACAATAGCACTACTTGATGCCGACGTTTCCCAAACCATTACATATTTAAACCAACATTTCGGCGTGAGAACAGATGAGTCAAAAGATTCCATGAAGATTAGCTATGACCGGAGAAAGTAGGGAACCCATAGCAGCTCGCCAAAATCTTGTTCCCTTCCTCGATCATTTAAATTCATTACTTCTCAATACCCTTTTCACCATGGAAGTTGAATCGAAAGGTTCACTCCCGTTCCTAGATGTATTAGTTAGACAATAGACTGACGGTACCTTAGGACATTCTGTGTATCGAAAACCCACTCACACCGATACCTCAATGACCTTTCACACCACCACCCTGCCAGAAAGCAATGTGTCATAAACTCCTTGGTCCACAGACCTGTCAACTTATCCCAACCCCAATCCTTAAAATCAGAATTAAAACAACATTTATCTGTCTTATTATGAAATAATTTCTCCCATTATAACATTCGAAAAGCCATAAAGAAATACACTCCTCCTAAAATTTCAAATTAACGTGAGGCACAAACCTCCCGCCTGCTTCATCCACTGCCTATCAGGCGGTTTTCCACACTTCCAAAACTATCTCAGTTTTACAAACCTATCAAAGATCCTGCTCTTCATTTAGAAGATGCTTATAGCATTCCCTGTTATTGCTGTGAAGTCTATATTGGCGCTGTACAAGACTTCGTGACGCCAGAAGATTTGTAATTGCGGAACACAATTTTTGACACCAATCTTCAAATCCAAACTTATATCAGCGAAAAATTCTTAGTGATAGAAATCCTAAAACATCCAAATAATCTATACCATGTCTCAGGATATTACCTTCCCAACGTTTGTAATCCCCGAAAATTTCTTTTCGCACATGAGCACACAACGGCAAGGCCAGGTGCCAAAATGGAGCTAGCCAGCGGAATAAAGGCAGTGAACGATGTAGCGTGAAGGTTTTTCCTACAATGAATACCGCTATAGAAACCAGACGAATCAGTTTCAGTTCAATGAAGATGCCACCTCCAATGGTTGGCGAAACGTCGGCATCAAGTCGTGTTATTGTGATGCGGAATGTATGCGGAAGTCAGTATTCAAGATTAGCTATCCGCGGAAGTCTATATTTCATCAAAATATTATATTTATTCTATTTCGGGAGTTTCTATGGCAAAACCGCTATACATAAATGAATGAACAAGTTATTTGTTTAGTTGTAACGGACTTGCCTTATATTCCGTATGAAGAGTGAATTATTGGCTTTCCTTATTATTGATGAAGTTGCCATCGTGCCAATGATCGATAACTCAGCTAACCACGAATGAAATATTGCTATTAGAACTGAACCATTACCATTAACATCGTTTGTAAAATGTCTCATTATAGAGACATTTTACGTCCATTTAGCGATGTTCTTAGTAATTTCTTTAAAAAAAATTACAGTAGAATATACAGAAATACATATATTTAGTAGAATATTCTAGTATTGTACATTGAATTCAACAATCGTCGATTAGAGTAAGGTGTCATATTATAGTTCATAGTTTAGAAGTGGAACTTATGAAACAGGTATTCAAATTACCGACATAAAATACTTCTTGGACCCCATCAACTTTTCGACTATTGCAACGGAGATAGAAAACTCAGAATGATGCATGCAAGTTAAAATAGCCAATAACTGAAATAGATAGACTAGCGAAACCACTGAATATGAAAAAAATGTTATATTTGAAAAGATACATGAAAAATTCATTCTTGGGGACCAAAATAGACCCCTCTCGTATTCTGAGGATTTATAGTATTAATAAAGAGTAAAGTTATGTTTATTACATATTTCATTAGTAATTTGTATTTAATTTACACATAGTAAATACCAAAAGCAACCTAACTTTCGCAATATTTCGACGAACACGACTGATTTGCGGAACCCCAGTGTACAAATAGAACCCAGTCGTACTCTGAAGATTTATAATATTAATAAAGAGTAAAGTTATGTTTATTACATATTTCATTAGTAATCTGTATTTAATTCACACATAGTAAATGCCAAAAGCAACCCTTCTTTCGCAATATTTCGACGAACACAAGATCTGGTTTGCGGAACCCCAGTGTACAACAGTATTCATGATAAGATTCACTGCTCTGGAGGCGGTTAAAACTTATGTTCCTGTTGCGTCAAAAGTGTGCATTATTAAAAAGGTCCGAATATTTATTTTTGTCAAGTTCCTTGAATATACTGTGCCAAAAATATCAGAAATTATCTGTGAAGTATTATTTATATTCAAGCATATGTGTCGAATGGCTGGTACAAAAAGTTGTTCCAGTATAGCGTTATTCAATTGGCTCGTGTGTTTGAGAATAATTCTAAATCATCCTCCTTTTTAAATTAAATCGCTTCCGATTTACTAGTTTTTACTTTCTATAGGAATATAACGTGATGAAATTCTCGTAATTCATATATGCAAAATATCTAGTTCATGTGGAAACTTGCCAAGCTTTCAATATTGCAAAATCAATATTCGTATCAGTTTTCAGATAACAATTATTAGTGATTAACAGCTATTAATTATTTGATATAACGATATAATTTCAATAATACTTACCAATAAAATGTAAATCGAGCTCTGTTTCGCTAATGAATGTCGCAGCTATTAAAATTTTGGATCTGGAATAAAATATTCGTAACATCAATATAACGATTATTATTGTTCCATAATATAATGTAGTTTAATTAGGATGACATCATATTTTATAAGGGACTATTTCCTGTATGGGTTAATAACGCCAATAGATCAGTTCGATTTTCGTAATTAAGGGAAAATAAAAAACAAAATATGGTATGAAAATGTGATCACTCTTTGTTAGCACAGTTTTTCGCTTTCACAGACTTCTGCTTGTTGAATGTATGTATTCACTTGCTCTTGTTTGGCGACACTTAAAATCAGCTAACACCCGTAAAAACAGGTCAACCGATATATTGCAAATGATTGAAAACACTTAACGGCGTGTAAAAACGTCAAATTATGCCCTATGTAAGTTTACTTGAATTGGCATATGTGTTTTAAAACTCAATGTTTTTTCAAAATATTTTGACGAGACGTTAAAATCTGAGATGCGACCAAGGGAAAGGAAAATGAATCAATTGCAAGAACAAACTTTCAAATAAGCTACTAGTGAACTAACAAACTGACCTATGTTGTATGCTAGGTTGTTGAGATCGATCCTGTAATTAATAACATCAGCGCAGCGTGGGGCAAAGAAAGGCATGGGGGGTTGCCGGGAGAACCTGGTGATAGATACGATCTATCACTCAGGATTCCATACTCTACAAGCACAACCTTTCTATGGCCTGGATTGACTACCGCAAAGCATTTGATTCAACATCACATGATCTATTATTATATTTGAAGCAATGCCTTGCGGTACCAACCCGATTAGTGAGATGCACAGAACATCTGTTGCCACTCGTTTTGCCATCACATCAGTCTTGTCAGAATTGGTAACATTTAAGAGCGGTGTTTCCCAAGGAAACACCTTGAGCCCCACTTGTTCAACATCTCACTGCTGCCGCTCTCCATTGTGCTAAGACGGACTTGTGGATGTTGCTTTGGACTACCGAACGACCGGAGGCATCAGATCACGCATTTATTTCACATGGGTGATCTGAAACTGTATGCCTCCATCAAGCTCTCATCGTGGTTCGATAATATACACGAGCATGAAGTTGGCATTGGACAAGTGCACAGTGTTTCATTTCAGGAGAGGACGATCTCCGGAAGTGCACGAGAATATGCGCCTTGCCGACGGAAGCATCTTTGAATATCTTGATGCTGGGAATTGAACAGCGCCCTAATTATGACGCTTCTCAGGTGAAGGTGTTTCTCCGCGGCAAGTACAGAAACAGAACAAGGCGTCTGCAAAAAAATATGCTTGCCGTTCCAGTCCTGCTTCTCTCTTTTGGAGTGGTGAAATGGACGGTCGATGAGTTGCATAGATTCGACAAAGATACCCGGAAAATGATAAACAAACCAAGACTATGTATATCATCGAATTCTCTGCTCCATCAGAGAAGAACATAGTCTTGAAAGTGGAGGAAAAATGGACAAAGTATCAAGAGCTCCGCACGCTATACCCAGGTCATAAGGTCGTATCAGTGGTCCTGATCATTGGTGTTTTGGGCCGAATTCGGTCTTCGCTGCATTTGAACTTGGAAGATCATTCTGGCCTGTAAGAACTCGGCGCAAATCTTGATAGGCCGAATGCAGAAGGCAGTCATATCTATGATTTTCACGTGTCGTATATTTTGCGGTCAGGTGAACTGTCAAAAACATTGACATGAAGGACTATTCCAACCATAGACCTACTAGAAGGTCTATGAGTGTCTACTCTAAAGTAGCCCGATACAGCTCAGGAGCGTAAGGTCGACCACCGCCATGATGAATCTGACCCAAGCAATTACCTCAAATGTCGACCCAGTCTATTTGAATTGACATATGGGTTTTGCAAATCTATGTTTTATCATTAAATCATATTTTGAGGAGACTTTAACATCCGAGATGCATTCCATCGAAAGCGCATGAGCGAACGTTATCCTAACGCGACCAGTTGTACAAGGGAAAGAAAAATCAATCAATTACAAGAACAAAATTTCAAATAATCTACTAACCTAGCAAATTAACAAATTAACCTGGAATAGCATTGCCGCATGGAGCTTAGAACCTACGTCATTGGAACCAAAAAATGTGATGCCGGAGTCTAACGGACTGTACTAGCACGGCGTATGTACAAGAAGGTCTATGATGTAAACTGTACTTTCAAGATATCACAGAGTATTCAATTTATTGTAACCTTATTATGGAATAACTATGGTCCATGACCTATGAATCTTGATTATTTCTTTGACGAGGAACACAAAAATATGACGTCACTACTTCGATGACCTGAAATGCAATAGAGTTTTCCCAAAAAACAAACGCGGCCCAAAATTTCTAAATTACGTTTTGAATCAAATGTAGAAAACCGCAAGTCAATCCATGTTATTGGGCCAGTTTTGGAAGGTTGGACCTATTTTCCTCGACTACAGCAGCTGTATTTTTTGTAATTCATCAGTACGACGCAATTAATATTTGGAGCTGGGATTTTACCATGTTTCAAAAATGAACACTCTATATCATGACTCATACTTCCTTTTCCATTAGTCACAGCGACATAGCGAATACAAAATGTAAAAATATGCTTTGTTGCTATTCATTTGACGTTTTCACACTATTATTATTGTTAACGAACGATTTTCAACCCATTTTCAAAATTTCATAGGCAACATAATACACAGTTACCGCGATGCTTTTATTCAATAGACTAGCAATCACAATTATTTATTCAAATTTCCTGTGTGGAGAAGTTTTTAAATTGGATTCAATAGTTATAATATTGTATCAGGTATCTAGCCACAATCTAGTATAAGTATTCAGGATATTAATATTTGCTCCGTACAGTAAACGCCAAATTAAGTAAAGGAAGTTTCGGGAGGTGTTGTAAGCTTTGAAGTGCACGATGAAGTGAACTTCCTTGAAAGTGGCATCAGATTTATGAGCGAAGTGTATAATCTAGGTATAAAATCAGTTATAAAAAGGAATAATCATGCACTTTTATTGGTAATTTCCGCTGTTCATACAATCAGTTTCAATGTTTTACTACGTTAAACGAGTTCTACGTAATTGAATCTTTTGAGTTCTGCCCGCTTCTCTTGGTATTTTATTGATATAAAAAACATACATCCGACTTACAATGCGTACATTGATTGAAGTTCCAGACCATATCATGCCAGACCTTTTATATAATTATACACATGCGGCACATTGCATGATGTTATTTTTATACTATAAGATTGATGGAATTCTATAGGTATTCATTAGCTTAATATTCACATTAGCTTCAGAATTAGGTCACAATTGGTCGAGAACAAAAACTAGTAATATATTAGTTTGAGTATTATTACTTTCCCTACTATACGTAGTAGTATACAAGGTGTTCCATCTCAGACGAGCCATCCTGTATATTTCTTATCCCATAGTGAGTGGAAAAATTTCCCGAAACACGTCGAATGATTTTGTTTGGGGGACATCTTTTGACGTATATTTGAGGCTTGAACGAGCAACCCCCTAATAGGGGGCGCTTCAAACCCTCAAAATTGAATAGGGAAGCCTCTTTACAACGGTGTATGAAAAACGTAAATTTGATGAACCGTTTTCGCCAAAAATTAATTTTGTTGCTCGAATGCGCCACCTTGAATATTTTGGTTATTTGTACAATGTACAAGCTAATTTCGCAAAACTCTTGCCTTCGATCCCAATCATCATCATTTAATTCCTGAATTAATTTAATTTTGTACGAAAGGAACTTGTGTTTATGTAAAATTCTGAAAACGTTAGATTGGCTAATACCGGAAGCTGCAGAAAGTTGTCGTACAGATTGCGTGTTTGGCACAAGTTGGACATGTCCCAATACCGCCACAGCTGCTCCTTCATCATTAACAATTCCGATGGGTGCCCTTTTTTCATCCATTACTGAACCCGTCTCCACAAATTTTGAAATCGATTCCATTACGTACTTATGGCGAACGCTACGTTCAGGATGGTTTTCGTTAAATATCCTTGCAGCCGCTGGGGCATAATTTTGATTTTGGTAATAAAGGCTAACCAGCTCAACACGTTCTTGCAATGTGTACACCATGTTTTTGGAATTTTAAACAAATCAGCAAAGTAGTAACTCAACAGATTCATTAAAATCATGAAATGATCGAAGAAACGTTAAAACCAGATAAACACCTTCTAAGAACAAAAAATGAAGGCAACATAAGGAAATGTTTTGCTGTTTTTTTATTTATTAGTTTGAGAGAATGTATTATTGTATGGAAGTCAATGGAGGACAATTTTAACATTTGATTTAAACACGCAGATTTAATTTTTTTCATTGTAAGCATGACAACACAATACAATTTTTTTACGAATGTGATTTTTTGAAGATTGTTTAAGTTTGTAAAAAAGGTTTAATAAAAATGAGCTTGTACATTGTACAAATAACCAAAATATTCAAGGTGGCGCATTCGAGCAACAAAATTAATTTTTGGCGAAAACGGTTCATCAAATTTAAGTTTTTCATACACCGTTGTGAAGAGGCTTCCAAGACCTTTCAAATGACGTATCACTCAACCCCTCTCCTCGAATCAATTTTGAGGGGTTGAAGCGCCCCCTATTAGGGGGTTGCTCGTTCAAGCCTTAAATATACGTCAAAATTTGTCCCCGAAACAAAATCATTCGACGTGTTTCGGGAGATTTTTCTACTCACTATGGGATGAGAAATATACGGGGTGGCTCGTCTGAGATGGAACACCTTGTATAGCGTAGGGGATAATCGGCTCAAAAAATATTTTCTGGATTTTCGCCGATATATCCTTTTTGTGCATTCCTGAATCGATTTAGACTATTCTTGACTTTTACATAAATTCTCTGGAAATAGACACTAACATATACGCTTATTTTCGACGTTATGTACATTTCGGTCTCACGACCATCAACAGAATACGTATCAATGTCTAAAACAGGTTTTCTTAAAACTAATTGTATCAAGCACAAAGCGTCCTTATCGCATCAATTAATGGGACTAATACAAGAAACTCTATACAATATTTACAAAATGTAATGTATGGTCATAAGTGTAGTACTAGGAACAAAAACTTAGAAAAATGCCACCCCCATTCTAAACTTGTTTTGATTATAACCATCAATTCGTTAGAAAAATGTTAATATTTTAACTAAAAAAATTAATTATTATAAAAGATCTATCCTGGAGATGATTCTCATAAAAATCGACTCTGTCTGTGAATCATAGAAGAGACGCTCAATCATCAAGTCAAATGCGTCTTTATAGGTAAAAAGTTTATTTTAGGTAGAATACCGAAATAGCAATATTTCTAATAAGATCTAACAACCTTTTCACCATCGATTGGAATGATTCACAAGTGGTTTACTGGTTTCGTTGTGGTGGTATGACCTCAAAAGACGCCATTGCTGAGGCTATTGGCATCTCAACTGAACGGGTACGGAGCATATTGCATGAATTTTTGAATATGACAAAGCTTTCTGCCAGATGTGTGCTGCATTTGCTCTCTGTTCACACCAGCCGCGACCGTGTGACAACTTCAAAGGAGTGTTTGGCGATTTTCAAACGCGCCGTTTCGTAACCGTGGGCCAAACATGGATCCATTACAACATACCAAAGATTAAGTACAGTCAAAACCGTGGACTTGTCCTGGCGAATCGAAGCCGAAAAAGGCCAAAACTGCGATGCTTGTTTGTTGTTTTTCACTTTTTTATATTCCGTTTATTCTTGGGTAATGATTTCACTATCACGGCTCTTGCTGGATAGTGACTCTCAGTACCACCAATATAAATGTTTCCGTTTCTGGTTCGAATACATAAATTTTATAAGATTGATTGTGGCAAAAAAAAATTGTGGCAACCCTGTATACTGTTAATGTTTTGGATACTGATATAGGTTTACACATTCTCCAGTAGCTTTCTTTGTGCAAGTTGATGTAGTTCTTCACAAACGAATCACATCCTGTCTCTTTATGATGTGCTTTCGTGCAACGTCTACATGTTTGAGAAGGTCCATTCTATCGATATCTATAGCTAAGTGATAGTAGAAATTTCACACGCACGTAGATATAGGGATCTCGCCATTGAGAACAGCAAAATGGTAGGTGCTATTATATCCCACTCTGCGATGATGACAATGCCAATCGATTAGTTCATACAATGAGCTCGCTGCGAAGCTTTACGAGAAGAATCGTCAACCCTTTATTGGAGTAGAATATTTATATCGATATTCGAACCTTTCAAATTACTCATCGGGGATATCACACGATATCGACATTGATTATACGATATGAAGCAAGCTAGTTATTAAGGGTTTAAATATGATTAATATACTCCTGTTTAAAGAACCAACGAGACTCTTGAACCATAGAATAAATAGTGAGAGAAAGGAGCTATTGGCATAATCTTGGTGGACCGAGATGAGGGCTGTAGATGGTGGATCGATGTTTCCGTTATCCAGTGGCTTACTCCACATCAGAGTTTAGGGTTCGCTATAAAATCATAAATGATAATTTTCACAATTTACGTGTGAATCCTCAATTTCATCCAAACGCACTTCATATGAAAACTTCATATAACAATAAAAAAATGAATGTAGTATTATAATATAATTGATTCTCCATTGAATAGAGTTAACTTATTATACTTAATATGTCTAGTGGAATTATGGGGAAATGAATGCGAGTTTTTACATAAGCGAAACAAATGCTTTTGAAATACAAAATGTTTGTTTATTTTGTTTCTATAAGTCGCTTGTAAAGCTTGTTCCAGTCTGGAAATTTTTGAAATTGAGTAGAGATTGCCACGACCTCTGTATTCGGCTGGCACGTTTTAACAATTATGTGAGAGTTTAGAAAACTCTCTTTGTCATTGTGTAGGATTGCATTTGATTCTGTTCCCCACTTTATAGGCTATATCACGGTCGTATACACAGGTCTGGAAACTCTATGGTTGACTTGAGTCGATTACGCGTCGTGAAACTCGTAGTCCCTCGCTCAGCCACCAGCTGGCGCTTGGAGAGGGGGTAAAAAGATTTCTTTCCGGAATCGCAAGCAGTATTACTAATGCCCATTTGCACCGTTTAAGCATAGCTTAAAATTGTCGAAATGTTAACTTTGAACCTTTTAAAAGGTCGTGATAGCCCCAAACTGGGTAGAAAACTGTTTTGAATTGGTTAATTTTCGATAAATCGAATGACGTTCACGTGAGGAGCGCGTATCTCGCGAGTTAGAAAAGTGCAAATTTGCGGTACATAGAACGTCTTAACGAGGACTTTTCGCATGCGGTTTTCGCTCCATGTCGTTAGTTTATGAACGGGGCCAACTAAATAGCATAGTCTCGGGCCCAAAATGTCGATTAAATAGGAAAATTCAATTAAAACAGTTTGAGGTATTCTCGGCTGTCAGCTACTAGCGTCTGACGTGCGATGTACCAAAGGGAATTTTCTAGCTACTAAAATATAGTCAAAGCGGGTAAAAGCTAGCGGCCTATAGCCGAAAACACTTTATTACAACTGGCTCCGGCCGCAGGGGCATAATACGGCCTCGAATTAACAAGATCGACGTAAAAAGTATAAACTCTAACTGACGCGTAGCGAGCTCCTCGAGGCATATGTCAAAATGATTACGTTCGTAGCTAATTACATAGGACGTCTTTCGTTCATGCAATTGTGTTTTTATACAATTCGAACCTTCTAATTTCGATAGGCCACGTGAAAATCCCGGAAGCGCTATCGAGATCTGAACGTTAAAACTTTCGTATAAAATTGTGTTTACAAGTCAACTGACACTTGTCACAGAATACTCTTCATAGAGATCAAGATGATACTCTTACGTGACGCCTTTTATGATTTCCCTACGTGGCGTCTTTTGGTACTACGCGGTATACATAGACAAGGAATCATATTGAAGCGCATATGATTGATAATTTAAAAATCGCACCATCCTTATTGACGTCATTTTGTGGTACATAGTCGTTTATTATTTCTTCAGGTATTTCGTTACTTTTTGCGGCAATATTTTAAATTCTCATTCCATCTAAGATAGGGATCTCCAAAGTACAGCCCGCGGACCACATCCGGCCCGTCAGTGTCATCAATTCGGCCCGCGACAGCTAACGGCTTATTGTTGCTAAGATAAGTTGGATAAAAAAACACAGAATAATAATCACTCGGTTTTATTTACTTGCTAGGTAAAGCTTAATGACAAGTATAATGCGCAGGAAATTTAACTTAAGCGTAATAATTAAAATCCCACTGACATTATGAACATTTTAAGATATAAACACATAAACATATAACTTATAAACATATAATTTATGAACATATAACTTATAAACATTATAACATTTAAAATACTAATGAGATTTATGTGATTGTGATTTTCCACTGACAATAGTTTGTAGTTGTGAACCAATTTTACTTGTACCAATTATTAAAAGAAATTTAAGATTCTCATCGTTAACTTAGATCTGCAAACATTCTTTGTATACTTCATTTTGGAGAAGGTTTTCTCAAATAAGTAAGTAGTACCAAAAACAGACAACAGCCCACGAGCAAATTTATACAAATTATAAAATTGTACCAGCGGAAGACTCTTATAAAATTTCAACAAACATGAGTTTTGATATTTGTTCTTAATTATATCACTCCACTGTAAATTATAGTTAGCTATAGTTTCAATGTCAGTATCAAAAGGATTTTGGAAAATCTTAATTTCATTCGCAATTCTAATTTCATTCGCAATGACATCAAAGTCTGAGAAACGACTATCAAAATTCATCTTCAAAGCACTCAAAGATTCTATTGCAAAATCGATGGGAAACTCCGTCTATGTAATGTGGCTGAATATTTCACATGGTTTAAAATGTGGGAAACCTTTTTTTACGTAATTGTGATAACAGTATTATTTTCTGCCCGAACGATTTGATTTAGTGTATAAATCAGGGAGAACCATGCAATTTCAAATTCAGTTCGTTCATATGTTTTGTCAAATCGACATAGAATGATAACTTACTCAGCTATTTTGTGATTCGGTAAGAGGGCGATGCTTCTCATTTTCTGCAACTAAGGCAGCGTACGGCAGTATGATATGGTAAGTCATTTTCCCCAATCTCTTCAATAAACTCGTGGAATTGTCGATGATTCAGGTCAGTTGATATGATGAAATTAACAACTGATATGACTGGCTTTAGAACTTCAGACATATCCAAACATTTCCCGTACAAGGACTATTGATGAATGATACAATGTAAAACTAATGGTTTTGAACTATCATCATTTTCTACAGCCTTTGACACAAGAGCAACCACTTCTTTATTTTTTCCACACATGTTTTTGCTTCCATCAGTAGTAAGAAATTTCAAGTTTTTCCATTGGAGGTTCCTTTTTAATAATGGCATTTTCAACTCCCTCAAACATATCTTTACCAGTAGTCGTGCTGTGAATATCAAGAAGTTCTTCATACACTTCATACCTTTTGTCTACTCTTCGAATAAAAATCAACACCTGAGCAGTATCTGATACATCCGTTGACACATCCAAGGCCAGAGAAAACCACTCAAAATGTCTATTTTTGTCAGACAGTTGAGATGATATATTTTCTGCGATTTTTTCTCCGAGCCACGGTGTTTTCTGACAAACTGACAGTTTTAAATAAATTTACCTTTTCGGGGCACATTCCTTCGGCTACTGCAATTACGCATTCTTTGATCATTTCTCCATTGATGAATGGTTTTCCACGTTTCGCAATTTCAAGAGCCACACGAAAGCTGGCACGAGTTGCAGCCTTTTGTTCAGTATTGTGTTCTCTGAACAAAGATTACTGCGATTCCAATCCGCGCTTCAAAGCTTCAAATTTTTCTGTCCGCTAACTTCCAATATATTTTGAGTAATTTTGAAAATGTTACGTTTCATAATGACGTTTAATGTTACATTCTTTGAGAATGGCTGTTTTTATTGCAAATCAAACATAGTGCCTTCTGACTGAACTCAACTACGAAATATTGTAAGTTTCATAAATCTTTGAATGTTCTGCATTCATTCCGCTTTTTTTCCATACTAGTAAATCACACACAAAATGAGTTATGCACTATTTTATTTCATTACAGATTGTTTGACTTCATTCGCCTTCCCTAGGTGGACTGACTCGCGGTCACGCCGCTAGCGTTTTCAGACCCCAACTACGATCATCTAGAAGTGAGTGGAATACACTAGGACTTTCTGGAAACAACGAGATTATTCGCGAATGCTTAATTATTATTGCGCTTTCGAAAGTACTACTAGGCTATCTGTTAGCGATAAAGGGTACTACCACTATCTATTTACGCGTGTGACCACCAGTTGTCGTCAAGTGTCGCGGTCGTAACAATTAAGTACAGTTGGTACACAATAGTAATTGAACTAGTGAATTTAGCAAGCGTATGCTCGCTCAGGGCGTGTATACTTGGCGACCAGTCTAGAATTTATAGATAATGGCAGAAAAATTAAAACGGTTTTGGCCCTTGGAACTTACTGGAGTAAACAGTATGGCCCTAAGGCTGGAAAGTTAAGAAACTCCTGATCTAAGGGCACACAATTACCCGCTCCTTGTTGTTGTTGTCCATCTCCAGAAAATCTAAAAACCATAAATATAACATATTCATATATACCTACGTTATTTTTCTTCAATAAATAAATCAATTTGTTTGTAATTTCCAAATTATTGAAAATTACTAGAATGTACACCAGTATAATATAGCTATTAAAAGTCTGATTTTCACTAATTTAGAATTCATTTAATGCCACTAGTTTTAATATCCGCTGGCAGAAGTTACGATGTTAGCGTAATTAGTTGCATTTAATGTTTGTACTAAATTAGTGAAAATTAAACTTTTAATAGCTATGTTATTTAGGTTTATAATTGATTTTCATCGCGTAATGGTGATTCTATTCAATATTCTACTAGAATTTAGATAAATAAATATAAGTCATAACTTATGCCTTCATAATTTAGAATTTACAACACAAAAGCTGATTCAATTCAAATGTGGAAGTACGTCTATGGTTGAAGTTTCAATGACTTTTCATTGAAATTGACCAAATTATTATGAAATAACGAAAAAGGATACTTACTGATGGAATGTAATGCCAAAAGATCCACATGCGCTGCACAGCTGACCGTTTTCACAAATTTACGCTATCAAACGCCAAATCAAGCAGCCACGAAAGACGTAAACTGCTTTGAATGAGTCATACCTGGGGCGTGAATATCTTCCACTTCCGCCTCACTTATTCACTTACGTTCGGGTAGCCAAAGTTCCTTCCTCTCTCTATTTATTCTAAGCAACGAACCAATTAAATTCCTTTCAAATCTTCAAATCAGAGATTAAACACTGTAATTGTGACTAAGTACGTTAGTGCTCCAGAGAAAACGGTTTAAAAAAAGACAATACTTAAGCACAGGGACTTTATGATATGTAAAGACAATAATAAATGAAAGTCACTTATATTTATAATGTAATTATGCTGAGCTTGCAGAGAAGCGTCCTATTGTGTTGTTTCCATGAAGTAAGCAATTCTGGTTCAGCAACTTGCGGAACTCAAAAATTCAATCGGAAAATATTAAATAACGTTTCAGATGAAAATGTTGAAGTAACTTTGTAAATTAAATGAATTGTTAAGCTTATGCATACTTACGGCTGTAATATCTTTTTCTCTATAAATTCCTTTCATTTTCATATATTCATAATGATATTTGTACGTAGTTTGAATGAATTATGAAATTAATTAACAAATCCAGATCATAATATGTATTCAGATGATAATGCTCTGCAGCTTTTATACTGTTGAAATGTTGGTAATTGTACCATCATAAAATTAATGTGAATCATCTCAAATTTCCCAAATGTATATAGAACCATAAAATGAATATTCTAAAATTAGGTAGTTCCTTTTTTAAATATAATTAATTACTTATTACATGTTCTTCGTTTTTACAAAAGAAGGAATAACTGCTGGAAGTTGTTCCTTCTTCATATAAAGCCGCCGCTTTACCTGCTCTCTGATTGCGGCTCCATCTGTTCTTAAATTTTCTCAAAGGATCAATTTACAAAAAAGAATGTATGGCCATAAGTATAGTACAAGAAACAAAAATTACACCGCCCTTGCTAAACACTTGATTATAACCATCAATTTGATTACAAAAATTGTTAATATTTTAACTGGAGAAATTAATTATTATGAAAGATCTATTCTGGAGACGATTCACATAAGACGTGACTCTAAGTCTGTAAGTGATAGACCAGATGTTCAATCATTACGTCAGACTTATACTAATTTAATTGATTAATACCCTTGTAAATTCTTAAATGCGTCTTTATAATGTTAAAAGTATAGTTTAGGTAGAATGCTCAAATAGCAATATTTCTAATAAGGTTTGACAACCTTTTCCTATTACCTCATAAATCTTTAACATCTGGTTCGAAAGTGGATACTTGAGTGTTACGTTTTCTGGTTTTAGTCGTATAGATACTTTGTTTGACATGAGTTCCTATATTATCAGAAAATTGCTAAGGAGTGGATTCTTGATACATATTCATATACTTAACATATTAATGTGTTACAATTTCGTGTTTCTGTTCGTTTCGGCGAAGTGGGCATTCCCAATTGAAATTTGTGCGATAAGGACACTTGGTGCTGATACAATTAGTTTCAAGGAATCTCGTTGTAGACATAATACGTCTTCTGATGATGGTTGTGAGACCGAAACGTACGTAAATACGTAAATAATAAGCATATGTGTTAGTGTTACCTATTTCCCCCTATATATAATTCATACCTGGAATCATTATTTATCTGAATATTTAAAACTAGTATCTAAAAAAGTATGGAATAACTAACAAAAAAAGGTAATCCCTCCCTGAACTTTTCTGGATTCGACCTTGGCTCGATGTCATCTACCTCTGCTTGAAAAATAGTTGCTAAGCAGCGAGAGTAATGGATAGTCTCCGGGTTGCAACTGTATATTCCGGTTTCAACTCCTAGGGAAGTTTCGGAGCAGTCTGTAAAAAAGAAGTTCGCACTAAGTAAGATTTTACTCTGAACACATTCATCTCTTTCTAGAATGTTGATGTTGAAGGGGAGGTTGACGTGGATCGTTGAGGGTATGATATCTAAGATCATTTTCAGAATACAGTGGCCTTCCAGGAGCCTATTCCTCTCCATGAAACCTGCTTGTATATTGCAGCGGTTACTTGCGTAATAGTCTGTATGTTGCCCACCTGTCCTCTCTCTCAAAACAGATGTGAAGAGGATCAAGTAGGATTTCTGTAGCAGCCGTTAGTATGAAGCAGTTGGCTGCGCTGTGCTTCTCTTTGTAAGCCAGTGAGCTTAGCCACGACGTCAGTATATTTGTTTGGGACCAGCTCCCCAAAAGTTCCTATATACTGTTCCAAATTACGTACTTCCTAAGAATGTACACTTGAAGTTGTAACATTTAATAATGATTGATGTTAACAAATATACAGTGGTTTCGTAAAGTACTGATTAAATTCATTTTTAGCTAAACTATCCATTTCTGAGAAATCTCATGAAACAAGTTCATTTTCCATATTTATAAGGGAAAATTAAATATACAGGGTGATCCACGTTTGAGTAATGACAATTTTTTCAAATGAAACACCCTATATGTTATTCAATTTTTGGAATCTCTATGGAAAACTGAATTAAAAAATATATCACATAGGGTTTGTATACAGTGCGTCCGTTAAATTCAGTGCTCTCGTAAAGTAGTAGATAAATTCGTAAAAAATGAAAGGACACATTTTTGGAAAGTCGTCAAATTTTATTTTCATTTGGGCATTCTTTCACAGAAATGACACTTTCGAAATCCACATTGACAATAGATTTATCGCATACAGGGCATTCAAAATTTAATGACCAACTACATCATTTACTAAGTTGAAAAAGTTCGTTCTTTCAAATGTGACACCCTGTATTTATTGATTGGTCCGATGCAGAATTTGATTCTGCATCGAAACTTTCCCTATACTTACAGGTATTTCCAACGGTTTTCTCGTTAATCCATATTTTCTATTTAAATGTAATTTTGTCAGTAACCGGAACATAGTTTGTCTTTCGAAACAAAATGAACATAGTATACAAATTGAATTGTTTTGATTTTTATAAAAAAGAAGGTATGGCCATAAGTATAGTACAAGAAACAAAAACTTCCACCGCCCTTGCTGTACATTGTTTTGATTATAATCATCAATTCGATTACAAACATTTTAATATCTCAACTAAGGAAACCAATTATTATAAACGATCTATTCTGGAGATGATTCACATAAAACGTGACTCTAAGTCTGTAAATCATAGAACAGATATTCAATCATTAAATCAGATTTATACTAATTTAATCAATTAAAACCCGTGCACATTTTATGCATGTGCGTCTTTATATTGTTAAAAGTATATTTTAGATAGAATGCTTAAATAGCAATATTTCTAATGAGGTCTGACAACCTTTTTCTATTACCCCATAAATCTTCAACATCTGGTTCGAAAGTGGACACTCGAGCGTTATATTTTTGGTTCAGTCCTTCAGTCGTATTATATACTGTGATTTGATATGACTTTAAAGTTCATAAGAATATTGCTAAGCAGCGGATTATTGATTCATATACTTAAAACATTGATGTGTTATAATTTCGATTACTCGTGTTTCTGTTCGTTTCGGTGACGTAGACATTTTCAATTGAAATTAGTGCGATAAGGACGCCTTGTGATGATACAATTAGTCTTAGGAAATCAAGTTTTATACAGTGATACGTCTTCTGATGATGGTCGTGAAACCGAAACGTACGTTAAGACGAAAATAATAAGCATATGTGTCAGTGTGACGTATTTCCCGAGAATTTATATATAATTCATACCTGGGTCAAGAATCACTGAGAAATTAATAATAATAATAATAAATTTTATTGTCCATAAGACCAATGATAACATGGTATAAGACACGTCAAAAAATATACAGGTATGTGAGTAAACAAATAATTAAATAGATAAATGAACACGTATTTTGGTACAACAAATAAGACAGAAAAGGAAAACAAAAAAGAAAAAATGATGCAAAGAAATATAAAGATAATACTTCCTGTGGAAAGTAACAAATAATAATTTCGATTATAGCCCAGTAACTACTATACTTATTTATAAATATTAATTAAATTAAAGGAAATTGCGTTCTACCTTTACTTCAACTACCTTCAACTCCCAAATATCATGCTATTTCCAAATTATCGTTGCTGATTTTATTGGAGTTTTATCATCCTCTGCTTACAGAATAATCAACAGGGTGTCATATGCTATTGCAGATTTGACGCATCGTTATACAGGGTGTCCCAGGTTTTAGTAGCAGAACTTCAACAGTCGATAGAAAATTTGATTTCGAGGAAAAAAGTTCCCATTAACATATATGCACAGACGCTTAGGTTTAGAGATACAGGGTGTTGAAATAGAAAAAAAAAATTAGTTTTTTGCGAAAATCTCCGGAACCGTTTATCGTACAGAAAACAGCTTTCGCAAGCATTTTTTGCTCATAGGAAGCTATGTTCTGTGCGATGAAAATTTTTTTTTAGTCATAGTTGGTGAAGATTTCGAAGGGGTAATGGGTGTTTTTCCCACCAACTTCTACGCCACTGGAAAAAGTACAGTTTTGAGACAACCATTTGAACCGCTAATGTTTTTTACACAAAAACGGTGCTCTTGGTCATACGCTGTAAAGTTGACCGTTTTCGATAAAAATCAACTTTTATGTTGAAAAACATGGTCAATTGTTACTAATTAAACAAAATTTATTCAAACGTTAGAACAAGTAACAAAACCAAAAAATTGACCATGTTTTTCAACATAAAAGTTGATTTTCCTCGAAAACGATCAACTTCAGAGCTTATGACCAGGAGCACCTTTTTTGTGTAAAAAACATTAGCGGTTCAAACGGTTGTCTCAAAACTGTACATTTTCCAGTGACGTAGAAGTTGGTGAGAAAAACACCCACTACTCCTTCGAAATCTTCACCAGTTATGACTAAAAAAAAAATTTTTATCGCGCAGAACATAACTTACTATGAGTAGAAAATGTTGGCGAAAGATGTTTTCTATACGATAAGCGGTTCCGGAGATATTTGCTAAAAACGAATTTTTTTTTTCAATTTCAACATCCTACCATGTATCTCAAAAACTAAGCGTCTGTGCATATATGTTAATAGGAACTTTTTTTCTCGAAATCAAATTTTCTATCGACTGTTGAAGTTCTGCTACCAAAACCTGGGACATCCTGTACATATATTAGGTCAACTCTTTAGTAGTAAGTTAGTACTTTATAATACTTGTTTGAAAAGCTACGATGTTAGAATGAAATAATCTATGGTTTGTTGAGTGATTAAATTTGAAACTTGTTCACTTTCAACACATGAAATATTCCATAATTCAGCTGTACTATGAATCACTGTTTTGGATACTTCAAGTTTGCATTCGACAGCGCTTGTGCATAAAATGAGCATCTGTTTTCTATTAGAGCGCAATTGCCCTATTAACAATTTCACTAAAATAGATTCAGGGATCACGGACAATCCGTTACACAGAGTGGAAGCCGCTAATGTTTATTTACACTTATCGAGTTAATTTTAGCCAGCATTTCATTTGTTACTGATGCCAGTATCAAATAGATATGTTAAAGTTTACGAATCGCAGTATGCCGACTCTTTAAATCAGCTACTGATGATCTTTTCAACAGAGCTGATAATGGGAAGAAAAGACTTTGGTTCATGACCAAATTCCTCATCTGGAATTTGGCTGAACGAAACATATAAATTTGTTTACACGATCTCTATTTTCCCATTTAAATTATAACTTGTCTACAGCCAATTTCAACGACAAGTAAACTAAATTTCAAGTCAAGATTACGAAACAATGAACTTAACCACTGCCGACTCTATACAAGCCAGGAAGTAGAACATGCACATCTCCTTAACCGTAGTCCTATGCTCTACCGGACATGTGGATAATACACTGGACAACCGAACGACCGGAGGCATCAGATCACCCATTTATTTTACATGGATGATCTGAAACTGTATGCCTCTGCGGAGAAAAACCTCCATCAAGCTCTCAACGTGATTCAAGAATATACACGAGCCTTAGGCATAGAGTTGGGAACGGACAAGTGCGCAGTGTTTCATTTGAGGAGAGGACGATCTCCGGTTGTGCACGAGAATATGCAGCTTCCCGACGGAAGCATCTTAAAATATATTGATGCTGGAGAGACCTTTCGATACCTGGGAATTGAACAGCGTCCTAATTATGACGCTTCTCAGATAAAGGTGGCTCTCCGAAGCAACTACAGAAGCCTTTGGTTTTCCGAACTTTCGAATGATAGCAAGGCGTCTGCAACAAATATGCTTGCCGTTCCAGCCTTATTTCTCTCTTTTGGACTGGTGAAATGGACAGTCGATGCGCTACAGCCTCGACAAAGACACCCGGAAAATGACGGATATCCATCACAATTAGCATCCTAAGTCATCCGTTTCCCGTATTTATCTCCCGTCAGGGAGATAGGGGACTCCTTAGTCTGAGGGCTTACATTGAAGTGTGGTTCTGAATATAGCTTGTAAAGTTCTTAGTAGTTCGGACCCCCACCTGTGCCTTGTCTAAAGTCACGTGTTGGTCAAAGTGGGGAATTTATTTTTAAGGCAGCACAAACAGCTGCGGAAGAACTTTGTCTCGAATATCCCAGGCTGAAACTTGAGGCTGCCCTCCAGTTGGTCTACTCGCCTGAAATCCCAGATAAATGTCGCGGAGCAAGATCTTATGCTCTGGCGGCATGTTGACAAGCCGATACACGGTGATTTCTACCTATCGAAAAGCTTGACTTGTCAACCAGGCTGACTTTCGGCCACCTGAGGTCAGCCGGGTTTACATCCGAGACCTAGGAATTTACCGCAGCTTGTCGAGATGGCGTAATCAACACTTTGGTATATCGCCGCAACGTAATGGGTGTGCTGTCAGCTGCAGGGCCTGTCGAAAGACGACTGAGATGTTTTTCCACCTGCCGTCGGTGCCGGCATAACCGGCAAAAGCGGCCTCGGCGTACACGCATCGCCATAATGCAGCCATAAGAGTGCTGTATTACTATCTAAGGCACTCGTACGGATTAGACCAAGAGCCGGTGCTACCTCACATGCCAGGAGATATACAAGCGGATAGGTCTGACGTTGTCCTCCCCGATAAACAAACCAAGACTATGTATGTCATCGAATTCTCTGCTCCGGCAGAGAAGAACATAATCTTGAAAGAGGAAGAAAAAAGGACGAAGTATCTCCTGTTCGAGCTCTGCACGGTATACCCAGGCCACAAGGTCATATTAGTGGTTCTGATCATCGGTGTTTTGGGTGGAATTCGCTACGCTCGACCTTGAAGATCATTCCTGCCTATAAGAACTCGGCGTAGATCTTGATAGACAGGATGCAAAAGGCAGTCATTCTGGGTTCAATAAGACTACTTAAGGCACACGATTTAGCAACCTGAAGCTACTTACCTGCCGGCTTGAAGGAGTAGTTTCGATTAACTGATTTCGGTTTTTCTGGTTCGATTGCTGCGATGTGTCGAAGCGCGCAACAGCCCCGACCAGGCATTAATTTGAAAACGTGTACGTCGCATTGCTTACAATTTCTAGTATTTTTATTTAATATGTTACATCTTAGAGATATAACAAAGGGTAGGGTACCCTGCATGGTCAATCAAGTAACCCAAAATGATGTGAGATTAATGAATATATCATTGCATTTTTCAGCAAAACCAACGAGAAGGTGCTACCCTAATTTAATAATATGAAAGCCAATATTATATTTCTTATATTAATTTGGTCTACCTTTATCTTACTAAATACGTTTTAATATAATTTTGAATAGTTTGATGTTTGAAAATATTAGAAAAATTGCAAACAGAACCATTAAAAGACAGGTTTTTCACATTAATAAAACAAATGGAATGCAATTAAGGACCCAGTTTACGTCTGGCAACTCCGTTTAAACAGGAAGTCCTAAAGAATAAATAAAGCTAGTTTAGCTGCAACGTAGCCTCTCGCTTATGACGTCAGGTTCGAGCGTTCAGCCCTTGTAGTATATAGAGGGCACTGCAAGTATTCGCTCATTTAGTCGTGCTTTTGGCCGCTAATGAAAATGTTCTGGAGTTTCGATGTACAAGAAGAAGTAGCTAGACAATGCCGACTGCATGATAATATTCTTTGAGCTCTACGCTCGACGCGTTCTTTCGTAATAAATTCAACTGCAGTAAACATTATCGATCACAAGCGTAGGTCGCATGCAGATTTTAACTGTATTAAATCAAGATTGTGTACTAGTAAAATACTTGGACCATGCGTGCCGTTTAACTCCTTGCAAATTTATTCATTTGTTGAATGCCATGGTCCCTGTTCCAATCAAATGAAGGTTAATGCCACCTCACAGGATTTTGTCATAATAAAAATTATGAATATTGGTGGCCTGATAATCTATTCATAATTCACTATATGCATTCCACATTCCAAAGTATGCGAGAAATAGTTCTGAAACTATTTCATATTTCCTATCGTTACCTAGAAGTCCTGAACTATACTGAAGTATTGATTGAGGGAAGGCGGAACTACCCAATAAATTTTACATGGATCAGCGTGAATTCCAACTATTCCCTGTCGTCTGAATACATTGTTTTAGTCATACGCCGTAACAGCCCTTGTCCAGAGAACTAACACTCGAGAACTTTTTTTATGGGGTCAACTTACCTCACGCTCCCCTAAAAAATCAACAAACTAGTAAATAAAAGTTAGAAATACCGCCAAGATCAAGGGAAGTTCCCTTTGAAATCCTGATATTTTCTTTCATGATATGTTTTCAAACATTCAAAGTATTAGTGTGATAGAATTAGCTTTTTGGAGTTTTTAATTCTGAGTTCGGAGGAAAAAATTGCTGCAAGTAGATAATTATGATACAAATTGAATTGAATTTCGTGCGCTTGGCTGTGCGGCGCGCGTGTAAGGGAGAGCCTCCGCGCTAGGCTCGTGAAAAACAACAATATCCCGGAAACCCCTGCTTGAAAATCGATGTTTTTTTTTAATCCGTACTACCATTCGATAATATTAAGATTGCGCGTATTTTCAAACTTCTAGTAATGTCGGAAGTACTCTAAATAATAAATAGTAATAATGAATAGATCGAATAGCGCAATATATTTTTTCAGAGTACTTCCGACATTACTAGCAAGATTTTCGAGCAAGGGTTCCCGAGGTATTGTTGTTTTTTACGAGCCTAGCACGGCGACTCACCCTACCACGCGCGCCGCTCAGCCAAGCGCACGAAATACCATTATTTAAAATAATTGTTTTAGCAACTTTTACGGAAGACAAGAGAATGGAAATTTGGTAAGTTGTTCATTAACTATTAAAGAAGATGACCCCGTAAAAAAAATAGCGCGTTACCGCACCACAACTTTTTTAGGGCCATTTTACAAAAGTGCTTTTTTTTGCATTAAGCTGCGGTTTGTAAAAAGTGTACATTCGATCTTGCTGTGTGGTACTTGGTGGGCACAAAAGCTACAACCTATCAAAATTTCAGCTCTTCAAAAGAACAAGAGTTATGATGTCCGACGCGAAAAACCGGATTTGGCTATTTTTACAATTTTTTTTGGACCATTTGCGACGATCGAAAAGTGTTCGATTTTAGTTCCTTTAATTTGTATCATGATTATCTACCTAAGGCAATTTTTTCTCTGAACTCAAAATTATGCAAAAATTACAGACATTTATTGCTAATTCCATGACATTATTAATAATTAATGGAAATTTTGTTAGAAGAACAGAACCTGAAAATTGTAGCCAGAATAGATACAAGTATATCACGAAAATGTTTTCAACTATCTATTCCAGAAAACTATGATGAAAAGAATCAAGGCTAGACATTGAGCTCTTGATCAAGTGCCATATTCACAATTTCAAAGAACGTATTTTACTTCTGAATAAGAAAAGTAATACAGTGCAACGTGGAATTGCATTTATTGTATTAATATTTATAAACTATAGGAGAATTGTTGGGATTATCCCAATCAAAGCGTCTTTGATACAAAGTAAGGAACATGGTTAAATACTAAACGAATTTGCAATGTAGATTTTACTCAATTGTACGAAATTATATCTCAACTTATAATAATGAATCCCTTATAAGATTTACTTGATGATGGAGTGAAAATATAATAGACCCCGAAGCATGTAGTAACGATTTCTAATAAAATATGGGATTGTGAGAACGAACACTGTATTTATTTTTAATTTATTTGAACTATAAGAGATCATACTGTGGATACAGTATAACACTATAAATAAGAAACAATCACCATTATCAACTAAAAATACTGTTGAAGTACTAAAGACCTTTCAGCTACCAATTAGTCTTGATCAGAGTTAGCTAAAGTAGGAAACACAATGTACCTATTTAAATAATATTAGTAATTGGTAGGGTTAAGTTGCCTTCAAAGAAAAAAACAAATTAATGAAATCAGATTTATTTCCAGCTGAGGGTAATCCCTTACATACCCTACTAATTACAAATAGTATTAAAAACATACACTTTTTGTTTCTTAATTCAGTTCACTCTGATCAGGACTAGTTGGTAGCTACAAGGACCTTCAACCACCAATCAATCAAAGCGAGGGCGGACAAATCCGGAGCACTTAGACCTCTCAATTGGGTCCATTGTGCGCCCCTTGACACAAGAATCAGTCCAGCAGGCCTAAGGCAGTGCCGAAGGCTACAATTTTGCATGGACTGATGTCTCTTATGAATTCAGGCGGCATATGTGTGCTGTCGAGGTGTTGTAGCCTAAGAGGAGCCAGGGCTGAACATTCTGCTAGGATGTGAGTAGCAGTTTCATCCGCCCCTCCACATCTACTACAAACTGAGACTTCAACAATGCCCATTGTGTGTAGATGTTTATTCAGATGACAGTGTTCTGTGAGGAGTCCTGTTAGGCCTTTCCTGCTCATAGAGAGTAGGGTTTTAGAGATTTTAGGGGAGAACTGCCTGATGTGTAGCTTCGCCTACCTCACGCCGGAGGAACCACGCCAGACCGAGAGCCACTGTCTATCCAGTAGCTCCTTGAGGGTGTGGGGTTAGGTGTTCGGTGAAGTTTTGATGGTGGACTCGGGGCCAGGGACGCTCAAGGAACCCCATTCGGTCAATTCATCGGCCACTTCGTTTCCCTTCATGCCAGAATGGGCAAGTACCTACACTAGCTGTAGTTTGTTCCTTCTGGCTAATTCAACCAGAGTTTCTCTGCACTCCAAGACAAGCCTAGAAGTCACTCTGTGGGCGCGAAGTGCACCCAGGGCAGCTCGGCTGTCAGTGCATATGTAAATCCGCCTACCTCGGTAGTTTAATCTGAAGTTTTCGAGGGCACATGTCCGTATTGAACAGACCTCAGCCTGGAAAACGGTTGCGTGGCCACCTAGGGGAACTGAAATCTCCCTTCTGGGTGTACACGAGTAGACTCCGACTCTGTTAGACTCGCCAGTTTTAGACCCGTACGTGAACCACACGAGTCCCCCTGGCGAAGATGCCCAGAGTCCTAGTTCTCTCAGTCCGTCCTCTGGGTTATGAGGACGTCTGGTGTTTGAAACCTGACAACAGGCGCTATCGCATCCTGCCTCAGTCGGAGGATCGGGTAGTTCGGCGTACTTTTGGACACTGTTTTGATGTAGAGTTGTAGAGGGACGATCCCCACCAGGATCTCCAGAGCCCTGGTGGGGGCGGTCTAATAGCCCCCATTATCCCCACGCAGGTTGTTCGCTGACCCTTATCCAGCGCAAGACGGGACAGAAACGTTTCTGTCGCCGGCTACCACACAACGGCCGTAAGGTCCTTACTACTTTAGCAGTGTTTTTAGGATATAAGGGTGATTGTTTCTGATTCATAGTGTATTAACTTTAGTATGTAATGATTTCTTGAGCAGCAATACTGATATTAACCTAGAACTCGAAATATAATAATAACAATTTAATAATAATTTCTTTATTGCCAGAAAGTTACAGAATGACTCATAACATAAGGAACGTCTAGTAAATGATACATTTTTCTTCATGATTAATATAGAAGAAATATAAAATAATATATCTCAGCTTAGACATGCACTTCAATATGTATATATAAAAACAATTTGAAATAACAGTTCAGTAATTAAAATAAATTAAAACATATTACATGATTTGTTAGTATTAAATTGAAATATATACTACCAAAAAATTGAGACCATGGTGAAAAGCTATAACATTTATCATTCCATGCAGAAAAGCAATACATGCTGATCTAAAATGTTTAATACTTTGAATGTTCCTGATTTTGCTAGGTAATAAATTGAAAGCCTGCCCTATAATAAGGTCCTTTTTCTTGAAATGGAGAGTTTTGATGTGGGAATCTGAAGTCGTTCTGGTTCCTTGTCACCATTGACATTCCAGATGCCTATGAGTCACTTTGGAAGTAAATAAGTCAGGATTCCTCTTCATGAACATTAGAATACCTAGCTAATATATAAGTCTAGGGAGCAATTAAAAATCATAGTTTTAAAAAATAACTGCTGCAGGACGTTCTGGGACATCTAATAATCCATGTTTGTGTAATAAAAATCATTGTATATTCTCCCGAAGATCCCAAAACATGATATTATACGTAGTTAATAATAGATTGAACTTATACAAAATGAAGTAGCTTAATACTTTCAGTGCCGATCTGATCCCATAGGTGGCGTATTACTCGGTACACGCTGTTTAGTCTGGATCTAAGTTGAGATATGTAATAGTTTCAACTAAGAGATTAGTCAAGTGTAACTCCCAGGAATTTAAAATTGTCTCTATTCTGGATTGACTTGTAGTTATGTCTTACGTTGAGTGATTTAAATCGAGTTTGTATTTTACTGAATATTAAAAGTCCAGTTTGCATCCATTGAGGATCAATTAATTAGCTGAGGACCAAGACTCTACCTTTCCTACTAATATTGATGCTTATTTCGAGAGCAAGTGAGAGGGAGTTGTCGCTGCTAATATTGAAGATAGATCGTCGGAAAACTGGAAAGAATTATCAAGATTTGGATGTCAAATCGTTAATCGTTTATCCGAGATGTTAAAAGAATTGGTGCTACAATTGAGCCTCGTGGAACGCCTTGCATCAATCCAGTTAGGTTGAAGTAATAATGTTTATTATCTTTCACAACGTACCGGGATATCAAAAATTATCTTGGTCAAGGGTGGTTGTGGAATCTAAAACGTGTGTCTTACTTTATGTTTGAAATAATTATGTCACTGTCACACTGACATCATCAATAACCTACAAATTTCATACCTATTTATTTCAGTTGTAAAACAATAATGAACTACAAATTATGAAATAATTATGTGAACTTTGAACCTTTTCAGAGATCGTGATAGCCACAATCCGGGTCAAAAACTGTTTTAAAATAGTTAATTTTCCGTAAATCGAATGACGTTCACGTAAGAATCCCGTAGCACGCGAGTTAGAAAAGTGCAAACTGGTTGTACCTAATACGGCTTACGACGACTTTTCGTGTGCCGTTTTCGCTCCATGTAGTTAGATTTAGTATCGCACCGTGCCCGACGGCCCTTCTTTTTTCGATGAATGTCCATTAAATAGGAAAATTTAATTAAAACAGTTTGAGCTGTTCTCAGATCTCAGCTACCCGCATCTAACGTGCGGCGTATCAAAGGGAATTTTCTCGCGACTAAAATATACACGAAGCGGGTAAAAGCTAGCGGCCCATAGCCAAAAACACTTTATTACAACTGGCTCTGGTCGCACGGGGCAAGAAACGGCCCCAAATTAACAAGACCGAGGTAAAATGTATAAACTCTAACTTACGCGCAGCGAGCTCCTCGAGGCATATGTCAAAATGATTTCGGTCGTAGCTAATTACATAGGACGTCTGGCGTTCATGCAATTATGTTTTTAGATAATTCGAACCTTCTAATTTCGATAGGCCACGTGAAAAACCCGGAGTCCAAAGCGCTAAAGACTTCTGAGTGTTACAATATTTGTATAAAATTGCGAAATTTCGCACTTTTAGAAACTTCAAATTAATTATGACATAATTATTTCAAACGTAAAGTAAGACACAAGTTTTAGATTCCACAACCACCCTTGTCCAAGATAATTTTTGATATCCCGGTATATAGTTTGTGCTCTATGTGACTATATCATTGAGAATTTCAGAAAAACTTATACAAACAACGATATAAACACGGTAAGAGCTGGTCGGAAATCGGTTTCAGATTTCTTTTACGGAATAATGTCGCTCTGTTTTTCCATCGATTATGTGTTGTTAAAAATGAACTTCTAGATAATTCATCGGATAACGTTACAGTCACGCTAGCGTAAGCTGCGTAAACTTATTGATCAGCGAAATGAGTAAATATACTCGCATTCATAACTACAAAGTATTAATAGACACAATTAACACAGATAATCCTTTCAGCGTTCGGATGGGTATGTAATTATTTGTAGTATTTATCATCAGACTTAACGATTAACTCAATCAATCTTGTATGCCGTTTTATTTTGATAAAGCGGCCATTGAAAACAGTGATTTCTCATATAATAATAGTTGGAAATAATGACTTCACACATTCGTTTTACATATCTTTCGTTTAACAGGTACAAGGCTCACATTAGCAGTGAATTTATATCTTGGCTAGTGTTTTTAAAACTCTATGTAGAAACATCTCAAGTCACCTTACAAAAGAAAGGGATAGCAATTAAATGGATCAAATCAATGCTAGAAAGCCGGACAATAACGGTCTAGCTAAGTAATAAGCCAAAAAGTACTCGACATTGAACTTTCACGGAAGAAGGGATGTCGAAAGTTGATCACTGATACAGGGCGGGGATGAGTGGGTATACGTAGAGAATTTTGTACTCATAATAATAGGCAAACCATAGATTTCTCTATCTGAAGCCGGCCAATACCCTCTAAATAGTGTATCTAAAGAGTCACATGATCAACTTAGGCCAATTAGGCCACGCGCGCTCGTAATATGTTCAAAGGATAATATTCAGCTGACTATTATAGTTGTTTTGTAATTTCATGTTTTCTAACATCATTTCTACATTGTAAAAACATTTTATTAAGATAGCTTTGTATTTACTTGGATGGAAAATGTGAATTGTAAATCTTAGAATAAATATAGATTGTCAAAACAGGACGTCAATACTTTTTTTCAAGGATTTAGTTTACCCTGATTTATCTTTTTGAGATACTTTTAGACAGGTAGTTTAATTCAATTTCTCTAAAAATAGTGTTTATTATAGTTATTAGAGTTTATTAAAAATATTTCCTAAGACAGTTAGCAGGTTTATGCGCAACATTTATATCATACTTTTTTAAACATTTCTTAATTTTCTAAGAGGTCTCCGGAATGTATGGTGTAAAATTATCTATATTACTGTTTAAGTTATTTATATGACATTCCATTATAGATTTTGTTTATTCTTTCTTTAATGATGGGATTGAAAAATGTTTTTGGGTAGCCATTCATTTCCAGCGTATTGCGAACAATTTTTTAATTTTTGGGTTTGGTCCTCTGGGTAGGACAATTTAACTGCGCGATCTCTAAGGCTGTTTATAACACTTTTTTCAACTGATTGGTGCAACGGAATTGAAGTGAAGATAATCAAACTTCTTTAGTAAACTACGAAGTTTTTATTGTTCCTTCTGCATCATGCCTAATGTTTATATCTAGGAAATTTATGTTGTTCACTTCTATTTCACAAGTAAATTGAAGTTTACAGTCGAAAATTTATTAATCAATTACTGAATTTTATCATTGAGAACACACATTAAGCAATCATCTACATACTGTTTAAAGAATACGGGTTGAAAATCTAACGAATTCATCACAGATTCTTCTAGGCATTCCATAGCTAGGTTAGCAATACTAGCTGAAATAGATCTCATTGCTGTGCCGAATATTTGTCCAAAACATTGCTCAACGTATTGAAAATAAGTGCATTCTAAACAAAACTTCACTGCATTCATAAATTCAGATTGAGCTAGAGGTGTGTGGTTTTTAATCTTTGCCCAACGTTTTTTGATGATACTCAATGCCAAACGACTGGTATATTTTAGTGTTGCCCAAATGCAAGAACGTAGATCTTTGCAAGTTTCGTAGATCTTTTTCGTACAATGCGCCGGTAATATTTAATAAGTACTGTTTACAGCAGGAAAACTTATCAGTGAAGAGCTTTCGTTTGAGGCTTAGAGACAGAATTTTTTCGGAGGGCTGAGAGTGTGTTCTCATTGCTCGTCATCATTCTGGATCGTCTTTTTCTTTTTTGTTTGTATTAATTTAATTTAGGCTTAGGTTTAGAATTTGTATCTATTATTTTGCTCGTTGGGGGGTCAAGTTGAGTAGCTTAGGCTAGATCTTCGCCTCCCATTAGAGTATTTCTATTCTCAATAAAGTTATATTATTATTATTATTATTATTATTAAGAACAAGACGAGACTTAGCCAGTCTTGGTCTTGCGCCAACACACCTGGTCTTGGTCTCGGTATTGCGCTCCCATTCTTGGTCTTGGTCTTGCAGCAAGAGTCTCGCAATTACCTATTAGTGTTTCTGTTTTTCATTCTTATTCAACCTTTTTATGTTGACACAATTTACACAAAGCAATTTGGGATGCATGAATTATTTCGAAAAAAAACCTCATCAAATTTGCTTTTAGGTCTTTTAGATCTATAACTCCAACTCTCACTACTCCGACTAGAACTATTTGAATCTTCGACACTCATGTCAAATTGTAAACGTGATAAGTTTTCCGGGAACAACAAGGATTAGAGTAAAATCAATTATTACATTAGACTCGAAGCAAAGCTCAATTGAGAATGACTGGAATTGAAATAAATACTATTACTTATAGTCCATTCGCTTAGATAGTGTCGCCTTGTACCACGCCGCCTTGACACGTGCCGGCTCTCATTAAAGGATGCCGTCGCAAATCAAAGGATGCCGCATGCGGCGTACAGACGCATGACATTGTAGCGTCCTGCTTTTCGCTCTCATACCTACCTTATTATTATAAGTTAGATTTCAAATTAGTTTGTAAGATCTCTTTTTCGGCCTGTAACTTTTGAAATATTAAGAAAATAAACATTTTCTCGGTAACATACTACATGTAATTTTATTACGCTTTATTCTATATAGTTTATTTTTCGTTTTCATTATTTTCATATTTTTATTTGTTTTCATACTATATTCAATATATTATTTTCTATTTACTTATTCTGACTGCGTAAATTCCCCCTTCAACGAAAATGCGCTGATAGTCATTTATATCTGTACTTTACGTCTTCCTATTTTCTGCCTATTTTCTTCTTCAAAATTTTATGTACCAATACTTTCTTCTATTTTGTTCCGTTTGTTTTCTATGTGTCAATTTCTTGTTATATAAATTAAGCCTGTCCGCTCCCTGAAACGACACTCAGTCCTAACTGCAAGACGCAAGAGTCTCGCAGGCTTAGTCTTGTTCTTGCTCAAATCTTGCACGGTCAGTCTTGGTCTTGGTCTTGCTAAAATTACGCGGTCTTGGTCTTGGTCTTGCAAAAATGCAAGAACAAGACCAAGACTGCAAGACCAAGACCGATTTTGGGCAACACTAGTATATTTGTGAATAAAGAAACAACGTCCAAGGAAATTAATAGATGATCTACGGGTACGGATTGATTTTTTATAAATCCATTGTAATGACATGAGTCTTTCACATGAAATCAATTTTTTCTATTATATTGTTGATAGCTTTGATAATGATTTTGATAAATTGTAAGTGAATGAGTGAGTTTTGAATTGTAACAATATAAAATAGCAATTGTCGATTCAACCATGTTGATCAATTTAAGGAGGTTCCCTACCTATGCGGGAGATTGTAAGTTGCGGGGAGGAGAGGTGGAAGAAATATGACAACGTCGCTCTTAGCGTTATACGCGTTGACGCATACTTATGTATACACATTATACCACGCGTACATTACATGTGTTTTTGTTCACTTTGTTTATTTAAAATTATTTAAAAATGAGTACTAAAATACTAGAAACACCGGGTAAAAAAAACCGTTATTTTTATAAAGGGAAAAGAGTGACCGAAAAAGTATACAACGATAGAATGCGTCTATAAATCGTAGGGACAAAACTCGGTGAAAGAAGAAATACAGAAGAAACCATGCCTAACCTCATTTCTTCTGATAATCAATTTATTTCAATTGATGGTGTCCGCGTTATTGACTATGATTATGTTTCAAATCAAATGTTCTGTGAAAAGTGTAATAAAAATCTGTTTTAATATTGTTAAAAATGAGTTTATAAACTATACATTTTCACTGCATGCGATCTAATCTCATTGATGTACTAATTGTAAATTGTATCAAAGAGATAATAAAACGAATTATATTTCTCATGTTATTATTATATTTGAATTTGAATTGCCGCGCCACTTTCTATGAAGAAAAAGAAAGCAACGTTGCCAGATTATTGAATTTTGTAATAATTTCTCAAATTTTCTATTAAAAAAGTTACTATGAGGATAAAATTAGTATTGAATTTGGTTTAAACAATATTACAGAATCCGTATGTAAAATTTGAGCAAAATCTACCTTTTTATTCTATAAAAATTTTAGCTTCAAGACAGATCAGCCATATATATACATGTAATTTTGAGCGGTTTTATTTTTATTATATCTCTCCTCACAGCTACTTAATCGTTTTAAAAATTTAGGATATTGTTTTTTACTGAGTTCAGTTTCAACATCGGTTGACTACAGGTGTGCGTTAGAGAACAGCTGTGATTTATCGATATCGAATTTATTGTGTTAAAACTTATATAAACATTTAACTTTTGAATAGTGGGTTAGTGTTGTATCCCTCCTACTCTTAATGGTATAAGATGGACTTGTCATGGGATGACAACGGGGAGGGTGACCCTCCTCCTGCACCGCCGCCTATGAGTATGGTATATTCGGGTGAGATGTTTCCAATAGCAGATGATGTACATGTAGATGATAATAGTCAAATTAATAAATCCAAATCAAGTCAGGATAACGAGAACAATCACAATAATTATTATGATCTCAATATACGTTATCGTAATATAGATCAAAAACCTTTCTATGTGTATATAGAATCAATCGATAAAAACATTGGGAGATTATACGATTTGCGTGTAGGCCATTTTTTGCACACGTGCAATATGTTCAAACATAATATCGTAAATATCAACTCAATTGGAAAGAATAAAGTAAAAGTCGAATTCGCTAATTATCATTCCGCAAATAATTTAATTAACCACCCAGTTATTAAAGATAATAATCTCATAGCTTACATTCCAAAATTCTTTGTACATCGTAAAGGAATAATACGAGGGGTGGATACCTTTTTTGATGAGACCTATCTCAAAAATAATATCAAATCCGAAAGTTCTAAAGTTGTTGAAGTAAAGAGATTCTCGCGAAAAACAACAAACAAGGAAGGTAATACAATATACGTTCCTAGGGAGACAGTCTGTTTATCTTTCTTAGGCACAATTTTACCGAATTATGTAACGATTAATAGTTGTAACTATCAAGTCGAACCTTATGTTCATCCAGTCATTCAGTGTTTTTCATGTTTATCCTACGGTCACATGAAACAGCAATGCAAAGGTCGTAAAAAATGTCCTAATTGTGGTGAAGATCATGAAAACAATTGTCCATATACAATCCCGAAATGTAATTATTGTAAGACCTGTGATCATAATTCTACGGATCGCAGATGTCCTTCATATATCAAACAAAAATCTATTAAAAGTATTATGGCTCAAGAGAATTTATCTTTCAGAGAGGCTGAAAAAGTGAGCAACAATCCATCGTACCTTAATGCCTTAAAAACAAATAATAGATTTGCAGCTCTCAGTAATTTAGAAAATGCTTTTCCACCGCTTCAAACTTTATCCAAACCATTGAATACTAAACCTCTGTACCCTTCAACAACCAGAAATATCCCGCATAAAATACAAACTACGAATATAATCCATAATAATCAACAACATGAGAGAATTACACTGGATAGTAATGAGGAGACGGGAACTGATACAAACCAAGGAAGCGGGCAGGACCGCAAAAGGAAAAAACCTTCTTCTCCTACAAGCCCTACCTCTATTCTACCTAATCCATACCGCGATGAATTTATCAAATTTAAGGAATCAATCATAGACGGGCTTACTTGTTTTATCAAAGATATTATAGTTGAGCTTAAGCATGGTGATATTATGAACATAGATGATAGAAGTATAAGGAACAATTTAGCAGTGGTTCTAGAAAGTTGCTCGTCAGATCATATAGATACCTCCAATGGCGAATAATAATAAAAAGTTGACAGTTTTTCAGTGGAATGCCAGATCGGCAGTTAGCAATCGTAATAGTCTGAAACAATTCATTAATTCTTCGTCCATTGATATTTTATTAATCTCTGAAACCTGGTATAAACCGGGCATGAATATTAGCTTCCCTAATTATAATATTGTTCGTAGAGACCGTCCTAACGGAAAAGGTGGAGTGGCAATTTTAATTTCCACTCATCTCAGCTATAAAACTATCAGTTTCCCAAATAATTATCCATCTAGATTAGAAATGTGTGGAGTATCGCTGGAGTTCAATAAAACAGAGTATACGTTCGTCTCTCTCTATAGAGCACCTCAAGTAAACATGTCAACCCAGGATTGGGAGGATTTCTTTGGAAATTTCTCAGGAAATATAATTATTGGTGGGGATTTTAACTGTCATCATCGGCTTTGGGGGTCGCACCGAAATGATACTCATGGTAACGGCTTGGTGGATGCAGTTGATGCATGTAGTTTAACAGTTATAAATAATGGAGCACCCACTAGACATGCCAGACCTCATAGTGCAGCCTCTGCGATAGATTTGACAATAGTTTCTAACAACCTTGCATTAGAGTTAGATTGGCGTGTAATCAATGATACTCTTGGTTCGGACCATTTTCCCATTATAATAGAGTTTTTTAATCTTAAATATGGCCAGAATATTGTGCATCCCTCCCGAAAGTGGAGAACAAAAAGTGCCGACTGGGACAATTATAGAACAATTTTTGATAATCTAATGGGTGACATGACTGCGATTGATTCAAACGATCAATTGACTACAAAATTTATTCACACGCTAGAATTAGCCGCGAATCAATCTATTCCAAAAAATACTCCTTTTGTACCTAAAAGCAAGTGTAAGCCGCCTTGGTGGGACGGAGATTGCGATGCTGCAGCTGAGTCTAGGAAAAATGCATTTAAAAATTATAAACGGAATTCGACTACTGAAAATTTCATTCTCTGCAACAAAAAAATGGCAGAGGCAAAACTACATTTCAATAAAAAAGCTAAGGAGAGTTTCACAAAATTTTGCAGTTCTTTAAATAAAGACACACCAATCGGTACAGTTTGGGAAAAGGCAAGGAAAATTAAACAAAAAAATAATAATAAAGGTTGCGTCAATATTCCTCTAGAACTGATAGAACAAATCCATAGTACCTTGAATCCATCTTCATCCCAACCATTTATTACTTTCACCAACGATGACACTCTTATTGCTAATTGCCTCTCAAGACCATTTTCAATAATAGAGCTCAACCAAGCGCTTAGAAAAACAAATAATACCGCCCCAGGTTTGGACGATATAACCTATTCTATGCTTCACAATTTGAGTTCTTCCGGCAAAATGATATTACTAAAAATTTCCAACAATATCTGGAGGAACGGAGTAGTGCCGTCAATTCTTAAAAATTGCTGTGTCATCCTGATTCGTAAGCCAGGCAAAATCGAAAATACTATCGATTCCTTTCGGCCCATCACTTTGATGAGTTGTGTTCTGAAAACCTTCGAGAGGTTGATGAAATTTCGATTAGAACTTTGGCTGTATAAGAACAAAAAATTACCTAATAATCAATATGGATTCAAACGCCAATTTGGAACGATTGATGCTGTATCTCATGTTGTTGCAGATATCCAATCATCCTTTAGTGACAACTTGATTACAACCGCCTTATTTATCGATATTAAATCAGCCTACAACGATGTCAATTTGGCAATTCTACATGAAAAATTAATCCATATAGGTCTACCTTCGCAAATTTCTAAATGCATAATCAATGTTTTCAATGGAAGAGTATCTTTTATCAAACATAATAGTTCACTTTTTGGGCCTAGAACGAGTTACTCGGGCCTGCCTCAGGGCTCAGTCTTAAGTCCCCTAATTTTCAACATCTATACTCTTGATATTCATTTTAATTTTTCTCCTGCAATAAGAATCATTCAATATGCGGATGATTTTGTTATTTACTGCTTCTGCAAAACAATCGAAAAAGGCATCAAGGAATTGAAGTATATAATGTCTGTATTCAGTCATTGGATTTGCCAAAATGCACTTACCATATCGCCCAATAAGAGCGGTGTCGTATTTTTCACAAGGAAACACAAAATTTCTGCCCCATCGTATTTGCCTCTGAGTGGTTTTAAGATCCCAGTTCTCAACGGATATAAATATCTTGGCATTATCTTAGATAGGAAATTGTTATGGAACGAACATGTAACACATATTGTAAATAGAGTTGAAAAAGGTCTGAACTTTCTGAGATGCATATCTCACAGGGTTGGAGGTTGTGACCAATCTACAGGACTACTGTTTTATAGATCATATATTAGATCAATCTTGGATTATGGATCAGTGGTTTATGGTACAGCTAGCAATTGTCATTTGGTTAAGCTGGATAAAGTTCAATTCAAGTCACTTCGGATTGTGCTAGGTGCTTTGAAGTCTACACCTACAGAGGCACTTCTTGTGGAAGCCGTAGAACCACCTTTAAATTTACGCAGGAAATATCTAGCCCAAAAATACATTACAAACTGCAAACTTAAAAATCCAGGGCTTTTCCAAAGTTGGCATAATATTTATACAAAAACGTTGACAGATCCATATTGGGCACGGAAACCTACACCTCTTTTGGCAGCTGCAGTTGGAGAATTTCATGATCTAGGGATTCGTAATATTGAATGCGAATATTTGTTTAACTTCAGTTTAGATAACGTTCTCTACCAGCCTCGAATTATTATACCTAACTATAGTGAATGTATTCAATTGAACAATATCATTCACCTCAGACATAGTTCAAATTCTTTGAATGTCTACACTGATGGATCTAAAGGAAAAGAGTACGTGTCCAGTGCTTTTGTTATTCCCTCATTGAAGATACAGAAATCTTTCAATCTCCCAAAATTTTCCTCTATTTTCTCAGCTGAGGCTTTAGCAATCTATAAAGCCCTGGAGTGGTGCAACAGGAATACTACAGGACAATCAATTACAATATTCACAGATTCCCAAGCGGTCCTATTGACAATACGAAATTTTCTCTGCCACTATCTCTTAAACCCCTCTATCTATAACACTCTTGAGTTATTACATGATTTTCACATGAGATCCATCCCCGTAAGATTAATCTGGGTCAAAGGGCATACAGGAATCCAAGGCAATATTTTAGCCGATAGTGCTGCCAAGAACTTTAGTGGAAAGAATGATTCCATTACATCAATTTGTCTGTCGGATATTCACCATCAATACAAAACACAATTGCAAAATAAATGGAACGTTCGCTGGAGAAACTACAGCGCCACGTATAGTACAAATTTCTGTAAATTTCATCCTTCAATACCATCAAAACCCTGGTTTAGCCAGCATTCACTCAACAGAAATGAAATCACAATTATATCGAGAATAAAATTCAACCACGCTCTTTTTCCCGCACATTTACACAAAATTGGATTATGTGAAACTCCCGTATGTAACTGCGGGGAGTATGGAGATTTGTATCATATAATCTTTGGCTGTGAAATGAACAGAGTGAATTCCGATTGGTTACTAACCCAATTGAGATCCCTTGGTTGTGAGGAACCCATGTGGTTACCCTCCGTATTCCTAAAGAACTCCGTGGAAATTTATCGCACCCTCTTTAAATTCTTTCATAAATCAAAAATAAAAATATGAAGTCTAGACGAAGTAGGATTTGTAGGACTCGTATCCTTTCCACTCTTATATATGTGTTCCCGTGGCCTTCCATCTGTCCAAATGCCCTGATCGGCCCCAGGGCGAGAAGTGTGTCTGTTACATCTCCCTAATCCTGGTGGTAATTGTGGATTTAAATTCATGTTGCTTTAGCTAGCTCGAACGTTCGTTTCAAAACTACGTGGCAAATGACCGAGTCAATGCCAAACAAAAAAAAAAAAAAAAAAAAAAAAGTTTTTTACTATATTTATAACAATTCAGCCAAGTTTAGATAAAATCTCGCTTTAAAATCATTATCCTAGGGAACCTCCTTAATGAATTTATTTTCTTTCACTGGGGAATTTATTTTTGATTCAAAAGATAAAGTGGTTTGTTTTATAAACTGTTAGTATATCTAGAAACTAGTTCGTAAAATACCAAAAATTGTTATAACGCGTATCAGTTTTCTCGAGGATATCTTGATCGTGGGTAGAAAATTTATAATTTTTTTTTGTATGGTTTTATCCCAGAATTCTTCAAAAGTGCTGTGCAAAAGCAATTATGCTAGTAAGACTTATTATTCAATGTTTGTTTTTCCACGAGGACGATCTGTACTTGTGTTTCCTAGAAAATTTACAAAATTTATTCAAGATTGCCTACATACTATTCTCCTATTTGTCAAAAAATGTTCCTTCAAACGTATTCATCTTGAAGAAAGACGATTAACCCTAGAACATCGCGATGAGATGTACAAAAATTGTTATCGTGCTATTGGTGCTGCGAGGGTGATAGCTTGGGTTATTTAGTCTTTTATCAGCAGTGTCCTAGCATTTACAGATACATAAGAGTTCATACTGTGATTTTGACTCAATAACTCATGAAGAACCGATATCTGGAAGCTTAAAGCACCAACTGAGTAAAATTGTTATTAGAAATCCTTCCAAAGTCTGGGCATGTCTTATTTGATAAAAACTCCCTTCCTAAGCTGGTGTAAGACTCAAGATTGTGTTTGTAACATGTCAAATCAACGTGCTCTTGAGAGTCACCCTCTTTCATGTTAGTTTTAAGAGAGGTTTCTAGATTGTCGCCCAAAACGGTTCATTCTGACAAACTAATGCAGAATAATTGTGAGCGTTTGTTACACAATAAAGTAGAAAGATAAACTGAGTGCAAAATTCACTCCCTCATAATGTCATCTCATGGCTCATACATTTTGTTGCAGTTGACGGAATACGAGATATGTACTAGGGATAGTTCGCCATATTTTTAAGTAGGTGTTTACGCCTACCACCTTTCATAAAACATGTTCTACGACTTAAATAAGGGTGAGATATAAGAGCAGTACGTAAAGGGGTGAAATATAGCTTCAGGCTATCATGAAGCCTTCCACCGAGATATACATAATATTCCATTCACAATTGTTTAATCCAGAATACTCATTTATGTGAAGAGAATGGTCTTTTCCAACTAGTCAAATAACGTCATCCCCATGGAATAAGAATAGGATTATTCACAGATACAGCCAACTTCTGTATTCGGTAGAATCAGTGCAGACATTTCTAGTTAATTGATTCATCCTTTGGAATCCACACTTGAATGAATGTGTTATTGAGTCAAATCCACCATGGATATATACATAACGGCCATTCGATGCAAAAATAAAACATAAAAAGCGCAGCTTCTTTTCAATATCGAAACGGTCCATCTTGCCTGAACACTATTCTTGAGAAAAAAAGTATAACGGACAATGATGAGTTCAATGAATTTATTCCATGGAAACGACAATTGTATTAGGAAGCCATTTTGCAACGCACTTTATTCAGTCATAACAGTATTATACACGCATACTTACAGGTAAAAATACGTTTCAATCACACGAAGTCACCTTATGAACACTTTATTTTCCACAAGAAAGACTTAAAACTCTGTTTAATTCTGATATTTATCACCTGTCATAGTCAATACCGTCTATGCGCTATTAAAACTAGATGTATCGTATGCTACGTATTCTCTCAAACCTCCTTGTTGATGACGTCATACTGTTTTTTGTACTAAGCGTTCAGGCCTTGTACTACAGAGCGTATTATATAGCCCGAACGGGAAGTCTTCGGCTCAATAATCAATATACTGTTGCTTCTAATGATTGGCAATAGCGTAGGTTCGTCAACGTTATCGCAGGCTAGTTTATTAAATTTTTAGCAAATTAGTTTGTTATATTTTTATATTATTATACAAATTCTCGGGAACTAGGTCGCACCAACACATATGTCTATTAGTTTCGTCCTTGCGTACATTTCGATCTCACGACCATCATCGGAAGACGTATCAATGTCTAAAACAAGATTTCTCAAAAATTGCTTAGTAATTTTCTTATACAAGGTGTTCCATCTCAGACGAGCCACCCCGTATATTTCTTATCCCATAGTGAGTGGAAAAATCTCCCGAAACACATCGAATGATTTTGTTTGCGGGACATCTTTTGACGTATATTTGAGGCTTGAACGAGCAACCCCCTAATGGGGGCGCTTCAACCCCTCAAAATTGAATAGGGGAGAGGGGTTGAGTGATACGTCATTTGAAAGGTCTTGGAAGCTTCTTTACAACGGTGTATGAAAAACGTAAATTTTATGAACCTTTTTTGCCAAAAATTAATTTTGTTGCTCGAATGCGCCACCTTGAATATTTTGGTTATTTGTACAATGTACAAGCTCATTTTTATTAAGCCTTTTTTACAAACTTGAACAATCTTCAAAAAATCACGTTCGTAAAAAAATTGAATTGTGTTGTCATGCTTACAATGAAAAAGATTAAATCTGCGTGTTTAAATCAAATGTTCAAATTGTTCTCCATTGACTTCCATACAATAATACAATCTTGACTGAAAACCGTCTCTAACATGGTTCAGCATAATTGGAGTTATTTGACGACACTCATTTACAATTCGTTGGCGTAGTTCGCCCAAATTTTCAGGCTGAGTCACAAAAATCTTGGACTTAAGATGTCCCCACGAGAAGAAGTCCAGAAGGTTCAGGTCAGGAGATCGGGCAGGCCACTCCATAGGACCTCTTCTTCCAATCCAACAAATACGGGGTATTGCAGATTGAGGTATTGGCTAACTGGTGCGGCGTAGTGAGGAGGAGCTCCGTCTTGTTGCAAATGCAATTATTGTTCAAGTAGTAGAGGATCGTTTTCTAATTGTTCAGTTATTAATGGATCAATCGCATTTTCCAACATTTCAAGATAAATTTCGCCATTTAAATCACCAGGAATAAACAGAGGTCCAATTAGGTGGTCTCCCAAAATTCCTACCAAAACGTTTAGCTTTTCCCGATGTTGAGTGTGAGCTTCTCGAAATACATGAGGATTTGTATCGCTCCAAATTCTACAGTTATGCTGGTTAACCTCTCTATTAAGTAAAAAAGTGCATTCACCAGAAAAGCAAACGTTGTACAAGAAATTTGGGTTATTGTTGATACGCTCGACCATAATTTCGCAAAACTCTTTCCTTCGATCCCAATCATCATCATTCAATTCCTGAATTAATTTAATTTTGTACGGATGGAACTTGTGTTTATGTAAAATTCTGAAAACGTTAGATTGGCAATACCGTTGCAGAAAGTTGTCGTACAGAATGCGTGTTTGGCATAAGTTGGACATGTCCCAATACCGCCACAGCTGCTCCTTCATCATTAACAATTCCAATGGGTGCCCTTTTTTTATCCATTACTGAACCCGTCTCCACAAATTTTGAAATCAATTCCATTACGTACTTATGGCGAACGCTACGTTCAGGATGGTTTTCGTTAAATATCCTTGCAGCCGCTCGGGCATAATTTTGATTTTGGTAATAAAGGCTAACCAGCTCAACACGTTCTTGCAATGTGTACACCATATTTTTTGAAATTTTAAACAAATCAGCAAAGTAGTAACTCAACAGATTGATTAAAATCATGAAATGATCGGAGAAACGTTAAAACCACATGAACACCTTCTAAGAACAAAAAATGAAGGCAACATAAGGAAATGTTTTGCTGTTTTTTCATTTATTAGTTTGAGAGAATGTATTATTGTATGGAAGTCAATGGAGGACAATTTGAACATTTTACTTAAACACGCAGATTTAATTTTTTTCATTGTAAGCATGACAACACAATTCAATTTTTTTACGAATGTGATGTTTTGAAGATTGTTTAAGTTTGTAAAAAAGGCTTAATAAAAATGAGCTTGTACATTGTACAAATAACCAAAATATTCAAGGTGGCGCATTCGAGCAACAAAATTAATTTTTGGCGAAAACGTTTCATCAAATTTACGTTTTTCATACACCGTTGTAAAGAGGCTTTCAAGACCTTTCTAATGACGTATCACTCAACCCCTCTCCCCTATTCAATTTTGAGGGGTTGAAGGGCCCCCTATTAGGGGGTTGCTCGTTCAAGCCTCAAATATTCGTCAAAAGATGTCCCCCAAACAAAATCATTCGACGTGTTTCGGGAGATTTTTCCACTCACTATGGGATAAGAAATATACGGGATGGCTCGTCTGAGATGCAACACCTTGTATAATTCGAAGACATTTCAAGCAATGTTTGAATATGACTGGAACTAAAAAATAACGCTCAAGTATCCACTTTCGAACCAGATGTTAATGATTTATGAGGTAATAGAAAAATATACTTATAACATTATAAAGACGCATGTAGGAATTTGCATTCATTCATTATTAGCATTTTATTATAATTCAGAGGTTACTGTTAGTTTTTCAGATTCGCGGATTGATTTTCATGATTATTTCCCTGAGCTGTTAGACCGATAGAATATATCAAACTCATGTTGTTACTATTACTAGAGGTTGAATCTTTGAATATACATGGTCTCATGCTGAAAATTTATCAACGGCAACGTGGTTTCTGTTTAAGTAAGGGATCAATAAAGGTCAGCGACCGGAGGCATTACAGCTACCGAACAGTTTGTTTCCTTGAAATATTCCACTACCCGTTGTTTTTGTCTTTCTATAGTGAAAAAGTGGGAAATTTTCAAATAGGAGTAGATTATTCCTTGATTCAATTCCAATAATCAACATTTTCTTGAAGCTTCTCCGAAAAATAGTGACAACTGCATTGTCAAAACATCTTCAATGTGTTCCCTATTATTTGTATCGCAGAAAGCATTCAGCGTATTTTACGTTGATTCAAACACAAACGGTAAAGAGGGGTGGAAACCTGGAATCTGTTAAAGTAGGGAGTGTTCTTAGTTAGATATTTTCATTCATATAACTGTAAGGTATTAGAACCATGATTGAAAATTTTAAAATCTCATGGAACGCTTTTTCGAATTTACAGGGATAATGTCACAACTGAACAAAAATACTATTATACCGGGATATCAAAAATTATCTTGGTCAAGGGTGGGTGTGGAATCTAAAAGGTGTGTCTTACTTTACGTTTGAAATAATTATGTCACTGTCACACTAACATCATCAATAACCTACAAATTTCATACCTATTTATTTCAGTTGTAAAACAATAATGAACTACAAATTATGAAATAATTATGTGAACTTTGAACCTTTTCAGAGGTCGTGATAGCCACAATCCGGGTCAAAAACTGTTCTGAAATAGTTCATTTTCCGTAAATCGAATAACGTTCACGTGAGAAGCCCGTAGCACGCGAGTTAGAAAAGCGCAAACTGGTTGTACCTAATACGGCTTTACGACGACTTTTCGCGTGCCGTTTTCGCTCCATGTAGTTAGATTTAGTACCGGACCGTGCCCGACGGCCCTTCTTTTTTCAATAAATGTCCATTAAATAGGAAAATTTAATTGAAACAGTTTGAGCTATTCTCAGATCTCAGCTACGCGCGTCTAACGTGCGACGTAACAAAGGGAATTATCTCGCGACTAAAATATACACGAAGTGGGTAAAAGCTAGCGGCCCATAGTCAAAAACACTCTATTACAACTGTCGCCGGTCGCACGGGGCAAGAAACGGCCCCAAATTAACAAGACCGAGGTAAAATGTATAAACTCCAACTTACGCGCAGCGAGCTCCTCGAGGCATATGTCAAAATGATTTCGTTCGTAGCTAATTACATAGGACGTCTGGCGTGCATGCAATTATGTTTTTAGATAATTCGAATCTTCTAATTTCGATAGGCCACGTGAAAATCCCGGAGTCCAAAACGCTAAAGTCTTCTGATTGTTACAATATTCGTATAAAATTGCGAAATTTCCCACTTTCAGAAACTTCAAATTAATTATGACATAATTATTTCAAACGTAAAGTAAGACATACGTTTTAGATTCCACAACCACCCTTGACCAAGATAATTTTCGATGTCCCGGTATTAATATAATTGAATGTTGAAACTATTTCAAAGGGTTACGAATCATCACAATTTTAAGAATCAAGAATTGTATTATAAAACAACAAAACAATTACCTCACGATAGAATAGAATAGAACCAGTTCCGTAGAAGCCGCTTTTTCCGCCGAATAAAGCTATTATGTACAAATCGGAAAAGCAGGTGAGCAAGTAGAAGTCATAAAAGGAAAGTTGTAACACGACATATTCGCGTAAAAATAAGCATTTTAGTTTCCTCCTTGACAGATGATTTATTTCAGTAACTGAAATTATTAAAGCTTCATGAAAATACATGATACTTCATTCACTTTTGTTTATACTATTGCTTTTGCTGTTTCCCTTCCTCTAATTCACATCAAAACCTAGTAACCATTGAATGTTATAATACAGCATGATATCATTTTCGAATCATGTTATTTCAATACACTCTACTTTTCCATTTGTAAAATACAAATTTCCGTCAAATTCGAAGACGAATTCCTTTCTCCACAAGTATTCTTTGTCTTATTCTTTGAACTTTCTCATGAATTGATAAAAGAAATAAACAAGACTATTTTTACTATGAGATTCACCACTAATTCAATGTTAGAAATTCTAACTGCAGTCTCGACAGTTGAACTGTTAATACCAAACAATAACAGCTATAGATGAACAGGGATATAAGTATATAATATTAATTTGAATTTTCTATATTTTGGTTAACTGTTGGTTCAACAAAGCAAAAATAATGAATAATAATGTAAATCTAGAGCCATGATTTAATAACTGACATAATAACAAAAGTTTATATTTATTAACAAACGTCAATTAAAATCACAATGAATCGCTTCAATTTAGAAATAAGTGAAACAATTGAATCTTTAACGCCTGCAAACACGTTGAAAACGCACAAATCCATTTGGAAGCAGTTTTTGACATTTTGTGAATAGCGAAAATATGAATTTCCAACGAACACTTGGCGAATATTCTCGAAGATTGGGCTTTCAACATGAAGCGAGTCAATTGCAACGATGTCACAGAAGGAGTTGTCGAAACGAATATTTCCGCAAAGTTTCTTCAGAAATAGTACTTTGAAGATTTAAATCGGAAAATAGACCAATTTGAAGACATACTTCTTGAGGATGCCAGAAAGGCAAACTGCAAACTGGTTGTACCTTATACGGCTTTACGACGACTTTTCGCGTGCCGTTTTTGCTCCATGCAGTTAGATTTAGTATCGGACCGTGCCCGACGGCCCTTCTTTTTTCGATAAATGTTCATTAAATAGGAAAATTTAATTAAAACAGTTTGAGTTATTCTCAGATCTCAGCTACGCGCGTCTAACGTGCGACGTACCACAGGGAATTTTCTCGCGACTAAAATATATACGAAGCAGGTAAAAGCTAGCGGCCCATAGCCAAAAACACTTTATTACAACTGGCGCCGGTAACACGGGGCAAGAAACGGCCCCAAATTAACAAGACCGAGGTAAAATGTATAAACTCTAACTTACGCTCAGCGAGCTCCTCGAAGCATGTGTCAAAATGATTTCGTTCGTAGCTAATTACATAGGACGTCTAGCGTTCATGCAATTATGTTTTTAGATAATTCAAACCTTCTAATTTCGATAGGCCACGTGAAAATCTCGGAGTCCAAAGCGCTAAAGACTTCTGAGTGTTACAATATTCGTATAAAATTGCGAAATTTCGCACTTTTAGAAACTTCAAATTAATTATGACATAATTATTTCAAACATAAAGTAAGTCACACGTTTTAGATTCCACAACCACCCTTGACCAAGATACTCGTTGATATCCCGGTATTAAACATCTATGGAACATTGTGTTTATTCAGTTTTGGGATCAAACATTATTACTATTACTGTTTTTATCTAATAATGATTGTTGACCCAGGTCAAGAAACTTTGTGCTGATACAATTAGTTTTAAAAAATCCCGTTTTAAACATAACATGTCTCCTGATGATGGTCGTGAGACCGAAACGTACGTAAAGACAAAAATAATAAGCATATGTTAGTGTGACCTATTTCCCGAGAATTTATATATAATTGTTATTATTATAATCATTATTTCTTGCGGGATTGCAGTTATTGGACACCATCATTTCCGTTGGATCAGGCTTTGTAGGGTCTCTTCATTATGTTCATGTCTTATAAATAATCTTAAGATTCCAATGATATAAGAATTCATATTATAGCTCGTTCCTATTGAAGGAGTAAGTTTGTGTAATTAGCGATCGTTGAAATGAAATATATTACCAATTTCAGTGGATCGATGGTGCAATAACGGGTCAGCAATTTGCCTAATTTGTTGCGGATACAAGGCTGAAACTCAAACAACTACGCTTAGTTAATTTAATTAAATTCCATGATTTTCACTCAATAGCTGGACAACTATGGTTATGAGTTTATACCAAAATGTTGAAGTAATTTAATATACTTATGAACATGTTGGATCCAAATGTTAAATCTAGGCATTTCAAAAAGATCGTGGATAATATGAGTTCATCGATCTTTCTTTCTTCCATTTATTTTCATTCTCATCATTATATACCCTAGTAAGAATTCAATCCAATGGTAGAAGTTTCAGAAAAACTAGAAATAATACACAAATTTTAACATAAAACCTAGTACAAACTGGGTTAAATCTTGGTCGTGGGTAGATACAAGAAAATCGGTTTACTCGAGAATGAAGCTGCTGGTGTATGTGCTGCGTTTATTATATGAAAAATTGATAAATGGAGAAGGTGTTTGTAAAAAAGTCATCCTGGACAATTAAGGGCTTGTTTCTGATTTGAATATGGAAGACTTAAGCGGTTCCTATAATTTTGTTAGAATGTCAAAAACTGATCTGAAGCAGTTCTCGAGATGGTAGCATCAAAGATTATTAAAACAGATACAAATTGAACGAATTCTGTGGTCCACGTTTAAAAATTCAACAATAAAGGAAAAAGGCATTCAAATTTATATTTATTATTCATTGAATAATTGCAAACCACGCCTAACCTCTTCAGGGACAAATTATTATTTCTATTAAAAAAATGTCGAATATTTTTCTAGGCTATAATAATGAACGCTTAATACATGAAAAATAGTAAACAGAATCCATGATCAAATTTGGGATTTGCAAACTCAAAAACAAAAACGTACACATATGTTGCCAACGGGTAGGTGATCTATGTATAAAAGATTCCATACATTCAAGGCAGACGCTTCCCTGACACTGTTTGCATCTGTGTGTGCTTGTTCTACGGTTACAAATTTTATTATGACATCCTGGTGAATTTTTGTAAGTCAGTTTTATTGAGTAGTGTCCTACTCCGTTCAAGCGAACTCCAGGTTCAATTTTTAGGGTATTATTTTCTGTTGGAGGTCTTCCTCGTTTTCTTGCATTTTCATTCAATTCAATTAGAGTTGAAACGATAGATGCTTTGAACTTCAATAGAGATATCCTAGATCCCTTTACTTTTGTCAATAGCAACCAAGCATTTATGAATGCTCTACTCATGGAATGAAAAACAATTCTCAGACAGTACTTTTTGTTTTTGATGGCTTCTGTATAGTGAGCAATCATTCTATCTGATAAATCTACATCACCCCTAAACTGATTATATTGTATAACAGCCTGTGGCCTATGAACCTCAATGTAACTCTTTGTTTTCCCATCCCATCTTCTCACAATGTCTTGAGGTTCCTTCCCAGCGAAAAATGAAATCATACTCCCATCGTAACACTGTAATGTTGTTTGAAGATTTGTTCATGGAACACGAGCTAGGTACAACTTTGGTTCACGTCTTCTTCTTTTTTGGGGTATAATTTTCTGTTGGAGGTCTTCCTCGTTTTCTTGCATTTACATTCAATTCAATCAGAGGTGAACTCCAGTAGAGATATCTTAAGTCCCTTCACTTTTCTTGATGACAACCAAGCATTTATTATTGCTATATTCATGAAATGGAAGAAAACAATTCTTAGATGGTACTACTTGTTTTTAATGGCATATGGATAGTGGGCAATCATTATATCTGATGAATCTACACCACCCATAAACCGAGTATGTTGTATAATAGCCTGTGGCCTTTGAACCTCAATGTAGGTCTTTGTTTTCCGATCCCATCTTCTCCACAATGTCTTGAGGTTCTTTCCCAACGAAAGATGAAATCATATTCACACAAAGTTGTTGTCTGCCCATCGGAACACTGTGATGTTGTTTAAAGATGTCGTCATGGAACACGAACCTCAACTTTGTTTTTAAAGTGTCTCACAATCTGTAAGTTCATCGCACGCTCTCTTGATCCTATTGATCCTGACAATTTTTACTCATGGAAGAAATTGTAGACGGCCACAACGGTTGCCCCTAGGCAGATGTGGACCATGTCTGAGCATCAATACAATGCTTCGAACAAAATGTACACGAATCTGTTAATGTCCTTGAAGAGGTGGTTGAACGAATCAAATAATCGATTGCAACCTACCTTCGGTTTTCAGATAAATCTCAGTTTACTGAATATGATTTTCTAAACTCAACACAACAATAATCTGTCGATATCGTACAGACTGTACGATGTCTTTCATTCAAAACAGAGAAGTCGGGATACAAAGCTTACACAATATCCAAAGTATCCCAATTTGTACTAGAATTTAGACTAAAAGATAAATACTCACATTCTTAACACGTAATGATACTTGAACACGTGAGAAGGTTTTTCTAAGGTTCCTTATTGAAAAAGCTTCATTAATAAGAGCTGATGACAAAATTGAAACCTGCAGAGAAAAGGCTTGAAATATTTTTACGATCCCAGCTCATCGACATTTCACAACTACGTTCAGAGAACGCTCCGAGCGCACGAAAGATAGGAAGAGAAATTCCCAACAATTTCCTTTCACAGCGATATATTTCAACGGTGCTATCTCATTTGCCAAATTATAATTGCAATAATCTCTGAGTTATTTCTACGCAAGCGAAATAAAATGGTAGTAATTCGTAAGTCTTCCTCTAACTACCCATATTACTACGTACAGAGAGTAGGAACCAAAAATATATTGCAAATGATAAAGACGTGGTAACGCGCTAAATTATACTCATTATATATAAGTCATTACATTGAATGTTTATTCGAATTGTTAACCTATACGTGTTTCAAAACTTCATGTTTTATACTTATGTATTATTCTATTTCGTTGTCAACTGAACTGTCGAAATCATTGACACAATGAACATTACTTTCATGATAACACAGTGATTAGTTCGTTGTAACTATGTCATATTGAATCATGAATAATAATTTCGGACATTTCTGCGTTTTAAATGTATGCGTATAATATATGTTTATAACCAGAAAAACACTTGCCAATTAATTTCAAATTACAAGAATTTTTTTTATTATCGGTGAAGGTTTGTTGAAGTAGATTTACAAAAATTGAGACTCAGAAAATCATGTTGTAACGTAATTTTTTTGATAAAAACCCTTGGTTCGAAATTTACATATTCTTTCAATATCGTATATTGTATATTTCCTCAATATTGTATGCTAGATATTAGGAGATTACACTATCTGAAAGTAGGAGAGATATCACATCATTGCTTAAGTGGTCTAAAACCAATTTCTCACGCTCATAACACATGTTTTATATACCTAGCGCTAAAAATTTATTACTTCTATTGCAACGCGCATTAAACTAACCAGATATTGAAAGATTGTCCCAGAAACATGTGAAGATTTATTAATATCTAACGGAGAAAAGTAAGATCGATGAAATTATAAGGCAATGCTTAATATAAAATATATCATGGCCCACTTGCTTTTAAGGGATCAATAATTTTGCATATGTGCCTTAATATTTTATATTGTATTATATTATATTCACCAAGTATTTATTGAATCTTAGAAAGTTACCTTTGTGTTTCGTTTCTTTATTATTTTAAAATTTACATTGTATTTCCTCACCTACAAGTCTTCTTAACTTAGATGGCACTTGTGTTCATTATCTTCCGTACTAATGTAATGTTCTTGATCTTTACAATAAACAGTATTGTGATTAATATTATATCACTTGAACAATTGCAGTTCTATAGTACCTAATATATCTGCTGCTCCATTTGTTCTAACATAGACCTATTATCCTAAGGAGACGAAACATATCATTCATAAAACTCCATTTGACTTGTCGCAATGATTACATGAAGTATGACGCAGAAAACCAACGAACCTCTCTTTCGCCGAGTCATAATTACTCCTTATTGGCAACGCTGCAACTATGATTGAAAACTTGGTAGTACCACTTGTATGGCAACACCGCTTCGAAATAGCTACGAGAAATACGGAAGCTGTCAAATTGCGTAGTACAGAACCAAGTCCCCATTCATAAAAGGTGCGCGGCGTTGTCGCCTTCTGCACAAATGATGCAATGGAATGGAATAGTTCTATATTTAAAAATTTAAATATTCTATAATTCGATTGTATATTCCAGGTTACCATAAATTATGGAATATTCTCCAGAGAAAACGACATTTCAATAGTATTGCTTCTAATATAACGAATAAATAATGCTATGGACGTTTTTATAATAATTATAAATCTCAATCCGGCACACAGAACAACTTATCCGGCTTCAGCACATTCCATACGGCCATACTTGTAATATACAGCGGTCTGAATGGCCCGAAATTTGGCAATGTCTGATCGTGTTCAACTGTAAACAATTCTGTCTCCTTAGGATGATAGGTCTATGGTCCTAACACACTATCTTGGTCAGATATAATATGATCAATACTGAAGGATATAATCTTAAACCAGTTATGTGAACTCTGCAAAGTCATTTTCATATACTCTCAAGTCAAACGATATTTTTCAGAAAATAATGGTTGATAAATACGAAATGGCTGTGTAACATCTTTAATTGTATAAGTTTGCGGAATTTGATGATATTTCCAGATGTAAGAGTATAGTTTGGTTTTCTGGCGCATCCGCCAATCTGTTCAGATAGCATTTATTGACTTTTTTACAGTTATCACTATTATCACGGATGGAAACATAAATTGATCAATGGATATCTGCGCATTTATCGTAAGGTCACTTTTCTCATGATCATAGTGTGAAACTGAACTTAATTTACACAGAACAGCACCTTGAAGGGCATCATCATCATTTGAGGGGAGGGGGCTTAGCCCCCAAATGCACTTAAGGTACTTAGTTGGGCCGTGGTCAGAAGCCCATTTTAGTCTAGCAGGTTTGTGGCCCGCCAGAAATTCAGAATATTGCCAGTCCTGACTTCCATAAGTTCTTCTGGGAGCAGTTTTGATTATCCGAAGTGTCGATGCATGAGGGATGCTAATGTTGGGCATTCCAACAGGATGTGAGAGGCAGTTTCTTCCGCCTCTCTGCATTTCCTACATATTGGATCATCTGTGATGCCCATAGTGTGGAGATGTTTGCTAAGACGACAGTGACCAGTTAGTATTCCAGTCATCTCTCTGATGTCCCCTCTGTTCAGAGAAAGGAGTTTCTTTGGGAGCCTAGGCACAGGCTCTTTGATGAAGAGCTTGGCCTGCCTCATGCGTGGTGATTCTCGCCCCTGTTTAGACCAATCTTCATTCAGTTGGCCCAGGAGGGCGAGACCTCCTACGCAGTTTGATAAAGCGACCAGTGTCTCCGTTCCGATAGGGACGCAATACGACCCTCGCCTGGCCAGAGAGTCGGCCTTCTCGTTTCCTACAACTCCGCTGTGTCCAGGCACCCAGATGAGTTGACCTTCATTTTTCCTGGCTAGTTCATCCAGTGTATCCTTGCATTCTTTGACAAGCCTTGATGTGACTCTGAGTGATTTGAGAGCTCCCAGAGCCGATCGACTGTCTGTGCAAATTTGTATGCGCCTATTTACATAGTTTCTTCACAGGTTTTCCATGGCACAAGTCAGTATTGCGTGAACATCCGCCTGAAAGACCGTGCAGTAAGCGCCTAGAGTCACTGAGATAGTGATCCTTGGCCTTTTTAGGTAAACTCCCGCCACAAAAGCCTGACCTACCTTGGACCCATCTGTGAACCATAAGAGCCCGTCTGGTGGCAGTAGGGTAAGAGTTTCGTTGTTCCAATCTCCTCTATCCTGGATGAGGATTTTGGGAGAAGTGAGACATATAGCAGGGATCATGCTATCTTGCTTAATTTCTAGTATGTGGCATTTGGAGATTGCCTCACTTAAAATCGATGAGTGGTGCGTTTTGGTCCAGTGGCCTAGGCCCTTTAACCTGTACGCCGTTCTAATGGCCTCAGTTTTCATGTATAAGTGTATAGGTTAGAGCTTCAAGGGCTCTCGTCAAAGCCGACCTCATACCGCTCAGTATGCCTACGCATGCAAGCCGCTGCTATCGGTCAAGGGGGCGCTAGGAAATACCAGTCCTTGTCCCTGAACACCACACTACCGCCGCGTAGGTAACCATAGACCCAATCACAGCAGTATAGATCCAATAAAGAATCTTTGACTGTAATTCCCATGTGCTGCTGAAAGCTCTTCTGCACGCTCAAAATAACGCAGAGGCCTTTCTCACTCGATATTCCAGGTGTTCGCGCCAGGTCAATTTAGAGTCTAGGATTCCTCCCAGAAACTTCACCGACCCTTTGAAATGCAGGACCTTGCAAGAGAAACTAGTCTTTGGTAGTGTGCCCAGCTCGCGTTTCCTTGTAAACAGAACAAATTCCGTTCTGGCAGAATTTATCTTCAGCCCCTCTGTCTGGCACCAGCCATCCACTATGCTGAACAGTGTGTTTTACAGCTCGCACAGCGTCCCCAAGTGCCGCCCGAAGGTGACGCCAGCCAAGTCATCGGCATAGGCTAAAGGTTCTTAATACTCAATACAATAATAGTATTTTTAGTGGATAAGGGTGATTATTTCTTATCAATAGTGTTATAATATAACCACGGTGTGAACTCTCTTATAGTGTATTAAATATATAATGACTATTGTTGAGGATATAAAGACACTAATACATATTTAATTTTAAAATTTAGTTAGATGTGAGGATAATACATGAATTCATATTTTCAGAATAGAGGTTTACAGTATTTGCCTTATACCGAATATGCACAGTGGTGTTGACCTGGGTCTTAATGGTTATAGGATTCTTATTTGATTTATTACGTTGTTTGTTGGAACATTTCTTTCCTACCATAATCAGAAAGACCCGGTCAACATAATTGTAGCAATTTCAAAGCTGGTCTCAAGATGTTAGTGAGGCATCTTTTCCAATACCTAATATTTATTAAGATCATTTTCTATTAGTGGATTCTGCATAAGGTTTCCACCCCCGAATGTTCAAGCAGCAGAATGTTATTGTGAGATAATTCATTATATCCAAGTTTTTCAATGTATTAACAACTATCAATCTATCAATCAATCATATCAATTCAATCATTAGTTTATAATTTGAAGATTCATAGTTTAACTTTAGTATTTTATTTAGTGTATAGTTAGGTCCAATAAACAATTAAATCACAAACATTTCGAGTTTAATTAACTTCGAGCGAAACAGTGTTTAACCAATATTCACGACTCTACTAACATAACAACTATAATCAAAATAGTTCAGAAGCCGATTTATTGAAAGTAGATAATCAATCCGGAAAAAAAAGTATAAAGAAATGTTGGTAAACATTTAGCTTAGCCACTTTTTCGAAAATTTCTTTTTCTTACGTATTCAGTCACCTCTAAATATGAATAAAACAGTTTCCACCTGATAATACTAAAAAATACATGTTTTGGTTGAAAATTTTAAGGTTAACTTTGCAATTAGTACAAATGTAAACGAAAATTGCAGAACCGTGGAGCGAACAGGGGTGCCGGGTGGGTGAAGGGAAATTTTCACGAAAGTGGCTAGACATTCACCGGAAAATGACATAGACAAATATCAGTCCTAGAAATATGGAACTATCGACAATCTGAAGTAAGATGTAAAAGAGATTATGATTTAAAATGTCCGATCATTTCTGGATTACAGTAACACGACCGTAATGAGTAACGGGAAATGAGAGATTGAGTAGTAAATGACAGGTATTAATTGCTGACCCAGTTGAAGTATTAGTCTATATGACGTTATCCCTCTACACTGTAATTTGAAACTTCAATTACTTACGAAGATCTCGACCTGCACAAATGCGGTTTGGCAAACATGATTACTCACTCAAGTAGAAAAGATCGGTTCGATGCTTCCATGACGAAATTACTCACAATCAGAAATAATTACATTGATCTCATGACTAATAATTTTGTATTATGTACATACGTGAATGCATATTCTACTAATATATCCTAACATGCGAACTATAACTCAAAGCAGAGAAGAATGTTGACAGCTGGTAGGACCGCTGGAAATTGAACGTTCAGAATCCACGCTAGATTTCATTATGGAAACAGCTATTACAGATGTGACTTAACAGATATTTAGCTCTTGTTGTGTTGCGAAATTATTTTATATCCATGTAAAACAGGAAATCATGAGAAACAGTTGATGTAGGTTCCATGAAAATCCGTTTGATACTTTTGTGGAGTTCGATCTTCTTTAATATTCCAGAATCTAGAACGTGCGGCATTCGTATCGAAATTCGATATATCCAGAAGTTGTAAAATGAAAATATTACGAGAAATGTAGACATACGGGGTTGGTGTTTCAGTTTCTTAGTTAAACGATAGAACTTCTAAAAATAATAGGGGTCTTTCATATAACATTTTTCTCCAAATCACTTCGTTTCCGAGATACAGTTTGAAAAATTGTTACATTTTGTTCATTATCTTCTAAACAAATGAAGATTTTTGGTTCAAACTTTGTATATTTCAGTTTTACTAGATGATAATTTTTTTTGGTTTCAAAATGTTTTTGAGACAAGTACAGTGGCGTAGTTATGGTGTTTTGTAAGCATTTAAACCCCTCAAACTTCTACGCCAATGGTCGGAAATTATTATTGTGAACAAATTTAAGAATTTTGATTCATTTTCTATAAAAAGTATCTCTGATAAATTTCCCTTACAGGCTACCTGTTCGATTTTTCTAATCAGGATTATCTCATGGAATTTCTTTTGGAGGACTATTTAAAAAGTAAAAAACCTAAATACCTATTTATTGGGAACGATAAAAAATAATTCATAATAAATGCTCAAAGAGATCCATTTACTTCAACGCAACGGTGACATAGATTTCACAACGACCTTCTTGTTCGAATTAACATTTTATTATTTATTTCACCACAAGCTCTTCGAATACGATTCAATAGATCTTCTCTATTATGAACCGGCGTGGCATGAACTTTATCTTTCAAATAACCCTAAGCAAAAAAGTCCAAAGGATTAAGGTCAGGTGATCGAATAGGTTATGCAACTGGACCACCTCTACCAATCCATCTTTCACCGTCCTTCTTATTAGACATTCTCGTACATGTATTCCAAAATGGGCAAGACAATCATCCAATTGTATCCATGCATTTAATCCCTCATTGAATAGTGTTTCCTCCCACATGTCTTCGTGGTTGGTTCCCAAAAATTCGAAAAATGGAGCGGCCGTTAGTAAAACGTATGGGTCAAAAATGTAGTTTTTGTAAATGCCAAGCCAGACATTGACATTTAATTCTTTTTGAAAATTCATACATCTTGTACCATGATGGGTTTTCATTTGCCCATAAGAAACTGAACAACAACGAAAACTTTCTCCAGCAAATATTCTGGACAGATGAAGCACATTTTATATAGACGTGGATTTATTAATTTCCACAATTCACTTTTATGGGCAAATGAAAACACTCTTGGTACAAGATCTAGGAATTTCTAAGAAAAATTCAGGGTCAATGTCTGGCTTGGCACTTACAAGAACAATATATTCGGCCCATACGTTTTGGCAGACATACTAACGGCCACTGCATTTTTCGAATTTTTGGAAACTAACCACGAAGACATGTGGGAGGAAACACCATTCAATGAGAGAACAAATGCATGGATACAATTGGAAGATTGTCGTGCCCATTTTGGAAGCCAGGTACGAGAATGGCTAAATAGGAAGTGAATGGCATAATAAATAGGTATTCAAATATTATTTACTTTTTGAAAATAGTCCTTCAAAACAATTTCATGAGATAACCCTGATTAGAAAAAGCAAAATAGCTCGAATAGGAAGCCTCTAAGAAAAATTTATCAAGAATACTTTTTCATAGAAAATAAATCAAAGTCCTTAAATTTGTATACAATAATAATTCCCGACCATTGGCGTAGAAGTTTGAGGGGTTTAAATGGGTACCAAACCCCATAACTACTGTATTTGTCTCAAGAACATTTTGTCACCAAAAAGTCTTCTCTTTTGACTGCTTCATGTGATGTATTGTCAAAAGCCCTTCCTATGTCTAGAGAGGCACAAATTATAGTTCCTTCACTTCTCAGGATTTTCATCTGAATGTTGCACCAAAGCGGTCTCCGTAAATTTGCCCGTTTACAAAAGCATGCTGGCGTGGGTGCGGGGGTATTCGTTTCAAGATTTCTGTTGTGATCTAATTATCAGTTGCTTTCTCTACCGTTTTTTAGAATGAACGATGTGAACTGATTGGTCTCAGGGATTTGGGGTATGTTTTCTCCCTTTTTCCCGTTTTAAAAATGAAGTTGACCTTGGCCCTCCTCCATACCTCCGGGATGTATCCTAGTTCCAAAGTATTTCGACTGATATGTGTGGTAGAATTTCCAATTGCCGTCAATGAAGGGTTGGGAAGGTTTCATCAATTTCTCTGGATTTGAATGGTTTAAAGGTGTTCATTGACTATCTGATCCTACTGCTAGCTGTATATGTGTCTGGCTTTCATTGTGGCTTCTCTGGTAGGTCTAATGCAAAATTAAGTCATCGAAGTAGTGATATCACATTTCTGTGTTTGTCGTCATAGAGATAATCCTAAAATCTATTGACCACGAACCATATTTATAATAAGGTTATTTTCATCGAATTATGTTATAATACATTTTATTTTTTTATTTAGCTCAATTTAGTTGGGTAACAGATAAGCAACCAAGCCTTTTCTTGGAACAAGTACTGGGCAATAGCTACAAAAATTACTTTTGGACTAGACACCAAAACAAACAGAAGGTTTGGTTTCATGAAAAGTAAGTCTAGATAGATTTTGGTCTAATACGTTTGCATTAATAATGAGCTCATGATATTCATGAATCCAATACACATTTTTTATGAAAGTTACACTAGTTATTGAACGCAACATTGAGAAAGTCATTCGTATAATTCTATATAATTGAATACTCATCAGTATAAGAAAGAATAACAATTGCTTACCTATCATGGAATGTATCATGCTGATTGTTTGAGAGCTTCTGGTACGAAATGTATAATATATGTTTCACTTCTATGCTTTATGCAGTTACGCACTAGTCAGACGATTAAAAGATTCAGATAATCTTCCCAGGTGATCTACTGATGGTCCTGTAATCAAAGATGCGTGTGAATTGAAGTAAGATATCAAAGTACACATACTTTAGTGATCCTCAACCTTCAAAATAGATATCATTCATACAGCAGCTTCTCGGTGTCAATTGATAGAGCGGAAAGCATAAAGAATCAACTAGTTTTCGAAGTCATAATGGAATTCACTATTTTTAAATAACAACGATTTATTTCAGAATACAAATTTGAAGTAATCAATCAATATAAAAACATATTATGCAGGTAGAATCGACTCTCATTGAGAGAAGAATGTTTCATTATAAATATCAATTATTTGCCTTGATACGATGAATTTAATGAACATAAAAGTGAAATTCGCCTACAGACGACAATTATTGTGAAATTCAACAATTCTTCGTCTTGGAAACATTAAAAATACATGTTGTGAGCTACAAATAGCTATCTCCAGTTTTCAGACAGATAGTTCCATAGTGTAAAGAGAAGTTTTCCAATGAAAATAAGGTTAAAAGTGGCAAGCTGTCTCTGAATTAAGGACCCAAACTTTGAACTTTATCCGCATCTTCCGAAAGAAATGCAAGTTTCCAAGACACTGTGAATAGTTGGACTGAATATAAAATATAAAGATAGAATGAAAGAAGGGAACGAAGGAATCGGTCGATAATCGCGTTGGCATCTAGGCCAGAAGCAACCCCACTGATTTAAATGTGAATTAACTTTGGCCACCACTGTTACGCGTATATACATAAGTCAGGTGTATTATGTTACCGTTAAAGGCCGAATTCTTTGTAAACGTCTTTTGACTAGTTAGAACTAGAAATAAGAATATTTTAGGAAAACTAGTTTGTACATGTAATTTTTTCTCATGAATAAAATAGATAGTCCAGTGAACGAAGAACTAAAATGACTAAGATCTCTTATTTCAGTTCTGCAAAATGAATTTCGATGAAACTTTGGCTTAGTTGATGACAAAATAAAAAAAAAAGTTGGTAGAAAATACCCCTTTTATCACGGGTTCCATAACTTGTGGATTTTGAGTAAAAATTAAGAAAAAAATACTTACCTTTTTTGGAAAATAAGATATTTATACTCTGCAAAATTAATATTTTCTGAGATACGGCCACTCGAAAATTTGTAAAATTGTGGGAGGTGAAATGTAAAAGGTATAGAAAAAATCTGAAAAATCCTAGTGAATATGTGATAAAATTTTTTATAATTCTCAATTTTTTCGTAAATGCGTTTTGCCGGAGTTATTCCGGAAAAACATGAAAAAAGTTGTTGAATGAGTTAGTCAATAAAAAAAATAATAAAAATTGAATGCCGAAATGATCGGAAGGGGTAGAAAACACCCCTTTTATCACTTGTGTGTTTTGGGTAAAAATGAAAGAGAAATACTTACGTCTTTTGGCAAATAAGATATTTATACTAGTGCTTTTTTTCTGACAAATGAATATAACCGGGAGATGGCCACTCGAAAATTAGTAAAATTGGAGGTGAAATGTAAAAGGTATAGAAAAAATCTGAACAAATTCAGGTGAATGTATGATTGAAAATCAAATTTTTTTTTACTCAAGTGTTGTCGGAGTTATTTCGGAAAAACATGGAAAACTATTTCTTTCTTCGACATTGTAGCGCTTTGAAAATACTTCTCAACAATTTTTGTTCATTGAAATTTTTTTTAACATGCATATTTTCCGAGTTACAGATAGTTTTTTCTAAGCCAGAAGTACAAAATTTTTAGTACATTAAAAATTTATTTATTTATTTTAGGTATATTAATGTGAAAAATATCAAAACTGTACAGGGTGTCCCAGGTTTTAGTCGGAGAACTTCAACAGTCGATAGAAAATACGATTTTGAGAAAAAAATTCTCAATAACATATATGCACAGACGCTTAGTTTTTGAGATAGTTGAAATTGATAAAAAAATCTAGTTTTTTGCGAATATTTCCGGAACCGTTTATCGTACAGAAAACAGCTTTTGCAAGCATTTTCTACTCATAGTAAGCTATGTTCTGTGTGATAAACATTTTCTTTTTAGTCATAATTGGTGAAGATTTTGAACGGGTAGTTGGTGTTTTTCTCCCCAACTTCTACGCAACTGGAAAAAGTACGGTTTTGAGACAATCATTTGAACCGCCAATGTGTTCTACACAAAAAAGGCACTCCTGGTCATAAGCTCTAAAGTTGACCGTTTCCGAGAAAAATCAACTTTTATGTTGAAAAACATGGTCAATTCTTACTAATTAAACAAAATTTATTCAAACGTTAGAACAAGTAAGAAAACCAAAAAATTGACCATGTTTTTCAACATAAAAGTTGATTATTCTCGAAAACGGTCAACTTTAGAGCTTATAACAGTACTTTTTTGTGTAGAAAACATTGGCGGTTCAAATGGTTGTCTCACAGTTGTACTCTTTTCAGTGGCGTAGAAGTTGTGGAGAAAAACACCCACTACCCCTACAAAATCTTCATCAATTATGACTAAGAAAAAAATTTTTATCACACAGAACATAGCTTACTATGAGTAGAAAATGCTTGCAAAAGCATTTTTCTGTACGATAAACGGTTCCGGAAATATTCGCAAAAAACGAAATTTTTTTATCAATTTCAACACCCTGTATCTCAAAAACTAAGCGTCTATGCGTATATGTTATTAGGAATTTTTTTCTCAAAATCAAATTTTCTATCGACTGTTGAAGTTCTCCGACTAAAACCTGGGACACCCTGTAAAGCTTCAATTTTAATATTGGCCTATGCCATCTATATGGTTAGTGGAATTTTACCTAATTGGGTTCAACCCATCGAGGGATTGAACGATAAACTAATCATATTTAACAAACAAATTTTTAAACTCAAATAGAAATATTTTCCGGAATTTTTTTTTTCTAAATTTTCATTTTTCAATGAAAAAAATTTGAGAGAATAAATAAGACATTTCATCAATAACTCTTCCCAAAAACCATTTGTTTCGTATATTGAGAAAAACAAAAATCTGCACTATTTCTTGGATAATAAGTCTCGAAAAACTGTCTGTAACTCGGGAAATATGCATGTAAACAAATTTCAAGAAACACAATTGTATACGTCTAAATTTTTCAAATTTTCCAATTAAACATTCCTATTTTGACTACAATCTCAAACGAAGGTGTGGTTTTTCCGGAATATCTCGGACATAACGCATTTGAGAAAAAAAGTTGGGAATAAAAAAAAATTGTGCTTCTATCACACATTCACCTGAAGTTTTCCAGATTTTCTTCTACTTCTCACATTCCCCTCCCCACTTTTAGGAATTTTCGAGTGGCATATCTCGGAAAAGTTTTATTTCTCAGAAAAATTCCCAAGAGTATAATAACGTTTTGGGCCAAAAACGTAATTATACCGGGATATCAAAAAGTATCTTGGTCAAGGGTGATTGTGGAAACTAAAACGTATGTCTTAGTTTACGTTTGAAATAATTATGTCACTGTCACACTGACATCATCAATAACCTACAAATATCATGTCAGAATCTGTTAAGTCGTTGTGCTGAAATTTTCTAATTCAGTTTTTTAATCATGCCTCTTACCACACAGCACAAAATCTTCATGATTGAAGCCTATTTTCGCGCTAGTTAATGGAAATTGGCAATACAGTCAACGTTTGTGTTTGGACAATTTTTATGCGTGCCTTACAAATTGTATTGAAGTGTTTCGCAAAACTTACTATGTGACTCATAATAAAGGTGCTGGTAGACCAAGAGTTCGTACAGAAGAAGTTGTCAATGACGTTCGTCAACGTATGGAAGAGGAGCCTGCAAAACGTTTGAAACGTCTTTCTCAGGAAATTGGACTTTCTTATGGAACATGTCAGAAGATTTTAAAGAAAGACTTGAACATTCATCCATATAAGATGCAAGCATATCAAGCTCTTCTGCCCGCAGACCACCCCAGACGCCTTGCTTACTGCCATTGGTTTGTCAATAATTTAATGAATGACGATCTTCTGGACTTTTTTTTCTGACGAAACGTGGTTCCACCTTTCGGGATACATCAATTCTCAAAATCTGCGAATGTGGAGCAATGATAACCCTCATGTTTTTACTGAATCGCCACTACATGCTCAAAAAATCGATGTTTGGATGGCAGTTTCTCGCAGAAGAATAATTGGGTCAATTTTTTTCGATTTCACCGTCAACGCAGAAAGGTACAGACACAACTTTTTGGCTGAATTTGTGCAACAGTTAAACGATGATGAACTTCGCTACGGTTATCTCCAGCATGACGATACAGCACATACTGCACGAGAAAATATTGCTTTTCTCCGCGAGTTTTTTGATGACCGGCTGATAAGTTTGCATACAGAAGTTGAGTTTCCTCCGAGATCACCTTGTTTGACAATTATGGACTATTTTATATTTCCTAATTAAAAAAACAAGATTCTCGCAACTCCGGTAAATAATTTGCAAGAACTTCAACTAAGAATAGTTCAGCAATGTGCAACCATAACGCCAGAAATGCTGCAAAAAAGTTTTCACAGCATGAGGATGCGCGTCAACTTGTGCATCGAACAAAACGGGGGACATTTCCAACAATGACTGTAATTTAGTTTTTCTTGTTACTAAAACCGTTATTTCATAATTTGTAGTTCATTATTGTTTCACAACTGAAATAAATAGGTATGAAATTTGTAGGTTATTGATGATGTCAGTTTGACAGTGACATAATTATTTCAAACGTAAACTAAGACATACGTTTTAGATTCCACAACCACCCTTGACCAAGATACTTTTTGATATCCCGGTATACGTATTTTTTATTTTTACTCAAATTCTACAAGTTAAGGAATCCGGGATAAAAGGGGTGTTTTCTACCCCTTCCGATCATTTCCGAATTTGATAAATGTTTTATCTATTCTATTGACGTCATCACTAACACATGGCACAAGGTTTCTTCGACATTCAATTTGTAGAACTCAAATAAGAGATGAAACCCTCCATTGACTGGACTAATATTGGTTATATGGAAATGTAAATGGATTGAGAATGTTAGTGCGGAATCTTTCTATTATCATTCGTCAGCTGTAGAAACGTTATTTATATCGGATATCACTAATCGATAATCAACAATGTCACTAATTATAGCTAAAGAAACGAATTAGCGTAAAATATCAATTCTGAACCGGCTGGCGAGGGTTCACTCATACACTCCCAAGAATAAATAACTTAATAACTTCACGACTCCTACAAACTACAATTCCTCGGATTCAGTAATCCAAGTTTAACGATCTGATTTTCATTATTGATTCCTTTGAATAATGGATTGACCATTAAATTCGCATCCTTCTAAGGGTGACACTTATCGCTGCGATGTCCTAACATTCTCTTGAAACACGATTGTCTAATATTCTTATTCACTAACAACCTTTTACGAGAAGGATTATTTTGATGGGTCAATTATTATATGGAAGCTCCTTGCTTTCATAATTCCCCGAGGAAAATAATAAGATAAAAATTTTTAACAACTTAACTTAAATAAAATAACTATTAAATGTTCGATTTTCAGTTTAATAAATAAATGTGACTACAGTTTCGTTAACACAGTAGCTTCTTTCAAATTTATATGTTAGTTTAACCAATGTCGGGAAACCAACAAACAATATTTCAAAATTCCTATCGAAACACAATAAAACAGTCGCATATGAAAGGTCTAATAATTTGCATAATCATAAATAAATCTAGAACAAATAGAGATAAATTTGAAAAAACTGGACCGTATAAGTTATGTTGTGATGACTACAATGCTTTGTATATTGGCCAAATAGGTCGTAGCTTCTACCAGAGATTTCAAGAACCATATGAGGAGCCACAGATTGAAAAAGACCGATTCAACGAATGCTAATCATCTAATCGAACATAATCATAATTTCACCAACAATCCCGAAATCTTACATATCGAACGGAAGGACTTGAAATTGAATATATTGGAATCATTTGAAATTGTCAAATACGTTAAAGACAAAAATAATGTAGTTTTAAATGATCAATTCACCAATTATTAATCATTTCCTTAGTAGTTCTCAAAATTTTTTGGTAATGGTATTCCCCTTCACTTAATAGGTTTAGTCATTATAGCATAAAGCCGTTCTCTGTCAATGTAACTTCAGCTTATAACCTAGCTCAGATGATGATACTCTGTGTTGAAACATATGCAAGCAATAGTGGATAACAAAAACATTCATTGTTTATTTATTGTAAATTAGTGGTTTTATTTCCATAGCTTAGTTACAAATTTACACGTTCTCAATGCCGAAACTATTCAATATCATTGAAGTTATGGTTTTATATAATTAAATGTTCCGCAGAGGTTGAATCCGATTTATTATTAAGGAAACTACGCCTCCTTTGATCCGTTTTTTGAAGGTCTTTCCTGTCTGACCAATGTATATTATGGTTCGTAACACCCACTTGTCTTCATCAGATAATTTAACTTTATTATATTCCATAGAATTGGCTAAATTATTCTGCGTTTTATACGCCACGGGAAGAAAATTTGAAATTTTAGTAGTGGGTGTCACATATATTGAGTGAAGAGTAGAATCGTGACGTCACAGCACAGAATACTTCCATATTTTCGGTGTTTCGTTAAATTTGATTTATCCTATTTTTTATTGCATTTTCGGCAATGTTTCTTAAGATAAAAGTTATACACAATTGTGATAATGATTATTTCCATCTACTTAAGATCATTTCAGGTTTATTAAGAAAAAGAGATAACTTTTTATAGTAAGCCGTAAAAGTGATTGATTGTCTTTTTTTTTTGAGTAGAGGAGGGTAAATCTTGCATAAGCGCCTCGGGGGCTTGTGCCCCCGGGTGTTTTGGATTCTTACCGAATAAAACCTCTCCCCCGTGAGGTTGGTTCTTCCCTGAGAGAGCCCCACTGCACTGCGGTCATTAGTGTCCTATTGTGCTCTCCCGTATTGCTATCTCCTTATCAGTCCGGTGTATTCTATGAAATTCAGTAGCCTGATATGAGGGATACTTCTGATTTCCTCGGGTGTAGTTTAATCGTCTCCGAGGTATGTCCGACGATCAACCGCGTATGCCGTGCACTAACACAGCACATACATGGGCGTCTCTTCTTCCACGCCGCAACCCATGCATGTGGGCTGATCTACCAGACCCATCATACAGAATGTTTGTTGGATGGAGCGTGTTCGATCAGGAATGCAACTGGATTCCATATTTCTTGTCTCCTGAACGTCAGCAGATTTTTCATTCGTTGCTGCTGGAGATCCCCCATCAATCGCTTAGAATGCGACATACGGGGCAGTTCCCTCCAGTAGGCACGGTGCTCTGTCTCGAGCCATTTTTGGATTACAGATTTCGCTGTGGCTTTGTGTCTGATTGTCTTTACAGAAAGTCACTATCAGAAAAAATCCACAAGATCGGCTAAGAAATGTACAATTACATCTAATAACTACAGAATTGTAAAGATGCCTCAGATCCCTGAGGGACCAAACGTGCATAGGAATTATACTCGAATCACCTTGAATGTTCTGTCAAGCCTTAATGAATGCATCAATCAGATCTCACATCATCATGTTCTATTTTGAACAGAAATCTCCGTAGGCGACTCCATCGAAAGTTTCTGTACAACCCGATCATGGATTATTCAATTGGGTCATTTGTTTATAATTTATTTGTTCATGAATGAACAATTTGATATGAACTATAAATCTAGGTTGTTGAAGTGGTATTCGTTGTACATCAGGAAGGATTCAAATTCCTCAAAGAACGTAATTAGATTTACATGAATAATTTGCGCTTTTACAATAAACGTAATCCCACCATAGGATGAATAGAATAGTCATATTGAACTTCATATAACAATATGTCGAGAGCTTTTAATATTGCAATCAAGAGCGAAAAGTTCGCTGCGTTTTGTTCTACTCCTGGATGTTCTCTAGAAGTAGTTATATTTGAATTTATGGGACGATCTTTTAATAACCAGTGAAACCAACAAGAATGAATAAATCGACTTAGCGGAAATTAACTCTGAAGTGAAATCAAATAGACTCCTCTGTAGAAGTTCCATTCAATTTAAATCTTCCTTCCTGGTGAGATAAGTAATTGATTCAATTAAAAATTTACAAAGAAAATATGGTACATCCTGTCCTAAACAGATTATGGAATGAATCTTCTCCCAATTAAGATAATTATTTTATGTTTCCATTCACTTTATTCGACACTTCGGGAGATTTGCGTATTTTTATAAGATTTCTCAGTATACTTTGGGCTGTGAAATTATTCAATGGAAGAAAGATATCCAATTACAACCGCGAAATGTATTAATTTTATGTTCAATCCATAGACTGCGCTTCAAAATATCAGAGTGTGTCGACATCTGAAGTAATTGCTTGGAGCTCCATCATGGCGGCGCTGCAGTTATTTATTATTCATTTATTTCCAATTGCCGTAATTTCTGAATTCATTTTGTAGTTTAGAAATGTATACTTTTTGAAATTCTTAAACTTTAAAATTCTAAAGGATCAAATTTTATTCAGAAAGTAAGGTAATAAATATCATGTTTCCCTGACTCGCCGATTTTCAAAAAAAAATACAGACAGATCATGTAGTATTCAATATATTATTATCTAAACTCTTTTGAGTTTATTTTGAATAATAATTATTTTATTATTATGTTTTATTTTTAATGAATAATTAATTTTACTTTTAATTCTACTGGCTAGCTTTCTTTTATTTTGATATATTTTTATTTTTATTTATTTTGATAATAATGAACTTTCTATTATTATCTTTTATATGAAATTATATATATGGAATTAAACACAATGTTCCTTGAATGTTAAAAAATTTCTACATTTAAATCTCTCTAACCTCAACACTATTTAATGTTAATATTTTTTTACAAAGTTATAAATAACAATCTTCCTTTCAGATGATTTACAAATTAACAATAGAATGGAGAAATAATAAATAAACTTACTTTTTAGTTTATATCCAATTATGTGATTAAAATGTGGGCAATGTTCAATTGATTTGATCTTCTTGTTGATTTGCTTATTCACTTTACAAAACACAATTACTATGCTATACACAATAAATACAGGTAAACTATTTGGTTACTTCTTTTGAAATCAGGAACTGTTGAAAATTGTTAACTTAGTTTTATTCTTTTTTAAAGATATAAAACTCTTCAATGATGTATTGGAACTTTATCGAAGGCTAGCTATTGTTTGATGCTACTTATGAATTATAGGTTATTATAACCTTTAAACTTTGTTCGGAGACTTGGAACACTACTTGACTCGTAGAAATTATTCACTAACTTCGGTTACTTTTAACTTTTCGAAGCTGTTAGAACACTTGGGTTCACCGATGTTATCCAATAAACTAAGATTATGAAAAATTTTGTGGCGCCAAGTATTGTCAAAAGAAACCAATCAGGTGCTTACTTTACTTATCAAGGATGCTTAGTTGATTGTTGGGAACTGACAGAACTTTCCCTTTGTTGCCCGTCTGATGTTTATAAACCGCCTCGACCAATCAGAATTGAGTATTCTATAAATTTTGTGTTATTGCAAATTTTCAACTTATTTAAAATGATGATGATTCCTGCTTTTTAAATTAATATTGCCTACATTTTTCCACACACTTTGGTATAAGACAACCTATTGTTAGGTTATTATTAACATGATTATTCCAATATTTATGGTAATTTTGACAGTTGTCATCCTTAAAAACTAATACATAATATAATATATCAATAACATTTCTTTAACATTATATAACTCAAATTTACTAATCCTAACTTATATCTATAACATTTTTCAATAGTTTGTGCTATCTTATGATAGTTTTGTAATCATTTCAATTATGATTTCTGCTTTCGTAACACTGTACGTTTATTCACTTTCACTGTTTTCTTGTCTTTACACTTCTTATTCTATTTGCATTTTTGTTTATTTTGTTCTACATTGTTTATTACATTATACTAACTATTACTTAACTTTTAATATTGTTTTCAATTCCATATGATATATTTTAATTAATCTTTTCTGATTTTTAATGTTCGGTAAGTTCTAATTTTTATCATTTTATGTTGTTTAGGAAATGAAATCATAACAATATATATAACTACCTCAGTTGTTGACACACTGCTCGTTCTACGGGAGGATATGGACGGCGCAGTCAATTTACTAAAGGGTCTAACGTTGAGTTCCTTCGACCAATACCCGAATTCGTATTCTTTTTTACTAGAAAAAGATTATATTTACGCACTTCTTCCATTAATCGCATAAACAGGGTATAATAACAGGAGGTCATCTTATCAACTTTATACATCATACTACACGAGAGGGAAACCAATGTTCGAAGAACATCGTATGAGCCGGCGGTCGAGTGTTGGAAGATGAGATAGGCATTGGAATTTTTCTTAAAGCTTTGGAGGTTATAGGCATAGGGAAAGACCTCACTAGGCAAAGATTTCCACAACTTCGCTGTTTGATGGAAAAATGAAGTCTGGTAGGAATAAGTTCGGCACGACTCGAGCTTGAGAATGGGGAGGTGACCAGCTTGAGCTCGTCTAGTCCGCCTATCTGGAATCTCTCGTCGTGGAATAACAGACGAGATTTCTGATGAACACCAACCATGGAAATATCGATAGAAAAGGGAGAGGTCTCCCACTTTTCTACGATGTTCTAGAAGGTCAATGAATTCGTAAACGTGACATCATCAATCAGACGAGCACTTTTTCTCAGAATAGAATCCAAGAGCTCCAGCGTATGTTTGGTAGCCGGACTCTAAACACGTGAACAGGTCAAATCTGTGCTTTGCAAATTATGAGGAGATGCTAGGATGTAAAATAGCTCTTGGTACGGAATAGAAAATCAAGGTTTTGTGAGGCGGTTCTCGCGATAGACCTCACATGATCGTCCCATGAGAGGATGCTGTTGGTGGTGATAACATAAAAATAGTTGTACCTGATATAATCATATTCGGAATTGTGGATTCCGCCTTCCTAGAGAAGACGCAAGCTTGAGATTTGGTTGCAATAAACTACTAGTTTATCAGATCAGCGTATTTTTGGCGCTGGAATATGACGATATAGCAGGTTAAAATTTGGCAGAAATACTTCCTATGATTACCCATTTCCTCAAAGGTATTATTAACGACATTGAAGAACAAGCGTAGAAACTGGGGGTAGAAGTAATTTAATTCCCCTCATTGTTGAACGCCTTCTTCCAAATTTCACTACGTAATATTTTATTTAGAATGCTTCATTACTCTCCACAATTTCTATCGCTAAACGCTTTTTTTTGGAGATAAATTAAATTTTTTCAAGCAACTAAGTGAGTTGCACTTGATAACTTTTTTGAATTCAATTTACAAAGAAACGCCCAAAAATTACAAATTTACTGAGAACTCAAGATCTTATCAGATAGTGTTTCCAAACATAGGGTCAGCCAGATTTGCATTCGTTATGCAAACTTTTCTATACTTAATATTAGTAATAATAACAGGTGAGCAGGTCACAATCAGGTTGTTTTATCCCACAATATTGTCCTTTCCCCACGTAGCTCTGCCACTGCTCTCAATTCGCTGTAGATCCATTATATTACCAGTGCTGGCTTCCATAAGTTCTTCTGGGAGCAGTTTTGATTCTCCGAAGTGTCGGTGCCTGAGGGATGCTAGTGCTGGGCATTCCAGCAGGATGTGAGAAGCAGTTTCTTCCGCCTCTCTGCATTTCCCACAAATTGGGTCAACTGTGATGCCCATAGTGTGGCGGGGTTTGTTGAGACGACAGTGACCGGTTAGGATTCCAGTCATCTCTTTGATGTCCCTTCTGTTCAGAGAAAGGAGTCTCTTTGAGGGTCTAGGCACAGGCTCTTTGATGAAGAGCTTGGCCTGCCTCATACGTGGTGATTCTCGCCACAGTTTAGACTACTCTTTATTCAGTTGGTCCAGAAGGGCGAGACCTCCTACGCAGTTTGATAAAGTGACCATTGGCTCCGGCACGATATGGGCTCTAGACGACCCTCGCCTGGCCAGAGAGTCGGCCATCTCGTTTCATACAACTCCGCTGTGTCCAGGGACCCAGATGAGTTGAACTTCATTTTAGCTTCGCTAGTTCAGCCAGTGTATCCCTGCATTCTGAGATAATGATCCTTGGCCTTTCTACGTACACTCTCGCCCCAGAAGCCTGACCTACCTGAACACATCTGTGAACCATACGAGCCCGTCTAGTGGCAGTAGGATGAGAGTTTCGTTGTTCCAATCTGCTCTATCCGGGATGAGGATTTTGGGAGAAGTGAGACATGTAGCAGGGATCATGCTATCTCGCTTCATTTCTAGTATGGAGCATTTGGAGATTGACTCACTTAAAATCTATGAATATCTACGAGAGTAGTGCGTTTTGGTCCAGTGGCCTAGGCCTTTTAACCTATATCCCGTTCTCATGGCCTCAGTTTTTATGTATAAGTGTAGAGGTGGTAATCCTGCGAGAGCTTCCAGAGCTCTCGTCAAAGCCGACCTCATACCGCTCAGTATGCCTACGCATGCACGCCGCTGCAGTCGGTCAAGGGGGCGTTGGGAAATATCAGTCGTTGTCCCTGAACACCACACTACCGCCGCGTAGGTAACCATAGACCCAATCACAGCAGTATAGATCCAATAAAGAATCTTTGGCTGTAATCCCCATGTGCTGCTGAAAGCTCTTCTGCAGGCCCAAAATGATGCAGAGGCCTTCCCTACTCGATATTCGAGATATTCACTCCAGGTCAATTTAGAGTCTAGGATTCCTACCAGAAACTTCACCGACCCTTTGAAATGCAGGACCTTGCAAGAGAAACTAGTCTTTGGTAGTGTGCCCAGCTCGCGTTTCCTTGTAAACAGAACAACTTCCGTTCTGGCAGCGTCTCTGTGTGGCACCAATCGTCCACTATGCTGAGCAGCGTGTTTTGCAGCTCCCACAGCGTCCCCAAGTGCCGCCCGAAGGTGACGCCAGCCAAGTCATCGGCATAGGCGAAAGGTTCTCAATACTTTAATAGTATGTTTAGTGGATAAGGGTGATTATTTCTTATCAATAGTGTTATAATATATCCACGGTGTGAACTCTTTTATAGTTTATTAAATATATAATGAATTTAATCAAAATAGTTCAAAAGCCGTGTTATTGAATGTAGATAATCAATCCGAAAAAAAGTATAAATAAATATTGGTAAACATTTAGCTTAGTCACTTTTTCGAAAATTTCTTTTTCTTACGTATTTAGTCACCTCTAAATATGAATAAAACAGTTTCGCTGGAGATTCCACCTGATAATACAAAAAATACATGTTTTGATTGAAAATTTTGAAGTTAACTTTGCAATTAGTACAAATGTAAACGAAAATTGCGGAACCATAGAGCGAACAGGGGTGCCGGATGGGTAAAGAGAAATTTTCGCGTAAGTGGCTAAACTAGACATTAACCGGAATATAATATAAACAAATATCAGTTCTGGAAATATGGAGCTATCTACGATCTGACGTAAGTTGTAAAAGAGATTATGGTTTGAAATGTCCGATCATTTCTAGATCGCAGTAACTCGACCGTAATGAGTAACAGGAAATGAGAGATTGAGTAGTAAATGACAGGTATTAATTGCTGACCCAGTTGAAGTGTTAGTCTATATGAACCATAGGTGGGATTCGAACGCACATCCCTGGATGTCTAGTCTAGTGTAATGACCAATTACACTACTTTCGTTCCGACAAAGTCGCATATTTTTGTGAATATAAACCTCTGAAAGGGTAACGGATCATTGATCAATATAATGTGATTCAATGCCTCGCCATATATCAATTATTCATGCTAACTATTTACTAAAATACAATCCTTTTGAGGAGTGTAGGTATGAGTATGAATATGGTAGGCAATTACTCTGACAGTATTTATTCCATGAAAACATCCCGCTTTTTATATTTTTCAGTAGAACTGAAGACTGTTTTGGCTAAGTATAAACAAGTTTGAAGTTTCTAAGTCTGAAGGCAAAAATGTATTGTCGCAAATATGATCAAAATTAGAAATAATTCATATAAAATGAACTCCTTCAATGATATTAAATCAAATCTCAATTATAATAAACATACTTTGTGTCAAATGAACTTTTTCCTACTTTTCCAGCTGATTATTTGATTATTCAATAGTTCTTATAACTATTAGTAGTTGTAATTGTGAGCTAGATTCTCTGTTATACGAACGCACATATTTGTTTTGTTGAAGGTGGAGGCCCGAAGCGATAAAGGCGGTGCGTCTTGACAAATGTTCATGTTTGTCGAACTGGAGGTTACTCTATGTACGAAAACACAATGTAAATCAGTAAAAGACAATTTTTTCGGAAAGTTCCACACATAATTAACCCCCAAAGCGCCAAGAATGAAAAATACACTTCATCATCTACTCACCGTTCGTCATCTGATTCCATTTGTCCTAGTTATTATGTTGTGCCTTGACGTTTGGTGGTTTATTACGTTAAATATCTCGTCGCAGAAATTCAATATTAATCAAATTAATTGAAAACAAAGGTTATCTAAATGGAGCTGAATTAGATACTCAGCTGTTGCCTCTAATTCCGTCATGATATTGATATATTAATATATATTCATTAATACCTGTTTGGTTTCCGATTAATCGTATTTGGTAATAATTCATCCCATGCAGATATATTGAAATTGACTGTGATCCATAGATCATCAACTTCCCCCACCCGTAGTAACCGAAAACATATTGCAAATGATTAGTAACTGAAAAAAAAAGTATACTCTATGTACCCGGAGTTGCCTACTACTGAATCGGAAAATATTCGTACCATCACAGTCTTATTTTTCCAATAGTAAGTAATACGTCCGCAAGAAGAGCTATCGACGACCACCGCGGTTTTAGTTATGAAAGATCAACTAGAAACTAGATCGCTGCATTTGTAAACTTCAAAAATATATGAATTATCGCCCGCGCTTCGCTACGGTACTTTATCTGCTTCAAGTATGGTGGGGAAGGACGATGAGTAGATTTTTCGAAATAACATGAAGACAGTGACGTTCCTCTTGTTTCGAACGTCGAGTTAGCAAACTTCCATCAAAATCGGTACTTATCTACTTTAACCGGTGGTGAAAAACACTGATAGCTTAATAGTTCCCATTTTCACAACTTTTGAGGGATTTGCAGAATTGCAGTACAATACGACCAACAGCAATCGTCTACATAGTGGTTTACTCTATGCACTGACAGACATGACCTCAAAAATAATCTACATGAAATAGAAATATGTCAGTATTTTTAGATCTGGCCAAGGCCTTTGACACAGTAGAGCACAACAAGTTTCCACTTTGGATTAAGACTTCTTCTGACGGAATCCTATTTGAAACAAAGGATACAATATGTCCAAATTGACGATACCATCAACGAGCCCGAAACATCGAATTTTGGCATTCCGCAAGGCACAGTGCTCGGTCCAATTACATTTTTCGTAGACGACACAGGACACAGTCATACAATACACAAACAATTCCTTGAGGAATGTTAAAATACTGGCGGGGAAAGACTTGGAAAATCTCAAAAAGTGGTTTAATGAAATGAGTCTCACCATCAACTCTAAAAAAACTAAATATGTAGCATTCAGCTGCGACTATAGAAATTCTCCGGAGTTGCGTCACATGAACCTCACTTCTTCTGGAAACAATAAAAATCCAAGAAGTCGATCACATACGCTACCTAGACGTCGAAATAGGCCCATTTTTGAAATGGGATGTACATATCCAACAATTAGTAAAAAAAATTTGATCATTAATCTATAAATTTAAACAACTCGAGAAATTACTGAATAAAACTAACCAAAGAATGATATACTCTCCCCTGGTCGAATCGCTTCTACAATATGGCATAACAGGTATTTATATAAGCCACTTAAAGAGACTAGAAATCAACCAAAAATAATATTAAATAAAAACTGAACATATCCAACTAACTCCTTTATAAAGAATATGGAATATTAAAGCCCAGACATCTTCATATTTATAAGGTCATGCAACACATAATAAATAATTCATTGACAAACATTTCCCATAGTTATGAAACCCGCCACAAAAAAGACCACTACACACCGAGCTCACAAAAATTGGGACAAAGATCTTCCTCTTACATAGCTACTTCCACATATTGTCACCCACCTGATAACATAAAGGAATGTAAAAAGAAATATAAACTCAAACAAGATGTTATAAAATGGCTGAATACTCCCCAAATTACTTATACTATAGAAAGTCCGACATATTTCATCATTGCAAAATATTCCTATCATACATATCCTGACAAATATCCAAAATATGTATTATTTTAATTATATATTATATTAATTATAATGCATTCAAAATATCTATTTCAGTGAAATATGAAATTATACTAAGCACGAATCAGCAATGATTTCAGTAGGATATTTTTATTTCCTGTACTTATATGGATGTATTGATATATTCACTATCTCTGGAAATAAACTGTTATTATTTTTATTATTATTACCTAATCTATATGAGTCTCCTATTTCCCAAGTGGTGTAGTCCTTTTTTCACTTTTTAGGAAATTAAAGTTTTGCGTCTGTGTTTGTGTAGAAAAATCCACAGTACGTAAGACTCTCGTTTGTTTCTATAACAACAAAAAATATAGATATGTTTTAAAGTGAAAGAAGGTATTTTTTTATTGGTTTCGAGCACGGTCGTACATACAGGTCTGGGAACTCGTATGTTTGACATGGGTCTCTTACGCGTCGCCAAACTCTTAGTCCCTCGCTCAGCCACTAGCTAGCGCTTGGATCGGTAAAACGATTTCTTTCCGGAATCGCAAGCAGTGTTACCAAGTATTCTGATTTGAGAGAGGAATAGAACTGTTACTCTTGTCAAAATGTATTACTCACCTTAAAAATAACTTCCCCTTTTTCGTTATACATGACGCACACAAAAGACCTCGTTAAAACGATTTCTATCCGGAATCGCAAACATCCACTTTTTTCGCATTTCCGCATCTTTCGGCACTTTAAAAACAGAAGTTTCTTGCTTTACACTTTTGTACCCCGTTTTACATTTCGGCACAATGCACGGTTTCGTAATTTGTTTCTAAAAACGCAGGTATTCCTTGAGCTTACAAGTCAACTGACAGTTGTCAGAGAACACGGTCGTATACGTGCCAGAGAACATCTCTCGCCACCCGTGACGTCTTTTGATAATACGCGACAGTCGACGCTTAGCGGTCCCACTTCTCACATAGGAAACAGCCCCGAGTTTCCAGACCTGTATGTACGACCGTGGTTTCGAGTTATTCAAAATATTAATTATTTAAAAAAATAGGCAAAATGAATTTCAAAAACATGTCATAGATATGATTTTATTTTTATAGTACTTCTATGTAACTAAAAACATGTGTAGGTTGGAAATAATAATACACAATAACAATATAAACGAAGAATAAAAATATTGGCGACCGCCGCTTCAACGCAGCAATACAGGTATCCAAACTGTCAATGGAGCACAGACCACCACTGTTTTCCTAACAAATGTTCTTTTTCATTAAACCCTCTACATGACAGACTATCTTTTCACGTTTTTCAACGCCTTCAGCTATTTCTACTCGTTAGAAATATTTTCATTAAGTACAACTAATATAATCACATACAATTTACATGACAGACAGATCCATAGATTATTGAATCATTATCACAATTCAGACTGTATATGCTATGCAGACAACACATCAACAAGACAGGTAACTTTCACATGACAGACGGCTCACACATTATATCCGTCAGAGACCATTCCATATTATAGATATCCCTCTCTTTCTCTCACATGACATGAAGTAGAAATATTTTCATTAGGTATTGAAACTTGGGGAATGGGGTATTAGTTGTTTCTGGCAACAGCTACATAAGTATATAAAAATTAGTATCGCAATGTTATAATTTATGAACTATTTATAAAGATAAGAGGGTTAATCTTAAATTTAATCATTTTCCAGAAACAAGCGATGCTGGTACGTCAATTAGAAGAGGAACTGAGGATGAGAATGAGAGGACCGAGTATAGAAATGCAGCAGCAAATGGAGGCATTATATCAAGAGAATGAACATTTGACTAGAGAAATAGCAATATTACGCGATACGATTAAGGTAAAGTCTAATCATTAATACGTCTAACAGAATATGCTGGTATATTACCTAGAACTTACAGTTTAATGGAAGGTAGACATCACAGCACTTTCTATAATCACCAGCATCACTGATTCGAACGCTTTAAAGTCATCGGTAATAACTTATAATGAGTATCCTTGGTTGAATGCTCATAATTCATAAAGACAGCATTGTTAAACACATTTATAGCACCGGTTTTAATAACACATTGTTACAGCCGATCACCCATCAATCAGATTATGTCACTTTCTAAGGACCACAGAACAATAAATCCAGAGAAATATTTTGATGGAATTGTTCTCATTATAAAATATGATCAGATCGCAGAGAAGATCAGATTTACAATTACGTAAAAGAATATTTTGATACCCTCGCGACATCGACATAAAAGACATAAAAGCATAATAAATTATAAATGAACAACATAAATTAATTATATGCACTTCAATAATTAATGTGTTCAAGGGTAAGGTCAAAAAAAAATTAAAAAGCTAATTCGGTAAAAAAATCATAAACTAACTTGTGACGACTTTGCCGCTTGAGGATTCGAAACCGGGAAACAAAACTAATATTCAGCGACTAAACCGCTTAGACCACAAACTGCAACGTTAAGTGCGTATTGAATATGGTCTATGAACGTTAGATAACGCGCATATTTTATGTTTTTTTGATTTCATGTCAATTTGTTGCCGTGGCGAAGGTAACACATAAGTGCAGAGGTCCTTTCCCATTCCGTTTTCAGGACGAACGATGTGAAAACTGATTGGTAGCAGGGATTTGGGATGCACTTCACCGCTGGCTAACATGTTGTTTTACAACCATTACAGTTTTCCTTTCTTGTAGTCAAAATATAAAGAGAAAAAAAATTGGAGACTATTTTTGGGTACATTGTTAATGAGTTGCTATAAGAACAACTTTTCACTATAAAACCTACCCAATCCGTTGATCTATTCTGGAAATAAAAGCAAGTGCCAAAAAAATAAAATCAGAGATAATGATAATCTCGGTAAGAAAATAATAAATTCAGGAAGTTCAAAATGTATCATATCTGAAGATTATTTATGATTATACCAACCAACCTAAAGTTATATATGATCTGTAGTACACGAATGAGGGTAATAAATATATTAAAAGGTAGCGAAAAAAGTGTCGAAAAGAACTTGAACCAAAGCTGTGTCGAACTGAAATCGTTTTAACGTTACATTTAAGTTTACCAGTCTTTAACAACATCAGAATAGCCCCGAGGCCAACCGTCGTAAGTTCTTATGGCGCCGTTTAATGAGCTTTTATACTGCCAATTTCGCTCGATGGTACGGAACTCTTAAGTATCTTTCAGACAATACCCCTACGAATATTTTTTAGCGAAACAAATTTGTTATCCCAGTCGTGCATGAATAATTGTAAATCCGCATGACAATAATTATCGCAATTAGCATAACAATGGAAGTAGCGACATCATGCGTCAGGTAATGCGGTAATGGCAATTGTGACCGGGAAATTCAAATATTCACAAGTATATCATTGCTTGGCCACAGCTTATCAGAGGGATAGGCCATGATATAGAGTTTGTCACGTGATCAACTCAGGCCGACTCTACTACTCGAAGCGTCTTGTATTCAGGTTTTATTATGCTTTGAATAATATTTAAAATTGAATAATTTGCTACTCTAATACTATTAAAAGCTCCAGGAAAATGAATTGACTAAATTCATATAACTGCTAACGTCTTCCTACTCAAACGGTTCCCACCCCAGAGTGTTCAACGGGTGACCGAGGTGGGCAAACAGTCACCTACTCAAGTCCTAGTCTACACCAGGTAGGTGTTTTTTCCTGCGTAGAGCCAGCACCTGTACTTTTTTCAGTCAGATAAACCATACGGAATCCCCTGGTATTATATGAGCATTGTTCCCAGTGTTCTCCCACCCATCAAGCTTTTAATCGTGAACGGTACGCTGTAAACCTTGATCTCATCCCCAATGAGATGAGATCAAGGTTTACAGCGTACCCAGGTGAACCTAGCAATCCAAGAATGCGTTGGCCTTTTTGGTATGCCTTTTCGTGTCCAATGAGATGAAAGCGATCGCTCCTTCATGGCTTCTATCTGAACGACGAGGTGTAGTGGTTCCAACCTCAACAGCATCTCCATCGCAGCCGTTGGGGTGGTCGACATTGCACCTGTTACTCCTTAGCAAGCCAGACTCTGAACTGTGTTCAGGGAATTCCGGGATACTTTTGTTTTGATTTTTGGCACCACACGATTGCGGCGTATGTTACGATGGGTCTCACTATGGTGGTGTACACCCAGTGTACCATCTGTGGTGTGAGTCTCCAGATTCTTACAACTGTACGACGACAGATCCACAGGGCCCTTATCGCTTTACTATTGTTTTTCTCTAGATGCTTCCCAAAAGTCAGCCTTTTATCTAAGCTCACTCCAAGGTACTTGAACGTGTCTGTCATCTGTATGTTTTTCCCATACAAAACTAAGTCTTGCATATTTTCAATGTCATTTCTCCTCATGAAGGGTACAATGGTTATTTTCGAGGGACTCACTTTGAGTCCTTCCTCATGACACCATTTTCCCACGGTGCTCAGTGCTTGCTACATCAGAGATGCTATTGTGCTCCCGAACTTCCTCTGTTCGATTACGCAGAATCCTCTACTCTCAAGGAGTATTGGAGTTCGTCCACCATTAGACTCCACAGTAGAGGTGAAAGTACATTGGGCGGCGGACGTCCTTCGTCGACCGGCACCTTCTTCTCAAACTCATTGAGAGTTCCTATGAATGTCTTGCATCGGAGCATGTTGTGGAATCATCTGTATAGCAGACCCTCCATCCCTCGCTCACCCGTTTCTCCAATAGTTATCAAAAGCTCCTACTTTGTCCAGAAAGCTTGCTAGCGCAATTACCGCCATTTCGCAGGATTTCCTGGTTTGGTAGGCATACTGGTACGATGTAGTGGATTGTCTCTTTGATGTTACTCTTCCAGATGCTCATCGCTGGTTCGGGGCCTATTAGGTGTTCTATAGCAACCAGTTTTGGAAAGCTCATCGGCAATTTCGTTTCCCCTTATGCAAAAGTGATCGGGGACCCAGAATGGAGTGAGCTTGCCTTCGTCTTCGCCAAGATTGTTTAGGATGTTGATGCATTCCACACCCTCTTCGATGTTATTCTCATGTTACCCAGCGCGGCAAGGGCTGGACAGAACAATCACATCATTTTTTTGGACTTAACAATCACAAATATGAATAATAGACATGCATTTTCAATTTTTCGCAATCCTTTTCATACAGATATCACTATCAATAATTATTATAACCATCCAATTTGTATCAAATTAGCAATATATCATGGTATGGTTCATAGAATTGTATCAATTTCAATGTCAGATAACTTAGAATACACACAAATCAATAAATATAAGCATAGTAATCTTTTAGTCAATAATCAGGTAGGTTTTTTTAATACTTTTCGCTTCTTAATCTCTTCCAACATGAACAACATGCCTCTGTTATGTATAAAAAGATACTCACGTAAAAAATGAGAAAATTTGCATAGAAATTACCAAATTTTACAGATTTTCCGTCTATAGAATGAAATTTTCGTGAAAATGACCCCGGATTCGTGTTCAGCGAACTAAAAAACCTCGTAGAATCAACTTTCAACCTCCCTTTCAGATAATTTTGGATTCAATTAAGAATTCTCTAAAAGGGGGGTTGAAAATAGGGTTAGCTTAGCGTATTGGGGTGAATGAAGTATCAGCCAGTAGTCACGAATGACCTTCATGGTCTATAGAACATCATGTGGATAAAATTTTCCGATACGACCCTCTAGTACATTTTTAGAAAGCTTATTGACTGGACTATGTATAGGGATGGCGCAATCGTCAGTTGTTTACGCACATACAGATGTCATGTCGAAAATGTCTTGATGGATTCAAAAATGAAGTGAACGAATATTCATGAAAAACTGGAGATATTTGATACGCCGAATACAATATTTCCCCTACACTACGTATTATGAGGGAAATGAAAATGAATGCACACAACCCTTCCTATTTCGACTACTATCTATTATATAAAAAATTCTCGGGAATTAGGTCACATTAACACTCTGTTATAAATGTTCGTCTTTACGTACGTTTCGGTCTCACGACCATCATCAGAAGACTTATTTTGTTAAAAAGGGGTTAACTAAAACTAATTAGCACAAGCGTCCATATCGCACAATCTTCAATCAAAAAGCTCACGCCGTCGAAACGAACAGAACCACGAATAATCCAAAATTGTATCGTTAGTATTAAAGTATAGATTTTTTTGTAACAAGAAACCACTGTTAAGTAATATTCTCATAATGTACAAACGCATATTGCTATGGTCTCAAAGCAACTGAAGTTCTAAGCTATTTGTTTGTAATAACACGACCCAGATGTAGATTTATGACGTACTTGAAAAGGTTTTAGACCTGCATTGGAATTTAGTTTACTTTAAGCGTTCTTCCTAAAATATACTTTCAACATTATGAAGACGTATGTAGGAATTTGCAAGAGTTTTAATTAATCAAGTTAGTATAAATCTGACTTAATCCCTGAATATCATTCCTATGATTTACAGAATTTGAATCCCTTTTTATGTGAATCATCTCCAGGATAGATCTTTTATAATAATTGGTTTCTTTAGTTAAAATATTAACATTTTTGTAATCAAATTGATGGTTATAATCAAAACAGTGCTTAGCAAGGGCGGTGGAATTTTCTAAGTTATTATTTCTTGTCCTATACTTATGGCCGTACATTCTTTTTTGTAAATATTGCTTAGAGATTCCAGTATGAGTTCCATCACAATCTAAACAATTCAATTTTTATACTGTGTGGGTTTGTTTATCTTTAGGTATTACAGGTTTTAGATTTGAGAAATATTTCCCAACACAGTTAGTAGGTTTATGCGCAACATTTATATCGTACTTTTTCAAACATTTCTTAATTTTTTCTGAGGTCTCCGGAATGTATGGTAAAGTTATATAATTGTCTGTATTACCTGTTATGTTATTTTTATAAGAAGAACCATTATAGATTTTGTTTATTCTCTCTTTAATGATAGGATTGTAGAAAGTTTTAGGGTAGCCATTCATTTCCAATGCATTACGAACAATTTTTAAATTTTTGGGACGGTCCTCTGCGTGGGATAATTTTACCGCGTGGTCTGTGAGGCTGTTTATGACACTTTTTTTATAACAAGCTGGTGCAACGGAATTGAAATGAAGATAACGTTGAGACCAGACTTCTTTAGTAAACCAAGAAGTTTTTATTTTTCCATCTGCATCATGCCTAATGGTCATATCTAGAAAATTAATGTTATTGTTTATTTCTATTTCACAAGTGAATTGAAGTTTACAATGGAAATTGTTAAATTTATTAATCACATATTGAATTTTATCGTTGGGAACACACATAAGGCAATCATCTACATACCGTTTAAAGAATACAGGCTGAAAATCTAATGAATTTATAACAGATTCCTCTAGGCATCCCATAACAAGGTTAGCAATGGTAGCTAAAATAGGAGATCCCATTGCTGTGCCGAAAATTTGTCCAAAATATTGCTCACCGTACTGAAAATAAGTGCATTCTAAACAAAACTTTACCGCATTAATAAAATCCGATTGATCAAGAGGTGTGTGGTTTTTAATCTCTGGCCAACGTTTTTTGATGCAATTTAATGCCAAAACGACAGGTATATTTGTAAATAAAGAAACAACATCCAAGGAAATTAGTTGATGGTTTACTGGTACGGATTGATTTTTTATAAATTCATTAAAATGCCATGAGTCTTTCACATAAAATTCATTTTTTCCTATTATATTATTGATAGATTTTGATAGAAATTTTGATAAATTGTAAGTAGGCGCTCCAATATTACATACAATGGGTCTTAGGGGTATATCATTTTTATGTAATTTAGGAAGCCCATAGATATAAGGTGCAAGCCCATTATGGCAAATTAATTTATTTTTTAATTCAATAGGGATTATCTTATTTTTATGCCATTTATTTATCAATTTATTCATGTTATTTTGTACTGATGAAGTAGGGTCAGAATTTAATTTTTTATAAGTTGTTTCATCATTTAAAAGGTTTCCCATTTTGTTTTCATAGTCATTTTTATGCATTATGACGGTTTTATTACATTTATCCGCGTTTAAAACTAAAATTTGAGAGTTAGCATCTAAGAACTCTTTTGTTATTTTTGTATGATAGTTAAAACGATTCTTTGCAATACCAATTTCTGCTTTCTGTTTGTTCTTTTTGTTTGTCAAGATGTTACAAACTTTGTTTCTAATTTCATTTTTTTCTTCTAAATTTTTATTCCTGATTCCGCATTCTAAATTTGCAATAATATTGTCAATAGGCAGTTTTTTATTATTATTAGGCAATGCAAACTTCGGACCTAAGCTTAACGTGTGCTGTACCTCATTCGGAATTTTTGTGTCAGTTAGATTTTTCAACCATTGTTCATTGATATTTTGTTCTTCATAAGCTACACCTTTCATCAAATTATTTATCTTTTTAGATTGAATGGCTTTGATTTTGTTGAAATTTTTTATATAATTCATACTGGGTCAAGAATCTTATTATATTACTACTATCTATTTTAACCATTGTTTAATTTGTTTACTATTCTAAACATAATTGATAATGTTTTAGGAACTCGAACTACGAATCGAAACACAAAAACAAACGCTACAAGCACGCGACGAGAGCATCAAAAAGTTATTAGAAATGTTGCAGAACAAAGGCATGGGTAAGTGGACATACAATGACAACTTAACTTTCGCTTCTTCTCCCTGCACATTCTGTTTTTCATACCTCACGGAGCGGGCACGGAGGGAAGAGTCTTACATAGTTACAGTGGAATAGTGTTTATAACGAGGCTTAGGCGTCTCGTGTAACTGTGGTCAAGTACACAGGCATAAAAGGAACTAATGCCTCGGGTCTTGGATTTGTTCCAGGTAAAGAGGAAGAAAGGCAGATGTTCCAGCAAATGCAGGCCATGGCGCAAAAACAGGTGCTTATCATTTCATACTAGCTCTATTCAAAGCGTACAGCAGGTTGGATGGCTTACGGCTTATTATTAATCTCGACAGTTGATGTTTGAGTTAATTTATATATCATGAAACAGATGGTTGCGTTTTGAAAACTGTTCGATTCAATTTCGGATAGCTAGATACTTTCTTTAGCAGTATCAAATTTATAAAACTCTTTGTCTTTTCCACACTAGTAGAGAACAGATTTAAATCTTCCAACAAGTTTAGCTATGGTATTGAAAAATAAAAAATTAATTGATAAATTTGCTGAGAATTACAGCAATTGTGAGTTCTCGGGAAATAGGTCACACTAACCCATATGCTTATTATTTTCGTCTTTACGTACGTTTCGGTCTCACGACCATCATCAGAAGACGTATTATGTCTAAAGAGGGATTCCTTAAAACTATATGTATCAGCACAAAGCGTCCAAAAGGTTGTCAGACCTGATAAGAAATATTGCTATTTGAGCATTTTACCTAAAATATGCTTTCAACGTTATGAAGACGCATCCAGGATTTTGCAAGGGTTTTAATTAATTAAATGTGCCTGTTGTCAGGTTTCAAACACAGAGGAGTGTGGTTCACGGACGAGTCTAAGATTGGGAGATTTCAGTTCCCCAGGTGCCCACGCAACTGTTATCCAGGCTGAGGTCTGTGCAATACGGGCCTCACATCCTAGTAGAATGTCCAGCACTGGCTTCTCTTAGACTACAACACCTCCGCAGCACACATATTCCGCTTGAAGTCATAAGAGATATCAGCCCATGCAAAGTCTTAGCCTTCGGCACTGCCTTAGGCCTGCTGAACTAATTCTGGTATCGTGGGGCGCATAATGGACCCAATCAAGAGGTCTAAGTGCTCCGAATTTGTCCACCCCGTTTTGATTGATTGATTGATCATAGTAATATTTAATTATACAATATGAATTAACATGCACATATTTATTGAATATCTCAAAATACGGTTTTCTCCAGAAAAAAATTGTAGCTACTTTTAGAATATACACTTATAATGATTTTGGTTTCATTAATACTGTAATGATTGATTTGAAAGTTCATTATGAAAAAGAAGTATAAGGAGTTTTTTTATATCTATATGATTAGCTATTATGAAGATACGAATTTCCACTTTCAAGTGAATATTCGGTTCGATACAATGAAGTTTCATAGTATCATGAAATTTACGATCCTGAAATGTGTGAATGAAAATAGCTATTATGCTTTCGAGCGCATGATTTATTTTGTCTCCAAAGGAAAAGTAATTTTGGGACATATTATTTTCATTGGGAAACAAAGCGCCCAGAGTAGTAATCCGTTACGTTTGAAGTAACCGCAGATAGCATAATCTAGTTAAGTCTTGTATTTCACGGTATTCACAAATCTTCCTTAGACATTGATTACTCAGTATAGGTACTGGATTGACAGTCTATTACATCCAGTAAGTTAGTCAATACAAGCAAAGTTACTCATCTATTCAGGGGAAGTCTGCTTCATAAGTGTTTCTCATGAACATTATCGTACTTTCCCATGAATCGTTAATAAAAATCCACCCTCTTCTTCAAGCTCGACTTTGGGAGGATGTAGTTTTTCTAAGGATCTTGTGGACTGTGAACTGCAGTGGAATTATTTTCCTTTTGTCTAGTGTTCCAGTGTTCCTAAGTCGATTTTCTAGGGTGTTAATAAAACATTAAATTGTGAATCATCTGCCCACAACTTCGGAAGATCCCAGATATATTTCTCTGAAAATTTTCATCTACCAGTATAATATCACTTCCTGTCGAACAATGAAGGGTACGGATATGTAATGATTGACATAATTTATATTGTATTTTTTCATCATAGTAAATCATAACAAGAATTTTATTCATTCCAATCCTCATTAAACGTATATTTTCATTAACTTTATTAATATCATTGATAACTTTGGAAACTAACAAATTTGAATATTAGATAACCGTATTACTAAACTAAATTACACTGATTAGCTATTGGTGTCAACAATGTTTTTTTGTCTTGCACGACACGGGATCGGCATTACATCCCACTCATATCACGTTTTCAAATTAGTGAAGCAAACTCCTCTGAAGGATATTCATTAACTTTACAGTCATATTCCTTTTGAAATTAAAATTAACAGAGTCTTGCACATTTCTACCCATTAAATAACGGCTGTTTTAACGAACATTTCACGAGTTCTATTGGAAGTACGGAAGGAAGTAAGTAATTTTAATTAAGCTTCAGTAAACAGTTAGAATGAAAAAGAATAAGAGTGAAAATCGAGTCAGGTACAATAAAAAAAAAATTATAATAGTAGTATCTTAAAAAGTATTCCGAATCGATTGGTTCACATTTAAAATTGAAATGATTTTTAATGGTGATAAAAAATACAGTTAGTATAAAATCGAGATTAAAATTATTATTTAGAGAGTAAACAATTCAAAAGTGACCTATTTTCTAGAACTATTTAAAGGTTCACCAATGGAGTAGGCTTCCAAAACACATATATACATGAACAATTCAATAATTTTTTTAATTAATGAAGACATGCATAATACGGATTTATTTTAGATACATTTATTCTATGACAAGGATAGTATATAGCTTCTAAGGCAAGGTGAAAAATCCGTGAGAAATGAAACAAGAAATGATTTATTTGGTCAAAACTTATTTTATATCTCAACATAATCTCCTTGTAGCCTGACGTCCAACGTTTTTCTAATTTTTCGATCCCTTCCAAATATGACGATTCCTTCAAAATAGGCTTTTGTATCAGCGATGTCTTATCGTTGGAGCCAAATCACTTTCCGCCAAGCCATTTCTTCAAGTTTGGGAATGAATAAGAATCGCAGGGCACCATATCTCGAGAATATGCTGGATGACGAACCAATATTCATGCAATTTAGTCATTGCGAATGCGTCCTTTTGCGTTCTCCTGGTGGAAAAACACTTTTTCTTTGCCAAATGCGGCCGCTTCCGCTTCAAATCTGCGTCGAATCGATCCAACAGATCTACATAATACACGCCGGTGATCGTTTCGCCCTTTTCAAGGTAATCGATATGGACGGTACCGTGTACATCCCAAAAACTGTCGCCATGACTTTGTTGGCCGATAAACCCACTTTGGCGTTTTTCGGCTTCGATTCGCCAGAACAAGTCCACTGTTCATACTGTTCTTTGGTCTCTGGCATGTTTCGTCCATGGTTACGAGAAAGCGCAAAAAGTCCTTCTAATCGCGCTTGAACATCGCCAAACACTCGGTCGCGCTGTTGTCAACAGAAAGCAAATGCGACACCCATCTGGTATAGCTTTTTCATATTCAAAAATTTATGCAAAATGTTCCGTACCCGTTTAGTTGAAATGCCAATAGCCTCAACAATCTCATGCACTTTAACTCGCGGATCGTTCAATATCATACCATGGATTTTATCGACGATTTCTGGCTTAAACCTCTTGTGAATCATTCCAATCGATGGTGAAAAGTCCTCATAATGTTTAACAAGCGATGCTTTGGTTAGCGTAATGTTTTTTCCATGCAAGAAATAATGTAAGACCAACATTCGAAATTCACTTTTCCCATGTTTCCAAAAATCTTCAAGGTTGCTTGGTTTCAATGAGTGTCAAAACAGAACTGAATGACATATCAGTCTGAAAACTTTAATGCGTTCTAGTTAAAGATGGTACATCACAAATGTCACATGGGATTTTAGATTGTGGCTCCATCTGTTTTATTCTTGATGGACTTTCCACCTTTCAACTTAAACTGATGATCTATTAGTGCCTGTGGTTATATATGCTGATTTTCATACAAAAGAATAGGCATTCAAAAAGATACAATCTTGGTGTTGTTAAAAGCTGGTTTTTGAGGAAATTCACAATTTTTTTCATATTTATGCCTCATTTCCACATCCTACCTTCATATACCGATCTACCCCTAGAGGAATTAACGCCAAACATGCTGGACGTGTCCAATAATGTTCAATATCGTTTTGTACCTATTATATCGCGGTTAAGTTGGCCTGTATTTAATAAATAAGTCTTGTTAATTTTATATGAATGATTTATTGTTAACCCGATATACATCTATTTGTCATATGATACGGTAAATGGGGGTAGGGGGTGGAAATAAAGCATAAATATGAAAAAAGTGGATAATTGAACCAATATCATGATAAATTACTCAATTATTAAGACTTCGACAGGGGTTAAATATCGAAATTACTCATTTGTTTTTGGAAATGGACAAAAAATTATGATACTCATATTATATCATTATTTGATCTCAAATAAACGTATTTGACACGGTGCCATCATGCTAACTCGTAATCCGTAAGTTGTAGCCACAAAATGGCGTACATGTCCATTTTCTGGCTAAATAATGGATAATTACTCTGAATTGGACCGGTAACTTTTGATGGCATATGGTGTTTTAACAATTGGCAACACCAATGAACATTTTCCACCAGGTTTGGGAGGGTTAACTAGCAGTCCATTTTCGGCCCCATTTTAAGTGGCCAGCCCGATGAACAGACAAGATAAAAAATGATGGCACTTGTTGGAAGAGTATAAGAATGGTATGCCTCACAAGTAACCGCAACTTCAGAAGGGTTAATTAACTTGCAGTCAAAAAATTTGCGGAAGCTGTATTTCGTGAACTACATGAGAGCGAAGATTCGGTCTGTGAGATGAATTAACCGTCCTCTAACAAAAACCAAAGTGCCATCGGGTTAACTTTCAGTCATACCGTATAGCTGTAGCTCCTAGACTAATACTTATTCACACGATATATACTGGTCATCAATTTGTTCAGGACAACAACATACTACCCAAAGTACCATCGGGCTTTACCCGGGGCAGATCTACCACCACATTACTAACAAGCATTGTAGAAGACATAATAAGAGCTACTGATGCAGATCAGGTGACTGCCTTAATTTTATTAGATCCCAGTAGGGCGTTTGACAGCATAAGTCACCAGTTATATGTGCCAAACTACGATATGTGGGATTCAGTGAACAAGCCGTACGGATTATGGGTAACTATGGTACATCGCAGCGGGTTGTGCTTGACGGCTGCGTGTCAGAAAGATTGAACGTTGATGAAGGTGTCCCACAGGGTCCTATACCGGAACATCTGTTATATAATATATACACTGGATCTCATTGATTCCTTGAGACATTGTAACGCACACTCTTATGCAGCTGTACAAGTCATTTCCGTTGGGGTCTTGCTGCCTATCTATCCGTCTTATCAACGAGGATCTAAACAACCTTGTTCAACGTACTGAATAACACAATCTAACAATTAATCTTTCTCAATCATATGTGTTGTACTTTGGAAAAAGGAACGACAGGTCAAATATTGAAAACGATTGTTATAAAAAATCAAACGCTACAGGTTAAAACCTCTAAAAATTTAGAAGTAGGTATAGATAGCAATCTCAAATTTACAGAGCACATTAATAGAATCGTAAGGCTAAGCTAGGGAACACTGAAACATCTCTATAACTACAAAGACCGTTTTCCTTGCAACATAAAAGCTCTTTTATGTAGCTCCTTAATATTATCTAGGTTTGATTAAGCTGATGTGGTGTATGGGCCTGCATTGGATAGAGATACCTCGACAAAGATACGAAAAAATACGAACATCTTGTTTACGTTTCATTTTTAAAATAAGACGACTAGAACCGGTTTCACATAAGCTGCGTCAACATTTACCAATTTTTACAAAAAACTACTGACTACCAAATGTCCTGAGTACCTACACAATAAGTTAATTACTTGTGACCAGATTCACTCCCGTAATATTAGGTATCCACAAACTCTCTCCATACCTGGTTTTTAAAACATGTTGTTCAAAAAATCTTTCACATATTCTGCATGCCATTTGTACAATGGGATCCCTGTAAACATCAGACTGAGCTCTATTCCAAAATTTGAGAAAGAAATATCACAATACCTAAAAACGGTACAGACACGAATGTGATATACAAACTACGCAAGCTAAGATCTCTGTAAATGTTAATCTTTATTAAGTCATCCTTTTTTTTCAATTCACACTTTGTGAATTATTTTTAATGTGATCAAAACATTGTAAAAACTGTGTGAAACTAGTGAGGTTGAGTGGAAGAACACCACACTGTTGTTGAACTCCGCCTAATAAAGCCGGTGTTACTATCACTATTTGAACCCATAACTTCGATTCCCTTCAACTGCAACCAATATTCCAAAATAACTATGAATGTGTTATACTGAAGGTTGAGGAATAAGTAAAGCTCTATATCAACAAAAGCGACAATATATACGAATCAATACATTTTCTCTGTTAATGCACTCACAACATTGAGCTGCGCTTGTAACATTATCAATATAACATCAACTGGAAAGTTCCAACCTGCCGTATGCTTTGTATTTGGTGAAAGTTTTGTGGTGTGAGTCAGTATGATTATCCATGAATCATCAAGCACATAATCAAGACTACCCTTAACTCATATCGCATGTTCGATGTTATCATTCAGTTGTCTTTAATCATCAATCAGATATTACAGATCCTCAAGTATATCATTATTGTTAAAGTATTTAAATCAACGTCCATATTCAAATTAAAATGAAAAACTAATGATAAGGATGGACCGAACAAAACTTTTGTTATCGTATGGTAATTAATTTTCTGGTCTCTTCAATTAAAATTTCCTTTGAATTATGAGTAACTTCCGCGGATCAATACCTGCTGGTTATGGTTGGAGTATTTACTTGTCTTGTCGAATCTACCGATATGATTAATTATTCCGGGGCATTTCTTGTGGGAACGGCAAATTCGTACCAAACCGAGTTTATTTCCACGAAAATTCATTTAATTCATGAGCAGTTAGCTATAACGGAAACCTTTAAAAAACTAATTTCACTGACCATGGTAAAGTAAACAGGAATTATTCCCAAAAGATACAGGGTGTTCTTCACAAAACGCATATTAGTAATATTTCAAGTTCTAATGTCCTACGCACAGAGCCAAAATCGAATATTTTCCGGTAGACATCATCTTCGTTATTTTAAAAGGAAAGTTAAATTTACATTGCATTTTCAGATTTCCCATAATCTTCTGAGATTATCTGCATCAGCCTTTCCTATTCCTAAGTCTAGCCGTTTTTGAAATATTGAGCCTTTTGAAAATTTTTTTAGTTTGTACCTTCTTCAATCAATAACTTTCATTTTTGAATATTTCAAGATAATTTTCGAGCATCAGGAAAAAAACAGTATTTTCTTTCTGGTGTATTTATTATTGGGGAAAGACAATTAGAAATCCCGAAATTTGGCGAAAATTTTGGGAACGTTCATCCATAACTCATTTTGTTCAAATAGAATGCTAATGTTTTTATTCCACTAAATGAAGGATAATTGAATTCCGCATCGATGATCAGAATCAATGCTCACCAATCCATATTATGATGGGAGTACCTCATAGAACATCATGTTAAAAACTAAAAAGAAAACTCAGTATATCGACGTTCCTCACTATATGTTTATCTATCAGGATCAATCAGGAAACTGGAAACAGGGACAAATCAACCCAGCCGTTTGTACAACTTAGTATATCTCCTACATACTTGGGCATAAAATGTCCCAATAAATGATTGAAAACTCATACATGTGTTGAAAGCTTAAAAACTACACAAGTCTTTCGTTCTAAACATTTAAGAAAGAACTGTTCTTGGGTATCTTTGAACATCCACATGATGCATAGCTGAAATTTCTCAAGGAAGAGTTTTGTGTAATAATTAATATTTCCCTTGAATTCCATCACGTTATTGAATCCAGTTTCACCGTTTTCTTTGCTGATCAATACCTTGAATTCATTCACAGGACATTAATATGGAAAGTTTCTGAAACAGATCTTCTGTCTATAATCAAATTTCTGGCGATATTCTTTCAAATAGATTCATTGAATTCAATCAACCTACTCATGAAGAAATAATATTTTTCTAAAATTTCAAATCGACCTGAGCCAAAAAAATCCCCCGCCTGCTTTATCCACGGCCTATCTTCCATATATTGAAAATTTAACAGATCGAATTTCCAAAATCCTCAAAAAACATAATATTTCTACCCGGTTTTCCACACTTCCAAAATTATTAGTCTTACAAACCTATCAAACATCCCCTTCCTCCTCTTCACTTAGACGGTGTTTATAGCATTCCCTGTTCTTGCGGTAACGTCTACATTGGTGAAACAGGTCGTACAGTAGGTAGTCGTGTGAAAAAACATGAGCGCTGTACAAGGCTTCGTGACACCAGTAGATCTGCACTTGCGGAACACAAGTTTGACACTAATCATCAAATCCTTTTTGAAGATACTAAAATCCTAGCTCGAGGCCCAAACTTCTATCAGCGAAAAATCCTTGAAGCTATAGAAATCCTAAAACATCCGAATAATCTGAACCGTGACTCAGGATATTACCTTCCCAACATTTGGAAACCCATCCTCGAAAATTCCACTTCGCACATGATCACTCAACGGCAGGGTCAGGTGCCGGAACGAGGTTAACCACCGGAATAAAGGCAGTGAACTATGTAGCATGATGGATTTTTCTACAATAAATACGGCTACAGAAACCAGTAGAACCAGTTTCAGTTCAAGCCTCAAATCTGTCCTGAAGATGCCACTTGTAATGGTTGGCGAAACGTCGGCATCAAGTCAAGCTATTGTGACGCGGAATCCATCCGGAAGACAAGATTTCACAGTTCATTATCAAAACATGCAATTTTGTATGTATTGATAATGAACTGCAAAGTTGGAAGTTACAATCAACTTTCTTTTGAAGAAAGTGATATTTAACAAAGTAAAATTTCTTGTTTTTATCTGTAAAAATGGAATATCTCAAAGTAACGGACAGCTCAATTCAAATCCGTTTTTTTTTTACTTTGCAGAAATTATATCCTCGTTATTTTGAATTATTACTCAAATCGAATTGCTCATTCGTTAAGACATTTATAGAAAGACATAAAATGCTAGTACGTATATACATTCAAATAATTTAAGCGAAGATAATGTCCCGTTTCAGAGGCTTATGGTCTGGTGCTTTTATTGTCAACTGTCAGAATGGCCACAATGAACAACAAAGGCAGTAGCGTGTCTAATAACTCACAATTATCAAGTGTTATTGAGATTTAAATGAAATACTTTGTAATATTTGTTTGAAGAAGCTACGGTGTTGGCAAAACTGTGGTTTATTTATTAAACTAGTAAAAATCGAACTTTCAATAGTTATTTTATTTAATTTTTGAATGAATTTTTATCACGTAATAGTTGATTCTATTCAAATTTTTGTTCTTGAGATGCTACAATCTACATCAAAATTCGCAGATACAAGACAGCATAATTTGCAGATCATCTTTCGCCATCTGTAGGATTTCTCTGAGTACACTGTGATAACGTTGAACAGAGCATTAGCGCCTTTTATGAATGGAAACCGAGTTCAGTTTTCACGGCCTCATCGGGATTGAATTATAGTAAAACAACTCACGTAACTGAATCAACAAACCTGCAGTACTCAACACCCCAGGGCAGGAGTGAGGATGCCAACTTGATTCGATTTCTTAATTTTAATCCATTAATGCCTACAATTCGTCTCGAATGAACGTTTACTTTAATTTCCACCCAGTTGCAAACGAAACATTTGAAGTCACTTCAGCTTTATCGAAATCACATGGAAAGGTACAAAGTCCACGAAAAACATTTTAAAATTCACTTGTAATCGTTTGAACTGCCCTGCGCGTCTTTCGAAGTAAATTAAAAATACTCGCGTCATTTATAAATGAAAATTATTTCACCAATAGAAACACGATTGAGTTATGTAATCACTTTTATAAAATTAAATATGTTATAAGAATAATGACCATTAGCAACAAAACTATGAGATTACACAAGAAATGATATAAACGAGACAATGAGAGGGGGGGGGGGAGAGATGGTTCCTACAGTAAATGCAAGAATACAGATTTCATGCAGGGAAAGTACGATTTCTTTCGCTAAGTTTCTTGAGATCTATTCCAAGCTCGATCCAACACACTTTGTGACAGATTATAAAATTGAGAGAGTTGTTCTTGTGTACGATTACTATTTTGTAAAAACGCAATTTGTAGCATTGAAAAGAGGCACTAATAAGGGAATATTATGAATAAATATAAACCGAATGTAATGCCGTAGAGGTGAAAAAAATCCATACATGGTTTTGTAGAGAACTTTTTCTTGGATGTCTTTTTCTTATTATTATCTTGATGATAACAAGAATAATTAGCCTGTAAAGTTGGAAGAGTGTTAAACAATGATACTGGACTAAAATTAATTAAAAATTTAATTTATGAAAAATTTAAAATAAGAAATATTGTTCAATTTTAACTAGAGTCTGTAATGAAACACCATATTTTGGAAAAAATAATCTTGTTGATAGACCAAATCACACAATTACCCCAAAAATGTAGGTATATGTTCTGATACGAAAGGATGGTACGAGGTTGAATCATAGTTTGTTATATATTTGAATAACACCGCGTGAGGAGGTGGCAAACGGTTGTAATAAAGATGCGGTATGATTATTATGGACATAGTCATTTGTTTGGAGTTGCTATGACTTTTCACAGACTCAACTACATGTCATAAGTTGGTTGACTATTACCCCAAGCTAGTAGAATCTATTCAGTTATATACAGATTGGAATCTGAAAACCAGTAGATCGGTGGGAAAAGCGTTTCCTTTTTGGACGAGCATAAAGCGTAACCGCTTCTGGTCTGAGTAATGGGAATGTAGAGCCAGGATTCGGGAAAATGTCCAATTTGGGTTGAGTTTGCCTCTTGGCGTTGGTGATTAGCCACAGTAGTAGATATAGGCTGACATTCAATGAATACGATGAAAAAAATATACGCATTACTGATGAAAAACGATTTTTATTTCATAACATCTACAGAAATTTCAAACGCTTAAAAACATGAATTTTAATATTATTTTTAAAAGTATTATAAAAAGAGGATTTATTTATTATTGAGCTATTGTGAAACAATTTTCCTAAAAATCACCAGAAACATGATATTTTGGAAAAGTTTTCACCAAATCACCAGATGCATGAAAAATTACCAAATCTATGTATAACCATGCCAAATTTAAGCTTCAGATTGACATGGCGAAACTATAATGGTTCCTCATTTGGTTACGGCAAAATCCATTATTCCTTCTAGTTGAAATATAAGCAATCTCGATTCAATTCAAAAAATTGATATATTAATAGATTTATAAAATATTCGTTGGGCACCTCAGATCTTTTGCATTACGATATTGAAGTGAATATAAAATACCTAAATGATTTTGATAAGCCTCCCACTAATCATTGATTTGTTTCCGAAACATGTTTCTGAAATGATTTGATAATGTTGATACTTGAGGATCTGTGGGTAAACTTGAGATGTGTGGAAAATAGAGACAAAGAGAGAAAGACAAGCGATTTCTTGGTAATCTTGATGATGTGCGGGGTGGGGGTTGTGAAGGTGGTAAAGCGTTGAAGGTAGGGTGGCTAGCGGCCGGTAGGGCGTACAAATGACCGCAGGTTCCGTATTTGTGCAGGAACTGCAAGTGGCCAACGAGACGTTGCGCACTCTGCAGACTCAACTGGAGCTGGTGCCCTCGCCCTCCAGTAGCACGGTGCGCGTCCTCCTGGACACCAAAGACGCTCGAATAGCGACTCTGGAGCGCGAGGTTAATTTGTTGGAGTCCGAGGTTAGACGGCTGGGCGGGGGCACGTTTACCCTTTCCCAATCGGACTTCCCTCAGGCTGCTACTCCCTTTAAGCGACAAGTAAGTTTTCTGTTGAACGATGTACAAATCGGAAAGGATGGCGTCATACTTGGTAGACTATGAATCAGATGCGAGGGGTTAATCATTAAGAAATTTGCTTGTACACTTGCTATCCACCAAAACCTGATTACATGAACCCATGGCTTATGTTAGATCGACCTTCTATTTGGTCAATCAACACCTAAATTCACTAAGTTACGGTCTGCTCCAAGACAATTGTGTTGAAATCTTATTTATTACTCTGAATGATAATTCAACGAAATCTATGAATCAATAACCACTTGTGTTCTAAATGTCACCAAGAGAAAATATTCTGCCAGTTATCTACAATAACTAAAATCTGAGGTTAGAATTAGAATATATATGAATAAATCTATTGATTTATAATACTCGTATAACACCATTTGGATGATGTATTAAATTTACGGTACGATCATCTTGATAGAATCAATGAAACTGTTCCTCTAGTAATTGGGACAAATAAAGAGTACCTAGCTCAAGATAGTCATATGGATAAATATGCTAGTATGAGACGAATATCAAATGAAGGGAAAATCCCTTAGTCGTAGATGATCCAAAAGCTCACAGATGAACCAACGAAGATACACAAAGACTACCTTTTGAAATAGAAAATTTCCCCGAAGAGGAAAAGGAATACGTAAGATTCACCATATACCAGATGAAGGATTGATTTGAATCAAATAAGGCCTCATCCGTTCAATGGTCAATACTCAGCTTCCATTATTCCAAAATCATGCCGATGTAGTCCTGATGAAGCTTTTATTCAGACAATAATAAAGAACTACCAGAATTCGAATCAGAACAAAATATTCATATATGAAGATGTTGAAAATGTACCAATTTATAAGTCTACCATTTAACATACACATCCGTTTTCTCTAAAAACATTCTTCAGAAGGAAACGTATACTGAAAGCTTCGGCAAATACGAAATGTGATCGATTTCAAGGCATTTTCAAGTGTTTATGTTGCCAAAGATATTTCCCTACTGAAATCACGACTACTTTATCAATCAAACGAAAAGTGTTCAGGAATATATAATATATAAATAGATAATATGAAGCCTTCATATTTTAGAGCGTTCTTCAAATATCGTACTTAAAACTATAATAATAGCAGCATATTCATACATTTATCGAAGTAAAGGCTTGGTAGACTACCCAAATTTTACATTTACATCTCGAGCAGTTTTATGTTTTGTAAATTTATCGAATAGGTTATGCCTAAAATAAGTGAAAATTTATCAGGTACGCCTTCATTTTGAATACAGCTTCATTGATTTTGTTGAGAGAACCAATATAACGCGTTTCTAAGAGATGATGACTTTTTTTGCGTAGACGAGGGGAAATCTTGTATAGACGCCTCGGAGGCCCGATTCTTACAGACTAAAACCCCTCCCCCGTGAGGTTGGTTCTGTATCCCAGAGCACTGCGGTCATTAGTATCCTATTGTGCCCTCACATATTGCTATCCCCTCATCAGTTCGGTGTATTCTATGAAATTCAGTAGCCTGATATAGGGGATACTTCTGATTTCCTCGGGTGTAGCTTAATCGTCTCCGAGGTATGTCTGACTACCAACAGCGTATACCGTGCACTGACACAGCACATGCATGTGTGTCTCTTCTTCCACGCCGTAACCCCTGCATGTGGGTTGATCTACCAGACTCATCGTACAGAGAATGTAACAAGATTCCGTATTTATTGTCTGCTGAACGTCTGCAGATTTTTCAGTCGTTGCTGCTGGAGATCTCTCATCAGTTGCTTGGAGTGCGACTACGGGGCAGTTCCCTCCAGTAGGCATGGTGCTCTGTCTCGAGCCATTTTTGGATTACAGATTTGGCTGTGGTATGAAGTTGGCTTTGGTCCAGTCAGTGATTAATCCGCCCCCGCTTCAGCGAGTGCGACGGCAGTTTCAGTCCCTTCTCGTCTGGTTTCCTCGGACTCCCATACGAGTGTATTATTGGGGTTCTTTACTAGCGCTGTTAGTTCTTTTTCACAATCGAGTACAAATTGTGAGGTGATTGTGTATGACCTCAAGCACTGTTAGGTTGCTCACTATGATTGTGATTTGTCTATTCACATAGGCTCTCTCCTTCATAATTTTTTTGGTCTTGGTGCCCTCCGTAAGCCATATGGAATCCCCTCGTATCTTATGAGGATTGCCCCCAGCGTTCTCGCCCATTCATGGCTTGAATCGTGAACGGTACGGAAGTGCTGCGAACCTTGATCCTATCAGATCTCATCCTCAATAGCTCAGGTGATCCAACCAATCCAAGAATGCTTCGACCTTTTTAGTCGGCCTTTCCTTGTCCAATATGATCGGAAGCGATAGACTCCTCTTATGGCTTCTGCACGAACGGCGAGGTGCAGTGGCTCCAACCCCAACAACAACAGCCTCTCCATCGCAGCCGTTGGGGTGATCGACATTGCACCTGTTATTCCTAAGCATGCCAGCCTCTGAACTCTGTTCAAGGAATGCTGGGATACGTTTTTCACATGATGATCATCGAATAATATCAATTTCATATTTCATAATATTATATGAGTATGCTATTCCATGTAGGTCGAGTTTACGACATTTTTGTTTCAAGCCTCAGTTTGATCCAAAGGTCGTCAGAAAAAATGGGGGGACCTTCACGCAACTGAATCAATCAATGGAATGTCAATACTTAACACCATGTCTTGTGAGATTTCTCCATTGAGTGGTGTCTTCTTGAGTTGAAGCCTTGAAAACAATCAACCACTTGATTGTTTAGCTCACATCGCTTCTAAAAGCGATGTGAGCTAAACAAAGAAAAAATTGAACAACCAGTAGGACACGTCACTTTGGAACACGAGTGTTCCACTATTTGTATAGAATCCATTCATTATGAAAATCGCTTAGTTGTGATTGCTCTCCAGAGATGTCATCAAGTCTTTAGATTGCTGTACCAATGCAATCACTCCCATCATGATCTATATGTTCTGATCACGAGGTCGAAACACAAGTCCACAGCAAAATACTTCGAGTCCATTAATCTAAGCGAAGATACAGTGACAGTATTTGTCAGTTAGACTTTGATTATCGTTCCTATGAAATTTAGGGTATACTCTAAATGTAATTCACCAAAGAACCCAGGACCATATACTTTTCAAGTCTCCTTTTGACTAAAAATTGAAATTGATCTTCCAGAGATCATTGTTTGAATTTTATCGCAATCAGGAGTCTCAAGTCATATGTTTCGAGAGTCATCACTAGTAAAATAAATAAATGTAAGAATAACAAATTATCTTCTTATTCGGAACAACAAGATAATTTGTTCCCAAGACTGAAAATAGTAGACGTAATATTCCCATCAAAATCGATTCACTAAATCAATTGGATATTTCAAAATCTCCTAATCTGAATTGGTCATCGTCAACAAATGAAGCTGTAATCAAAACACCTTTCACGTTATTGGAACGCTTAAAAATATAAAACAATTATTCAAAAGTTAATATAAATTTATTGTGATGTTATTGTTGCTACTAGTGTGTTAGAATTACTGTCATCATGTAAGAACTGTGATGTTGCTAAGTGATATTTTAAGGAATAAGAATATAACTTCAAAATTCTATAGTTTACCCTAAAGTAGGTTAAGATTGTTGTGATTTGAATTTTAAATGAACAAATCGTTTGTACATTAAAATGAAATATATTTTAGACCTGTTCACCAACAAGTTTTATTCCGTTTAATTGTTAGATATTAATTTGTCTTATTCAAAGTAAGTCATAAACCATGCTTTAGACTCCTCTGGCCCCAAATCCAGCAAACGGAATCTCACTGGGTTCCCGCTCTCATAAAGTATGAAGCAGGCGAAACTCAAATTCGTAAGCCCTTTCCTTCACTGTCATCTGGATAAAAATCTACATTTAATGAGCATTGTTGATGACTCAGGTTGTAGCAGTTTCGGAAAGACAAAACTACTTCTCACATGCTCTTAGAATTTCCAGACTGGCTTCTCATCTTAGGCTACAACACCTTAGCAGCGCATTCATGCTCCCCAAGGACATTACAGACATCAATCCATGAAGAATCCCAGCTTTCAGGGCTGTCTCAGGCCTGATGGACTGAGTCTTGTATCAAGGGGTGCACAACGGACCCAATCAAGCGGTCTAAGTGCTCCGGACTTGTCCTCCCCCTTTTTGATTCAATGATGGGTTCGTTTTAGTTTTCATATTCTCGAGCAAAAATTTTAACATCAAACCCTAGCCTTGAACTTTTCAATCAATTTGAAATGATCAGAAAACATCCAAGAATTCTGGGTGATAGCATCACATCTCGATACTTTCATCAACTTTTTGTATTTTGAAGTGTCCTTCTCAGATAGAGAGATTGCACAGAGAGATAAAAACATGCAACATTGATAGAATCGTAAGATCAGTAACTGGACATCCTTGTGCAAACATGAAAAACCTTTGGCAAAGATACGTATTTTATTTCGTCATCAGAAGTTTCTTCCATGAAGACATACAGACCCTGGATAGTCAAAAATCTAACTGATTTTCATCAAAATGAATAAAACTCAAAAAATCATTCTGATTCAGCTCCCGATATGAGATTTTAGTCTGGCGCTTTTTATAATAAGTTCTACTCAAAGAATAATCCGTAGTTTTGATTTATTCAGATGAGTGATGGGGAAAATTAGAGGATACGTTAGCGCTCAAATATTAGTTAATATATTTTTGCATTATGGAAATTACAGAAGAAATAATTTTCTCTCCGATATTCATCATATGATTTGTTCTTTTCGATCTTCAAACCTTCACAAGATCATAGTGTAAACTGATATGAATCAGATTGCTATCTATCTTGATTAAAAATCATGTAATAGGTTAACAAATCAACTGTTTATAGCCAGTTACCAGTTGATAATGAAAGGGAACTATGAAGACTCACATTCTAATCAAAGCTGTGTAAGACATCGAAATTTCCTGAACATAGGAATGCTATACACGATGTGGCACGATGAGTTTCCTTTGGAAAGACTGCAGATGAGAATTTGTTTGTTTTCTTTATGTCTACTTCAACAAACATGATTAGGACATCTTGTCACTTCCGGTTATCTCGGAAGTATAACAACTATCTTACTTCCTTAAACTATAATCTGATTCGTTTTCGATTATCTGATAAAGAGTTAATCCCGTGTGTTAATCCTTAGTCTACAGAAGCTCTTTTCTACATTATTGGGATGTAAATAATACGAAACTAAAAATTTGATTGATATTTAGACTTATTTTGTTGCAAAGGAACCACAAATATATTGTTATATTGTGCATTAAATTATTAAAAATGTATACAGAAATTCTTTGGATGAGTTAGTTTGAAAGACCTGGTTTTGTGAATTTTCCAATATTCTCCTACAAATTGGGGCGTAAGTTTGTATAAATCGCGTTTGTATAACGCAAAGAAAATCGTTGCTTGGATTATGGTGAGTTTTTTTTATCGGTTAATTTGGAACGATTGAGTCAAATATTCTAGGGGGAGACGAAAACGTAACGGGTTAAAATAATGATTGGTTTTGATGATTATAGGTAGTTCCTCTGTTCGATTACATTGTGTTTCAATGATACTATAAAACCCGTACACAATGGTCACAAGTACTTTCTTCCTTCATAAAGTTTGAGTAGTATAGTGTACATCAATAAATAACTGGAAAGTTAAGTATATTCTGTAATAATAGACAAATCAACTTCTCAAGAAAATAACATATTCTGCCTCGGCATAAATATTGATTTAAATTTTGTGATGACTTACTTCAATCTTGGTGAAGTAGATATGGCGTCTACCTTTGAAGGATTTATACCATCTAGACATATTGTCGTTAAAGTTTGATATCCGATTGAAAAATATAGCTGAAATAACAATTTCAGTCATGACGGGTATTTGTCATTTATAATACGCCATTCGAACCGATTCAGTAGGATTTGCAAGGTTCTTTATAATTCTATACTGAATGAGAATTCTATTTTCTAACAAATATATTCTCGTAAAGATTCCAAACACAATTTAATACAAATTAAGTATTGCATTAGCGCGTCAACCCTACCATAAACTGTTGAGAACACCAGAGGTCCAGTCAAAAGTGTGTAAAACTTTTATAGACCGGACTAAAACGCAAAATTCTTTTTGCATCGTGTTCAGGATGGCTTACACATCGTTAGTCAGAAAAAAAGGTAGTTGGTAGTGATTATTATGATTAATAAACAATGAAAAATCATTTCCAATTGAGAAATGGAATGTCTTTTATAACAAATTGAATATCTCGGGTTCTTTCAATCAAACGTTCCTGAAATTTGGTATCAGGGGGTTTATAGGTCTGCTGAACCCGAATTTGAAGTTGGAAAATGGGAAATCGGTCCCGTTTGCTGGAAAAACCGGGAAATTTTACCAAACAAAATTTTTTCTCTTACTCGAGTGGTATTGAAATAATAAGATGCCGTGATGTTACTCGGTACAAATTTCACTAAAAGAAGGAAAATTCTGGGAAATAGATGGAAAATTGTGTCGTTTTCTTCCATATTCCCTTCTCGGTCCTCGTTCAACGTGTGAAATTATATGATTTTGAAGTCGCTGAGTATTATTTCATGGTTATAAAATCAGAAGCAACTTGAGTCTCCTGGAAAACACCAATAAATTAAAATTTGTTATATTTACACGACAATCTTCAATTGCTATTTTGTTTTCAAATAATTTTAGACATTTATTGTGATAAACAAGTTCAAGTATCGTTCATAATGAAATGTAGAGTACCTCTTTCAAAGCAGGTAAAAATAGGACAGATTCTGGTTCAGCGGACCAAACAACAAATTTCAGGATATTCCATTTGTTATAAAAGACATTCCATTTGTTAATTGAAAATAGTTTTTCATTGTTCATTAATAGTAATAATCACGAGCACCTTTAACGATGTGTAAGGCATCCTGAACACGATGCAAAAAAATCTATAAAATTTTAGTAATGACCCTACTTTTTTCACACGTTTGACTGGATTGCAGCAATATTCACAATTCATATCGTCAGATACTCTAACGAGAACCACTAGAACAATATTATTGGCGATATCAATGACTCGACTACTATATGTTACATTTTTTTTTCTTCAGGAACTCCTATTGAGTTCTAGAATAAGCATCAGCTTTGAGACATGTTTTCGCAGAATTTATATGTTTGGATAATTTGATTTGTAATATTCTAAGGTCTTTAAAATTAATCCATTTTGGGAAGGCTGTAACATATTTTCAAAAATTTGAATTCAAGAATATTTCAGGGTCCGCTTATAATTACAATAAAATCAAAAAGGGATTTATCAGTTGTATGTTTGAATTCCTTTGCAAAGATCAACATTAATGGGTAGTTGCATACAATATGTAACAGTTGTTGATAAGAGTTCCAAATAGAATACAAAATAATGTTTGCGAAATAAGAATACTACTATTTAGTTCCGGTATAACCGGATACCAAAATTATTTCAATTGAAGAAACGCGATTTGGGGAATAGACAACATGCTCATCATTTTCACCAACAATTTTCCACTCACGTCTAATGGAAGCCTTGGCACAACCTGTACAAATAAAATTTGGCTCAATATGACTAAAATCACGGTTACTCTGAAATAAGACAACTGAAGAAGGGAAGGTGTGTACAGAATAAATTTTGCAGTGATTAACCCCTCGACTGTAACTAAGTGTAAAGACTCTCCGGCCGCTAGGCTCTGAGTTCAGGTTTACCACCTCTTTGTCTCTGGCACGCATGTGTCCCGCATGGATAGTGCATGCCCTCGATCGTGTGTGCAGCTGGACGAGTTCCGGGTCGAGATTCAACGCCGGGACCAGGAAATTCTAGCGATGGGGGCCAAAATGAAGACGTTGGAGGAACAACATCAAGACTATCAACGTCACATAGCCGTACTTAAGGAATCTCTCTGCGCCAAAGAGGAACACTATAACATGCTACAAGCCGATGTGGAGGAGATGCGCCAACGATTGGATGAGAAGAATCGGCATATTGAGAAAAAGACGCAACAGACTCAGCAAGAACGTGGCAGAGCTGCTGCAGAGATGGCCGAGATGAGAGAACACATGGACATCAAGGATAGAAAAATTAACGTCTTACAAAGAAAGGTAAATATCTATAGATTTTGTATTCACTTATATTTTTTCCACATATCCCCGAAGGAATGCATCCTGATGACCTCTAATTTTGGTTCTAAAAATAATAATAATCATCAAATTTCATCACCAATAATTCAATATTGATATATCTACAGTGAGTGCAAGATAAGAATGTGTATCATGAGGATATCGAAAACGGTAAAAAATGCAGTTTTGGTTGAATAAGGAAAAAGTTGCGTAGCCAATGGAAGGATAAGATTTAATATATCGTTTTGTTTTTCAAGCAATTTTGGAAAAACCGAATTCATTGATTTCCTATTATACTTTTTCCCAGAGATGAACAAAATAAAACACTCTTTCAAATCTACCTCATTTTATATGCGGCTCTGTTTTTTGAAGTATTTAACATTTTTCCATTTTCATACCAACATTACTTGAAAATTAAAATTGACGTTGCTGTCCTTTAACTGCAGTTCAAGTTGAATTTTATTTATTGGCAAATAGAAACTGGCTAGCAAAAATTTTTAAAGAATCAAAAACATTTTTTTCTAGGACCGTGTAAAAGTGCAAAAAGTAATATATAATTGGGCCCATAAGTTTGTAGCGCGTCATGGCTCGAATACTACTTAACCCGGCCCTGAAAAATAATTTCGTAAATTTTATAAATAGTCATTTAATTAGATACGTAACTTTTTGTCAATAGAACCAAAACTGTATCTATTAGCGTTTCCGATATCCCCACGATAGACATCCTCATTTTGCACACTGTATAGTTGAGTACAACATTCTTTAGTTGCTTTATATAAATCAATCTAACGGTACCAGCTGAATTTACTTCATTATTCTGCATCCGTATCTTTCATAATACAATACTTCACGAATTAAGAATAACGAATGCCCGTAGCATGGGAAAAATGAACACTCTTTGTGTATATTATGTTTAGAGGTAATTTGTTAAGCGATGGTATCAAGCGATTTAACTTTCACTCAACCCCCAATGTGACAAAGTTCAGTGGCTCTTTCCTCAATGAACCGAACATAACTGCATGCCTGCATTATTGTAGATATTCCTGTGTTGAGCATTCATCATTGCATATTAGAGTGCAATCTATCAGAATGGATAACTCAGAAAAATAAGCAGTACATTAGGTCAGCTTAATAATTCAATAACGTCGAACGCTATACTTTCTTCGCGCCAGAATTGAGTGTATTGTTCATTAAGATATAGAGACTTCCGGTTTTGATAAAAACTGATCTAATTGACCTCAAATTGTTGCTATCGCACCTATTTTTTTGTTTACTGTCTACAAGAATTTGTCAAAAAATGCTTAGTGTAAAATTAGATATCTATTCGTATCGGAACGGGTCTAAGATTTTTCAAAAACGCATATTTCCGTCCAAGATTTACAGCAATCCAATAAGTAGAACACGAGATATCGTACCGGATGTGTTCATAACCATAACAAAATTTGGTTCAATGTAAAGTAGTAGCTTATGTTCAAAATACCTTACTAGAGTTTCAATTATACCGATAGATATGGAAAATTTGAGAAACTTAAAAACCGACTCGGCGTTCTAAAACTATATACGTTTCGTACTGCTAAGGCATCCCGCGCTAATATAAGGATATAGGGAGTACAAAAAATTAAATATATACATTGTGAAAGCTGCTTTTTTAATTATTTTTTATTTCAGGTAGATAAATTCTTTTACTATAGGTATTATATAGCCTTGTGTTTTTTACTGAGCTTAAGTTTTTTCCAGTTTCATTCAGCAGCTGCAGATGATGAATGTCGTCCACGTGTTAGCTCACGTAAAGAAGCTCAGTTGAGTGTACATCGTTAAAATGTTGATTATATTGAAATCTCCAATTTGTTCCATTTAAGTAATTTCTTAATAATTGATGGTGTGAAAAAAACTTCATAAGATTCTTGTTAATTAGTGTATATTTGAGTTCAAGGTGAGTTTATTGTTAGAATAAAAAACTAAAAGCTGAGCTTCTTTACGTCAACTAACACGTGCATGACTTTCATCATCTGCAGCTGCGCTCCATGAGACTGGAGAATACCATAGCTCAAGTGGAAAAACACAGAGGACCAAATGTCCGCAGCCGCATCCCGATCCAACATTGGGTCAGCGAAATATTTAAGAACTTTTTAACAAAGTATTGTAGAAAGTAAACAATAAAAGTATGCGACCGCTGAACTCAATACCAACAATTTGAGCCCAATACGATCAAGTTTTATTGAAACCTGAAGTCTTTAGTAAAATACAATTGACCTCATTTGTTTATTACTCGAAAAATATAAACAATTGTGTAATCTTGTTCGTGACGTCTTTAGGAAACGATTGAGCAAATTAATTTGTCTATCACTATGAAAAATTTCATACTATTATCTCAAATAGTTCTTTTTTTATAAGCATTTTTCGATAATTTTCAAAATAAAACGCAGATATTAACAATAGCACAAACTTTAGACAATTCTTAACTTCGCCACAACGTTTTCAGCGCCACTTCTGCCTAAGAATCGACCAAAAAATTGCGTTAGCCTCAAAGAATCTAATTTGAAACCTATATTGACTGGACTAAATGATACAAACTTTTCTCTGATGTGTATATTATTCTCAGGATAAGAGTCAATCGATTTAAATTGAAGTTGAAAGGAAGCCGCCTCTGATCGACAAGCTATTATTCTGTCAAAACAAGAACATCGCATATAAATTCATGAATACGTTCATTTGCCACGTAAAACTTCAGTGTATTAAACATTTGAGAATCTTCTTCTCAAACAAATGAAAAATGTTGTGTAAGAAATGTTTATTAATTTATGAATCTCATTTCGCAGAGTAAAGTTTTATGATTCGGCAGGATACAGAAGTTTTCGATGTTACGTATCGAACGTGAAGTTGATAAGGCTCATCTCTCTCGTAAAATTCAATAAAATCATAATCCAAAAGGTTTTCAAGTTTACTATTCCGTCGCAAGGTACTGCCAACATTAAAAAAATGAAAATCAGAACCAAAACGAGTCAAGTCAATAAAAACAATCTAACTTCTATTGAAATGTATAATTGTTTTGTTTAAACTCTCTAGACTGGCGAAAATGTTTTTTCAGATATATTTCTTCAATCAATGTTGAACTTTGACACAATAACATTATTATTTGATAATTTATTTACTTATTCATTTATTTAATCTCACACTGATCAACAGGTAAAAACCCAATTAAAGATCAGGACAATGCATAATTAAATTAATTTCTGAATTAAATCTAAATAGCCTAATTATACTCAAGTCCGAGAAGACAAACTAAAAAAGAAAAAGAAAATAGCCAAAACTTATTTATCACAGCAATGTACAAAGGGGAAAAGGAAAAAGAAGAAGCTGAAAAGTATGAATATTGTTTCATTGCAGTAGGCGAGCAATTTGTTTTAGGCTAGAATTGAAAATATCATATTTAGTATGATTGGTCATTGGTGTTATAGGCATGGCACATTCAAAATAATGGAGATAATTTAAGTATGTTGATAGTACGAGGAGTTTGGAGGTAGAAAGTATTTACAGACCGAGAGTTTAGCCGAGGAACTAGGAAATTGACTCTTTCCAGCAGCATGGGGCAGTCAATTAGGTTATTGAGCAACTTGAACTGGCCTGGGGTACATAATTATTTCTGCGAGAAAGGGATGACAATAATATCGTCATGGATAATCATTTTTATAAATTAAATAATCAAATATGTAAATAAATAAATAAATAAATAATGATTTATCAAAAGCTGTTCAAAAGTAAGGTTAAAGATTTGACATGATACGTCACTCTGGTTTTGTAAATTTGATGATGTTTTAGAATCCCGTCACCACAAAATAGGGTGTAATTTTCAACATTTAATTTGAATTATTAACAGATTTGTCTCCACTAAAAGCGAAAAAATACACTAGTCATTCATTTTGTATCTTGAATATTAGACTTTCGCGGATAGCTAATCTGATTTTTGTCTACCTTTAACATATTCATCTCAACCCCAATCCTTAAAATCAGAATTAAAACATTTTTCATCTGCCTTATCAAATAATTTCTCCCATTACAACATTCAAAAAGCCATAACGAAATACACTTTACCTAAAATTTCAATTCAACCTGAGCCACAAACATAGTCGCCTGTTTTATCCACTGCCTATCTCCCATATATTGAAAATGTAACAGATCGAATATCCAAAATCCTTGAAAAACATATTATTTCTACTCGGTTTTCCACACTCCCAAAACTATCTCAGTTTCACAAACCTATCGAGGATCCCATTCCGGCTCTTCACTTAGAAGGTGTTTATAGCATTTTCTGTTCTTGCGGTAAAGTCTACATTGGTAAAACAGGTCGTACAGTAGCTACGCGTGTGAAAGAACATGAACGCTGTACAACGCTTCGTGATACGAGTAGATCTGCACTTGCGGAACACAAGTTTGACACTAACCATCAAGTCCTTTTCGAAAATACTAAAATACTTGCCCGAGCCCCAAATTTCTATAAGCGAAAAATCTTCGAAGCTATAGAAATCTTAAAACATTCAAATAATCTAAACCGTGACTCATATTACCTTCCCAATCCAGTTCGCGCATGATCACACAACGGCAGGGTGAGGTTCCAGAACGGAGTTAACCAATAAATACGGCTACAAAAACCAGTAGAATCACTTTCAGTTCAAGCCTCAAGCCTGCCCTGAAGATGCCACCTGTAATGGTTGGCGAAACGTTGTCATCAAGTCGTGCTATTGTAACATCTGGAAGCCAAGATTTTCCATTTATTTTGTAGGTTGAATGACGGAATTCAAAAACAACATTAAATTTACAAAACCATAGGGGCGTATCATACTTTTTCCTAATAATATCTTCATATTTTCTCGGAGGCCACTGATGAAAACTTACTCAATCTAATAATATCGAAAAGAGTTCTATAAGGAATCTTGTAGAACGAAAAAACGGTACTGAGTACCGTTTCTTCAAATCTTTTATCATACACCTGTATATTGCCGAGTAAAATAAATTTCCTGCAAATGCTGTGTATATCTGCACTAGATCTTTTATCGCAACAAAATATATGTATTTATTTTATATGGGTTTGTCTACTTTCGGCGAAATACAAGCCCATCGCATAGATCAGACGACCTCTGTACGTCAATACGTATTATACGTTTGACCTCAATTCTATTGACTACTCTCTTATCAAGTATTTTATTCAATGTATTTATTATCAAAATCGTGCAGTACCAGTAGTTTATGGCATCAAGCTGCATAGCTGTTTGAATTATGTGGTTGTTCCAACGAAAAAATTACATAGAATGTATGTAGTAACTGTAGTCATTAACATTAAGTATATCATGACATTGTTTATTTCCGTATAAAAAATATAACTCTGATTCACTCAGCATCATATCAAATATTAATAATTAAAGTGTGATCAGAATTCGAATACTTCTGTATTCGAGAAATTGTGTTTGCGAAAAAAAACTTTCGACTTTTGACATTTGTTTCCTCATAATCTAAATTACACTTCCTATTTTGGAAGCTGAGATTATTGTATCTCACGGAAACTGTAACTGTAACCTTTCTTATAATATAACTAATGTGACCTGTTCACGATAAGAAAGCAGCAAGTTATACAGTGTTGTCAGGTTGGTCAGATTCTTGATGTTTTTGAATTCAACTTACATATTCTAACAATGAAAATGAATTCGCTCGGTATCATACCTATTCTCCCCCTCCAACATATTGCACAACAACATTGAAATAATAAATATCACTTCATTGCTTCACACACTATTTCCTTTGTATATTGCACATCAACCAATATCATGAACTTATTCACTTTATCAAACTGTAATCATAACACTCGACTGAAACGCCAGAAGACACTAACACATTTCCACTAATGACTTAATTTTGCTTACAAAAAGGTTTTACCTGAAGAAATAATATTCAGATCAACCCACTATCCTACACTTATTCCAAATTCATCTACTTTTACAAGCACTTTGGCACTTGCCGTTTTCTTCTTGGTCGTGCAAGTGCTTCACTCTCTCTTCACCTGCGATTTTATTGACTGTTGTAAAGCTGCGGCAACACTGTTTCTAAAGGCAGTGTTATGAAGATGTAGTCACATTCCTCTTCAAGTAAATCATAGTAGAAATCTACTTTGGAAAGTGTTGCCAATTGTTAAAATTTAATATTCCCAGTTTGACGAAGTCCCTCCCTATCTTCGGGTGCGCGGTTTTACTTAGGGAAATTGTCCAATGTAATTGGTTGCACTAAATGTCTAACTATGACATTGTTTCTATATAATAGTGAACAGGGTATACTTTATAGGTCAATAATGATGTTATAAACTGTTATCGACTGAGGGTTTCCAACAAAAGAGTACGCGTACCCCAGGGGGTATGCAGGAGACTGGCTGAGATTACTTGGAAATATTCCCGCAGTATTCTATGGATGAATATATTTTCACAATGTTAACCAAAGAAGAAAATCCAGGCAGTATTATCTGGTTCAGAAAGATATCACGTAGAATCATGCTATATAGAGGGAGAGTTAATTCTTAATTCATCAAGCTTGAACCAAATTTCAACTTGTGAATGACTCGCTAATCCAAAATATTAGATTGGGGCAAACATTATACGAACCAACGAATTGAATAGTCCACTTGGGTTGCGTGAATTTTAAACCGATCCTTGCTTAATAAAGGTTGCCTCTGGTAATAGCGAATCGCTAGACCATTTCAATCTCTAGAGAAAAGCTGTATAATCAGCAAAGGAAATGACTATAACGTTTCAACGTTATATTTTAAAATCAGTTGCACAGTGATCTGTCGAGGAACAAAGTTCAAGACAATTTCGAATCTTATTTTGTTGGCAAATTGTTTTAAGAGATAAATTGGGACTAGTTACTAGTTCTTGGCTGCCAAATAAAGAACATACCATATTCATAACAACCAGATTGAATTTCTTAAATCTATCAATAGTTGCATGTTCTTTATTTGAGATTGTTGTTCAAATAATCAAGATAGGGAGACGCAGTTTTGTTTTGCATTTTGTTTATTTACTTATCTATAGGTCAAACATTCATCATGCTTTTCCTCATTATGGAAACGAATTCATTGATAGACTCAAATATTGAGTCGAAATGCAAAAACTGCCTGACACTCAAACATGATTTCATTTGTCAGATATGATTTAATTTTTTCAAACATTTATCACTATTAACGAAGTTTTGTGGGACTACAAAATCGGAGTATACATATTCACATGTTTTTCCATTGCATGAAACTGAAAAGTTCAATATCTTTCTTCTACGATTATGTACTTGTTTAGTTGAAGTTTTTCATATCTTTTAGAACTGTTCTAAGAATTGTTAATATTTCTCATGTTAATGTGATGTTCTGTCGAATAAAAAGAAATTAATTCGATTGTAAAAAATTTGCAAAAAGTATATTTGTTGTATACAGGGTGTTCCATCTCAGACGAGCCACCCCGTATATTTCTTATCCCATAGTGAGTGGAAAAATCTTCCGAAATACGTCGAATGATTTTGTTTGGGAGACATCTTTTGACGTATATTTCAGGTTTGAAAGCAACCCCCTAATAGGGGGCGCTTCAACCCCTCAAAATTGAATAGGGGAGAGGGGTTGAGTGATGCGTCATTTGAAAGGTCTTGGAAGCCTCTTTACAACGGTGTATGAAAAGCTCATTTTTTTTAAGCCTTTTTTACAAACTTAAACAATCTTCAGAAAATCACATTCGTAAAAAAATTGAAGTGTTGTCATGCTTATAATGAAAAAAATTAAATCTGCGTGTTTAAATCAAATGTTCAAATTGTCCTCCATTGACTTCCATACAATAATACAATCTTGACTGAAAATCGTCTCTAACATGGTTCAGCATAATTGGAGTTATTTGACGACACTCATTTACAATTCGTTGGCGTAGCTCGTCCAAATTTTCAGGTTGAGTCACAAAAATCTTGGACTTAAGATGTCCCCTCAAGAAGAAGTCCACAGGGTTCAGGTCAGGAGATCGGGCAGGCCACTCCATAGGACCTCTTCTTCCAATTCAACGACCGGGGTATTGCAAATTGAGGTATTGGCGAACAAGGTGCGGCGTAGTGAGGAGGAGCTCCGTCTTGTTGGAAATGCAATTGTTGTTCAAGTAGTAGAGGATCGTTTTCTAATTGTTCAGTTATTAACGGATCAATCGCATTTTCCAACATTTCAAGATAAATTTCACCATTTAAATTACCAGGAATAAACAGAGGTCCAATTAGGTGGTCTCCCAAAATTCCTACCCAAACGTATAGCTTTTCCCGATGTTGAGTGTGAGCTTCTCGAAATACATGAGGATTTGTATCGCTCCAAATTCTACAGTTATGCCTAAACACCCTCTAAAATAAAAAAATGAAGGCAACATAAGGAAATGTTTTGCTGTTTTTTTATTTATTAGTTTGAGAGAATGTATTATTGTATGGAAGTCAATGGAGGACAATTTGAACATTTGATTTAAACATGCAGATTTAATTTTTTTCATTGTAAGCATGACAACACAATTCAATTTTTTGACGAATGTGATTTTTTGAAGATTGTTTAAGTTTGTAAAAAGGCTTAATAAAAATCAGCTTGTACATTGTACAAATAACCAAAATATTCAAGGTGGCGCATTCAAGCAATAAAATTAATTTTTGGCGAAAACGGTTCATCCAATTTACGTTTTTCATACACCGTTGTGAAGAGGCTTCCAAGACCTTTCAAATGACGTATCACTCAACCCCTCTCTCCTATTCAATTTTGAGGGGTTGAAGCGCCCCCTATTAGGGGGTTGCTCGTTCAAGCATCAAATATACGTCAAAAGATGTCCCCCAAACAAAATCATTCGACGTGTTTCGGGAGATTTTTCCACTCACTATGGGATAACAAATATACGGGGTGGCTCGTCTGAGATGGAACAACCTGTACATGCAGTATGGTTACAGCTACCGACTTAGTCTTGAGCTCTAAACTTCAAGCTTCGTGCAACAAATATACAATTTCTGATCTAGTTACAATAACTATTTCTCATGAAGTTATATTTATTTAAATGCCGAGTAACTCACTTAGAATAACTTAACTTCAATTGGAAATAGCTCACTCTATATTCCTACTACTGATCTATGGTCAATCCTGATCTATTATGAAGAGTTCCATGAATAATCAGAACAGTAATTCACAAAATTTATCATCAGAGTTGTAATATGGTCGATCTTGCAATCCTAATTCATGTAGTAGTATCCCAACTCCTGTTATATTATTTGTAATATTATTTTCGTTCTTCGTTTACAGTTATTTTGAATGCAATAAGTTAACCGGGATTACGTTGATTGTTGCTTTGGTTCATGTGCTAGTGTTCACTTATATTTCAAATTATTAGGTAGGTAATATTGATTATAGAGGAATTTTAACAGAAATATACCTTTCATACTACTAGAATTGATTGATAATTAGGTGGAGAATCTGGAGGATTTACTCAAAGAGAAAGACAACCAGGTTGACATGGCTCGAGCTAGATTATCTGCAATGCAAGCCCACCACTGTTCGTCAGAAGGAGCCTTGTCATCGTTAGAAGAGGTGATTGGAGATAAAGAGAAACAAATGAACCAATTGCGAGAACAAAGAGATCGTGCAGAACAAGAAAAACAAGAAGAAAGGGATCTGCATGAACGCGAAATAGCTGAATACAAGATGAAAATGCACGCGTTGAACAGCGAAGTTGAAAAACTTACAGCACGTCTAGAAAGAGCACAGAACGATAGAGACCGTTTGGAATCCAAACTGGAAAGTTCTCAGTCTGAATTAGGAAAATCCAAAGCGGAACTAGATAAGGTAACCATTGAGGTCGGAAGAAGTGGCGCAGATTGGGACCAGGCAAGACAACGACTCGCTCGCCTTGAATTGGAAAACGAAAGATTGCGACAAGAATCCGACCGAACCGCCTTGGATCGTCCAAGCAGCACAACATTCGGACGCACCACGTACAGTAGCAGCCACGAACTCGACCGAGTACACGATCGCGTGGATAAGACGTCATCCGACTTGCGTAGATGTCAAGCGGAGTTACGAGTAACCCAAGCAGATAGCGAAAGAGCACGAGCCGAAGCTTCAGCCCTACAAGATAAACTTGAGAAGTCGCAGGGGGAAGTATATCGCCTCAAGGCCCGCCTAGAAAATTCTCATCAAGAACAGGACAGCCTTCGGGAAGAATTGGAGAGGTCACAATCCACTACGGCCCGACTGCACGCGGACAAGGACAAAGCGTATGCAGAATTGGAGAAGGCCCGAGAAGAACTGGAGCGTACACAGGCGACCTTGGGAAAGGCCCAACTGCAACAAGACAAAGTACAGAACGCTCTAGACAAAGCTCAGACGGAAGTCGACAAACTACAAGAAAAGCTAGACAAGTCCATTGGGGAGATGAGACGGGTAAGATTTTCTTTTTCATACTAACGTGATCCACCGTTACATATTTCACATTTCTCTTTTCACATCGGGAAATTATTCGTGATTCTCCCATTTCAATTAATAGGCGAGGAAATAAAGCAAAAAAGGTCGAAAAAAAAATCGGATGGACCGATTTTGATAAATTTTTTTTAAATCGATTCCGGAAGTCATAGAAAAAAGATACCATTTTTTTTTCTTCTAATGTGCATTTTAGCATTTCTACAGAGGAAAATGCATCTCTTTGAATGCACTTTCAGGAGATAATATTAAAAATGTGGGCAAATGTCCAAATATAACATTTCTCACTCGGGGGTTTTTGGGGCCTTTAAACTCCGGTGTAAGATTTGAACTACGACGCACCTGGGGCTCAGGACTTCCTGGTACTATCGTTGTCTTCTTTTTTTGGCCTTTTTGTGCTTTATTTCCTCGTCAATAACGTTTAGGTCCACAATTGACAATTCAAGAAAAAAATTAGCACTATGTGACGGTTTTGATAAATTGACTCTTATGACTGAAAATAACACAATATCTATTTTCAAGACAGCAACCAATATTTCCTTTTCCAGATTTTGCATTATAACTTTAACCGTATTCATAAGTTAAGATTTCTATATTGCAGATCCAGATAGAGAAAGAAAAAGTAGGGTACGATTTAGAGAATATCCAATCGCAATTGGACAAGGCTCTAGGCCAGTCTGCTCGTATACAGAAGGAACGGGAATCGGCTCAAACCGAAGCAGATCGACTTAGAGATAAATACGAAAAGGCACAGGTACGTAGTTGCCCTAAAATATTCTCCCTTCAAGCAATTACCCAATAAAACCTATCCTCTATATTGTCACTATTCTGTTTTTTACCAAATTCATTTATTACCAATCTATATTATTCTGCATTATTGTAAATCATTTTTATTCCTATTATAATCTTTCAGGCATTTTATTTCAATCAATTATTCGATTACAAAATCTCCTGTCAGCCCCTGGTAATTTCATTATCAGATACTTTTATACTGCAAATAATAAATAATGCATCATGTGGGCATTTTTCTCATTATTCCGCCGGATACATTACCGTGTGGATTCTAAATTGCATGGATTCATCAATAAAGTGTAGTAGTCCAGTCTGTAAAGTGGGTAAATAGGCCGACTAACTAACTTCGTTGCAGGAGCTCGAAACTAGAAAATTCTTTTCGCATGATGTTCTATAGACCATACAGGTCATTCGTAATTACTGAGCGACTCTTCAATCTGCCCCAATTCATCCCTATATGCTAAATTAACCCTATTTTCAAGATAATTTTTAATCTATCAAAAAATGAAAATTGAGCCTCCAAAATGAATTCTAAGAGATTTTCTGACTCGTTGAACATGAATCCGAGGACTTTTTCTCGGAAAATTCATTCAATGACCGGAAAATCGGGAAAATTTGGTAGTATTGTCACAAATTTACTCATTTTTCACATGTTTATTGTTTCAGTATCATAATAGAGGTTGACAGTCGCGTATTTCGAGCCAGAGTAGCTAAAAATCAGGAAAATTTGCCGAAAGCTGTGGAAAACCGGAAAAGAACATCTCTCCATGTCATCGAAATTATCGTGTGATAGTTCACTGTAGGAGTTTTTTTAGTCGCTGATTACGAATTTGCTAATTGAGAAGTTCTAAAATATCATTTTCCGGAAAAACGTGGAAAATTTCCATATGAAATCTCCTTTTTTTGATGAAATTTTTTGAGTGTCGTGTTGATGTACGTTTATGTTTTCGATGTTCTATCTTAAATTATACAAAAATTGAAAATAATTCCAAAAAAATAATTATTCAAAAATTCCGGAAAAATTTAAGAAAATTACAAGGAAAAACACTAACATCATCAAAATAACCGTGTTTTACCTTGCAATTTTCTCAGTTTTTTCCGGAATTTTCAAATAATTATTTTTTGGCATCACTTTTTATTTTTGTATAATTTAACATAGAATATCGAAAACATAAACGTAAATCAACAAGAGACTCAAAATATTTCATTAAAGAAAAGGAGAATTCATTGTAAAATTTTTCGCGTTTTTCCAGAAAATGATATCTCAAAACTTTTTAATTAGCAAATTCGTAATCAGCGACCAAAAAACCTCTATAGTGATCTCTCACATGATAATTTCGGTGACATGTAAAGATTTTCAAAAGTTTTCCACAGTTTTCGGCAAATTTTCCTGGATTTTGCTACTCTGGATCGAAACACGCGATTGTCAACCTCTATTATGTATAAAACAATAAACACATGAAAAATGTATAAATTTGTGTGGAAATTACCAATTTTCCCGATTTTCCGGTCATTGAATAGATTTTCCTGGGACGTATTCTTGGATTCGTGTTCAGCGGCCCAAAAACCCTTCTAGAACCCATTTTGGAGGAGGCTTAATTTTCATTTTTTGATAAATTAAAGATTATCTTAAAAATGGGGTTGAAAATAGGGTTAATTTAGCATATGGGAGTGAATTGGGGAAGATTGAAGAGTCGCTAAGTAAATACGAATGACTTTCATTGTCCATATAACATGCAAAAAGAATTTTTCAGATTCGACCTCCTGCAACGAAGCTAGTTAGTCCGCCTATTTCCCCATTTTACAGACTGGGCTATATATAGGCGATTGACTAAAGAAAAGGAGTAATTCGTACTTTACTTTCGCGTGTGGCACAACTCTCTGAATTATGAAAGTAATAAAAAATTTGTTTCACACAAGTGTGAGTTCATACTGCTATTAATATTGTAATGTTTATTTCTCAAAATCCATTTTTTGTATATTTGTAAATTTTGTAGATTTTGTAGTTGTAGCTTCCTGAATTTCAACTGTTAAACATAAATTATATGAATCAGAAATGAAATTTTACAAATAAACTTTAATTATCTGAAAATGAAGCCATATAATGTATAAATGAATTTATATATTGTTTATATATACCTGAGGATAATGTCGAAAAAAGTACGGATCTACAAAAGAATGGATTGTGAGAATTAAACATTACAATATCAATATCAATGAAAGTAATGTTTTTCATTCACATTGAATGGATAATTGATTGAACTGACAAATTACTTATCATTACTTTTTTTATTAATTAATTGATGTACTACCAAATTTGCTGTACTTCAATTAATTGATAAAACATAACGATAGATAATTTGAAAATCAGTTCAATTCATTAACAATTAATTAATGATAAATAATTTGGAAATCAATTAACTCTACATTTAATGTGAATAAAAAACATTACTTTCATTATTCAGAGCGATGCGTCGCACGCGAAAGCAAAAGTTCGAATTCCTATTTTTCCTATTCGATCGCCTATAAAGTTGAATCATCTTGAATTTTTACAGATATCAATGAGTCGACTACAGAAAGAACGAGATTCTTTCCATGATGAATGCGAAAAGCTGAAAGAAAAAGTGGAACTCCAGATAACCCATTTAGCTAAGGCTCAGAGAGAACGCGCTGAAATAGAAACAGAAGTCGATGTCATGAAGGAAAGATGGGAAAAAACGCACATGTCACAACAAAAACTGCAAATTGAGCGCGATGAAGCTATCGCTGAAATCGATATACTCAAAGAAAAGCTAGAAAAAGCAATATATGCATCGCAGAAAGCTCTGGATGACCGAGAAAACGTACACATAGAATTCGAAAAACTACTGGAAAAATACGATAGGTAAGTATCTATAGATAACAATAGCAAATATAATAAAGCATCAGAGTAGCTGAGAAATATTTTAGAAAAAATTATCGTGAATACTTTTGGCAGCGCTTAACGTATATCTAAAACCTAACCTAGATGAATATAGTCCGGCAAAATTAGCCAAGAAAGGGGTAGGATGAATGTCTCGATTTTTCCGATGGGAAAGGAAGGGTGAAAATTGGTGGACTCAATTCTTTATGGGGGCCTTCAAAGATGCAAGATATGCAACTGTCCTCAATTGTTTATTTAACAATGTTTAATAAACAACTGCAATATCTCGAAAAGTAACTACTGATTGAAATGGATTCAAAAATCCATATACGAGTATAAGGGCTTTTTACGTTGCTGATCATGAATCTGATGAAGGAATTTCAATATATTAACACCTTCATTGTTAGGAAAATCGATGGTGGAAGCCGTTAGTTTGCGATAACTTGTCATATTGATATGATAAAACACTGATTACTTTGTTATTATCAATTATATCATAGAAACACTTATACTCGAGGAAATATAGCCGTAAAAAGGCCAAAACCTTCAATGTTTTACTGGCAACCTGTATCGAGGTGCGGTTCTCGCCATTTGCTTCAGAAACACAATAGAAAAAAATGTGCCACATTTGTTTTACCAGGAAAAACTTGGTTGCACTTGTGTATGCAAAAAATGCATCTAAATGATGCGATTTGCGGAACTGTATTGATGCTCACCAAATATTAACCAAAATTGACCAAAATTTGTTACTCGGGAGTTTTTGGGGTCGCTGATTACGAATTTGATGTTTACAAAACGCCAAGCTACATTCTGGGGCAGATTTCGGGGGTTTTGGAGGGGGGTATTTGCGGTATAAAGCGGAAATTCTCAAATTTTCTTAATTATTCTGTATTATATGGCAATTTTGGGATTTTTAAGCACAGACTAAGTGATGTTCGTTAACTCAAGTGCCCCACATTGCCCCACTTTGCCCCGGGCACTTGAGTTAACGAACATCAATTAGTCTGTGCTTAAAAATTCCAAAATACAGAATAATTGAGAAATCCTCCCCCAAGCCCCTGAAATCTGCCCAGGGTGCAGCGGGGCGTTTCGTAATTATCAAATTCGTATTCAGCGACCCCAAAAACACCCAGGGAACAAGGTTTTTAGATTTTATGGTTGAAATTCGCTAATAGTCCCAAGTGCCCCACATTGCTCCACTTCGCCCCGGGCACGTGAGTTAACGAACATCACTTAGTCTGTGCTTAAAAATCCCAAAATTGCCATAAAATACAGAATAATTGAGAAAATTTGAGAATTTCGGCTTTATACTGCAAATCCCCCCCAAGCCCCTGAAATCTGCCCAAGAATGCAGCATGGCGTTTTGTAACCATCAAATTCGTAATCAGCCACCCCAAAAACCCCTGAGTAACAAATGTTGGCCAATTTTGGTTAATATTTGGTGAGCAACAATACAGTTCCGCAAATCGCATCATTTAGATACATTTTTTGCATGCACAAGTGCAACCAAGCTTTTCCTGGTTAAATAAATTTGGCACATTTTTTTCTATTGTGTTGCCAGTGAAAAATTGAAGGTATTTGGCTATAATTCCTCGACTATTACGTGACATAGTTTCGCCAACTAACGTGTCATCTTTTCTCCAGTCATATCTTAGACAAGGGAGACACTTTTCCAAATTTAGAAGGAGTAAAAATGTTGCATAATCAGAGAAATTCAGAGGTCATTTTTGCAAACAAAATTATACTTTATTATTCACAAACGTCTCAGGAAAATCTCAAATTTCCGAATTTTCCATCTGGAGAGATTTTCTTGGGAAAAATAACAGCAGAATCGTGATCAGCGACCCAAAAAACCTACTATACGTCATTTTTGCAACAAAATTATACTTTATTATTCACAAACGTCTCAGGAAAATTTCAAATTTCCCAAATTTTCCATCTGGAGAGAGTTTTTTGGGAAAAATAACAGCAGAATCGTGATCAGCGACCCAAAAAACCTACTAGACGTTATTTTTGCAACAAAATTATAAATTATATATTATACATAAATTTTCCAAATTTCCCATCTGGAGGGAGTTTTCCGAGAAAACTAACTGCGGAATCATGGTCAGCGACCCAAAAAACATACTAAGTGTCATTTTCGGCTCTCAATTCATTAATTTTGGACTGTTCTTATAAGAATGCTCCTCTGAGGGGTTGACACCCCGTTTTGAGGGGGTAGAAAGGTCGAACCTCACGGTCTTGATAGTCATGAATGATCTATAAGGTATTAGAAACAAAATGCAAAATAATTCCTCGACTATTACGTGACATAGTTTCGCCAACTAACGTGTCATCTTCAAAACGGTACTAATATATGAATAAACTGTTCGGTTTGAATATGGGAAAATACGTTGCTTGGATTGACTAATTGAAACAGGATACTGGGGTAAAGTTAATGATAAATTTGGAAATTTTAGTGTAAAGATGTACTAGGAAGGTACAAGTAAGTGAGTTACGGGGAATTTTATGAAGACATCGAAAAAAATGCTGTAGTACAAGTATAATTGATCGGTTAAAATTTTGCTGTCGTTATTTTTCATACATTTGAAAATTTAAAACTTCTATTCTGATTATGCAAAATTTTTACTCTTTCACATCTAAAATATGATTGGAGAAAGATGTTTCTGTTTTGTTATAAAATGTTCCTTATATCTAATTTCAATATCACGACTTCATCTTTATACACTCCAGGTTTATTGAACATTTTCGATAAAATGTCTGCGATTTTTGCACTCTCTTTACCAAAATTTATTTTGTAATCTTTGTTCCCAAAGTGAAATTAATGTTAGGATGAAACAGAGAAAGATAACAAAATAAATTCTCCTAAACCTTACTCTCACGCACCATTATAAAATCAAAATATCAAAATAGAGAACCTACATTCACAGATACAAATAATGCTAATACTTCTTTTATTAGCAGCAAAATTTATTATTCACAAACGTCTCAGGAAAATCTCAAATTTACCAAATTTTCCATCTGGAGAGAGTTTTTTGGGAAAAATAACAGCGGAATCGTGATCAGCGATCCAAAAAACCTACTAGACGTCATTTTTGCAACAAAATTATAAATTATATATTATACATAAATTTTCCAAATTTCCCATCTGGAGGGAGTTTTCCGAGAAAACTAAATGCGGAATCGTGGTCAGCGACCCAAAAAACATACTAAGTGTCATTTTCGGCTCTCGATTCATTAATTTTGGACTGTTCTTATAAGAATGCTCCTCTGAGGGGTTGACATCGCGTTTTGAGGGGGTAGAAAGGTCGAACCTCACGGTGTTGATAGTCATGAATGATTTATAAGGTATTAGGAACAAAATGCAAAAAATTTTTTGGAATTCTAGCTTACTATATTTTTTTTTTGTGGTTCATTGCCTGGACTACAAGGTTTGCCACAGGGTCCTGACGAGACTTAGCATAGGAAAAAGCTACAAACTCTCAGCCACATTGTTTACATCTTTTTGTGTGATTTGAGTTGTACTTGATTTATCTATTCACAAGTTGAAGTCGGATATGATTATATACAGTTATTTGCAACTCATTTTTTTCCCTTTCCTTGTTTCCAATTACTGATAAATGATAAATTGAGGAATTCCATTAAACGCATGATAATTAGATGTACTATCTTTCATTTCAGAACACAGAGTGATGCATATAGACTTCAGAACAAATTGGATACCATCCAAAGCGATAAAGAACGTTTGGAAATAGAAATAGAAAAACAACAGATATTCTCAACGAAAACTCGTGACGATCAAAGAAAGGTGCAAGAAGAATTACAGCGCCTACAAGAAATGTACGATAGAGCTGCTATGCAGCTGGCAAGAGCGAAGGAGTTGGAAGAGAAATCCAAAGAAGAGTTGGAACGTCTCGGTTTGGACATGGAAATGGTCAGAGAACGTTACGAGAAAGCTCAGCACGAAATCAGAAGAGTTCAGAGCGAAAGAGACAAGTTGCAATCCGACAACGAACGATTCCAATACGAACTGGATCGTGCACACACGCAGGGTGCTAAAGCGCAGGCAGGCTACGAGAAGAGCCAAGAAGAGATTGCGAGACTACAAGTAGACGTTGAGAAAACTCACGAAAAGCACGAGAAAATCCAAACCGAGTTCCGCAAGATCGTTGCTGAATACGACGCCTTAAGAGAAAGCACTGCCGGTTCCGCTAACAGATATTCGAAATACGAACGAGACGATCGCACGAAAGAAGAAAACGACAGATTAAGAGCAGAGGTAGAGCGATTACGAGAGAGATTAGACAAAACTTTAACCGATTTGGACAGATCAAGGAAGGAATTAGCGCTGGCCGAAAGTAGCCGTGGTAAATACCAGTTCGAAGATGAGAAGGAAACTCAAAGACTGAGAGATGACTTACAGAGAACTCTGAATACTAACCAACAGCTGGAAGCTAAATTACACGAAGTTAACTTACAGCTAGAACTTGCTAGATCCGAAGTTGCCAAAGTTGCTGGAGGTCACGACAAACAACGCCACGAGTTGGAACGAGCCATTATCGAATGCGAAAAACTCAGAGACAGGCACGAGAAACTGAAAATCCAATGTGAGAAATTAGACAAAGAGAACGAGAAACTTCGTTTGGAAATCGGCCAAGCTGAGAGGCGACAAACTTTGGCAGCAGACAAGGTGAGAAATGACGAACGTCTGGAAATCGAACGGTTGAAAGAGAAATTAGAAAAAGCTATACAAGCCAGAGACGCTACGGAAATGGAAGCGGGTCGTTTAGCTCAGGAACTAGAGAAATCGCAACTACATTTAGCGAAAGCCTTGGAAACGAACGAAGCTACAAAGATAGAGTTCGAACGAATGGCAACTGAATTAGCCAGAATGCACGAGAGAATAGAAAGAGATAATCTCGATTGGAAAACATTAGAACAAGAAAGGGATGTTCTAAGAGCTGAACTTCAGCAGGTCAGAAGCGGATTAGATACTCAAAGAAGAACGATAGACCACAGATCACAAGATACGATAGTTAAACTCCAACAAGAACTAGCTCAATCTTCTAGAGAACGAGAGAAAATGGCTGCCATGTTAGATAAGCAAGGGCGACAAGGAGATTCTGTAGAAAAACAAATCATCAAATACGAAGCCGACATCAAGCAATTAACGACTGAACGAGATCAACTAGTCGTACAATTGGAGAAATCGCAAGATATGTTGATGAATTTCCAACATGAGCTCAACCAAAGTGAAAGTGAATTAGAAAAACATAAAGTGGAAGTTGCGAGATTGAAAGCCGAACAGAAGAAGATGTCTCAAGATATGGAACGCGGCACCAAAGACATCCTCGAAAACAGAAATCAAGAAATTCAACGGCTCCAGCAACAACTCCAGACTATACAGAAGGAAAGAGACGGACACCGGCAACGGGCCGATAAAGCTGAAAAAAGATTACAAGAGTCCGGCGCTAGAGGAGATTCGGAACTCGAACAGTGGAGGAAAGTGGTTGAACAAGAAACGAATAGAGCCGATCAAGCGGAAAAAACGGCTCAAGATCTCCAGAAACGTATCCAAGTTATGGAAAAACAACTTCAACAACAATTACAACAAATGGCACAATATCAGAAAGAGAGAGGAATTCAGCCGCCACCAGTGGACGATAAGGAAACAGCTCGGTTGAGAAAAGAGCTTGAAAAAGCTCAAATAGATATTAAAAACAACGCTACAGAAAAAGAAAGATTACAGGCACAACTTGAAATGTTGGTGCAAGAACTTGAACGAAATCAGGTTAGTGGTGTTGGGATATCTGTTGTAAGTAATGTAGTACCGTATGAGCATTCATTATCATTTTTATTTCTATTAAATACCTATCAGATGTATTTGTTTTATTTTAACTAAACTGCACCCTACTAAATCCTTTGTCCATATATTTTTATTTGTAGTGAGAATTCTCGAAGCAAATTCTTAAGACTATCCCAGAAACTATGCACAACATTAATACAATTGTAAAATATTCCAATAGCATGATTCCCTACAAAAATGTGTATTTATTTAAATGTATCCACTGAATGTCATCATTTAATTTTTACAAAGCTATGTGTAGAGATGTCCAGTAGTAGGACTGGGTATTGATTGCATGTTGTATGAGCAGATCTGATATCAAGAATATGATTGGTAGAATACATTATTATGTAATTGGTATCACAAAAGTGTGAGTTCATATTGATTGTTGAAGTTAATGTGATTTTATCTCACAATCCATTAAACATTTTTTTTATTACCAGTTTCGAGGTCTGTAATTGCACCTCATTCTCAGGTTTATATTGATTTATATTTTAGAAAAGAGTTGTAAAATTTAATTCAATTTTATGGAACAAACATATATTTGGAGACATCTACATATAGTCCCTTCAAATTAGATAAATAATCGACGTTTTAGTGTAATTTTACTCACAGCTTAGCGACTTATATACTTAGGGGTATTTGGACTGTCTGAAGATTTTCACCTAGCGCACGCATGAGAAAGGGTGATTTTGGAGTAATAGATATATATACATCAATTTTCGCGTTTTATCATGGTTTTGTGCATTCTTAGCAAAAACTATGCATTTCGAGAAAAAATTACAGGAGATCAAAGTTGTAGAGCAATAAATTTCCAATTGATATTGGCTACTTGAATTTCCCGGTAGTGAGCGCATCTGCCGCTAGAAAGCGTTGAAGAAATTCGCAAATTGTCACCTTCTGCTGATTTGTTTTCTATTTTTTTTTTAAACTGGGGCGCGTTCTTTTTATATTTTTTATGAAGGCATGAAGGACGTTCTTCAATAATGTACTAGTGGAGGGGTGAATATATTATTATTATTATCAGTATTATTAGTATAAAATTAATTTAAGTTATATACGAAAATAAGAATATTGATAAGGATGTCTACATATAAATATTTGTGGTGCTTATGTAATTTATTCATCACTTTAATTTATGAAGTAAATTTGAAAATCCAAAAAATCAGGAGAAGGTGACAATTTGCGAAATTTCTTGAACGCTCTCCAGCGGGAAATGCGCTCACTACCGAAAAATCCAAATAGCCAATACTGATTGTAAATTCGTTGCTCTACAACTTTGATCTCCTGTAATTTTTTATCAAAATGCATAGTTTCAGCTCTAAGGGCAAAAAATGAAATCATATATATATATACTTTATTTTCCGCGCCCCCTAACGGAAAACGGAAAACTATAGGAAATTCGAAAAAACCTATATCGATCGAAAATTTTCCGGTCTACAACTTTTTATGGAAGTAATTTTTTCTCAAAATGCACAGTTTTTGCTAAAAATGCAAAAAACCATTAAAAAATCGAAATTGTATCGTCAGAATTAATTCTGACAATTTCGATTATTCGTGGTTCTGTTCGTTTCGACGGCGTGGGCTCTTTTGATTGAAATTAAATTGTGCGATTTGGACGCTTGTGCTATAATTAGTTTTAATAAACCCCCTTTTTAGACATAGTGAGTCTTCTGATGATGGCCGTGAGACCGAAACGTACGTAAAGACGAATATTTAAAACAAAGTGTTATTGTGACCTATTTCCCGAGAATTTTTATACATAGTTAAAAGAACTGTGGACTTATTAAATTGTAGTATTTTTAAGAATATGATGAAGGGTTATATGACAATTATTGATTAGATTGAAATGAATGAAATTGTATTAACAGAAAAGGTTAGATTATAATTCAAAGTTATTTGTGTATTCAATGTTGTAGTGGCCTGATTTTTGAGATATTTTTGAATTTCTAGGAGTTCCAAGTTATTAAGATATAATCCTTTGGTTGCTAAATGTAATATTTTGGAATTTATTCCAAGGTTGAATTGGTGTTGGTGTCCAATGAGATGGTTTAAAAATTAAGAAAAATCTGTCTTAAAATTAATACATCTTAAATGTTCTTTCAGACGGGTTTTGAAATGTCTTTGAATTCTACCAACATAGTTTGCTTACGGTGAATTCCAAAATAATTCAAAAACTCCACTTTTTTCCTTTTTATCGATAGAACTTATTTAAAAGTAATTTGCTTAATGAATTAGATGAGCTATATGAAATCGTAGCTATTGGTTTCAGAATAATAAAATTACTGACGTTTTGAAACCATCAGCTAAGATTTCATATTCGTTAAATAACTTACTTTTAAATAAGATGGATTCTACCAATAAAATGGAAATTATCTACTTTTTCAAATCCATAACAGCTAAATTGACAGAAATATATTTTTGCATTTTAACCCTAATTTTATACATATTTTTCTACAAATTTCAATAGAAAAAAATTGTGATACGAACCATAATAACAGAGATTATAGTTTTAAACTTATCCTGAGATTTTTATAAAATAAACAAACAGCAACATGAAAGTCTACTCCTCATTGTATATTTCATTATAGTAATACATAATTTGATTTACATAAACTTGTAATCAGTAACAATGGCCCACATGATCTAGTACAACATTTATATATAATGAAAGTAATAATCTGTGTAACGAAATAATAAATAAAACTACTTTGTTATACTATCACTGATATCGTTACTATAGTTTCAACACCAACCTTCGTTTTTGTATGAAGATGACATGTTTAGTGTTGAAACTATAGTAACGACTATATTAAATATCAGTGATAGTATAACAAAGTAGTTTGATTTATTATTTCGTTAAAATGATAAACTATCACAAAGTAACGGCTTCCACAATTGAATTTTTAATAATCACTTAAAAAAAACAATCTATTCAACTTGAGTAATAAATCTATAACTCTTGAATAATAATTTGATACAACGTTCTTCACTCCAGCTATTTCTTAAATAAACCTGAGGATGAGGTGCAATTATAGACCTCGAAACTGGTAGTAATGGATTGTGAGATAAAATCATATTAACTTGAACAATACATTTATTTTTATAGTTTTTTCGATTCAAAAAGAAAACTTATTATTGCTTGATCTGTTCTAATTTCATAACCCCAATATGTTTTCCTCTTCTGAGTTTTGAGGAGAACAAAACTGATCCTGAAATTTAATATGTAATGGGTATTGTATCAAAGGAGATATTACCATAATAAAATATACTATTTGAACTACAATGTACAAATCGAACATCATTGTCATTGAAAATCATATTTATTATTCGAATAATTTCTGCAAATTTTATTTGTCATACATGCACAGGTTTTTCAAAACCAAGTCATTTCTGCTTAGTTATCAGTTGATGTTTTTGATATTATGTTGCATTACTTTTAATGTTAACACTTGAATTAAAATCGAGTCTAAAGCTTTATAGAAAACTTCCAATTTCAGCTTGAACTGAACGAAGCAACGAAACGGCTACAGACGGCAGGAGCCCAAAAACCCATCGAAGACCTATCGGGTCCGAGGAAGCAATTAGAAGATGAGCGAAAACGATTGGAGGACCATAGGAAACAAATGGAAGAACAAAAGAAAAGTGTAGATAATAAACATAGGCAACTGGAAGAAAAAGAAAGAGCCCTAACTGAACTAGACAAGCAACTCAAGAAACGAAAAGAACATATGGACCAATTAGAGATATCTTTGCAAAAAGTGAGTTGCTCGATTTGGTTACCGATTAAAATAATCTTTTGCTTAATTTTATAGGCTGGTGGTAGTGCTGCAGCTGCTGGTGAGCTGAATAAGAAATTAGCGCACGCTGAACAGACTTTATCCAAAGCACAAGAAGAAGCCAAACATTCAGCAGCTGAAATGGAACGGCTCCTGCAACTGGTACAAATGAGTCAGGAAGAACAAAATTCCAAGGAAAAACAAATAATGGATTTGCAACAGTAAGTTCGAAATGATTATAATAAATTGCAATTGCTTAGTTTGACTAAAACCAAATGCATGCTGAAAAAATTAGAGGACTTCAAGTGAATTAAACAGTCATTCACGGTGGATGGTCTGTAGACATTTACAGAGAATCATTAAACATCTGAAACGTTGGTCACTTATATAAGTGGGTATGATATGAAAAATTCACCTGATTATCAAGTAAAAAATTATTGTGTTCATATTTATTATTTTCTGAGTATATTGTTATCTTGAATCTACATTGCTATCTTGAATTTACAATTATTATTACTTACCACATGTAGGATTTCAAAGTTTTGATTAAATTGGTGGCCCGTTCTATGTTTGGCATAATGGAAGTCAATTTTGTTATTTCTACAACTTCTAGAATATTATTCACCCACTCCACTAGAGAAAGAGCTGCCACTTTGACTTGTATACCACTTTGGACAAGATCCACATTTTAACGTATATACTATTGATTTCATTCTTTTTCTGACTAATCTTCGTTATTATTTCAATTTTGGCTTAGTGTCTTAATACTTTTGGAAGAAGTTGAATTAATATTGTTCTATACAGGTTTTATAACATGCTGCATATCTACTTTGTTTAAAATATACCTAGAACAAGCACTGAAACAGTAGAAAAGAAAATGCAAAAACATGGGAATATCCATAAATGATAACATCATATACACACTATGCTTCGCAGATGTTCAAATAGTAATGGCACAAGATAAGCATGATATTGAATACATGACCAGAAAGCTCATAGAAGAATACAGCAAATGAGGCCTGGAAGTCAGAATGTACAGAAAACGGCGTACATGTGTGTGGGAGGACAACAAGAGGACCTCGTGCTAAGAGATGGAAAATGCATAAAGCAAACTAATAAGTATAAATGCCTAGGAGTACAAATAACCAACGACGGAACACTAGATGATCACATAAAAGACAGAAATATACAAGGCAGAAAAACAACAGCCATGATGAATGGAATACTATGGGATAAATCCATATCGAACAGAAACAAACAACGAATATATAATACCATAGTACAAAGCATGATTACATATAGTAGTGGAGTATGGGCTCTCAAAGAGAGAGCTGAAAAAACCTTAAAAGTTACAGAAATGGATTACTGACGAAGAGCTGTCGGAAAATCGAGAATGGAGAGGACCACATGGGAGTGTGAACCAACTGAGATGGTATGGTCATGTTCAAAGAATGCCGGATGAAAGTCTCCCAAAACAAGTGTGGAAATGGACACTACGAGGAAGAAGAAAGAGAGGGAGACCAAGAAAAAGTTGGAGCGAGGGAATCGACAAAGAAATCCGAGAAAGAGCCGTGGAAGAAGGCCTATGGATATACAGGAAAATGGAGACTGGAAATCGGAAGACGTCGGAAGACGTTTTAAACCGACTTATAGATAGATATAATTTTTCTATAGTTTTCAGATATTTTCTGATCTAGAGGGAAATTTTCTTTAATAGCGGTGCTTATATTCCTTCATTTTCAACACATTCTCTATCAAATTGTGGTCGAAATTATCGTTAATTGCTTTTAATTTCTTTAGTTTTTTTTTTGAAATTTTTGGCTGACATCGGAATTGCACTAGTTCATGGACCACATGCTGCTAGTTTTGTGACAAATTGTATGAAAAACTCTCTCAATACAAGAAATGAAAGAAACAATCGTCGTTTAATTAGATTTATCAAAATCTGAAGCCTTTTTTTGTCAGTCAAAATGGTCTACCACTCCTTCTAACAATTTTGCAGTCCACCTTCTCGACTATCTCTCGAAGAATTGACATCATGATCCATGATTTTATTCTGGGCAATTTCCTCATTTCCAGGGTGGTGCAACTGTCCCCCCCCCCCCCCTTGACCCCCTTCCGAGCGCTTTTGACTTCACGTCCGAGAACTTTTCAGAAAGAGACATCATACCTATTTATCTAATTGAGCAAGGTTTTAGATCACAATGTTCAGTGATAAACGTCAAACGTCCATTTACCTCGTTGACCCTGTATAGTTTGTTTTATGTCGTGTAAACCTCTGCGCCTCTGTTTCTAAAATTTATCTACATTTCAGAGCACTCAAAAATGCACAGGCAAAGTTAAAGAATCAACAGCAATTCAATGCACAATTAGAAGAGCAAAGGAAAAAGGAAGAGGTATGTAAATAAAACTAATCAAGATTAAATATACTAATAACATATCCATTTCTTTTCTGCTATCTAACACGGATTCGTACGTATAAATAGGCCGGACCAGCTGGATTCCTGAAAAGCTTTTTCTAGTCTAAAACTTACCTTTGTAACACCACAATGCTGCCTCATTCCTTCATATATTCTTCTTTAATTTAATCCTAATCGGCCTTGTTTTGTATTATTCCTTTGCAAACATTTAGATATCAAACGAACATCATGTCGTCCTCATCCACGAAGAGAATCCCATTATCGATCTCAGGCAAGAGCTGTCAGCTAAAATCAAATATATTAACGAATTAGAAAATACTCTGGACGCGTACGAAAAGATTATGAAAGAAAATAGAAACGAAGTTGAAATACTCAGAATGAGAGATATTAAAATAGAACGCGAAATTAATCACATCGGCACCGATCACTTCAGAGAGCTACAAAAAGAATTAGACCAAAAAACTAACCTCGTGTTACAATTGCAAGAAAAACTGGAGATCGAAGATCACTCCTCACCTGTATTTATTGAGAATGGCGTGGAGAAGAAATTGTTTGATGATAGAGTAAGTCGAATCAGTGAATTGGAGAACGCGCTCAGAGAAAGTGTTAAGATATCAACAGAACGCGAAATGGTTTTCCATCAAGAAGAGAAAAGAAGGAAACAAATTATGGAAAAGGTAAATTTGTTATAAGTTTTGAATAACCATATCGGAGAAATGAAAAATTGAATTTCAACTCGACTTTTCATAATTGAAACGCACAAATCTTTTTCTAATCTTGACATATAAACTGAAAATTTTCGAAAGTTTTGAGAAGTCGCAATTTACACAACTCGTTATGACATTTAAAAATATTGGAAAGTAGGTGGGAAATTTACTTTTCGTAACTAAATATCAACATCAACATTTACGAAAAAAAATATTGCATTGAAATAATAATAATTAATAGCTATTTATTTTGTGAAAACAATAATTCTGAAAGGGAGTTTTGTGCATTTAATTTAATTACAGCAATAACCAAAATATACCTACTGAAAAAAAACAAAAATAAAATTACTGATTATAAAAATCCCAGGGAAGTACTGATATTTGCCGTAATTTGAGAAATTGTTTCACCAAGAATGCATGTAGTAATTTTTTTTTCCGTTCTGTATGAAGTCTTTCACATATCCTCCAGGCACCGTGCTGGATTTTCAGCCCCCATGACTTTTCAAATTTAAGATATCAGCTAGCAAACTGGCCAAAGACTTACTAAAACAATGACTGGTGAATAATGCAAGATTTGATAAACCAATAGTTCGGGCAATCTTTTTTGGTAGATTACCAAATATTTCAATTCTCACATTTTATTTAACGAAAAATCTATCGTGCTTAAAATTTTTCGTTCGTATTTAGCATTCGATTTTTGAGGGCTCACTGACGCTACTGCACTTGCTGCAACATTCCAAACTGACAAACACCCACCCCGACTTAATAGTAGTTAATTGTCGATGCAACGCCTCCTGGGTTAATGCTACCATTCACCAATCTGAGGTCATTATTTCCATTAGTAAATGCTTACACAAAATATTGTTCTTTCCGAGATTCAAGTGTTCAACATCCTGATTTTGTCAATCAATGTCGAATGAGATTATCTGTAAGAAAATAATCACGAGGATGATTTTTTACAGCGACAGTTTGCCAAATTCCTTGAGATTTAAGAGATCTTGTTATTTTATAATTTCGTAAGTGACATCTTAAGCAAGAACTTTCCGTCGTGTTAACTGTAAATGATTATATGTCAAATTTAGCAAACTTTCCAGGAGAGGCCAATTCAAAACCTATTCTCCATATTGCAAGAGATGAGATAGTAGATTTCTCAATGATATTGTGGCAATGTCATATTGTGGCACAAGATTGACCCTTACTGCGACATAAACAGAAAAGTTAGTTTTTTTCTCATGCAACCATTTGCAGTTACCAAGACTGCAGCGAAAAAAGTATGGAATGTAACTGTGAAATCATAATTCTTCATTAAGAATCGTTTTCATATTTTTCATCAACTTTTTATGTTGAAATATTCATTCCTAATATTAGTACCACCGTGGTAGAAAAACTTACAAAATGTGTCCAACTAAAGATAAACATGTTATCTAATAAAAAGTTTAACTTTAACTATTTTATAACATAAATTATCATAGGTTTTTAAACTGGAACAACGGCTGCTTTCGCTTCAAGCTGCCCAAGCAATGAGATGTCATTCTTGCAGACCATATGTGGCTAGAACCGCTAGCTTAGAATCAAAACTATCGGATCTGGTGGCTCAAAGGAAACAAGAGAAACAAGAACTCACAAATATGAAGTAAGTTTATGTTAAACAGAATAACTGATTAAAAATGGATTCTTGCGTAACGATGTGTAATAGATTGTTGCAATTTAACTCATCACAAATCTGGAATAGAATTTCGATTCAATGTTTCCAACAATTTCAGGAGAGAAGCCTTAGAGTCAGCCATAAGTGAAAAGGACGCTCATTTAGCACTTTTAGAGATGACTGGTATCAGGACTGCTCGACATTCTGAAGAGGCAGATCGTCTTCATATGGACAAACGACGTTTAATGGAACGTCTAAAAAAGGAAGTATGTTATATTATTGTAATTTGTTCCTCTCGGATTGTAGCATTTTATTTAAATCTTCGAACGAGAAGTTGAAATAAGTGTCTTATGTGAGACCTCACATGTAGTGAAATGACACTTTCAGAGTTCAGGAAGCTTTAATAGTATATTATACACCAAGGTGTTGAAGACTATTATTATTGACCGAGCATCAAGATTATTTCGCGAGGGGCTTTGCCCCGAGGTCTATAAATGTCTTCACCACCGTGGTGTATATACTATTTTTTCCACTACTAGCACATTAAACTAGAATTTAATATTTTTAAGTTAAATAAAGTAAACAATTTGATACGTATGCTTGCGTAATTTCTGTCTGATAAAAAGTAAGTAGGCTGGAAAACAATTTTGACATTTCTATTAAATGACATTTCTCAAAAACAATATTGTTGAAATATTTACGTATACATTACGTATACATGTGGAAAGCCGAAATGAGGGAAAATTTAAATTGCGAACCGCCAGAAATGCGAGAAATCGCAGAAAAAGTTACTGTACAGACAGTTTGGTGCAGTACCAAAAACGTAGAGATGATTTCTACTTACTACTGGCATACTTCCACGATTATGCAAGTGATAAAAAGGCCTCTACTTTATGGGCACATTATTCTATGTTGAGATCAACTATTTCCCTTTTCTATCGTTTTCACTACTGAAATCTTGTTTTCACTTAGTCGAATACTAACCTAAAATTAAAAAAACCGTCTATTATCTGTAGCCTGTAGCAAGGTTACTCACTTGAAAAATAATCAGTCTTATTCAATGTCGTCTTCTGGTAATTCTGTGTTCTCGTGATCTTACTCTTATTTTGTTTAAATAGTTTTGTAACATAACCAAGCTCGGCTCTGTCCGGCACTCGTTGTAGGTTACGGTCACGATTCACAAATGTCATCAGTCATTCATGTTGAGCGCGAATTTTAAACTAATGGCATTTTTTTATTCAAATAATTTTATCGTGTTAGGTAATTTCAAGCAGCAAATATGTTAAAGACAATCTCCTGGGTATACAAAATCACGTTGCACAAGTTTTTGTTAAACAACCATCCCTGGATTCTCAAAACATTTGAGTTTGTTCATTATTAACCTAGGTCAACAATAGAAAAAATTATTAACCACTACTAGAGAAATTCAACTTCTCAGCAGGCTAGGAGACGCAATAATTGTCAACTTCACAGCTAGTAGTGGAAAAAATTTGTTTTATCATTTGTTATAAGCTACAATCACTTCTGGAGCTACCGAGAAATTCAAGTTTGATTTTGTTGATGAGAAACCGTTATTTTAATCAACATTTTGGTTGTGTGTTGAATGAACAGTTTTACTCGGTTTCCTATGCTAATTAGGCCCTGACATTCCAATAATGAGTGTGTTTCTAGTATTGATTGGAAAGCCAAATCGGAAAGCGACATACTATCAATTCCTTTTTTTCGAAAATCACTGCTGAGTCGAAGCTAAGTGTCTGGGTGTGATTGTGGATGCAAAACTGTAATGCAAACAAATCAATATTTGCTTCATACTAATATGGTGATCAACCAATGAACAATAATTCAAATTGGTAATCACCCTTGAGTTTCTAGAAGTTCTGCATTTACTTAACCAGAGTTTTGTAACTTGAGTCCATCTTTTGATGAAGTGCGCCTAGTATTGGAATTTCCAGCCCTCAACATACAAGTTGAGGTAAAAGAGATGGAACTGGTAACTACTACGACAAATGGGGCAACTATACATTGTTCGGTTATTCTAAACCCTAACCTGCACTTGCACTTGGAAGAGAGAAGGTCTCAAGGTCCCCAAAACCGCTTCACAAACAATATTTTTTGGCTATACGATAGAAAATAGCTGAGAAGAATCAATCATAGTTGATCCTATATTTTTTGGTACATAGACAGTTGCCAGACCATCTGCTGGCCGAGAAACCAAACATACTAGCCTCAACTGAGACGTAGGTCAATCCCTCCCCTAACACGACATATACGCTCTGCCCTGGCTGAGAGCTCCACACTCGTTTCAAATTCAAATAAGGTATCTGTCTACTCCAGAAATGATCTCTCATGCAACAGAGAGGAGATTCTAGAACCACAAGGATTCTATGTAATGTGGTTCAAGCTTGATAATCACAAACTGAACAGATTAAATTTCTTTGCTGTATTTTATCTATCACCAAATGAACCTGCCAATGGTAAATTCTTCGAATTTCTTTCTATGACACTGGACCTCATTGAGCAGAAGTATCTAGCAGCTGAAATTATCATCATGGGGGATTTCAACGTTCACAGCTCCGCTTGACTTAAGTTTTCAAACAAGATAGATGGCGCAGGACGACAGGTTGAGACCTTCGCCATTTTCTATGGTCTCGAGCAGTTAATTAATGAACTAACACGGATCCCTCATAACGACAATCATTATGCCAATACGACTTATTCCTCTCTAACAATCCAGATCCCTATGGAGTAAAGGTTCGTGCACCATTGAGAAACTCTTACCATTCACTCGTGATCCAAAAGCTCCACTCTCATATATACATATAAGCAGATTAAGTCCAACCACTACGATTGAAGATATTTCAAGTTATTTAAATAATAATAGTGCTTTCAATTCAAAATGCGAAATCATAAAATGTCTACGCTTCTTTTAAATTAACAGTATCAAGTGAATTTCGTGAAAGTGTAATGAATCCGACATTTTGGCCAAAAGGAACTACGGTAAATAAGTTACGACAAAAAGTTTCACAAAACCTGCTTCAAATAATCAACATAATTTTCATTTGTGTCACCTATATATTAAGGTATAAAAGATAAACTCAACGAAATAGAACCATTTCTTGGAGTGTGTAACTCTTACGTAGTAATCTGTGTCAGTAAGGGCGAATTGAAGAGTGGATGACCAGTGCAGCTTTTAGTAGCTCTACATATACTCATGGAGGTGTTATGATTTTTTAAACGCCTCAACTTTATTAATTTGACAGATATTACGAGTCAGGCTGTGGGAAAGCATTTTGAAATATCTGCTGTGTTTTTAGATAATATCAATTTGATTGTATTATCTCTGTATGTTGCCTATTGGAGATTTCATACTATTCCTAACCAAATTGGAAGTTTTTGTTCTATGCAGTTTGGATAGAGCTGTGCACAACATTGTAATAGCAGGAGATTTTAATATAAAATTTAATGTTGCAGATATCAAAAAAGAATCTTTGAATTAAATTTTAGCTTCATTTTCAAACAGTGGGTGAAAACATTTCTTACAGAGAAAGCATATTACCAATGATTCCATGCAACATAAATTTTAAATCAATATAGTCACATTTTAAGCTATTGCATATAGCTTTTATCGCGGGCTTTGAGCGCGGCAACCGAATCAAGAAAAAAAAACAAAAGACAAATACTAAATATCCTGACACCCACCACTCCGCCTACCATGTACCTCGGCCGAGCTTAAAATTGTCGAAATGTTAACTTTGAACCTTTTAAAAGGTCGTGATAGCCCCAAATTGGGTCGAAAACTGTTTTGAATTGGTTAATTTTCGATAAATCGAATGACGTTCACGTGAGAAGCGCGTAGGTCACGAGTTAGAAAAGTGCATTTTACGGTACATAGAACGTCTTAACGAGGATTTTCCGCATGTGGTTTTTGCTCAATGTCGTTAGTTTATGAACGGGGCAACTAAATAGCATAGTCTCGGGCCCCAAAATGTCGATTAAATAAGAAAATTTAATTAAAACAGTTTGAGGTATTCTCAGCTGTCACCTACTAGCATCTGACGTGCGACGTACGAAAGGGAATTTTCTAGCTACTTAAATATACCGAAAGCGGGTAAAAGCTAGCGGCCCATAGCCCAAAATACTTTATTACAACTGGCGCCGGCCGCACGGGGTTCGAAACGGCCCCAAATTAACAAAATAGAGGTAAAATGTATAAACTCTAACTTACGCGCAGCGAGCTGCTCGAGGATATGTCAAAATGATTACGTTCGTAGCTAATTACAAAAGTCGTCTGGTGTTCATGCAATTGTGTTTTTATACAATTCGAACCTTCTAATTTCGATAGGCCTCGTGAAAATCCCGGAGCCGGAAGCGCTATCGAGAACTGAACGTTAAGACTTTCGTATAAAATTGTGTTTACAAGTCAACTGACACTTGTCACCATAGATAACTCTACTACCGGTAGTAGAGTTATCTATGCACTTGTCACAGAATACTCTTCACAGAGATCCAGATGATACTCTTTTTTACTCATAATTCGTGAAGATTTTGAAGGGCTATTGGATGTTTTTCTGCCCAACTTTTTACAGTGGCGTAGTGCTATGCAATAGCTTTACCGCGGCAGTCCCCGAGTGCCACACGTTTCATTTTTTTAATCACTATTTGTGATAATTTATCACATTTGTATTTGTCTCTATATATTGATCTTCAACTAATTATATATATTGTAATAATTTATTCCTTTTTCTGACGTGTGTAAGAAAATGATAACGTATAAACAAAATATATATCATCTATCTCCCTATCATTGGGGGTGGGTTTAGCCGGCTTTGCTCTAGAAGTATTTTGGCTCTTGTTTTCGATAAATGTTTTAGAGTAGGCTAGCCCTGACAAGGCTTGCCAGTTCTTACTGAAGTATGTTACTTCTAGCCCAAGATGATATAGCCATTTCAGATGTACGCATGTTGATAGGTTACATTCTGGTACAAAATCAACTCAGAGAGCAATGTCGCTTTCTAATCACCCAGAATACTATTAAGTGAACGAAACGAATTACGTGTTTGCTATCTACGATAATAATGAGTGGAACGCTTTATGAATAAAATAACTATTACATCTCTCCAAAATCACTACAACTAACTTGGCTGATACGTTTCCTCCTCAAACATGGTATAAATTATACTAAAACTCATTAATGTTTCAGAGTGAATTGAGCGTTTCTCTGATGGAAGACAGTGACGATGCCATATCCGTAACGAGTTTGCACGATGATGAAGAAAGGACTGATGTTTGATTGACCTAACATTCAATTCCCCAAAGAAAATTTTCCAAGGATCTCAGCATGTACATGCGCGATCTTCCGCTATATTGGGACTCGTCGATGTTAGAAGTATTGCCTCTAAAAAAAAACAATTTATCAGCACACAAAGATTAGTTATAATTGTGAATGTGTTAGTTTTACATGTTTGTGTTCAGCAGCATGACAATAGCTCTTGCGGAATGAGGCATAATTGTTATCGAAGTTCGATTGTGTTCTCATGGAAGAAATGACATCTGAAGATACTTGCGGTAAATTTATCGTCGGATGTTAAGTTTCTACGTCGTACTTATTGTAATGAAATTTATTTTGACCCACGTTTTTCAAAGATCTTATAAAGCGGCTATAATTTTATATCTTGACGAATTTTAGCGAATGTAATATAAATATTAGTCTAAATGGTTGTCGCGGGTATATTATCAGTGAGCCATCTCTGTACATTATTTCTTTACTTCTCGATGATTTCGAGTCAAACCTTTATCTTGTTGCTATTTTAATATAAGACATGTTAATTTGTCTCACCTTATTCTGAGTAAGTGATAGATGAATCATTGTTGGTATTTACAACTCACTAGTTATGATTCATACCTTTCTCAAGGCGATGCAGGATAACATGGACTAATCTTCTTCAATGGAGTTTTCGAAAATTATTTATCAGCCTGTTAATAAAAAAAGGCCTTGAGACCCATTACTACATCTCAACTCTGTTATTATTATAAGTGTTCAAAAATTCATAAAATTTGATATTAAAATATTTACTATCATTACTTTGAAACTAATGTTGTCATTAATGTGTTATCTTTTGCAAAGTGATTATGCCATAACGGTATAATTAGAACTGGTTCATATGTAAATCCCGTTACATGATTTTGGACGTATTACTTCTTCAGACAATCAAAAACGCAAATAAAACATTTTTTATCTTGACACAAGATAATATCTTGAGAAATACGCATGTACGAAAAAGATGTTCTTGATAAATCATATCTTGAATAATAGACTTCTGCGGATAGCTAATCTTGAAAAAAATTCTTGGCTTCCGGATGGATTCCGCGTCACAATAACACGACTTGATGCCGACGTTTCGTCAACCATTACATGTGGCATCTTCAGGGCAGGCTTGAACCTAAGCGGATTCTTCTGATTTCTGTCAAAAACTATCTGTCATAAGCTCTTTGGTCCACAAAGCAGTCCACTTATCTCAACCCCAATACAATAATCAGAATTAAAACAAATTTCATCTGTCTTATTATCAAATAATTTCCTCTATTATAACATTCCAAAAGCCATGAAGAAATACACTTCGCCTAAAATTTTCAATCAACCTGAGCCACACCCCTCCCCCTTCCCGCCTCCTTCTTTATTATGCCTATCTTCCATATATTGAATATATAACAGATCCAATTTCCAAAATCCTTAAAAACGTATTATTCCTACTCGGTTTTGCACACTTGCAAAACTGTCCCAGTTTCACAAACCTGTCAAAGATCCCCTTCCTCCTCTTCATTTAGAAGGTTTTTATAGCATTCCCTGTTCTTACGGTAGAGGCTACATTGGTGAAACAGGTCGTACAGTAGCTGCTCGTGTGAAAGAACATGAGCGATGTCCCAGGCTTCGTAACGCCAGTAGATCTGCTCTCGCGGAACACATAAATACTGCTGAAGAAATCAGAAGAATCAGTTTCAGTTCAAGCCTCAAGCCTATCCTGAAGATGCCACCTGTAATATTGGGCGAAACGTTGGCATCAAGTCGGGTTTTGTGATGCAGAATCCATCCGGAAGCGAAGAATTTCCAGCACTGGGGCAAAAAGGGGAATAACTTTGGAATTTTAAATGCAGATCCTTTTTTCATTATCGCATTCGGGATTCTATAAAAAAAATAGCTTTTTGTTTATGTTTTGTACAATGATTTCAAGTGAAAGGAAGTGGGAGGGTACCATTTTGAGCCCTTGATGTTAAATGTTCACCGAAAAACAAACAGCCTGAAGGAAGAAGACTTTTTTTTATCATCAGATTCGATTTCCCCATCAAAAAGTACGGAAGTTCCATCGGAATTCCTTTTTGGCTTTGTGACAGATAACGGTGTAACCGTAAAAAATCAAATTTTCGATTATTTCAATGTATTTCTTAAGATATTTCTTAATAATATTTCAATGTCTCTAAATAGATTACTCACCCGGTGTAATCAGATACACTATATCCGCTATAAATATTCAACAATATATTACAACAGCAGGTAAATAAGTGAAGCCTGCCATGTAATCTATAGTAGGAATTCACTAATTATGTCCTCTCTAATACTCTAATCCATCTGTTTACTGTACATTATTCATAGCAGACATGGTATACTTTCAATTATATCGTTGAGTATACCTCCTGAAATGCGCCCAAACTCGAGTAATGGGGGCTGATGTTTTCATACTTCATAACTTTTCATGTGATAAAAAATTGTCGGGAATAGGGCAGCAAAAAAAGACGTTGTTATCTGTTCAACGACGTTTCGACCATATATTTTTTTGGTTTTCTTCAGGCTAAAAATATGGTATACACATAAGAATTGGTTGGCACTTTACACAATACTCACAAGTTTACAATTTGAACGTTTGAGAGACAACTGAAATAATAAAAATAATAGGTAGGTGACTCCAGATTGTTTCAGTTATTTCAGTTGTCTTCTCAAACGTTGTAAACTTGTGAATATTGTTATTACATGATATTATGAATAATATTCTAATTTAGTGTAAAGTGCCAATTCTTATGTGTATACCATATTTTTAGCCTGAAGAAGACCAAAGAAATATATGGTCGAAACGTCGCTGAACAGATAGCAACGTTTTTTTTGTTGTCCTATTCTCGCAAATTTCTTACTGTCGTACAAAGCAGGGACGATAGTACGTAATGGAATTTTCATGTAATGTTTAAAGGGTTATTACAATATAATATGAATCTTATTTTTGATTCACCCAAATACAATGAAGGTTGAATCACTAATAAAAAGTGTAAAGCAAAAAATTGATGTTACTTCAAATTCATAGTTCCTAAGCGTAACAACTAAGAGGTTACATGACTACCTTGTAACCTAAAAAAATGAGCGAGAGTGAGAGAATTTTTTTTTCAAAATGCCTTTCTTTCGCTCAATATTTTATATTTCGTCTAAACTAATAAATTGAAAGTGTGCAGTATTAAAAATGTATCAAATTATACCATGTTATATTTCCCAATAACTGAAAAGTTATAGCCTGTGAGACTGTAGACGTTTTGAGCGAAATGTCAAGAGTGTCAGCTGTCAATTGTTGACCATGTGCAGACTTTTATTTTCTGTAAGGTCAAGCAAATTTCGAGATTTTGTGAATTTCAAATGATTAGATGATGACCAGCTGCAACTAAGTTATAATTATTGATGTCTAGACCAAGCTAAAATTTAAAATATATGTATTGAATTACTTATTCTGATAACAAAATGCGACATAGATCCATTCATGTTGATTACATTCAAGCCTTGTCGGTAGCTCTTACAATTTTGAGAGAATTGGCAACATTTCATCACAAAAATTGATGAAAAAGGTACTACTCCATATTGACATTTTAGGCAACTAACAAATTAATAGTTCATAACAAATCATAATGTTAAAAGGGGACATTAGCTTTAGTGGGTAACTGTCCTGTGGAAATAGTAAGGACTAAGAACTTGTTTATAAGTGAACTTGCACAACAGATAAAGGTTTGAAATTCAGAAGTGTTAGCCTCCTATTTTGTAAAAAGCTGATGTATACTTTGAGTACAAATGAAATATTGTATTTATCCATTAAAATACTTATACGTTTGTCATCATAAGATATTCGAAGTGAATAATTTAAATGCCTTGTATATCAACTGTATATTCATTATCATATCATAGGCCGAGCAACACTGCCATCTCGTGCCATTATCACTAATAAATCGCATTTTGAACTGTATGTACATAAACGTCCAACCAGCCTATTCCATTCGGTGTCTACCAAGCAGCAGCGTCCAATAAACGTGCGTGCATTTAGCGCAAAACGTTAGTTTCTATCGATATTTTTATTGCACGCTTCTGTTTCAGACGGCTTTCAACAAAATGTGTCAATTTATGCATATAATTCATAAATGGTTATGCTCTCACTGAAATCACCTTTTAACATAGATGGAGACTTCAAAAGGCATTCTAAGGCACACTTTTTTAGGACGTCGGTTCTTCTAGGCAATTATAACGGTATTTTGGGGTTAGGAACCAGAACGGCAATAATAGCAAGTTGAAAACGATAATACTAATAATTGTTATTATTTTGGTGCTTTACAATGAAATGTATAAACAGCTCAAATATGATAGATAATGTTGCTGAGCGCAACTAGTACAAATGAAAATCAAATGAAAAAGGTAAGAATACACATACACGTGATAAAAGGTCAAATGTACACGGAACAGAGATAAAAATAGTTGTATACGTACAAAAGAATGGATTAAAATACTTAAATAAAGAGTTAAAAATACGAATATACTGAAAATACACATGTGCGAATATCCTGAATGCATACAAATATTTAAAGGTTCACTTAGATATCATCTAATGTGTCATAGCATTTTTCAATGAGAACTGTTTTTATTTATTTGTGGAAACTAATCCTTGACCTTACTATGCTCGGAAGATGGATGTATAGGATCGGGCAGTTTTGCTTTTATCCACGCGGTGAAAATCATAAATGCTAGGTTAATGCATCTTATAGTGATCGTGTATATCGTTATATTTGGGTTAACCATAGACCTATTATCCTAAGGAGACGAAACATCTCATTCATAAAACTCCATTTGACTTGTCGCGATGATTACAGGAAGTATGACAAAGAAAACCAACGGACCTCTTTGTCGTCGAGTCATAATTACTCCTTATTGGCAACGCTGTAACTATGATTGAAAACTTGGTACCCCTTGTAAGGCAACACCGCTTCGAAATAGCTACGAGGAATACAGAAGCTGTCAAATTGCGCCGTACAGAACTTTGTTCTGTCCCCATTTATAAAAAGTGGGCGGCGTTGTCGCCTTCTGAACAAATAATGCAATAGAATGGATAGTTCTATATTTAAAAATTTTAATATTCTATAATTCGATTGTATATTCCAGGTTATCATAAATTATGGAATATTTTTCAGAGAAAACGACATTTCAACAGTATTGCTTCTAATGTACCCAATAAATAATGCTATGGATGTTTTTATAATAATAACAAATGTCAATCCGGCACACAGAACAACTAATCCGGAAATAGCACATTCCATACGGCCATACTTGTAATATACAGCGGTCTGAGTGGCCCGAAATGTTGGCAATGTCTGATCGTGTCTAAATCAACGAGTTCTATAACTAGAGTGGACAAGTAGGATCCTACCAATGTATTACATTCATACGCGAGTAGATATGCGTTCTCTGTAGCACTATTTCTTACCGCTTGGGGGTTACGTGAACAAGAAGGACAGACGCACTTGATTCGTATGAATAAATGCCCAGACGCACTCGATTCGTATGAATAAATGCCTTACTTGTCCACTCTAGTTATAGAACTCTTTGGTTTAAATGTAAACAATTCTGTCTCCTTAGGATAATAGGTCTATGAGGTTAACCACCTTTCTGCTCATGAGCCAATATTGAAGATTCAGAGATATATAATGATGAATCTCTAATATTAGGTTATGAGCAGATAGATGGTTATAAACTTGTACACAACTATATTACTGAAATCCAGATGGTGAGGCAGGGACGAAGCAATACGTCATTAGTGCCAGATTGGGATGGTACGATTTAAAGCTGTTTCAAACAATATACAACTTTTCCTAGATGACCTTTGAAAAATTCGTAACATGGTTATATTGCAGCTTCATCTATTATACCTAGTTCCTATTTCGATTCATGTTCAACTGACCACACTAAAAATAGAGAGAAAGTATCAAGAAACATATTGATAGTATCTTCTTGCCATCATAGCTTCATTCAACAATTGAGGCATGTTTTTTCGACAAAAATTCGAAGCGTGAATTGTTCAATCAGTCATTGTTTTTCTGCACCAGGGACTCCGCTCCGCTTATGAGTGCGGAAATATCGTATCAAGTTTGGACAAGGAGCGCCTCTAGTGAGGGAATACTGTTATGAACTTGAGCACGAAAGAAATTACGGATATTCGTTCATCTGAAAAGAATGCCACTAATTCTTTATCCTCTTCCAAGCAAAAAATATTGAAACTTTTACTTCTTGATACTAATACTGAACCTAACTAGAAATAACTTCGAAATAACGGTATAAATAAGAATTAAGGTCCAAAATGTTCCAAATTAAATCAAATCCTCAGAACGATCTCATTCGTTGGCAAGAAAATACCCCAACCTATCATAAAACCGCCAGGCATATTGCTGAATGTCTTGCCGCTAGTCGCACCCAAAGAATTTTCAATATTTATACGCAGGTCAGGAAGACTTTTGGCTCTAGATTCCTGAAATTTATAAATTTCTAATTTCACAAGTCACCAAAATCACAGAGTATCGAATTCCGACCATATATTCGATTTGGGAAATGAGTTCCTGTTGAACCATACCGTTCAAATCAATATTAAAGCATGTTTAAGGTGATTGTCGCCAGGTAAAATCTCATTGGTTTCTTCTAACTTATAAGAACGGTACTTATTTCTGTTTAGTATTTAAATCCATCGTATTACTCACATCGAGATTTTCCAGAGTTTTACGGCATCATTTACCGGGATATTCCTCAACAGATGAACAAATAAATGGAGGAGTCCTATGGTGTCCATAAGTTTGAAAATTATTTATGATAATCCCCACAATGCTTCTTTTGGCATTGGAAATGAGATGATACTTGAATTATTGACGAAACAAGAGAACTGCAGAACCATTGTACTATTCTAATTATTTATGCCAATTCTAAAGACATTTTTAGTTTCGTTATCGGAAAGTAGAAGATAAAAGATTTCTTACCAAAACACAGAGGAGTGACTGCGTAGGCGTGTTGCTGATAATCTTCTCGCTATCAATTATACCCAATGCCTACCATTGTAGGCGTTCACTGGGTTTCATCTCCCCCGCTCTCGTGAAAATAGGATACACGTGCGGCTATATTGTAACACTAGCATAATCTTATATCTAATGCTTTGTAAATTCGAATCGTATTTATAAATGTCCGTTATATGTTACTCTGCAATAAGATTTTGATGCTGAAAATTAATTAATATGGCTTGCATCTTCACAATGAAGAGATATGAATGTAATTGCTTGACCAAAACATATACAAAATACAATTTGGCTCAAACTTTATATATCCAAATTGGTGGCGCAGTCAGCAGAAATATTTCGTTTGAAAACTTTTCATCTTGTCGATTAGATTGACCTGATTATATGATTATTGGGACTCATCAATACATTGTCAGAATATTAAAGGAAAAAAATATTACTAGATCAATTAAGCTTACCTTGCTTGTGACGAAATCCTATTTTGAAGTGAGATCTATTATCAATGGTCATTCAAGGGAAAATCCTCCAGTGTTACTTTGAAGAAAATATTATAGAGATGGGGTTACTATTAATAATCTCTATTTTCACATAAGGTGAAATCGCTAGACATATTCTGGAAAGTGAGAAGTTGTCAGTACTAGTATTATTATTTTTCAAAGCCTTTGAATATAATTTTGATAACTTTGCATAATATTAGAAACAACAAACGTCGTTACTCAAGTTCCTAATTCCCAAAGTCCGATTCGCCTATCCTATTGGAATACTGTATTAGATTAGTTATATCTATCGTAGCTAGACAAGAGACCAAGTGCTTCAAAGCACACTTTACTTAACTTTTAACATATTTACTGGTGAACTAACTCTTCCGTGTCGCTTTTAAATTGCTGGTTGGACGGTCATGCGGGTCTGTTTGATTAACAACTCACCCGCATCCAAGAAATTTGCTCGACATGCATTTCTCTGGTATTGTTTGGAACGAATGTATCGTTCGCTTTGATTTTACTCCGAACTTAAAATTTATTCCATGCTGGTTATCGCTATGTCTACAACAATCTGTGTTACTCTGTTATTTTGAACATATTTACTTGAGAGGGCAAAATTCTTGGCATTGTTAAGCGAATTTACCTTAATACTATAATTCATCCATCGATGTTAAAATAAAGTATGGCAAATATTAAAATAAGCACAATAAATACTGTAAGGTCAGTTCAGAATAGATAAGTATAATTAGTTATGTTAATTTTTTTAAGAGGGGTTTTGATGTAGAATCCTAAGTACTTAACGTTGTTCCTTTAATAGCAATTTACTGAATTGTGTATCCAAAATACGATTTGACCATGTTTTATTCTATTGGAATTGATTACTGAGCAATCACATTCAATTGATGTGTTATTACGAATCTGTTGGATAGAAATATTTGATTTAATTAAACTTCATAAGCTCGAGAAAATGGTGCAAACGAAAAAAAGCTGAATGGACCATTGCCACAATTGAACACTCCAATGATGATATCCATTATACTCAACCCGCCCCTTCCAAAATAGTACTGGAGGTTATAAAATTGTCAGTTATCGGTAGAAGATATTTTTCTTGATCATAAAAAGACTGACCGTTATTTTGGTTTTACGCTACAAGTGTTAATACTGTTTGATGTTTCCATTTAATTCATTAGGTGATAATAATATTATCGATATAGTCAAATTAGAATTATTCTAATCGTTGAGAGACAAGATATTTGAAACTTTGTTATTGTATTTTGTTTGTTTACCTCTGATTTTAATCTCATATTTCCATGTATTTTCGCAATTGGTCCTATTCTGAAAAGCAGTATCCCAAAGTCACTTGTGCTTGACATTCGTACGAAAATTTTCTAAATAACCACCATAAGTTAATTTATCGCCAGCAATCAAACTCGTCACTAGTTTTTTTTTGATATTAGTGCCCAGTAGACTTGACACCATATCAACAAAGCTTCCTCAGTGTGTACTACAAGTTTCTTGATTTTGTTAGTACAAAAAAAAAAAACACATTTCAATAAAGTCAAGCCTCTGTGTGGACGCCGTTTAAGGAAGATCCATGACGAACTAAGATTCGTTATAAAATCTTATCATGCAAATACTATAAATATAAATACTATTCGCTATACGTTATTAAAGCAGTGTTTGCGGTCAACATCATTAGGGTGCGGGTAAGAAAGGAATTAGGTTGGGACACTGTTTTCTGTCAGTTCTAACTAAATGTGCATACATACCTTTCACTTGGAATGGGACGAGTTGATGACTCGCACTTTTATGTAAGCAAATATATCCATTTCAGTTTATGGTCAATGGTTTTATCTATATAGTATTGAGGACTGGTGGTGGATGGCTGGTAGCTGACTCACACTCAGAATGGTCGACGCTTAATTCTAGATGCCGACATAGAAAGCGCAAACAAATCCTACATTGTTGTTATAAACGCTAGAGAAGTATGCTAACATGTCATCCAGAGCTGATTATATTACGTGAATCTTTCGGAATTCCCTTGCTGCTAGAAATTTTATAAGATTTGGTCATTTTATTAGTTTGTATTAGAATTTATTCCTGAAATCTATACAATATTAGTCACAGATACCATTTAACTTTGTATCAACTCAATATATTCAAGGGAGAGATCACTTAGTTCGAAAGACAGTAAATGCATTAAAATAATTTGCACTTGGTAACTATCCGAGGTATAGCAGAAGTCTGCGAGCTTTTTGACGTATTTAAAATAGTTTTTTCATCATATAATATCGTCATAAGTAAAAATTGACTGATGTGGTAACTTTCTGGCATAATGTAATTATAATCTGGGATCATAAAATGTATAAGAATGTTCGTGTGGCAGAAATGTTCATACAAGCATAAAGGTTTTTCATGGAAAACACATAAGTGAACAGTATATAAAAGGTCATCAAGAAAATTATTTGAATAGTTCACGATGTACAGAATATGTTTTTTATGACGTCAGGAAGCTAGACCGCTCAAACCATCCGAAAAATATGCACTATTTCACCAAAATGGGGAGTAAGAATGTGTAAATATTTGGCTTTTACTATAATCGGAAAGGTATTTTCCTTTATCAAACTGCAAATTGAACATGAACATCAGTTAGAATAAGTTCATATAACATTAAAAACATCCTACCACCTTCCCACCACTTATCAGCCCTTCCTTTCTGGCGTATGAACATTATTATACATTTTATGATGCCAGATCATATCTCAAAGAGCTCGCAATGACTTGTGCTATTCGCCAGTTAGTTACTAAAGGCGATCCATACACCTTGATAACATTTGAGAATGATTGTGTATAAAATGAGTTATATATCACAACCACCAATGAAATCATCATTTTTTTGGAAATCCCGATCAAAGATTAAAAGTAACGGTGAATCAAATAACCAAGGCACGAGTGGGACATCCCAACAGAAATGGTTAGATATAGGTAAATGTAAAATATGTCGTGTGGATTGACTTATTCAAGTAATTAATAATTTTATGCTTGTATGAATAAGTATCTGTTCATAATGATTAAATCCGGTTGTTTCAGAAAATTACATCCGACTCACAGAAATCATTATTGTTATTTATATATAAGTGCTCGTTCCTGTTATTTCAATAACAAGGTCAATTCATTCATTTGAAACAAGTTTTCGAAATAATGGAACTGAATTTAGTTAATTATAGTACAATAGAATGAATTACATGGTTAATAAATTTTGGTAAATCCGAGTTTATTTTACCTAAGTTGCTATCATGCAAAAATCTTCCTGCGCGCATTGTTTTTGAACATAACATCTATACATTTTTTTGCACATTCTCACTAGAAGGTTCACTTGTTAACAATATTAGAAACTGAGTAATCTTAATGTTCATATTCCGGTCGACCATTTCAGTTTCTAAGAAGTTATGACAAGACAAAGAATTGTATGGGACAATAATTTATCCCACAATTAACTTCAAAAATTCCGAAGGTTTGTGATATAAGAAGTCAAACATTTATCGATAGAGGACTCTTAGTCGAAGAAATAAAGCACTAAAAAAAGCAAAACCTTCTGAAACCGGCGCAGTTGGATGGAATGAGTTGCAGTTTTCTGCATTTGATTCAGAAAGTAATTTAGAAATTTTGTGAGGGGTTTGTTTTTGGCGGAAAAAATTCATCGCATTTCTACAGCCAATAAATTAATTTTTCTGAGTGCGCTTCCTAGAAGATGACGTAGGGCTCCAGAGACCCGGAAACTCCTCCAGGTAATTTGTAGAGCATTGTTAGTGTCATAATCGTGAAAGGCAACATTTAAAAACCCCCGAGAGCCAAAATTTGTTACATATTATGAAGAAAAATTAGCAAATTCCTAGAAGATGACGTAGATATCCGGTCTCCGGGTACCACCAGGTATTGCAGGACAGTTTTTGCATTCGTTAGCGACCTTTATATCACATCTCGAACTGTTAACAAGCATTTAAAAATATTTTTTAATGAAATTCATCAATAGTCACTGCCTCAGAACCCCCGCATACCCCGATAAAGATCCAAGGGGTCCTCAGGGAATTTTTTTGATAGCATGTTCGTGTTCAGTGACCCCAAAAACCCCCGTGAAACCAATTCGAGTCCGTTTTTTTATTTGCCTCAGAAAGTGCATTCGGAAAAATGCATTTTTTGGCTGTGGAAGGTCCAAGGGGGACCTCAGGAAAGCATATTCACGTTCAGCGATCCCAAAAAAATGCAAAACAATTTTTCCGCAAAAAACGATCCCGGCACAAAATTTCTAAATCACTTTCTGAATCGAATGCAGAAAACCGCATCCCAATTCATCCTACTATGCTAGTCTTGAAAGGTGGAATGCTTTATTCCATCTTCTATCTTCTTGAAATTTCAACCCAAAAAAAATCAAACCTACGAGGATTGGTCGATAAGTCCTTACAAAACAATAGAAAAACACATCATTTTGGGTTGATTAATTTCAATTTTACAACATTCAGTCCGATACGCTTCGCTCAGCGTTTCCCCGTACGTCGGAAAAGTAAGATTGCGAAAGGTTGTCAAAATGGACTTTTGTTCCGGCGATGAGTCGTTTGCACTCGGGCCATTGTCTTGATCGGAGAACATTTATTTTTTGGCCGAACGTGGGCGTTTCTTCTTAGTTATTATTAATTTGAAATTTATAGTTCGCAAATTTTTCCCAAGTAGTCAATGTGTCAAAAAATTGTGACGGCAAGGTGATGGCCTGCTGATTTCACTATCTTTGCCTTCGCCCACTTTTTCAACTGTTTTTCCATCTGGGGAGTGTAGTGGTGGATTCATGTTTTCAACGGTTATAACTACGCAGAAATATTTCATGATTCTAACGAAAAATACCCAAACAAGCCATTGAATCAACCACACGATTTCGTTTATAGTCTCAAAATTGGCACTCATGACCATATCTTTGATTTTGTCCATCATTTCGGAAGTAGTCACCTCCAGTGACACCTCATCACTTGTGGACTCACTCGTACAACCCCGTTTAAACGTATTTATCCAAATGGAAGCAGCTTCAAACGCTGGTGCAGGTGATCACTTTTTTTCCCATTTTTTAGATATTCAATGTATCATAAAAAACCTTATTGGAACACCTTCAAAATTAATACTCATACTTTTATATTTGAATCACTCCAATCGGAAATACAGAATTTGATATATTTTATATTGAAATCACCTTCGTCGACGAGAATCAAAGTTGGGTCTTTCATTTATCTTTTAGTGGGATTTCGGGCTGGGCTGTTCGAGACTTCCAGACTCTTTCAATTACACAAGAGCTCAGGAAGAGGAGAAAGAGGTACCAAAAGGAAGTTTATCATCTCGAGTATACAAAATGCAATGGACTATGTTACTTGGTGTAAGGTATGAGAAAGTCAATGAAAAATTCGACGGCGAATTAGTCGGGACTGGGACTCGAAACCATGTAAATCACAGATACTCCTGTTCATATACTGAAGCCACACTATATTTAAAGTTCTCTCAATTATATCAACTTAATTCATTTATATTTCGTAAACCAAGCAATCCAAACAAAATGAATGAAAAATAATCAAGCTTGATAAACATTCCGAATGTAAATATTGTCAAATACTGTTGTTGTAAGTGAATCTTCCATCATTATTATCATCGAAACCTCACTTCAATTGTCACCCAACATATCTCATGTAAAAATCTATATCAAGATGCTTTTTATATAATAAATTCGGAATAGGAAAGATAAATTGTTAGCGGTTACAATAATAAATGTTAATTGTTGAATATACCAGACGTTCTTGAGAAATATTTTCGTCTGCAGTTGATTTTTTCGAATAGAGGCAATCCATCAACTGATATCTTGAACGAACGTCATATAATTACGAACAAACAACCCCTGGTACATCCGCTTTCTCATAATAATATAGGGGTCTTTTAGATGAATCCTTTGATGGATTGGTTCCTTTTTAAAATAACTAGAAATATTAGACTAAGTAGTTCATGTTATTTCTAATTTTGTTATAATTTATTTATGTCACGCTGTTGTAAAAACATGTTAAGAACGATGTATGAAAGTGTGAAAAGAAAGTGATTTAAAAAAACATGTTGTTTTATTCAAGTAGATATGGTGGAAGATTGTCAACTTATTGAAAAAACGACCATTTTCTCCCATTCCACTAAACATTCCCTGTGAAGAGGCTCATAAGTTAGTGCATAATTCACGCTAGTCAACTTCACCGCACTCAAAATTCACTATTAATCCAGTCAATCACGACAAGAAAATGAAATGGATTTTGATGAAATTTATAAAGTAGATTCATATGGTGCCTAGGATGATATGTGGGAAGTACGAAACCGCATTCTTTGTTTGTCGCCGAGTTATCGGCCAAAAACAGTAAAAAAAGTGTTGAAATAAAAAACCAATGCTATTTTGAATTTTTGGAATCTAAATTGACTTTTTACTCATACCTTTTGAAAAAATTATGTCAAAAATGTTCCATTTATATTATTGAAATGTTATACTTGGAAGTTGTTTGTCATATTAAAAGGAACATATTTTGTTCCTACAAGTTTCGGGCTTTTAGACCTTTACCAGGCACATAGGAAGGTTGAAGAATGATAGAGGAGGGATGGGTTCGAAAGGAGGAAATAGGTACTGAGAGGGGGTTTACCGACACAGCATAAGGTCGATCAAATAAATAATGCAATGCCTGAAACTAACCCTCTGAAAAATATTTTACAATGTGGGTTTCATTTGTTCTTAAAATGTAGAACTCAGATCCCTAAGTGTATGGAAGACGGAAACTGATGTATTCTTAGAAATCTTATGTATTACTTTTTCCTCATGAGCTAATTCATTCTGCTCAAATTCCCTAGGACATGCGATGTCTTGAGAAGTTGGAGGTGATGCACCACGATGGGGGTTTTGGACCTAGCATACGTCAGACCTTGATATAATGCAATGTTTCTTGTACCTATGTACAAGAGCAAGGGGAAAAGTTCCTGAAAAATGACAAATGATTTATTTGGTCAAAACTTATTTTGTTTCTCAACAATTTCTCCTTGTAGCACGATATTTTTCTAAATTTTCGATCCCTTCCAGATAAAATTATTTCGGCAATCCTTCAAAATAGGAGTTTATTTCAGGAATGACCTCATCGTTGGAGCCAAATCTCTTTCCGCCGAGCCATTTCTTCAAGTTTGAAAATAGATGAAAATTGAAGGGGGCCAAATCTGGAGAATATAGTGCATGACGAACCAATTCGTAGCGCAATTCATTCAATTTTGCCATGGCGACTGCGGACCTGTGCGCCGGTGCGTTGTCCTGTGGAAGAGCACTTGTTTCTTTGCCAAATGCGGCCGCTTTTGCTTCAAATCGGCGTTAAATCGATCCAACAGATCTGTATATACGCCGTTGATCGTTTCGCCCTTTTCAAGGTAATCGATATGGACGATACCATGTGCATACCATAAAACTGTCGCCATGACTTTGTTGGCCGATAAACCAACTTTGACCTTTTTCGGCTTCAATTCGCCGGGACAAGTTCACAGCTTCGACTGGTCTTTGATCTCTGGTGTGTTGTGATGTATCCATGTTTCGTCCACGGTTACGAAACCGCGCAAAACGTCCTTATCGCGCTTGAACATCGCCAAACACTCCTTCGAAGTTGTCACACGGTCGCAATTGTTGTCAACAGAGAACAAATGCTCTCTCATATTTAAAAATTTATGTAAAATGTTTCGTACCCGTTCGGTTGAAATGCCCATAGCCTCAGCAATCTCGTGCATTTTAACTCGCCGATCGTGTAATATCGTACGATGGATTTCATCGACTATTTCTGGCATTGTAACCTCAATTGGATGACCAGAACGTTCGGCGTCCTTTGTGGTCATATTACCACAACGAAAATCAGTAAGCCACTTATGAATCGTTTCAATCGATTGTGAAGAGCCCCCATAATGTTTAACAAGCGATGTTTGGTTTGGGTGATGTTTCTTCCACGCAAGATATAATGTGTGATCAAGACGCGAAATTCACTTTTTGAAGTGGAAACTTCTTTAGACGCGTTGAGCTATTTCAGAAGGGGGGTAAAACCATGAGTCCGTCACGTTCCGTCACGCTGTAGCTATATATATATATATTAGGTATCATGTATATTGCTGCGTGCGCAACTACTTGGGTCAGGCGTCAGGCAGTCACCCTATACGCTTACACACGTGTGCATATCTGAGTCGGATACTCGACGTTATTCAATTACTCAATCCTCGGTCCTCGTGCAGACGAGAGTTATATTTTTATCCAATTTATTAATCTACATTGAGTACTTAGTATCGTATCTACGTGCAAGGTTTTAAATATTGTGAATATAATTCTTGTCATAAGAATATAACATTAGTGATATGTATATTTCACAACTGTCAGCATTTCAATCAACAATTATATACATTTTTATATTTAATAATAAAAAACTTATAATGGGCGGTACAATCCCTGTAAAGAGTATGAATGTAACCCGATAGTCATTATAATAAATACACATTATTTTATTTTCAAAACATATTATTTATTGATATTTACATCGATGTAAATCAAAGTAATGTTGAACACCATTGATCCGAATTGAAGATGTCTACAGATGGTGGTAAAAGAAAACATCTTCAATTCGGACCAATGAACAATTACACCACAAATAATTATTTGAAATGAAATTTTGTACTTTCGTATTAGTAGTATTGAAAAGAACATCGAGACGATACTCACTATTATATTTGGTGCTGTGATCCAACATTCGAACAATGAAAATAATAAACTAAATATAACACAACGTCATCAATGTGTGGTGGTACACATGCAAATGTTCTCACTTATACAGGATGTCCTCGAACTGCTTGGCCAAAATAAAACCGAAGATTCTTTGATTCGAAAAAAAGTTGATGAGCTTTTTTACTTTTGCCTCAAGTGTATTGTTTACCCGGTAGAGGGCTTCAAAATTGCAAAAATAATTTTGGTTTTTTCGGTATAACTTGAGAACGTGATGAAGAACTTTTACAATATTTAGCAGGTGAGTTACTGTCAATAATGGCCATTTTTGAGAGTGGAGCACAGAGCCTTAGAGACCATAGAAATGGCTCAAACTTGAGGATGTAACGGGAAAAGTGTTTAGAACTTTTTTGTGGTCGATGTAATTCACTCGATATTTTTTATGTGGATAGCTCATCTAATTTCAAAACTTTTCTTACTCTCCAGTAAACACACGAGAGGAATTGTTGCAACGAATTAATCATGAAGCGGATTTATTGAAGAATGATCCTGAAGTACTAGCCAGAGTTCAATCCAATTTCTTGAAACGAATTAATTTGTGTATTCAGGAAAATGGGCAACATTTCGAACAATTGATGCCTTAGCGATTTCCCAAAAAATTTTGTTATTTCTTTTAATTTAGCATTTGTTTTTCCTAAATAATCACATCGTTTCCCCATTTCTATTGTTTTTATTATTCGTGTTTTACCGAGATATTAACCATTTCAGTGTTAGTGAAATTTTGAGCCATAATTTTATAAAATTTTTACGGAAAGCAAAGTAAAAACTGACAGTTTTGAGAATAAATTCTCCAAATGCCAAAATGACATTAGAAAAGCAAAGGCAACTAAGGTATTTTAATCAAGTAAAATTAGTAAGCCAAAATTGCAGAGACTCGAAAATTATTTTTTTCAAGCTAATCCGTTGATTTTATCAAAATTTTCTAAGAGTAAGAAAAGTTTTCAAATTAGATAAGCTATCTACATAAAAAATATAGAGTGAATTACATCGACCACAAAAAAGTTCTGGACACTTTTCCCGTTACATCCTCAAGTTTGAGCTATTTCTATGGTCTCTAAGGCTCTATGCTCCACTCTCAAAAACGGCTATTATTGACAGTAACTCACCTGCCAAATATTGTAAAAGTCCTCCATCACGTTCGAAAGTTATACCGAAAAAACAAAATTATTTTTGCAACTTTGAAGCCCTCTACCGGCTAAACAAGACACTTGAGGCAAAAGTAAAAAGATCATCAAATTTTTTTCGAATCAAAGAATCTTCGGTTTCATTTTAGCCACGCAGTTCGAGGACACCCTGTATACATCACATTACTAATGTTATATTCTTATGACAAGAATTATATTCACAATATTTAAAACCTTGCACTTAGATACGATACTAAGTACACAATGTACAATAATTAATAAATTCAATAAAAATATAACTTCCGTCTGCACGAAGACCGATTCATACTCTTTACAGGGATTGTACCGCCCGTCATACGTTATTTATTATTAAATATAAAATTGTATATAATTGTTGATAAGAAATGCTGAGAGTTGTGAAAACTAAAGAAAAAGCTAATTATATTAATTTTCATTTAAAAATAATAAAATTGTAATTTCGGATGCTACAACGAGTACAACAACTCCATTCTGAACTCCGTAGACAATAATATCTGTGGCATCGGATGTCTTTGATGGTTGCCAAAATGCTGAGCAACAAAATTTTGTCAAGCAGAAGTTGCATAAAATGAGAACCGATGATACGGGTGGATTACCATACGAGTTAATTTTAGTTCTTAACCATACATGATAACTAATATCATAGATGTTGGGGATGGATTGTCCAATGGCACTGTCGGAAAATTGTGTCATGTAGAAAGAGGTGATACTGGTGGAATCATACGAATTTGGATGGAATTCCCAAAATAAATTGGTTACTTCATAATGTCAGTTTTCATTTCTGTCAGCAGTGCTCAGTGACGATGGGTGTCAAAACAGAACTGAATGACATATCAGTCTGAAAATTTTTATGCGTTCTAGTTCAAGATGATACATCACAAATGTCACATGAAATTTTCAATAGTGGCGCCATCTGTTTAATTATTCAGGGACTTTTCACCTTGCCCTCATACGTGGCATGTCGTGAGAAAAACTCGACGGGAACGAATACAGGTCAGGATTATGCCAGAATAGTAAGGAACATGAGTGGAGTAAAAAGATAAGGTAGGTGTACTTGGCGTCACATCGCGCATATTTTCTGAGCTAATGAAACAAGCAACTTCACTTTGTGACTGCGGAAGGAATCGGATCATCACAGATTTTATTGAAGAATGCCTCACAAAATGTCTCAATGCTGGACCTTTTTTCTGTGGAGAAGAAATGTTTTATGCACACCATCAGCTTCATCTATCACTACAGGTAGTGCAAGACTCGCTCTATATTGCAGCTTACCTTCTAGGGCCTCTCCGATCTTCATCCATATCCCGGGGCCGCTTTTCGCATAACTTCGGAATATGTTATCACAATCACAATCTATCCGTCACCTCCTTTTCAGGAACATGTGATTGGGAGTCCATAATCTATCCAGGGTCTGGGTGCCTGTTGGTCCGCGGGAGCATTTCCACTTGAAGCCTTGACCCTGCTGGCAACAGGGCCTTGATTATTCCCCTATCCGCCACCTGAGGACGCCCCTGGTTGCGGTTTCAGGCTCCGCACAAGAGAAGAGGCTCCTGCTTTCCAGGCTCAATACTGGACCTGAGGTTGCTTAAGTAGAGACGTGTCTTATTTGCCATAAGATAAATAAATAAATATAAAAATATCGTGTTCTGCCTGTTCAACTCGAGATCATTTTGTGAGTAAATGAAGAGCAACTTCTTCTGAAAAATTGGTAATAGTCACAATAACAGTTATCTCTCACAGAGCATTGTTAGGGATTCTTGAGTGCCACAAAGAACTCTTCAGATTCCTTCATGGTATGTATATGAAGTTAGGGATTCTTGAGTGCCAGAAGGAACTCTTCAGTATCCTTCATGGTATGTATATGAAATATGTCTTGTTCCAGTTTGATTTATAATTTGTTATATTCTATAAAATAGTTGTTATGTCGCTAATCAGATTATAATGTTTGATCCATTTGCGCGTTTGCACCGTTCGAATGATTATTGATTTGTCGATGAGATAAAAATCGACTCAAAGCATGTGTGTTTTGTATTCATTCTAAAATTTTGGTTTTGATAAGATATTAAACTTGTTTCGGAATTCATCAACACAGAAAATGTATATTTAGGAATTACTATATTCTTATCTCGATCAATTTTGTAAAACAAACAACAACTGAAAATTGTTTACTTCACTTATCCCAAAGCCTGCAATCTAAGTCTCCAAATGTATTGTTCTATTATAACAATGAATTCCAATTATTCTCTGATGTCTATATCTTACTGGTGAAGGTAGTGCTGGAAAACATGCATCGTAGTAATAAAACTTCCGCCTGGCGAACTAAAACATCTGTTCTCCAATAATGCTAGCGATTATTATAAGAAATGTTATTACTGATATAACAATAGTTTATTATTGAGGAAACAATTAGAGAAATGAATTGATTTGCCCGTTCCTTTGTGTCATTCAAATTTAAAGAAATAATAATACAATACTGTTTTGTTGAATATTCCTACTTTCTTTAAATCAATTATACAGAGTGTTCCGGAACTACCTAGTAAAAGTTAGACGGTGAGCTGCGTCTCCAATTTAAAAGGGATGTTTCATATAAAAAAATATATTTGGGCCTCCCATAAAAAGTTCTGTCCTTTTGAAGATGGCAGATGAAATGTAGGTTTTATTGATTGTCAGAAATGACCCAACTAAGGTGTTACGTCTTGCAATTTCTTGTTGGAAGTATTTTTGTTTGTTCTCGCAGGAGTATGTTCAAAGTTGTAAATTTTTTTTTTTATAGGATCCGATAATTTCTTAGTTTTCTTGAACAATCTTTCATTTTCGTATATATTTAATAGAGTTTCCCCAATTAAATTACCATTGCTGTTACATGGGTAGAGTATTTACCGCTTAATGTTTCTTCATTGAAATGCATGGGCGAATATGATGAAAATGTTTTTATTTTCTTCCCACCTTTCAGATGCGTAGTGACGTGTTTTATTTTTCATGCAAAAACTAAAATTGATAATGAAATTTTTGAAGAGACAAAAAAGTAGTGTGTTTGTTGGGCCTACCTTAATTATATTTTTGTTTCCAAAAATTTCGAAAAAAAGAAAAGTTGTCTCCTAAAATTCAAAAGGGGTAGTTTATCTCACCATGTTCCAGTAAAGTATAAAGTAGAGCAATGGGTCATAATACTAAACACTAACTGCTCACCATATTTGGTTTTTTTAAGTTCTGTAGTTTTTGAGCAACCATCATTAAAAGGCCATAACTCTTTATGGGAGGCACAAATCGAAATTTTGTATATCAAATACCTCTATTCAAATTGGCAATGGAGTCACCGTTTCATTTTTACTAGGTGGTACCAGAACACCTGTATATCAATAGAGTAGCTCGTAGCCGACGAGGTCGATAGAGAAAAGATTATAGATGTGGGGAATTGCTGCCCCTGCTTTCCCGTCGTTAGACTCTAGACATGTCACGCAGGGTCCTCTCCTACTTCAACAGCACCCCAACTGCCCGGCAGAGACCAACGCCTTTATTGGAGAGGAGACGGTCTTTTGAACCACCTGGGCCCCTCTCCCCCTGCCTACTCGTGTTCGTGTCATTTTACAACTACTTCGTTTGACGAGTAACCGTCGGTCTCTTATCATCGACCTACCACCAAAGAGGTCTATACATAGACCTTGTTGCCTACCACATATCATTGCCCTGGCAGCGAATCAATTACCCAGACACCTGGGATAAGAAGCACAGACACCGGACTTTAGGAGTAAAGCTATGTGGTGCAGCATTTTACTCACGCAGAGGCAGGATTTTTCTTCACCCCCGGCGGGACCACTTTAGGCGGACCCACTACGGGCGCTTGCTTGCTAGATTTATATTATTGTCCCTTCTGGGCTACAGCCAATTCCACCTCCTCGTGTTACCTGTTTTACCAGGAACGTTTGACGAGTCACTGTTCAGCTTCGTTCAAATAGCCTACCGCATATGTCTACCAAGCCCGTGAATCCATTTCGGCCACAGTTCTGGTATAAGGAGGCACGATATCATGGTTTTAGTGGTGAAATGTATGTGGTGCACAGTTCACCGGATCTTATGCATTGACAACTGTTAATTTCGCCCCGAGGGGTTACTTATCTCGAGACTCGCGCAAAAAGTAAAGGACGTTACTTGTTGAATCTACTCCCGGAGTCAATCCGGACCAAATAGTTCTCTCTCGAGAGAGAAAAATACAGAGGGTAGAAAGAAGCAAGAAGCGATTAAAAAGTTGAGTCGTTTGGCTCTGAGGAGCCATTGCAATTTTGGGAAAACCGCGCAACTGTCACACACTTGATGCATGACGGGTGGTAGACTGCGAGGTCGCCATAAGAGAACTGTTACTGGGGCGATTAGTAGGAAAGCACTCAACTGTTAAAACTGAAATGTATGGCGGGTGGTGGACCGTCAGGTCGCAGTAAGACAATTGATAGATATATAGCTTTAAGTAAGTAAAATCCTCTATGGGCAACGAACATGTCAAATATGAAATGATGATAAATACTCAATACATTAAAACTATATTGTACATATTGAAAACACATATAACTTTGTAATTTAGTCAGATTTGTTGATAAGACGAACGTAACTGAACAATTTCCATCGTGTTCACATTTGAGGTAAGTGAGCTTTCTCTAAACCACTTTTCTAATATTCCTAAAGTATTAATTGTTTCAGATTGAAAATCATCCATATTATCGGATGATATAGCTGCTGCTGAGTCATCGGCGAAAGAAGTGAGCTCATCATTCAAAATGGCAGGAATATCATTTACATAAACAATGAAAAGCCGAGGCCCGACAATGGAACTTTGAGGCACTTCTCGTAAGATTTCTTGCCCATTCGAATGCATTTCTTGATTATCTTCTAACAAGATACTGATTTGATGCTGTCTGCAATAACCTCTCGAAAAATATTCTACACAGTAAAGAATCGAAGCGAAATTTGACACCAAAATAACACCCCGCGTGGTCCAGATTCATCCACACCAATTTAGTGTAAAATCAACACCGTATAAGCAGTGTTCAATTGACATTTAGCGGTGAATATATTCACACCAGTAATTGTTCAAATTTGAAATTCTTAAAGTGTTAATTTGACTCTGAGGAAGTGTAAAAATATAACTTTTGCGGTGTATGAAGAGCACCTTATGGTGCATTTTTTTCACCAGATATAATGCGAATTCAACGTTCACGGTGTCGATTTTTAACACCAAACAGATTACACAACTATTTAAAATGGTAAATCTTACACTATCAATTGTTCATATTTTACACCATATTGGAGTATAGAACTCATCTTATGTGGTCGATTCAACACTAATAAAAGTTCGAATTTTTGACACCAAATAGACTGTGCAACTCATCTCTTGTGGTCATTTTAACACCAAAAATTGCTATAAATGTATACACCAAATGGAGTGGCGACATATTATAGTTGGTACCAATAATATATTCTTCATTTATTTACTAGTTCAATCATATGTGACAAGAATAAAAAGCTAAATGTAAGCTGAAAATAAGTTCATATTTTTGTACCAAAATCATCATTTCAATTGTGAAACAAATTGATATTGAATTTGACACAAGGAATTTTTTTTTAGCTCAATTTACGTTATCCAAATATCAAATCAATTATGGTGTAATACAATAACATTTCTCGAGAAAAAAAATTATGAAAGGTTATTAGATTCAGTAAACCACAATTTTTGAGATTAGCGGGACAGTTTCTATATTGGAGTAGAGAGGACTAAATATATAAAGAGACCACAAAAGTATCCAGAATCATATCATTGTCACTGTTGTGTTTCTTCAAAACCTACTTTAGGTTTTAGGCCATTAGATTGCGATAGCAGCTAAGAACTCATGATCTGATTATTTTTGTGGACTTCAAAAATTTGATCAGTTTAAAAATAGCAAAGAATAATGTAACTTATATATAAATATTTTTTATTTTTGAATAGTTACACAAAAAAATGTTAATATAATATTTTACCTATTTAGAAGCGAAATAATAAGATATCTTATTTAAATTTCAAAATCCATTATTGAAACGTAGAAATCTTTCAAAACATAAGTGCTATTACGTACAAAAAAAACAGCCTGTTACATAGGTATTTGCTTCCCACTATAGGAGTTTAGAAACGCACTTTTCTATCTATTCTTTTATTTTTTAAGATTAGAATTCACAACATCTAGCATTGCTAAATGGAACCCATATATTTATACTATTGCACCACTTTCAGATGTACATATTATTCAATAATTCAAAAAAGTTATGAAGGTCTGATTTTCGGAAAATAAATAATTTTTTATATTCATTACTTCTACGTTAAGAGATTCAGTTTACTAATGAATTAATTGAATCATTTATGTTCATTCGGTGTCAGTTCTCCGCGCATTCAATTATTTTGAATTTAAATCCTTTCTCCGCCTGCTCCAGGAGTTTTGAAAATTCGTCCTCATCAATGAGACAGCCAGTCTCACCAGTCCCTTCATATTCGGATACAGCTGTTTCTTCTGATTTGGAGAGGTTCATCGCAAATTTTTCAAGACCTGAAAGAAGATGACAGTGCCCAATAATATGATAAATATCTCAATAAATGGTTTTGCAAGAAAATTTTTGCTTATAAAAACAAACATGAATGAAATAACTTGGACTGATTTCTCCCGACTTAGGTTATCTTTCAGAAGGCCTCGCTAGTGTGCATGTGCTGCAATACCCAAGATAACCGTCTAGTTTCGAACTTCGCTACTGCAATTTGGAGTACCTTAGTCAGACGGCTTATTAGCAACGCCGATCGGCATGTCAATGTCGATTGGCGTTGGTAACAAGGCCACTTGGGTTCGATTTCTAGTGAGATCTCATTTTATATTTCTTGAACTTCCTTTCATTAAAAATGGTAGATTCAAGACAAAAAGTAAATCTAGGCCGAGTTAGGTTAAGTGTTTCTATAATTGAAAGTTAGGTTATGGTACAGTGAATACAAAAAATATTGGCTACAAACAGTTCAAACTGCAATGTTTCGGCAAATAATTCTGTGCAAAGACAAAACAACCTAAAAAGTCTTGCACCATATATTTTACCATATACCACTTTCACCACAGTATATTATACTGTGCTTTGACTGTTTACTTTGTTCAATTTATAGTTATTCTGTATTTCATGTGCACATATTGTTCATGTGCATATTATTTATGCGATTTATATTTTCTTCTAGAAAAGTAATGTATGGCGATAAACATTTAATTAATAAATGGAGGATTATTGGTTTTGAGGTCTTTGCTTCCCTGTTAAGTATTTATTTACATTTTGTCAAAACTGTCAACACCCATAACCCCATTAGATACAAGAGGCTTTAGTACTGAACAACTGTATTGTCTATGTAGAAAAGACAAATGAGTTGCCTTATTTGCTGGAACATGGTGGAACCAATAAAATCGGACAGCTGTATTTTATAGTAGTTATGTAGAATTAGGCAAAACGGTACCATATATAAAAGCTCGTAGCCACAGCAACACTGAAGTGGACGTCTCGTTATCTTTCATCTTTTCAATCATCCTCTCTCAATTTCGAATTTTTTATTCTATTTAGCATTAGCAACCACGATTTTTTGGTACCATTTGTTCTAATAGAACAAGATCCTAACTGCGCATGATCACAAACCAAATTCCCAAGTTGTAACCCAATAGCGAATTCGTGTATGTCGTGTATATAATATGAAAATATACATGCCAAGGATTTCATTATGACACAATTCAGATGTACATAGATGTGCATATACCTACCTTAGTATAGAAATTATGAATATGAAACTCTTACCTTTCAGAATGAAGTCTTTATATTCCTTATTTTTGTCCAAACACATTCACTTTTGAAGGTTATAGGATTCAACTTTGATAAAAACCGACATTATTTCACTTCACTTTATCAACTAAGAGCAAGATACTGATAAAGGCACGTAAACAACTAACCTGATCAATGTTCAATGTGTCTACTGTGAAAAAGTCAGTACACATGCAAGGAAAAATGTTTCAGCAGCAAAATGGCGGGTTTGACTATTTACGACACAAGGCCAATGCGGGAGGAACTGACTGAACTGAGCTCGTAAAGTAGTGAGCTGATCGGTTGATAGGTGCTGTTTTAACCATTTGCGAATTCAATACAAATCCATACAGTGTATTATCGAAGTTAAGTTTAGGTAGGTGTTGAAAAGGAGTTTTTCTGGTAGAGTAATTTTGACGGGTTCAGCACTTAACACCATATAGTGAAGAATGCTTACACCACAATAGGGTGTGAAAGTTTACACCGGTCAAATTTTTTACTGTGTACGGTCTACATCGGCCGGGGTTCGCCTAATTATAACAAATTGGAAAATATGCTTGCTGGGTCATTGCGTTCGAGCACTGGATTGCTGCATGTGCCAAGTTTCAACCAAAAGTGACTTTGATTGTTGCCATATGAAATATACGATTGTAGATCAGATCTACAATCATTGTAAATTTGATCTACAACAACTGTATCGTTCTACTATAATTGTAGTTTTCTTCTACAATTCTAACTAGGATTGTAGATTCCAGATTCGATCTACAATTGGTGAATCGATCTCCAATAATTGTAGGTTCGTTCCACAATTGTAAATTCGCAGAAATTTTTGTACATCAAAACCTAAATGACTGAACACATTGAAACCAGCTTTCCTGTAAATCTAATAAATATATGAATAAAGAAAAGAGTTGAAAGGACAAGTGTTTCAATTTAGAATAATAGAAGGGTTAAGGAAGTGAACGATACCACTTAGACTATTTACCAATCAAATATTCTTGTTCACCTCTTATCTCAGACTGGTGGTCTAGGGAATTCTGGATGAACTGTTATTATCACAGGAAGCGATTCCACAGCTATGAGTCGATCATTCTTTTGATCGAGGAGTATGACTCAATTGTTATAGTGTTTACATGATCATCATCATGGACCATGCGAATAGTAGAATGACACTTGAGTTACCTGTGTGTCGGAAATTTCTGAGGAGTGAGTTGGCATAACATTAACATAGTGTACGGGTAATTCAATATTTTATTGTTTAACATCTTTATCAGAGTGTTTACCGTTTATCAGTAGGGGCTGCCTAAGTTTTTACATGTGTAGTATTGACAATAAGTAACATTTACGGACCGCCAGAAGCTTATACAGTCCACAATAACATGTGTTATGTAAGTAAACTAACTTTTTTTATTGTACAATTGATTAAAACGTACTTGTCACTTTGAACGTGTATTGCTGATGAAACATAATTTGGAGCGAAAGCTAATACCATTTGGAAAATTTCTTTCGTTATAGTTCGCTGAATAATAATTGTTACAGCATGCACTCTTTCTTGATTTTCTCAACATTACTTTCTATTTTTTGAAGTTTCGTGAATATTATACAATTGTGAACGGTACTTGATGATAGAATTGTTCAGTTTCAATAATTATATGTATTATGACTAAAGGGCGGAATATATGCACGTCAATTCAGTTAAAATATGCGCATATATATGCATAGTTTTTCTTTGAAATATGCAACAATATGCATTTATTTGTCAAAATATGCAATTATATGCCTTGAATATAACATGGAAAAATGGAAATAAAGAAACGCCGACTCTTATAAAAATTATTTATTTTAAGTAAAATTGAAAGAAAAATATAAAATTTTTAACCTGAAATAGTATAACGATATATTTTTCAAAATTTTCCAATAAAAGTGTTTGCCTTCTGTCTGTAAAAATATGTTTGTACAAAGGAAAAGATCTTTCAACATCTACCGATGTGATCTGGCAATATTTTAATTTGGGTAGTAAGTTATAAGGCCAAGGTATTACTTCGTTGGATGGTTCAGTATCAAAAATATTTTTGACTTCCATTAAATACTTAAAGACTTCATTCTTCCCCACAATAACTTCGAGTTTACTTCTTACTTGATTTCCTACATCACCGGGAACTTTTTTGCATTTGTCGGAAAAAGTTTTAACAATATTAATTGATTCTCTTAAACTCATATTCCTACTTTCTAACGAAATTATTATATCTGGTATAAAACTAAATTTAAATAAGCAAGTATTCAAAAATTTAAATAAATTTTTGAATACTGCTTGACTTTGCACTACACACTGTGAATTGTCTTCTAAATCTAAAACTATGTCTTTAATGGCTTCAAAATGGTCTGCGTAGAATATCGCGGCCTTAATTCATGTTCCCCATCTAGTAATTACGGGCTCTGGAGGTAAACTAACTCCTGGCAATTTCTCTCTATAGATCTGCACTCTTAGAGGTGCTTTCAAATACACTTTCTTTACATTTGAAATTAATTTGTTCACCAAGGGATATGCTGTTCTAATAGTTTCTGCAACTCTGTTCATCCCGTGTAAAAGGCAAGTGACATGTACCATATTGGGATAAAATATTTTTAAGTTTTGGCCTACTTTAACCATATACGGCGCTGCGTCAGACAAAAACACTAAAAACTTCTCTACTGGAACTGGATTTGGTAAGAAAAAATTTGATGCTGAATGATGCTGATTTGATGCTGAATAAATCGAGTTACGGTCACATTATTTGTTTTGTCTAACTGTTCAGAAGGTATTAAATATGGCTTCCCTGGCTCATTTTCTTGAAGCCCTCCAATAATAAGATGTGCGATATATCGACCACATGAGTCTGTGCTGTCATCAACAATAATATAAAAATGTTCATCGCCCAGTGAAACTTTAATTTCTTCCAATACAGTTTCGTATACTGTTTGCACATACTTCTTTCTAAGTGTGAATTCGTCAGGGATGTTTTGTTTACAATATTTTTGCAAAAAATCTCTGAATTAGGTATATTTGCTGCGACTAAAGCTTTGCATAAGTCTTGATGAAACACCTCCTTTCCACTCTATGGTTTGACATTTTGAAATGCGGTTTGCACACACTGATGAACAGGCACAGATCTATTTTTCTGCAACTTAGCTTTATGCATAGCTGTTTTCAAGTGTTGATCAATTTGGAACTTCTTTTCACAAACAATGATTTTGGCACAAACTTTGCAAAACACTTTATCCCCACTAAACTCCAACTCAGGAAAATTCTTAATCCACGAAGCGGCTTTCGGCATTTTAGGCGTTTGAAATAAATATTTACGAAATAACTCTTTTCACACTGGAATCTATCGACAAACTAAACTATACAATATAGATACAAAAGAAGAGACCACATTTGCTCTCAAATTAGGCACCGAAAAGAAACAAGACAAGAAGGTTCACTTGGCGTCGGTACTTTGAAGTCCGAACTATAAAAGCAAGCCACCGCATTCCAACTAGACCCCGAAAAAAGAAAGTTTTGCTATGAATTCATTCGCGCACCGAACAGAAGTTTCTGTTTGGTGACAATACTTACTACCACCGAACACCACTCGGCACCACCAGCTTCAAGTGAACCTTCTTGTCTTGTTTCTGTTCGATGAATTAGACAAGCTGATTACTCGGAAATTCCTAAACATCCAATAAATGCCGGCAATGAACCATATAATAATAAAATGGGTCCATAAACCATATAATAAAACCTACCCACCTTTTAACTTATTTCAATTATCTGCAAGGGTCGCACTTAATCTTTTGATAAAACGAAAAACATAAAAATATGCACACAAATTTTATTTTTGCCGAAATATGCAATTTTTTATGAAATTTGTAAGAATATGCAAAATATGCAAATATATACTTTGCATATATTCCGCACTTTAATTATGACATATAGGTTATTGTTGAAAATTTAATTCTTGACGATCAAAAAATCTGTATGTAATTTTATAAAGTGGCAATGGGTTTTGTTGATCAGAAGATGATAATATTGATAATTAATGGGATGCGTGTTATTGGAAAACCAGACCAGAAAATAGTATTCAGGCAAATTTTTCGAACGGTTCGATATGGGTCCCGATAGTAAGAATTTTACCTGAACTGAACAAGGTGAGATATTGTAAATTTGATCTATAATAACTGTAGCTTTGTTCTACTATAATTGTAGGTTTCTTCTACAATTGTAAATTCGCAGCAGCTGAAGGAGAATAAACGGTGATAAAGAATCCCTGGATCTCAGATGGTTTGATGTCTTATATAAATAAAAAAATAAGATCCAGAAAACGTTCGTGAAAATCCAAATAATTAGGCACTGAAAAATGAATTTAAAATTTACAGAAAAATATTCAATGAATAAATGACTATACGAAATTGGTTAATAAGGATAGGCGTATTTTGAAAAAATTCGGATCTGCTTTTTGCCAAGATTATGATAGAAATAGTATCAACGAACATGAAAACGACACAATTTTCCATAGATTGTGGGATGTCATCAACGAATAACAAAAATAGTGAAGGTTTACGGCATGTTCAAGGTATTGAGGCGTGCGAGCCGATATCGATAGGATAGTCATTTGAGAACATATCCTCCAACTTTACTTACAATTTATTCTGCAGTTACCTGATAAGATATAGCCAATCATCAATGAGTCCTCGAATTCCCAAATATTCTTGATTTTCTTCCATCAATTCGTGAGAAATACAATCAAAGATTCAACTCAGATCAAAGAAATACACCTATTGTGATTTCATCATCTTGTCTTTCGGTAATTGCTTGAATAATTTTGATAGTAACGACAGAATAACCGTTCCTAAGCCCGTGTTGACGTTTGGTTGTAATATTGTTTTTGTTTAAGAATTACAATAAAATATTGCTCACATCATTTTGCATTATTTTCAGTAGAGCAGGTACTAAACCGATAATTTGTATTATTATCTTTGCTAGATTATTTTGGGAGTAGGTAAACTGAGCGCTAAATAAAAGTTATAAAATCGGGCAGAGGACTAGGACCTTTTTGGGTCAGGTATACAAAAGCCTTGCATCGTATGTCGCGCTTCCCTCTCTTTACTTTCACTCTTGTGCTTTGCGCCTCCCCCCGTGTCATGCTTTCAATATGGTGATTGTTTTTACCAAAGATAGATCATAATTACAATAGAGAACAATTTTTTGTATTTCAGAGAATCATATTTTTATTTTTAGTTTTATATAATACGTTTATTGGCTGCTGACCAGAATTTGATTTCTAAAACAAAGACGGTAAAATACATTTATTGACTTTAGCCAACACAGGAAAATACATTCATTGACTTTAGACACCAGCCTACTTTTTTATTTTTATTTTGATCTCATCTGTATGAAAATAAACAAAACATTTTTCGTTCTCTCTTTCCCAGGCTTAGGATTGGCAATTTAAAAAAAAATTAAAAAACTGCCAGGATTAAAAAACGTTTCTTTTATTATTTTTTAAACTGTCTTTTTAGTCTAGTAAATACGTTATGTCGTTATGTTTTCTAGTTTTCACTTTTGATAAAGAGCTGCAATATATTATATAATTCTTGCGAGTCATAGTCCCTGCGTTATATTTGCTCAATCGGTTCGTGGGCGCCTGTTGCCGTCGGATGCTGATTGCACTGCAAGGTCGTGGATCTTCATGAATGCTGTTAATTTTGATGAAAGTTTGAGTCTGGAATTATTTTTGGATTTTGCGATACAAGCTTTGTGTGAGGTGGAATCGACTGGAATGAGGCCATGAAGTTTGTGATGCGTTCAGTAAACCTTGCTCCGAATCTGTTACAATAAAATTTGGACTTAGGTTTTGTCCAAGAAGTTGACATCTTCATTTGATTATTTCAAAAAGATTTTCGTAGGTTATTTGTCCCTTATTTGGAAGCAAACAAAATACAAGTGGAATGTAATGTTCATTTGTAAGTGTATGAATAGTACAAAATTGATACCACAGTTTTGTAGTGGAGTCAAATGTACCATCCATGTAAACTTCATCATTGGCACATAAATGATCTGAAAATTAAATTATGAAAATAATAAATTATAATTTATATTATTGCAAAAAGAATTGAATAATTGCAAAAAACCTACTTAAATTCTTCATGGTACTAAAAACTACGATACCAGAGGCTTCTTCCACAAATTCAAAGAAATTTTCTCCCCAAATTGTTTGAATTTTTGAGCGACTTTATAAATGAGGAGAAAAAATAAAAAATTTGAAATTGGAAATCAGTGAATTATATATACTTCAGTTGTTGCAGAGCATCGTCTCTGGTTTCTGGAATAGTTGGAAAACTTTCCTACGAACGTTATACATGTTTTTCCTCAAATAAACAATGTATTTTTCCACCAAATTGTTAACCATCTCGGGATTTTTTTCCAAATGGAGTATTTAGGCTGACTTTTCTATCAGATCTTCTTCTGCCTTTCGTTTTGCTGATTGACAAATTATTTTTCTACTAATAACGTGATCATATTCACTATCAGGATTGTGTGTAGCGTCAAATCGCACTACACTATTGTTACTATTTTTCAGATAAATTGATGCTCGACAATTATTTTTTCAACACCTCCAATAACTTTCGTCACTTTCGTTTAAGTCACGGCCAAATTTGAAAGTAAATCCACTTAGTATCAACGAAGATTTTCCACGCTGAGTTGATAACATTTGTATAACGCATTAAAATCAGAAATAAAAAAATAAACTATGAGTAGAAACCACAATAACAAAAAAAAGTAATAATAAAATAGAAGATGAAGAGAAACTTAATAAAAATCATCGATGCACTTGTTACAGAGGCAAGTAGATAATTAATCTGCTTATGTAATATTGGGTAATGAAGAGCATTATCAAAAGGTACTTAATGAGGGGTAGGCGCGCCCAAATTAACACATACTTAGTTGGTACGTAATGAGAGGTAGGCGGGCATAGAACAATAGAATAGAAATATAATGAACCTACGTCCATTATTTGTATGCACTGGAACTATATTTGTTTTTCTTCCCTAATAATATGATAGACTGTTTTGCGATTACAATACTTCCCTTACACCATATTCTACGTACAGTGACTCAGTGAGTGAAGTGAATATAATATATTTCTTGTGTTGATATTGTATCCTAACATCAGTAACTGTCCCTCGAGAACAGATGCGTTAAAAACACGTAAACCAACCAAGAAAACGACCGTCTTTTTTGCCCATTAAAACCTAATTGACTGAACATATTGAAGCCAGCTTTCACGCAAACCTAATGAATATATGAATGAAGAAAGGAAGACAAGTTAAAAGGTCTAAGTGTTTCAATTTAGAATAATAGGAGGGTTAAGGAAGTGAACGATACCACTTAGACTATTTACCAATCAAGTAGTCTTGTTCAGCTCTTGTTTGAGAGTGGACGACTGGAGGTCTAGCGAATTCTCGATAAGTTGTTATTATCCCAGGAAGCGATTCCACAGCTATGAGTCGACGACCATTCTTTTGATCGAGAAGTATGACTCAATCGTTATAGTGTTTATATGATCATCACCATGGCCCATGCGAATAGTAGAAGGACACCTGAGTTACCTGTGTGTTGGATATCTCTACAGCGTCAGTTGGCATAACATTAACATAGCGTACGGGTAATTCAATATTTATAGTTATAAATGTTTACCAGAGTGTTTACCGTTTATTAGTAGGTGCTTCCTGAGCTAAGTTATTATATGTGTAGTTTATTGACAATGAATAACATTTATGGACCGGCAGAAGTTTATTCCGTCCACAATGACATGTGTTATGTAAGTAAACTAATTTTTTAATGTACAATTAATTAAAACGTATTTGTCAGTTTTGAACGTGCATTGCAAACAGTTGATGATACGTAATCCGGAACGAAAGTTAATTGTATGATTTGCAGAATTTCTTTCGTTATATTTCGCCGAATAATAATTGTTACAGTTCATGCACTCTTTCTTCATTTTCACAACAGTACTTTCTATTTTTTTAAGTTTCATAAATATTATACAATTGTGAACGGTACAAATTACTCGACAATGACTCATTCTCTCGATTTAATAATATAACAACATCCCATGATGATAGGAAAAGCATCAGTCATACATAATACCCATTAACCTTTTCGTCTCACCCCACCCTGAATAGAATTGTTCAGTTACAATGATTATGAAATATAGGTTATTGTTGAAAATTTAATTCTTGACGATCAAGGAATATGTAGGTAATTTTATAAAGATGCAAAGTGTTTTGTTGATCGGAAGATGATAATTAATGCGATGCATGTCATTGAAAAACCAGACCCGATATTATTATTAGTATTTAGGCACATTTTTCGAACCGGTCGATATGGGCCCCGACAGTAAGCATTTTACCTGAACTGAAAAAAGTGAGTCCGAATTGGGTCCCCTAAAAAAAAGTATCTTATCTGAGGATGGCATAATATACTACACAGCGTAGTTAGCTAATTTGAAATTTCAATTTCTGCCCCACAACATGTAACATTGAAATACCATTAGCGGGCGTTTCGATCCACATCTCCCGCTACCCTACGGCACAATGGTTGTGTTTATGGTAACCGTATGCAAGAGGAAATAAATAAATAATAGAGGTGAGAAATAAATGAACTGACAATAATTATTGTAGATACTTCGGATTGGTTCATTTTGTTTTCTACCTGAATATTTCTTGTCATATATTCTACGTGTGGCATTGATGCTGTTAATGTTTACTTCCCTCACTATACTTAGTACAAGGGAAGTATTGCAATTGTAGAAGTAGGAAACTTTTTCCGGATTTTCGAGGAAATATTCGATTTGAACTTTTCCGAATCGATCTAGACTTTTATTTTGAGATGTGTGTGCCTGTGTGTGAAAACTATGGAAACGATTGCACCGTTCCTATTAGTCGTATGGATTTAAAATTTTGCAAATCACTCTAAGGTGGTGAAAATGGGAACTGTATTGTTTATGGCCACGGTAGCTCCGTGTCAAGTGATATATGTTATGTTTTCTTCGTATGGTGGTTCTTAGATATGACTGAAAATGAAATAAAAACTCTCATATTTTGAAGTTTCGATAATACTCTATTATCTTTATCAAAAATAATAAATATCTATGAACCAACATTCCAAGAAAACAATATACATTCCCAAATGGTTCAAGAATATAAATAATTTATATATTAAGAGATATAGAATTACATTTTCTGAATTATGAAGATAACATTGAACACAATGCTATTCGATGCTCCCCCATAGCTCAACTATAGACGCACATTCATCTGAAGTTCAATCGTTTTTAAATAAGGATTGTAGGTTAGAGTATTACTATGGTTGGCAATTACTCTTGACAGTACTCATTCAATGACAGCATCCCGGTTCTTATATATTTCAATAGAACTGACTGAGAAATGTTCTGGGTGAGGATAAACAAGTTCAAAGTTTCTATACCTAATTGGCTACAGTTTCGTGTAGGTACATTAAGAGATATAGAATCTAATTTTCTGAATTATGAAGATAACATTGAACACAATGCGATTCGATGCTCCCCCATAGCTCAACTATAGACGCACATTCATCTGAAGTTCAATCGTTTTGAAATAAGGATTGTAGGTTAGAGTATTACTATGGTTGGCAATTACTCTTGACAGTACTCATTCAATGACAGCATCCCGGTTCTTATATATTTCAATACAACTGACTGAGAAATGTTCTGGGTGAGGATAAACAAGTTCAAACTTTCTTTACCTAATTGGCCACAGTTTCGTGTAGGTACATTAAGAGATATAGAATCTAATTTTCTGAATTATGGAGATAACTCAGATAATTTAACATAGGATTATGTGAGGAAAGTAAAAACGAGTGTTTTCTTAATAGATTTGTTGTATGTTTACTAAAGCTTGATTAATTGGTATTACCCATATGTGAGTTCATGTTATCAAATTTTGAAAGAAGTTTTTTAATCTCACAATCCAAATTTTTCAGATATTTACTACATGTTTCGAGGTCTACTAGTTACACCTCATTCTCAAGTATTATAAGAAACGACATTTTAATATCATTAGATGTTTCTAATTTATTTACTAATATTCCTATAATTGAACTTATAAATATTATTAAAAATGATTTCTCAAATAGTGATTTTTCGACAGTAGAATCTTCTGAATTAATCAACCTCCTTACTATATGTCTCGAACAAAACTTTTTCACCTTTAATGGTATTATGTATGACCAAAAAGATGGCTTAGCAATGGGCTCTCCTTTATCACCCATTCTAGCAGATATATTTATGCATAACCTAGAATCAGATAAAATCGTAAATAATCACCAATTTACTTCACACATTAAATTTTACAGTAGATATGTTGATGACATTCTTATAATATGGAATGGACATAAAGATATACTACAACAATTTTTCCTATATACTAACTCAATACACAATTCAATCAAGTTTACACTAGAAATCCAAAATGTAAATAATAACTTAAATTTTTTAGATCTTACTTTAAATCTTTCCAACAAATCATTAGATTTCAATATTTACAGAAAACCTACCCACACAGGTATTGTTATTAATAACTCATCTCACCATCCTATACAACACAAGCTTGCTAGTTTTCATAGCTACTTGAATAGACTGATCAAAACTCCCTTAAGTGAAACTAATTTTCAACTCGAGTTGAAAATCATTTGTCAAATAGCTTCTATGAATGGGTTTAATAACAATACAATATTTAAAATGTTACACAAAAAACAAAATAGAAATACCGAAAATACAATCTATATACATAACCTATATCAATCAAATCGAAACTTAACTCCCAACATATCTAACCAAGACAACAAACCTTACAGATCCTTAACTTTTTTCGGTAGTATCTCTACAAAAATTACAAATATATTAAAACCAATAGTCAAAATTTCCTATAAATCTTCTAATTCACTCAACAATTTAATAATTAACAATAAAGATAAAATAGATAGAATGGAAAAAAGTGGAGTATATCAATTAACTTGTGGCTCTTGCTCAGCGATCTATGTTGGTAGAACTTACAGAAACTTCAAAACTAGACTAAAAGAACATATACATTGTCTTACTAAAACTGGCTTTTCACATTTTGCAAACCACCTTTTAGATACTCACCATGAATTTGACCCAGTTGATAATTTCAAAATATTACATTATGCTAATAGAGGATTGTACTTGAATAATCTGGAGTTGCTCGAGATACAAAAATCTTTCAAAAATAATAATGTCGCTACTCTTAACACACAAATAGCGTTAAACTATAATCCTATCTATGCAGCTATTACTTAAAACATTAAAAGTCATAATTTCAAATTTTATATTCTCATTTTCCAACTGTTTATCAATTTCATAGATCTCTATTCAAATATTTTTCAAGTTTCATATTTAACTTCTTACTTTACCAATAGATGTCTCTACCTTTCTTAAAATTTAGAATTCATAGGATAAAATCAAAGTACGGTATACATTTTTTCAACAATTTTTTCAACAATATTTTATTAATTTCCTTTCTTATCTATATTCACAATCAATCACGTAACTTAATAACGCCAAATTTAAGTCTTGTAATGTCTTGAATCTCATACAATGAACATATACTGAAACTTGAAGAATAATCAATTTTAATAATAGACAAATATGTATTCTAAAGAATTAATTGCCTTATAATATGAATGTAAGTATTTTAAATATTTTAATAATCTCAATTAGATGTCACAATTATATCAATCTATTAATTATTACTATTTTTACTATTTATATTAATGGACTCCACAATTTTTATCATTACAATTCAATTTTTACAACATTAACAATTATATTACAAACAAATATATATTATCAAATAAAATATACTTTTCTTGCAGCCATTTCTTATAATACTTGAGAATGAGGTGTAACTAGTAGACCTCGAAACATGTAGTAAATATCTAAAAAATTTGGATTGTGAAAATTGTAGATGAGATACATATCAAATAAAAAATTAATAGCAAATATTGAAATTTTCTCTTCACATTTTTAGTAATTTTTGAACTGTGTGATACCGTTTTCGAATAAATGCTGTTTGATACCCGATTGAAACATTATTCTTTTGCATTTTCGATGTCATGTAAAAATAGTATTTGGCAATGTAGCTCCAAGAATAACTATTATTATTATTAGTGTCAAAAGGATAACTTTTCGCACGATCGTAGAAAATAGTTATTTTTGTATAAAATGGGTGAAATGAGTGATTTTTTTATGGCATTTTACAGTGTTAAAATTCACCCGAACGTGTCATTAGAACACAAATATCGCAAACGAAATAGAAACAACATTTTTTGAACAACAAACGTACTTATACACAATTTCACAGTATTAAAGTTAACTTTCGCGGTCGGTACTATAGAAACGGATTTTTACAGGGTGAAAAGAGTAAGAGGTTCACCTATCGATAGAGATAACAACATTTCGAAGTTTTTTTGACAGTCTTACAACAAATACATTTTGTACACCATTAGAATAAAATTTTAATGCAACAGAGTATAATTTAACGTATTTCTAAATCATTTCCCATATATGTTATTTTCTTACAATCATACACTTGACCCGTTGAAGTGCCCAAAAGCGAAAAATTGTGCGAGTAAAAGTGGAGAAATTCAGTGATCGATTGATCACAGCTTTCTATGTTACGATTCTGCGTTGTAATGAATAATTGAAAGTGTTTGAGTATTTACGGCTGCCGCCAAAACGGCTGGGATTAGATGAAACGTGCGTGACCACACAATTTTATTCTTTGAAGGCGTTGGTTGATAAAGTAAATAGGAACTCGGAATTTAGCGAACATATGAATATAAAACGCAAGTGACTATGTATAAAGGTTTTATGAAAGCCGATTCTCCGTATCATTTGACAGAAAGTTCGAAGCGGCACGGTTGTAATGGCGAGTGAAAAACGTTTTGATCTTAATAAGTCTTGACAATGTTTCAGGTCCTCCATTAACAGCAATTCGATACATTTTTCCACATATATTCATGCAATTCCGACGATTGACATTGAAGGTGCAACACAAATGTATGCTTATGCATCAAAACTTAGGTAAAAAAAATATATCGGATTTGGATTCCTATCTTTACCTCGACTCAATTGGAACCAATTTTTCCAGCGTTTAACTTATCTTGGTACAAGAATAAAAGTTTAGTTTTGACCCATTTTCCTGATTTTGCACCGCTTAGTTAGTTATTAAATCACCTGAATTAGTTTCAGATTTTTGTCTAGGCCAATTGAATACAGGTATGTCAAAAGGTGAAGTGTAGAATCGCGTTCGAAATACTTCGGGCTTTCCGGGGCATTTTCGTTAAATTCACATTTTCATATTTTTCGGTTGCATTTTGGACACTATTTTTGAAGATAAATGAGAAAACATTGTTGTATGAAGTGGGTTTTCTCAATAGGTTTCAAGGGTTTTCTAGCTACAATATTGTATTCTGTTGGGGATATTTGTACTGTCAGGATTTCTCAATACCTACAGCAGTTCCTACAAACATGTAGCTTTTAAGAACTTCATGATGTCGGATGGCCCCCTCTTCTATTTGGTACGCTCCTAGGTGTTTTACCCTTGGATTTTACAGGATAGTGCATTCTGCGAGGATGTGGATAGAAGTTCCGTCCTTCTCTTCGCAGAACCTGCACTGTTCTCCCTCTACTAATCCGAGCTTTTTAAGGAGTCTTTTCCACCAGCAGTGCCCTGTTAGGATCCCGCTAGTATCCCAAGCTTATTTTTTCTTAGGTTGATGCAGTCGTTACATCTCTTCTGGTTATTTATAGTTTCCCAGAAGTATCTATGCTTGCTTTAGTCCTTGTAGTTCTATCCAGTAATGGGATCTTTTATAATCTACTTCCTTTCCGAATTCTTTCAGTATTTTGCTGACGATTATTTCGCAGGAAGGTCGAACTCCCAGAAATGGTGCTTCGGCTCTTTTTTGCTACTCGCTATGCTTTTTTGTTACCCTCCACTCCGGTGTGTCCCGGAATTCATAGGCGGGTAACTGCGTTTTCCTTGCTCAGTCTCGTTTAGTATTCCCAGACATCGTGATCATTTCTTCAGTTCCCGGTTATATACTCCCATTTTTGTTCCTTCTGTAGTTTAAGAGTCATCAGTTTACCATCGAATGTCCTATAAACGGAGTCTTGGGATGGTGCTTTGGTTCCATTCGATGTATATGTCATCCTACCATTATGTAGTGGTGTGAGAAAGGATTACTTCTATAGAAGCCGTTGGGCTTGCTCCTACTGCAGCTGTTATGCATATACACAGGCTAGTCTTTGGATTCCCGACAGATTTATCCTTGAACCAGCCCGATTTCTTCTTATACCCTCAGACCACTGCCCTATATTTGATGATCGCTCTCACTATTCCCGTGTACATCCTCCGCATGGTACTTTGTTACATTTCCAGTTTTTTTCTGCATAGTTTCTGCAAATCATTAGGGCTTTTGTGGCGTCGATGGTTGTTCCAAAGATGTTTTCTATCTAGTGTAATGCCCAGATATTCGACCTCTGACTTCCATTCAATAACGCTCCCTTCCAAGTTGATGGTTTTGAGGTTAAGGTTCATTTTCCTTGTAGAGGCGGTGGGGTTGACGTTAAGCCCCTTCGATTGGCACCATTCTTTATTGTATCCAAGACCTCTTTCACCTACGTCGCAGAGGATATTCTCGAACTTACCTCTTGCGAATATCACTTTATCGAATATAACTCCTCCTCTAGTTGTGCAGGTGGTAATAAATCCTTGTCCTATTTTTGTCTCTGGTATTCTGGTAGAGAGCAGCTGTAACATACGCCTGGTTGTCGTGCCATTACCTCCTCTGTCTTTAGTGCTTTTTCGATTGATCCATGTGATGTATTGTCAAAAGCCCCTCCTATATATGGAAAGGCACAAGCTATGGTTTCTGGATTTCATCAGGTGGTTGATGGTTCAGTTGAACCAATGTGGTCTCCGTGGATTTGCCCGTTTCGTATGCATGCTGGTGTGGATGTAAGATCACATATTTCAAAATTTCTGTTCTGATATAATCAACAGTTCTAACGACGTACGATATGACTGATTTGTCGCAGGGATTTAAGATGTGTTGTACCCCTTTTTCGCGCGTTAGAAATGAAGGTGACCTTGGCCCATCTACATACCTCAGATATGTATCTTAGTTCCCAGCCACTTCGAAGTAGTGAGCGAACAAGCAAAGTAAAGAAATGAATTAACAGATTGCGGAAATGAGGGTAACGCAATTTCTCAGATTGCTTCAGATTATAGGAATAAATGAATAACTTAAACAGGTATTATTGTTCAGTCGTGTTGTCATGTATCGTAGCCATGACAACCTTGATTACTGATAATGAAAAATATATGTTTTAGGATAATGTGGAGCTTAGTTGTGTAAAAAACAAAACACAAGCTGTGTGGGATTGAGAACGACAAATAATACCTCGAACGGTCATGTTTATAGATCTGGATTACTTCCTGAAACATATTCTGCCAACCTGCTTATCAAATATAAAAGGTAAACTCGAAGTGTTATTCTCAGATTTTATCAAAATGTTAATAGTTGTACTATTGTGTATCTTATGACCTCAATCCAAATCAAAGGTTGAGGTTAACTTTAATCTAAAGCACATTAGTCGAATCAGCAAATATTTTGTATTTCGAAATTATGACATTGAATTTTTCACCAACGGTTAATAGACTCGGTACCATCGCGACCTAACAGAAACTGGGAATCATATTATTGCATTTTTTCGTATTAAGCAGTCGCGGCTGGAGATTCTGAAATATCGCGAGGCAACATTTTTGACATGTATTATTTGGAAAATAGTTTTATGTCAAATGATGTTCGTTAGATGCATCAAATAACATAACGCTGGGCAGCTGCTATTCACAATTAATGCCCGTGGTTTCGTTAACTTGAAATGAAATGAAGTAAGATTTCGAACTTGAACTTGAGTTTCTCTAATTGAATAAATAAAAGTACAGTATTTGGACAAGGTACGGTGGAAATCAAACTTTCATTAGTTTCTAATTCAGAATTAATTTTCATCACGTAATAGCTGATTCTATGCAATTTTTGGAAGATTTCGAAATCTCTTCATCAATATTCTCTCTCATCCAAAACCAAACTGATACAATCAATCAAGTCATTTTGTATAATTTTTGATGTGCCGGCGAATACAGATTTGGTATCAAAATATTTCTCTAAAAATGTAGATAATTGAATATATCGCATTTCTTTGGGAAAAAAAACTCGATTCGAATGGTAATAATTATTACTCTCATCGTGTCCCCAAAATGACAGCTCTTTTGTATACAAAAATAAATGAAACACCTATCAAACTTGCTAAAATTTCTAGATTTCGCCAATATTGTAAGGTACAATGTTGGTTACAAACAATATTCAGTTCCAATTAATCTGAAATGGTTCTGTTTGTATAATAACCGAGGATAATATTTTTTCCAGATAAAATGAAATACACTCTGAAAATCATTCTATTCCAATGTTAAATTATTCCACATTCCGGATATCTGACTAATGATAGTTGAAATTATAATCACAAATTAGTTATGTGGTCGACCATGATAAATCTGAAAATTGCCAAGGTTCTGCGTACATAGAATGCTTTTCATCGATTCGCAGCATCATTGTATTTAGTTGCATGATCTTATAGTTAGGCGATAATATAGTAAGTTAATTGTTCTTCATACAAGCACTTCATTGTCACCCGGATGTCTTTTCAGGAATGCCACGTACACCCGCAAACTGATCGTGACCTGGGCATTTATTTTAACTTTTTATAATGGCTACTCAATTCAATGAGTATTCGTTAATATCATTAACGAATATACAGGGTGTCCCAGGTTTTAATAGCAGAACTTCAACAGTCGATAGAAAATTTAATTTTGAGAAAAAAAGTTCCCATTAACATATATGCACAGACGCTTAGTTTTTGTGTTTGTGTTTGGTGTTGAAATTGAAAAAAAAAATAGTTTTTTGCATATATCTCCGAAACCGTTTATCGTACAGAAAACAGCTTTCGCAAGCATTTTCCACTCATAGTAAGCTTTGTTCTGTGCTATAAAGATTTTCTTTTCAGTCATGATTGGTGAAGATTTTGAAAGGGTAGTGGGTGTTTTTCTCCTCATCTTCTACGCCACTGGAAAAAGTACGGTTTTGAACCGCCAATGTCTTCTTCACAAAAAAGGTACTCTTGGTCATAAGCTCTAAAGTTGACCGTTTTCGAGTAAAATTAACTTTTATGTTGAAAAACATGGTCAATTTTTTGGTTTTGTTACTTGTTCTAATGTTTTGTTTAATTAGTAAGACAAAATTGAAGATTTCTGAGAAAAAAAAAATTCACTTACAAGTACATGGCACGATTCTCAAAGTGTGGAATTTTAATTAAATTTTGATTACCTAGTAGGCGGCTGTCATGTTGACATATTTTGTTAAGACAACTAAATTATTTTTAGTATGTGCAATAATAAGTTAAAATCATTGTTAATTGTCTTACACTGTTATCATTTTGAGGCCCTTTTGTAAAGAATTTCAGTAAAATGGAAGTGTAGTGTGGAAGTGTGTTGCAGGGTATTTGCGTTGGTTCCATCAGTTTTTACAAGCAAAGCTTCTCAACATCATTTAGGCCTTTGTGGCTTGGTTGGTTGCTTCCTTCTCATGCTTGTCCCATAATTCTAATATATCTGACCTCTCGGTCCCATTAAATAACACTCCCTCCTAATTCAATGGTCTTTAGGTCAAGGTTTCTTTACTTAGTAAAGGCAACTCGAGTCGTCTTGGTGAGAGTTACGTCAAGTTCCATCGATTGGCATCATTCTTTTTTATCGGCAAAGCCCTGGTAAGATATGCCGAGGTTGATCAGACCGCAGAGTCGATGTAAAATTAGACTCAACATGAGTAGGGAGGCGACTTCCGATTGTCAACGTCCTTTGGTCGTTATGGAAATTGTCTTGTCCTATTTTCAACTCCTCTAGGTTGTCGTGCTATCTACTCCTCTGTATTCTAGTGCTCTTTCGGCTGCATCATGATGTGGTACCCTTCTATATCTACAACGGCACATACTGCAGGTTCTTTAAAAATAATATTTGTGTTACAACAAGATTTTATTTGTTCATCACATCTTTGTTGTCATTACTAAGACCGGCTATTCAACATTATCAGCTGAAATTATCAAATAAATATGATGTACTCTATAATATACGACTCACCACAAATGTGTCACACAAAAAGATAAGAGAATAATCTCAATACGGGTAATGTACTATTGTCAAAGAATCAGATACTTTCTCCTCAATGTTAAATTTTTAACTAAATCAGGGTGGACGATGCCAAATTCTGATCATTCATTCAATATGAAGGATATGCATATTTTTTCATCGGAACAATCAATTCACTAATTCGAAGTAATTGAGCTAAGATATTCATCATGCAACGGTGTTACTAGTAGTACTAGAATTCGGTGTAATTATTATCTTTCGGAACAATACTCACTTGATGTTTTTACTTCAATGTAGCATCATTCAATTAATAAATAAATAAATTTGATTCCATAGTCTATGAAGAACTATCAATTATTGCCTTATGTAATTATAAATATTTCCATAATGATTGAACCAGTATAAAGTACAAACGTAAGGTAATTTATTTGTCTATGAATAATATTCTTAAGCAACTCTCTGACTAGTATATCATCAAATATTTGCATATAAAGAATATATACTGGATGTTCCAGCTTTTTTTAGCAGGACTTAAACACTCAATAGAACTTTCAATATACAGGGTGTTTCAGAAAAACCTCCCTTAAATGCAGGGAACGGTAGGCAATAATAATCAGATTTTTCATATAAATTATGGTCCTATCTTCTTTCGTTTCGGAGATACGGGCGTTGATTTAATTTTTTTTTCTAACGAAATTTTGTTGTAGCTCCTGTGTAGTTGTTACAGATATTTCGTTGAAATCTAATACTTGGAGGTTTCAGAGGGCGCCGAATAAGATGTTTTGGTTAGTTTCAGATTATGCGGTAGAGGGTACTGTGTGCGCGACTTTTTGGCGTTAAATGAACATAATAAAAACTTATTAACAAATTTACTTGCTATCGAAATCGCGTATGTTCATTTGAACGCGTTTTTCTCGGAAACGATGAGATTTCGAGAACCTCAACAAGAGTACATTATTTGTATAAAATAAAATTATAAACCAGGAAAATGTGCGAGGCAAACAAAAAAATTATTTTCAAAAAAGTTAAGGCTAAAAAAAACGCCGAAAAGTCGCGAACTCAGTGCCCTCTACCACATTATCTGAAACTAACTGAACCATCTTATTCGGCGTCCTCTGAAGCTTCTGAGTACCAGATTTCAACGAAATATCTGTAACCGCACAGGAGTTACAGTAAAATTTTTTTCAAAAATTAAATTCAACGCCCTCTGTATCTCCGAAACGAAAGAAGATAGTTTATCCGAAAAATCTGATTATTTTTGTAAAATCTACCGTCCCCTGCATTTACGGGAGGTCTTTCTGAAATACCCTGTATATAAAAAGTTTATTCAAACAGCCGCTTAGTTTTTAAGATATAGGATGTTCAAATTAAAGCTTAAAATAGAAATGCAATGAAGATAAGTATATAGTATACATTATGTACTTTTCAATAATAATTCTTATTTCCTGTAATTTTCAAAAGAAAAAAGTAGGTTCTTGGCTCTTTATTATTCGATTAAACCCAATTTTTCATATGATTATTATGATTTTTTGATATATTCCGAATGTTGGTTACAATTTATTGTGATAATAATCTAACAGATACAAGTTGGCGTTTCTTAACAATTTATATTCAACGAGCCAATTGAAAATCTGAATTTAATACTGTTACACTAATGAGTAAGAATTAACCACCCTTATCCAGTAAATATTATTTTGGTTAAAGACAATGATTATTTCTTACTTATTGGTGTTATAGTGCATCTGCAGTTTTTTAATTTGCTCCTCTTCTCCAGCTACGATTCCCCCATGATGGGCTGGACAACCATCAAGCTGGATCTGAGCCCTTCTTATTAAACTTAAAGGAATATCGTCCCACATATTCAAGTGGTTCGGCTTGTGAAAACGGCTTGTGGAAACATAAATCAAAAACAAAATAGACATATCATCTAGCAAGAATGGGAGATTATTTAGTGAAATATTGAATGTAATGTAACCTTCGTTGTTTTTAAGGCAAGCAGTGTAACAAATTAACATTAGACAATGAAGCATAATAGCTACAGGAATAGCTTCGATTTCATCACGAATTTTCATTTTCAGTCCATTCAGGGTCCGTGGCTTTTCTTCATATACCCTATCAGGGTGCAGTTAAATCCGGCGATCCAACAGGCCACTGGAAATCAATATTGCGAGATATCAAACGTCGTGGAAAGGCTACTCCTGAAATTCTGGCTATGTGAATAGTAACATCATCTTGCTGGAACGAATATCCCTCCTATCTCCCCCTCCCTCTCTCACACACACACACACACACACACTCCCCTTTGATGAAATTGCACACCATACAGTATCTTTGGGGGAATGGAATGGTTTTCCATAACGTGAAAATTGAAGGCGATTTTTAGACGAACGCTTTATTTTGACAACTACTGCCAACAATTGACAAACACAAAAGCCTGCAACCATGTCATAATGATCTGCATTTTATATTGTATTGCATTCTATTGTACAAATAAAATAGTTGACTTATTTTGCCGCTCACAGTATATCACAGATACTCTGAAATTTCAAAAATGTCAAGAAATATTCCTAAAATGAACTATAGTTACTTTATAATAAGATTAAATTGAATTGATTAGTCTGTGGTGCCATGAAAGTAAAGTTGACAGTTCACATGACAGCAAAACAGCATAATAATAATACACATAGAGTTGTAAAACTCATAATATTGCTAATTCAACTCAACTTTCAAACTTATGACTAAAATATAATTTGACGTCTTTACACGTCTTTAGCTGCTTCGAATCATTTACAATACATCTATGGGTGTTAGCTGTTCAGGCGAAGTCCGCGGACACAGCTAAAATTTCATATTTACAATATAAGTATCGTATATTCATATTACGATGTGAGAAGGGAGAATTTGATAACTTATCGATTATCGTAATACGAATTTACGATACGAAAATAGTTAAATATTTCACCTACTACCAATAACGTTAATTATTTACTCGAACATTGTTAATATTGCTGACATTTATGATACATGCAACAGCCAAGTGTTGCACTAGTGCGGCAAAGTGTATCATTATGAAACCCGTAACAGTGTCGTAATGTTTGACATTACGTGTTGGTAGTAGGTAAATATATATTAAAAATTGTGTTAACAAATAGGGGCATTCTTCTTTATCTTACAAATAAAACAAAGTTATGAACAAATCAGTAAAATATTTTCCACATTGATATTTAGCAACCAAAATACGTTTCGTTAGTTGTCATCTTTAGTAACTACCTGACAAGAATTACCACTGGTAATTTTAATATGCCATCCTAACCTTGAATAGCGGTGATAATAGAATCAACTTCCACTTTGGGCACCAAATTCCTCAGCACGGTCCTGTTTGCGAAAATTGAAAATCATCTTCAACATATTATGTTTAATGAAGATTAATATTTATTGCAGCATGATTCAATAATCATACTAAGTGCTTAAATATTTAGATTATTATATTTATAAACTATAGATTATAAAAAGCAGATAATTTATGAGATATGGGTTAATGGTAGAAGCAAATCATCAGCAACAGCATTTGACTGATGAAAGACGTGAAACTGAACTCATTTATAATTAACCTAATAAACGAAGGTAATTTTACAATAACTGTGGAATGTATTAACTATTCCAATGGTGAGTATAATCTTGTGTTATTTTATTATCTTGAATATTATTTTGTTTGGGCTACAAAGTATTAAAGTTCCATTTACAAATCTATAATATTAGATTTTCTGCTCTCTTCTTCTTCATGAATGTCAATATGTCAAGAAGTCTGATAATTTCAAAACATTTACATTTATTGTATAGTTGTTCATGTTCATTTGTCATTATAACTTAATTGTGAATGACCTAAAAATGTCAAAAGATCACGTATACCTAGCTAAGATCCATATTGTAAAATTAAACACTACTGTGTTGATATCACTTTCAGCGTTATTACTCTACGTTCAGACAGTATTCATATCACATAGTGAAGGGTGAAACGATAGAATCACGTATAAGGCTAAAATTGTAACAAACTACAGGCAATCCTTCTGCTAATGATTATTTGTATCGATTATCTAAGCTGATTTAATCGAGAACGACATAGAAGTTTCAAATAAATTATAGGTTATAAGATTATGGAAAAATTCAGTTAAGGTGTAGTATTATTTTATTTTATAAATCTGGAGTTTATAAGCTATAAGGTCAGGAATGGGATATCGATTATGTAGGCCAAGCTTGCTCATATTCTTTTATGTTTAATTAACATAAAATTTGTTCTAGACTTTCAAAGATAGGTTCCACATTTGCCGATCAGTTTCTCGATAATAAACCATTCCCTGAAATAGTTTAAAGATTTTACATGCAGCTGATAAAGGCTCTAAACTAAACTTGCTGGAATCTTTGGAGGTTTACAAATACATGAACAATACCCTACTTCTTAATGATCAAACACATAATTTATCCATCATTTTCCAAAGTTATTATTTAATGTTTCTATTTCACGAATTATTCTCCTGATTCGCCACTATTAGAATGTGATAACCCTCATAGTAACAATCCTCTAAATTCAGAATGACCGACCACAGTAATCCTTTACTACCTACTAGTATTTATAATTGAAGTTGTGTATTCTCATTGTATTGGAAAACCGCCTGAAGATGGCGTAATAACGCTGAAACTAGACTAACGGAAATAACAAATAAAATATGCTCATTCGTTGTTCTATGACTTGCACGAGCTTCCTCATTTTCATTAGGTCTAAGATCCCTGACAGTAGACTTTTACGTAGTTTTCTGCCTCTGGGTATTGTAGTCCTTGCTGGGAAAACCTCATCCTTTCTAGTCCTTCTCTTTCGCACAGGCTAAGGAAGGAGATATCTTTTTCTCTCTTACAGATGCTTCATGTGTTTCTCCTACTTTACATAGGTTGCTCGAAAAATTTGTCAACTCAAGTTGTTCCTTAAAGCAGTTCTGCTTTCAACAATCTATATAAGGCCAATATTGCATCATATCTTGCACACCATCGTGCTTGGTCGACTAGACCTCGAATACGTTTGAAGCCTTTTGTTTCGGTTTTTTCTACTCCATTTTCTCTTTTCGTCCCTTCTCCTACACTTTCTTCTTCTCCTTCTTCCTTTCTCTCCATCTTCTACGCTTTCTGCTTGTTTTTCATTTATTTCGTTGGGTGAATACTTTTCTGAGGATGAGGCGTCAATCATCTTCTTTCATCTACTTGTACTGGCGGTGAGTAAGTCATACTAAACAGGACAAATCTGTACCATACTAACATCATTTAGCAGCTCCCGTTCCAACTAAAAAAAATATAGAGCTAACCATTCAACTCCACTTGTATGACCTCCAAAAATTGAATAGAACTTCAATGGGAACCCATAAATTCTCAATATGATCCTATTATTGTAAAATTGTTGGAGCCCTTAATGGTCTCATTGAAAATTACCATTATTTAAACGCTGTTACATTCTCCCATATATCAGTACATCTTTTTGTCAATTATCACTTATATTTTGAAGATACTACTACAAAATGAAATAAAAAATCATCCCTTTCCATTAAATTGTTATTTGAACAGAATTGGCTAATTTCGCATGACAATACAGCCAACGAGCCACCACTTATTATTGATAAGATACTCTCACCAATATCTTCAATGATCTTATCCTACCTGGGTTCTTCCCATTTCATCTCAACAACCCTACCTTTAGTTCTTCGTTATAGAATTGCTTCATCAATTACTGGAAAAAATGAAGTGAACTTCAATCTGTATTCAACAATTCAACAGTTAGATACATAAACAGTATATAAAAAAAATTAAACATGTTGGGACATAAATACTCGCTTAGCACAGTCGGGTTGGAACAATGAATCAAACTGAGAATTAGAAGTGATTGGTCTTCTAGATGCAAAACATTTTGACATCACTAACATGAATGCCTGATCTATGGCAAATATTCCATTGATTCCTTCTAATCCACGTATACAGTTATCCTGAAAATACAACTCAATTGCTGGAAAGTCTTACATCCATTCTGTTTTTTGCGGTTAGTGATTAATTCAGTTCATGGTACGAGATTTATGTCAGGGATATGGGGTCAAGAAGTGTTATTTACTTTATCTAAAGTCCTGTTTCCTCTTGCAGACATCCGCTTTATGCGTAGTTTGTGGTTTATATTAATTAAGAAGCGGAATAATTTAGTCTCGATATTACAGTTAGTTGTGTATCAAAATCTGGTGTAGATTCAAGTGCAATAAAATTATTGATAGTCAGTTATGAAGTCCCCTTATGTCAAATTATTTCATGTGACAGAAATGGTGAAAGAATTGGAGAATGTAAGTAGCTTCTATTTACTTGAACTGTGTCTGTTCCAAATATTATATTACGTATCGTCTCAGATATCTTCACATGTGAACCCATACAAAGAAACAAATCACAAATTCGTTGGTTTGAGATGGAACTCAGCTCTAGTTTAGTAGTTAGTAACATTCTTGGTTATGGAGTTATGTAGGACAGTGAATGCAACATAGTATTATCTAAGTTTTAAGTTTTTTGGTAGTTACGCAGTCCAAGTGGTGTCTTAGGTCTTCGTTTGGTGGTATCACAAATTCGTAGTGTACTTGGTGTATTGTTATATCTCAAAGTATACTTGAATTGTATACTTCTGCGAATAGCTAATCTTGAAAATTCTTGGCTTCCAGATGGATTAAGGATTTAGCTATTTTAAAAGCTGATAAAGGAAATTCCACTGTTGTCATGAATCTCCTACCAAAAGATCACATCATTCGTCATTCATTCTTCCCTTCATGATCCAGATAATAAATTTCTTATCCCTCATTGTTCACGAAGTTTTCGATTATATGGTTTGCCTAAAATTCATAAGCCCTCAGTTCCTCTCAGACCTATCGGATTTCCTATTTATAAACACTCGCGAGATCTCTCATCTATTCTCAAACAGCTTCTAGGTAATTCTAACTGTTTTATTCTAAGTTCCCCTCATTTCGTCGAAAAACTCCAAATCCTGAAAGTAGATTTAGGCGATTTTCTCGCCAGCTTTGAGATTGAATCACTCTCTACCAATGTTCCCATTCCAGGCACCCTTTCCATAATTTCCTAACTGTTACTTTCCCAAAATATTTCAATGGACTTACTTCCATTAATTGATTTCCGTCTATCTTCCACATATTTTCTGTATGTTTTCAAGTTTTACCTTGCAATCCTCGAGAGCTGCCATGGGTTCCTCACTTTCTCCGGTCATAGCTAATATCTTCATGGAAACTCTTGAGCAAGATGCCATTGACTCATCTGTTCTCAAGCCGTAATGTTGGCTTAGATATGCCGACCACACTTTTGTTCTTTGGCACATCGCCAAAATCTTGTTCCCTTCCTCAATCATTTCAATTCATCACATCCCAATATCCATCATTGAAGTTGAATCGAAAAGGTCACTCCCGTTCCTAAATGTATTAGTTAGTCGGCAGACTGAAGGTACTGAAGGTTATTCTATATATTGAAAACCCACTCACACCGATACATACCTCAATGATCTTTCGCACCACTACCCTGCCCACAAGCAACCTGTCAAAAACTCCTTGGTCATCAGAACTGTTGATTCATCCCAACCCCAATCCTTAAAATCAGAATGAAAACACCTTTCATCTGTCTTATTATCAAATAATTTCTCCCATCATAAAATTTCAAAAGTCATAAAGAAATATACTTCGCCTAAAATTTCAAAACACCCTGAATCATAAACCTCTCCCTTCATCTACTACCTATCTTCCATACATTAAAGATAAAACAGATCGAATTTCCAAAATATTTATTTCTACTCATTTTCCACACTTCAAAACTATCTCATAGGTTTTACAAACCTATCAAAGATCCCCTTCCTGTTCTTCATCTAGAAGGTGTTTACTGTTCATAGCATCCTCGTTCTTGTGGTAAAGTCTACATTGGTGAAACAGGTCGTACCGTAGGCACCCGTGTAAAAGATGGACGCTTTACATGACTTCGTAACACCAGTAGATCTGCACTTGCGGAACATAAGTTTGACTATAATCATCAAATCCTTTTCGAAAATACTGAAATCCTAGCTCGAGCCCCAAACTCTATCAGCGAAAAATTCTTGAAGCTATAGAAATCCTAAAACATCCAATAAATCTCAGCGGTAACTCAGGATATTATTTCTCTAACATTTGCAAGCCGATCCTCAAGAATTCCACTCCACACATGATCACACAAAGGGTGGGTCAGGTGCCGGAACGGAGTTTACCACCGGAGTGAAGGCAGAGAATGGTGTAGAGTGAAGGTTTCTCCCACAATAAATACTGCTACAGAAATTAGAAGAATCAGTTTCAGTTCAAGCCTCAAGCCTGACCTATCATGAGTTCAATTCACTAGAAATTGGCGGATAATTTTGTGGTTGTGTTTGATAACACTGAGTTGTTCATGATATCGGCGATCTTGTTTTTTCAGTAGTAAGTGTGTGATTTATTTTTGTACAGATAAGTTAAGAGTTAATACTTGATTCGGAATATGGCACCGTATGGTATTATATTTGTTCATTGCTATTAAAGTGTGAATTTATATTTTATTCACATCAATTTGAATTAACACATGGTAAACCCCAGAACCCGAGAACGGTTTCTCTTTTATAACCTAATACACATAATATGGTTGTTTTGAAACCAGTTCAGCCCAAAATATAGATTATCCTGAGATAAAAATTCATCTACCGCCCAAACAAAATTCTAGTCAACGAAATAATAACAAATCCGATTCTGTCTCGGGTAAAACGATAACTTTTAGGAGCAACACGAAATGTCAGATACAGATCATTCAATCAACAATCCTCTTGGTAATATAAACGGAGAGAAACAACAATCAAAAATAATTGATTCGAAATGGTACCGAAGCTGTCCCCAATTATCGATTGTATTGAACGTGGTTGTAGTATTTTCAGGTAAGTGCATCTGTGTGAACTGCCATTTCATAAGGAAAAATCTTGGAAAACATGAATTCAGAAACAAATAAATTTGGGAAATTTTATAGCGTGTTTTGGAAAATAATATCCCTACCACCTACAACCTACGACAAAACAAGCAATTAGTAATGTGCTTGGATGGTTTGCGTGGTGCGTAGTGTATCTGTCGATACAGATTGCCGAATTGAGTTTTATGGATTCTTTTCCTCGATGAATTTAATCTCACCTCAGATTCTCATGTTAATCGGCAACATTTTTGAAGTAATCGGTGAATTGAAAGATATTGTGGCCACCAAATCACAGGATATCCATCCACTTGATATTTTGCAGTTAACTAAAAACAAAATGAATATCAAAATATTGGTGAGGATTGATGAGTAAAAGCCACCTATCAGCCAAATTTTATTCGAACTCACAGGATTCAACCAGAATAAAATCGGAATGGCATATAGTTTCCATACTGTATCTGACCAAATGGGAGTGTAAAATGGCGTGTGTAAAATCAATCATGACGAAGATAATTAAGTTTTCACACCAGCTCTAAATTTTCAATCCTACTGTTAAATGCAAGAAGAACTTTGTAAATTCACGTGCTTTGAAAACGGTAAATGAAAAAGAGTGAACCTAGCCCATGCACTAATTTCTGACAACACTATTGTGTTTTGTGTATTAGATTTACAAACGTATCTTCTTGCTTATGGATTATAAAACGTACACAACATCTTGTATATTTTGGTCTCTTGAAGATTACTGTTGTATTATTTCCTCTATGTTTTTATTCAATGCATGAACATGTTGTCAATTTTTGTATGATTACACGACAAGTTCATGACCTACATGTGATATCAATGTATCAATAATTATTCTATAATAATAAGCTAACAACAATTCAAGAAACGGAGAGTGGGAGTGATTCGATATTTGTCTTTGAAATAAATTGGTTATGAATATATTCATAGGCGTGGTTCAGCAAATCGAAATGCTATAACTCAAGGATTTATTACACTTGGAAGTTATCGAATCTTCATCTAGATTAACAAGAAGTAACAGTTGTTAATAAATCGATATCGATATAAGTAGATATCTGGCAGATTCAAAGCACTGACTAACTCATTGCAATGCAGTGATTCATTATCGTTTCGAGAATTCTGTTGAATTCAATTAGCAGGTGGAAATAATTCAATACATACAAGAGTTGATCACACCTGGCACAATTCCTTCCTCATCCAAGAAAATGATTAACTTACTTAGAATTTCACGTCATGATGTCATCGAATTTCTCCAGTTGAACAAAGCTGAACAAAAGAGGCGTGAAGCTTATCGAATGACCGAATGGCTTCCGTTCGTTTTGGAGTTTCGCCAAAGCGAAGATGATGGCCTACTAGGTACTACACCACAAGAAAAAGCCAACCTTTTTGCAGCAAATTCTACTTCGAAATAACAAGGGAAAGACCCTCCTAATATTTTTGTCATCGATAGCCATATGCCTGAAATTGGCTTTCGTCAGCCTACAATTAGGCGCATTTTGCTTGATCTCATACCTGTCGTTTTCATCGAATGTGCTCCTGAATTAACAACAGTTTTCTGCAGGTTATTCACCCTTTCATACACATTTGGTGTATTTCCTTCCAGCTGGAAGACAGCTAAAGTCTCACCAATTCCAAAAAAGGAAAGAAGACCTGTACTAATAATAATATACCCATTGCACTGTTATCTGTAATCTCTAAAGTGATGGAGAAATCAATAATCATCGAGCTCATCCAATACCTGGAGGGCTCCAATATCTTGAGAAGACCTGTTTGCCTGCTACATGTATAAAAAAAATCTATTGAAAAATATGGGGAATCTATAGCTGTGGCATTGGATATCTCCAAAGCATTTGGCCGAGTCTGGCAGCAAAGCCTTTTTGCGAAACTTCTGTCATTTGGTATGCCTCCCCAATTTAGTCGCTTACTAATTACTCCATCTGTTGGTTGACGGAGTATCCTCCGATATGATGACTATCAATGCTGGTGTTTCACAGTGATGGTCTTGGCGCCAACTTTATTTCTGTTTCGTATCAACGATCTGTTGGAAGTGACCTCCTACCCCGTCCACAGGTTTGCAGATGATGGTACTCTTCAATCCGCTCTCTCGCCTAGAGCCCGTATACCATCCTGTGATGTTGAAGGAACGAGGCAGAGACAGGTTGACAATTAATGGAGATCTATCAATATAAATGGGGATCTGATAATCTTCAAGAAAAATTCAAATGCCTATCTCTTCGCCAATATTCCACCACTGGCTCACACAATGTTCTTGGAACATTATAGGTTTTCCTCTTGTGTCTGTTTGAAAATATTGTTCATAAAAACATTAATAGAAATCAACTCCATTTATATATAATACACATTTGATTTCTGAAAGAGATTGAAAGTTAGGAACGTACAGGATGATTTGTAACGTAACGAGAAGAATTTGAAGGTAGATAGATCGGCTTAAAATGAATCCGTTTTATAAATAAATATCTCACATAAGCTCAATTATTGTGAGATTACACAGATAAATTAATTACTAGCTGTTTCCAAAAAAAAATATGTGTAATTTTAATGTCTTCTTCAATTTTCTGGAATCATTGTTAAGAGTCGGTGAATATTAAAAAATATTGAGTAAATTGCTGTTGAAATGTAAGTAACTAATTCAAATTGAGATTTCAGTAAATTGCAATAATATCGCTGGTTTCCAAAAATACATGGAAATCTTGTTTGTTTCGAAAACAATTCAATTTAATTTCTGCGGCACTAAATAGGTGAAGAAATATTTTTGAATTTTAAATTTACTTCTGTTTTATTGGGGTTTCGACATAAGTTTATTATGGAAAATGTTAATCTTAATCCCCACTAATTGCACTTTTCAATATCCTCCATACGTTATACCTCACCCTGTATTTTATGAGAAATCACTATCAGAAGGAACAAAAATAAATTCTTCATTTCTTTTTTCACCTGTAGCGGATATTTTTCTGTATTGAGCTGCATTGAGAACCTCAAAATCAGTCGCTAAATTTGTAACTTTAATTAACAGTAAATGTTTAACATGATGATGGAGTTTTACCTCAGATAGATCATCGTGGTTTACGGAGAGAATGCACTTTGTTCCTTCAAAATCGATCCATTTCCCAAGGATTTACGGGTTTGACCGATTTTTATACCAATTTGACTCCATTACATGTTCAGTTTACTCTTTGAGTGTTATTATATCTACTAATTTTAAGGTTCTAAATGCAGCTTCACATTTGTAACGTATTGTTTCTCGTAAACCACATGTTTTCGTATTCCATATCTTTATTCTTTATAGAAACAACTGTTTTACTCAACATTATGTATAGTTATAGGATTCCAGTATGCCTGGGAATGTGGATACATCAAATTTGCGATTGATTTAGCATACATTTGCAAAGATCCGGCTATATCTCATCCTTATAATGGTCAACAAATCGAGACAATACCGTTTCTCATCATGACTTTGAGTTTAAGTCTGGTTTTCATAACAATTACTGAACTGTGCAGAGATGGACGTCATTGTTATCGAGGAGTTTTGAAATTTTACAAGGAATATGTAATTGTAGGAACTCTAGCTCTGCTAGTGACAAATATTATTAAATTCAACTATACAGAACATAGACCTATATTCTTATATATGTGTCAACCAGACAAAAATCTCAATTGTACTATAGGCGAATATGTTACGAACTATACTTGTACCAACAAACAAGTTAGTGACTTTGTTATATCAACTATGTTCAAATCTTTTCCATCTGGGCATGCAACAGTATCTTCATGCAATGCTGTATTTCTCTCGGTAAGTTGAGTTGTTTGGTATGACACTAAAATTAAAGTCTAACTTGCTGCGCCAGCATGATCAGTAGTGAACTATAAATCAAAACTTGACGATTCCTCACTTACAATTTGGTGCAGAGTAGGTTAGATGTTGCCATATAAGAGTAGATAGACGTCCGTATAGTCAGCACACCCTTCGGAAAAAAAAATTAGCCATAATTTTGTGCTGATTATGTTCTAATATTATAATTTTTTTTTTGCTACAAAGGAATCCACGGAAATGGGAGGTGCTAGCTTGACGTATAGTTTGTCAACCGCTACACTGAATTGTGGCAATATGTAAAAAAATCCAGTTTGTAATTTTATGTTGATTATGTGCTCTCAAAATAAAATACAAAAAACTGGACGTGAATGTTATTTCTCCAAGATTTCAATCACCTCCACTATTTGATGACAAGTCTGGCATACGGACAATAACCAGTGTTTTATGAAAAACAGTAATATAATTATTATCATTGTTTAATTTTTTCTAATTGTGTGTTCTTGATATATACAAAAAGAAACGGATCTGCCACTTTCTTTGATACCTCTTGAGCAGTTTTAGAAAAAATTGTACTCGATTTGGCCAGTTAAATTTCCTCGATGATCTATTTCATCCGAAAAATACTCTACACAGGCTGAAGCCTCTTATAAAAAAATTTCTCTGCAGACCACCTGGGGTGTCTTCATCCAAAAGTTTGATTATTTCTTATGAATTCTGTTAGTGATTCCTCCTTAACGAGTTACCTTGCAACTGTCAGCTCTTAGCGTTTTTTGCAGACCTCGCGTTTGTAAATTCTACGTCCGAACAAGGGTCAAATTTGCCTTTATATTTATAATAAAAATGCCCTTGAAGTTGTTTGGCAGGAGAATTCCATAATACTGTAACAACACTGTCCTTGTAATTTCTTCAATAAATTAATGGTACTATAGTTTCGTTAACACAGTAGCTTATAGGAAAAAGTTCAATTACCATCTATCCTAAGATTATCATTAAAGTTATATATTAGGTAGCGCTTTTGTAGTAAGTCAATATTTCGTAATATTCGTTTGAAGAAGCTACTGTGTTAGAAAAACTATAGTCACTTTTATTTATAAAACTAGTGAATCTTTAACTTTTAGTAGTTATGTTATCCAAGTTTAGAATGGATTTTCATCATGTATTTGCTGATTCTTGTCATTCTATCACAATAATAGTGCTTTATAATATAAGTGATATGAAAACAAAGTAATAGTGTTATTTTCATTGAAAAATTTGATCGATGAAGGTGCTAGTGACTTTAATTTTAGTGTCAGTATTATAATTCGATAAGTTCTTTTCAATAATATTTATTTACGATATAAGTATGCATGCGAAATTTATACGAGTGCATAGCACGAGTAAGTAAGTTAGCACACGTATATTGTACAATCTAAGCTCGTAAAAACAACTAATTATAATTCCAAATTTATCATGTTTCATTGGGAAAATCAGAACATTAAAACAAATAATTAAGATGACGTTTTAAAAATTGTGTGGAAACGCTTCGTTTTCTTGATAACCACAATACTGTTCTTTTCATTGATCTTATTTGATTGTTTCAAAAGCAGTTCCATAATCAAACTCCTTATCTCACAGGCGTAGATAAAATTAAATATCCGACTTGACATAAGACAGTCAATATAATAATATCAAAAAATACTGCTTTGATCTGTCACAAATAGTGTTACATCCTGGAGGATCGCGAAAGAATAACTGTGTCTGAAAATATTGATTCAAGCAAAAAGGTTTTTTTTATACTTTTCCAATTGTCACGCGAGTTTTTGCGTGTTACATTCAACTATTTGCTATTGAAGAAAACAAATTTTCATGAAAATCAAAATCACAAATTTACTCCTTGAAACTAAAAGCTAATAATGGATCAAGATTCAAGGAGGTACTTTGGGATTTCGAATTTCTAATGGCTATAACTTGGCCATTTATTGTTATCATAGAGTTGTATCTAGTGTTAAATGGTCGATCACCTCTTGTTTTGAAGTAAATCGTAGAAAATCTGGCAATAAATTGTACAAATCTTAGAGCATGTTTCAAAAATGTCTATGTCTGACAATTCCTTTCCAAATAATATATCAAAAGTTGTTACAATTGTTATTTATGGGTAGAATGTAATATTTTTCGGGTTATATCAAGAGAAAAGGTTGATTGTATACATCAATAATTTTTGCTGTCAGGGTGTCCTTCAACACTTTGTCTATGACTGAATCCAGCAATAACAATAATAACGACTGGGCTTATTTCATCTTCGCATGTGAAACGTCTAATGTTACTGGGCTATTCATTGGTTTCATTGATTTTGTATTACAGTATTACGTTCACTTGCGATTTTCAAAACAATATTTGGGAAAATTGTTCAAACAACTAGCAATAGCGGGATGCATTTCATGGTGTATTGTATGCAGTTTTTCAAGAGTAGCAGATAGCATGCATCATTGGTGGGACGTTTTAGCAGGTCTATTTATTGGCAGTACAGTAGCCTTTTATAATAGACAATTGTTTGCCACCGAGCCGGGAATTAAAAACAGCTCATCTATTTCGGATGTCCACAACTCAAAGATGACACAAATGCTAGACAGTGCAGCTTGACCTCCGCCTAATGATGTACCAGACTGTAATGTCTGAAATAAAGACATCTCAATTGGGATAAGTGGTTGTGCACCTGCAAATAAATGGTTAATTACCAGTGATATTATGTAATAGTCTTTCTCAGAATGAATGAGAAGCATTTGGTGAAATAAACTTTGATAAACATAATGCATTTTATTATTCACATATAAGGGCAAGGTGAAACGTTCCTGAAAAATCAAACAAGAAATGACTTATTTGGTCAAAATTTATTTTATTTCTCAACATAATATCCTTGTAGCCCGATAACATCTTCCAAAGTTTTTCTAACTTTTCGATCCCTTCCAAATAATACGATTTCGCCATACTTTAAGAACAGGCGTTTATTCCAAGGATGACCTCATCCTTGGAGACAAATCTCCTTCCGCCGAACCATTCCTTCAAGTTTGGAAATGGGGAATATGGAGGCAAATCTGGAGAATATGGTGAATGACGAACCAATTTGTAGTGCAATTTGATGCAATTTTTCCATTGCGACTGCGGATGTGCGCCGGTGCGTTGTCATGGTGGAAGACCATTTTTCCTTAACAAATGTGGCCGCGGCCACGAATCCATTCAACAGCTTTGCAAAATGTACACCGGTGATCGTTTTGCCCTTTTCAAGGTAATCGATATGGACGATACCATGTGCATCCCAAAAAACGGTCGCCATGACTTTGTTGCCAGATAACCCCACTTAGGCCTTTTTTGACTTCGATTCGCCCGGACAAGTACACTGTTCTTCGGTCTCTGTTGTGTTGTGTTGGATTCATGTTTCGTCAACGGTTACGAATGGGTGGAAAAAGTTCTTTTATCACACTTGAAAATCGTCAAACACTCCTTTGAAGTTGTCACACGGTCGCGCTTATTGTCAACATAGAGCAAATGCGGCACTCATCTGGTTGATAGCTTCCTCATATTCAAAAATTTATGCAAAATGTTCTATACCCGTTCGGTTGAGATGCTCATAGCCTCAGCAATCTCGTGCACTTTAACTCGTCGATAATCAAATATCATGTTCATGCGTAATGTTTTTTCGCGTTTTTATTTATATTATGCAACTCCTCTATACGTACTGACTACTTGACATTGACCTATTGCATATTATTAAATGTATAAGCGAAAAAGCAATTTCAGGAATCCAGATTTATCTTCAGCTAAATGTAATCCCTTATTGATACTACTTATCCCAAATAGTATTTAAACTGGCATATTTTGATTTCTAATTTAGTTTACTCTGATGATGGATATTTGGTAAGTGAGAGGTCCTCAGTACTTCAGCAGTCTTTCAAGTATATAAGAGTGATTGTTTCTTATATACAGAATGTTCCATCTCAGACGAGCCACCCCGTATATTTCTTATCCCATAGTGAGTGGAAAAATCTCCCGAAACACGTCGAATGATTTTGTTTGGGGGACATCTTTTGACGTATATTTGAGGCTTGAACGAGCAACCCCCTAATAGGGGTCGCTTCAACCCCTCAAAATTGAATAGGGGAGAGGAGTTGAGTGATACGACATTTGAAAGGTCTTGGAAGCCTATTTACAACGGTGAATGAAAAACGTAAATTTGATGAACCGTTTTGGCCAAAAATTAATTTTGTTGCTCGAATGCGCCACCTTGAATATTTTGGTTATTTGTACAATGTACAAGCTCATTTTCATTAAGACTTTTTTACAAACTTAAACAATCTTCAAAAAATCACATTCGTGAAAAAATTGAATTGTGTTGTCACGCTTACAATGAAAAAAATTAAATCTGCGTGTTTAAATCAAATGTTCAAATTGTCCTCCATTGACTTCCATACAATAATACAATCTTCACTGAAAACCGTCTCTAACATGGTTCAGCATAATTGGAGTTATTTGACGATACTCATTTAGAATTCGTTGGCGTAGTTCGTCCAAATGTTCAGGCTGAGTCACAAACATCTTGGACTTAAGATGTCCCCACAAGAAGAAGTCCAGAGGGTTCAGGTCAGGAGATCGGGCAGGCCACTCCATAGAATCTCTTCTTCCAATCCAACGACCGGTGTATTGCAAATTGAGGTATTGGCGAACTGGTGCGGCGTAGTGAGGAGGAGCTCCGTCTTGTTGGAAATGCAATTGTTGTTCAAGTAGTAGAGGATCGTTTTCTAATTGTTCAGTTATTAACGGATCAATCGCATTCTCCAACATTTCAAGATAAATTTCGCCGTTTAAATTACCAGGAATAAACAGAGGTCCAATTAGGTGGTCTCCCAAAATTCTTACCCAAACGTTTAGCTTTTCCCGATGTTGAGTGTGAGCTTCTCGAAATACATGAGGATTTGTATCGCTCCAAATTCTACAGTTATGCCGGTTAACCTCTCCATTAAGTAAAAAAGTGCATTCGTCAGAAAAGCAAACGTTGTACAAGAAATTTGGGTTATTGTTGATACGCTCGACCATAATTCCGCAAAACTCTTGCCTTCGATCCCAATCGTCATCATTTAATTCCTGAATTAATTCAATTTTGTACGGATGGAACTTGTGTTTATGTAAAATTCTGAAAAAGTCAGATTGGCTAATACCGGAAGCTGCAGAAAGTTGTCGTACAGATTGCGTGTTCGGCATAAGTTGGACATGTCCCAATACCGCCAGAGCTGCTCCTTCATCATGGGTGCCCTTTTTTTATCCATTACTGAACCCGTCTCCACAAATTTTGGAATCAATTCCATTACGTACTTATGGCGAACGTTACGTTCAGGATGGTTTTCGTTAAATATCCTTGCAGCCGCTCGGGCATAATTTTGATTTTGGTAATAAAGGCTAACCAGCTCAACACGTTCTTGCAATGTGTACACCATATTTTTTGAAATTTTAAACAAATCAGCAAAGTAGTAACTCAACAGATTGATTAAAATCATGAAATGATCGAAGAAACGTTAAAACCAGATAAACACCTTCTAAGAACAAAAAATGAAGGCAACATAAGGAAATGTTTTGCTGTTTTTCTATTTATTAGTTTGAGAGAATGTATTATTGTATGGAAGGCAATGGAGGACAATTTCAACATTTGATTTAAACACGCAGATTTAATTTTTTTCATTGTAAGCATGACAACACAATTCAATTTTTTTACGAATGTGATTTTTTGAAGATTGTTCAAGTTTCTAAAAGAGGCTTAATAAAAATGAGCTTGTACATTGTACAAATAACTAAAATATTCAAGGTGGCGCATTCGAGCAACAAAATTAATTTTTGGCGGAAACGGTTCATCAATTTTACGTTTTTCATACACCGTTGTGAAGAGGCTTCCAAGACCTTTCAAATGACGTATCACTGAACCCCTCTCTTCTATTCAATTTTGAGGAGTTGAAGCGCCCCCTACCAGGGGGTTGCTCGTTCAAGCCTCAAATATACGTCAAAAGATGTCCCTCAAACAAAATCATTCGACATGTTTCGGGAGATTTTTCCACTCACTATGGGATAAGAAATATACGGGGTGGCTCGTCTGAGATGGAACATCCTGTATAGTGTCATAGTATATCCACAGTGTGAACTCTTTTGAAGTTTACAATTATGTTTATAATTATTACTTTTCTTTCTTCTTGTTGTTGTGATTATTATTATTGTTATTTTGTGTAACCTTTCAAAGGGCTTTAATTTGTCTGTTAGTTACCACTTGTAGGTATAAATAAATCTAAATGAATAAATACTGTAGCCTTAATTTTGAATCTGAGCAGGTTCATGAAGTCGATATAATCAGCCTATACAATGCTCATTAAATAAAATAAATGCGTTTTTATTAACCCCTCTGTAGTGTTTAATTTGAACATCCTCGCCCGTTGTGACCCTCCGCAAAACCTACCAAACTAATGAAGATAAGTTGTGACCGTATAATGAATAGTACTGTTGGTGTTGTTAAATTTTCATTACAGTTTGGTTGAAATCAAATTTTCGTTTTTGTTATTTCAACATTTATGTCATACGCAACAGATTATAAATGCGACATGGATACTAACCCGAAGGTGTGTACCTAGTTATAGTCTTGAGTAAATATAATGATGTTCATCGTTCCAATTTATCGCATCGCGGTCCATTGTGTTCATGCAACAGATGTCATTGTTTTTGTTCTCATTCTAACTGTATCTGTATGTAGAGGATTACCACGATTCTAATTTGCGTATGTGATAAAAGACGATGAATTGAAAATTCTAGGTAAATTCAATGATTTGAAATTAATTAGAAAAGCACAAGTCAAACAAATCATCATTTCAAATACCAATAGTCTGTTCATTTTAAGAAACATACACTGAGATTGAAACGCTATAGCGTGTTCACGGTAAGAAATAAATGACGTCATCGCAGCATGTGATACAGTGTTGTCAAGTCGACTGGGTTTTCAAGGTTTTTGGATAAACTAACCTAAACCATTATAAAAATAAGAATGAATTTGCATGTTATTATACCTGTGCTACCCCTCCAGCTTATCGCACAACCACATTAAAATAATAAATGTCACTCCACTGAATTACACACTATAGTTCCCCGAAATATTCCACATTAATCAACAACACAAAATTATTCACTTTGTCAATATGTAACTATAACACTCCCTTATCCAAAACACCAGAAAACACTAACATATTTCCACTAATTCCATATAACAACCGTGTGGCGCGGCCCCCTTTCGGGGTGTCGAATAAATGAACAAGAATTTTTGCCCATAATTCCAAAAACAAAATTCGAATTCCCGCTCCTCACTTTCAGATAGGTTGAAATTAAATAAACTTGTAGAAAACTTCTGCTTTATTTAAACGACCATAGAACCAATTCAAATATATGTTGCTATGTATCCATTGAATCTATGGTGTAGGAATTCAATATCGTTATGCATGTTTATCATCGCAGGTTATTGTTAAGAGATTCCAGTATAAGTCCCATCGCAATCTAAACAATTCAATTTGTATTCTATGTGGGTTTGTTTATCTTTAGGTATTAAAGGTTTTAGATATGAAAAATATTTCCCAACACAGGTAGTAGGTTTATGCGCAACATTTATATCATTCTTTTTCAAACATTTCTTAATTTTCTCTGAGGTCTGCGGAATGTATGGTAATGTTAAAAAATTATCTGTATTACCGTTATGTTATTTATATATGACGTTCCACCATAGATTTTGTTTATTCTTTCTTTAATGATGAGATTGAAAAATGTTTTTGGGTAGCCATTCATTTCCAGTGTATTATAAACAATTTATAACTTTTTGGAACGGTCCTCTCTGTGGGACAATTTAACCGCGTGATCTGTAAGGCTGTTTATAACACGTTTTTTTATAACTTGTTGGTGCAACGAAATTGAAGGGAAGATGACGTTGAGCCCAAACTTCTTCAGTAAACAACAATGTTTTTATTTTTCCATCTACATCATATACGACTGGTATATTTCTAAATAAAGAAACAACGTCCTAGGAAATTAATAGATGACCTACGGGTACGGTTCGCTCTCTTATAAATCCATTAAAATGTTAGTAGTTAGTAGCATATTGAATGTTTGTAATTGTAATTGATTGATTTCCTACTTGCTCTTGTACACATATATTATTGAAGTGCAATTACATGCCTACACTCCCAACCATTAGCCAATCATGGCCCGGTACAACACAACTAGGTTGTAAAATGTAAGCATGCATCATCTATACAATTCACCATGTTTCCTTCCTATAGCCAAATTAAAGTTAATTCCTTCATATTGTGTACAAAACTTGAAATCGACTCGAAAAAAGAAATTTCGCTTCGAAGGCTGTTGACACTTCAAAAGAAACAAGATTGTATATCATGATTATTATGATATACAATGGCATACCTCTGTGTTGCCTTGCATTTCAAATTCAAAGCCATTGAATGCGACGCCCCATGGTATATTATCCGTGAAAATTGTCAACTTAAATCATAAACTCCTGCGGTGAATATTGAATACCACGCTTCATAAGTTGTTTGTGTGACTCACTGGGTGAAGTTCCACATTCAGCAGTTTTCCTTTCTCCTCTGTCTGTATTCCGTGCACAAAATTAACGGACAATATACTTCGTTATTCAATGTGTCAAGAAATGGCTTGGAAACTTCAATAAATCATTATACGAGAAAATAAATATTCGAATGGTATTAAACGTACGTATTATATATACTATTTGCAGGGTTTGAACATTTAATTTGTCTTTGGTAACATTCCACTGTTGACGTAATGAGGTAAATAAAACGTGAGCATGGAGGGTCCCTTGAATACTAATGTAGGATGAAATACGTGATATATCGAAATATTTACCAAAATGAATTCTAGACTAAGTATCTCATAATATTATACATGTTCGAAAACGTCTCGTCTTCATTTACGAGAAAGGATATCAGATGCAAATATACAGGGTGTCTCAGATTTTAATCGGGAAAATTTGATAGACGATAGAAAATTTGATTTTGAGAAAAAATTCCTAATAACATATGCACAGACGCTTAGGTTTTGAGATAATGGTTGGAATTGATAAAAAAATTTCGTTTTTTGCGAATATCTCCGGAACCGTTTATCGTTCAGAGAAAAGATTTCGCAAGCATCTTCTACTCATAGTAAGCTATGTTCTGCATGATAAAAATGTTTTTTTAGTAATAATTGGTGGAGATTTTGAAGGGGTAGTTGGTGTTTTTCTCCCCAACTTCTACGCCACTGAAAAAAATACGGTTTTGAGACAACCGTTAGAACCGCCAATGTTCTACACAAAAAAGGTAATCTTGATTATAAGCTCTAAAGTTGACCGTTTCCGAGAAAAATCAACTTTTATGTTGAAAAACATGGTCAATTCTTACTAATTAGACGAAATTTATTCAAACAAGTAGAACAAGTAACAAAATCAAAGGATTGACCATGTTTCAACATAAAAGTTGATTTTTCTCGAAAACGGTCAACTTCAGAGCTTATGACCAACAGTACCTTTTTTGTGTAGAAAACATTGACGGTTCTAATGGTTGTCTCAAAACCATTCTTTTTTCAGTGGCGTAGAAGTTGGGGAGAAAAACACCAACTACCCCTTCAAAATCTTCACCAATTATGAGTAAAAAAATGTTTCACCGCACAGAACATAGATTATTATGAGTAGAAAATGCTCACAAAAGCAGTTTTCTGTACGATGAACGGTTCCGGAGCTATTCTTAAAAAACGAATTTTTTTTCCCAATTTCAACACCCTGTATCTCGGAAACGAAGCCTTCTACGACATATGTTTATAGGAACTTTTCTCCTTAAAAACATCTGTTCTATCTCCTGTTGAAGTTTGTCTACAAAAAACTGACTCACCCTGAATAACTTTAATGACGATCTTAGGATAGTTGGTAATTGAAATTTCACCTAGAAGCTACTGTGTTAGCGAAACTATAGTACCATTTATTTATTAAGGAAATTACAAGGACAGTGTTGTTACAGTATTATGGAATTCAGCTGCCAAACAACTTCAAGGGCATTTTTATTTCAAATAGAAAGGCAAATTTGACCCTTTTTCGGACGTAGAATTAAAATAATTTTTTTACTCTTAATTGGTGAAGATTTTGAAGGGGTAGTGGGTGTTTTTCTCCCCAACTTCTACGCCACTGAAAAAAGTACGGTTTTGAGACAACCGTTTGAACCACCAATATTTTCTACACAAAAAAGGTACTCTTGGTCATAAGCTCTAAAGTTGACCGTTTTCGAGAAAAATCAACTTTTATGTTGAAAAACATGGTCAATTCTTTCTAATTAAACAAAATTTATTCAAACGTTAGAACAAGTAACAAAACCAATGGATAAACCATGTTTTTCAACATAAAAGTCAATTTTTCTCGAAAACGGTCAACTTTAGAGCTTATGACCAAAAGGTACCTTTTTTGTGTAGAAAACATTGGCGGTTCAAATGGTTGTCTCAAAACCGTTCTTTTTTCAGTGGCGTAGAAGTTGGGGAGAAAAACACCCACTACCCCTTCAAAATCTTCACCAATTATGAGCAAAAAAAAATTTTTATCACACAGAACATAGCTTACTATGAGTAGAAAATGCTTACAAAAGCTGTTTTCTGTACGATAAACGGTTCCGGAGATATTCGCAAAAAACGAAATTTTTTTTTCAATTTCAACACCACCCTGTATCTCGAAAACGAAGCCTTCTACGACATACGTTTATTGAACAAAAAACTGACTCACCCTGTATATAGTATGTAATTATTCTGAACAACAGTCTTCTAGGTTAACAATGTAAATCAACAAGAGTTAATTTCTGGAGATAAATCAAATTAACGCATCTGCAAAACTTCTCATTATTACTTTTATTTCTCCAAAATTCATTCATAGTACTACCTACATTATATTAAAATTTAAGCTTTTCAACTAATGTTTGACAAATTAGAATCGTATCATCGGGGAGAAACAATAACTATTAACAATTAACATTAAGCTTTGAAAATTTGAAGGCGAAAATAAATCGTGAGAATTTGAATTCAATAGAATTCTTCTAGCTATCATTACTGCTTCCAGTGGCGGCTCGTGAACTTTTTGAGAGAGGAGGCTGAACATAAAACGTTTTTGTAAAAATATACTCTATTCACAGCCTTTTAACCTTTGCACATCGACCGTACCACCTACTTCAGTAACAAAATTAATTGTTACCCAGCAAGAACCAACGTGGAGGTATAGAGTCTCTCTTGCCCACATTTTTTTTTTCGTTCATTTTTTGTTTTTTATTTTTTTTGGACTTATATTTTTTTTTCTTTTTTTTTGGAATTTTTCATATTTTGTTTTTTTTAATTAATTTTATCAACTTTTTTAAATATTAACGAAATTCTACGGTCTTTAATTTGCGAAAAGTGATCAATAATATTATCATAAAATGTATCATTATGTTTTAAGTGTTTTACTAAATCTTTTTCAATAGATATTAAACTAACATTGTATAAACGATTTTGGCCCATTGTATTTCGCATGTATGTTTTAATTCGTTTGAGAGTAGAAAATGATCTCTCCACCGATGCCGACGTGACAGGAATGGTGACTGTCAAACAAAGTAGTTTATAAAACTGAGGTAAAACAAATCATTGTCTATCATATATTTTATCATATCGGCGTGACTGTCGTACTGGCCTAAAATATCTTTATCCCAGTATACAACGCATAATTCATTGTGCAGCGTTATTTTATCAAAAAAATTATATTTTAGAACTAAGTTATCTGAAACTGTATTGAGAAACTCTTTTGAAAAAGATTCAAAAAATCTTCTATTCCTCAAATCGAAAAACTTCAATTCATGTAAATCGGAAAATCGAATCTCAATATTTGACCTTTAATAGTACCTATCTACAATTTCATAAAAAAGTTGTTTATAATGTAGTTTCTTGTCTACCAAATTATATGTTTTCCTCCTTTTCACGGGAAAAGCTCATCAGTTGAATAATTTCCAAATAAAATATTAAAATCAAATTTGTATAACGGAAACTTGAAATTTTATCAATGAGATGTTTTAAACGATCTCTTGAATAAATTATATTAGTGAATTTATGTTGTAAAATTTGAAGAATAAGATCAGTTTGTTCAAATATTAGAAAATTATCAAGAGAAAACAAAAATTCTTCATTTTCTAAATAAGATTTTAAACCAACAGCAGCATTTAATGAAACCTGATCTGTTGAAAAGTCATCACTGTTTAATATAAAATCAAATGTTTCAATTAATTTGTCTTTATTTTTATGGATGGTAAACTAAACATTGCACGTGATGTAAAATTCCATCGAGTTCGAGCATTACAGGGAATTCTGTTTCCTACTATGTTATTTAAAACTTACATTCGTTTGTTTGAAGACCGTTTAAATGTCCCGCCATTACAGATGCCGTCGTAAGTCTGATTTATTCGCAAAGTCGAATCGTTGAAATGTTTCCATTAAAAAATTGAATAAATTGACCGCTGTTCTTCCCGAACTAACATCGTAGAACCCTAAAAATCTTTCCACTAGTTGTCCATTTTTACAATTAATAATTTAACGAACAGACGAATTCTAATCTAACCTTATTTCGCGTGGTGTCACTCAACCATTATACCCGTATAAAACAAAACAAGCACTGACGCAACACGCATGTGTTGTATTCCGTACCACACCGACTGTACTCGTAATGAACTTAAAGGCGGGCGGCAGGTTAGCCTCCAGAGGATGTTGCCGTTTTCGCTGTTTCACGCTATTTGGCGATTGACTGGTCGGAAAAACGGCAACTGTGTTGAACAACACATGCTCAGCGTTTGAGATATATAGAGAGTCTAGCCTCAGGGCACACTGTTGCCAGATTAAAAATAACTACTGAGAACGGGGAATTAATTGTAAAATTTCAAAAATTATTAGAGAAACAGGAAATAAAATGAAGAATGATCAACAAGATATATTTGTGAGGAGGCTGAGCCTCCTTAGCCTCCTTCGAGGGGCCGCCACTGACTGCTTCCATTCACATGGGCATGCTATGGATCAAGTTGTGAATGGTTTCCTAGTTTCCTTCCAGCTGGAAGACTGGTAGAGTGCAACCAATCTCAAAAAAAGGAAAGAAGACCCTTCCTAATAATTATAGACCCATTACTCTATTATCTGTGATTTCTAAAGTGATGAAGAAAGCTATCAACATCGAGCTCATTAATTACCTAGAGGGCAATATGGCTTTCGTCAGCACATATCAACAGGAGACCTGCTTGTTTACGTGACACATGTAAGGCAGAAATCTATTGAAAAACATGGGGAACCTCTAACTGTATCATCGGATATCTCCAAAGCATTCGGCCGAGTCAGGCCCAAAAGCCTTCTTGGGAAAGTTCCTTCATATGGTTTGACGCCTCATCTTTGTCGCTTACTATCGAGTTTTCTCTCAGATAGATCACTTCATGTGGTAGTTGACGGAGTATCCTCCGATACAAGTATATCAACGCTGGTGTTCTACAGGGATCTGTCTTGGCACCAACTTTGTTTCTGCTTCAAAAAAGATGTGTTAGATGTATATTCAAGTTGCCTCAGAGAGAAAGCTGTAAACAGTATTTTGTAGGAAATGGAATATTTACCTTACATAGTTCATATATTTATGAGGTAGTGATGTTTGCAAAAATCGGGAAATATTCAGAGACTACTTACAGAAACATGATCATGGCACAAATCCTGAAAATATTCAATAAATTGCCTTCATCACTGCAAAAACTGCCTACTTTAATCTTGAAAAACAAGTTAAAAAAGCATACTATACGCTTAATGATTATTTAACTGATCCCCATATAGATATTCTTTGAAATGTTTCTCATATTCCATAGAGTATGCTATTGCATATCTGTAGAATAATTTTACTAATTTTAATTATTGAATATTTCATTTTCGAGTTTTGTCTCGGATAGATCATTCCATGTAGTGTTTTGACGGAATATCCTCCGATAATACGCTGGTGTTTCACAGGGATCTGTCTTGGCATCAACTTTGCTTCTGCCCCATATCAACGATCAGCTGGAAGTGACCACCTGACCCGTCCACAGCTTTGCAGATGATAGTGCACTTCATTCCGCTTTCTCATCTAGAGCCCTTATACCATCCATTGAAGCCAGAAGAGCGAGACAGTGACAGCTTGACGCAATTAATGGAGATGTGGCAAATATTTTGAAATGAGGATCTGATAATCTAGTAGAGTTTCATGCTGCAACCAAAACTCAAGCTTGCCTCTTCTCCAGGAAGGCGGATCCCACAATCCCTAATATGATGATGTTAGGTACAACTAGTCATATGAAGTCTTCCATGCAATGCACCAGTAGCACCCTGGCTTGGAACGATCGTGTGAGGTCCATTGCGATGACCGCTCCACAGAAACTTGGTTTTCCTTTCCGTGCCAAGAGCTCACATTCCAGCAGCTCCTCATAATCTACAAAGCACACATTCGTCCTGTCCAGGAGTACTGTTCACATGTTTGGAGTTTGGCTCCCAAACATGTGCTGAAACTCTTGAATTATATCCAAAAGAGAGTTATTCGTTTGATTGATGTCACACTTACGAGTTCATTGACTTCTCTAGAACATCATAGAAAGTCTACAGATATTTCCATGGTCGCGATCAAAAATCTCGTCTGTTGTTCCACCACGAGTGATTCCAGATAGGCGGACTAGACGAGCTCAAACTAGTCAACACTCCACTGTCAAACTCGAGATCTGCCGAAGTTTTTCCTACCAGACTTAATTTTTGTATCGAACAGCGAAGTTGTGGAACTCTTTACCTACTGAGGTTTTCCCCTATGCCTATAACCTCCAAATCTTCAAGATATAAATGCCTATCTCCTCTCCCTATATTCCACCGCTGGTTCACACGATGTTCTTCGAACATTATAGTTTTCCCTCTGGAGTAGTCATAGTATAAAGAAGATAAAACATTCTCAGATTCGACAAGAACGACTTGTTCGAGATCTCTAAGACCTTTAGGAGCAGGTATATGGCAGCTGGGTCTAACTGATGATCGTTTATGGAGTTCAGGGTGACCAAACCATAGTTTGAATATTCATAAGTCGAAGTTACTCCAGTATACCTCTCTAGCAATGTGGGACCGGGCGTTATCCCCAAAAAATGGGGCAAATGGAATACGGTGCTTTTTACGTATGAATATGTATTCATGGGTGTTCTTCGAATATACACATAACATTATCGCAGTCAACTCTACCTCTGGTACGCACCGGTGCGAAAGCACCTCCTTCGTTAGGTCTTCTCCTGAACCTTTTTCAATAATTGCTAGACAAAACGAAAAATTAACGATCAATACATTTTCTCGACTAGTTAACTTCCGCGGACAGGCAGTAACACGACCTCAGGACGACGTTTCGCCAATCATTACTGGTGGATCTTCAGGACAAGCTTGAGGGTTGAACTGGAGCTGATTGCTTCTGTCAGGCTACATAGTTTCGGTGATTGACTCTGCGCTGGTATTTGACCATTTCGTTGTGTGATCATGTGCGAGGTGAAATTTTCGAAGATTGGTTTCAAAATGTTGAGAGGGTAATATCCTTAGTCACGATTCAGATGTGACACAGTAGGACTCGAAGAATTACAAGTGTTATCTTCAGGCCAGGCTTGAGGCTTGAACTGAAACTGATTCTTTCGGTTTCTGTAGTTGTTGATCCTGCCATTGTGTGATCATGTACGGAGTGGAATTTTCATGGATGTGAAATATCCCCAATAATCTGAATCGTCACTCAGTATATTACCCTCTTAACATTTGGTAACCCATCCATGAAAATTCCAATCCGCACATGATGACACAATGGCGGGATCAAGTTCACGAGCATCAACAGCTACAGAAACCAAAAGAATCAATTTCAGTTCATGCTTCAAGTCTGGCCTGAAGATGCCATTTGTAATTCATCGAGTCCTAGTGTGACACGGAACTCAAGAGGAAGCCAAGAATTTTCAAGATTAGGTGTCGAAGAAGGTTACTATCCAAGAGAATTATTTATCGTTCGTTAAATTTTTGTTTTTGTCCAAACAATTATTATAAAACTGTCTCCTCAACTTTTGATTCTGTTTAAACTTTAGCTGTCCATTTTCACAAATTTGTCTTCAATGCAGGCTGGTACTTAAAATTTGTTTCGAAAATCTTGATAGTGCTGAAACGCAATCGATCTATCACATATGATGATACATCAATGAGTGCAGAATGAAAATACACCAAAAATTCATATTAGAAACAAAAGAACCGTGTTTGATAAACAAGTTGATGATGATTGGCCGAAAATGAAATATTAGATATCAAAACTGACAATACAACAAGATATCTTATAAAAAGTTACATTGAAGAATTGATTTTGATTTTGCTCCATCTCTGGCGGTGACACCAAAGAAAATCGAATAGGAAATCAGGAAATTAGGTTGTTCTGAAATTACTTGCTTCTCGGTTGCACAACTTTTACCCAATTTATAACTAAAACTGTACATATTACCGTTGCCGATATCCCCATGATAGACGTCATTATCTTGAACAAACTGTATTTATTTAGATTAAATGAAATTCGTCATTATCACTCTACGAAATCATATCCATTGAAAACAGCTGTTTAATTGATTTCTTATCTGTATTCGTTGTTCAAATTTTGACCTAATTCTTATTTACAGGTGAACAAAGTTATGTCGAATAGTATGTTACCTGATCAAATGTCACCTCACTTGACGATCCGATTGAACCCATCAGAATGCGAAAAGCCAAAAGCAGAACCCACAGTTCCATGTCGTCGCTGGTTTTTCAGAAGATTACGATTTTCAGTAGTAGCCAACACAATTATTAGTATTTTAGGTGAGTAAACAATATATAACGTAACGAATAGAGGTGGAGAATTATTAATGCAGCTGAATGTTGCTCAGAACTAACCTTGTTCACATTTACCTGCACTTTTCGATCAGTGAAGTAACAAGTACTACTTAAACCCAGAGCCGCCCCTATGTTAAATGGCGTCCACGCAATACTCTCTATATGCACAAGGCCTTGGAGCTGACAAAAACTAAACTGTGGCGTCATTAACAAAGGATTGGAGTAGAGACGTAGTTCTCTACAGTATCTTTTATTCGTAATGACGCGTGGCCAGTATTGAGTGTGTCAGGTGATACATATTGGAAATTAACAGAGTTTTGCCTGGCTCTTGTGTAAAGGCGCTGATGATTATAGGCAGGCATTATTCCAGAAAATATGATCTTTTCAATGAATTTGGAACATGTACTGAGGATAGAGACAGGTCTGCAATTTTCGCATTTATAAGGATATTTTTTGACGTGACAACGTCTTATAATTCGATGGAGCCGGCTGCACGCACGAGAAAACATGACTCATGCGGCGTTACCTCGCTTTGATGCGTTCCATTTGAGCATGCGGCGTTACCTCGCTCTAAGGCGTTTCATTTAAGGCTTGAAGTGCAAGCGAGAGCGTCTCCTACTTGAGTGAGCGATGCGTCCGCGTGAACAGCTGCTATACAAAATAATACATTTACATGTTTTCGTCGAGTATGAAGTGCAGTGAAAAGTGAATGTGGTGTCAATTGTTTATAGCAACGATAATTGCGGCGATAAAGGTAATGATTCTTTCGATATTACATATATGTTCAGTGATATATTGTCGAATATTCGTGCTTTCATCATTAAAATAAATAGCATCGGTCCGCTAGTGCAGCGATTGTAGGTTATGCTATAATTGACAAAACTATAACAATAAGTTAACAGAACTATTTCACGATGAGTAAAAAATCAATTGCTTTACTATTCGATCGAAATAATTATCGAGCGTAGCTATGATTTCAAAAAATTAAAACATAAATGTTAAATCTTCCACATATCATAACAACGTGTCTGAAATGACAGGTTGTACCAGCCAGCCGTCAAAGGGAACAATTTTCTCCTATATCAAACACATTGAGGCGGGCTTTTTAAAAGCTAAATTGAAATAATTGTATTTATGCGTACAAATAAATGTAACTTGATCAATTCAATTGTGATTTCAATTTACTTCCTTCTCTATATCCATACAAAATATCTATCAAACAAATAAAATTAAAATTTTCTTTTGAAAAATGAAACCATTCCATCAGTATTTTCTTATGACGTTGTCACGTTCAACTATCGTCAGTAAACCGACTTTACAGACAACCGATTTTTTTTTTTAATACGGTTAAAACTGATGATATTTTTGATAGGGAAGAACATAATACTTTCTGTAATGATTTATTTGACAAGTGTATAAATGGGCTTGCATTATTGAGATAGTCACTTCTCCAATAGCAATAGGTTCAAAATAAAACCTGTGGGACTATATTACAGCATAAATGCAATACAAATACAAATTGTATTTCGGATAAAATTAGTGATTGTCACAATCTAGGAACTGTAAGACCCTCTATATTGATATGTTAATAAACGTCTCTAACCTACAGATAAATAACCGTAAAATAATCTAATCCGTGTTTTGACGGGCAATTGAGATGGGCTTATGACACTGTTTTGTTTAGATTGGAGACTGTTGACAAACTTAACGCTGACTCTGCGATGCAGGGGTGTTTTTAAAACACACGTGCACTATCGCAGAAGGCTTAGAGTTAAATTTAATTAAATATTGAATTCATTCGAGTTTTGCTTCTCTTTAAGACTTTAAGGTAGTATATTAAAGAAAAATACGTTTATCCCAAATTGTGCTAGCATTGTGATAGTGTTAAATTACAAGAAAGGGTGAGTTTTCTCACAGAGCATACTTAAGTTTTCATATCCGTTTGAACTGAGTTTCTAATAATATTATTAATAAGATTCTTAACCCAGTATGAATTATTAATAAAATTCTCGGGAAATAGGTCACAATAACACTTTGTTTTAAATATTCGTCTTTACGTACGTTTCGGTCTCACGACCATCATCAGAAGACTCACTATGTCTAAAAAGGGGGGTTTATTAAAACTAATTATAGCACAAGCGTCCAAATCGCACAATTTAACTTCAATCAAAAGAGCCCACGCCGTCGAAACGAACAGAACTACGAATAATCGAAATTGTATCGTCAGAATTAAAGTATAAAAAAATTTTTTGTAGTAAGAATCCGCTATTCAGTAATATTATATATCATATCATATATTTTAATAATATTACTGAATAGCGGATTCTTACTACAAAAAAATTTTTTATACTTTAATTCTGACGATACAATTTCGATTATTCGTAGTTCTGTTCGTTTCGACGGCGTGGGCTCTTTTGATTGAAGTTAAATTGTGCGATTTGGATGCTTGTGCTATAATTAGTTAATAAACCCCCTTTTTAGACATAGTGAGTCTTCTGATGATGATCGTGAGACCGAAACGTACGTAAAGACGAATATTTAAAACAAAGTGTTATTGTGACCTATTTCCCGAGAATTTTATATATAATAATATTATTCAAATAATCCACTTTAAAAGATATTTTAATTAATGTTAACTGTCTTGCCTGTACAGTATTGACAATTGTATTCTTGTTTCTTGTTAATGTTTTGAGCTGGTCTGGGACCATTGTACGACTGTTTAAAGTATTCAACAAGGTTTTGTGTCTGGAGGGAACCCTCGCGTTTTGGTGTCCATTTGCACTCCTCAGTACAAAGTGTTATTGCTAAGTGATCTAGATCTGTAGCATGGTTGCTACGGTATTGAGTATAAGTATAGCTTGATACATTTGTTCAGGCATTACAGTTTTCAGTCCAACAAGTTTAAAGGTATATTGTTTATAATAACCGGATTAATGATAATGGTTGAGCATATCTGGAGTATTTACGTTAATGCAACAAGTCAATATTCAAAGTTTTAAGATGTCTAACTTTAGTAAAGTCGTGTCACTGTAGAATGAGTATGCTCAGAAGCTTTAATTCTTTCCAGGTATGCCATTGAACATCCTGAAACAAGAGTCGCCCAATCGTCCAATTGTTTTTACAAGGTGGTTATTTTATTAATATTTCGGCTAAATATTATTTTACTATGCATTATAATTTTCTATTTTATCATGTCACTAGGGTTGGTTAATATTATAAATAGTCTATACTAAAGATTAAATATATAAAAAATTCTCGGGAATTAGGTCACATTAACACTCTGTTATAAATGTTCGTCTTTACGTACGTTTCGGTCTCACGACCATCATCAGAAGACTTATTTTGTTAAAAAGGGGTTAACTAAAACTAATTAGCACAAGCGTTCATATCGCACAATCTTCAATCAAAAAGCTCACGCCGTCGAAACGAACAGAACCACGAATAATCGAAAATTGTATCGTTAATATTAAAGTATAGATTTTTTTGTAACAAGAAACCACTGTTAAGTAATATTCTCATAATGTACAAACGCATATTGCTATGGTCTCAAAGCAACTGAAGTTCTAAGCTATTTGTTTGTAATAACACGACCCAGATGTAGATTTATGACGTACTTGTAAAGGTTTTAGACCTGCATTGGGATTTAGTTTACTTTAAGCGTTCTTCCTAAAATATACTTTTAACATTATAAAGACGTATGTAGGAATTTGCAAGAGTTTTAATTAATCAAGTTAGTATAAATCTGACTCAATCCTTGAATATCATTCCTATGATTTACAGAATTTGAATCCCTTTTTATGTGAATCATCTCCAGGATAGATCTTTTATAATAATTGGTTTCTTTAGTTAAAATATTAACATTTTTGTAATCAAATTGATGGTTATAATCAAAACAGTGCTTAGCAAGGGCGGTGGAATTTTCTAAGTTATTATTTCTTGTGCTACACTTATGGCCGTACATTCTTTTTTGTAAATATTGTTTAGAGATTCCAGTATAAGTTCCATCACAATCTAAACAATTCAATTTATATACTGTGTGGGTTTGTTTATCTTTAGGTATTACAGGTTTTAGATTTGAGAAATATTTCCCAACACAGTTAGTAGGTTTATGCGCAACATTTATATCGTACTTTTTCAAACATTTCTTAAGGTCTCCGGAATGTATGGTAAAGTTATATAATTGTCTGTATTACCTGTTATGTTATTTTTATAAGAAAAACCATTATAGATTTTGTTTATTCTCTCTTTAATGATATGATTGTAGAAAGTTTTAGGGTAGCCATTCATTTCCAATGCATTACGAACAATTTTTAAATTTTTGGGACGGTCCTCTGCGTGGGATAATTTTACCGCGCGGTCTGTGAGGCTGTTTATGACACTTTTTTTATAACAAGCTGGTGCAACGGAATTGAAATGAAGATAACGTTGAGACCAGACTTCTTTAGTAAACCAAGAAGTTTTTATTTTTCCATCTGCATCATGCCTAATGGTCATATCTAGAAAATTAATGTTATTGTTTATTTCTATTTCACAAGTGAATTGAAGTTTACAATGGAAATTGTTAAATTTATTAATCACATATTGAATTTTATGGTTGGGAACACACATAAGGCAATCATCTACATACCGTTTAAAGAATACAGGCTGAAAATCTAATGAATTTATAACAGATTCCTCTAGGCATTCCATAACGAGGTTAGCAATGGTAGCTGAAATAGGAGATCCCATTGCTGTGCCGAAAATTTGTCCAAAATATTGCTCACCGTATTTATTCGTTGTTCTGTTCGTTTCGACGGCGTGAGCTTTTTGATTGAAGATTGTGCGATATGGACGCTTGTGCTAATTAGTTTTAGTTAACCCCTTTTTAACAAAATAAGTCTTCTGATGATGGTCGTGAGACCGAAACGTACGTAAAGACGAACATTTATAACAGAGTGTTAATGTGACCTAGTTCCCGAGAATTTTTTATATAATTCATACTGGGTCAAGAATCTTATTATATTACTAAAGATTAAATGTCAGTCAGCGAATACACCTCTTACAGAATAATTTATATAAGCATGCGATATAAGCAATGTACCATTTAAACGTAAAAATTCCAACACATGAAGTCAGTTCAAGTGATAATTATTGTTTAGGTCCCTACTTTTGACCGGCGGTGTAGGAAAATGAACGCTATGAGCTGTGAACCTAAAACAACTGATACCTTTCGTATGTGACAAAGTTTATTGACTGGATATCAAGTGACGTCGTACTACACATGCGTATTGAAGAATTGAAAGCTAGAGAATCTTGTATTCAATTACAATTTATTATAACTTCCCATTGTAGTTGCTTGAGTTAAGAAAACCTGAGTCATTGTATTTTAATGTAGGATGCATAGGTTAAGAACTGCTTGCATGCTTGTTTCTGTTGTGTGAATGAATGAACTTATGTGTAACATTATGTAGGTCGGTAAGTTTGCATTATTTTTTCTACACTGATGCATTCCGTCTCCGGTCGTAAATCTTGTTATTTGAACTAACAAAGACATTTACTTCGTATTTCATCTGAATATTGTATATTAATTACTACTTACTTAACTCATACGAAATAACTGCTCTGCATCATTCATTCATCCACATTGCACTTTGATTTTTACCTGCAGTACAAATGTGACATAACGTAAACGAAGAGCCGAAATTGTGAAAAACGGCAATTCGTTTGTCAGTCGTAGGTTCCATTTTACTTACCGAAAATCGATGAATTTGGCCAAATCATATACGACTTTGTTAAGAGTAAATTCTTCTTATGCAAATCGAATTTCTAAAAACGATGGTATCATTATTTTTTGACTCAACCTTCTCTTAACCTCACTTTTGTGCTCGAAAAACCAACTGTATTAAATATAGCATAAGCAATTTTTTTTAGAGGAAAGACACATGAAAATTAATTTTGCAGTATCGTAAAATATTACATTTTGGTAGTAGAACATACTCTGATTTTTTTGTTTTGATATCTTCATTAGGTGTTTGAATGCATTTTCTTAGGCGTTTGAAGTAGATCTGTCAGGTTTATCCTATCGACTTCTACTTGACTTCGAACTAGATTTTGTATTGGTGTAGGAAATTTTTTCGTATCTGGCGCTGCTTGTAGGTTAAGGTCGAACTTTGAACTGAAAAATTCCATCGAGATGCGGTTTCAACCATTTTTAAACATTTATTTCACTCGATCATCTTTAATGAAGGGCCGGGACTTAACCCCGTAGATGCACTTAGGTCACTGGATTGGGCAAAATATTGCTCACGCTAGCTTCAATAAGATCATCCAGAAGCAGCTCTGCAGAACTTCGGACAAAAAATAGGGACTTCGCCGATTTCAAATGCGACCGTGTGACAACTTCAAAGGAGTGTTTGGCGATGTTCAACCGCGATAAGAAGGTGTTTTTGCGTTTCGTAACCGTGGAGGGAACATGGATCCATCACAACATACCAGAAACCAAAGAACAGTCGAAACAGTGGACTTGTCCAGGCGAATCGAAGCCGAAAAAGGCCAAACTGGATTTATCGGCCACCAAAGTCATGGCGACAGTTTTTTGGGATGCACACGGTATTGTCCATATCGTTTATCTAGGAAAGTGCAAAACGATCACCGGTGTATATTATGCATATCTGTTGAATCAATTCGACGCCGATTTGAAGCGAAAGCTGCCGCATTTGGCAAAGAAATAAGTGCTCTTCCATCAGGACAACGTACCGGCACTCAAGTTCGCAAGAGCAATGGCAAAATTGCACGAATTGCGCTACAAATTGGTTCATCATCCGCCATATTCTCCAGATTTGGATCCCTGCGATTTTTATCTATTTCCAAACTTGAAGAAATGGCTTGGCGGAAAGAGATTCGGCTCCACCGATGACATCGCTGGAACAAACGCCTATTTTGAAGGATTGCCGAAATCGTATTATTTGGAAGGGATCGTTCATTTTCAGGAAATTTTACTTTGCCCTCGTATACGAGGATGTGTCATTTTTATCGAATAGCTAACTGTTCAGCAGACGTAGTATTAGACCCAAAGCTCCACAATTGGGATTTCTATCTCTTTCATTCGGACAGTTCCCTTTGTAGAAAGGAATAGAATATTAGCCATATAGTTTTATTAGATATATGACGTACCCTTTGAATTCATGATGCATATTCAAACCGCTATTCATCTTGTAATGCTTTACAATATTTGTATTAGGTATAATTGAATAATAATACTTATTTTTCCATTAGTGGGCTTAATTTGTATGGTAAGGCAATGCCTTCCTTTCCTACTGTGAACTTGAATGTTCAAAACTTGCCCAATCCTACTAAATCCATCTTCCGTTTCATACAAGACGTATGTTTTTGGTCTACTCTGCTCTGAGTAATCACCTAGTTAACGGAAACCACTTGTGATAATTCTTATCTCAATCTAGATATTGCAAACAGATTGTTGTACAATTATATTAGTATCAAATCTAACATGAAATTATGTCGATCGTTATTGTTCAGTAAAACAAAATGTACCAAATAAAACCGGTAGATTACTTCGCCCGTATTCGGTAATATTGTATTATGAAGTTAGTGCTTGTGAACGTGCCTACTGGTATCGTATTAACACCTTGATCGTGTATGTTATGTTAATGTTAGCACCGTATAGTATTTTCACACACTCATGTCATGATAGTGTTACGTCAAATAACTTGTACCAACCATAGGCGTCCGCAGAATTTACCGTAGAGTGGGGCAAAACAAATAACACCAATAACTGTCTCCAATCTTTGGAGTCGAAAACTTCTAGAATGTTCACCCACTCTGAGAAAGACACTCTGATCTACATAAAAGTTTGGGCAAAATCCACAATTCAACTTATTGACTATAGATTCCACTCCTTTTCCTAGCTTTTTTTTGTTATTTTTCAAATGTTGACTTTGTTTGTTTGAATTTTTGAAAGAAGTAGTTAAATTCATTCAATTCACTTTTTATATCATTCAATTCACGTTTTATATCATTCAAGTAAAGCTTCTATAATTTGTTTTTCATTATATTACAGATTATGTTATAATTTATTGTTAATTATTATCTGTTTTATTAGATTTACTTCCTTTTGGAAATTTTGGGCGGACATTGGAATTGACACAAGTCAGTGGACCATACTATGATATGCTGTCTGTCAATTTGTGACAATTTGGATTGTCAGAATAATAATTTTTCTACAGTGTATTATTCAGTGTAATGTTCATTTATAATATAATGGATTTCCAACGAGTAAAGACCAGTTCAATATTGAAAATGAAAAACTTTATACAAGAAATAAAATTGCCGTAGTTTAATTAGGCTCAAATTGAAATTGGACCAAAATGGCCTATATTTCTTTAGAAAATTTCCAGTCCAGTTTCTGGACTGGCTCTCGCTGGAATGGCATCATGGGAAGTGATTCTAATCGTTCTTATAACACTGTTTTTTATTCTACGCAATTTCCAAATTTCCAGATGGTTGGGCAACTGGCCCCTTCTTGCCACCTAACAGGGTGCCTATGGTACCAAGAACTCATAAGCCTGGAAAAGCAACACTTATTCCGTTTTCCTGAATCATTGGTCGACACATTGTTCCTTACATTCGGAAAGCTACTGTAAAGCGGCCATCAGACGATCAATATTACTGTTAATATTTTAAAATAATGATGATAAAGGCTCATTATTTGGAAAGTATAGGCAAGAAGTAGTCCAGGGCTATTAGACCAAAAATAGATTTCTCAAAAGATTTTTTGCGTAAAAGTGTTAGCTGTGAACATCATAAATTTCCCATTTTCCCAGAACATCTAGATGAATTGTGAAGTATGAAAAACCATTCAGAATCTCATAAAACGAAAAAAGCCCCCAAAACATAATATATTCACTCTCTGCCTCTGTCTGTCTCTGTCTGTCTCTATCTGTCTCTGTCTGTCTCTGTCTGTCTCTGTCTGTCTCTGTCTGTCTCTGTCTGTCTCTGTCTATCTCTGTCTGTCTCTGTCTGTCTCTGTCTGTCCCTGTCTGCCTCTGTATGTCTCTGTCTGTCTCTGTCTGTCTCTGTCTGTCTCTGTCTGTCTCTGTCTGTCTCTGTCTGTCTCTGTCTGTCTCTGTCTGTCCCTGTCTGCCTCTGTATGTCTCTGTCTGTCTCTGTCTTTCGCTCTCTCTCTCCTCAATTTGATGCCCCGGTAGGTATGAGCATAGATTACTATGGACTTAGGCCATCACTAAGAATTCGTGTCGACTCTACTACTCGACGTGGGTTGTATTGTAATGGAATTCTGCTTTGAATAACATTTAAAATTACATAAATAAAAATTTGTGCCTCTTCAATTAGTACCGTAAGACATTTTGAAATAGTTGGGATTTCTTAAAGTTTAATCTCCCGACTACTAATACAATTATAAGTGGCAGAAAATTGAATTGAATGAATTCACAACTAATTGAATCAAATTGAAACCACTTTGAACAAACTCCTACAAGCCATATTAATTCAAATAAATGAATGTATAATTTTATCTTCTGCATAAAATTAAATCTTCAAATTGCTGTCGGTACTAAGACTTGAAACAATCTTTGGAATATGAATCATATTCTCATTAACAAGAATTTAATAAAAATGCTGTTTCCGGAAATTTTATTAAAAAATTCAATTAAAATGTTGATCTTGAACTTTGAAGTGATGTAATTTAAAATACCATCTTCTTTGAGCCAGGTTTGGCAATCAATCTCATCATGATGTTTTAGAGTTAATCATCTTTCTTCAGGATGTTGAGGTTTAATTGGAATTTTCTCTGACAAATAGAAAGGTTGATTTGGGAAAATGGAAGGTACGCAATCTTGAACAAGTTCTGGAATCTTTCTAGGACCCACAAGTACATATCCATCACGGTTCGTTATCTTGTATTCTTCAATAATTTCGCTATCAGGAGAATGTTTACAACAGACATATGAATTTTTATTAGGAACGAAAGAATCTCTATGAGTTGCACTAATCCATTTTTGCTTCAAACTATCGTCTCGTGGAAAGCAAATGTTGAATAATAAGTCTTGTGTGGGTTACTGGCATAGTTGCTGTGGTAGTTCGCTACACAACACTCAGCTGACATTCTAATATAAAATGATTTGAATTAAAAATGAAACATTCCCTCATCATGATCCAGGTATCCTCAAGAAAACAGATAAAACTTTCCAAACGATCGATAAAACGAACTATTTATTACACAAATCACTGTACCGGTCTACTAACATCAAAATGGTCGTCTAAGACACTAGGCACCTAACAACCAACACGTTACCATTTCACTTAAACTCTTGAACTATACTTTTGTTAATTTTTGGCAGGGCGAAGGAATTCAATGAGATCTTTATTTTCTACCACTGTATGTAATTAGTATGAATATATTCACCGACCGACTGACATTACGAATTCTTCACTGCACTGACAGTAGCTGCTCTCAGTATTCGTACGCGGCACCGCAGTTTTATTGGCCCGAGTTGAACATATGTTATGTGCGTCTCCAAGTCCACGAAATAGCGTTTTATCAAGACCGCTATGTTGAGAGTATTACTATGGTTGTCAATTACTGTAACAGTTCATTCAATAATAGCATCCTGGATCTTTATTTTTCAATCGAACTATTGAATGGAAAATTATGATACGAGGTATCATATGTTATCATAAACCGAACATGAGAGTAGACGCATGAGATATCATTAAATATAATTATCTAAAAGTGACATGTGAACTTGATATGAATGGAATTTACATTATGTATGAAGCTATATTTGCCATTAGCTTCTGATTTTTTTGGGAGATGAAATTATAGGTTTTCTGAATTAATATGGCTCGTAGGGACCGATGGACGTTGTTCAAAGTGGTCTCAATTTGATTCTATTATTACAGTCATATGTGAATTATTCAATTCAATTTCTTGGCATTTATAATTGTATTAGTAGTCTGGAGATTTAACTACAACAAATTCCAACAAATGTCTTACAGCGATAAAAAATTATAAATATTTATTAACGTGATTAAAATTTAGATAATATACGTAGTATCAAAAATGCATGATGTATAGATAAAATGAAGTATAAACAAGGCAGTAGAAGGTGAGGAGTATAGATTCAGACTTTGATAAAAAAAATCGCAAATCATAGGAGAAAATTAAAAATTCGAAAAGTTTTCCAAATGTATGAACTAATCAACTATTAAAAACCAGTTTTCAATTTATACATTTATAAAGATTTATAGAAATACATTTTCAAGTTAAGTTTATCGGATGTTTTTACATGAGAAGTCAATTATCATCCTCATACCTCATGTTCACTTATTTTCCATTAATCTATTAATCGAAATTCGAAATGATGGAACTTCAATTTTTCCTTTCTCGTAGATCTTCCTAAATGTAACATAATTTACAACAAACCAACAAAATGCGTGCCATCTACAAAGTACTATTATGTAAGTTAGTAAGTTAAGTTGCTAAGAATTATCACGATTGTTAAAAGTCTATCTATCTTCTATAAAAAAAGTGGCCAATTAATTTTTTCCCTTGGATTCGAATTTAAAAATGAAAGACGAGAAGCAACATTGATCTTGGTTTTCCAATATTGTAAGAGAAAGCTGCTGATAACATGCAGAAGACAACAATTTGAGTTATAAACAAATAGATACCCGCGATTTGTGATATATTTGGTGTAATAATGGGGAATTAGGTAAAATGATTGCACAAAGTATGTTTTCGCGAAGCGGTCAAACGGTAAATGCAATCCAGTTGAAATTGTGACACAAACTAGATATCATGCTCTAAATGTATTGACATCAAAATTCGAACTTTTCAAGTTTTTGAGCAGACCGGTCCGACGAAATACTCGACGCTATTCGCTCTGTTTCACGCTTTTTCCTGTGCACTAAGTATCTGGACGATTATAGAGAGAAACAAAACAACAGCTGGACTTGACTCGTAGCTCCATCTAGTTCACGAATGGCTCCTAGAACTAAAACAGAAGGTGGAATTCAAGGAGTTCGCACCGGAACTTCTGTCTAGGAACATATCCAACAGTATTTAAAACAGCTGGAACTCTATGGGAACCCACATCTATAGGTCCTGTGAGATCCCGACTGCAGACCATTACCTACTCATCCCAAATGGTATGGGATCAACTGGCAAAAATAGAATCCAGCGATTCATCACCAGGTCTGAATCTTCAATAGTTTTAACAGAAACTCTAGTAAAGAGTGTAGTTCAAGAGAGGGAAATACAATATGAAGATATACCACATTAGTAGAAACGAACAGAAAAACTATGATAGGCAATTGTACTTGCATCTAAGGAAACATTCCAGCAGAATTATGGGGATTCCAGATGATGTCTAATGTACAGAATTTGGGTGAGGGAGGCATCTTCACTACAAACCTGGTGATCCTAGATGGAATAATTGGGATGTAAAAATTCCTAAGACTGCAGTATACAGAGTTTTATCAGTCGATTTAATGAATCAGTGTGTCCATCAAAAAACCTGTAGTATACATAATAAACTATAGAAGTTCCTACTTTGGATTCAACATTGAATTATAAAAAGAAAAAATCACCCTAGTTTGCTCTGATGATGGCTACTTGGTAGCTGGGTCATCAGTACTTCAACAGTATTTTAGTTGATAAGGGTGTTTGCTTCTTTTGCTCACTCTGATGATGGCTACTTGGTAGCTAAAAAGTCCTTAGGACTTTGATAGTATTATTTATTATATATTCAAACCAAGTATTATTATGATAATCCATGACTGCCAACCTTATAGAAAATTGATAGACTTTTGAATAAACATAATGTTCATGCTTCCGAAAATAATACTTTTCATTTGTTTCAGTTATAATTTTGCTGCTTGCGGTCGAATTCGGACTCATACCTCAAAGAAAATTAGGATTCATATGCAAGGATCCAGCGATATCGTATCCATACAGCCGGGATTCGATATCAGTGATAACGTTGCTGATGGGATCGTATTTAGGACCTTTAGTTATCATTCTCATTACCGAGATTGTCAGAGAAAAATCGTACAAAAACATTCGCCCAGGCTTGGTATGGGACTTTTACAAAGAGTGTCTAGTCGGTGGCCATTTCGTGCTACTCATCACAGAGATAGTGAAAATATTGGTCGGAGAACACAGACCACACTTTTTTGACGTATGTCAACCTGACATGAACCTTTCGTGTATTGAAGGTACCTACATTACAGAATACACCTGTACGAATAAAGCATACAGCCAGTATTTCCTCACGGATTCTTCTAGATCTTTTCCATCTGGACACTCCTCGATATCAGTATTCGTCTCAGTATTTTCCGTGGTAAGTTGATTTCCTGAAATATATGAAAATTGATGGATTAATGTCATGTCATTGGTAACTAGATTCAATAGAGAATGTTGACTAAGAATTTCGAGGCTCCAGTATTCAAATAAATGAATTATACTCGTTAGCATACAGGATGATTCTTTTAATTGGTTATTAGAAGTATTTGTTGATCGACTGATCTGAAAATTTGACCTAACAAAATAAGATCTATTTTAAAAATAGTGAATATTCTGGTTGTACCGTACGTTAGCCTCAACTGTGTTATTTTGGTAGGACAACTTAATCAAATATTTTGGTTAGTCTACCCCACGGTCGTACATACAGGTCTGGGGACTCGTATGTTTGACATGGGTCTCTTACGCGTCACCAAACTTGTAGTCCCTCGCTCAGCCACTAGCTAGCGCTTGGATCGAAGTGGTAGAACGATTTCTTTCCGGAATCGCAAGCAGTGTTACTAAGTATTCTAATTTGAGAGAGGAATAGAACTGTTACTCTTGTCAAAATGGATTACTCACCTTAAAAATAACTTCCCCTTTTTCGTTATACATGCTCGCACACATAAAAGGCCTCGTTGAAACGATTTCTATCCGGAATCGCAAGCATCCACTTTTTTCGCATTTCCGCATCTTTTGGCACTTTAAAAACAGAAGTTTCTTGCTTTGCACTTTTGTACCCCGTTTTGAATTTCGGCACGATGCACGATTTCGTAATTTTTATTGTTATGATCACTTATAGTTTTTGCGTAAAAAAATAAAACAGGACACCACGCATCTGAAGACTATGAAAACAATAAAACAATTGTTATCATATTAGCCTATGCGAAGAAGTAAACAATTTAATTGATGACAATATTATAAAATTAACACTAACTGCCCACCAAATACGTTTTTCTTTTAAGTTGGTACGTTTTGGATATAACCAATTACATTCAAGCTGTGATCTTTAAAAGGCCATAACTTCTTATAGGAGGCCTAAATCGGATTTTTTTAATAAAACGTCCCGTCATTTGGACACAAAGCTCACCATTTCATTAGTTATAGGTAGTTCCGGAACATTCTGCATATTTATAACCAGAAAAACATGGTTGTCATTATGATTCATTGAAATACTATGATTCCGTTCGAAAAACTAAAGATGTCAAAAATCCGGGTTATCGCACCCAAAAACAATACTGTTCCTATTTTCACCACTCTATAGTGATTTGCAAAATTTTAAATCCGTACGACCAATATGAACGGCGCGATCGTATGCACGATTTTTTCACACACACACACAGACATTATCTCAAAAATAGTTCAGATCGATTAGAAAAGCTAGAAAGCTACGTAGATGATACACAGTTAGCTCCTATTTTTTTTTCTATTGACTGCCCCAGGTGATAGAGCACACCAAGCAGTGCATTTTTCTGGCTGCTATGACTTTTGAAGAATCGCTTGTGGATTATTTTCACTTCTTAGGCGACAATTTGACTTGTTGGCATTGTCATTAAACCAAAAATGAACTGCGTCGTTGATATTTGCATGATGAAATGGCAAGCGTCATTGAATGAAAATAAAGTTACAACTTTGACACATTACAACTAGTGTCAGAGCTGTCCTCGATCAGGAGTTTTATCTTTCCTAAAAAGCACTTCCTTCATATAAAAATGTTATTAAAATAACATTTATCAATATAGTATGAGAAATTCCATTACCTGCACCATTTGTGAGAAAGTTATTTCCTTCTAATTTCCGGGATATTTGCCGAGATATGACGCACATGTCCACAGCCATCTTACAGATAGACCAACGCGACAGCAGGTTGCTAGTAAAACGATAAACGTCAATGTTTAATTTTCAGTCTTATTCCCAATTCCAGTAGTTGTGTTTCCTATCAATTGTTTTGACTACGCACTGCATTTATAGTACAATGTTGTATTAGTGAACTTAGTTCTTGATTTAGTCAAAATATCGATTAATCCTTTTCGTAGGAAGATTACCAAATACACAGTCAAAAGGTTTCATTAATACGAGGGCAAGGTGAAGAAAATTCCCTGAAAAATAGAACAGATGTCGTCACAATCGAAAATACCATGTGATTCAGTTCTGTTTTGACGCCCATCGAAAGCAAGCAACCTTGAAGATTTTTTTGAATTTCGCGTCTTGATTAAACATTATTTCTTGCGTGGAAAAACATTACGCAAACCAGAGTATCGTTTGTTGAACATTATGGGAACTCTTCTCCATCGATTGGAACGATTCACAAGTGGTTTACTGATTTACGTTGTGGTAAAATGACCACAAAGGACGCCGAACGTTTTGGTCATTTAATTTACGTTACAACGCCAGCAATTGTCGATAAAATCCATGGTATGATACTGGACGATCGGCAAGTCAAAGTGCACGAGATTGCTGAGGCTATGGGCATCTCAACCGAATGGGTATGGAACATTCCGCATAAATTTTTGAATAGGAGGAACCTCTTTGCCAGATGGGTGCCGCATTTGCTCTCTGTTGACAACAAGTGCGACCATATGACAACTTCAAAGGAGTGTTTGGCAAGTTGAAGCGCAATAAGAAGGACTTTTTGCGCAGTTTCGTAGCCATGGACGAAACATGGATCTATCACAACATACCAGAGACCAAAGAACACTCGAAACTGGAATTTTCCTGGCGAATTGAAGCCGAAAAAGGTGAAAATGAATTTATCGGCCATCAAAGTCATGGCGACAGTTTTTTGGGATGCACACGGTATCGTCCATATCGATTACCTTGAAAGAAAACGCACCGACGCACAGGTCGCAATGGCAAAATTGCATGAATTGCGCTACGAATTGGTTCGTCATCCACTATATTCTCCAGATTTGGCCCCTGCGATTATCTTTTCCAAACTTGAAGAAATGTCTCGGCATAAAAAGATTTGGCTCCAACGATGAGATCATCGCTGAAACAAACGCCTATTTTGAAGGATTGCTGAAATCGTATTATTTGGAAGTGATCGAAAAATTTGAAAAACACTGAACGAAATGTATCGGGCCACAAGGAGATTATGTGGAGAAATAAAATAAATTTTGACCAAATAAATCATCTCGTGTTTCATTTTTTTGGCATTTTTCACCTTGCCCTCGTAAAGAATGCAATTAATTGAATTTAAATAGAGTAAGGAGAGAAAAACAATCAATACATCTATACCGAAATCATCGTTGAAATATATACCAAATGGAAAATACCTAAAAGTGAGTTACGTTGAAAGAAATGTTACAATTGCTCCCGTTTTATCGCATAGGAATTACACACTTGTAACGAAAGAAATTAACAGTTTGTATGTTTTAAAACCATCTTCATCTTCCAGTTATTATTATCCTGGTGAAACTTGCCAACCTATTTTTCTTTCATATTCAAAATTCAAATGAACCTCAAGTTCGTTGTTATAACAAAATTAATCAACATCGTTCATCGATCTTTTGAAGATTAAAGGCAAACAGTAGTTATTCAATCAGTGGAAGATCCGCACAAAGGATATGTGAAGACAGCTGAAAACAAACGTACTGTTCAAAGTAAATATAGCCTTGATTGAAATAGATTAAGTAATTAAAGTAGGTACACTTTAAATGCATCTGTAATCATTCCAAGAATATTGCTGCAGTCTGGAAATTAATGGGAGAAGTTTAAGACTTCCGTTAATTCATACATACTCGTAAGTTCTGCTGATTGATTACTCTCTATTTATAATTATTTCTTGATAGGCTAAACGTATGTACAAGTGTAAAGTATGACGGCTTATATCAGATATTTTGCATCGCTGTTTCTATTCAAGAAAAGCTCCTTAAGCATAAGATGAATAAGGTTGCAGGTAAATCGCTTAATGGTACATATGAAAAATATTCTTCTACAAATAAGTATTCAGGATCAAATTTTACCTCCAGTATCTAATGACAACTTTCCCATCGAAAATCAAGAAATATTACATTTTACTTGTGAAGATTCCGTTTCATTTGTACTTGAAGCATTGTGGTCTGAAAGGCATTTTGTGCTTGACCCAATATGAATACTAGTTCGCTGATCAATGGTTATCAGTCCTGATGTCCCCTTGAATAAATAAGTCCATTATCGGTTTGACTTTATAAACGCTGAGTTTCATTAATGTCACCAAAGTGTGTGCCTCTGCGGTACGTAATCCTCTTGTGGTTCTCAGACATGATAAGAATATGGGGGTCAAGCCTCCCGCTCACCCATCTAGTAGGCTTTAAGCAATCGTACTTGCCCTCAACAACTAAGAAATAGCACGCCACTGCCCGGCAGAGACCAACAATTTATTTGGAGAGGAGACAGTCTTTTGAATCACCTGTGCCCCTGTCTCCATGCCCTCAACGAGGAGTAAACCTTAACAAAAATCTGGCGCCCGATAAATCAACGTAAAAGTCAATTAGATTTAAATCTGATAGATTTGAAGGAATATTGAAGCCGTCGTAAGTAATTATTGTCAAAAAGTAACAAGGAACGTCACCCCACCATACTATGATGATGTAATATACCAATAACCTTTCGGTACAATCAATGTTTCATAATTGGTGGCAGTTCCCATGTAGCTCCAAACATGCGTCTACAGGTTCAGAATTCCCTGATAGCCTTCTTTGTGATTCTTAACCCAACATAACCTGATAGTCTAGGAGCCAGAGCGATATTGATGGTCTGAACATTAACCCGATGGCACTATGGTTTATCGTTAGAGGACGGTTCAATGATCAATTCATCTCACAGACCAAATTTTCCCCGGCTGCTAGATCTCGAGATACAGCCTCCGCATTTTTTGACTGGAGGTTAACCCTTTCCAAGTTACGGTTACTTGAAAAGCATGCCATTCTTATACACTTCACCATGTGCCATCATATTCTATCGTGTCCGTTTATCAGGCCGACCAGCTAAAATTGAACCGAAAATGAACTGCAAGTTAACCCTCCCAAACCTGGTGGAAAATGTTCATTGGTGTTGGGAATTGTTAACATATTCTATGCCATCAAAAGTTATCGGTCCATTTCCGAGTAATTGGTCATTATTTGGACCAAAACTGTTTTCTTTTTTCTTCATTTTGTGGATAAAACTTGCGGGTTACAAGGTAACATGATGGCACCATGTTAAATAGCTTCATTGGAGGTCAAATAAAGATTTAAAATTATTGCCATCACTCCTTGTCTATTTCAACCCCCCAAAACCCCCTAAAACTACCCCCCAAAAAAAATATGAATAGTATGGATAATATGACCAATTTTATGATAAATTAGTCAATTATTGAGATTCTGGCGTGGTTTAAAATCGAAACGACCGTTTTTATTTTTGTTTTGTTTTGGAGGGTGGTCTTATGGGTTTTTGGGGGGTTGAAATAGGCAAGGAGTGATGGCAATAATTTTATATCTTTATTTGACCTCCAATAAAGTTGTTTAACATGTTACCTTGTAATCCGCAAGTTTTATCCACAAAATGAAAAAAAGGAACATTTTTGGTCCAAATAATGGCCAATTACTCGGAAATGGACCGATAACTTTTGATGGCATAGGGAATGTTAACAATACCAATGAACATTTTCCACCAGGTTTGGGGGGGTTAACTTGCAGTCCATGTTCGGGTCAATTTTAACTGGTTGGCCTTATAAGCGGACACCATGATGGCACATGGTGGAAGTGTATAAGAATGGCAAGCTTTTCAAGTAACCGCAACGTGGAAAGGGTTAACCTCCAGTCAAAAAAAAATGCGGATGCTGTATCTCGAGATCTAGCAGCCGGGGAAAATTCAGTCTGTGAAATGAATTGGTCATTGAACCGTCCTCTAACGATTAACTATAGTGCCATCGGGTTAATGTTCAGACCACCAATATCGCTCTGGCTCCTAGACTATAATTCAAGCATCACACTCTTCAAATGATACTCATAATGATCGGTCGGTTTGCACTGTTAAATTTAATTATTATTGTTATTCGCCCAGTTTTGAGTATATTACATTCATTCTCAACCTGAAGTAATCGTCTTTTGGAAAAACTGAAATCGACTCTGAACTGGGTCAAATATTATAGAAAGATGAACAATTGAGCAATGACGACATTTTAATAATCTGTTTTTTTTTTCAGTACGTACTTCAAACCAGATTGCCTTCAATAGTGGTGGGTAAAATCTTCAAGCTGTTCTTAATAGCTCTATGTTTGTCGTGGTGCCTCGTTTGTTCCCTCACACGGATTACCGATAGAAGACATCATTGGTGGGATGTGCTGAGTGGAGTCGTTTTAGGTCTCCTTACAGTTAGTTTCTTCCTAGTATTAATCCATCAAAAACTCCAAAGAAATCTTCAGCAGTCCTCTGCGACTTCAATATCCTCAACAATGTTACTAGATGTGAAGAATAAAGACTCCGACAGTGTTCGTGTATAATTATTCAAAAACAAAACTTTTTCAGGCAATACTATTAATTGTAAATAATTCACTTATAGGAGCCATATTTGTGTTGTAAACAAAAACCGTTGTAATCGTGATATCAGTATTAGAATGTTAGATTTATATAAAAAGACGATTTGTTGTTCACAACTAGGAAATTTGAAAATGATTCTCTCGACTATGTAAAGGTAATTAATATTTATAATATTATTAAAATCTTTTACTTACTTTTTATTATTGAACTTATTGAAAACCATTATACATGAAAAAATTATTTCGAAATCAAGTGACCAATATTGAGATCATCAGCATTCAGGAGAACTCCATATGCTACAGATATTTAACTTCCTGTAGCTAAGCAGATATTGAAACCCTTTTTGGCATATGGTACAACTCTTGGTTGTGCCAAAAGAAGCAATATCCAGATCATAAAAGGCTTCTAGAATAAAGCCCTCAGGTACTGTTGGAACAGCTCCCTTCGAAGGTTTAAACCAAATAGACAGTTGTTTACATGAAAGCGCGAGTCGCCAACTAGTCACATTCTAAAGCCGGCTAAAAACTATAAGCCAAACTAGGTACGGGAAGTTCAACAGATAGTGTGTATGTAACTATTGGAATCTGATTGCTCCATTTACGTGATTTTAATTAAAACATTAAGATGTAAATGCTGAATCAAATATATAAGTTACATGAATCGATTCATTCATTATAAAAATTGTGTAACTAAGATAACATAATAATCATAGCTCACTTAAACTATAATAACATAAAACAATCGCATTTATAGATGTGATACAAATAGTGAGAATTTCTAAAAAAAAAAATAATGAATAAGTTTTATTTCAAAATGTCTATTTTATTCCGAATCTTTGGGATGGTGGCGAGAATACATACCTCGGATTAATGTTAACCCTTCGAGACTGATGAAAATGTATGTCGGATTAGTATCTTTCTTATTATTATTAATGTGGGGGAACTGATTACGTTCATTTATGCCTAGGCCAAAGCCCTTTGCACCCCATATCATTTAGTGGAGAGGTTCCCACTCATAACAGGCATCTCTCTGTTTAGAAGGGATGATTCCTGATTAATGCACAAATGACAAGACTCTTACTGAGATTAGGTAAGCACGTCACTATATTCCAGGCAGAAGTTGCAGCAATACATCACTATGCTGAAGAGTTACTAAGACAAGAATTCAAGGAAAAGACCACGCCATGTACTCTGATAGCCAAGGGCCAATTAAAGCAATCAGCTCCATGCAGTCAGCTTCAAACTTGTCTGGGATTGCAAACAGCAACAAGAGTTGGGCAAGCAAAACAGACTGTCTTCAGCTTGGGTACCAGAACGCACAGGCTATAAGGATAATGAGCAGGCTGATTCACTGGCCCGAGAAGGAGCACGATCGGCCCCAATTGGTCCATAACCCTTCTGTGGTTTAGCAAAAGCGCTGCGAAAATCATATAACAGAGTTAGATGAAAAAATAATCTAGAGAATGGTGGAACAAGGCGCCGGGAATGAGACAAGTCAAAGAGTTTATTAGGGAACCATCACCAAAATTCACGGAGTACCTACTAAACGAGAATAGGATCATGGTTGACAGAGCATTGCAGACTCACCAAACACATGAATAACATCGGACTGGCAGACCCAACCATATGTAGGTTCTGAAAATATGTAGATGAGGAAACCTCAGGCTACATACTGTGGTACTGCTAAGGTCTGATGAGGGTATGGTGGACGAAACTAGGGTCTTTTTACCCCACAACTCCCGAGGTTGACGAACAGCCATCTATCTAACATGTGGTCAAGACTGGGTGACCCAATAGGTGGTTAGAGCCCTGAGGAGACTTAACACCGTCCTCGGTTCTAGCTACTAGACCTTCTCAGTATAGCATAGCGCATAGAAAGAGTGTTTTTGTCTTCGCTAATGTTTTTTATAGTAATAATGCACTCTCACATGTATGCTTTGATGTCATTTTCATGCTACTCAGCGCAGCAAGAGTTGCTTTGCTGTCAGTGCATTTGCTGATGTGGGTTTGCGTTCTTTCTATATGCGCTGTTTGGGCACAACAGGGATATAGCCAGTATTTCCGCATAGTGGCGAGTTTGCCCAGAGGTATACTAATACCTTTACCTGGGCGTTTGCGATATATCTCTGCTCTCGCCTTTCCTAGGTCCAGATTTCATCATTCATACCATATTTCTTGTCGGAAGTATTTCGTGGTGACATCCAATCCGTTGTCCTTGAATGAATGAATATGCTCCACTGATAGGTAGTAAGGTATGGTTGCCTTTTTGCCTTCCACAGTCCTATTGAGATAATTCGGTGGGCAGCTCTGGTTGCCGCTCCCTGTACAGTCAGGTGGAACGTTTACACCCCCATTAGAGCTCAAAATGCAGCCGTGAAAATACTTTTCCTAGATCCCTAGGATGAGCTTTCTCAGATGTTCCAGGCCTTATTTGGTAGTTCTAAGCACTGTTCTTTTCCACCACATCACCAACGCATACTTCAGCAAGGATTTAAGTATGGTTTCGAAAAGCTTTCTTACGTACTATATATTTTGTTCTTGGTACGAAGTCCATTCATGATGAGAGCGTCGCGTCACGTTCACTGTCGCTGCCTAAGGGCATTCATAGTAAACATGGTCCATCAGGCGTTGAACAACTCAGTTCTGTAACATGAAATATTTGAGGGTAGAAAAATATCACTTTGGAATGTTTATGAAAACATGGATTTGAAATAGAATAAGGAAGATCCACGACGTGGGTTAATGAAGTTCTTTTGTTGTTGCGGGGGTGAAGAAAGCCATCTCAAGGTCTACTGTAAGACACCATTCCAGGCATACTCACTAAAAACTTCACCCCCTTTGTAGGCTTGTCTTGGCTATTGCATCCGGTGACACTTATGCCTGCTGGCCCATTGTATCTCGCCTATGTTTCGTTTCTTTACGGTATCCACTCAAGTACATTTGTACCTTGTACGAGTTTGTACAAGTCCTTTACAGGGTGAGAACTATATAATTCTGGTTCGTCGTTAGGCATTCCTAAAATTGACTGTCGTTCGCGATCCACCGCCTTGCATTTACAAAGTATGTGTGTCACTGTTTCTATATCCTTACCGCAAAGTCTGCATGTCAGGTCGCCATTGTACAGTCCCATTTTGTTAAGGTGCGCTTTTACTGGCGCATGACCAGTCATGAGCCCTGTTACGACTTATATTTTTCCCTTTTTAATTGTAATAGGTCTGTTGTTCTTTTGTTACAAGGGGCTTTGATGTATTTCTTCCCATGTTCGTTTCCTGAGATTTTTCCCAGTATTCTTTGTGGTTTTCCATGATCCAGTCTTCTACAGACCTTGGTGCTGTACGTTTTGGTACCCCCGTGGTCTTTTCTGGATCTGGAGCGTTCTCTGACCTTCTTTTTGCAAGTTCGTCAGCTTTTTCGTTGCCTGTCGTTCCCTGATGTCCCGGCACCCAAATCAGCTCAACGCGGTTTCAATCTACCAGTATTTCAAGTTCTTTTTTGTATGTCCATACCAGACGGGATGTCACTTCCTGACTCCTCATTGCCTCAAGTGCAGCCTGACTGTCTGTAAATATATGGATCTGCTCATCATCGATGGCTCTCCGATTGTTTTCCTTCACACATTGGAGGATTGCCTATACCTCTGCTTGGAAGACAGAGGTGTGTTTACCCAATGAATAGCTCAAGCAAGTCTTTAGGTTTCTTGAATATTTAATGGAGTAACCTGCCACGTGTACATTTTTTAGACCAATATATTAAACTGAAAAATGAAGGTGTACGTCAATTTGCGTACAACAAACACTAAGAGTTTGAAAATGATGAAAATTGGTAGCGCAAGGTATATTGTACTGCGTGTTGGATGTACAGCAGGTTTCATTCCTGGTACCGAACTAATGTTTCATTCGGAAACAGAGAATGTCGATTGTCAAAATAACTTGCTAAATTGGTTTCAATTTCAACTTTTAGTGAATTTAGAAGAACCTTCACCATCGTTTTGGATGATTAATAAACTGCCAACAAGCACTCTCAAGAAATATGATATACAAGAATTGATAATAATATAATAATAATAATAATAATAATATTTATTCACCACCAAAAATCTCAAATTACATAAACACAAAATTGGGGAATAAATAATAGGTTTACCACAAAAGGAGATCCTTGAATGTGGCTTTTCCAGGTGTTGAAAACCTGCTAACATAAAATAAATTTCACCGTGAGAAACATTTTTTTCCTTGCAAACAACGTTGTGATTATTTGCACTATGAACTAGACACTCAGACACATATTTATACAAGGCAATAATTGTATAATGTACCCTAATATTTGCTTACAAATACTAAGTATTTTTTATTGCAACATACGAGGAAGTTGTTCTATATCGAGTTCTATGTTCATGTGTTATCGCGATCAGATCTTTTTTATGTTTATGTTGTTTAGACATCGTTGCAACAAAAAACAATTGCCGTATATCCAAGATGTGGGTTTCAGTATATAATTATATATAAATATATATATATATTTGTATGTTTTCTTGGTATATTGGTTCGTATATATACTGATAATGAAATAAAAATTCTGTTTTGACGTTTCGACAACGTTTATTGCCTTTATCAAAAATTGTTAATTGAATTAGTGTTTCCATGTAATTTAGAAAAGAATAGATGATTTCGATTAATGAAATGCGTCTGCAGCCGACTTGTGTTTTAAGATCCAATTAAAACTGCAGAAAACATTGGATCGGTTGTGAGTGAAAGAGTAATGTATGGCTAACTACAATTTGAAATAGATTGAATTTGATTAAATACAAGACATTCCAATATTGTACAATTATAAATATCTATGAATTATTGTATGAATTAGTTACTCTATGATAAGTATTTCTATCATAACTATTCAAGTTTAAGATAATTCTATGGAATTTAACCTCAAAATTGTTACTCTATAGTGTCATACTTAAATAATACTTCATCTTTTTTAGGTTGAATTTTAAATAGACAATGGAAAGTGGTACTTCAAATTAATAAAATTTTGTTAAGTTTGAATTAGATTATTGTACAGTTTCGAAAGATTGGAATCTATTTTGTCATTTACACAATTGTTCTTTTTAATTTGAATAGATTCTAATATCGAAACTGTACAATAATCTAATTCAAACTTAACAAAATTTTATTAATTTGAAGTACCACTTTCCATTGTCTATTTAAAATTCAACCTAAAAAAGATGAAGTATTATTTAAGTATGACACTATAGAGTAACAATTTTGAGGTTAAATTCCATAGAATTATCTTAAACTTGAATAGTTATGATAGAAATACTTATCATAGAGTAACTAATTCATACAATAATTCATAGATATTTATAATTGTACAATATTGGAATGTCTTGTATTTAATCAAATTCAATCTATTTCAAATTGTAGTTAGCCATACATTACTCTTTCACTCACAACCGATCCAATGTTTTCTGCAGTTTTAATTGGATCTTAAAACACAAGTCGGCTGCAGACGCATTTCATTAATCGAAATCATCTATTCTTTTCTAAATTACATGGAAACACTAATTCAATTAACAATTTTTGATAAAGGCAATAAACGTTGTCGAAACGTCAAAACAGAATTTTTATTTCATTATCAGTATATATACGAACCAATATACCAAGAAAACATACAAATATTACAAATGGTTCAAGAATATCAACAAAAGAATATATATATATATATATATATATATATATATATATATATATATATATATATATATATATATATATATATATATATATATATATATATATATATATATTGTTATGATTTCATTTCATAGACAATAAAAATTTAAAAATAATAACTTACCGAACTTTGAAAATTAGAAAAGATCAAATAAAAAACATTTTATGGAATTAAAAACAATAATAAAAGCTAAATAATAGTTAGGATATTAATATTAACAATGTAAAACATAATAAACAACGATGTAATAGAATAAGAAGTGATAAACAAGAACTTCAGTGAAAGTGAAGAAACGTTCAGTGTAACGAAATCATAAATCATAAGTAAAGTGATTACAAAACTATCATGAGATAGTACAAAACATTGAATAATGTTATAGATATAAGTTAGGATTAGTAAATTTGAGTTATATAATGTTAAAAGAATGTTATTGATATAATATGGTATGTATTAGATTTAAGAATAAGTAACTGTCAAGAAAACCATAAATATGGGAATAATCATATTAATAATAACCCAATCATAGGTTATATTATACCAAAGTGTGGGGAAAAATGTAGGCAATATTAATTTAAAAAGAAGGAATCACTAACAATTAAAATAAGTTGAAAATATCAAATAATTCAAAAAGTAAAGAATACTAAATTCTGATTGGTCAATAGGAATTTCCAATGTCAATCTGGTAACAATGAAGACTTGTGTCAGTTTCACAACAATTAACTTGGCATGCTTGATTTGAAAAGCAATCATCTCATAGGTTGTTTATGACATAAAGTAGCGTCGGTTTTGGAGGCCTATAAAAACGAATCTGAAAGTAAAGAAGTTCAGTTTGCCATTACATCTGTAGAGTGAAAGTACTACTGCAACTCACCAAAATTTTATAACCTATAAAAAACCAGTGAACGAAAGTGTTCCAAACTCCGATAGGTTCAAAGAAACCAAAGTTAATAAGTTTTATTAAAAGTCAACGATAATTCTAAGTATCTGAATCCAGTAAAAAGGCTGTAGTAACCTCCAATTAAGAAGAAATCTCCAACGATTGCAATTCATCAATAATTTCAATAAAGCATCGAAAAGTTTCATGTTTTATCTAAAAGGATAAAACAAAGTATTATCAACAGTTCCTGAGTCTCAAGAAGAAGTAATCCAAATTAGTTACCTGTGATTATTGTGAAAAAGCATAGTATTGTGTAAAAGTGAATCATCAACGAAATTATAAAAGAATTAAATTGAAAATTGCCAACATAGTTAAACACACTTTTGGATATAAACTAAAAGTAAGTTTGTTTATTATATTCCATTGTAGTGTTATTTGTAAATCTGAAAGAAAGATTGTCGTTTGTAATTTTGTAAACAACTATTAATATTGAATAGTTTTGAGGTTAAAGCTAGTTCTATGCTTAGAACATAAAATAAAATTGTAAATTAGAAACCCGAGATAAATAGAGTCATAGAGATTTAAATATAGAAATTTTTCAACATTCAAAGAATATTGTGTTTAATTCCATAAAATAATAATAAAAGAGAAAGTTCATTATTATTCATAATCAATAAATAAAAAGCTAGCCGGAAGAATAAATTATAATTATTAAATAAATAAAAACTCAGTAAGAGTTTACTTAATAATTGTCGCTCAAACGTGAGGCCATTTGAAAAAAAGAATAGAACCGCGTATCAAAATAATTTAAAGAACTAGATTAATTAATAAGAAAGTAAAAATGGAAGGAGATAGACAGAGGACTCCAGAATTGATAGGATTTGATCAAGAGGGTGAAATGATTAGTGCAGAAAGACCACCAATAATAGATAGTCAATCACAAATAATGATATTGCTTGAAAGTTTAAATTTAAAAGCTAATGAAACAAATAAAAAAATTGAACAATGTAAGAATGAAACTAATGCTAGAATTGAACAAGGTATGAGTGATATAAGAGATGAAATTAAGAGAGTGAATGATAAATTTGATAAAAGAACAGAGGAAATTATGAGAATAGTTGAAACTGAAAAAAAGGAAATAAGACAACATGTTGAAGAAAGTATAGATAATAAATTAGAAGAATATAATAGCTTTGTAAATAGAAAGTTTAATAATGTAGAGAAAGAAATAGATATTATGGAAAATAGAATGAATGATATGGGGAAGAATATTGAAGAGAATGTGAATGTGAATGTACAAAGTATGAAAGAAAATCAGGAAAAAATGATAAATGAACAAGATGAAAGAATAAAAAGAATTGAGAATAGATCCGAAGAGAGAATGAATATAGAATACAGAAATGTAGGTCATGAGAATACAATAAAATTTAATGGAAACATAAAATTATTACATCCATGCATTTTTGTTAAAGATTTGAAAAATGAAATACAGTATGAAAGGAATATAGAGAGAATGAAAAAATTAATAAGAGAACGATTGGTTGATGAACCTTTGTTGTGGTTCAATTGCAAAGAAAGGGAATTAAATAGTTTAGATGAGTTTATAGATGAATTTTTAAAGAATTTTTGGGGTGAAAATGAGCAGTCGAAATGTCGAGAAAGGTTATATTTTAGGAAGTATATAGAAGGGACTAGAAAAAGCATGAGTGCTTATGCACTTAGCCTATATAATGAAGCGCAATATTTAGAACCTAAAATGAGAGAGGAAGAGATAGTTTTATACATTTCAAGACAGTATCGAAGTCAAATATCTGAGGCAATAGCCATTGCAAATATTAAAAACATGAATCAACTACTATCATACTTAAATAGAATTGATAATAAGAATAACATAGGAACTAGGCAACAATATGGATATAATGATAACAGGAACAATTACAGGGGAAATCAAAATTATAATAATAGATTCCAAAATAATAATTATCAAAACAATTTTAGATATAGGGATAATAGAAGTCAAAATAATAATAATAATAGAAATAATAGTAGAAATGAAAACAATCAAAGGGAAGTAAACTGTAGTAGGATAGAAAGTAATATGGAAAGGGAAGACTCTTCAAGTCAAAATAATCAACAAAATCAGGATTTTTAAGAAAGCACGAATACCACGTTAATGTATTATATGAACATCAGAGGGAATACATTGACTACGAACAGCAAAGGGAAGAAAATGAAAGTATAGGTTTAATTAAATTAAAAGGTTTTTTAAAAGGGAAAGAAGTAGAAATTATGTGTGATACAGGATCAGAACTATCATTAATAAGGGAAGAGCTATTGTCTGAAATAAAATTAACAAATCAATTGAAAATACCAAAAGTAGAATTAGTAAATATTAGTGGAAAGAAAATTACTGAAGTATCAAAAATGATTACTGAGCATGTTATAATAGGGAAGTCAAGTCTACAGATGCAATTATTTGTAGTGCCGAATATGAAATTGGATATTGTTATGGGAACTGATGAATTAGAAAAACATGGAATTATTATAGATTACGAGGAAAAGGAAATAAAGTTGTTAGATGAAATTATAAAGATAGGGAAAGGGGAAAATGAAAATATTGACAGACCAAATGAAGGTTGCAATATAATAAATGCGGTCGAAAGAAAAGATTCAAGCAGAAAATTAAATGAAATAATCTCGCAGATGAAAATATCCGAGAAATATAGGGGAATAATATCAGAAATAATTTCACAACATAAAGGTTTAATAATTGATGAAACTCGTATAGCTAGTAATTATATTCATAAATTCCAAGTTAAAGAAATTGAAAATTTTAAATCCAAGAACTATCCAATCCCATACAAGTACATAGAAGATGTTAGGAAAAAAATCGGTGAAATGCTAGAACAAGACATAATAGAAAGAAGTAAAACAAAATATATAAACCCTATTGTTATAGCAAAAAAGTCAAATGGTGATATTAGGTTATGTTTAGATGCTCGAACATTGAATAGATTGTCAGTACCACAATATGAAGCTCCTAAAAATATAGAGTCAATTTTTGGTAGAATAATAAAGGCACAAATTTTTAGTAAAGTTGATTTAAGACATAGTTTCTGGTTGATTCCTTTACATGAAAGTTGTAGAGATTACACTGGTTTTATGATAGATGGAGAAGTGTATCGTTTTAAAGTTACGCCTTTTGGTATTCAAAGTGCATGCAGTGCGTTAGTTAGAAGTATGAATCAAATATTAAATAAATTTGAAATTTTTGTAGTTCATTACATCGATGACATATTAATATTTTCTAGAACAGTAGAAGAACATAAAGATCACATAAAATTAGTTTTGAACGAATTAGATATAGCAGGTTTAAAAATAAATATTGAGAAATGTGAATTCTATAAAACAGAAATTAAATTTTTGGGTTATAAATTAACGAGGGAAGGTTTAGAAATGGATGAAGATAGATTAGATGTAATTAAAAATTTCAAAAGACCTACTAATCTTAAAACTTTGAGGGGATTCTTAGGTCTAATAAATTATTTCAAAAGGCTCATTCCTGATTTAAGTCAGAAGGAGATTCCATTAGTAGAATTACTTAAGAAAGGGGTAAAATGGAAATGGGATAATGAAAGACACGAAGCTTTCCAAAATTTAAAAGATATTTTCATTAAAAAATTAAAAGTCTATCATGCACAATATGATAAACCTTTCATATTAAGAACAGATGCTTCTAAACAAAGATTCAATGGTGTTTTATTACAAAAACAAAATAATGAAGAAGTGCCCATAAGTTTTGTGTCAAGAATGACAAAAGTTCATGAAAAAAATTACAGCGTTACTGAATTGGAATTAGCAAGTATAGTTTTTTGTGTAAAGAAATTAAGATTTTATTTGTTAGGGAATAAAGTAAGGGTAGAAACTGATCATAGTGCATTAACAAGTATATTTAAAAACAAGTTTGTAAACAGTAGGATTCAAAGATGGATTTTGTTATTGCAGGAATATGATTTTGAAATAAAACATATTCCAGGAAAATTAAATATAATAGCTGATACTTTAACAAGAGAAGAGGGGAATTTAAAAATTGATAAAAGGAAATATAAAGTAGGAGCAAATATTTTATTAGAAGTAAGGGGTTTATTTTCATTAGAGAGCATTAAAAACAATCAAAGTACTTTATCAGAGAAGGATAAAAAGAAATGTAAAATCAAAGAGGGAGTTTATTTACAAGATATAGGTAGGAAAGAATTATACAGAATGAATCAAGACCTAACTTTAAAAATTTTAAATCATTTACATAGTGAATTCAATCACATAGGAGCAAGGAAAATGTGGCTCATATTCAGAGAAAATTATATAGGTAAAGGAGATTACCAAATTGCAAAAGAAATCACAAAGAAATGTGACATATGTCAAAGAGCAAAGCCTAAAAATATAATTAATCACAATTTAGCAAAGAGTATTATAGTAAAGGAATGTTTAGAAATAGTAGCAATAGATTTTTTAAGTGAGTTAATAGTAACAGAAAAAGGAAATAGACATATTTTGGTTGTAGTAGATTTATTTTCTAAATATATAAAATTATATGCTTGCAAAACGACAAAAAGTAGAGAAGTAATGCATAAGTTAGAAAACTATTTTGAAGAAATTGGTAGGCCAAGAAAGTTAATTACAGATAACGCAACATATTTCAAAAACATACGTTTCAAGTATTTTTGCAAAAGGAATTTAATTTTTCATCAATTAACAAGCATCAGACATCCTCAATCCAATCCATCAGAACGTTATATACAGGAAGTAATAAAATATCTGAGAATATCTTGTGAGGATAAACATCGTCAATGGGATGAATCAATATCCAGAGTAGAAAAATGTTTAAATCATTGACCAAATACTACAACAGAGAAAACACCTGTATTAATAATGAAAGGCGAAGAACCAGATAGAAAATGGTTAGATAAAAATTCAGTAGAGCGAAATGAAATTTTGAAAGATATCAGTAATAGGTTAGAAAGAAATGCAAGAAAGTATATGAATAGGGAAATGAGAAAAAGAGGAAGGTTAATTAAATTTGAAATAGGTGAATTAGTAATAGTAAGAGCAATGAGAGTAACTAATAATAAAAAGAATATATGTGGAAAATTATGTTTTGCTTTTGAAGGTCCGTATGTAGTCATGAATGAAAATGCTGAAAATAGTTATGAATTAATGAATCCTGAAAACGGAAAGATAAGGGGAATATTTAATATTGATCAAATATACAAGTATAATTATTAATAAATTTAGTTCATGAAAATAAAATCAAAAGATAAATAAATTTTAAATATTAATGTGATTAATATGTTAAAATTGATTTAGGGGAATTTGTTATGATTTCATTTCATAGACAATAAAAATTTAAAAATAATAACTTACCGAACTTTGAAAATTAGAAAAGATCAAATAAAAAACATTTTATGGAATTAAAAACAATAATAAAAGCTAAATAATAGTTAGGATATTAATATTAACAATGTAAAACATAATAAACAACGATGTAATAGAATAAGAAGTGATAAACAAGAACTTCAGTGAAAGTGAAGAAACGTTCAGTGTAACGAAATCATAAATCATAAGTAAAGTGATTACAAAACTATCATGAGATAGTACAAAACATTGAATAATGTTATAGATATAAGTTAGGATTAGTAAATTTGAGTTATATAATGTTAAAAGAATGTTATTGATATAATATGGTATGTATTAGATTTAAGAATAAGTAACTGTCAAGAAAACCATAAATATGGGAATAATCATATTAATAATAACCCAATCATAGGTTATATTATACCAAAGTGTGGGGAAAAATGTAGGCAATATTAATTTAAAAAGAAGGAATCACTAACAATTAAAATAAGTTGAAAATATCAAATAATTCAAAAAGTAAAGAATACTAAATTCTGATTGGTCAATAGGAATTTCCAATGTCAATCTGGTAACAATGAAGACTTGTGTCAGTTTCACAACAATTAACTTGGCATGCTTGATTTGAAAAGCAATCATCTCATAGGTTGTTTATGACATAAAGTAGCGTCGGTTTTGGAGGCCTATAAAAACGAATCTGAAAGTAAAGAAGTTCAGTTTGCCATTACATCTGTAGAGTGAAAGTACTACTGCAACTCACCAAAATTTTATAACCTATAAAAAACCAGTGAACGAAAGTGTTCCAAACTCCGATAGGTTCAAAGAAACCAAAGTTAATAAGTTTTATTAAAAGTCAACGATAATTCTAAGTATCTGAATCCAGTAAAAAGGCTGTAGTAACCTCCAATTAAGAAGAAATCTCCAACGATTGCAATTCATCAATAATTTCAATAAAGCATCGAAAAGTTTCATGTTTTATCTAAAAGGATAAAACAAAGTATTATCAACAGTTCCTGAGTCTCAAGAAGAAGTAATCCAAATTAGTTACCTGTGATTATTGTGAAAAAGCATAGTATTGTGTAAAAGTGAATCATCAACGAAATTATAAAAGAATTAAATTGAAAATTGCCAACATAGTTAAACACACTTTTGGATATAAACTAAAAGTAAGTTTGTTTATTATATTCCATTGTAGTGTTATTTGTAAATCTGAAAGAAAGATTGTCGTTTGTAATTTTGTAAACAACTATTAATATTGAATAGTTTTGAGGTTAAAGCTAGTTCTATGCTTAGAACATAAAATAAAATTGTAAATTAGAAACCCGAGATAAATAGAGTCATAGAGATTTAAATATAGAAATTTTTCAACATTCAAAGAATATTGTGTTTAATTCCATAAAATAATAATAAAAGAGAAAGTTCATTATTATTCATAATCAATAAATAAAAAGCTAGCCGGAAGAATTAATAATAATTCATAATTAAATAATAAAATCATAAAAGAGTTTAGTTAATAATTGTCACCACAACGTGGGGCAATATAAACCAAAAGACCTATTCATAAGAGTTTAATCTTAATAATTGGCGCCCAACGTGGGGCAAAATAAACTCATAAGAGTTTAATCTTAATAATATATATATATATATATATATATATGTCGAGCGACTATTTCCGGGACTTTTTTTATCGCTTGATGACGAGTTCCGAGACATTTGTCGAGTTCCAGGTCAGTCCTGGAAATTTTATTTGTCTATAGACGAGTTCCGGGACTGTCCCTGAAATGACGTGACTTCCAGGACATAATGAAAATATTCACCAATTATATTATAATTTCATGTAGGATCCTAATTAAAGTTTCTTCGTCGTAAGTTTTTGATTGAAATATTTTTTTTTGGTGCTGGTGTAGGGATAACTACCATCAGAAATGCGAAGCTACACACTCCATAGTTACACGAAAATAAATTAGGGAAAGTTCAGTATCTGAAATGTAAGGACGAATTTCAAGCCTCATCAGAATTATTACATTTGGCGGTTCCCTTCTTTCAAGATTCAAAGATAGTTACAAAATAAGCTAATAGATGATAGCAGACATTAAAAAAGTCCGGAACTCAACGTTTCACATCTAAGATATCTAGAGTAATGTTTTGGAAAACTCAGATTTTTTATTTGTAGGTAGCTAATTATAATCTGAAGTATGGGTTGTCCATCTTATAAAAAGTTGTTGCAAACAGGTTATTAACAGTTAATCGTAGGTACCACTTGAATAATAAGTTCACTTTCCTAGTGACTTCACGATGATAAATTCTGTGTTTTTGAAAAGTCACCGTTATGCAAATTTTCTAATATTGATAGACTTGGGGAATGACTTTTTCGCACCACTTCGTTTTGTTATACATTTTCTGACTAAGTTTTCCAGTCTCAAAGCTATCGGTTTACCCAAAAGATATCTCTGTTGGTGTTGAACGCCGATTTCCGGGACATTTTTTGATATGTAATGACGAGATCCAGCTCTCGCTAGACTTTTCGTAGCTTGATGCTTCCCGTATTTAGAAATAATGTTACAATGTAGCTAATATATTCCCAATTAATCATGAAAAATTAGATTGACGCCAATTAATAACTTATTTGATGGGAAATTGGAATAAAAATTGTGACATGCTATAAGCACCTAACTATAAGCCTGAAACTTTGGAATATTCTCATATTAATTTATATTTATGGAACCAACAACATTCAAAAACCTATTATTATTTCTTTTCATACCTAGATATTTTCGTGCCCGAAGTTTTAAATTCGAAGCTACGTAGTCGATAGTTACATACACGAAAAACGAAAATTAGAATATCGATACGACAAAATTGCCTATAATTTATCAACGGAAGAAGATAGCAGTATTGAATAGATCTTTCCCGTCAATATCTGATCTATTTTCATATGTTAACTTGTGTTCTAGGTTGAGACACTGTGCTTTTTTTGATATCTCTCTAATGCCCTCCAACTATCAATGTCTTGCAGAAATGAAAACTTACTTGTTGTTGTGTTCTGTTAATAAATCGAATCCTTCATTTGCTTGTAAGATCGCCATGCTAAGTAGCAAGATATAAAAATATACTTTAAATTTTGTTTTCGGATCTAATATGGGCTCATCTGCAGCCCATAATCAAAATGTATTTTTCGGGGACGTGAACAAGCAGTTTCGGCGAATTCAGGTCCACATTCTAAATCTTCAGCAATTGATTTTGAATCAAATAGCAATTATTCAGAAGCACTGTGCTGTATACGCCAAAGATTTTTTCGACCAGATCGATCATTTTGACCGCCTCTGAAAGAATAATGTCTGACTTTTGCAAAGTTTTGATTACAGTATTAATTTTGGATAAAATGTTGTTCCATATTACAACTGAACATACGAACATATAAGACTTTAGTTTTAACATTAATGAATTCGCCATGTTCTTTGCATAACTGTCATACTTGTCATTGATAAAAATAGTGTATAATGCCTTGTACATTTTATTAAAATTAAAGCGAAGAGGTACTATAACATCAACTCTTCATTCACATCGCGTGTTTGAAAGAGGCTTGAAGTCAAAGTAAAAAATACATATATTTCCTGAACAATAGAAAAACAGTTTGAGATTCTCAATGAGCTTTTATCGGCACCACTTACTACCAAATTAAATATTTATTTTTTCCTTTCATGTTTGCACCATTATCATATCCTTGGACTTGTAAATTTAGTTTCTTCAGAAATTAAATTAATCAATTCATTTTGAATGTTGAGGCCCAGATGATGGGGCATGCTGAGCATTTTGAATTCAAGCAATGTGTTCTGATAGTATATTATCAAAGTTAGAAATACATTCTACTAACTTTAGAGAAAATTTCCTTTATTTGAGTAGAATAATTTTTCAGAAGATCCTCTAAAAATAAAATTCTGACCAGCTGAAAACTTCATGATTTCGATTATCCTCTCCAAAACTGCCTCTTTTTCTCGCAGCATATTCGAGCTTAATTAACACAGAGTCTACCATTTGACCTTTTACTAAGTCATTTTTTAGGTCTAAGTATTTTTTGAAAGAAAGTATATGACCTGAACCCTTTTCGTCTATCTTCTGATTTTTGTTCTTAGTTCGTATAAATAAAAAGGTAATTTTGGGTGCTAACACTAACGATATTACATTAGGAAACAACAGATGAGTACAACGGGATATAACGGAGTTAAAACTGATTGAAATCGAGGGTTTCGATTAAATTATCTTATTAATTGTTGGTTTTCCATAGTTCGATGCACATACCTTCTCTTCTCCCAAACATATTTGTATTACGTAGTTTGTTGAATTTGAAATTGTAGAGTTCGAGGGAGGCGATTCTATCATTTTATTAAAGCAGATTGTTGGTTTTTCATAGTTCGACGGACATAAGTTCTGTTTTCCCAAACAAATCTTTATTACATAGTTTGTTTGTTGAATTTATAATGTGACAGAGAGTGTAGCGAGCAAGCCATAAATCATTATCTCTAATAAAGAGGCGACCCAGGTACCCTTCGCTCATAAACGGACCATCGGCTTTGCATTGCACTATTTAACAATTTTTCTTTGTGAATATAATAATGTCCTCTTCTTGTTCGGTGTAAAATATAATGTGTAAGAAATTGAAAACAATTGAATTGAATAGAATTGAAACTCGATCTATAAGATTGTTTTGCTTAAATAATAACAACAGATTTTTATTACAAAGGCCAGGTATTTAACAAATTTAACTTTAGTGCAATTCTAATAGATATTGAGTTACATTGTATTTTAATGTAAAACTTCTGATAATGAATTATCTCTTCGAGTCAAATTATTTCTAAGCTCTACAGAAAAATCACGAAGTTCATCTAGGTACTTCTGTTGAATTGGAATAAAAACTTTTCAATTCATAATACACGAAAAAATTATTTTATAGACTGCTATTATATGGGATTCCGAAATAAATTCATGCATGTATTTCTTTGATAACCAATCTGATGTGTAATATGTCCTACTACCTTAGTTTTTAGGAACTACAATTAATTATGCAAGTGGAAAAAGTAAAATATTTCAAAACAAAAAATATTGTTTATTCAAGTTACAATTTCATTTATATGGTAAGTATAAGTCTGCATTTGAAATCATTTAAAAGCATTTTAGTTCCATACGCCTTCAAATTTAAATTGACTTCCTAATTTTAACATGGTTGAATTGTATTTCTTCAAATTCAATTTAATGTGAAAGACTGTTAGCATCCGAAGCTTTATGATACCATGTAATTTTATGAGAACCGTGTTTTCCGTTGAAATTGAATTCATGTGCCTCATTATCGAAAAAACTAGCTACATCATATACCATAGGGTCCTAGTTGAAAAACGGCAAATATTAATGCCGTTAAAATGTAACAAACATATATTGCAAAAGTTTGATTCAAATAGCCGTATGACACTACGCGTTGAACATTTTAGTAAAATCGAGAGAATTGTTTGAAGAATTTTGTATAGTGTCAGACCCTTATTAAACATTTTTTCAATTTTTTTCAGTAAAGATATATGTTTTTTTCCGTTACTGTTCTACCAGCAATTCCCACCTAACTTTTTCATTTTCCATGCTGGAAAACATGTTACATAAAAAAATTTTCATTCAATTTTTCTGTTGGACTAAGGCAACTCTCAGAAAAACAATTAAACATCTCGTTTTTGAGATACAGAGAACAAACTTGCTTTTTTTAATAATAGAATGCCCTCAATATTTTTTGAGTCATAAAAATATATACGGCATTCCGTTTAAAATAATGCAAATGCATAATTTAAATGGCCAGAGGACATTTTGTTTGTCCCAATAGTTTTTACTAGTCCTAACATCTCTACACATTGTCATGTATGTTATAAAAAAGAAATATTTTCTATCTTTATTTTTCAATAAATGTTACGTACTACCTACATCTTTTCTTAATCCAATAGTTAGGATTCATCAAATATCCTTGGGGGTTTCACCAGAAACTTTCGCTAAAATTGGAAATTTAAAAAATCACTGGGATCCTGCTTCATAAACATTCCCAATTTGCGACCTCTTATATTATAGGCAACCTTACCTTAGCCAACGTAACCTACACTTCCCCCAAAAAACTTTCTCTCTTATGTTTTGCTTGATGAAATAATAACGTGATAATTAACATTTGAGAAACAACTGTATAATAAAATTTGTTTGAAAGCGCTATTTAATGTAACTCGTTTTAGGTTTGAGAACAATAAATTTATTTGAAAGCTTATATTATTATCAGTGACTAAGAATTTATCACCTAGATCGCTGCTAAACAGGGCTTTACCACATACAAAATTCAGAATAAATGGGGGTTCCTACGGAAGAAAACATTTCTGCAATAGTTTATCAAACTATGAGACAATTTTGATGAAAACGAGAAATTATTCTGAATTTGGTATGTTAAAAGGACTTAAAACCACATGTGTTACTTGTAAAGATCACCAACGAGCTACAGGAATATTATAACCCTTGTATAGATCCCTGTCCTGACGTTGCTGGAGGCATAGGGATCCGAAGTCAGTTCACTACAGGTTTCGACATGTTGGGGCTCTTAAGGTGGTTAGTTTAGATTACGAATATCTTTACAGGGGTTGCAATATGGTTGGTCATAGTGAAAACATACATTTTCATATTTTCTCACAACAAGCAATTGTGAGATAAAAAGTGTAGTCCAATGCCGGAAGTGGTATGGACATGTGTCCTCGGAGTAGTTGTTTTTGTTGTTCTGGGGGATTTCCGTTGAGTGGGCGCATACTGATCTAAATCTGAGCTGGCAATTGAAAGTTAAAAGTACTTAGATTCTGATTCGGTACATATTCTCCGGCCAGTCGTTTTCTCCAATGTAGGAGATTTCGACGGGAGCGGGTATATTTTGACAGGTCCTGCCCAAAACTTACTTTTTTCTACTACCCCCCGCAAAGGAATAACGCTCGCCGTGCAGTGTTTAAAGTTAAATTTTACGCACTAGTCCGTGAAATATATTCCTTAAGCACTAGTGCGTAGAGTAACGTCAATAAGGCTAAAAAAATGATGAGTCTGGACATGCAAAAATATACCTATTTTCGTCGAATTCTCCTAGTTTAGAGAATAGTACTGGCCAGAAAATTTGTATCGAATCAGACTCTACAAACTTTTAACTTCCAATTCCCACCTCAAACCAATTTCGGAAAAGCCGAATTGTTTTGTATTTTCTATCTGCGTAACGTGTGTTTTTGGCAAATTGCGATGTCATCCTCGCCCTCGACAATAGCGGCCGGCGGTCGCCATGGCAACTGCGGTCTATACAAGATGCATCATTTCAAAAATATGTCTTATTTTAAAAGATATATTTTACGGTAGTTGAAGAAAATTTGTTTGCAACTTGTGTGTAAAGTAACTTTTTTGAATCATGAATCATGAAACACTAGTAGTATTTTACCCTTATTGACGTCACTTTACGCACTGTTTTTCTTATGCCATAGTGCGTAAAATTAATCTTTGAGCACTGTACGGCCAGAGTGTAGTTAGTAGTAGGAAAAATGATTTTGAACATGCTGATTTAGATACGTCTGAAAATGTTTGTACAACTTCAATAAATTAAATTATATATATATATATATATATATATATATATGTTTCTTCTTAGGTTCTCGCGGACGTAATGTGTAGAACTGGATTCTCGGGTATTGATTCGCGTTGTGTGGTTTCGGTCCTCAAAAGGACCAATTTCACGACGTTTCGGTTTCAGTTCGCCTAGATTTTCCAGACTCTACGGTCGAATCACCTGAAGATGGCAAATGCGACTTTGCCGAAACGTCGTGAAATTGGTCCTTTTGAGGACCGAAACCACACAACGCGGATCAATACCCGAGAATCCAGTTCTACATATATATATATATATATATATATATATATATATATATATATATATATATATATATATATATATATATATATATATAAGTTTAAAGTTTCTTTGCCTAATTGGCCACTATCGTGTATGTAACTTAAGAGATATAGAATTAAATTTTCTGAATTATGAAGATAACTTAGATAATTTAACATAGGATTATAAAGATGAATAAACGTAAAAGATTGAACCATAGGCGGGATTCGAACCCACATTTCTGGATTTCTAGTCCAGGGTGTTTACCAATTACACCACTTCGGTCCTGTTAGATTTTTATATTTTTGTAAATATAAACCTCTGAAAGGATAGTAGATCATTGATGAACACAATGCGATTCGATGCCCTACCATAGATCAACTATTCACGCACATTCATCTGAAGTTCAGTCGTTTTTTGAAGTAAGGATTGTAGGTTAGTACTGCTATGGTTGGCAGTTACTTGACAGTTCTTATTCAAATGACAGCATCCCGGTTCTTATATATTTCAATAGAACTGACTGAGAATTGTTCTGGTTAATTATAAACAAGTTTAAAGTTTCTTTGCCTAATTGGCCACTATCGTGTATGTAACTTAAGAGATATAGAATTAAATTTTCTGAATTATGAAGATAACTTAGATAATTTAACATAGGATTATAAAGATGAATAAACGTAAAAGATTGAACCATAGGCGGGATTCGAACCCACATTTCTGGATTTCTAGTCCAGGGTGTTTACCAATTACACCACTTCGGTCCTGTTAGATTTTTATATTTTTGTAAATATAAACCTCTGAAAGGATAGTAGATCATTGATGAACACAATGCGATTCGATGCCCTACCATAGATCAACTATTCACGCACATTCATCTGAAGTTCAGTCGTTTTTTGAAGTAAGGATTGTAGGTTAGTACTGCTATGGTTGGCAGTTACTTGACAGTTCTTATTCAAATGACAGCATCCCGGTTCTTATATATTTCAATAGAACTGACTGAGAATTGTTCTGGTTAATTATAAACAAGTTTAAAGTTTCTTTGCCTAATTGGCCACTATCGTGTATGTAACTTAAGAGATATAGAATTAAATTTTCTGAATTATGAAGATAACTTAGATAATTTAACATAGGATTATAAAGATGAATAAACGTAAAAGATTGAACCATAGGCGTGATTCGAACCCACATTTCTGGATTTCTAGTCCAGGGTGTTTACCAATTACACCACTTCGGTCCTGTTAGATTTTTATATTTTTGTAAATATAAACCTCTTCAAAAAACGACTGAACTTCAGATGAATGTGCGTGAATAGTTGATCTATGGTAGGGCATCGAATCGCATTGTGTTCATCAATGATCTACTATCCTTTCAGAGGTTTATATTTACAAAAATATAAAAATCTAACAGGACCGAAGTGGTGTAATTGGTAAACACCCTGGACTAGAAATCCAGAAATGTGGGTTCGAATCCCGCCTATGGTTCAATCTTTTACGTTTATTCATCTTTATAATCCTATGTTAAATTATCTAAGTTATCTTCATAATTCAGAAAATTTAATTCTATATCTCTTAAGTTATATATATATATATATATATATATATATATATATATATATATATATATATAGTCTTTTTCATTGCTAAGTACAGAGGTAGTAGTAAGTAGAAGTACATCTGTAAAATCACTCAATAAAATTCAAGTTAATAATAAACTCAAAAACGATCTGAAGAAATATGGCTTTTATTCTGTTGAGGAATTTGTATGACATGTTGATGAAAATAAAAATAACTTTCAATTTTTTCCTGCTCTCTAAGTAGTGTTTAGCAAAATAATGAATTTAAGTATTTTGTTTTAATATTTATTCAAGATTTTAATCTGTTTTGTATTATTGACTGACATACCATTATTGTATATATGTACGTAACAAATGGTCAATTATTATTCTTATTATTATTATTATCATTATTATTATTATTATTCATTAGGATAAGAGTTCAGGATAAAATCCTATATCACTCAATTATACATAATAACATTTTCAAAATCTAAATAAGCACCTATTTGAGGAAAATACTAAATAAAATCAATATTATTAAATACAACAACAAATAGAAAAATGAATTTATGATAAGACCTACTTGGACTATATCAACTGCTAAATTACAGAGAATCAATATTATTTTTGAGTTTACGGAAGGTATCAGCAGTATCAAAGTCCACCGCATTCCATACACCAAGTACTCTATTGCAAATAAAAATGTTGAATACAGGATGTACGCAGACGCAGCTGCGTATTACAGGGCGGGTCGACATAGGGCTGAGTTCAGTATTCGTTTACCAACTGTAGATGAAATACTGAATATTATATTCCAGTTGAAATCTAACGCCATAGGACATGATGGCATAAATGCCAGGATGATTAAACTGTGTTCTTCTGTTATCTCAAAGCATATAACTCACATTGTAAATTGCTGCCAGAATCGGGTTTCTTTCCAGACAGCTGGAAACTATCCCACCCACATTATTCCAATTCCAAAGACTGGAGACCCCAAAACATATACTGACTTCAGACCGATTAGTGTCTTGCCAACTTTGTCTTAGATTTTGGAGAAGGTTGTACAGACACAAGTTTAATCGTATGTAACCCATAATAATATACTTCCGTCATCTCAGTCTGGTTTCAGAAAGGGATCTAGTAGAACAACTGCTTTACTAAATTTGGTCGACAATATTGTTAGAAGTCGTGACTCAGGTCTAAGTACTGCTCTGATACTTCTAGACTTCTCTAAGGCCTTTGATTGTTTGGACCATGGATTGCTTTGTCAAAGTTGTCCTTTCTGGGTTTCGATCAGCAGGCGGTTTCATTTTTTTAGTCTTATCTAATTGGTAGGTTGGAAAGGGTTGTATACCATGGTATGTCCTCTGATGTTGCCTATGTTACATCTGGCGTACCGCAGGGATCCATTCTTGGACCCCTTCTCTTCCTAATTTATAAAATTGACATGTGTGAATCTGTAGGGGACTCAACAGTTCAATCTTATGCGGACGACAAGCAAGATTTGTCACACTTTTGACCGTAGATTCTTGGTAAATGCAGGCCAGATGTTAAATGATGATTTGGAGTCTGTTTCGGCATATGTCGCAAGACATAACTTGAGGTTAAATCCTGACAAATGTTCTGTTATGTGCTTTCGTCCTGCAAAAGTTGAAAAGACTATTAAATCGAATCTAAATATTTTTATCGATGCTAGACAGCTTCCGTTCGTTGAGCGCCAAAATACTGGGTGTGGTTTTTGATGACAATCTTCGTTTCCGGGTCACGTAACCTTTTTGGTCAAAAGATCGTATATCGCCTTAAGGTTGCTGTATCAAAAATTTCTCATAATTAACTTCAAGCTAAGAAAGAAGCTTAGCGAATCTCTAGTTTTGTCTATAATTAATTATTGTTTGGTAGTATACTTTCCGTTTGACGTTGTCTGCAGGAACCGGCTGCAGAAGATACAGAAAAGCTGCTGCCGTTTTATTTTTTGTTTGAAGAAATATGACCATATAACCCATTAAATTAGAGAACTTCTGTGGTTGAGGATTGAACCTATCTATCGATACAGTTTGACAGTGTTAACTCATCAAGTCCTAACACAATCTCAGCCTTTGTATTTGCGCGAAAAATTGGTTTACAGAAGTGATCTTCAAAGCGTTCAGCTACGGTTTGTGTCACAGTTGTCCTTGCCCGGTTTTCGCACTACCCTGTCTCGTAGATCATTTAGATATTTTATAATGCGCTTATGAACCTCTTGTAAAATATATGCAAGATATAACCGAAATGAATTTTTCCTCACATATATGGTAAACACTACAACAGTGTGAATTACATTTAAAATATAATAAGTGACGAACTCCTAAATTTGTTTGTAACATAGCTTACTGTATCATTGTTATATTCAAAAACCGTAAAAACCTACTACAATCTGAGAATAATGGCTGATGGCATATCATTGTTCTGCGATCAAGCCATACTGCTTTTCACGCAATACGTGTTCCTTCGCACCCGTATATTTTATCTCGCCTTACGGCATTCGCATGTGATTTTCGAATCATTAGTGGTTGCTGCATAATTTTATGCGACAATCTTCCGGTACATACAAAGTTGAAAATCAGTAACTAATCCATGAATAATTTGTTAAATAAAGTTCAACATTGTATAGCACTTATTTGAGGTCAGCTTCATGAATAAGTAACATCACTTTGAATATACCATTTTCTGAATTGGTTTCGAAGCAAACAATCTTGGGCATTGTTAGAACCGCGTCAGATATAGAATTACTCCTCGTACTAACTAGTTTCCTGATGGTTTTGGTGACTACAATAACAAAAATGCATATTGATGCTTGTGAAACGATGGAACACTTCTCAAGTCTTCCCAAATACTCCCAAACATTGTTGATTACACCTGTGAGTAAAATTTGATTTCACTCATAACTTATATTCAATTAATCGTTCAGCATTAAACATGATGATTATTCTGAAAAAGACATCCTTTACTTTCGATTAGAGGCAAAGACAAAGAAGATTATGTTATATTTGTATTATATATAAAATTTTCGGGAAACAGGTCACATTAACACATATGCTTATTATTTTCATCCTTACGTACGTTTCGGTCTCACGACCATCATCAAAAGACGTATCACTGTATAAACGTGATTTCTTGAAACTAATTGTATCACCACAAGGCGTCCTTATCGCACTAATTTCAACTAAAACTGCCCACGTCGCGGAAAAGAACAGAAACACGAACAATCGAAATTATAAAGCAATTAATGTTTTAAGTACATACATTAAGAATCCGCTGCTGAGCAATATTCTCATTAGCTCTATATACATATCGTATCATATTTTGTAATATGACTGAAGAACTGAATCAAAAAGATAACTTCTGAGGAACCACTTTCGAATCAGATGTTGAAGATTTATGAGGTAATAGAAAAAGGTTGTTAGATCTTATTAGAAATATTGCTATTGAGCATTCCACTTGAAATATACTTTAAACATTATAGACGCATGAAGGAATTTGCAAATGTCTTAATTAATTAAATTAGCATAAAGCCGAATATTTGCCCAAAATATTGCTCACCATATTGAAAATAGGTGCATTCTAAACAAAACTTTACTGCATTTATAAGTTCAGATTGATCTAGAGGTGTGTGGTTTTTAATCTCTGCCCAACGTTTTTTAATGCTATTCAATGGCAAAACGACTGGTATATTTGTAAATAAAGAAACAACGTCCAAGGAAATTAGAAGATGATCTACTGGTACGGATTGATTTTTTATAAATTGATTGAAATGCCACGAGTCTTCCACATAAAATTAATTTTTTCCAATTATATTGTTAATAGGTTTTGATAAATTGTAGGTAGGCGTTCCAATATTACTTACAATGGGTCTTAAAGGTTTATCATTTTTATGTAGTTTTGAAAGCCCATAGATATAAGGTGCTTGCCCATTATGGCAAATTGATTTATTTTCCAATTCAATAGGAATTATCTAATTTTTGTTCCTTTTATTTATTAATTTATTCATGTCATTTTGTACTGATAATAAAAGGTCAGATTTTGATTTTATGTAAGTTATTCCATCTTTTAATAGATTTCCTATTTTGTTTTCGTAGTCATTTCTATGCATTATGACAGTTTTATTACATTTATCCGCGTTCAAAATTAATATTAGAGGGTTAGCATCTAAGAACTCTTTTGTCTTTTTTGTGTGATAGTTGAAACGATTTTTTGCTATGCCTATTTCTGCTTTCCGCTTATTCTTTTTACATGTCAAGATGTTACAAATGTTATTTCTAACTTCGCATTCTTAATTAGCAATTATATTGTCGATATGCATTTTTTTTATTATCAGGCAATGCAAATTTCGGACCTAACGTGTGCTGCACCTCATCCGGAATTATTGTGTCTATTAAGTTTTTCAATCATTGTTTATTGATATTTTGTTTTTCATAAGCTACGCACTTCATTACACTATTCATCTTTTTTGTTGAATTTTTTTTCGAAATTGTTTTGCAGATTTTGAAAAAATTGGGTTATAAAGCTGCTATTAGAATTCAGATAACAGAATTGTTTAACGCTGTTAATTTTTGTTTTCAAGCTTCATTGATGCAGAAATTTAATCTATTTTTATGAAAAGAATTTAAAAACTTTTTCTTGGTAACGCTCTGGAATATGTTTAATCTCGCATTTGTGTATTCAGTTCTTCAGAGAAAAGAACAACATTAGATGTTTTCACAGTTGATGAAAGTTATATATGAAAAAATATAACTAGATAGTATATTATTTATTGAGCAAAAAGGTTTCAAAGTGTCGTTGCACATTCAACTTTCAAACATCACTTACTACGATCGATATTATTCAAATATTTGTATAAATTCATATACAACAATTTTTCAGTTAATAAAATATTTTCGTCTCAATACTGGCTTCCAAAAGCGACTGATAACTACACGAGATGTTTGATAGAACTTTGAGCATGCCACGGAACGTATTTTTAGTACTAAAAAAACGATGTACCTAAAAAACTCTTTCTTTTGAAATTTTTTTCTAATCAAGAGATACCCTACTTACTCAGGTATACGTTGTGTCGTTATTTTATATTTTCAAAGGTACAGACAGTAGTAATAAAAATATAATACTGAGTATACTAATATTATACCTATGCACAAAGAATGATATGTATTAAAAATGAATTATCCGTATCATAGTAAAAATACGTCCATTTGGATTATTATACACATTCTATAGCATATAGATCACCTACACTGTATGTATGTTCTACAACTTTGGAAATCTTGAAAATAAAAACAAAATTCCTAACTAGATCGATTTTCGAAACGTATGTTTCTGATGACCATCATCTATAAGCTACATTTCTATTAAAGCTTATTTGTTATATCACATATATAATATAATAAGATATTTTAATTTAAAAGAAATATTGATGTCATAATGTCATTTTTATATAGCTTAATGTTTTTCCATAAAATGACCGATCTATGATTTGCAATTTTTTGAGTTTATATTCATAATCAGTGAAATTTAAAAATGCTAAATATACATATTTTTGAAACTGTAGTACTTCTACGCTATGATATGCATTTTATATATTAAATTCGTAAGCAATAAACCCATAAATCCCAGGGGTGTGATTTTTGACAAAAAATCACAAATAGTTTTCGGGTTAGTCAATTAGTTATATACAAATTGAACTCAATGAGCGCTACTCCCGATTTTACGCATGCGTCATCTACAATTTGGTATTTTTGACTTCATATTCGTAATCAGCGACCCAAAAAAAACTCCTGAGTGCACCAATAATTTCTGACTTATTCGATTCGTTCATTAAATTGTGTGTTTTTCATTTTCAATTTTTTTCATTTTATTTTCATTCATCCATTTCATTCACTACATGTACTCAATTCATTACTTGAATTCTTTATTGATTTTTATATCTATAACCAATTTTGTAACTCTTTTTAGAATTCTATAGATTCACTACATTGAGAAATTACATATCTGTGAATACTGTTTTTGGTCAGTCCCGTTTGTGCTACTCCTTTATGAATAGATAAATGAATAAATTGTTTATTTATTGTTTATAAGGGGGAAGGTGGCATTCGCCGCATATCTCACAGTGTGCATTATGTTATGTAAGGCTAACTTAAGACATTGCAAAGGGTATCAGGAAAAAAATATCCGTTTCTTCATTTTTCCTGGGTTTGTACATTTTTGACTCGACTATCTGTTACGGAGCAAACAAATATACCTAATAGGAAATTGCCGAAAAACCGCAGTTCTGGAATGCTTGGGCCGACATTGATTAAAGTGGTATCAAACCATAGTTCGAGAGAGTTTGGATCTGTAACCAATCTCATCATGTAAAATGTTAATCCCACCAAAAACATTCTGTAAAAAACTAGCCAAGTCTCGATGGAGCTGCTTGTTTATCTCTAAAAAGTAACGAAATCTAGACAAAGTCGTGCCAAGTCTAAGATTCCTTACTGCGATTTCTTTATTATTATAGTTATGTTGTGTGACTTGGCCGTTGAACATTCTTTATACGTTAGTGGGTACAAGTCAATTTTGTTTACACGTAATGTTATCTGTTGTAACTACCTATGTTTGTTAAGCGAGATAACAGCCCATACTGATATTGGTAATTGGACGCTAGTGTCTCATTTTAGGCTGTTGTTGATTGTGCAACACATGCATTCAGCATTGACAATGCTGACTTCTGCTCTCTTCTTTTTGGAGCGTCAAATCGACCACCGATCTAACATAAAATAGACGTACAGACAGACTTCTATCAATGATTAGAAGTCCGTCTGTACTGGAAATAATTTTTTATACTGTTTGTTTCAGGCTCGCCTACACATAAGTATTATTGAAATACCCAGCTTTATCAAGCCTACAATTGACTGGTTATTGAATCAACGTTTTCCATGTGGCAATTTTCCATCGTCAATGGGTAGCGTTTCTGGCGACAGATTGGTGCAATGGTGTCATGGAGCACCTGGTTTTGTACCCTTGTGTACCCTTCAACGGCCAAGTCACACAACATTAACTATAATAATAAAGAAATCGCAGTAAGGAACCTTAGACTTGGCACGACTTTGTCTAGATTTCATTACTTTTTAGAGATAAACAAGCAGCTCCATCGAGACTTGTCTAGTTTTTTACAGAATGTTTTTGGTGGGATTTCACTTTTTTTTTAAGAAACGTGGGCATATTGATCTATTTCATTAGATTTTCTTATTTGACACATTTTTTTTCTTTTTAGGAGTAGTTTTTTCATTATTACAAATCTTTCTTTTCTTTTTTTCCGGTTCTGATTCTTGTACAGTAGCAACAGTTTTTCGTATTGCCCATTCGCGTTCATTATTTATTCTTTTAGACGGTTTAATTTCTGAAAGATCGGCGCGGTATTTACGCCTAAGCCGGTTGTATTCGGTGATCGCTGAAGCTTGAGGTTTTATACTCTTGAAGTCAACATTTATGAGGTGCACCCCATGAAATATTTTCCTGGCATTTTTATTTATATGCGTATTAAAAGCAGATGGGGAGGCATTCGCCCAGCAGTGGGGAGCAATAGGTTAGATTAAATTAGAAGATGTGTCCCACTACGCTGGATTTTTGCAATGACAGTCGATTTTTTTATGTACCAATAGTAGAAGGGGGTATTACCATATCTCTAATACAGCTGAGACAAGCTGAGGGTTCTTCATCAGATACATCAGACCTTCGATTTTTGACATCAAATGGAGAGGCAAACGAAGTTGAATATTTTTGGTAAAGGCGGTATGTCGATCTTTAATAGTTTGGTTGGGCTCTTGTGTTTTCAAATAAGGGTCACCAGGTACTCCAGATCTTCGATTATCCTAGTTTTTATAGTTTTCTCTTTATGTGGCCATTAAACCCTAACTCTGTAGCAAATTTCAGCTCTCTGACTTCATGGGAAGTACTAGTTCTAATCTGATGATCATGAGTGAGTGAGTGAGTGAGTGTCATAAATGCGAAACTTTGCTTTCGCTTTACTTCGAAACTAAATGACCTACAGACTTGAAATTTTTTATTTTAAGTATGTGATTTTATAGCTTACTGGATGACGAATTTCTTTGTTCTGGTCTTATCTAGAGGTTCTCAAATAGGGGCCTGAAAATGCGGCGAAATGGTTCCAGTAAAGGATGGTACGGCAGTGTTTGCTTCGCGCTCGACTTGGCGGGGTCACTACCGTGCCCCCCGATAATGGGCCGCAAAGGAATAATTTTTGTTAGAATAAGATGAATAACAATTTGAGAAATTTAAAAATCGTGACAATTAATATTTATCACAAATTTTGTCAAGTAATTGATTGTACAGTTTAATCTTCAACATAATAATAGTTTGAGATCTTCTGATTATAATGATGTCGGTTTAAATACGAAATAGTAGGATGTGAGTAATCTTATCTAGATATGAAGATAGTTTACAAATAGGAATGATAAGTTAAGTATGAACAGTTATTTCCAAAGATAAGTGTGAAAACGGTAACGTGTAAACTGGTAAGTAATATATCTATAAACCACAAATATACAAACTTAGATATTGAGAAGGAGAAGAATAACAAATTTGACAACATAAACAATAGTTATCTACACAAGTGTGGGTAATACTGATTGTTTATCACGTTGGAAAAGACCAGATCTAGGTATGGTTTATTCTTCCAGCCGACGGGGAACTACTAAGCCAGTCGAGACAGTGGATATGTTTGACTGTCACGGCGACAACCCAATTTTTTCGTCAATTGTTAGGATTAGGCATCATTGTTATGATGTATTTCTATGTATCAATTCAAAAAAGAGTACTCTTATTTTTCAGGAAATGCCGTTGGAAAAGTTATGGCCATTTACTATGTTTTTTCATTTATTTAAATTAATTTTGGAATAAAGCTTCTAATCGAAAAAAAAACAAGAGATGAAACTCATAGATAATCTGAATACGCGTCGAATGAACCAAGGTAGAAGTCATTTGAAAGTTATGGACCCGAGATAAGTCCACTTTTGTGATTTTTTTTCGGATTACAGAATATTTACAAAAAAATAGAAGCAAGATTGTGAAAATATTTTGTTAACGTAGAACGTTGGAAATTTTATTCTACTATTCACTGATTTTTTTGTCGCCAAAATTTGAATTTCGCAAAAATCCGTAAAATTGCGATTTCACGCTGAAAACTGCATATCTTGACTCAAAACAAAATGCATTTTGTAACTTTTGATAAATATAACCTGGAATAACAATCAAATACCATTTTGCTATGAATGCTGGATTTTGGCGGTACTTTGAAAATTTTTGACCTAGGAAAGTTGTAGAAATGTTGGAGTTAAAATATTTGAAAAAAGATCAAATTCGAAATACTATTAGAACTTTTCAATAAGCGTATTTTGAGCTATTGTAGATCAATTTTGCTCCAGTTAAAATCTATATATTCAAGTAAACGTGTTTGGAGCTGTACCGGGCCCAATTTTGGGCCCAGCATAAAAAAGCAACTCAATGAAAATCAGATGACTTTTTCTATCTAAATTCAAAAGTGTAACATCCTAGTCATCATTGAAAAAAACTAGATTGAGTCAAGTAAACCAAAATATCAAGTGAACTAACATTTTTATGTGGCTAAGAAGTCAGATTTTCAGATTCAGATAGAGAGAATCATTTACTTTCCATTGAATTTCGGATTTTCACGATGTGCCCAAAATTGGGCCCGCTACAGATTCAAACACGTTTACATGAATATCTAGGCTTCTACTGAAGTAAAATTGATCTACAAATATGCGTATTGGAGAGCTCTAACAGTATCTCGAATTTATTTTTTTTTTCGAATTTTTTAACCTTAAAATTTCTCCAATTTTCCAAGGTCTAAAATTTTCAAAGTGCCGCCAAAATTCGGCATTTATAGCAAAATGTGATTAGGTTATTTTAGGTAGTATTTTTCAAAATCTACAAAATGGGTTTTGAGTCAAAATATGCATTTTTCAGCGTGCAATCCCAATTTTACGGTTTTTCGCGAAATTCAAATTTTGACGACAAAAAAAATCCATTGTAAAGTAGATTTATACTAATAATAATAATAATATATTCACCCCTGCACTCGTACATTATGTAGGAAGGTCCTACATGCCTTTATAAAAAATATAAAAGAACGCGCCCCATTAAAAAAAAATAGAAAACAAATTATTGTGAATGTAAAATTCATGTTGGTACAGGATTTCTTACTGATTTTACGTGCTCTGGCGGGAAATCCACGCATTACTGGAAAAGTCAAAAGACATATGTCGGTCGGAAATTTTCCGTTCTACAATTTTGGTCTCTTTTAATTTTTCCATAAAATGCATATTTTTGCTAGAAATTCAAAAACTCAGCAGAAAGTGAGAATTTGCGAATTTCTTCAACGCTCTCTAGCGACAAATGCGCTAACTACCGGAAAATCCAAATAGCCAATATGAATTGGAAATTTATTGCTCTACAACTTTGATTTCTTGTAATTTCTTCTTAAAATGCAGTTTTTGCTAAAAATGTGAAAAACCATGAAAAAAACGGGGTATATATATAATTAATACACAATTATCGGGAAATAGGTCACATTAACACATATATTTTTATTTTTACCCTCGTCTTTACGTACGTTTCGGTCTCACGACCATCATCAGAAGACTTATTATATTAATACAATAACCTGATTACTTAGAAATACTGTAATAACACAAAGCGTCCTTATCGCACAAATTTCGTTTAAATGCCAACGTCGCGAAACGAACGGAGAATGTATTAATAAGTCTTCTGATGATGGTCGTGAGACCGAAACGTACGTAAAGACGAGGGTAAAAATAAAAATATATGTGTTAATGTGACCTATTTCCCGAGAATTGTGTATTAATTCATACGTGGGTCAAGAATCTTTATTATGGTATATATATATATCTGTTACTCCAAAACCACCCTTTCTCTTGCGTGCGCTAGGTGAAAATAGTTTTCAGACAGTCCAAATACACCTGAGTATATAGGTCATAGGTCCCTAAGCTGTGGGTAAAATTTCTCTAAAACGTCGATTATTTGTCTAATTTGAAGGGACTATAAGATAGCATACAAATTAGCCATATCATATTTTCAAATCAACTCTTGTGACCGTACGACTGGACTATATTTCGAAGTTAACGAAATGGCAGATCACGGTACAGAGAAAGTGCTACTACAATAAATTTGAAAGTAAAATGGAAAAATTTCTCCCGCTGCTTTCAATTCACAAAGTGAAGCAAAAGTAGACGATTTTAACATAAAGTCATCAACAAAATTAACACCGTTTTGATTGCACGATAATACTTGGAAGTTGGCCCAATTGTCCTCAACCTGTTGAATAATTCGAGTGCGAATTTTTTAAGCTTACAGTTTTATAAATACAATGAGGAAGCGACTAAAAAAGGGCAACTTCCATCACCCTTCCAGGGAATGATACGAAGAAGTTGTAGTGATTCAATGATTTTGACAATTCCACTAACAGCCAAATATATTTTGTTGTTGGTGGAATTGTGAAAATCATTGAATTACTACAACTTCTTTCCCATAGCCAACGAATTTCGAAAAATCGTCTGATGAGAGCACCATTTTGAGAGATAATCTACGTCTATCCAAAATATCAAATCTCTACGTATTACCGATATTGGGATGTCTCATGATTATCACTTATCAGTAAGTCACTCAGTGAGGACACTAATCTTTGATCCACCTCTTGAAACCTCTCTTATCTTCATCTTTTGGGCCGGAACCGCGTGAGCAGTCCCTCGTTCAAGGACTCTATTGTCTATTTATGTTTGTTTAGCACTAATTATCTCTCTAAGTGAACCGAATTTGATGTATTGTATCATAATTGTAATAATTATCCGTGATGGCATGATTCTATACAGGTTTGTTCTTGCACAAACTTCAAAGGGTGAATCTTTGACTAATTTTAAAATAAAAAGTTCATAGGAATATGGGTTCCCAACGGCTAGGTTCTGGAGATACAGGGCGTTTAAAAAACATTTTATGTCATTTTTGTTCAATAACATAGCAATTTGACTAAATTCTTGATACTGGGAGTATTAATGATGGGAAACTCAAATATTCACTTGGTTTTTCGTTTATTGTTAGAGGGCGCCACATACAGTATTGTACCAGGATTGAAATAACCGTAACTTTTTGTGTCACACTAAACAGACTTATTCTGCATTCAATTTTACATACAAAAGGTACTCATAGCATTTGTCGCTGGAAGCAGCCGTTTTGGAAAAAAACAGGTTTAAAGTTGAACATTCTTTGGAATTTTGAATGTTTGAATCGTGTGCCATCATTAATTAGAAATAAGGTACATTCGAAAGAGTTCGTCAATCGTTGTTAAGGCGGATTGATGTATGCGTTGCAGTGCGCGGTGGTCATTTTCAGCAATTATTGTAAATATTACTAATTTATTTGTAAAGGTAGTTGTCTTAGTCTTGTGGATGATCTATCTAAGTTAGTCACATCACAATTCAATCAATAAAAGACACATTTTATCACTTATTTTTTAAAATTCAAAATTCCAACGCAGGTTTAACTTCAACCCCGTTTTTTTACAAAACGGCTTTCAGCGACAAATACTGAGAGTACCTTTTGATTGTAAAATTGAATGTAGGATAAGTCTGTTCAGTCAAAAATTACATACAATGTGACACAAGAAAGTTATGGTTATTTCAATCCAGGTACAATATGGGGTTTTCTGATATTACATCAATCCCATAATAATTAAAACTCCTCGTAAAAATGAAGTGTCAATATGTATGTATATTTATTATTCAATACAATTCGATTATCTTTCATATTCAAATTTTATCTCCACGGCAACCTGCCTTCGCTAGCCAAGATCCTAGATCTCCTTCTCCCCTCGTTCACCGATACTTCTCTGCCATAGAATTATAATTAAGGGGCGCCACAACAACACTGTATGTGGCGCCCTCTAACATTGAACAAAAGAACAAGTGAATTTTTGAGTTTCTCATTGTTAATACTCCCAGTATCCCAATTTTAGTCAGATTGCAATGTTATTGAACAGACATATAATCAAAAAATGAGATAAATTTTTTTTGGACGCCCTGTATCTTCAGAACTAAGCCGTTGCGGACCCATGTTCATATGAATTTTTTATCTTAAAATTAGTCAAAGAGTAACCCTTCAAATTTTGTACAGGTACTTTGTAAACATCCTGTATATAACCGGAACATATGGATCATCCGTATCAATCACATATATCAATCCCCTTCTTCCCAGGAGCATATGATTTGGAGCCATATTCTATCCACCGTCTGGGTGGCTGTTGGTCTGCGGGAGCTATTTTTAGTTTCACTCCTACCCTCGACCCTGCTGGCAACAGGGCCTTGAGCATTTCCCTGTTCGCGCCTGGGTGAGGTTTCAGACTCCGCACAAGAGAAGAAGGCTCTTGCTTCCCAGGAATCTAACCTAACCTAACCTACTAACCTAACTTTGTTGATATATAATGCAAATATTGTAGTCGCGCTAATCTTAACACTTTCATAATAATCCATAATGATTGTTCATTGTTTCCCCTTTGTTTCTAATCTAACCTAACTTACTAACCTAACTTTGTTGATATAAAATGCAAATATTGTACTCGCGCTAATCTTAACACTCATTTCTAAGTATATTCTGGGGAATATTTTGAAATCCGGGACTCAATTTAAATAGTATGATTTTATCAGTGGTATTTCAATTTACGTAGTATGATTTTATAAGTTGAACTGAATATACGTAGGAATATGGAGATGGAACTCAATTTACGTTTTCCGTTATCTTTATATGTGAAAAATTCATTGAGATGGGAAAAACATGTCGAAATTAATTCTATTCGGCATTGTAAGAAGATTTAATTCTAGCTTCAATTTCCAGCCGGATAAAATGATTACGATTGTGGACACTAACCAAAATGGATCAATTGGATCGAAAGCTCTAAATTGGTCAAACCACGAAGGTAATACTTGTTGCAGACGAATGCGTTGGCAACTAGTCTCTGATACTATCATATCTATCGCAGGTGAGTAAACTCGCATTATTAGTTATTATTGCATCATTATGTTAAAGGCCCATTGAAAAAATCTAATAATGATTCCTCCAGCCCATAGAATACAGCCCATAGAATACAGCAGACAAATGTTTCTGGATGTTTTAAGGAAATATTGGATTTGGTTTCTCGGAGTTCGATTACGTTTCGTCGTAGTCCGCAAATTCCCAAATCGCCGTATTCTGATATTAATTGCTACTAATAATCCCGAAAGACGCGGTACTGTGCTCGTACGAGAGAGAATAATTGACTATTCAATCCTATACCTACCCCCCTGCTTGCCACCACTCAAGGAAAAAGATAAATATTCAGAGGTAACTCTAGATATAAAGCTGACATGGAAACTTTCAAAAGATACAATCCACAAGGCAAGACTGTCTCTATGGACATGCACATTATGTGTAAAATTTTATGGCACTGACCTCAAACACATTTGCTGGCTGTACGTCGTGATCATCATATTTACGTTAACGCAAGGTGCCAGAGTCTGGTATTCTAAAACATTAAAGCTGAGCTAACTAGCTTACAAAGACAACCATGCTTGGATATTACTGGAGCCATCTACTCCACTCCAATTGCTGCTATGGAAATCCTACTCAACTCACCTCCTCTCCACATCTATTTGGGAATATAAGCAACATACAAGCTCAGGAAAGTGGGCTGTACGGAACAGGCTGCTGGAAGATCTAGAAACTTACCAATACTCCGGGGATAATATCAGATATCATGCCCACCAAAGTCAACCTTCCCTTCATTTATTTTCTCATAAAGAGATGAATTGATTGGGAATGAAACCAACATACTACGAGCGAACATCTGGGTTCACGGATGACTCTAAAACTACCCCAAGAGTTGCAATTCAAGAAAGTTATGCAACTCTCGAAAAGCTTTTGCATGACTAGGGAACGTGAACAAAGTGACTGTGATCAGGAACCCGGCTACTCGACAGCATCCTTGAAATGTATCAGATCAGATCCAGTGCTTGAAGTATCTGCAAGCACACTTGAAATAGTGACTCAGTCTTGGCCTGAAATTAGGATACTCCGGTACCGGCAAGCTTTACTAGGACTAGCCTCATCATCATCACCATTTGAGAAAAGGAGGCCAAGACTCCGAATGCACTTAGGCCACTCAGCTGGACCCATTGTGTGCCCCATGGTCAGAAGCATATTCAATTTTAGCAGGCTTGTGACCTGCCAGGAACAATCATTTTTCCTGTCCTGGCGTATGTGCTCCTGCGAGCAAGTTTGCTTCTCCAAAGTGCCGGTGCCAAAGAGATGCTAATCTGAGCATTCCAACAGGATGTGAGAGGCAGTTTCTTCCGCCTCTCTGAATTCCATAGTGTGAAGGTGTTTATTACGACGACAGTGACTGGTTAGGTTTCCAGTCTTCTCTGTGATGTCCCTTCTGTCCAGAGAAAGGAGTTCCTTGACAGGATTAGCTTACACTAAAGCGTTTATTATAAAACCTCCGAAAACAAGAGCTAAAATACTCCCAAAGCAAAGTACAGGATGATGCATCTTAAATCCCAATCCATGAAGACTCAATGTCGACTATACTTCGAAGATGATGCAATGGCAGAGCACATTCTCTTTGGATGTCCAGATGGGGACAGAACAAAACCTCAACCAGCAAAATCATCCGCTCCATAAATATATCGAGATAGCTGGGTGAAAAATAATCAAAAAGAACTTGGCCCACTCACAAGAAATCTAAATCTGACCTTAACTATCGTAAAACTTCCTGTATATGTGAACATTTGTGCTAACAGCTAAATTTTCATCATTGTTTGTTCTAGTTATCGCCCTAATAGTCTGTACGGAATTTGGAGTGGTTCCGCAAAGGAATATTGGATTCAGATGCAAAGACCCATCAATATCATTTCCATACTATGGGGATACAATAACAGCAGTGATCTTAATACTAGGAAGTTTGGCTCTAGGATCACTTGTTTTGCCGATTGTAGAATGTATAAGACAAAAATCGTACAAAATTTGCTTCAGCCTCGTGTGGATGTGCTACAAACAATTAATTTTGGGTATCGGTTTCGTGGGGCTTCTAACAGAAATAATGAAGTTGGTTGTTGGAGAACATAGACCAGATTTCTTATATATTTGTGAGCCTGATAAGAACTCCAACTGTGAAGGAGTTAACTACATTGAAGATTACGTTTGTACAAATGAACAGTTCAGCTACTTTTTTCTCAACGATGCTTCTAGATCATTCCCATCTGGGCATTCCTCAACATCTGTGTTTGTCTCCCTATTTTGCACGGTAAGTAAATCTACAGTAGGTTATGACTTTTTTAGCACCTTCGTTATATGTTTTCCTAGGAACAGTAGGCAACTTCATTCTCAACTATCAGCTTATATCATTTCAAGTGTATTTCATACATAACTGAATAGTAGACTTCCGTGGATAGCTAGTCTTGAAAATCTTGGCTTCCGGATGAACAACCTGATACTCTGTCATATCCCCCAAGTGATCTCCGATAAGCGAAAATACAATTGATCACTCTAACTAGCCTGAATGGCTGGAAAGAACATATATTAACAAAATAAAATTGGTGAGCGAAACGTGATCTGAACGTGATAACCACATTATATTATATCGCCGATTCAGAGGTTTAAGTCAATAGCACAATTGTTCTTTGGCAATCAAAATGCACTTACTTTGTTGGTCTAATATCACAATTCCCTCTCGAATCCCTTGTAGAAATAGGGCACAGAGAATGTACGCACTCGAGTTCTACGTCTGATTAAATTATGGATGATATGGAATTGTCACAAAATAATTCAAAGGTAACAACACTTTTCGCGAAACGCGAAAGACGCACACAAATCCAGCACTGCTTTACCTCTAGGAATACATAACCCTTGTTGCACAAGTACTACGTTTATTTTGCTCCATAATTGGGTTCTAACTATGAGACAATTCAATCCTTCAAACTATCCCTACGCAGGCCACCTACAGCTAAGGGTTTCTTTCTTTTACAAGACTACTAGCAAAATTTAACATTGGTTGAATTTAAGCAATTTCTTTATCGACTTATATGAACACCAATTAGATAAACAGAACTTGATAAAGTAATTTTCATCTCAATCTGTTTACTTCAATTTAATCAGCTAATAAACAGGATACTAATTAATTTCGAAAAAATATGATCTGAAGAACAAAAGTTAACCTTAATTATGTTTCTACTTGAATTGACTGGAAAATTACTTTGTAGATTTATCTCCTCAACAACAATAAAAACAAAAATTAAGAATGGTTTAATTACTTCAAGTGTGGAATCTAGGTTAAATATATATAACTTGAATTGATGCAAACAATGAATTACTATTCAAGGAGTAAAGAATGGCTGAAAAAAAAATTGAGCTTACCGAGCGAGTAGGTGGTGAAGAACTTTCCATTTTTCTAAAATAATTAGTTCCTATGAAACTATTGAAGCGAAGTCCACCCTACGCGTAAAGCTCAGATAATATGTTTAATTTAGAATACCCGGGGCAGCCCCCGCCCATACGTTATTAAAACGACCTATAGAGATCTAACTAGGCCCAAAAACAGTCCGTGACGGCTCTTTTCAACTCCACGTGAATTTCTTCTGACTCAGTGGAAAAAGTACCACTGGCCTCGTATTGTGCCCCTGAAAGGAGAGATCGAATTACGAGACAGACCGCCGGTAGGCCTGTCTGACTTCTCGTATGTTCTATCAAGATATAATAATTTATAAACTTCATTTCGAATTGAATTGAATTATTCAAAGAACCCAAAAGTAGTAATCTCGGAAAATTATAATATGAATTTTCGGACAGCCTGTATGTATGCTATTGTTCCTTTCCTTTTTGAAATATTTTTCAAACATATCTTATCGTGTTTTATATAAATAACTAATTGGGCTTGCCTTATTCATACCTAGTGAATGGCTTAAAGGTTTATAAGTACTATTCTATTCTATTCCTTATCTCGATACAAAAAACAAAACTTGAATATACTACTTTCCAAACCGATTCGTCGAATTAACAAATCAAACTTTCTTCTAATATATTAAGTAAAAAAACTTCAATTAGTGAAATTGAAATAACAAGAACTCATTGATTTTTTCTTTTGCAGTATATGGTACAGACTAGATTGCCATCAGCTGTGACTGGTAAAATATTCAAACTTTTCCTGATCGCTGCGTGCTTAACTTGGTGCATTCTGTGTTCCCTGACAAGAATAACAGATAGAAGACATCATTGGTGGGATGTTTTATGTGGAGCTAGCTTGGGAGCCATATGTGCAATTTATTTTTTAACATCCCTTTCACGTAAGATCCAGAGGCATCAGGAGTTGTCATGTTCAAAATGTATGAAGGGGACATTCCATGCAGTGGCATAAATATAATTATAATTTTGTTGATTTATCTGTTTTACAAGATGAGAGCAATTTGCGCACTAAGCGGGCTAATGCCTCTTATCAAACGTTTTTAGTCAACTTCATCTTGTATACCTATTTGATTCACTTATACCAATCCATATGACTACAGATGATCTATACCAATCGAACGAATCAATCGAATCATTGACGAAAAGTGAGAAAAGCTAGTGAATCGTGTTAAGTTTCACCCGGAAATCAAAACGGAGCTAGATAAAGAAACTACCTACTAGGAATTTTTTCTCTCATATCTAGATATTGACTTGATCGATATACGTACAATCACGGACTTGTTCTTCTATATACCGTCGTTTTGGTAGCCATTCAAGTTGAATGAAACATGACTTGTTGGCATTTGACAATTTAGATTCATCAAAAGTGCATTAGAACATAGCAGACAGTTTACCTATCACAATATTTTGAGGAGTAGGTCTACAATATCAATGCAAATTTAACTGTAGTAGTAGAATCCATATTTTTTCACAAACCGCGTATACGACAGGAAAAATTTAATATCTGATGATTGTATTTTAGATTTAAGAACATGCCGAAGTTTTCATGAAGATCAACTTTTTTCCTAAAATTAATGATAAAAAGTTTTCCATATGGTTCCAACTTAGTGAGACATATTGTATATACCTATTGCTTTTGTGGTCTGGTATCTCACAATTACGAATGGGTTTCGAAATAATGAACATCTTTGTCATTAGTCAATTCTGTCAAGCAACATGATGACGATTTTAAATGGAAATGAATCAACAAGTGTTCAAATATTTGTTTCTAGATATCGTATAGATTTATCAATTTAAATATAAGATTACAGTACAGAACTAAGTGTGACATCTATTTATGAAGTTACAAAATCATTTTCTGTCAAGTAATGTTAGCAAATGTACAAAAATTTTCACATTGAAGTATACCAAGGCTGTTATTATAATAATCATTAAATATATAATATTATAATGAATTGTGTTATTCTTGAAAGAATCCATTGTTACAGCATCAGAGCTGTGGGCAGAATTCCAATATAAGGTATTGAATCTACGAATAGTAGAAAGATATAATATAAAAGCTACAGAGTATCAAAAAGCATAATAACGTGATCACACAATCTCTTCCAGGGTAATGTTGCAAATAAATTATTATTAAGATATAAATGAATATATGGATTCGTTCATTTATATTTTGTTACCGAATGAATGAACTGCCAACAAGCACCCTCAAGAAAAATGATATACTAGAATGGTGAAGTAGGAATAATATAGCTACGTTATTATACCTCAAAACAACTGTTGTAGATCTTGGTAAACGTGAATAATAATAATGAATTCATCAAGTTACTAACATGACTAGTCCAAATATATATAATAACAGTGAGGTGTGTTCTCAATTAAAATTTAAATTCTAGAATTCATAAAATTCACACTTCAAATTTGTTTAGTCTGAATTTATACATAATAATAGAAGTTAATAAAAGATAAGCGATAGACGGTAGACATATTCGAGTAGTTAAAATTCAAGATGACACACGTTCACACATCAGATATTTTTCAATACAGTAAAAGGCTTTATCAATAAGAACTTTCTTGATACACATATTAAACTTGTTTATTGGCTTCATTTTAGAATTATTTGGCAACTTATTGTATAACTTAGTTCCTCCAATAACTAACGAATTGCTTGGTGACTTCCTTTAGATGTAGATGTGTTTGTAAAGCATTTCGATTGCTAGTATTGAAGTTATGATGTTCACCATTAGTTTTATAATTAATCAAATTATTATCAGTATACTTCAAGCATTTTAAGATATATATACAAGGTAAGGTATCTTTTTAGATTTGAAATAGTCTCCACACGAATGTCTTTGTCCAATGTTACACATTATCCTAAGTGCCAATTTTTGTTGGATGATAAGCTTATCTGCATTTGTTGACGTACCCCATATGAGAATACCATGAGACAATAATGAAGTATATTGACAAAATGCGCTATTTTCATAACTTTATCAGTAGTCAATGTCTTTAATTTTCTCAACAAATAAATAGAACTTGATATTTTCTTACACGTTGCTTCTATATAAAATGTCCAATTGAGTCTGCTATCAATATATAAGCCCAGGAATTTAATATATTATGGAATACATTTGTAACCAAAAGTAAGATATGATATTTTGTTTTCATTCGATTTTAATTTATTAGTATCAAACCATAGCGTAGCTTTTGGGATAATATTATTTATTTTAGTTTTCACTTCTTCTTTATTTTTTCCAATGGCTAAAGCAGATATATCGTAGCAGTATTGACATTTCAACACACTTTTTTTGATAGTAAATGTTATGCAATAGATAGTATTGGACTTGATACAGGTCCTTGTGGTACCCCATACTGAACTCTCACGTCCTTACATAAATCTTCATTCTATCAGACGCTGTGTGTCCTATTTTCCAAGCAGGATTTGAATAAATTAAATATTCTTCCTCTGATTCCATAGAAGTTCAGTTTTTCCAATAATATGTTATGGTCAATCCATCAATCGAGTGAAACGGGAGCGGACAAGTCTGGAACACTTGAACCACTTGATTGGGTCCATTGTGCGCTCCTTGATACAAGAATCAGTCCAGCAGTTCCGAATGCTAAAATTTTGCATGGACTGATATCTCTTATGGTTTCAAGCAGCACGTGTGCTGCCGAGGTATTGTAGTCCAAGAGAAGCCAGTGCTGGACATTCTGCTGGGATGTGAGAATCAGTTTCATCTGCCTCTCCACATCTACTATAAGCTGGGTCTTCAACAATGCCCATTGTGTGTGGATGTTTATTCGGATGACAGTGTCCTGTGAGGAGTTCCGTCACCAGTTCTAGGGCTATCCTGATCATAGAGCGTAGGGTTTTAGAGAATTTAGGCAAGAACTCCCTAATGTGGAACTCCGCTTGCCTCATGCCGGAGGCACTACACCAGACCGAGAGCAACTGTCTATCCATCCAGTAGCTCCTTGAGGGCGTGGAGCTCGATCGTTGAATCGGGGCCAGGAGCAATGAAGGAACTTCGTTTGGCCACTTCGTTTCCCTTCACGTCAGAGTGGGCAGGTACACACACTAGCTGGAGTTTGTTCCTTCTGGCTAATTCCGCCAGAGTCTCCTGCACTCCAAGACAAGCCTAGTCACTCTGGGTACTGAAGCGAATGCTTTACCCAAATCAAAGTCAACCATGTCCACCAAGTCTTGGTTATACTTCGTTAAGTCGCAACCAATATATGTAAAATATATGTTAGCTCCAAAATATGGCCAAAGGAGTGCTGCGTCTACCCTCTTATCATTAGAATTTTAAAACCATTGTACATCTGGGGTATAAATGAAAACTACAGGAATCACGTTGGCACAGATGATAATTCGGCAGAAAATGGGCAAGGACTATTCGACATGATAAAGTGAATAATACTGTGTTATTGTTAATGTAAAATGTGTAATGTTTAAAGGAATTATTGTGTTCAAGGCAATGAAGCAAATTTTATTATTTTGATGTCCTTATGCAACAACGTAATGTTACTACAGATATTTTAATATTCACAACCGCAAATTTAATACAAATAAATGTTATCGATTTAAAGCTATACACTTCCTCTTCTGAAGTTTAATTTTTGAAACTCAGTTAGAATATTTATATTTTTTATATCGTTTATGAACCTCTTGTAAAATATATGCAAGATGTAACCGAAATGACTTTAAACTTAGTTATGGTTCAACTAAAGAGTGAACCTAATACATTAAGTAATGTGTTATTATTTTGTTGAACAAAATTTGTATGCAATAGAAAATACACGTCCACGTGATCAAATATGAAAGATAATCTTCTAACCTGTATTTGTTCTATTTGTTGAGCTGTTATATTCATCCCACTAAAATAGTGATAATGAGATTATCGAAAGTAAATTTGAAAATCATGGATTTATTTGAAGATTTTCATAATCGGAAATTTTGAGTGTTTGTTTCTATGAATAAAAATGCTTACTTTAACATCACCATATGGATTAAAAATATTTACTTGAAGCTGAAGGTTAAGTTTCCATATCTCGTAATCAAGTAAACTCTCAGAAAGCTTTTTGTGGCTTTCTTGAACCTTCTGAAAAATACTTCCCTTTGCCATTCACTGTCTTTCCTTTATTTAACACCAAAACATATATTTTTGAATTTGGATTCGATGCAAGCAGAACCAATAGGTAAGTACATTATTTTAACTAATTATTTAGTTTTGGTCGAAATCGCATTTCCATTCACTCATACTATTAACAATTGCTTAAATGAAGACATATTTCCGGACAAACTAAAACTTGCCCAGATACTTCCAATTCATAAAAAAGGTCCTCTGAACACTATCTCAAACTATAGACCAATCGCATTGCTTCCGAATCTGAGTGAAATATTTGGAAGAATTATATATAATAGACTGATCATATTTTTGGAACGATTTGAAATACTAACTGAAACCCAACAAAGATTTAGGAAAGGTAAATCTACAATAGGAGTTATATTTGAAACTTTCAGCTACATAATCAATTCACCAAATAATGACAGGGCAACTTCACTAATATGCCTCGACGTGAGCAAGGCATTCGATAGTGCAGATCATAACATTCTATTGAATAAACTGGAAATGCTAGGATTCAGAGGAGTGGTATTTAATTCAATCTAGTCACTGGTCAGTTACTAGATAGAACACACTATGTCATTTCTAAGACGGCAAATGGTGAGGAGATGAAGTCAGATGCAGAGAACTCATAAGGGTGTCCCTCAAGGCTCCATATTGGGTGCAATTTTCTTTATACTTTATACAAATGAGCTACCTGCATCACTGGAAGAATACCTATGCAGTTTGCTGATGTCAACTCAATAACAACAGAGGATGCTATTTTAGAAAGGAATATACTCCAAATTATTGATACTGCTGAAGACTGGTTTCACAAAAATAACTTGAGAATGAATAAAAATAAAACTCAGGTCCTCAAATTTGGAAATACATCGACCATTAAGAGCACTTCGATTGATACCGTTACTGATTTGGCGTGTGTGAATCATACCACTTTTTTTAAGCTATTGCATATAGCTTTTATCGCGGGCTTTGAGCGCGGCGACCGAATCAAGAAAAAGAAACAAAAGATTTAGATTTCCGTAACGGAAATCTAAAAAAGATTTAGATTTCCGTAACGGAAATCTAAATCTAAAAAAGATTTAGATTTCCGTAACGGAAATCTAAAAAAACAAAAAACAAATACTGTAACGAAATATCCTGACACCCACCATTCCGCCTACCATGTAGCTCGGCCGAGCTTAAAATTGTCGAAATGTTTCGAAATGTTAACTTTGAACCTTTTAAAAGGTCGTGATAGCCCCAAACTGGGTCGAAAACTGTTTTGAATTGGTTAATTTTCGATAAATCGAATGACGTTCACGTGAGGAGCGCGTAGCTCGCGAGTTAGAAAAAGTGCAAATTTACGGCACATAGAACGTCTTAACGAAGACTTTTCGCTCCATGTCGTTAGTTTATGAACGGGGCCAACTAAATAGCATAGTCTCGGGCCCCAAAATGTCGATTAAATAGGAAAATTCAACTAAAACAGTTTTAGGTATTCTCAGCTGTCACCTACTAGCAACTGACGTGCCACGTACGAAAGGGAATTTTCTAGCTACTTAAATATCCCGATAGCGGGTAAAAGCTAGCGGCCCATAGCCCAAAATACTTTATTACAACTGGCGCCGGCCGCACGGGGTTCGAAACGGCCCCAAATTAACAAAATAGAGGAAAAATGTATAAATTCTAACTTACGTGCAGCGAGCTCCTGGAGGCATATGTCAAAATGTTTGCGTTCGTAGCTAGTTACATAAGACGTCTGGCGTTCATGCAATTGTGTTTTTATACAATTCGAACCTTCTAATTTCGATAGGCCACGTGAAAAACCCGGAGCTGGAAGCGTTATCGAGATCTGAACGTTAAGACTTTCGTATAAAATTGTGTTTGCAAATAACTGTCACCATAGATAACTCTACTACCGGTAGTAGAGTTATCTATGCTTGTCACAGAATACTCTTCATAGAGATCAAGATGATACTCTTACGTGACGCCTTCTATGTTTCCCCTACTGGCGTCTTTTGGTACTACACTATATGTTCAACAGTCGATAGAAAATTTGATTTTGAGGAAAAAAGTTCCTATTAACATATATGCAGACGCTTAGTTTTTGAGATACAGGGTGTTGAAATTGAAACAAAAATTTCGTTTTTTGCAAATATCTCCGGAACTGTTTATCGTACAGAAAACATCTTTTGCGAACATTTTCTACTCATAGCAAGCTATGTTCTATGCGTCAAAAAAAATTGTTTACTCATAATTCGTGAAGATTTTGAAGGGTTGGTGGATGCTTTCCAACTTTTTCCAGTGGCGTAGTGCTATGCAATAGTTTTACCGCGGCAGTCCCCGAGTGCCACACATTTTTTTAGGTATAATTATTGATTCATGATTAGATTGGTATGAACAAGTGAATAAAGTAGTGAGAACGCTATCAAGATATTGTTTTGCCCTAAAAAAAGGTTTTCAGTCTTAGTGAACACTGAGGCAGCGTTAACTGCTGATCATGCGTTTGTGCAGTCAACACTGAGATACGGTATAGGTTTTGGGGTAATTCTAGTGATGTAGAGCTAGTGTTCCGCATCCAAAAAAGATGTCTCAGAGGCATCTTCAACTTGTCTCCAAGAACAAGTTGCAAAGAAATATTTGTAGGAAATAATATACTTACTTTGTCAGGTCTATACATTTATGAAGCAGTTATCTTCACTCATCAAAACCAGCATCTATTTCAGGAACAGGCCAACAATCATGTTCATAATACAAGAACAAAAAATAGCTACATCTGCAATAAACCTAATTATACATATCTCCAGAAAAATGTACAATATAGCATAATAAAATTTTTAATAAAATTCCCCAATCATTGAAAAAATTACCATTACATCATCTCAACAACAATTTGAAATCTCTACTTGTAAAACGAACCTACTACTCACTGAATGAATATATTACGGAAAAGATATTTGAGCTATTCCTATTTCTAAGTATTCTAAGTTACTTTAGTCATATCTGTATGTATCGTTTCCATTTTAATGTACTGGACCTATACACATTTTAATCTGTTTACCCACTGCTGTTTTTATTTACGATGATAAATGTATTGTAATTCATATTTGTATAAAATTTTAACTTGACGTGCTCTACACCTCTTTGAGGTATTTTTCCATATACTTTCTGAATTTATATTGTATCCGAGCAAGAAAATGAACTGAACTAAACTTACTTCTCAAGTGTTTATGTTTGTGTATCTTATATGTATTTATACAGATTAACAGATATAAGATTGCTGGAGCAGTTTTTTCCTCGAAAACACTCCATAGGATGAATCCAGAAAGGTCTGCATAAATCGTCCTCAATACTTTTCGCTACATAATTAGTTCAAATGAGTATGATGTAATATAAATATTCATAACGTTCATTATATAAATCTATAATTCATGAAAAATAAAGGAATAACACTAAAATCAGTAGGTACCTAATTAAAGATAGAATACGATGAATCTGAAGCATGTCTTCAATTGTATCATGTGAAGAGAACTGGAATAATACATAAAGAAAAATTTATAATATATCCAACCACAACATTGTTTTCTGTATAAAATTGTTTTCCTTAGCTTAATGACTTTGTGATTTGAATTAATGATGAATATATGTATGCCTTATTGTTTGGTTATACAGTATTCCCTATAATACACTACCCATTTCAATATTCGAATAAGAATCTGCCAAGTTGAGTTAAAGATCTTTCATTCAACTATCAGTATGTCGAATAGTGTTTACCCCTATTTCTGGTGTTGGTTGTTCTAGCCTCTTTACACATATCACTGATTTTTCGCCGAACTAACATCTATGCCAACGTGGTCAGTTATTATACCTCAGATGTGTTTAATGGTATTAAAATTCTAATATTAATGCTAACATATCTCATACTTATACTAGTTGCGACTTATTCATTATTACCAAGATGAACAATAGTGGTTTCAAGGTGTTAAAGAAATCTTGGAATTGATGAAAACTTTAAAAATAAATAAATCTACAGTAGACGGAATAACTTCGAAAATCTTGAAAGAAATATCTCTCTTCATCGTAGAACCTCTATCGAATTTAATAAACAAATGTATGGAAATAGGGAAAGAACCAAAAAACTTCAAACGCGCTATCATTACACCTATTTATAAGGGAGGGAATAAGAAACACTTAACCAATTACCGACCAATTTCCGTCCTCCCAATACTCGGAAAAATTTTTGGAAAACTTGTATCAAAAAGACTAATTAAATTTCTAGATAAATTCAAAATAATAAGTAAAAGTAAAATACGGCTTCCGTGAGAAAACTTCTACTCAGGATGTAATCTCAGAATTAGTGAACAATATTACGTCAAATGTAGATCAAAACAAAAAGGTCATATGCGTCTTCATCGACTTGGCAAAACGCTTTGATGCTTTGATCTTAAATTATGTCAAAAAAGTTAGTTCTTTGGTTCCTTCACTCAACTATTCAACCTGGTATTAGGTACCTAATCATCTTATTTTAATGGGTTATGTAATGTGGATTATAGTTATTTTGACGTATTCTACACCCATATAGAAAGTCATCATAGCAGAATATAAGGCTTACAAACTGACCTCCTTTTTACAGACACTTGTATAAAACTAATGGTTATTAATGCATTGTTTTCTCATTTTTTCGAAGACTCAATTGAATGACAATAAGGTTGTAATTTAATTCAATACATAATTAGGATTGAAGTTGATGTTGACACACACTCATTGAATAAATGGTTCACACAATCAGATCATTATTGGTCATCGATTTTCGCTAATAATATCCAGGTTAGTCTCAATTCAATTGAAAACCAATCCAATTAACTATTGACTGATTGATTTAATTCATGTATTTTGCAAATCAGACACAACGGACTGTATCTCACTATTTAATATGTCGAATGCATTTGTATTTATTTTGATATAGGACAGTCTCAATCATGTGAAACTGTCGTGTTTGTTTTATGGACATTATCTTATATTAGATTAAACAATTTGAATTTTATGAAATATTAAACTTTGGTATAAGTTTAATCCATAACATTTATGTCCTAGTTCTATAGTTTGTGTCAATAATTAATAGTAACGGATTTAGCATGGGTACATATTCGATATTAAGAATAAACCTTGAGCTACATTGATAAGAAAGTTTGGGGCATTTTATGAGATTTTACGAAGTCATCTTCAGAGGATGTCAACATAGTGTTAATACGTATGTTTCCAACCAGATTGTTTTTATGCCGTATTCAATCCAGCCACATCATGTGGATATACTTGTGAATTGTATACTACTTACTTCGTGATAACAGGTAATTATCATTCTTTATTTCTTCACATGTGGAGGGAAAACATATAATTGATGCTTCAATTTGTTTCCTATTGGTTCGCGAATATGCGAGTATTGCTATCAAATATTCAGAATTAACTATGATCCATAGATAACGGGGGATTCGTATTCGTCACAGTACGCATCAGGTAAACATAAAATACGTGTACGATTTCGTCACATGGCATTCGTCACAAAGATAATTATTGATTTTAAAATTCTAAAATACATTGGAAACTTTGTTGATTAGGCTGTGCCAAAAAAAATCGATTTTTTTATTTCGCTCTTCTTCGAGTATATCATTCCCCGTTCAAATTCATTCAGGACCCCAAATTTGAAACCGTTAATCGGTTAATATTTAGAGGTGCATCAAGCCCAAAACATGTTTTTTGAAGTTTTTCTTGAATTTTTTAGAGGTTTCATGACACTGTTCTACAATAACGGAATGTTTGACACTTAGGAGACATTATTACATTCAAACACAAAGAATGTAATGCATTTCAGTAGCCACATCCAGTTTCCAACAGATATATTGGCGAAAAGAACCATTTTCTTAAGGCCTAAAAACTGTAATTTTAGATTTCAACATCATTAACTTCATATTTTCAGTTTCGTGATGCGTCATATGCTCTTTTAACGTAGTTCAGTATCACGTAGCATTGATTGAATTGATGATTCCAGAGAAAATCACCCATCAGTTATGATAATCTACACTCGAGTGGAAAAACCCACCACTTGAAAATGCACCAAAAATGGCAAAAATTCCTTAACTCGGTTGCATTTGGTTAAAAATGGATAAATCTTTGAGTTCTGAAAAGGTTAGAACTTTCCCTTTAATGTGATGCTAGTTAATGTGATACCAAATCTATTCCATTCCCTCCCACCCCTCTAAGAAAAATATGTTCCTGGTGTCAAAAAATGTTCCACTTTGACAGCTCGTAGGCCAAGCCGAAAAAATCATGGACTCAATCAGACAACAGGTTAATAAATTTCAATTATTTTTCTTCAAGTTCATTAAAAATTTCTACGATGATTTGGCGAATCATCTGAATGAATTTTTCGAAAACAAGTCCCATTTTGCGTTTTTTTTGGCCACAACTTTGCTCTTCGTTCTTTGTCAATTTGGACGATTATTATATTTTGTAATTAACGCTATACCTCCTTCCGCGGTGTCATTCGTAACGTGCAAAAATGAAAATTTTTCTTTCGCTTCTATATAAGACTTGTTGCTTTTCCACGCAGATGGATCTTCAGTTGAAAAGTCGCAGTTCACGTCAAATCTTTTCAACAAGTTACGTGTATGTTGAGAGAATAATTAATCCATACAACGCGTTTTCCACATCTCGAATTCGGTGTCAGAATTTGGATTTAATAATAACCTTTTAACCGGCTCGTCAGACTCCTTACAACTGTCTGATGACAAAACCATTTTAGATTTTATGTCAACTTGAAATGAATCGACCCGGTAGAATAAGAAATGTATATCCTAAACAAAGGTATTTCATGCAAAATTGAATCTAAAATGCCAAAAATGGTCGAAATTGTGTTCTTTTCCCGTTGAAAATAACACAAATTGACCAAGTTGAGGCCAAAAAAGCGCAAAATACAAGTTTTTCTTTTAATTCATTACCTTGTGCCAAATGATCGTAGAAACTCGAATTTTTTGGGAAAAATGATCGAAATTCATTGACCAGTTGTTTGATTGAGTTCATGATTTTTTCGGCTCGGCCTACGAGCTGTCGAAGGGGGACATTTTTTTTTGACACCAGGAACAAATTGTTCTTAGCGGGGAGGGAGGGGATGGAATGGATTTGATATAACAATAAGTAGCATCACATCTAATGGAAGAGTCTAACCTTTTTAGAACTCAAAGACTCATCCATTTATGACTGAATGCAACTGGGTTAAGGCGCTCTGAATTTTTGCCATTTTTGGTGCGTTTTGCCACTCGAGTGTAGATTATCATAACTGATGGGCGATTTTCACTTATAATATCACAAGAGCTTAAATTATTTCCGGAAATTTTCTTAAAATATTCGTGCCCGAAAGAAAATTTCCAGGAATAATTTAAGCTTGCGTGGTATTCGGTAAGAAAATTTCACACCATAATTTGGAAAAAAATTATTAATCCAATCTGACATTTTAAATTAATTTCACTGCTTGTCAAGTTGGCCAGGGTATTGTTGTTTTTGACATATGTTGATTTGTCATTTTTGTTTAACCGGTTCTGTCACAAAGCTTAATAATTACTAGTTTAAAATGTCTGTACGTTGAGTTTAATAACTGTATAGCGAAATGTCGCGATTTGGTAAAGAAAATCAACAAGTAATTAGACAAGAAATTCAAAATATAGCACCAGATAACACCCGAAAATCAAAATCAACTGTATCAAAACAGTTTGTTGAATTTTGTGACGAAAAGTTGTATAATATTCATGAGTGTATGAGTGTAGTACAGCTGGCTACTACACTGGAGGACTACGCATTTAATATGAAAAAGAAAATTTTTTAAGATTATAAGGAAAGTGTGGTCAAACTGTTGTGGAACTCTACTGCTAAGCAGTTACAAGAAATTTATTACGAAAAATATAAAATAAAATTTAATCCGCTTTCTGATGTGAAATTTGCGACCGCCAGAGCTGCACGCGATGCTAAACGCAAAAAATTACAGAGAGACCCATTAAAAAGAAAAGTGAGTGTTACAGCCTTAACCAGTGAGGAATACAAAAAAATTATTGAAATGTGGGATGAAAATACTCCAGATGGATTGCAGCGTAAATTTTTTCACATAGTTTCACACGAGCTGGCATGGAGAGGAGGGGAAGGATATTCTGCGTGTATCCAATACTTTAAAGAAGAAACTGATAATTTCGGAAACCCAAAAGGTCGGATAGAATATAATCCAATATTCTCTACAACCACACAAGGTGGTTCTAAAAAACTGTCGGATAGTAAATGGTTGATTTCAAATTTCGACAATCCACAAATGTGTCCGGTTCGTTTGTTTAAGAAGTTGATGGAAAAAAGGGGAAATCTTATTCAGACCGACAGATTATTTTTAACACCAAATCCGAACTGGAGTCAACCCAATTCGAAAGGATGGTACAAGAATAGCCCAGTTGGTAAGAACATTGTATCTTCATGGTTTAAATCAGAAGCCTCTGATATAGGAATTGACACTAATAAACTAAAAATAACTAATCATTCTGCCAGAGCAACAGCTGTTTCGAATTTGGCCAAGGAAGGAGTTGTTGAACAACAGCTCATTAAAATTACTGGACACAGTAATAGTCAGTCAATCAAACCTTACTTATAATTGGACGTTGAACATCATCATCAGATGATTGAATCCATGAGGAGAACTTCATCAAGTACTAGCAAGTTTAATCATGATCAGAGCACAATGCAAAATGAAACAGAAAGTACCCAGATCCAAACCACCAATTCAAGCCAGCCCACAAACATTTATAATAATTGTGTTTTTAATATTAATAAAACCTATAATAATTAAATATATTTCGTTATTATTTTGCTTATTAGTCGATATCATTAGAGATTTGCCAATGAAGATATTAGTTCAACATGAAATAAATTCTAAAAAATCGTATTGGTAAGTATATCCGTCATATTTCGTTGAATAAAAAAAAAATTACCAACTTTAGTTAAACCAAATTCTGAAACTCAGATGGGTACTAGCTCAGTATATCGCCATTTGGTAATTTTAGTTAACTAAAGGTGGTAGAAATATTTTTTTTACAAGTAACATGATCATATGTTTACCTTTTCAACTGTCAAAAAATTTCCACTTAAATATCGTGGCGTCACGAAAAAATTTCCGGAAATTTTTTTAGTTGTCATGGTAACTAGTCAAAATTGAGGCATCTTATTGGTTAAAAAGTAGAGGTGTGAAATTTTCTACGAAATTATGAATTCAATTAATGCTACGTTGAAAGAGCATATGACGCATCACGAACCTGAAAATATGAAGTTATTTAAGTTGAAAGTTGAAATTACAGTTTTTAGGCTTTAAGAAATGATTCTTTTCGCCAATATATCTGTGGGAAAGTGGATGTGGCGACTGAAATGCATTAAATACTTTGTGTTAGAATGTAATAATGTCTCCCAAGTGTCAAACATCCCGTTATTGTAGAGCAAAAATTGAGGAAAAACTTCAAAAAACACGTTTTGGGCTTGATGCACCTCTAAATATTAGCCGATTTGTTTCAAATTCGGGGGAACTGAATAAATTTGAACGGGGAATGATATACTCGAAGAAGAGCGAAATAAAAAAATATCGATTTTTTTTTGGCACAGCTTATTGTTGATACAACAATTTTACCACCATAGGCATCCAAGTGATTATTTTACGTTTACAAAAAAATTAATATGATCGAGAAATTAAATTATGACTTGTTGTACTTTATTTATTCACTAAAGTAGTGTAATAAAAAATATGTAACATATCATCAAGACAATTATACAAAATAATACTACATATTTTATGGATTGTGTCCATATACAGCGTGATCAGTTAAGGGCGGCTCTCGGCCATATCTCAGAAACTACTGTGAATAGAAATGTGGGAAAAAATGTATCATTAAAGTGACCATGAGAAAATCCTGGAAACCGTTTTCATGTTCTGAATTTTGCCGCTAGGGGGCGCAATTAAAAATTTAATATTAAAATTCCAAATTTTTCCGGAAATTTCGACATTAAGGTATATCTTTGTTAACATCGTTAGAAAAGTTAGACATATTTGCATCATTTTGGTTCGAACCTCATTGGCGTACCGAACTTTATAAGAGTGGGGGAAGCTATTGAAAGTGTAATCTTAAATCGATGTAGCTTCTAAACGACTCTTTCGATTTTAGTAAACTTGAGCTAATATAGAAGAGAAGATACGTACTTTCAATTGCCGTATCTATCGATACACGATAATAATTATGGCACAAACGGCGCCTCATAGATTGTAGAGAGAAATAGAGGGCCTAGCACCTCGCAAGCACTATACCACTCATCATTTATCGCAGCACGTGCGTTCCTTAAGGTGGGTTCTTAACAATAAAATGAACAAATAAGATGGATATAAGAGTTCACTTTTCACAATTTTTTTTTGAATCGGGTTATATTATACAAGGTGTGTTTTCGTGTAGCGGCCAAATGGTAAATTCCACTTGAAATTTTGATGCACGAAATTTAATAGCATAAAAATTCAATTTCTCACCTTAAGTTGTTTCCGAGTCATTGAGCAGAGCGGTCCTTCAAAATATTTCACGCTATTCGCTTTATTTCGCGCACTGTTTGGTACGCTGAATATCTGGCCGATTGTAGAGAGAAATAGTGCTAAAGAATCGAGCTCGCGCGACAAGACAGACTGCGGTTCGCGCTTCTTATCGTGCGAACGACGGAGTGAGCGTAGCGTATTATCTCTTTGGGCATAGTGCAGCATACTGGACCTCGTAGTTAGTTTTCCAACATTCTACTTTGCTGTTCTTTATGTTCTGAATTTAATGTGGTCCCAGTTTCCTCTCAGTTGCATTAACAGACGAGAATATTGAACTGATTGGGGAATAGCATTCAAAGTATGTTATTCTCAATAGTATTCGTTTGTATGCCTGTCCGCCAATCCATCTCAGACTCATCGGCTGGAAGACGCAATTGAATTTGTCAACGAATTCCGTGCCTTTTTTCCTTTTATTTTCCAATTTCATAAGATATCAATACAGAGCTTGATATCCCGGTCAAAAAGAGCTGAATTGTTATTGGTAAATATCGAATGAAGCTTCTTTTAAAGAATATATTATTTGGTTCTTTCATACCGTGAAATTGAATTAACTCTGGATTATGAAAATCTTCTTTGAATACAATGATGTGACTTGAATATAGGAACATACTAATTAGTGATTATCGTGTGAAAAAGTATTTACATGTTTGTAATAAATTTTTTTTAACATAAATAAACTCTAGTCAGTCCTGTTTTTCCATTCCTGTAGAAAATATTATTTACGATATCTAGAATTTAACATATTCAAAATTCCTATATTATATAAAGTGAATTTGAAAGTGGCCAGATTGTTCATATGAGGGAGACAGAATTTCCTCTTAGGGAAATTGCCAAACTTGATTAGACAAGTTTTTAAGATGTTTGATCAGGGGGTCTGGAAAAGGTGTTCATTTGCGTCGCCATCGAAAGTTATCGGTTCATTTCCGAGTAATTGGCCATTATTTGGACCAAAAATGTTTCTTTTTTTCATTTTGTGGATAAAACTTGCGGGTAACAAGGTAACATGATGGCACCATGTTAAATAACTTTATTGGAGGTCAAATAAAGATATAAAATTATTGCCATCACTCCTTGCCCATTTCAACCTCCCCAAAAACCCATAAGACCACCCTCCAAAACAAAAACGGGTGTTTCGATTTTAAACCCCGCCAGAATCTCAATAATTGACTAATTTTTCATAAAATTGGTCATATTATCCATACTATTTTTTTTTTGAGGGGTGGTCTTAGGGGGTTTTGGGGGGTTGAAATAGGCAAGGAGTGATGGCAATAATTTAAAATCTTCATTTGACCTCCAATGAAGTTATTCAACATGGTGCCATCATGTTACCTTGTAACCCGCAAGTTTTATCCACAAAATGAAAAAAAGAAACAGTTTTGGTCCAAATAATGACCAATTACTCGGAAATGGACCGATAACTTTTGATGGCATAGGATATGTTAACAATTGCCAACACCAATGAACATTTTCCACCAGGTTTGGGAGGGTTAACTTGCATTCCATTTTCGGTCCAATTTTAACTGGTCGGCCTGATAAACGGACACTATAAAAAATGATGGCACATGTTGGAAGTGTATAAGAATGACATGCTTTTCAAGTAACCGTAACTTGGAAAGGGTTAACCTCCAGTCAAAAAAAAAATGCGGATGCTGTATCTCGAGATCTAGCAGCCGGGGAAAATTCGGTCTGTGAGATGAATTGATCATTGAACCGTCCTCTAACGATAAACCATAGTGCCATCGGGTTAATGTTCTGACCATCAATATCGCTCTGGCTCCTAGACTATAACCTCCAAACATTGAAGAAAAATTCGAATGCCAATCTCCTCTCTCAACATTCCACCGCTGGCTCACACGAAGTTCTTTATTGGTTTCCCTCTCGTGTAGTCGAAGTCCATCTTATGTGGAAATTTCTGATAAATTGAAAACAACGGTAGTCATTACTACAGCCTACTAGTTTGGTTTGCAGAACTTATACAAGCAGTATGCGTGAGTGTTGCAAAGTTGCCGAAAATAGTTATCTTACTCTATAAGATGAGTTAAAAATAGGTGGGTTTAGCGCAAATAACTTTATATCGTAGACATACCAAAAATGATAGGAGTAGATTTGGCGCTATATAAAAACGACATAGTCGCCTTATGCCTACACATCCAGATAAAATTCATTCGAGAAATGGCGAATAGAAGTGAACGCCACAAAAAGCAAAGCGATAATGTTCTCACCAAGAGACATCAAGTAGGCCAGGTGGGTCAGTGGTAGAAGCATCGATCTTCTAATCACTGTGGCTGCCGGTCGCCAGTTCGAATCCAGCGACTGCTTTAACTTTTCCGATGACCCGAGAAAGTGGTGAGTTAAGAAATAACGGGCCGTCAAGCCTTAGTGTCATCGAAATTGCCCTGGTTGCAGGATCGAGCATAACACACGATGTATTTAGTGGGTATATCTGATTAAAATTCGGATTCAGGGACTCCCATACTATCTTATGGGATGTTACAGGTCCATGAGCAGCCCATGAAAGGTTTCAACCACCTCCCCCAAAAAAAGAGACATCAAACACAAGCCGACGAAAGATATCGAACTAAATAAGACACAGGTACCTTAGGTGAAAGAACTGAAATACTTAGGAGTAACGCTAGACTAGGAGCTAACTGTTAATCTCCACCTGAGGGACATGGGAAAAAGGGCGAGTCAGTTGAGTGGCCACCTATATCTGTTCACCAATAGGAGGAGCAAACTGAGTACTAAGAATACACTAAGGATATGTACTTCTGTGATAAGGCCGTCAATAACATACGCCGCAGAAATATGGTTACAAGCATCACCGGAGCAACTAAAGAATTTGCAAATAATACAGAATAAGGTTATCATATCCTGTCTAGATGCATCATATTATTTAACAAACCACCTGCTCTGTAGAGATACATGAATATATAGAATTGAAGAAATAATACAAAAACAGGCGCAACAAATACTTATCAAAAGATAGAAATGCATTTAAACCCCACAATCAAAGGTGCAACGGCATATGATCCACTGTTAGAGTCACAATACAAGAAGCTAAGAACGGTCATTGCACTTAAAGCCCAAAAATGCAATAAAGAAGAATAGACGAATTGACGAATAAGCAAAAAAGCTTTCAACAGAAATGCAGCGGAAAACGAACATGGCTCGAGTTCGTAGAACAAATTAAAGATCTTAAGAAAATCATTAAGTAAAAGGTTTAACGTGAGGTTTAACCGGTTAACCCCAGGTTGAATCAAATGGGTTTTATACACTTTTTTTTCAAGTTCATTAGATCAACCATCGGTTGAAGTAGTTATTGTAGTGGTAAGTCGGACGATTGCGCAATTGTTCAATCAAAATTATATGTTGTCAATTTTTACAGAAATAGCTTTCGCGTAGCAAAACTGGAGTTATATTGATAAATATCCCCATAATTATATTTTCTTTTGCTTCCAAATGTTATTTTAAGAATATAAAAATGCTGAATCAAATACATGTTAGTTTTATGGTGGTTCCAAGATATTTTGCAAAATTAATTAGGAAGTCTTGGTTGAAATTACATACAGATATGTTATTTTCAATATCTGCGACTTTGTTTTCTTCATCGATATGGGGGAAATTGGGGTCTTGTGATGGCTCCTCGTTCATTCTTATAGTGATATTATTAGGAACAGCACAGGCAATTATGAATGTTTTCGCAGATTGTGAAGACAGCCTTATACCGAGAGATAAAATAGAAAATCTTCTCTTTAACACAACAAACAAACGCTTAATTGGATTTCTTGTTCAGAATTGAGACTCGTTGGGATGAGATGAGATGCTCAGTTGCTGGAGTGGGATAAGGTATGAGAGTTATAACCATTAGGATGGATTATCCAAAATGTCCACTGTCAAATTTGGGATGAATCCTACTATTATTAATATCGTCTGATCGTGTGTAAATTCAGGCCAGCTTGCAACAATTTCATTCTTATTTTCATGTCAGCATCACCAATTAACTGCACATTTATGGAATAGTATCCTTTCATATTCCTATAATATGCACTGTTGCCTTCTAAAATTGATAGGATAATTTTTAAGAAAGCAACATCATTATTACTTACCAGGAGATATAATTTCAATTCTTTGGCAGGCGGTAGATTTCTGAATGCCTCTTAAATCATCTATTGTTTGTAGCTTACACCGTGTTATACATAACCAAAGGAATAATAAAAGCTGGTACAGACCAGTAACTGAGCAATTTCTGAAATTTTTCGTTTGGTTAATTCAACCGGTTCTTCCTATTTACTTAAGGTGGTAATTCATTTCCAATTTGTGTAACTGGAAAATGCAGAGTGTCTTCTTTCAGTCTAAATCTGGTTCGAAATTCTTCATTACTCCTTTCTCGGATATGATTTTCTCATATCCCGCAATTTCTAAAGATCATCTGGGCGGGCAAATTCTCTTCTTGTTCATCGGAATCTAAATACTGACTGCAAGTTTGCCAAATAATTGTTACTTTATCTTCTTATGGTTCTCTTGGTCTGAAGAATCTGATGAAGAAGACATTTCACAAGTTATGTTTACTATTTCACTTGCATAAGGAAATGAAATACTAATAGAAAATCTAAAACTAAAAATGTCAAATTACGATCCAAACCGTGGTTTCGCTGTTGGTCAGCATATCATAATATGATATGCTGACAACAGCGAAACCACGGTTTGGATTATGTTGACAGTCGCTAAACACGCCTGATGTTCAAGACTGCTGCAGTGGCGTACTGGCGCAGCAAATGTCAAATTTATCATAGCTTCAAATGATAACCAGTAAATAGCATGAATTCGTGAATTTGAATTTTTACAGTGAAACACAAGAGTCCAATCATTTCAACAACTGAAAGATCTCATCACGGGAAGAGATGATATTGGACATTAAAGACCAAAAACTCGGAATGAAATCAAGTTTGCGACGATGGTTCAACTTCCCAGTTATATTCAATCTCATATTTGGTCTTGCAGGTAAGCAAATCTTAATACATTGATAATGCGTCTGTTGTTATTATTATTATTACTAGCATTATTCAGTTTGTAACTGGATACTAAGTGATACATTTGAAAAAACAACTCTTACAATAACATATTTATTACCGTGTAGACATCAATTGTTTTGTTATGGATATTGTAAGCGGAGCGGTAGACTTCCAAGTTTTCAGTTTTTATTATACGTGATTCATCAGTAAACAATGCTTTTCGCAACAACAATCAGGAAATTATACACGAGCAATTTATAGATGTCCAATATACCAACCCATGGATCCAGGCAAACTTCTATTCACAGTTTGCCGATGTTCCCATGTTACAGTCAATAATCAGGCTCCCGAAAAATATCTTGATTACTTATCTAGGTGAAATGTTCGATAACATTAAATTATTCGGAAGTCTATGATTCGCAGAAACAATTATCAGAAAAGCGTTTATTCGCAATCCAATTATTTGAAAATGTAGAAAACAATATTTAACAGATCATTTTTCCACAATTAAGAAAATATTAGTCACACACATCTTCTAAAAAACCTCCTTCACAAATTTCATATGAATATTAAAATACTCTTATTATCTTTTGCACCTAAAGTATAGGAGTGAATTTTTTTATTTACATTTAAAATATTTATTCATTTTTAACACGTCTATATCAAATTAAATAATATTTATATAATTTTATAGTTATATATTTCTTATGTGGGAAACTACTGATTATCGCAAGGGATAGCTTTAGATTTAATATGTTCCGGTTATACTGAAAATGGACCCGACTTCATCATCATATAACTAAGGTGCTCCATTTTTGAGTTATTCCAGTTTTCTCGAAACTTTTGACAGATGTACCTAGCACACCACGAATAAATATTTTTTCGAAATCCAAGCGAGTCAGACCAAATATTTTCAGCAGTTGCTCAGATAAGATCTATAGCCTTCCACATCATTGAAAACTCTCTCAAAACCGTATACAGGGTGGTCAGATTGGCGCCGAATTTTGATATGTCGAAAATGTTGCTCGTTCGATAAATTGCTTTGGAATAATTGATATCGAACAATTGTCTTCAAACAATTTACCTGCACTCGATTAAATTCTTGATTTGAACATACCAGCCAGCACACTTTCTACGAATGGTAGCCAATGGGTTTTGAGTAAATTTCGTAGAAACTACACAACGTCCTAGAGAATGGAGATGTTTAGAAAAAATTCACCAAAACTTCATCAGGCAGACACCTCTTAAGAGATGTACTACAAAATTAATGTTAAGCTAGATTAATTCGCATCTTGTAGATCGGCATTTTTAGAACTGTTGAAATTTTACTTTCAGCGGGATTCATTTGTTTTTGTAGACAGTATTTGTGAAACAAAACTTCTATTTCTCTATTCTATTTATTTATTCAACGTCGACATCTTCCTGGTTCTGTGGTTCACCTCAACCTGAACATTTCGGTTATTCTGCCTATTTCCAAATGCAGGTGAGGATATTTAACATGTAGTGACATTGTACTGCACACGGGACCTACTGTTTCGCTTTCCATCCCAAGGAAGCCACTTTTGCCTGAGATACTTACGATATGTATGGAAAATACCTCAGTTATACTAAGTAAAATCTCTAAAAAGAATACCATTATTGAGAGGGTGAGAAAGAATGTGGTTTTATTCACGTTCCTTTAAAGCAGGTATATAATAATAATATTACATTGGACGAAATACTTACGGCATTACAAAAACACGCTTCGCTGATGAATATATAAAAAAATCAATAAATGTGTCTATGAGTAAATCAACCTGTATTTACTGTTGTTGTTCTTCATTAAATATCGATAAGCTGTTCACAAATTTCACCCATATCTATAATGCTTGATGTGCGGGTTGCAGGTTCTTTATTTTTATTTTCAGTATGATTCCTTGAATACCATCTATGATTTCTTGAATATCGAAACCGGAGCTTTCAGTTAATACACTTTGATCAACAGATGCACAGTTCTCTACACTTACTTCTTTCATGATGGTCAATGCAGGAAATAGTTGAGTCAATGGAATCTCGTGTTCCTCGTCGAGAATGTCCTCATGTTCAGCAACGTGCAAGAATCCCGCCTTCGCAGAACATCTTGAAATTTTAATAGGAAAAAAAAATTTCCAGGCTACTGATATCCATACGAAAGCACTAGTAAAGTTGATACTTTTTTCTGCTTCTTCGTCAGAATTTTCACTTTTGATGAGAGTCAGAAGTCTTCTTAACAGATATTTCCTATATGCTATAGGTACCTACTGAAACTATGGATAATCCTTAGGTCTAGTGGTTGGAAGTGTGTGGTTCTATGTGGAGGCAGGAACACGTTGTTTACATTTTGTAATTGTAGTTTGTTTATATGGGCTCCTTTGAAGCAACCAGGATTTTGCTTTCCCCAATTATTAACGGTTTTTCTTTTCTACCTTCCATATTGATGCAAAATAAGATGGTAAGTCGTTGTTTTGCAGTTTTCTTAACGATCACTGATCACTTTTTAATGCAAACGGCCTGTTAGGCATTGTAAGGTAAAACAGGGCAGTTTCATCAGCATTGTATCATCCCTTGGAGAACAAACCTTTAATACCACCTGTAGTTTTCTTTTCCAGTCTCCAACAATGTCCATGTCAATATCGGCTGATTCACCACAAACTGTTTCGATTTTGTCAACGACACGATATTGTGTGGATGACAAAATTTTAGTAGCCATCCATTTGAAATGTTAAAATATGCAACTTTTAAACTCTTGGCTAATTCCAAGGCGATTTCTTTTAATAAATGTCCGGAATGGGTGGTTTTTATTTCTTGCTTTTCAAAACCTATTGTAAACAACTTCGTCTATCGCGAATCCTCCGGTCTTGGGCAATTTTCCTTTATGTTCTAAATTAGAACCTTCTTTGAAAAGTTCCTTTGATTCATGTTTATTTTGTATGAAGTCATTAACTTGTGTTCTTCCGACACCAAATTTTTCAGCCCGTTTTCTTGTTCTTTATAACTTTTTCTTCCACCGACGTGAATCGGTAATGATTGTTAACTGCTGAATACAACAACTGACGCCGCGGTGGAACAGAAACTAAATAATTTAAGCAATATTTAGGTGAAATTTATATGTAAAGTCCTGTTTATGATAAATTTTACCCCAACTTAATGACAGCAATAAAAATATCTGAGTAAATTCCATTGTCTGACAGACGTTTCCGGTACTGACAACTGATATCATTTATTTACAGGCTGTGCTTTTATTGCAATAATCTGTTTTGTGGCCGAAGGGAGTGTATAAGTTACGCACTTCATGATATATGATATAGTCCAGGAAAATAAGGAAATATTCATAGAAGTTTTTTCAAGTTTTGTTTTTTTTTGTGAAAACTGGTAGTGTTTGGTACCGGCAACATATGAGACCACCCCACCAACCCACATTTTATTGCTTCATATATATATATATACAGTGTGTTCCATCTCAGACGAGCCACCCCGTATATTTCTTATCCCATAGTGGGTGGAAAAATCTCCCGAAACACGTAGAATGATTTTGTTTGGGGGACATCTTTTGACGTATATTTGAGACTTGAACAAGCAACCTCCTGATAGGGGGCGCTTGAACCCCTCAAAATTGAATGGGGGAGAGGGGTTGAGTGATACGTCATTTGAAAAGTCTTGGAAGCCTCTTTACAACGGTGTATGAAAAACGAAAATTTGATTAACCTTTTTCGCCAAAAATTAATTTTGTTGCTCGAATGCGCCACCTTGAATATTTTGGTTATTTGTACAATGTACAAGCTCATTTTTATTAAGCCTTTTTTACAAACTTAAACAATCTTCAAAAAATCACTGTCGTAAAAAAATTGAAATGTGTTGTCATGCTTACAATGAAAAAAATTAAATCTGCGTGTTTAAATCAAATGTTCAAATTGTCCTCCATTGACTTCCATACAATAATACAATCTTGACTGAAAACCGTCTCTAACATGGTTCAGCATAATTGGAGTTATTTGACGACGCTCATTTACAATTCGTTGGCGTAGTTCGTCCAAATTTTCAGGCTGAGTCACAAAAATCTTGGACTTAAGATGTCCCCACAAGAAGAAGTCCGGAGGGTTCAGGTCAGGAGATCGGGCAGGCCCCTCCATATGACCTCTTCTTCCAATCCAACGATCGGGGTATTGCAAATTGAGGTATTGGCGAACTGGTGCGGCGTAGTGAGGAGGAGCTCCGTCTTGTTGGAAATGCAATTGTTGTTCAAGTAGTAGAGGATCGTTTTCTAATTGTTCAGTTATTAACGGATCAATCGCATTTTCCAACGTTTCAAGATAAATTTCGCCATTTAAATTACCAGGAATAAACAGAGGTCCAATTAGGTGGTCTCCCAAAATTCCTACCCAAACGTTTAGCTTTTCCCGATGTTTAGTGTGAGCTTCTCGAAATACATGAGGATTTGTATCTCTCCAAATTCTACAGTTATGCCGGTTAACCTCTCCATTAAGTAAAAAAGTGCATTCGTCAGAAAAGCAAACGTTGTACAAGAAATTTGGGTTATTGTTGATACGCTCGACCATAATTTCGCAAAAATCTTGCCTTCGATCCCAATCATCATCATTTAATTCCTGAATTAATTCAATTTTGTACGGATGGAACTTGTGCTTATGTAAAATTCTGAAAACTCTAGATTGGCTAATACCGGAAGCTGCAGAAAGTTGTCGTACAGATTGCTTGTTTGGCATAAGTTGGACATGTCCCAATACCGCCACAGCTGCTCCTTCATCATTAACAATTCCAATGGGTGCCCTTGATTCATCCATTACTGAACCCGTCTCCACAAATTTTGAAATCAATTCCATTAAGTACTTATGGCGAACGCTACGTTAAGGATGCTTTTCGTTAAATATCCTTGCAGCCGCTCGGGCATAATTTTGATTTTGGTAATAAAGGCTAACCAGCTCAACACGTTCTTGCAATGTGTACACCATATTTTTCGAAATTTTAAACAAATCAGCAAAGTAGTAACTCAACAGATTGATTAAAATCATGAAATGATCGATGAAACGTTAAAACTAGATAAACACCTTCTAAGAACAAAAAATGAAGGCAACATAAGGAAATGTTTTGCTGGTTTTTTATTTATTAGTTTGAGAGAATGTATTATTGTATGGAAGTCAATGGAGGACAATTTGAACATTTGATTTAAACACGCAGATTTAATTTTTTTCATTGTAAGCATGACAACACAATTCAATTTTTTTACGAATGTGATTTTTTGAAGATTGTTCAAGTCTGTAAAAAAGGCTTAATAAAAATGAGCTTGTACATTGTACAAATAACCAAACTATTCAAGGTAGCGCATTCGAGCAACAAAATTAATTTTTGTCGAAAACGGTTCATCAAATTTACGTTTTTCATACACCGTTGTAAAGAGGCTTCCAAGACCTTTCAAATGACGTATCACTCAACCCCTTTCCCCTGTTCAATTTTGAGGAGTTGAAGCGCCCCCTATTAGGGGGTTGCTCGTTCAAGCCTCAAATATACGTCAAAAGATGTCCCCCAAACAAAATTATTCGACGTGTTTCGGGAGATTTTTCCACTCACTATAAGATAAGAAATATACGGGGTGGCGGGGTGGTTCCATACGTTTCCAGGAACCAAACACTACCCATTTTTACAAAAAAACCTCTAAACTTAAAAAAACTTCTAAAATCATATCGATTTCCGTCTAACTTTCCTGGACTAATAGAGACCGCGTTTATTATATGTAACTTGCGCGCCGCTGCCGAGAGTCAGGGGAATAAGACCGCAGGAAGCAAATATTAGGTAACTCGCTAGCACCCCCAACGCCCGACGTTCACAAAAATAACTCTAGAACTTAGGGTCGCAACAGGTTTTCTTCAATAATATTTTTAATTGCTTTTAGTCTTGACTTCGTCAACACGTCTGTCGAAACCTATTTTTTAGTGAAAACTGAAGTATTTTTTTAAGTGTGTTTTCATATCCGAAATGGATGTTACTTTTACAAAATCTACTAAAGGAAAACCTACTAACGAACGGCTATTCTTTTCGTTTTGTTAAGATTCTGAAAGATGATCGCAAATTTTGGAGATGTACTACCAGCAACTGCCAGGCTAACGCACATACGTCTGCCATTGATGATTCAATATTAAAAATGTGGAATGAACATACTCATGGTGTTATCAACAAGAAAAAATTGTGCGTAATAGTTGTGAATAGTGCCGTTGAAAGAAAAGCTTCGGATGATATATCTGAAAATATGAATAGTGTCGTGGAAGAAAAAGTTGAAACGTTAGATTATTCCACAGAAGATTCTATGAAAAATATTCGTAGGAATTTATATAACGCTCTACTCCCCCAAAACGAGGTTTCAACCCCTCAGAGGAGCATTCTTATAAAAACAATCGAAAAGTTTAGAAAATTAATGAATTAAGAGCCGACAATGATCCCTAGTATGTTTTTTGGGTCGCTGATCACGATTCCGCAGTTAGTTTTATCGGAAAACTCGCTCCAGATGGGAAATTAGGAAAATTTGAGATTTTCCTGAGACTGTTTTGAATAATAAAGTATAATTTTGTTGCAAAAATGACCACTAGTAGTTTTTTTTGGGTCGCTAATCACGATTCCGCTGTTATTTTTCCACAAAAACGCTCAACCAGAGAGTTTTTTGTGAAAAATAACAGCGGATTCGTGATCAGCGACCCAAAAAACCTACTAGAGGTCATTTTTGCAACAAAATTATACTTTATTATGCATAACCGTCTCAGGAAAATCTCAAATTTCCATCTGGAGATAGTGTTTCAGGGAAAATAACAGCGGAATCGTGATCAGCGACCAAAAAATCTACTAGATGTCATTTTTGCAACAAATTATAAATTATGTATTATATATAAATTTTCCAAATTTCCCATCTGGAGAGAGTTTTCCGAGAAAACTAACTGCGGAATCGTGATCAGCGATCCAAAAAAACATAATAGGGGTCATTTTCGGCTCTTAATTCATCAATTTTCTAAACTTTTGGATTGTTTTTATAAGAATGCTCCTCTGAGGGGCTAAAGCCCCATTTTGGGGGAGTAGAAGGGTCGACCCCCGCGGTCTTGATAGTCATGAATGATATATGGGGTATTAGGAACAAAATGCAACAAAATTTTGAAATTCTAGCGTACTATATTTTTTTTCCGGTTCGTTGCCTGGACTACATGAGTTACATACGACCGACCGGTGATAGGAGGTGTAATTGCAAGTAGTTTTTCTAAGAAATACCGGCTTTGTTGACCCAGCTGCTTTATATAACTGGAATCAGGAATTAGAAAACTCACCGTTTTTATAGGTAACCACTTTTAAGAGGTAGCCGAAAATAGAGGTTGTACTGTATTTATTTTTGCGCGAAACTTATTAACCGTTTATTTTTACTATTGTATTCCTTCGCTCAAGTAGATAATTATAAATAGTTCTAACTGCATGGTTTTGCACTATAAGGACAACTTCTATACATTGAAAATACAAATATTTGCTATATTTCGCTTTTCATGTTTCAGTTGTAATTGGAACATACAGCATAGAATTCGGACTAGTCCCCCAATCACAACTAGGATTCATGTGTCAAGATCCGTCATTATCATTCCCCTATTATGATAGGGAGACAATGCCAACAGCAATAACTCTGGGTGGATGTTATATTTTTCCAATATTCCTAATAACCGGTATAGAATTAATCCGGGAAGGCACGTACAGAAACATCAAAGGTTCCATAGTTTGGCTGTTCTACAAAGAGGTAGTCACTAATGCTTGGTGCGTGACATTCATAGTAGAAATGGCGAAACTAATTTTTGCTGAACATAGACCATATTTTCTTGGAGCCTGCCTACCTGACAACAATTTCAACTGTACTCCCGGCACCTACGTAGAAGATTATACCTGTACTAATCAAGCATCTAATCAGAATTTCATAACACAAGCGTCTAGATCTTTCCCTTCTTCACACGCAGCAGTGGGCACATTTTGCTCACTATTTTGGGTGGTGAGTGCATTTTTCAGTCAATTACTTTTCCAAAAAATATTCAAAAGTTTTGATTTTTTTGTGTATAGTATGATTTTATCCGTAAAATTTTGTTGTTTTTTTTTTCTACTTTGACTACACGAGAGTGAATATGCTATCAAGAAGATTCCCTGGGGTCACCTTGGATCTTCCCCGGGGTATCCGGGCATCCTGACGCACTAAATATCGATGAAATTAATTAAAAAATTGTTGTTAATGTTTGTTAACTGTTCAAGAGGTGATATAAAGGTTGCTAGTGATGATGAAGACGTGGAAAAACTCTTCTGCAATGTGCTGCAAATTACCTGGGGGTGTTTCCGGGTCTCTGGAGCCCTGTTTATCTACGCCATCTTCTAGGAATTTTTTTTTTTTTGGCATTAGGCAGAACTGCCAATTAGCCAGTCACAATAAATAATGGAGTTGAAAAAAAAATTTCATAATAGCCTATGCCCTAGGGTACCTAATACAAGAATGAATATAACAATGGGATAGAATACTGGGTCACACGCTTCTCGCTCTTGGCCGGTAAGAGCATCAATAGAGACATAGACAGGCGGGCCAGGTAGGATAGGTCCTTTAAGACTGGGATAGACAAAAGGAAACAAATATATCTAGCTAAGCTATAAGCGAATATCACTGTCCGAAAGAAATTTCATGATTATACAGAAAACTTTAACATTATTCAATGCTAGCAAATGTAGTAGGTTAATAGGAGACGGGATTTGGCATTCATTGATCAAAGATTCAATTAGAACTTCCGAAGAATTTGCTAATTTTTATATAACATAAAATGTAACAATTTTTGGCTCTCGGGGGTATTCGAAGTCGCCGACCACGATTGTGACATTCACAAAGCTCATGCATAGTCGTGATCCTGAGAACGCAAACTACTACGGATTTTTATTCTTTTGATATTTTCTTAATATCTAAAGAAATATATCGCTATTCGAAAATTCTGGAAGATGACGTAAATACGCAGGACACCAGAAATCCGAAAACACCCCCAGGTGAATTGCAGAGCATTGTGAGTCGTGATCGGCGACAATAAAAACCCCCGAGGGCTGGAATTCGCTACATTTAATTAAGAAAAATTTACAAATTCCTAGAGAATGACGTTGATACAGAGGGCTCCAGGGACCCGGGAACACGACAAGATAATTTGCAAAATATTGTGAGTGTCATAGTAGTGATCGGCGACTTTGAAAACCCCCGAGAGCCAGTATTTGCTACCTTTTATGGAGAAAAATCAACAAATCTCTAGAAGATGACGTAGATACAGAGGACACCAGAAATCCGAAAACACCCCCAAGTGAATTGCAGAGCATTGTGAGTCGTGATCGGCGACAATAAAAACCCCCGAGGGCTGGAATTTGCTACATTTAATTAGGAAAAATTTACAAATTCCTAGAAGATGACGTTGATACAGAGGGCTCCAGGAACCCGGGAACACGACAAGGTAATTTTCAGAACATTGCGAGTGTCATAGTCGTGATCGGCGACTTTGAAAACCCCGAGAGCTAGAATCTGTTACATTTAATTGAGAAAAATTAACAAATTCCTAGAAGATGACGTGGCTACACGGACTGAGGGTACACCAGGTACTGCAGATAAGTTTTTTCACATCGTTATCATCACTAGCAACCTTCATATCACCCCTTGAATAGTTAACAAATCCATATCTAGGGCGTCAGGACGCCCGGATACCCCCGGGGAGGTCCAAGGGAACCTCTCGGAATTTTCTTGATGACATATTCGCATTCAACGACCCCAAAAACCCCCGAAAAACAAATTTGAATCCATTTTTTTTTCACTTCAACACGTGCACTCAGGAAAATGCATTTTTGGCTGTAGAAATGCAATTAATTTTTTCCGCAAAAAAAAACCGGAAGAATTTTCTAAATCACTTACTGAATCGAATGCAGAAAATCGCATCTCAATCCATCCAACTGCGCCAAGTTTGGAAGGTTTGGCCAAGTTAGTGCTTTATTTCCTGGACTATTGGTATAGTATTATGTTTTTATAAATCCAAATTATTATTATTCATTTATTATTCATGACCCTTCTGCCAGATTTATATTAAAATAATTCAAACCTTCAACTTAAATTACATTATACCTACCTTGAACTGTATGAAATCAGTCAGACTGTTGGTTTAGTGAATGCAAATGCACATGGGAAATCGAATTGTTTTTTAGTTTCCGGACGTGTACGTCTATCCCACGCTGTTCGTTCTTGGGGTCTGTTTTGGCTAGACTAATGGGTCTAGACCTTTTTTTTAAATCAGATTATTATGTTGTTTCATCTTGAGATATGAATCTTACTTCACTTAACTTTCCGAAGACCTTCATGAAGTATAGATATAAGAATAAATTTATAATGAGAACAATTCCCTCCGTTTAATTATTATTTAATAATTGTGACTGTAATTTCAATACTTGCATCATAATCAAACTGAAACTACTCATTTCATTTAATTCAACATGTAAATTATAATATCACAAACATTCAGTAAGATAGTGTAAAAGACTTATTATATTTCTAAAAAATAAAAAGGAATTTTGGAGTAATAAAATAACTATTTGGTTGTATTTCTATTTCCAATATTGTAAATATAATGAGCAGTAAAAATTAATGAAATGTCAGTATGGATTAGCTTGTAATATACAGTAAGAATTTATAAATGGCCAGTATGCAATAATCGGTAATAAAATTATAAAAACAAATAACTTACTAGCCTAGTATTCCGAAAAATATATAAGACATTAACAAACTGATCTGCGGTAACCTGCGCTTGGAGTTTCTAAACTAACGTCATCAAAGCTAGCAGAGCCATTTCAGAAATATTTGAAAAACACAACTATAAATTTTTAGGCACAATTAAAACAAAAAAACGAGCTCTGCTGGCTTAAGATAAGCTGGAAGAGCCACCTAAAAATTCACGTTTGAGGAAAGTAATTCGGGTGCTGAAATTATAGACACTTTATAGGCTCTCCAAATATGTTAAGAAAAATTCATTTTATCCTAGAAAAGTGAGTGTTGAATGAATTTTTCTTGCCATAATTGAAGAGGCTATAAAGAGCTCATAATTTTGGCACCCAAATTTCTTTCCTCAAACATCATTTTTAGGTATTTCTGCTGGCTTATCTTAAGCCAGCAGAGCCTCGTTTCTTTTGATTTCAATTATGCCTAAAAATGTATAGTTGTCTATAGACTGCCTATAATTATGATGTATTTTTTTCATTTTTCTGAATTGTCTCTGCTAGCTTTGGGGACGTTCCGAACTACGCTATTAGAAGCAAAAGTATATTGAGCCGGGGTTTTACCGCCTGGGCTATACTCGGTCGTTTATTAGTCTCATTGACACTTATTTTACCGATGGTATATTAAATGTACGGGTCAATTATTAATGTTATCCACCATTTCATATTTTAATGATCATTCTTTAATTTAACTGACTCTTTTTTTACTGACCGTTAATTATTTTTACCAACCATATTCATTCTGACCATTTGAGATAAAATACTGGAAAAGTGTACTGTCCAAAAAGTGGTGATGTTTTGCGATGAGCATCGGAACTGCATTCACAATTTATTGATCTAAAAGAGAAAGTCTTGTTCTTATCAATATAATACATATATTCACCTATCACAAAGTAATGGCTTCATCCATAAAAAATTAGAATGAAAGTAATTCCTCCACACTGCAACTACTTGACGTTGTGCATGTTTCGACAACTTTTTTAAATGTACTTCAGTTAAAGAGGCGAAAAATAGATACGTTTTCTGAAAGTATATCGGAAGCCCTTTAAAACGTTACACCAAATAAACAAGGTATACAAGAAATGATGATGATAATCAACAACAAAGAAAAAGAAATAATTATAGTCATAATTGTAAACCTTAAAACAGTTCACACTATGGATATACTATACCTAAGAAACAATCACTCTCATACACTGAAAATACTGCTAAAGTACTGAGGACCGTTCACTTACCAAGTAGCCATCATCAGGGTAAACTAAATTAGAAATCAAAATATGCCTGTTTGAAAACTGTTTGGGATAAGAAGTGTTAATAAGGGATTACATTTAGTTGGAGATAAATCTGGACTCATTAAATTGCTTTTTTCCATCGCTTCTAAATTATCTAGATATTTGTTACGCACTGGTGTAACCTGTATTTAAATATGTACCGCTAACACCTATATACTTTATTAATTCCAAATAGTATTTAAATAGGAATATCTTGATTTCTAGGTCTTCAGTACTTAACAGTATTTTTAGTGAATAAGGGTGATCATTTTTATGTATAATAATAATATATGTTTATTCAGTTCATTTCATACAATTATAAAAATTATCAATATTTAAATTCGATAATTAATAAACGTACTCACAAAGAACTTTCAAAAAGAAACAGTGCTTGTGTGAGAGAAAATGGGTGTACTTTTTAATTTTTAATATACTCACTTAAGCTTAACTTAATCTAAATTCTAATCCACCCTTATACGAAGAATCTTATCAAGAATCCAGCAAAGGAATGAATATGTTCTATGTGGTAAAACCACCATTCCATAAAAAAAGAACGAAAAATGTACGGATGAACGCTCCCAACCAGACATTCGAACTCTTAATCTAATCTAAAGACCTGCCAATTTGCATATAAATCATAACTCATAACCATTTTAGTACACCTTATACAAATAAACAAAATCATCACTGCAGTACAACAAATAATTAAATAATCTACCACTTAACAAATATCACCGTCAACTATCTGACCCATTCTACACCTGGCATATTCTGTATCCAAGACAAGATCTTTTTACAGTGAATACATTGTTAAGGGTTGTAATCCCTTCAGTTCGGATTGTACTTGATCATACAGTTTGAGGCCATTATAGGAGAAACACCTTCTTCCAATTGATTTCTTAATTCTATTCTTTATACAGGATTTGTTTCTAACCTGATATTCATGAGCCTGATAGTCTATACCATAATCAAAGTATACCAGGTCTGCCGGAGCCTCCCTTCTACTCTTTTTAAAATTTTAGACCAATCTGATTGGTCGTTTATTTTGTTCATTTAATGTTATAGACGAGGACATAATATGATGTTGTTACGTGCCGGCGACGAGCTGATGAGAGCAAGGCTGTGATTGGAGGAGCTGGGTGACGTCACCCAGCGCGAGAAACGATGGAAGGGAGGCTCCGGCAGACCTGGTATACTTTGACTATGGTCTATACAATGTGTATTTGAGAAGAGCCATAGCAAAGTGTAATAACCATAGAGCTGTCTTAAGTTCGTCACACCGGATTCCTTGTAAATAAGTTCAGTAGGATGAGTTCTTCTCTTTTGAAAAATAACTTTAACAACCCACTTTTGTGTGATTTCCAGACTTTTCAAGTAGTTATTTCTAACCGATCCCCAACCAATAATACGATATGATAGTTGACTGTGTACAAGAGGTGAATGAAGTGTCAAGTCCTCCACACGTAGGAATTGTCTTAAATTTATGAACTTAAATATTACTTTCTTGACAACCATGAATAATTTATAGTACTACCCGGTCATAAAGTAACCGTTACGGCCCGCATCTGTGAGTGTAATGTGGGGTTACTTTACCACCCGCTTTTTATCATATTTAATTATCATCTGATATTGTACATAATTTTTATAGCTATCACATTAATTATTTAGAATAACAGAATATTTGACATATTATGAACTCGTAGTCGTTTCGAGAAATCGGTTGCGTTTTGAGATACAAACCACAGACGTAATGAGCATATCAACATCTTGGCGTGGCTGATGCCTCAGAGAACATCGCATGAGCCAGCAGTGGAATCTTGGGTGAGGAGAGAGGCATTCAAATTTGTATTGAAGGTAAGGAGGTTATAGGCATAGGGAAATACCTCACTAGGTAAAAGAGTTTCTCAACTTCCCTGATCGATAGAAAAATGAAGTCTGGTAGAAGGGAGTTCGACAGGTCTCGATCTTGTCCATGAAGGGGGACTAGTTTGAGCTCGTCTAGTTCGCTTATCTGTAATCTGTCGTGATGAAACAACAGACGAGATTTCTGGACACCGACCATGGAAACATATATAGAAAAGGGATCTCTCATCTTTCCACGATGTTCTAGAGAGATCAATGAACTCGTAAGTGTGACATCATGAATCAAAAAAAGAGCTCTCTTCTGGATAGAATCCAAGAGCTTCACGGTATGTTTGAGCCGAACTACAAGCAAGTGAGCAGTACTTCACCACAACCCGAATCTGTGCTTCCTAGATTATGGGGAGCTGCTGAAATGTAAAGAAGCTCTTGGCACGAAATAGGAAACCAAGTTTTTGTGAAGCGGTTTTCCCAACAGACCTCACATGATCGTTCCATGAGAGGATGATGTTGGTGGTGTTACCGAGCATTGTTATGGTTATTCCCACGCCGCGGACCATAATACCCCTTATTACGCCCTTAAGTATAACTAACTGTCTGTCCGTTGTTCCACCACGACCAGAATTAATTTTCCTATCGAACGGCGAAGTTGTGGATCTTTTTGCCTGGTGATGTCTTTCGATAGGGCTTTAAACTCCAAACCATGAAGAAAAATACGAATGCCTATCTCCTCTCCCGACATTCCACTGCTGGCTCACACCATAGTCAAAGAATAAACCAGGTGCCTCCCTTCTACTCTTTTTAAAATTCGAGTGCAAGCTGATTGGTCGTTTATTTCGGGGGAATGACGTGCTCTTGAATTTGAATTTGAAATCATTATGTTTAAACTTTAAAAAATTAAAAGTTATAGAAAAAACTCTACAACTTATAGTTTTATAATTGAAGAATAACGTAAAAAAGCATAGTACAAATATTATTTTACGTGGAACGGGGATGCGACCTTCCACCGATGAGAGCAAGACTGTGATTGGAGGAGACGGGTGACGTCACCCGGCGGAAGAAACGATGATAGGGAGGCTCCAACAGACCTGGTTTATTCTTCGACTATGGGCTCACACAATGTTCTTCGATTCTTCGAACATTAAAGGAATTCATCTCGTGTAGTCAAAGTATAAAAAAACACGAATCATAACCGCCAAGTTAGAGTGATTTGTTTGAATAAATCACAATGATGCAATAATAGTATATTATTCAACGAGCATATTATGGTGGCTATTAATCACGTGGATGCAGTTTACGGCACGAGCCGCAGGCGAGTGTCGTATATCATCCATGTGAATAATAGCCATAATATGCAAGTAGAATACTATACTTTGTCCACGACCCATAAATATTACTTTGATACTAATAAACTTTGCTGTTGAAACAAGTCGAACCAACAAATTGTTGACGTTTCAAATTAAATTCGATCTGACTTGACGTTTCATAGCACGCTCTATTTTTATCGTATTTGTGTAGAAAAATTTCTATCATGTTTGTCATATTAATGTTTCATACTTCAAATGTTTCATATTTTGCACTAGTTTGTGAAGTTCTGTCTATTGGAAATTTCAATCATTATATTAAAGAGAATAACTATTTTTTTTCCAGTACATTATAGAAACTCGATTACCTTCAGCTGTAACAGGCGAAATATTGAAGCTAGTCCTGAAATCTCTATGCTTGGTATGGAGCCTTCTCTGTACCTTGACAAGAATAACAGATAGAAGACATCATTGGTGGGATGTCTTATGTGGAGCAATTCTTGGTTTGCTTGGCGCTATTTACTGTTTGCTAATATTTCATCGGAAAGTTCGAAAATATCTCGATGAAATAGACGGTCCGCTCATTCCACAAATAGTATCAATCGAGAAGTCAAATCTTAGCAGTGAGCGCGTGCAAGTTGAAGGATGTCCTTCTCTTTGAGAAATAATTTCTTGAGAACTTTAATTCACCTCACATATACATCTTTCATGAAATACTTACAACATTCTCATTTCATTTTTATTAGTGTAAATAAATCTATAAGACTATAAATAGTTTTTTTTATCCAATCGAACAATATTAGATGAAATCGAATAAAAAATAACGTAGGAGGGAGAATAATTTTTAAGCTATTGCATAGCTTTTATCGCGGGCTTTGAGCGTGGCGACCGAATAAAGAATTTCCGTAACGAAAATAAAACCTAACACCCCCCACTCCGCCTACCATGTAACTCGGCCAAGCGTTCGCTTAACGTGTATGTATATGGTACGACTGTTCGAAGCTCGCACGGATCGAGGCGAGCTGCTCCGAAATCGGACGAATACGTAAGCAGCTGTTTGTGAGAAAGTATATAGGTGTATAGGTATCTATCATATCTTTATAATGCCACACTCACCGCATGTGCGCCCCGTAAGTATACATGTAGCTATATATACTGTTGTAGATACTGTTCCAAAAGGTGGGGTAGCTATTTACCAAAATAATAATAATGTTACTAATATTATGACTCCGAATATTGAAATAAATATTGCACACGTTAGCGATGTTAATGTTAGGCGCTCATTTGTTGGAGATATTTGTGCGTGCTTATGCAAACTTAGACATGGCCTACACATAGTCATGGTAGCAATTTACATTTATCCGAATCTAAAATTGGACGAGGTAGAGCATTTTATTCATCGCACTTTACTGGAGTACACTGAAGGAGGGTCGAAAATACTTGGTACAAATGGTAATAAATTTTCACTTATCTTGGCTGGCGATTTCAACATCAACTTCGCTGATAAAAAATCAGAGCGGTTGACAACTTTTCTTTCGGAAAAATTGATTTTGAAAATGAATAATGATCCACAAGAATCCACAACAAAATATGGGACCACCATTGACGCGGTATTTTCCAGATATTTAGAGGATATCAAGTCTCAAACTTATATTTCTTATTTCAGTTACCATAAACCTATAGTTTCAATGATAAAAATTCCTGAATAACCTACATGTATTGTAAGATAATAAAAATATTTTAAACGATATTAACTTCTCATTTATTCAATAAAAGAAAAAAAATTGTTTTCTTATCGGTCACCACGCTCAAAAAGTGTAACTTGAATTAATATCAAAGAAAAAAATACTGCATAAATAAATAATTATAATTGCATAAGTTGATAAAAAATGCTATGCAATAGCTTTACCGCGGCAGTCTCCGAGTGCCACACGTATTTTTTTTATTTATTTGAAAAAATATTCCATTTGCTATTGGTTACAAATTTCTTGAAGTTGGATTGTTCGGGAAGGAAGACTTCCTCTTCATTCGAAGGCAAGTTTGCAAAATTTCATCAAGATCTCTACTTATCTGCTAATGGGTGGGAAATGGAAATGAGGTAGATAGTGACTTTTCTTTTGTTTTGAAGGTCAGTTGTGAGAAGTTAAATCAAGATCGGTACTCATCTGCTTTAATGGGGGTGGGGAAGGTGATGGTTTTTTTTTTCGAAATCTCATGTAGAAAGTACTTTTCCTTCTTGTTTGAACGTAAAGGAGTGTACAAATGTTTGAAGGTGCAAAAGCTCATCAATGTCGAAAGTTGACTGCTTTAAATGGTAAGTAATAGGGATGGTGTAGTTTTTTGGGAAAATGTTGTAGACAGTGACTTTCCACTTGTTTTAAAAGTCTAGTATGGGAAAGTTTATCAAGATCGGAATTAAACCAGGCAATAAGGTCTTAATAAATACAAAATTCTAATATTCTTCTCTTTGTGTAGATTTTTAGAGTCAGAAGCGAATGTTCAAACAGGAACCCTGTTACCAGCTGAGAATAAGATAGATGACCACATCCAGTTTGAAGATCAACCGTCGGCTACTTTCGGATGGCTATGGTTTACTAGGATATTGTTTGGTTAGTGGGGGTCAGTTTACTGCTGTCTGTTGATTTGATTGATTCTGAATTTCTATTCTGTTATTATTGTTTCAAACTAAAACAAATTATAGGTCATAAAGCTGGATAGATCAGTGAAACCACAGCTAAATAGCACCAGACAGCTGTTTCTTCTCCTCTGGCTCATCAGTGGAACGAGTGGAGATGTAGTGCCATCGATCGATATATATGTTAATTTATGCATAAAGAAGCAAGAGTTAGTCTCCTAGTGTCGAGATTGAACTGACGTTTTGAAAAACTCAGAGCGTGGGTCAGCCCAGGTCAATCGTTTAAAAAAAAAGAATTGATGATCGAAAAAAACGGAAGTCAATTCTCGGTAGTGAGTCGTCCAGTATGGCCAACTTTACATAGGTCTGTCTTGCCTTGGTTGTCATTTTGGAAATAGTTCAAATTTGTCATTAAATCAATCAATATAGACTTTGTATAAAATCAAATTTAAAATAAATTAAGAATCTATACATTATTTTTTTGAGAAATTTTTGTCATAAGTTAAATCCTAAATTGTTACAGTGCCTCTCCATCTTTTATTAGTGTTAAACTCATATTTATTTTATTCGAATAGCTTGGAGCATTCTAATACAATTCTAAATGTTGATATAACGAGATCTCGAGTGAGTAAAATTTCCTTGTGACAAAATCCTAGAGGAGTCTCCAAAGCAAGCATAGAAGCTAGAGCGAGGGTTGGATGGTGATGGTGAGTGTTTGACGATTTGCCTGATTTTTGATAGAGAAATTGATCATTCCATTAATTAATTAGAGTCTCCGATGTGTTTTTCCTCCTTCAGATCACGTCCGTCCACAAATTGTATTTCGTTGTAAATGTAAAATTCTAATCTTTCCAGCCCGTTTGGCTAGATCGAATTTGTGCTTGATAGTTCCGATTATCGGAGTCCACATAGAAAGCTATAAAGTGTTGAGTCGCTAGATCTACCCCAAGTTACGAGAGAGTAGGTGAAAGGAACTCTCCGCCAATTATAGTTATTTATGTATCAAGGGAATTAGCCAGAGGCCCTCGGGGCGCAAACTTTGCCGTCGGTAATTAAGGCTCATTAATTCCCGTGGTACATAGATAATTTTATTTCTGACCGATTTCAATAAAATTTTGTTCATTTTTAAAACGGAATAAATGCACCAATTCATTACCTTCCCGCTATATTTGAATCAGGTACCGTTGATTATTATAGGAGTTTTGTTGTTGCTAGGTTGTTGCTATGTTACTTGTTTACAAACAAAGCTTTATTATCAAGCTGTGTTTGCATTAAAAACGTGTTTTCTACCCCAAAAATAATGGAGGATATTTTGAAAAATGCTGAAAAAGCAAGAGAATCATTATTTCCATCGAAAAGTGAAGCCGTATACAAAAAAGAATATAAAATATATGTTGAGTGTCTGACACGGAAAAATGTTATGCCAAAAGATGCCACTGAAACTGTATTTCTGGCAAATTTTCAAGAACTGGTAAGGAATTTTCTATGTTTTTCGGTAGATTTGGTAGTAATTGTGTTTATTCGTTGCAGTCAGAAACGTATAGTCCGAATTCTCTATGGATTAAATGGTCAACGCTAAAATCGATGGTGACTATACATGAGAAACGAGATATCACCAAGTTCAATGAACTAGAGGGAATTATAGAATCTATAATGTCCCAAGGGAGTTATGACCCTCTTTATTGATAGCGTAACTATGACGATATAAGCTCATAATATCTCGGTCAGAAATAAAATTATTAACTATTAGCGATAAGTGTGGTTGAGTGCGAAATGATCCACAATTTCAAAGTTTAAGATAAATGATACTTATTATATCCAACTTGCTTGGAGATTCCGAGTAGACTCGCTAGTTGGAGAAAGAGGGGCAGTGTTATTCACTTTGAATACCCTTTTCCCGGGTTCCCATTTGGGGCAAACCTGTAACAATTTTTTTTATTGTTTCAATAAATACCTTAACTTGAGGGCTACTTTCACAGTTTGACGTCCCAAATTTGTAGGATAGAGTGCTCTCAAATTCAAAGAATATCCAAATTTTAAAAATTTATCACGTTTTAGTTCATGCTGCTTTTAAAGCATAATATGAGGCAAAGTCCTCGGTTTCCGAATCAAAGTTGGGATACTGCATAACTTGATTGAAGTTTGAATTAAGTCAATTATTCCTTAGGTACATTTAAGAATGTGGAACAAATCGAATGAATGAAAAAATGGTGTTGAATTATCAACTGGATGACTATAGACGATACTTAGCTTGTTATGCTTAGAAAAATTTTCATAGCTCTGCCTTTGAGTGCATTATTGTCACTCATAATACAAAATATGTTGTTTCCAACTTGTTCTATTGACTTTATAAACATCAACAATAATTTGTGTTTCACTTTTTTAATACAGAACAAATACAGACAACCTCTTTGAATTTTGAATTAACACTAACAATCGTAAACACAAATGCTGCTGTTGAAATTAATGATATATCCGGCTTTATAATCCTAAAATGGGATAATAATCTCGTCAAATAAAAGTAAAATACCTATACAGAACAAATATAGACAAACTCTTTGAATTTGGAATTAACACTAACAATCATAAGCAGAAATGCTGCTATTGAAATTAACGATACATCCGGCTTTATAATCCTAAACTAGGTTAATATGAATCTCGTCAAATAAGAGTATTACGTTATTTTCATTTGTATTTGAAAATTCAAATTGATCTTGGGCGTATGTAAGGAACATTCAACTACCGGATCGCTTAATTTTAAATTAAAAACTGTCTTTATAGTTGTTACAAAATTAATACATTTGAACTTCTTAGAACTTATATGCGTGTGGACTAATTGTATGTAAAAGTGAGGATATAATCATATATACATTTCCTTGCAAGTCGTCGGCATCTGTTCCGATATAGAATAAAATTCCAAATTTTCATCACCAATAGAATAATTCACTTAGGAAGCCATTTTGCAACACACTTCACCCATAACACTCTTATACACGATTATTTACAATTAAAAACACTTTCCAATCGCACAAGGATACCTAAGAAACAAGTGAAACGTATAAATTTCCACAAGAAACAGGTTAAATTCTAACATTCATCACCTATCACACTCAATACTGGACATGCGACATTACCACTAAACGGTACTGTCGTGAGCTTCGTTTTACTTCAAGCCTTTTATTGATGACGTCACACTCACATTATTTTCAGTTAACAGAATCCGACATCACTTGATGAAATCCATTATAAATTACTGTTATAATTTGTAATAACTGTTTGAAGAAGCCACGGTGGTGTACATTTTTTCATTATGTTATTTAAAATCAAACTTCCTATAGTTGTTTTATTTAAATTTACTTTTAGTGAATAAGATTTACGCAAACTACAACTTTAAACTCAGGTAATTTGCATATTCAGTTCATTCGCTTCAAGGTCATTGAAACTAGTTTATTGACCAAAGATCAAACAAGTTGCTCTAAGTCTCGCTTCTAATAGATTACCTCTGTAAAAAAACCTGTAGATATGAAATAGAAGCAAACATTTTTCCTCAAATAAAATATAGAACAAAGAATATTTCGTAAATTTTTATGGCTCGTCCATGAGAGTACGTTCGGAATAAGATATCCAACTCCAAAATGGTTATTCGATAAACGTCTGGGGTTAATGACTAAATTTGAACTCTCTATTGTTGATAGAATTCCAATTGGAAATCATTTAGTGAACGATGACTTTAAAAAAAATTTTCTACGCCTGTCGCTTCCAACAGTATACCGTCATTAGTGTAGTAACCCATTTCTGGAAACCAGAAGAGAATAAATTGAAGCCAGAAACTTACGCAATGAAAGAAATAAGATCAAAGCTTACTGAATGCCCGAATGGCTCTCGTTCGTTTTGGACTTTCGCCAAAACAATTGGTAGAAATTTCACTCTAGAGCCACAAGGTGAGGGCCCTAGAAATATTCCTGCCATCGATAGCACTATGTCTGGAATTGTCTTTCGTTCCATTGCACTATTATCTCTGTAGTGATGAGCGAGACTGGTCTTGGTCTTGCAGTCTTGGTGTTGGTACTTTGACAGCAAGACCAAGATCGAAACTCTATACGCAAGAACAAGACCAATATCAAGACCATATCCTGCAAGGGCCTTGCGAAACGTTTCATAGATACACAGGTCTGGAAACTCGAGGCTGTTTCCTATGTGAGAAGTGAGTCCGCTAATCGTCAACTGTCGCGTAGTACGGCACGGGTGGAGCATGAGTCGAGGGGTGTTCTCTGGCAATCTTTGTATTGTGGGGCTTGAAATTTGAACGATATGGTGCAATCCTGACAACATACTTCGATCCATGCGCCAGCTGGTGGCTGAGCGAGGGACTACGAGTTTAGCGACATTTAAGAGACTCATGTCAAACTATAGAGTTTCCAGACCTGTGTATAAGACCGTGGTCTAAGCTCATGAACTTTAAATTATTTCATTATACACTACGCTACACTAGGTCTGTTCGATCGTTGTGAAAAAGCAAGACTTGCAAGACTCTTGATGCAAGACCAATACCAATACCAAGTCTTGGTCTTAGTTTTTCTTTCCCTATCACTATATCTGTGAACTCTAAGGTAATGGAAGAAGCAATCAACATGGAGCTCATCCAAAACTCCAAAAACGTGAATGACCGACAATATGGCTTTCATCAGCAGAGATCAACAGGGCACCTGCTTGCCTACGTAAGACATGTATGGCAGAAATTTACTGAAAAATATGAGGAATCACTCCATGTGATGGTTGGCAGATTATACCCCAATATAATATCTATCAACGCTGGTGTCTTACAGGGATCTGTCTTGGCACCAACTTTGCTTCTGTTTCATATCAACGATCTGTTGTAAGTGACCAACTGTCCTGGCCATTGCTTTATAAATGATGATACACTTCATACCGCTTTCTCATATGGAGTCCCTATATCATCCAATCAAGCCAGAAGAACTAGACAGAGACAGGCTAAGATTTTAAAATGGGGATCTGATATTATAGTAGAGTTTAATGCAACTAGACCCAAGCTTGTCTTCTCCAGGAAGGCAGATCCCACAATCCCTAATACGATGATGTCAAGTACAACTATTTCTATAATATAAGTCTTCCATATCCATGCTTGGGATCACCATCAGCAGCACCCTCTCATGCTTCACAAACACTTGGTTTTCGATTCGACCTGTCCTGGAGTAGTGTTCACATGTTTGAAGTTCGGCTACTGAAAATACTCTGAGGCCCATGGATTATATCCAGAAGAGAGCTATTCATCTGATTGAAGATGTCACACTTACATTGGCATCTCTAGAACATCGTAGAAAGGTGGGTGGCGATCTCTTGTTTTTCTATAGATATTACCATGGTCGGTGTTCATTAGAAATCTCGTCTGTTGTTCAACCACAAGATATTCCAGATGGACGAGCTCAAGCTAGTCACCCCTTCATTGCCAAACTTGAGACCTGCCGGACTTTTTCATACCACACTTCATTATTCTATCGAACAGCGTTGTAGAACTCTTTGCGTAGTGAGGTCTTTCCATATGCCTATAACCTCCAAACCTTGTAGTGAAATTGTAATGCCTATCTCCTCTCCCAACATTCCACCGCTAGCTCACACAGTGATCTTCGAACATTATAGGTTAATAGGTTTTCCTCTCGTGTAGTCAAATTATAGAACAAAAAATAATCAATTTTTTCATAGCTTCCTCAACCTTGTACATTGGGCAAAAGCACATTGCTACAAAAGTATTAAGAAGTCAGGGTCATATTTGGGAGTGGGCAGAGTGGGCGGCTGCCCACGGGCCCCCACCAAGAAGGGGCTTCCACCAAGTATAATATATTGAAAAAAAATTTGGATTTTAACAAAAATGATAGGATGATTTTGTTAATATAGTAACAAATTCCTAATTTTTAAGTAAATTTGAATTCACATATTTTAATTATTTATTTTACATTACAAAAGCAGGAAATATTGTATATTTAATATTTATGCAATGGCAGACAGAAGTTAAAATAAGCTACTTCTGATGTCACATTGCTTTGAAACACTATATAATAACAAGTTCATTGAAATTAGTTATTTGAATTTTCCCGCGTATTTAGTATGTGGGGCCGTATTACAGATAAGTTTCTAGTCCTTTGACATTACAATTTTGTATTGTAAAAATCTTTTGTGGCATCTTATATTACCTTCTACCATAGGGGCCCCACCAAGCTTGTGCCCACGGGCTCCCACCACTCTAAATCCGGCCCTGTAAAAAGTTCATTTAAATTTCCATCGATTATTGGAGAACAAATTTTCACGATGCTTGTTTTACCAAGTAAGGTGTTGCACGATAAAGAAACTGCTTAAAACGCCTCTTGAGCTGCACTTTTTCATAAAATTTTTGAACAAACATCCTGAATCGTCAAATATTAGTTATTTGACTTTAACCGCTTAAAACATAAGGCACATTGTGAATGCTCCGCAAAGATTCATGTTTATGTAAAGATTACCTTACATTCACACTCCTGATTTTAATTCAATAATACATGGCAACCAAAACAACTGGCACAGAATGAGATAATAATAGACCAAATAGACAAATAGGTACCACAAGCATAAAAGCATAAATGCAGAAAAACATAAAAGCAAAAAAGCGTAAAAGCATAAAAGCGTAAAAGCATAGAAGCATAAAAGCATAAGAGCATAAAAGCATAAAAGTATAAAAACATAAAAGTATAAAAGCATAAAAGCGTGAAAGCATAAGCATAAAGTCATAATTATAAGACCATAAGCATGAAAGCATAAAAGGATAAAAGCATAGAAGCATAAAAGCATAAAAGCATAAGCATAAAGTCATAATCATAAAATATACATATGTAAAAGCATAAGCATATAAGTATAAAAGCATAAAAGCTGAAAAGCATAAAGCTGCGCGAATGGCATGGGCGTGTCCTAGATTTAAGTTCCAACTATTTTTGCGATGAGAATAGGAAAAGAGATAAATGTAATCTTAGTAATTGAACAAAACTAAAGATGAATCAGTGCGTCACTTCCTCTACATGGCGAGCCGCCACTGGCGTCGAGCAATACAGAAGTTTATTTTTTAAATACAGAATGTACAATTGTACATAGATAAAAAGAAATAAAACATCAGAAACGGTAATTAATTGAATGTTTTAAGTTGGTTCGAGATATATCTGTAGCTTGAGAATATTCACATTAGGTTTATTCATTATGATAATTTTAACTAGATTTTATTCGACGATTCCTCAGTCTTGAGGGCCGCTCCAAACAGTTGAATTGTTTTTACATAGATCGAAGTAATGGCATCAGTTGTGATGCTTTCTTGGAACTCAACAGTAAGTAAAATTTGATTTCTAACATTTCCATCGTTATGTATAATTTTTAATTCTCAACTAGCCTGAACTAACTCTGTTCGTTTCCCATTACTGTATTTTCAATTATACAAGGTGTTCCATCTCAGACGAGCCACCCCGTATATTTCTTATTCCATAGTGAGTGGAAAAATCTCTCGAAACACGTCGAATGATTTTGGTTGGGGGACATCTTTTGACGTATATTTGAGGCTTGAACAAGTAACCCCCTGATAGGGGGCGCTTCAACCCCTCAAAATTGAATAGGGGAGAGGGGTTGAGTGATACGTCATTTGAAAGGTCTTGGAAGCCTCTTCACAACGGTGTATGAAAAACGTAAATTTGATGAACCGTTTTCGCTAAAAATTAGTTTTGTTGCTCGAATGCGCCACCTTGAATATTTTGGTTATTCGTACAATGTACAAGCTCATTTTTATTAAGCCTTTTTTACAAACTTAAACAATCTTCAAAAAATCACATTCGTAAAAAAATTGAATTGTGTTGTCATGCTTTTAATGAAAAAAATTAAATCTGCGTGTTTAAATCAAATGTTCAAATTGTCTTCCATTGACTTCCATACAATAATACAATCTTGACTGAAAACCGTCTCTAACATGGTTCAGCATAATTGAAGTTATTTGACGACACTCATTTACAATTCGTTGGCGTAGTTCGTCCAAATTTTCAGTCTGAGTCACAAAAATCTTGGACTTAAGATGTCCCCACAAGACGAAGTCCGGAGGGTTCAGGTCAGGAGATCGGGCAGGCCACTCCATAGGACCTCTTCTTCCAATCCAACGACCGGGGTATTGCAAATTGAGGTATTGGCGAACTGGTGAGGCGTAGTGAGGAGGAGCTCCGTCTTGTGGGAAATGCAATTGTTGTTCGAGTAGTAGAGGATCGTTTTCTAATTGTTCAGTTATTAACGGATCAATCGCATTCTCCAACATTTCAAGATAAATTTCGCCATTTAAATTACCAGGAATAAAAAGAGGTACAATTAGGTGATCTCCCAAAATTCCTACCCAAACGTTTAGCTTTTCCCGATGTTGAGTGTGAGCTCGAAATACATGAGGATTTGTATCGCTCCAAATTCTACAGTTATGCCGGTTAACCTCTCCATTGAGTGAAAAAGTGCATTCGTCAGAAAAGCAAACGTTGTACAAGAAATTTGGGTTATTGTTGATACGCTCGACCATAATTTCGCGAAACTCTTGCCTTCGATCCCAATCATCACCATTCAATTCCTGAATCAATTTAATTTTGTACGGATGGAACTTGTGCTTATGTAAAATTCTGAAAACGTTAGATTGGCTAATACCGGAACTGCAGAAAGTTGTCGTACAGATTGCGTGTTTGGCATAAGTTGGACATGTCCCAATACCGCCACAGCTGCTCCTTCATCATTAACAATTCTAATGGGATTTTTCCACTCACTATGGAATATGAAATATACGGGGTGGCTGGGCTGAATCAGAAAATCAATCAGAGCTTAGATCACTGTCTTTCAGTACAGGTTGGCTATTTCGATATTTCAACAGGGATTCTCGATAAGTATGAGAGGTACAAACAAAAACCCTCATCCTTGATCTCTATTTTTAGGAAAATGACAATGAAATCAAAAATTGGTTGACGTCTTTTGTTCTCGAGTTTTCGTTTTTCAGGTATATATTTACAAAAATATAAGACACTGACAGGAACTGGTGTAATTGGTAAACACACTGGACTAGACATCCAGAAATGTGGGTTCGAATCCCGTCTATGGTTCAATATTTTACGTTTACTCATCTTTATAATCCTAAGTTAAATTATCTTCATAATTCAGAAAATTTAAATTTCATTTTTTTTTAAATTAAAACCTGGTGGGGCTGCTGCGAGCTGCGACGACATCGCAGCAATCGCGCCAGGAAAACCAAAAGTCGGTTAACCGAAGCTACTCCTCTCCCCCCCCCCACGGTCGGGAAGTAGCTTCAGGTTCCTGAATCGTATGCCCTAAGTATTCTCATTAAGCCTAGAATGCCTTTGGAATCCGGCCTATCAAGATCTGCGCCGAGTTCTTACAGACCGGAATGATCTTCAAGTTCCGATATATGTATTGGATTTTAGAAAAAAATTGTATTTATTGAGTAATTGTGGAAATTGTTTCATTCTAAATAGTAGGCTTATATCATTTAGAAAATTAAGAAACTATCTAACATTGCATTGTTCTTTAATTTTATAAACTTTAAAACGATTAAATGTTGATTCGAACAACGCTTTCTCATATTTTTCAGCAAGTGTATTTTAACTTATTAAAAGTAACAAACGCTATCATGTTTTAAAACGTTCATTCCGCGTAATAATAATAAGTTTCTGAAACAGGAAATACAATATATTTTGATCTTGACCTAGGAGAAGACAAGCTGATGGTAAATACATTTGTATAAGATTGAAGCAAAAAGTATCTATTATCTTATATTCAAGTAAACAAACAAGTAGAAAATAAACATTGAACACAACAGAGAATGCTAATGAGAACTAAGATGATAAAATTACATTAAAATAAAACAATAAATGTTCAAACTGATATCCTTTGCAACACATAGGTCAAATATCTGTGAAATAGTATTGACCGCATAATAAACATGCTAGCTACTGTCTCTTCACATTTTTGTCAGTATGAACTGGCAATTAAAATGGAGTATCCATTTTCATGATAATCTAAATAGCGACTCAGGATATTATCTTTACAACAAACCACTTTCCATATGATCACACAACTGTCGGGTCAAGTACCAGAGCAAAGTCAACCGCTCGAATAAGTACTGCTACAGAAAACTGAAGGATCAGTTTAAGTTCAAAAACCTCAATCGTACCCTAAAGATGTCACCTATAACAACATAGAGTCGTGCTACTGCGCCGAGGAATTCATTTGAAACCAAAAAATTTTCAGTAGTAATATCCCTAGGACATTGATAATAGACGAGATAATTTTATGACAATCAAAAGCTCATTCCTCGGCAACGAGCTTGAGAAATTTGTCATAAAATTATGAAGCATTTGTCAATGTCCGAGGGATATTCGGCGGAAAATTTTCTTACAAAAAAATTTACAACTCAACACAACGAAACATTTATTTGTTTATTGAAAGTACAGTTAATGAAAGTACATTTATTAAAATTTAACTTAATATTAGATTCGTTGCTGTTCTCTACTATAGAAGATCTATTACCACGCATAATATTTATGATCTTGTTGTGGTGTTCCTAATCGAGATTAAAGTATGGTTTTATAGAATTTTGATTGCTATGACCAGTAATTTTCAGCAATTGTTATTCTTCTACACCACTTTTTGCCAATTCGCTAACATTGTCTTCACCGTTGCTTCTTTAAATTCAGTCCCGTCTTTCTTTCTCATATTGACCGCCCAATCTTTTAGTATCAACGCCAATTCTTCTAAGCTTCTATGTTCATTTAATTCATATTCTCGTTCGCAGCAAAATTCCATAAATATTACCCAAATATATTGGTGACTGAAGGTTGTATTTCTGGGAATTTTTTCTTTGATTAGCGCATTTATACTTTGAACATTCGCATTGCTAAAATGTGACATTTTAAAATTTATTTGGAATGAAGTTGTCAAACTCAATCGTGTTGTCATAGTGATTGATAATTGCACAGAATGCAATTATCACTCATAATATCCCATGTGCAAAATTTCTGGAAATTAATTTGTGCACTCGGGATATTCGGTAAGAGAATTTCACACTGAAGAAAAATTAAATTAAAATAATTTCAATCTGATATTATTTGACAATTTGTCATGAAAATATGAGACATTACGAAGGAATGCCATAATTTTGTTGTTTTGTTATGTATTGTATCACTTTCAAACTCATTTATTAAACGTCAAAAAGTATCCACTATAATTTTGCTTCTCTACCCTAAAAGAAAAAATATCCGCTGAAATTTTTTCGTTGGCAAGGCAACAAGTCAAAATAAAAGTATTTCATTGGTGTCGAGAATTGTCGGTGTGAAATTATCAGTGTACTTTTGAGATGATTGGGTGAAATTGTTTCATATCACACAAAATGGCAAAATTTGAATGATTGTTAGAACTGCAAAAAATTTTCAGTATAAGCTACCCGCTGGAGTCTACTGTTCAAGATGGTTTATCGTTCGTTAATAGTATGTCAACTCCAAATTTGGATTCTCATTATGTATTAGGCAGCCCAATTTCACTAAGTTTTCTATAATGCAGGCTCGTACAATACAGAATGGAAAATACCTCAAAAAATAGTTGATCGATCGAAAATGAAACGTCTGATGTTGAAACTGACAATACAATGAAAAAGCTTAAGAAAAATTGCTTCGAAGAAGTGTTTCTTCATTTTGTTCCATAGGAGCATAGGAAATCAAGGAGTTGAGTTCTTCCAAAATTAAATGAAAAGCGAAAATATTTGAAATTTTGTTCCTTACGAATGGCTCTTTGATGAGGTAACTTTTTCTTTAAACAAAACTGTATCTAGTACCGCTTCCTATTTCCGCATGATAGACATCATCATTTTGGACACACTGTATACTACCATTTTATGAATACGGGGTGGGGACATGTAAAAACGGGTCACTGAATCGAGGACTTCAACGATATCAATAGAATAAGCGAATTAAACACTACCACTGTATATGGAGGGTACACTGAACATTTTTTAAATATATTTAAATAACTTTGTAGTAAATATGTGTAACCATGCCCAAGTTTGAGCTTCATAGTATTAATAGTCTGGAATTAAGAATCTTTATTATTATTAATAGTCTGGAAGTAAGACTGCTGTGATATTTAGTGAGATTGATTTTGGTTTTGTTTGTTAATGGCCCGAAAATAGGACCTTGGGGAATATTTACAGGGTAATAGGTAATAGATGGGTTTTTTTGTAATAAAACTGTTATTTCTGTTTGATAAGTACGACTTTAGCATATAATACTAGTTGGGAGACTATATATATATTTCAAAAGCAGACAGAAAACCATATCTTCTCTTATGTCTTAGAGATGTCAAAGAATATTGCATTGCAGAATTTTTTTTTCAGAAACATCTCTTTTATAGAGTTGCGAAGTTGTAGTGTTGTAGAATGATGTCCCTGGAATTCAAACTGATGATCCGGTGGAAGTGTTAGATAAAAGCTTAACGCCAACAAGAATACTGAACTTGAATATAATATTTTCCCTTTAAATAATTTCTATTGATTCCCAGTTGAAATCTGAATGGTCATTATGTAACAAATAATTTATCATTGGGATCCTCGCAACTGATTAAGATGCTTTATTTTCTCAGGATAACAAAAGGTCCGAAGTTGACCAGCAGGAAAGGATGGCACTGGATCCAGAAAATGAGAAAACCAAACCAAAATCATTCTGGCGGAAACTGTGCAGCTACCAAGTAATATTCAATCTAATTTTTGGTCCCACAAGTGAGTGTGTTTTGTTTTCCAAAGTTTTCAATACAAATACTGCGAGTGTATACTCTTTTGAATCAGCTCCATGCATTTTCAATCTAACACTAACGTGTACGTCAAAGCCAAGTAAATATTCGTTGAACAGGATGACCAAATAATAATAACCACATGTACACATATTCCTTAGCAAATTATCCAACATTATAATCGGTTAGATTGTTGTAGACTAGAAAATGCCGAACTTTTGACAGGGGCGGTTGGCGATTGGCAGGTAGCAAATCATACTAACACCTGTTGAGTTCAGAAGGTACATTTTGATGCCACATATTTTCTCGTCTCATATACAGAAGCTCCTTTGGCCACACAGATAGAATGAAGAATAAGATGGGTTCACACAGAGGGTAGAGAGGTTACTAATACATCATTCACCTGGCCAAAAAATACACAATGTAATGCATTATGTACTTGATGTGCTATGACAAAACTCTGGAAAACTAGACGGCAAGTTATCATCAGCTTGGTCAGTCTACACTCTACAGTGTGAATACCGGGCTTCATTAAATTTGAGCTTTTCGTGAATATCACTGGAACTTAATGATGTTTATGTTTTTCTTCTCACATTATTTCTTTAGCTAATGCAAATTAGATATCAATGATGTATTTTTAGAGAAAATAATTTAAATCTATCTCCAACATCTGAATATTCTCCATATTGAAGATGAAACTTATGTAAATCTCATTCACAAAAAAATCGCATAACAAAGGATTAAATCATGATATTCAAATTGCTCTTTCATAATATGCAATCTTCTTGATGTAAATAAAGAATAATACAAACGTCGGTGAAGAATAAAAAAGGATATCAAGGTTGCAAAGGTAAGTGCTAGTCAACGTTTGTAAACAAATTATCTAATAAATAGCGTGGTGAATCGCCAAAATCGCATTTGGGGTAATATTCAAGAAAAGACAGTTTGAATTTGAATGACACATGGTTTCAACATAATGAAGTCACACAGCACGTGAAAAAATCAGTTTACTTCAGTCTCCAAACCAAATTTCCAGTGTTATCTCTCAGAGATGTGGCTACCGAGGTCTCTCGATCTAACCCCATTAGACTTATTTCCCTGGGTTCACAGTGAAATCATATGTCAACAAGCCTGCTACGATTCTGGACGTGGAATATTCGGAATATAGAATCCAATCAAATTATATTTTGTAACGTGTAAATTCCACTTAACGGCTTAGAAATGGCCGCTGTACTACAATCGGTTAACTCCTATGACGTCAGCTATGCTAGACCGTATATTCTCCGAGTCATGGTTATTCAGTGTCAGATTCTGTAGTTACCGCTTCTATTTCGAGGTCGTTCTTTGAGACATCGAAGCAGCGGAAACGGCCGAGAAAATGGCGTACTTCTTGTCAAATCGTCCAAGTGGAAGGTCGTGTTTCTAAGTTATTTCAACAGGGAGGTGATACCAAACTTATGTTTGGAACCAAATTCTCGTAATATTCTTCCGTTGAAAGCGAAGGCATCAATTACCAATTTGGAGTGGATTAATTGGAAAGATTTGTGTAATAAATGCACCTTAGGGGATTAAAACTTAGTTTCAACGTGACTGGTTTTACTCAACTTCTAAGTATATAACTATATTAGTATGTCATATTGATAGCATTAGTTTCCAAGATTCTATTTCTTAGTTCAATTTGGATCATACTTTGCATAAATTAACGGTGATCCATAGATCACATGTAGGAACCGAAAATATATTGCATGTGATAGAAACAGACGCAGTATTGGAGTTACCGGAATAATGTAGATTCAAGGATCGATATTAGGCCTTTATTGTATTATTATTATACAGAGTTAACGCGATCTACGAGGGCAAGGTGTAAAGTCCCTGAAAATGAAACAAGAAGTGATTTATTTGGTCAAAACCTATTTGATTTCTCAACATAATCTTCTTGTAGCCCGATACACTTGGTCCATCGTTTTTCTAATTTTTCGATCCCCTCCAGAAAAATTGTTTCAGCGATGACCTCATAGTTGGAGGCAAATCTCTTTCCGCCGAGCCATTTGTTCAAGTTTGGAAATAGATAAAAATTGCAGGGTACCAAATCTGGAGAACATGGTGAATGACGAACCAATTTGTAGCGCAATTCATGCAATTTTGCCATTGCGACTGCGGACCTGTGTGCCTGTACGTTGTCCTGCTTGAAAAGCACTTTTTCTTTGCCAAATGTGGCCGCTTCCACTCCAAATCGGCGTCGAATCGATTCAACAGCTCTGCATAATATACGCCTGTGATCGTAATACCGTGTGCATCCCAACAATCTTCAAACACTCCTTAGAAGTTGTCACACGGTTGCACTTGTTGTCAACAGCAGGGGCACGCCAGGAGCATGCTGCGCCTGTGTCAAAATCTTTGATGGCGTCCCATTAATTAAAAACATTTGTATCAAAAACTAATATTATAAATATTTTGCATGCCTAGTTGATAAGAGCCCCAACAACTATATGTTCGACACTTTAATTTTTAATTTTCTAGTAGCATTTTTAAGTAATACGTCATGAATAAAAAAATAGTGAATAATTAATTTGAAATACTATAATTTTTAGGCTTATGTTTAGGGACATTTAAATGACTGTGTTTGTTATATTCTTAACGCATTGAAATAAAAAACGCACAAGGATTTAAATAGTCTGTGTAAACTTTTTTATTTAAAATACAAAATTACAAACACAAGAAAACAGATAAACAACAATAATAAATGAAAAATATAATATTTATAATATAAACGTAATACAAATTATACGGTACATTAAATACAAACAATGTAAAAAAGTCATTAAACAAATTTTACTTTCCTAGCTTTTAGCGAAGAAAAAGTTTGGATAATATCGCCAATCGGTGGCATGTGCAGAGCTTATAATAACATACATATGCGGGTCGATCTATTCACATGTAGTTTGACTTATCTGAGGTCTGAAGAGTTTCGTGCAATCCTCAGTTCTATATAGATTGCATTTTCTCTCTTCTTTGTTTAATCTTTGTTTAATTTTTTTATGTTCTGTTCTTGAAATGTTATGTTATCTCAGTTTAATTTCAATGCCTGTTATAATATTTTCTTGTATTTCTTATTTTGTGTTATTCCTCATTTTGTAATTGGGCTCTACGCCTGTTAAATGGGTGTAATGTAAATAAATAAATAAATAAATAAATAAAATAAATATCAAGTTTATCCAGTATGTCCGACTCGTACTGACGAATTTGATAAATTTCTTAAAAACTTGATTTTTGAATCATCCTTTGAGTTACTTTCAATGATAGCTTCCTGGAAAATATCCCTTAATCGCTTTTGAGGAGACTTTTTACTTTCTTTATATTCCAGTTAATACCGGGATATCAAAAATTATCTTGGTCAAAGGTGGTTGTGGAATCTAAAACGTGTGTCTTTACTTTACTTTACTTGAAATAAAAATATCCCCAAAACTTGTGTCAAATTAATTAATTTGAAGTTTCTAAAAGTGCGAAATTTCGCAATTTTATACGAATATTATTACGCTAAGAAGTTTCTAGCGCTTCGAGCTCCGGGATTTTCACGTGACCTATCGAAATTAGAAGGTTTGAATTGTATAAAAACATAATTGCATGAACGCCAGACGTCCTATGTAATTAGCTACGAACGAAATCATTTTGACATTTGCCTCGAAGAGCTTGCTGCGCGTCAGTTAGAGTTTATACTGTTTACCTCGATCTTGTTAATTCGGGGCCGTTTCGTGCCCCGTGCGGCCGACGCTAGTTGTAATAAAGTGTTTTCGGCTATAGGCTGCTAGCTTTTACCACCTTTGGGTATATTTTGGTAGCTGGAAAATTCCCTTCGTTACGTCGCACGTTAGACGCGCATAACTGAGATCTGAGAATAGCTCAAAGTATTTTAATTAAATTTTCCTATTTAATGGACATTTATCGTAAAAAGAAGGGCCGTCGGGTACGGTCCGATACTGAATCTAACTACATGGAGCAAAAACGGCACGCGAAAAGTTGTCGTAAAGTTGTATTAGGTACAACCAGTTTGCACTTTTCTAACTCGCGTGCTACGGGCTTCTCAGGTGAACGTCATTCGATTTATCGAAAATTAACTATTTCAAAATGGTTTTGGACCCGGTTTGGGGCTATCACGACCTTTAAAAATGTTCAAAGTTCACATTCAGAACATTTCTTGTTACTAAAACCGTTATTTCATAATTTGTAGATCATTATTGTTTAACAACTGAAATAAATAGGTATAGAATTTGTAGGTTATTGATGATGTCAGTGTGACAGTGACATAATTATTTCAAACGTAAAATAAGACACACGTTTTAGATTTCACAACCACCCTTGACCAAGATAATTTTTGATATCCCGGTACAAGATTTATTAGCTGGGCTTTTAGGTTTGAAATGCTCTATACTTAAACCAAATTGAAGTAGAGTCTGTATAACATATAACATATTCAATTACCTTGAAGTTTTAGATTTTGACGCTCCAAATTTGTGGGCAGAGTGCTCAAATTCAAAGAATATCAAAATTTTACCAATTCATCATACTGTAACTCATGCATTTTTTAAATATTAAATGAGGCAATGTTATCGTCTCCCTAGTCGATGTTGTGATACTGCATAATTTGATTGAGTTTTGAATTCAGCCTTATACATTTGAGAATGTAAGCCGAATCGAATAGATAAAATAATGGTCTTGAATTATCAACTGGATGACGATACTTAACTTGCATTATTTTCACTTAATTACAAGAATATTTTGTATTCAGTTTGATCTAATATCAAAATAATTGACTCTATTAACATAACCAATAATTCATGACTTATTTTTGATACACGACAAATATGGACAACTTCTTTGAATTTTGAATTAACACTAAGAATCATAAATACAAACTAATGCTGTTGTTGCAAACAACATGTTATTGTTATTGTTGATTTTGGGCGCTCAGGTATAAATTAGAAACTGTGTTTATGTTGTTGAATACATCAAAATTAATACATTTGTACTCCCTAAAATCTTATATGCGTGTGGATTCAACCGTAGTATTTGCAGAATATCTACTTATACCTTTTCATACAAGTCGTCTGCAGTGTATTCTGCAACATAAACATTCGCTCAGGAAGTCATTTTGCAACGCAGTTCATCCAGTCATAACACTCTTATACACGCATATTTACAGGTAAAAACACTTTCCAATCACACAACGACACCTATAGAACAAGTGCAACATATAGTTTTTCACAAGAAACAGGTTGAACTCTGTTAAATTCGAATATTTATCACCTGTCATACTCAGTACTGACAATGAGCCATCAACACTATAATTACTGTCGTAAGTTTCGTCTTTACTTCAAGCCTTTTGTTCACGACATCACACTTACGTTTGTAATCAGAGTTAAGGCCTTATATTATGTACTGATCATTCATATATTTGCACAGACTGTATCTCCTCTATCTGTTTTCAGTTGTGGTTGGAATATTTATCGTTGGAACCGGGATAGTACGCTCTAAGAAAATAGGATTCATGTGCCAAGATCCATCATTATCATTTCGCTTCCAGGGAGACACAGTTTCAGACACAGAGCTTTTATTGGGATCTTTAAGTCTTCCATTGCTCCTTATAATCGTAATTGAATTAATTCGAAGAGGTTCATACAGTAACATTAGAGGTTCCATAATTTGGCTTCTCTTCAAAGATATAGCCATTCAAACATGGTTTATGACTCTCATAATGGAAATAGCGAAATTTATTTTTGTGGAACATAGACCACATTTCCTGGACACATGCCGACCTGACAAGAATTTCAACTGTACTCCAGGCACCTACATAGAAGATTATACATGTACTAATGAAGCAAGTAGCCGGTATTCCATTGCAATGGCTTCTAGATCTTTCCCATCTTCACACGCATCAACAAGCACATTCTGCGCAGTATTTTGTGTGGTGAGAAAATGTTCTTACTATTTAACCTAATTTGCGAGAGGTGTTTTTTAGAGCCATATTGAGACCTGAAAATTCACAACACCACATAAGGAAACATGATCCACTTGATAAATCTTGGCTGCCGGATGGATTCCGCGTTACAATAGCTCGACGTGATGCCGACGTTTCGCCAACCATTACAAGCCAGCATGCATCGAGTCGAGCTATTGTGACGTGGAATCCATCCGGAAGATAAGATTTTTCAAGATTAGCTATTCGCGGAAGTCTACCATTCAAGATGATCTACTCACTCAAAATTTAATGTTGCATTTACGGTTATATGGAAGTATCCACTATCTTCTTTATTTTTATTACAAATTTGAATTGTAAGTGTAATAGTCCAGGCAACGAACCGGGAGATGAAAAATAGACATGTAAGTCAGAATCGAGAAATTTTTTTGGGATTCGATTCGTGGGGTTATCAGGATCATTGATAACATATTAAGCCTCACCGATCCGCCCCCTTGGGGACAAAAATGGCCAAAATTTGCCGATTTTCCACCCCCAAAATTGAATAAAAGTAAATCTGACGTCAAAATCTTGATCAGCGGCCCTCCGTGATGAATTTAAAATCCAAAAATAATATATTGTTAAGAAAACTCTAATGAGTTTCAATTGCCCCACGTTGCGGTGACAATTGTTAAGAAATCTCTTATGAGTTTTATTTTGCCCCACGTTGTGGTGACAATTGTTGAGAAAACTCTTATAAGTTCTATTGATTATTGATTGTTATGTTTGATTTTGTAATTTTACTTCAATTTTATTCCGGCTAGCTTTCTTTATTTATTTTTGTTTTGATTCGATTTTAATTTGGTTTGAATTGAAAATGTTCTTTTTATATATTCTATGGAATTAAACACAATATTTTTGTAGGAATGTTAAAAGTTCTATATTTAAAATTAATGATTCTATGTTATATCTTACGATTTGTTTTATGTTCTATTATTCTATGCTTAACCTCCAAAACTGGTTAATATTACTTATTATTTATAAACAACAATCTTACTTTCAGATATACAAATGATGATACAATGATGATATTATAAACAACTTACTTTTAAGTTATATCCAATTATATGATGGAAAATGTAGGCAATGTTCAGTTGATTTTATCTTCTTGATGATTTGATTTAATTATTCACTTTAAAACACAATTACTCTGCTTTGAAACATTCACAAACACAGGTGAACTTCTTACTTCTTTTGAAATTCAGGAACTGTTGATAAAATTGTTAACTTGTTTTATTCTTTTTAAAGATATAAAACTCTTCAATAATATACTGGAACTTTATCGAAGACTGGATACTATACGATGCTATTTATTAGGTGTGCTTATTATAACCTCACTTTGTTATGAAGATTCAAGAACACTACTTGATTCGTAGAAATATTTTACTAGCTCCGGTTACTTCAACTTATCGAAGCTACTGAGACTAGTTGAGTTCTCCGATGTTATTCAAAAACTAAGGTTATGGAAATATGCTTGAGCTGCAGAAGATGCTTGGATCTTAGATGTTAGTGCAAGACTGAACTAGCTTCCTTCCTGTTTCCTTTTATAGGGCTTCCAAAGTCATAATTGACCAATGAAATGTTTTCTTTGCTTATCAAGGATGCTTTGGTCATTGTTGAAAACTGACATAACTTTCAATTGTTGACCTATTTGACGTTTCTCAATTGTCTCGACCAATCAGAATAGAGTATTCTATAAATTTTGAATTATTGAAGATTTTCAAATTATTTAAAATGATTATGCTTTCTGCTATCTAAATTAATATTGCCTACATTTTTCCACACATTTTGGTATTATTAGATTATTATTAACTTGATTATTCCAATATTTATATCAAATTTGACATTTGTCATTTCTTAAATCTAATACATAATATAAATTATCAATAACATTTCTATAACATTATAGAACTCAAATTTCCTAATTCTATCTTAAATCTATAACATATTTTAATAGTTTGTGCTATCTTATGATAGTCTGGGAATCATTTCAATTATGATTTCTTCTTTCGTATCACTGTACGTTTATCCACTTTCACTGTTTTCTTGTTTACACTTCTTATTCTATTTACGTTATGGTTTATTTTGTTCTACATTGTTTAATACCTTATACTATCTACAATTTAACTTTTAATAATGTTTTTAATTCCATATTTTATATATTTTATTATTCTTTTCTGATTTTTAATGTTCGGTAAGTTCAATTTTTATTATTTTATGTTGTTTAGGAAATGAAATCATAACAATATATTGCCAAAATAATCTATAAGGGTGTAAAAATGGCCAATTTGATCGATTTTGCACCCCCAGAATTGATTTCAAGTAAATCTGACGTCAAAATCGTGACCAGTGACCCTAAAAACCTCCTTGGTGTATTTTAAATTTGAAATTACCCCATTCCCAAGGGGGGAGGGGAGCTTGACCGGTGAAGTTTTATGTGTTATGAATGATCCTGATAACCTCACGAATCGAATTCCACAAAAAATTTTTGATTCTGACCTACATGTTTTTTTTTATTATAGCTGAAATCCCAGCTCATTGCCTGGATTATAATTTGACTAAGGACGGTTCCACTCACCCCGGCGATCCGGCTTAGTACCTGGGTGAGGACTGAGATGTTTTCACATATCTCAGACGAAAGGCGCTGACATTCATTGGGCAAGACAATATCTAACAGTACTTTGCTTCGGATGGGAAGTGAAATATTAGGTCCTGTACTTGGAAATAGTCAGGATTTGGCAAAATTTTCCTGGTGAGCTTGCCCCCTGATTTGGTAATAGATGTTGAATAAAAATAAACAACGAGGACAGACACCTCTTCAGTGGTCGGTCACTTTGAGGGCATGGTGAATACCTTCAAGGGGGGTAACAGCCATCAGGTAGCTGAGTGAACACTCAGGATTGGGAACCGCCCCGCTAGGTGATACGTGACACGGGATGCAAAGGGCTTCGGCCTAGGCATTAAGGACCCTCAGTGGTTCCCTTAATAATATTGATAATAATAATTCATCAGTTGCATCAGAGCCCGATAGGTGGACGGAAATGCCTCTCGTATCCTATTAGAATGTTCAGCACTGGCTTCGTTCAGGCTACAACACTTTGGCAGAGCACACATGGCGCCTGAAGACATCAGTCCCTGCAGGATTGAGGGCTTCGGCGCTGGGTGGTATTGTTTTAAAGGGTGACTCAATCAAGTGGTCTAAGTACTTAGGATGCCTCCGCCTTTATTGTTTGATTGTTTGATCAGTTGTCCCTAAACCTAAATTCAACTGTTTCAGAGTTAACTTATTTTTGTGTAAGAATTTAGTTTTGCAAATTCACCTCAAAAAGTTTCCATTTTACTACTTTTTCAGATCTCAGATCAAACTTTCAACAGTTATTTTATTTGAATTTATATGAATTTTCATCGTGTAAATGCTGATTACATTCAATTAAGATTTACTTCATTCGAAACTTTACTTCCAATTCTGAAGAGATGAAATCTGAGATTCCAAAAATGAGTTTTTTAAGGTGGAAGTGCAAAACTGAATTTCTCACAAAAATCAGAAACATTTGAATTTAGTTATTGAGATTACTGATGGAAGCCAACCTAAAATTAACACGTTCAATTCAAATTTGTGATAAACATTATAGCATTCCATTCAGAATAAAAAAAGTTCAGGTATAACCGGATGTGAAAATGTTATTCAAAATATGTCGATATTTCCAGTCCAGGCAATAAGCCGGGTTAAAGGCCATAATAAAAAAAATATATAGTAAACTAGAATTTCAAAATTTTTTTTGCATTTTGTTCCTAATACCCCATAGATATTCATGACTATCAAGACCACGGTGGTCGACCTTTCAACCCCACCAAAACGGGGTTTCAACCCCTCAAAGGAGCATTCTTATAAAAACAATCCAAACGTTTAGAAAATTAATGAATTAAGAGCCAAAAATGACCAATAGTATGTTTTTTGGGTCGCTGATCACGATTCCGCAGTTAGTTTTTTCGAAAAACTTCCTTCAAATGGGAAATTTGGAAAATTTATATATAATATATAATTTATAATTTTGTTGCAAAAATGACCTGTAGTAGATTTTTTGAGCCGTTGATCACGATTCCGCTATTATTTGGAAAATTCGGGAAATTTGAGATTTTCCTGAGACGGTTATGAATAATAAAGTATAATTTTTTTGCAAAAATGACCGGAGGTCAAAATTATACTTTATTATCCATCAGGAAAATCTAAAATTTTCCGAATTTTCCATCTGGAGGGAGTTTTTTCGGAAAAATAACAGCGGAATCGTGATCAGCGACCCAAAAAACCTACTAGAGGTCATTTTTGCATTGAAATATTTCTCCAATCTGAAACCTGTAATTCCTAAAGATAAACAAACCCACACAATATATAAATTGAATTGTTTAGATTGTGATGGGACTTATACTGGAATCTCTAAGCAATATTTACAAAAAAGAATGTATGGCCATAAGTATAGCACAAGAAATAAAACTTAGAAAATTCCACCGCCCTTGCTAAGCACTGCTTTGATTATAACCATCAATTTGATTACAAAAATGTTGATATTTTAACTAAGAAAACCAATTATTATAGGAGATCTATCCTGGAGATGATTCACATAAAACGTGACTCCAAATCTGTAAATCATAGGAATGATATTCAGGGATTAAGTCAGATTTATACTAACTTAATCAATTAAAACTCTTGCAAATTCCTACATGCGTCTTTATGATGTTAAAAATTTATTTTAGGAAGAATGCTTAAAAGTAACATTCCATACAGGCCTGAAACCTTTTTCAAATACCTCATAAATCTTACATCTGGTTCGAAAGTTGATACTCCACAAATAACTTCGATCGTCAGTTGTTATGAGACTATACCAACATGCGCTTGTAAATTATAAGAATATTACTGAATAGTGGATTCTTGTCAGAAAAATTTTTATACTTTAATATTGACGATACAATTTCGATTATTCGTGGTTCTGTTCGTTTCGGCTTTTTTGATTGAAATTTGTGCGATATGGACGCTTGTGCTATAATTAGTTTTAATAAACCCTTTTTGACATAATAAGTCTTCTGATGATGGTCGTGAGACAGAAACGTACGTAAAGACGAAAATTTAAAACAAAGTGTTAATGTGACCTATTTCCCGAAAATTTTTATATATAATTTTCATTAATTGTTCATAACAATTCAAAAATTTATGTATGCCTTTAAAGCAATAAAATCGTAGCTAGGAGGCTAAAATTATCCGAAAACAACTATAAACTCGACATTTTGGTCAAATTTGTATTTTTATTAATAAACATAATTGCTAAAACAATTCAAAAAACCATAATAGCAATAAAATCCTACTCAGGAGGCCAAAATCATCCGACAACGACTATTAACCCGACATGTTGGTCAAATTCGTATATTTAATAACGAATATAATTTGTTTATAACAAATTAGCAAATTTGTGGGTATATATTCAACGATATTGACGATAAAATTGAACTCAGAATATCAAAAGTATACGAAAACGACCATAAACTCGGAGTTTTGAACGAATTCATCTATGTTTTTAATAAATAAATTGAATATAACAAATGAAGTTAATTAACTATTTGTTTAACTAGTTTCACTGACCAAAAATAGTCTTTTTTGCATTTTAATTGCTTATTTATTGTTTATAAGCAATATAAACAATTTGCGCAACTTTATTTGTGGTTAACTTTTTTCTGATGACCTTCTGAAGAGAATCACTTTGTCCCATCAAAATCGATACATTTCTCAAGGATTTACGGGTTTGGCATATTTTTATACCCATTTAACTGCTCTAATTAATAATTTAATCTAACTGATGATTCTGAACATCAATTTGGTAATTGGTCATAAATTCTTCCTGAAACATTCTTCAGCAATACCCAGTCTACCACAGATCTACCACATACTTCCACACACTAGGGATCAAACAGCTCTCTGCATTTTTCATTGAATTCTGATACATGAGTCGTCTGCAGTCGACTGCATTTTTTTTATATAAATCTCTGAAAGGATAGAAAATCATTGATAAATATATGTCTTTCGATACCTTAATAGAGCAATATTATTCATGTATATTCAACTTGAGCTCAATCTTTTGGAATGAGGAATGTACAAGTATTACTAATATTGGCAATAACTCAAGCAGTTCATACTGTGACAGAATCCTAATTCTTTAACAGAACCAATTGAGAAATGTTCTTGGTATTTTTGAAACATATAAACTGAATCGTGATAAAACATAAGACCATTGAGATCAATGAACGTAAAAATTTAACAGTAGGTGGAATCCAAACCCACATCTTCTCAATTTCTAATCTATCATTTGGTAAATGCAACTGAAGCATAATGAATTTGTATCCCAACTTTGGGAGGCATTATTCCTTCGAAGTTATTCGAATAATTTTCCACATTTCAATGGTCTTCTTTCTTTTCCATAAAAGTTTACTAATCTTTCTTTTCCAGTATCTAATCCAAACTCGAATGCCCTCAGCTCTGACAGGCTCAATATTGAAGTTGTCGCTGAAGTCACTGTGTGTGGGTTGGTGCGTTTATTGTTCCATGACTAGGATATCTGATAGAAGACATCATTGGTGGGATGTTCTATGTGGAGCCGTTATAGGTTTCGTATGTGCTATTTACTTTGTGGCAATATTCCACCGAAATGTTCGAAGCCAACTTAACAAAGCACAAGTGTCTACCATTCCCTAAATGGGATTGTCAAGAAATCGACCGGAGTCAATGACCTTATTCAAGGTTAAGGCACTTCTTTCTGAGAAGTAATTTTCTGTCAGCTCTTATTCTCTGATTGTTTGTAATATATGTAATATGAAATTTACAATTTAATTTAATCTATGATAATTGAAATAAATCTTTTTTTACGTTATTTGCTATATTATTAGATTAAGATCTGCCAAGCCATGAGAAGTAAGATGATCAAGTTGATACACTCCTTTGAAAAATCGAAGAAATATGAGGTTTCCTGTTGTCCATTACCTGTTTATTTGCTTAGATATGTGGAAACAAATCAAGACTTCAAATTAATAATACGATAAGTGCCAAAAATTCAAAAATTTTATAAAGAATTTTCAATTTTTCCAAATTATATAAGGGGTAGGTATGAACAAATTTCTAGTTTGGTGGACTTCATCAATTCTAATGAAACTCCGTTAAAACACTTGGAGGCACGTTGATAAATTCTGGTTGAAGGCTCCTGGTAATGAATAAATACTGTTAAAATTCTGTGAAAATTCTTTCAATAATGAAATTCATCAATTATGTAGAATATTAATCTTACTTGATTGCTTTTGACGCTGTATCTCATGATCTCATTACTTACCATTTTGATCTAGATAGTGCGCATGTGTTTTTTGGGGATTTTATTCAAGAGATAGAGTGCAACGAGTAAAACTCAAAGGTCCTATCTCTCTGATGTTAACTGTGGGGTATCACAGGGACCTGTATTGGGGCATTTATTATTTATGATATATATTTAATGCCTACTAAAGTTCCTAAAACATTGTCTCATACACATGTATGCTGATGATACTCAACTACATGTTATCTTCACATCCTGGAAATTAAATACTGCACTTTATGAAATAAATGAAGATCTTTCAACAAGCGTTAATGACTCTCTATTCCTCAACCGTACTAAATGATCTGCTACATTAATTGGTAACAAAAATGTAAGTTAACACGGAAAATGGTTAGGCATGAAACAATAACAATGGGTCCAAATGTCACGAATAATTTCATTTTTCGCCGGTTGATACCAAAATACTAGTTTTTCAAACCAATATCAATGAGCAAACTATCGCTTTTCCTGCATAGGCAGCAAATTGACTGCCTTGAATGAATTCCCAGCCTCGCTACGCTCGGCGGTCAATCTACTACTTCGCTCTATGAATAAGAAACAATCACACTCACCCACTGAAAATACTGTTCAAGTAGGATTTTTCAGCTACCAAGTAGCCATCTTTTTTTTTCCAAATTTTCAGGTGCAGCCTCATTTAGAGTATTCTATTGTATACTCAACACTATTATTATTATTATTAAAAAAAACTCCAAAATCTCCCAAATAAAGGAACGGGACCAGATGAGCTACCAACATCATTCCTCAAGAAATGTGCTGAATCTATCGCATTACCACTTTACATAATCTTTAACAAATCCCTCGAAGAGGGTGTATTTCCGTCAGTATGGAAGAAAGCTCATATAATCCCGATCTTAAAATCTGGCAACAAACAACTTGTCAAAAACTATAGACCAATTTCAAAACTCTCAATCATAGCAAAAATTTTTGAATCCATTATATTTGATTACCTGTTCTTTGACGTTAAAAACATAATTAATATTGAACAACATGGCTTCATGGAGAAACGATCAGTTGACTCAAACCTATTCACCTATACTGAGTATATCCTACATAGCCTCAATAACAAACACCAAGTTGATGCTATTTACACCGACTTCAGCAAGGCTTTTGACAAGATCGATCACTCAGTTTTGCTACGGAAGCTCGCTGGAGTCGAGGTAAATGGCAATCTGCTGAATTGGTTTGAATCTTATGTGACTGATCGTTGTCAAGCGGTAACAGTCGGTAACCACAAATCAGAATATCGTCAAATCACCTCTGGAGTTCCTCAAGGATCACATCTAGGGCCACTCTTATTTAATATTTATATCAATGATATATCCCAGTGCTTTAGATTCGCCAATTTTTTAATGTTTGCGGATGATCTAAAAATATTCCATTCAATTTCTGATGTTGACGACATCACGTTAATGCAGCAGGATATCAATAACTTTTATGATTACTGTGAGAAAAACAGTCTTTATCTGAATTTCGAAAAGTGTCACCACATTTCGTTTGGACGCGGAAAGAGCAGTCTGAATCAATCATATCACATATCTTCTCATCCCTTACAAACTGTCTCGGAAATAAAGGACTTAGGAATAATATTCGATTCTAAAATGCTTTTCGATAAACACATATTTTACGTTTCCAAAAAAGCTTATAAAATGTTAGGTTTCATAATGAGAACTTGTCGTGAGTTTAAAAATATTCAGACTCTCCGTACTCTCTATATGTCATACGTCAATAGTGTTTTGAGTTATGGTTCTGTAATATGGAACCCTGGATACGACATTTATATAAATAAACTTGAACGGGTTCAGAATATATTCGTAGATTATATCAATAAAAAACGCTTTCCATCCAACCTCAACAATCGTATCTACGTTCGGAATGAACTGAACTTATTAACACTAGCGAATAGAAGGGAAATTTCAGACGTGAAGTTCCTCTTAAAAGTCATGAATAATCCAGTTGATTCGCCTGCTATCCTTAGTAACATTTATCTGAATGCTCCTACATTTATTACTAGGCATCAGCATCCATTCCGTTATGAACAATCTCAAACAAATTATTCTTTGAACTCTCCAATGCATAGATGCAACATATCATATAATATGCTGTCAAATTCTATCTCTATTGATATTTTCTCTTACTATTTCTCAAAGTTTTCCTACATCTTGAAAAAACATTTTTTTGCTTCACAGACTTAATTGGTATTTATGTGTATATATATTGTATAATTGTATAAGTGTGTTTTTCATTTTTCATTTTTTTTTCCCATTTTGATTTCATTCACTACATGTAACTCAATTCATCACTTGAATTGTTTATTGATTTTCATATCTATTTTGTAACTTCTTTTAGAATACTATAGATTCACTATATTGATAAGTTACCTATCTGTGAATACTGTTTTTGGGTCAGTCCCGTTTGTATTCGTTCTTAATAAATAAAAAAAAAAATTATTATTATTTAAGGGGGGCATTGCGGTTCCTTAATGCCAAGGCCGAAGCCCTTTGTATTCCGTGTCACGTGTCAGCTAGTGGAGCGGCTCCCATCGACAATTGTTCACCAACCACTAAAGGGCAAAGGGCCCACACGAGAGTTTTCAGCATGATCTCCAGGATGACGATCAACGTATCACCTAGTAGAGCGGTTCCCACCCACCTAGCAACCAGAGGGGCGGTTCCCGCTCGAGAGTATTCACCATTCTCTCCCAGGTGAACGACTCCTAAAGAAGTTAACACCAACCTCGTGATATATTATTTGAAATTGGTTCTAGAGGAGCGGTTCTCACGCGAGGGTATTCAACTGGCTTCAGAGGTAGGCGGAATCAGTTCCCAATACAGAGAGTGTTCCCGGGGTCCCTGAGGTGGACAGACAGGAACCTACTAAACTCCCAGTCGAGACCAAATAGGTGGTAAATGCCCTGAAGAGATTTAGCACCATCGTCGTATCTACATTCTGGATCTCCTCAGTGTCGCATAGCTCTACTGAGAGTGCTCTGGGTTTCGAGGAGATCAGTGTTACGCATCTGCACAGAATATGCATTGGTGTTCCGTTTTTCCGTTGGCACCACCTGCACAAAAGCGAATCGCTAAGGTTCATCTTGTGAAGGTGGTAGTTAAACAATCCCTGTCCTGTCAGTCTCTGTGTCAGCAGTTTGGCATCGGTTTCAACAATGTTCCTCACTTGCTGAGGGCAGTTTTCCCTAATGTGTGGTCCAATCAGTGGTTTCGATTGCCTACAACCGTTCACTAGTTTGCACTCTTCCGAGTGTTATATTCTGACCCAGCAGTGGATCGTCTCTTTGATGTTACTCTTCAACAATCCAAAACAACAATCTTGTCCTCAATCTTATTAAAAATAATAAGAAGATGCAGAATGTCGACAAATTTAGAAATGTCTATTTTCGACCTGATCAAACTGTACGGCAAAGGGAGCACTTTTTAAGTTTGAAAGATGAATTGGACCGTCGCATGCAATCAGGTGAAACGGATATATTTATAAAATACAAAAACGGGATTCCTTACATAGGTAAAAAAAACGAGCACTAACCAGCAGTTCTGTTGATCAGAATGATAACCTTGGCATTTACTACCAAAACTGCAATGGGTTAAATACCAAAACAGGGATCATTTATAACAATATACTTTATTCAAATTACAAAATAACTGGACTAACGGAAACATGGATTCGTGAAGGTGTTCACAACAGTGAGCTTTTTCCTGAAAATTTCGCTGTCTATCGTAAAGATAGAAATTATGGTTCCCGTGGAGGTGGAGTTATACTAGCTGTGGACAACATCTACTGTTCCGAACAGTGCGATACAGAGTCTATTGTTACAATAGACTTATTATGTGTGAAAATATTTTTCGAAAAATTTAAACCAACGCTCCTAATGATTGTTTATATACCACCAACCACTACATTAGCCGAATACGATGAGTTCTTTGAATTTGCAGAAAATCTTCCTGATGTCAACAATGCAGTCCTGTTTGGAGACTTCAACATCACAGAAGTACAAGAATTCTACACCTCTAATGCTGAATCTAATTTGATGTTTCGTTTCAATAATTTTCTCAATTATTGCGACTTAGTCCAGAGAAACTACGTTACAAATGCCAATAATCGTTTGCTCGATCTAGTGTTATGTCCTTCGGAATCAATATATGAAGTCATACCCGATCCAGATCCACTGGTACCATTAGACATGCACCATCCGAGCCTAACAATTTTAATGCCTGGTAATGTACCACCTTCACAAAATTTATGTTCTAACAAAAAACGTTACAACTTTAGAAAACTGAATAGTCAAAAATTCTGTGAATTATTGGCTCAAATAGACTGGAATAATTTGCTTAATAGTAGCAATGATGTTGATAGTGTATGTTCAGTTTTTTGTCATACTGTACAGGATGTTGTCAAAAATTCTGCTCCTTTGCAAAATTGTAAATCATATAAATATCCTGCTTGGTTTTCAAGGGAAATTATATATAAAATCAAATCCAAGAACCACTTTTTAAAACTCTATAGGAGGTGTAGGTATAACTTTTATTTGGAAAGAGTGAAAAATCTTAGAAGGTCAATTAAACGTGAAATCAAAACAGCATATGCTCAATTTGTTGAGAAATCTGAAAATAACTTAAAAAGCGATCCCAAATCCTTCTGGAATTTTGTGAACGCCAAAAAGAAAAAATCACGTATACCTGGTATAATGAAACACAATTCACAAATCTTGTCAATACCAGTCGATATTGTCAATGCCTTTGCTGATCACTTTAGAAGCGTATTTATTGTAGACAATGATGAAAAGCATAATGAACCCGAATATAACCCTCAAATTGCAAATTCTAGTATATTCTCCACGCTTTTAAGTATTTCAGAAAATCAAATTATCTCAGCATCAAGGAAATTGAAGAGTAAGTGGTCTGCGGGTCCTGATGGAATTCCTACGCTAATTTTGAAAAAATATATTAACCTTTTCTCGTATCCTTTATACAAAATATTCAATCTAATGTTGATAAACTATGTATTTCCCAGTCAATGGAAAATTACAAAAATTTGTCCAATATTAAAAAGTGGAAATATATCGCATATTAATAATTACAGACCTATAGCTATTATTTCCGTTTTCTCTAAATTATTTGAAATCATTTTGTCCGATATTATCTATAATCATGTCAAAAACTATCTTTGTGATTTTCAACACGGTTTCGTCAAAGCCAGAAATACATCATCAAATCTTTGCACTTTCACCCAGTACGTTTCCTCAGCGCTTGACAGTCAACAACAAGTCGATGTGATATACACAGACTTCAGCAAAGCTTTTGATCGAGTGTCTCACACTCAGCTTTTGAACAAATTACCTAAGTTTGGTATTCCTCACAACATCCAGCATCTTCTGGGAACTTACTTAAATAAACGGAAACTATTTGTTGAATATGAAGGAGTTGAATCAAATAAATTTTTCGCCACTTCGGGTGTCCCCCAGGGGTCCAATTTGGGGCCCTTGCTCTTCATTCTTTTTGTTGACGATATATGTTGTAATATTAATTCCGAAAAACTCATATTTGCTGATGACCTGAAGATTTACAAATCGATCACTAATGTATCTGACTGTGCTTCCCTACAAGAAGATCTGAAAAGGTTAAATAACTGGTGTGCAGTAAACAAACTGACCCTCAACTGTAGCAAATGCAAGGTAATGTCATTCTCTAGAAAATCTACTACAGTCATATATAACTACAGCATAGGAGAAAATCAGTTAGAAAGAGTTAGCGAAGCGAAGGACCTTGGTGTTCTGTTTGACCCGAAATTGACCTTCTCTTCTCATATCAATGTTGTAGTAAAAGAGTCGATGAGAAATTTAGGTTTCTTAATTCGAACCTGTAGGGAATTTAATTCATTTGAGGCCTTAAAGTCAGTATACGACTCAATGATCCGAAGTAAACTAGACTATTGCAGTGTAGTCTGGAATCCTTACTTCTCTAGTTACTCAGACAAAATAGAGTCCGTGCAAAGAAAATTTCTTAAATTTGCACACTGGAAACGATACGGTACCTACCCACCTAGAGGCATTGATTACAACCTTCTGCTAACAGAATTTAAGGTAAATTGGCTGAAAAAACAACGTGATATTGCAGATCTATTATATATTTATAAAATCATACATGGAAAAATTGATTCCCCCACTCTATTATCGCTACTAGATTTCAATATACCTCGTTTTAGTTCTCGTACTAATATCACTTTTACACCAAACACTCAACATCACTTTAATTCACCAATAACGACAATGTGTAGAAGTTACAACCATATAACTTCTGCAGACATGTTTTTTCTGACCTTTCGTGAATTTAAACGTGATATTTCCAAATTACTACCAGACTAGTGTTGTACTAAGACCAACTAACATAGTTAAGAACATAATTATGTTTGTTATTATTAGGTTAGTATTACTTTTATTGATGTTATATAACGACCTAATTTACGTAAGTTTCTATTATGTACACCTTTTAATTAGGCTGCTGGCCTGCTGGTTGTATGAAATAAATAAATAAATAAATAAATAAAAAACATGCCCTCCGCTGCTTCGGGGCCTATTAGGGATTCCCTAGGGCTCAGTTCTGCTCATCGGCTATTCCGTTTGACCTTATTCCAAAGTGTCAGGGGACCCAGAATAGAGTGAACTTGCTCTGCTCCAAGGTTGTTCAGCATGTTGATGCAGTCCCACACTAGCTTCGATGCTATTCTCATGCTGCCCAGTGCATCAAGGGTTGCCCAGCTGTCTCTGCATATACTGATCTGGGTACTCTCGCCCTCGATCATTCCCAACAAATCATTCGCATACGCAACTACTTCATATTCATACCCATTCACTCCCAAGTCAATCAATAACTCGTCCATACATAGGTCCCATACAAAGGAACCGCATATGGATCCCTGTGGGCAGCCTCTGCTCACATTCCTCCATACCCAGCGCTACTCGCATTTTCAACACATACCTTTCTCTCACAGAAATAATCCTTCCACATTCTCATTTCTTCACATCCACACTAATCACTAATCACGCTGGCTCATCTCAGATTGTCAAACGCCCCCTTAAAGTTCACGAATAGACCAAGGACGCGCTGACTTTCCGATCACTCAAATGACCCTAACACACTCATCCATGCATCTTCTGTGCATCTCTCAAATTCATTATTCCTTCAATCTTCTTTTTCATTCTTTGTCATCTATTCCAACACTTTATCAAACATAATTAACAAACAGATAGGTTCATAAGACCTTACACACATCCTATCTTTATTCGCACCTTACAGTAACACAATCACGTTACCAAGCTCCCACTTCTTAGGAACCTTGCCTTCACTCAAACAAGAATCATACATGGCTCTCATATATAGTGGACATATCTGCCAATCTCTCTCGCATATTAACACAGACATCATGTCAAAAATAGTGTAGATCGATTCAGAAATGCTCGAAATGAATATATTCCCGAAAATCCGGTAAAATTTTTTTGGGCCGATTACAATACTTCCCTTTACATTATATTTATTTATTCATTTAATTACACTAGCTCAACGAGAGGAATCTCTTCTAGAGCTTAGGGGTACATATAATATAATTACAGAGTAGCAGTTAAAACAAAATATATCAACAGTCAAACCGATCATTTCGTAGAATCTACACATTTGGAAAATTGGGAAAAATAATAAGGTATTTGTCTGCAGAGTGGTAGATAGAATGTTAGTGTGGAACGGGTGCGAGCAGATGTAACATGTAAATTCAGCCTTGATAAAATTACAAGTCAGTCAACCAGGTTATGAATTACCTTATAAAGGAATAAAATAGTATGAATTTTCCTACGTTTATACCGGGCTATTAAAAATTACCTTGGTCAAGGGTGGTTGTGGAATCTAAAACGTGTGTCTTTACTTGTGTCAAATTAATTAATTTGAAGTTTCTAAAAGTGCGAAATTTCGCAATTTTATACGAATGTTATAACACTCAGAAGTCTGTAGTGCTATAGACTCCGGGATTTTCACGTGGCCTATCGAAATTAGAAGGTTCGAATTGTATAAAAACACAATTGCATGAACGCCAGACGTCCTATGTCATTAGTTACGAACGTAATCATTTTGACATATGCCTCGAGGAGCTCGCTGCGCGTCAGTTAGAGTTTATACATTTTACCTCGATCTTGTTAATTTGGGGCCGTTTCGTACCCCGTGCGCCCGGTGCCAGTTGTAATAAAATGTTTTCGGATATAGGCGGCTAGCTTTCACCCGCTGCGGGTATATTTCAGTAGCTAGAAAAGTCCCTTTGGTACGTCGCAAGTTAGACGAGCGTAGCTGAGACCTAAGAGTACCTGCTTCTATTGTAATAAAATTTTCCTATTTAAACGGAATTTTTGGAAAAAAGAAGGGCGGTCGGGTGCGTATCGCGACTAAATCTAACTACATGGAGCGAAAACGGTTCGCAAAAGCCCTCGTAAAGGAGTTCTATGTTCCTAACTTTTGCACTTTTCCAACTCGCGAGCTACGGGCTTCTCACGTGAACGTCATTCCATTTATCGAAAATTAACCATTTTAAAACCGTTTTCGACCCGGTTTGTGGCTATCCCGACCTTTAAAAAGGTTCAAAGTTAACATTTCGACAATTTTTATTACTATATTAATTTGTAGTTCATTATTGTTTTACAACTGAAATAAATAGGTATGAAATTTGTAGGTTATTGATGATGTCAGTGTGACAGTGACATAATTATTTCAAAAGTATAGTAAGACACACGTTTTAGATTCCACAACCACCCTTGACCAAGTTAATTTTCGATATCCCGGTATAACCCTAGACAAGATCTATCTAATAGAGCCTGGTGGGAAAATCCAATAGATGGATAATTACCATCAGCTTTGAAGGCCAAATATTTTAGGAAACGCCGATTCATTCGCTCTATTTTGTTTATATAAATTTTATGATGGAGGTTCCACACAATTGAAGATTATTCGAGCTTAGAACGAACAAATGAATTATATAATACTGTTATTGAATCACTATTGTTAAATAGGCGGCAATTGCGGATGATAAAGCCCAGCATTCTGTAGGCGCTAGAAACAATTGATTCAATGTGAGACGCAAATGACAATTTCACGTCAAACAATACTCCCAAGTCTCTAGAACTATAGGAACCAGTAGGAGCTGTGTCAACAAGTTTGTAATTGTAAATAATACGCGTAATTTTCTTGGTGAAATTCATTACAGTGCACTTACTAATACTAAGCTCCAGATGATTTATTACGCACCAGTACTGAGTGCATCCAAGTCATGCTGTAGTGAGATACTACATAAAGAATGCTTTACTGTCGAGTAAAGTTTTAAATCGTCTGCGTAAAGAAGAAAATAACAGACAAATAAAGAAGAAATGTCATTGATAAATGAATTGAATAGGATTGGTCCAAGTACAGACCCTTGAGGTACACCTGAGGTGGCATGATATGAATACGATTTAAAACCTCTATACTCTACATATTGATATCTATCACTCAGGTAAGAGTTCCAAAATTCAATCAAATGATTTGTAAATCCAAAGCTAGACATTTTATTCAATAAAATACTGTGATCCATTTTATCAAATGCCTTAGCAAAATCGAGGTAGATACAATCAACCTGACCACCCTCATCAATAACATCCGCCAAGTATTGACTGTAGCAACCTAAGTTAGTAACAGTTGATCTGCCAGGCATAAGCCCATGCTGCTCAGGGTATATCTGCAGTTTTACATGATTGAAAGTAGCTTCATATAAGTTATATTCAAATATTTTGCAGAAGTTATTGATGATGGTAATTGGGCGATAATTAGTAACCTCATGTCTATTACCTTTTTCAAAAACCGGTACTAATTGTGAAACTTACCACAGATCATGAAAAGTATGCGATGTTAAGGCTGATGAATATATAAATGTAAAAGAATATATACAACGTAAAGTGAGGGAAGAAAAATCTGAAAACACTTAAAAACTATCAATATTTTTGTATCGTCTCAAAATTCATCATCTTTGAAATACAATATGTGAAAGGTTGACTAATCATTCGCATTATCTAGTCCAAATACCCAAATACCTGTATTTTTCACAAATTCAGATTGAACTCCGTTATAGGTATTTCTCAAATGTTTTGAAAATCGTTCAGAACTTCTTGTGCGAAGCAATGTATAGAACCCCAAAGACACAATTTCTTGATCTGACATAAATCGACAGCAAAATTTAAACAAAGAAGGTGAATTTGATTTGTAACACCAGGTTACACAGCATCAGGAAGGGGCTATTATATGAGTAACCTTGTACATTGGGTAACACCGAAGTTCAAATATAAAGAGATATGAAAATAATTATGCGTAACATGCGATAAATCATAAGAAACGCTAATTAATTTCATTAACTTGATTGTTTTGGGTTTTAAATTCAATTTACTAGAAATTGAATTTGAATATCAGCAGCTTGGGAAATTAACATTCCTATTGTCATTGATATATAAACGATACTTTGTTTTCATATGTATCCTATCATCAAGTGAATAATTGTTCTTACCTAGTTCGTAGTTGCATCAAATATGATGCTTTCACCAAACTCAAAACTGTATGTAAGTAGAGCAAATGTGAAGTTATATTTTTAATATGAATTGATATAATATTGATGCTTCAGAATGAGATTGCTAATCTGGCAAAGTTTTAATAATCAACCTGTAAAATATATTTCGTATTTGTCGGTTTCTTCTCATTATCCTTCTTATTCGAAACGTATAATATACATCAATTTTAATGCCCTAATCCCTAATTCATTCGTAACTACGCTCTCAGTAAGGTATTATCTTCATAATTTATCACTGGTGATGAAAAACTTCGTTTTATTGGATAATAAAATGTGTGTAAAGCACAAGCTTTTTTTACAATATTTTACTTAGATTTTAAAATACAAATTCGATGTATTTATACCAAAACTTTAAAATTAACTCCGTTCTAGAAAAATAAAAGTATTTCGTTGAAGAGAAGCCAAGATCGATTATTATCATTAATCTAAACATATTTGCTGTTTGCTCAGATATCTTCAGAAAATTCATTGCTGAGAAATTTTTCGAACAAAATTACAACAATAAAACTCAGAACTGTTTTGATATCAAGCATGGAAATTAATATTCCTTCTCATTATCCTTCTTATTCGAAACGTATAATATACATCAATTTTAATGCCCTAATCCCTAATCCATTCGTAGCTACGCTCTCAGTAAGGTATTATCTTCATAATTTATCGCTGGTGATGAAAAACTTCGTTTTATTGGATAATAAAATGTGTGTAAAGCACAAGCTTTTTTTACAATATTTTACTTAGATTTTAAAATACAAATTCGATGTATTTATACCAAAACTTTAAAATTAACTCCGTTCTAGAAAAATAAAAGTATTTCGTTGAAGAGAAGCCAAGATCGATTATTATCATTAATCTAAACATATTTGCTGTTTGCTCAGATATCTTCAGAAAATTCATTGCTGAGAAATTTTTCGAACAAAATTACAACAATAAAACTCAGAACTGTTTTGATATCAAGCATGGAAATTAATATTCCTTCTCATTATCCTTCTTATTCGAAACGTATAATATACATCAATTTTAATGCCCTAATCCCTAATCCATTCGTAGCTACGCTCTCAGTAAGGTATTATCTTCATAATTTATCGCTGGTGATGAAAAACTTCGTTTTATTGGATAATAAAATGTGTGTAAAGCACAAGCTTTTTTTAAAATATTTTACTTAGATTTTAAAATACAAATTCGATGTATTTATACCAAAACTTTACAATTAACTCCGTTCTAGAAAAATAAAAGAAGCCAAGATCGATTAATATCAGTAATCTAAACATATTTGCTGTTTGCTCAGATATCTTCTGAAAATTCATTGCTGAGAAATTTTTCGAACAAAATTACAACAATAAAACTCAGAACTGTTTTGATATCAAGCATGGAAATTAATATTCCTTCTCATTATCCTTCTTATTCGAAACGTATAATATACATCAATTTTAATGCCCTAATCCCTAATTCATTCGTAACTACGCTCTCAGTAAGGTATTATCTTCATAATTTATTGCTGGTGATGAAAAACTTCGTTTTATTGGATAATAAAATGTGTGTAAAGCACAAGCTTTTTTTACAATATTTTACTTAGATTTTAAAATACAAATTCGATGTATTTATACCAAAACTTTACAATTAACTCCGTTCTAGAAAAATAAAAGAAGCCAAGATCGATTAATATCAGTAATCTAAACATATTTGCTGTTTGCTCAGATATCTTCTGAAAATTCATTGCTGAGAAATTTTTCGAACAAAATTACAACAATAAAACTCAGAACTGTTTTGATATCAAGCATGGAAATTAATATTCGTTCTCATTATCCTTCTTATTCGAAACGTATAATATACATCAATTTTAATGCCCTAATCCCTAATTCATTCGTAACTACGCTCTCAGTAAGGTATTATCTTCATAATTTATTGCTGGTGATGAAAAACTTCGTTTTATTGAATAATAAAATGTGTGTGAAGCACAAGCTTTTTTTACAATATTTTACTTAGATTTTAAAATACAAATTCGATGTATTTATACCAAAACTTTACAATTAACTCCGTTCTAGAAAAATAAAAGAAGCCAAGATCGATTAATATCAGTAATCTAAACATATTTGCTGTTTGCTCAGATATCTTCTGAAAATTCATTGCTGAGAAATTTTTCGAACAAAATTACAACAATAAAACTCAGAACTGTTTTGATATCAAGCATGGGAATTAATATTCCTTCTCATTATCCTTCTTATTCGAAACGTATAATATACATCAATTTTAATGCCCTAATCCCTAATTCATTCGTAACTACGCTCTCAGTAAGGTATTATCTTCATAATTTATCGCTGGTGATGAAAAACTTCGTTTTATTGGATAATAAAATGTGTGTAAAGCACAAGCTTTTTTTACAATATTTTACTTAGATTTTAAAATACAAATTCGATGTATTTATACCAAAACGTTAAAATTAACTCCGTTCTAGAAAAATAAAAGTATTTCGTTGAAGAGAAGCCAAGATCGATTATTATCAGTAATCTAAACATATTTGCTGTTTGCTCAGATATCTTCTGAAAATTCATTGCTGAGAAATTTTTCGAACAAAATTACAACAATAAAACTCAGAACTGTTTTGATATCAAGCATGGAAATTAATATTCCTCAAATTGTTGCAAGTAATCATGCCATAGAAAAAAGTTATTGCAATATCAAGAATTTTGTCACTGCCAAAGAAAAACAGTTTTGGATGATTTTTGTTTTTATGTAAACAAAATGTTGTCGAAATACAAATGAGAACACCTCCTTGTAAATAATTTCCTATTTATATTTTTCAATATACAGGGTGTCCTCGAACTGCGTGGCTAAAATAAAACCGAAGATTCTTTGATTCGAAAAAAATTTGATGAGCATTTTTACTTTTGCCTCAGGTGTCTTGTTTAGCCGGTAGAGGGCTTCAAAGTTGCAAAAATAATTTTGTTTTTTCGGTATAACTTGAGAACGTGATGGAGGACTTTTACAATATTTGGCAGGTGAGTTACTGTCAATAATAGCCGTTTTTGAGAGCGGAGCATAGAGCCTTAGAAACCATAGAAATGGCACAAACTTGAGGATGTAACGGGAAAAGTGTCCAGAACTTTTTTGTGGTCGATGTAATTCACTCTATATTTTTTATGTAGATAGCTTATCTAATTTGAAGAATTTTCTTACTCTTAGAAAATTTTGATAAGATCAACGGATTAGCTTGAAAAAAATAATTTTCGAGTCTCTGCAATTTCGGCTTACTAATATTACTTGATTAAAATACCTTAGTTGCCTTTGCTTTTCTAATGTCATTTTGGCATTTGGAGAATTTATTCTCAAAACTGTTAGTTTTCACTTTGCTTTCCGTACAAATTTTATAACATTATGGCTCAAAATTTCACTAACACTGAAATGGTTAATATCTCGGTAAAACACGAATAATAAAAACAATAGAAATGGGGAAACGATGTGATTATTTAGGAAAAACAAATGCTAAATTAAAAGAAACATTAAAACGTTTTGGGAAATCGCTAAGGCATCAATTGTTCGAAATGTTGCCCATTTTCCTGAATACACAAATTAATTCGTTTCAAGAAATTGGATTGCACTCTGGCTAGTACTTCAGGATCATTCTTCAATAAATCCGCTTCATGATTAATTCGTTGCAACAATTCCTCTCGTGTGTTTACTGGAGCTGGATAAACTTTCGACTTCAAAGCGCCCCATAGAAAGAAGTCGCAGGGCGTCAAATCAGGGGAGCGGGCTGGCCAGTTCACTGGTGCATCGTGTCCTCTACCTATCCAGCAATCTGGATATTCCGCATTCAAATGTCGCCTCACAGCTAATATGAAATGAGGAGGTGCACCATCATGGATAAACCAGGCCACGACGAATGTGTAAGGGCAAGTCTTCCAACAGTTCAAGTAGCCTTTGTTCCAAAAAGTTCAAGTAGTTCACCCCGTTCAATCGATCGGGTATAACGGTAGGGCCAATAATAAAGTTATCCAAAATTCCAACCCAAACATTGATTTTAGTTTGATTCTGAAAATATGTAACTTCCGTTTCATGAGGATTTTCATCAGCATAGAAATGTTCATTATGGAGGTTAAAAAGACCACATCTCGTGAAAGTATCTTCGACCGTGAACAGAATTCTTCTACATAAATTGGGGTTTGCGTTTTGTCTTTGAACAATAAGCCGACAGAAATCTAGCCGATGACCTGGATCCATGGGCTATAAGTCTTGAACTGATTTAATATGATAGGGATACAACAGTTCTTCTTTCAGTACATTATGAACTAATGATTTTGAGGCTTCAATACGAAGTCCCAAACGTAGTGTGCTCATCCCAGGTTCAGTTTCAACCGCTTCCAGTATCGCTTCTTCGAGCTCTAACATTCTTCTTGTCCGTCTGCGTCCAGTTTCTCTGCGATTTGCTTCAAATTTGCCAGTTTCGCGAAGGTTTGCCGATTTGGAATTCTGCGATGCGGATATCTTTCCCTTCTCCGGCCATTGCAACGACAAAGTCCATAAATCAATAACATATCAACCATTTCAGTGTTAGTGAAATTTTGAGCCATAATTTTATAAAATTTTTACGGAAAGTAAAGTAAAAACTGACAGTTTTGAGAATAAATTCTTCAAATGCCAAAATGACATTAGAAAAGCAAAGGCAACTAAGGTATTTTAATCAAGTAAAATTAGTAAGCCAAAATTGCAGAGACTCGAAAATTAATTTTTTCAAGCTAATCCGTTGATTTTATCAAAATTTTCTAAGAGTAAGAAAAGTTTTCAAATTAGATGAGCTATCTACATAAGAAATATCTAGTGAATTACATTGACCACAAAAAAGTTCTGGACACTTTTTCCATTACATCCTCAAGTTTGAGCCATTTCTATGGTCTCTAAGGCTCTGTGCTCCACTCTCAAAAATGGCCATTATTGACAGTAACTCACCTGCCAAATATTGTAAAAGTCCTCCATCACGTTCTCAAGTTATACCGAAAAAACAAAATTATTTTTGCAACTTTGAAGCCCTCTACCGGCTAAACAAGACACTTGAGGCAAAAGTAAAAGGCTCATCAAATTTTTTTCGAATCAAAGAATCTTCGGTTTTATTTTGGCCACGCAGTTCGAGGACACCCTGTGTTTAAAGAAGTATTATTAATTTCTAATTTATTACTTTTATTCCGTCGATATAGGACAGCATAGAAAGATTTGGTTCTAAGAATGAGGTGCCCGTTTTGTTAAAAACTTGTAATACCGTTATTATATATAAATTCTCGGGAAATAGATCACACCAACATAAATGCTTATTATTTTCGTCTTCACATACGTTTCAGTCTCACGACCATCATCAAAAGACGTATTATATCTAAAACGGGATTACTTAGAACTAATTGTATCAGCACAAAGCGTCCTTATCGCACAAATTTCAATTGAAAATGCCCACGTCGCCGAAACGAACAGAAACACGAATAATCGAAATTGTAACACATTAATGTTTTAAGTAAATGAATATGTATCCCGAATCCACTGTTTAGAAATTTTATTATAATATACGGACTCATCTCAAACAACTGAAACAAAAGAATATAACGCTCAAGTATCCACTTCCGAAACAGATGTTCAAGATTTATGAGGAAATAGAAAAAGGTTGTGAGACCTTATTAGAAATATTGCTATTTTAGCATTCTGCCTAAAATATACTTTTAACATTATAAAGATGCATGTAGGAATTTTCAAGGGTTTTAATTAATTAAATTAGTATAAATCTGACTAAATGACTGTATATCTGTTCTATGATTTAAAGACTTGGAGTCACATTTTATGTGATTCATTTCCAGAATAGATCTTTTATAATAATTGGTTTCCTTAGTCAAAATATTAACATTTTTGTAATCGAATTAATGATTATAATCAAAACAATACTATTAGGCAATAGATATTAGGAAAATGTGCATATTTCCATTCATATTCATTATTGTAAGTTTGTGAACTTTGTAGAATTTGAGCCCTTATGAAACATAGTATTGCATGTTGCAGTCAGTTTTATAATCCAAAAGATAATCAACGAACTAATTTTTGTACCAGTTGAATCACGCATTGACATGTTCTACATCTACATTTTTAGTATCATTGTCTTCCAAAAGGAACTGTTGATATTCATCATACACAATATTTGCGTCATAATCCATTTGGTTATGATTATGAATATAAGTAATGTCTTGTGGTTTCCTGTTAATGAAAAGGAATTTTGTTGTTAGAAGTTTTCATTAATCGATTTTAGTTTCACTAGATTGTGAAGTTTAGGTTTTATTCATTATTTTTACATTTCAAAGTATAAGTTGATGTATTAAATATATTTGTCCACGACTATTGTATAAAATATGCATAATGATATCCATTAATCACTAGTGACTAATGAAATCATTATTCACTACCATCAATATGACAAACATGATAGAAACGTATAGACAAATACGATAAAAATAGAGCGTGCTATGAAACGTTAAGTCAGATCCAATTTAATTCGTAACGTCAACAATTTGTTGGTTCGACTTGTTCCAACAGCAAAGTTTATTAGTATCAAAGTATTATTTATGGGTCGTGGACGAAGTATAGTATTCTACTTGCATATTATGGCCATTATTCACTTCCATGATTTACGGCACGAGCCGCAGGCGAGGCAACTTCATCCACGTGAATAATAGCCACCATAATATGCTCGTTGAATAATAAACTATTAACAAATTGCATTATTTGGATAATAATAACTATGTAAACAGGATGGGATAAGAGTTTCTCCGTAACTGTAACTGATACAGAAGAATAGAAGTATGGGGCATTTAGGGATTGCCTCACTTAAAATCGATGAGTGTCAACGAGGGTAGTGCGTTTTGGTCCAGTGGCCTAGGCCCTTCAACCTATACGCCGTTCTCATGGCCTCAGATTTTATGTATAAGTATAGAGGTGATAATCTGGAGAGAGCTCTCGTTGGAGCCGACCTCATACCGCTCATAGTCGGTCCAAGGGGCGCTGGGAAATACCAGTCCTTGTCCCCGACAACCACACTACCGCAGCATAGGTAACCATAGACCTGATCACAGCGGTATAGATCCAATAAAGAATCTTTGGCTGTAATTACCATGAGCTGCTGAAAACTCTTCTGCACGCCCAAAATAACGCAGAGGCTTTCCTCACTCGATATTCGAGGTGTTCGCGCCAGGTCAGCTTAGAGTCTAGGATTACTCCCAGAAACTTCACCGACCCTCTGAATTGCAGGACCTTACCAGAGAAACTGATCTCTGGCAGTGTGTCCAGCTTGAGTTTCCTTGTAAACAGAATTTACCCTGAGCCCCTCCGTGCGTCACCAGACGTCCACTATGCTGAGCAGCGTTTTGCAGCTCACACAGCGTCCCTAAGTGACGTCCGAAGGTAACGCCAGCCAAGTCATCGGCATAAAACCCAGTCTCTTCCAGTTCCTCCAAGAGTCCATCGACTACAAGGCACCACAGAAGCGGAGATAGGACACCTCCCTGTGGACAGCCTTTTGTAGCGGCGGCTTGTACAAAGCATCCGTTATGTTGTGCCTTTATTTAAATTTCTGGCGAAATTAGCCTTTTGTTTCCGAGTTACAAACAAAAGTTCGATTATTCGACTTTTAGAAGGCGTGTGTTCCATGACAGTATTCACTTGTTTGTCAGTATATGTAGAAGAAGAATGTGGAAGTAGTTTTTTCCTAACTTTACAACCAACCAAGATTGAAAATGAAAACCTTAGTAAGTTTTTGTTTTCGCCAGTGAATATATCTCAAAAAAAGAGAATGTGTCTTCTATATCTCTTACAGTTACTACTAGTTATCCTACACAAATATCGAAACTTGCTCATCCTGTACAAAATATACCTTATATTCACAAGTTATATCTCCTTTTCAACTTTTGATCTTCCTAATTCTTATTTGTCTAATAAACTGTTAACAAACTCTTAAGCCTAACCAATCCTGCTTAAATCTACCTAGTGTTCCATCCATTCTATCGGAAAACGTAAGTCGAGTCCGATTTTCATATTCCTACGTAAATTCCACTGATAAAATCATATTACGTAAATTGAGTCCCAGGTTTCAATATAATTCTCAGAATATTCTTAGAAATAAGATTGTTAAGATTAGCGCGATAACAATATTTACATTCTAGATCAACAAAATTAGGCTAGGTTAGGTTAGGTTGCAAATAAAGAGGGTACAATAGACCATCAATATTGGTTATTATGAGAGTTAAGATTAGCGCGATTATAATATTTGCATTCTAGATCAAGAAAGTTAGGTTAGTAGGTTAAGTTGGGTTAGGTTAGGTTAGGTACAATAAAAAATCATTATTGGTTATTATGAGAGTGTCAAGATTAGCGCGATTACAATATTTGCATTCTAGATCAACAAAATTAGGCCAGAAGTTTAAGTTGGGTTAAGTTAGGTTAGGTTACAAGCAAAGGGGTACAATAAAAATCATTATTGGTAATTATAAGAGTGTTAAGATTAGCGCGATTATAATATTCACATTCAATAAACAATAATTATTATGCAAATACTTGCGTACATGCTAATTATATGCCTTACAACCAGGTTAATACCTGGAATTCAGTTTACGTAGACGTTATAAGCATCCGGGACAGAATTTCCCTACATAAGAGGCAATTAATAGTTGCCGGACCCCATTCTATAATGGTCTTATTCATTTTAATGACTCCAGGCCATTAAGGTATATTTTCCTTTACACTCTTAATTCTAAGGTTGACATATTTGTTGTGTCATATGAATGATTTGCATGTCATATAAATAAACCTCTTAAAAGCCTCTAACAGGTGTGTTTATCAAAGAATAACACTTTATTGATACTGCCATATCACAACAATACCCTAATAATTTCTATTATGCCTGAAGATTTCTTTGACTTGATTTTTATGGAAAACAATGAATTTTACAAGCTTCCGTTTAACTTCACTCCTCAGTCAATATACCGTATTTCAATACAATGAACAATAGCTTTTTACAGACTGAATCGAATATTCAACAATTAATTAACGAAAAAATACATCTCAATTAAAAGATTATTCGCATTAATTATTTACATTAAATTCAACTGCATAGTTTCCGACTATTTAAAATGCATACGTGATTGCATTGCATTGCAATACATTTTTTTTTTTTCTCGTAAATTCTTAACTTTTCGAAAAACTTGAGGAGATCCAAAAGTTAGTAAATGAATAGGACTTTTTAGACATGATTTTTAAAAGAAAAAAGTTTATTCGAAAAAAAAGTTCTAAGCAAAAATGTCTTAGGGGTTGATTATTTCAACTCCTTACAAAAATACTTCAGAGTTGAAAAATATTAAAAAGTGTAGTGTTATTGACAGATAAAATTCACCAAGTTTCGTTTCTTCAGCTTAATATACAGGGCAGATACAAAAGAAAAACAATTTTTCTGTCAATTTTTTGGAGGGTACATTTTTTCTATGTTATTTAAATATACCCTGTATATGTAAGACTCGCTTATTGGGGACATATATTTTGCAAAACATTGGAAAATAGAAATACGGTTTCAGCTATTGTTTACCTCTACAAACTAATATACAATGAGGTCGACGATTCACACTTTTTATCGTTAATATGTATTAATGCACCTTCTTATCGAACTAGGAATGTGTTTGTTACGCATAATTGTGAGTGAATGCTCATCTAAATGTCAGCTTTTGTTATTATCTGTGTCGTACATTTGTTCTATAATATATGCGGAACGTGTATTTTTCTATTATATCCTACTCTGTAAATAGGTTGTGAGACCAGTAGAGCCCATGTTAAATAAGTAAATGAATGAATGAATTGATAAAAAAATAAATAATAGATAAAAAGGGCTTTCCAATGATGCTAAAATATATTGGGGTTTGCATTAAAAAAACATAAATTTGGTGCGCCACGCTATTTATAGGGACACTATGCAAAAGAGAATAATTTTGTAATTGCAGAATGTTCGTAGCTACCATTAAATGAGAAGCTCTAGTTGCTCTCTCGAATAGCAATGGAGTTATAGAGGTTCCTCGTGCCCCTGAAACAATTATTGTAACAATTTGTTATTTAGAATTCACCTTCCAAGACTCCTAAGTCTCTGAAACTATAGGAACGAGGAAGAGCTGTGTCAACAAGTTTGTAATTGTAAATATTAGCCGTAATTTTATTGGTGAAAGTCATAACAGTGCACTTACTAATACTAAGCTCCAGATGTTTTATTACGCACCAAGTACTGAGTGCATCCAAGTCATGCTGTAGTGAGATACTACATAAAGCATGCTTTACTGCCGAGTAAAGTTTTAAATCGTCTGCGTAAAGAAGAAAATAACAGACAAATAGAGAAGAAATGTCATTGATAAATGAATTGAATAGGATTGGTCCAAGTAAAGACCCTTGAGGTACACCTGAGGTGGCAGGAAATGGATACGATTTGAAACCTCTATACCCTACATATTGATATCTATCACTTAGGCAAGAATTCAATCAAATGATTTGTAAATCCAAAGCTAGACATTTTATTTAATAAAATAGTGTGATCCATTGTATCAAATGCCTTAGCAAAATCGAGGTACATATAATCAACCTGGCCACCCTCATCAATAACATCAGCCAAGTATGAACTGTAGCAACCTAAATTAGTAACAGTTGATCTGCCAGGCATAAACCCTTGCTGCTCTGGGGATATCTGCAGTTTTACTTGATTGAAAGTGGCATCGTATAAAATATATTCAAATATTTTGCAGAAGTTATTGATGATGGCAATTAGGCAATAATTAGTGACCTCATGTCTATCCCCTTTTTCAAAAATGGATACTAACTTTGAAACTTTCCACAGATTCAGAAAAGTATGCGGTTTTAAGGCTACTGGTTATATAAATGCCAGTGGAACTGCGAATATATTGATGCAATCTTTCACGAAAAAAGCAGGAATTTGATCTGGACCCTTCGTGTGACTTGCTTCAAGTGTTTTAGTAACTTGAATCACTTCAGAAGGACTAACAATCGAAAGAGATAGAATATTATCATTTGAGTTATTGAAGTTATCCGAAGGCTTATTATTAGTTGAATTAGAAGTACTTTGCAAAGACATCACCAATATCTTGAGGACTAGAGTAGCTAAGATTATCAAATTGAACGTGTTGCAATCTTATTTTATGTTGTTTAAACATAGCCCAGTAAGCCCCTCATGGCTTACTAAAATTAAAATATAAAAACAATCTAAACATAGATTTAGTAAATATAAAACAAAGACTAAGTGAACAAGTAACACAAACTTTTTAAAGATAAACCAGTGCTCCACATACATTGAAAAGGCAAAAATTTCAAGATTACCTTCCTATTCTTTATATCTGTTTAACCCCTCGCGCCCTAGACGTAGATATAGTGACCTGGGTAATAAATTCTGTGTTAGGCGTTTCCCGACGAACGCCCATTACATCTTGAGTGTTATCGATTATGACAGGAAAAATGCAGAATTCTTAATATCCTCAACAATATTTTTTTACTTCATTACATTTTGCGACACTTATCACTAATTAACTTATTTAAAATTGGGTCATATTTTGCTAAAAGTTTAATAATATTTAAGAAATTTCCTGAAATGTCCTCTAAATGCTAAATTACTCGTTGCCAAAGTTAAAGTTACATTAATTATCCTATCTGAAATTTTTACCCACATACTTATTTCTCTATGTGTGGTTTCTTTCAAATCTTTATCTATTAAATCATTTCGCTTCCATAAAACCATTGTTTGACACGATTGAAAATGAGCAGTTGAAGTTTCATGTCTCACTGTGCTTTGCGAAAGATGACGCCAATCGCTAAAGCCGGTAATCCATGACTCATTTTTGGAATTTTTATCAAATAGCCAACACGGCTCACAATAAGAAAGATTTAATTTTATTAATTAACATAACCAATTTCTCGAAATGGTCATCCCTGTTTAAGTAATTTTCTCATAATAACAAATGTTAAAAGAACGACATTCTTGTGGGACCATTACCAATTATTATAAACCGTTTATTTTCATTATTTAATGGGTCAGGACAGTATCTTACATACTTATTGCACTATGATTTAGATCAACATTGTCTACAACTTATTCTGATGATGTTGTTTCCACTTCGTCACCCTCTGGCACTAGTTCGGATTCTCTGTCATCTTCTGCTTCCAAATTTAATAATAAGCTAGTAGAAGGAACTTGGGGAGCCGATTCTGCCGTCGATTGTTGAAAAAGCTACCTAGTTTAGGCAATTTATTTATTCCTATTTTCACTTCTTCTTTACGCCGCCCCGCTCTATTGTTTCGGCTTGTTTATCCTTATGAGTATATACCCGGATATCAAAAATTATCTTGGTCAAGGGTGGTTGTGGAATCTAAAACGTGTGTCTTACTTTACGTTTGAAATAATTATGTCACTGTCACACTGACATCATCAATAACCTACAAATTTTATACCTATTTATTTCAGTTGTAAAACAATAATGAACTACAAATTATGAAATAATTATGTACACTTTGAACCTTTTCAGAGGTCGTGATAGCCACAATCCGGGTCAAAAACTGTTTTTGAAAAAGTTAATTTTCCGTAAATCGAATGACGTTCACGTGAGAAGCCCGTAGCACGCGAGTTAGAAAAGTGCAAACTGGTTGTACCTAATACCGCTTTACGACGACTTTTCGCGTGCCGTTTTCGCTCCATGTAGTTAGATTTAGTATCGGACCGTGCCCGACGGCCCTTCTTTTTCCGATAAATGTCCATTAAATAGGAAAATTTAATTAGGACAGTTTGACCTATTCTCAGATCTCAGCTACGCGCGTCTAACGTGCGACGTACCAAAGGGAATTTTCTCGCCACTAAAATATACACGAAGCGATAAAAGCTAGCGGCCCATAGCTAAAAACACTTTATTACAACTGACGCCGGTCGCACGGGGCAAGAAACGTCCCCAAATAAACAAGACCAAGGTAAAATGTATAAACTCTAACTTACGCGCAGCGAGCTCCTCGAGGCATATGTCAAAATGATTTCGTTCGTAGCTAATTACATGAGACGTCTAGCGTTCATGCAATTATGTTTTCAGATAATTCGAACCTTCTAATTTCGATATGCCACGTGAAAATCCCGGAGTTCAAAGCGCTAAAAACTTCTGAGTGTTACAATATTCGTATAATATTGCGAAATTTCGCACTTTTAGAAACTTCAAATTAACTATGACATAATTATTTCAAACGTAAAGTGAGACACACGTTTTAGATTCCACAACCACCCTTGACCAAGATAATTTTTGATATCCCGGTACTATATTAGACATGTATTCAACAAACAAAAATATCTTTTCAAACTTACCTTATGCTTATGCTTAAAATATGATTATGTACTCAAACTTTTTAAAAAATGAGCAATGGGAATCCGTTGACCCAGCGTTATCGTCAAATGACAAGATGAATAATCTTCTAAATATATTCAACCATCACTATGAATATTGTTTTCCCCTCGTCGAAAAAAAAATATCCTAATAAAAAAGTTGATAAGTTTAAAAATACACCTGAGTTAGTTAAATTGAAAAACACCATTTTATTGCTAAAAGAATGTTATCGACAAAATCCAACTGTGGATAAAAAAAATGAAATAAAAAAATATCAACAAAAATATAATTGTTTACTTCATAACACTGAGGTAAATTTCCATTCACAAAGAATTTTATCTTCCGACAACAAAAACAAAAGTATTTGGCAAACAATAAAATGAAACCGGCCGAACGTCTAAGTCTAACACTTATGGTGAAAAAATAACAGCTGATCAATTTAATCTGGCTTTCACTGGTAATGCTAATAAAATTGTAAGCTCTTTAAATAAACAAGTTTCTCAAACTTTTCTTATTAACAACTGTAATTCAACTTTTTTCTTGAACCCAATAACTAGTTTTGATGTCATAAAAATAATTAAATCATTTAAAAATAAAAAATCCTGCGATATTTATGATTTGAATATTAAACTTATTAAAGATTGTTGTGAACCCCTAGCCGATATTTTTAATACTTGTATTTTACAGGGTGAATTTCCAAGCGTCTTAAAAAAAGCCAAAGTTGTTGCAATTTTTAAAAAGGGTGATGGAAACGACCCAGATAATTACCGACCAATATCCATTCTGCCTATATTCTCAAAAATATTGGAAAAATACATTTTTTATAATTTACAACTTTTCTTGATTAAGCATCAATTATTATCAAACAATCAATATGGCTTTAGGAAGGGATGCAGAACCACCGATGCAATACTGTGCCTTATGAGCTTTGTTGCTGAGGCCTTTGAAGAGGGGGAGTGTTGCGTTGGTGTTTTTGCGGACCTGACTAAAGCATTCGATTGTGTTTCACACGCCATTTTGATAAACAAGTTTGATTATTTTGGAATACGTGGCATTGTTTCTCAACTTTTATCATCTCACCTAAGAGACCGAACACGAACGGTATATCACTTAGGTAAACTGGGAACTGAAATGCCGATACTACGAGGTGTGCCCCAAGGTCCTATTTTGGGGCTACTTCTTTTTTTACTATATATTAACGACTTACCAAATATCATTTCTTCAAATAAATGTCTTTCTTTGCTTTTTGCAGATGACTCAAACTTTTTGATTAAGGGTAAATAATTTAATGACATTGATCATAACAGTGTTGTCACCTCGGCATCCAACTGGTTTACTTCAAACGAACTTTTTTTTAATGAAGCAAAAACACAAATACTTAATTTTCAGTGTCGGCCTAACTCTTTTGGTTCTGTTAAGTTTCTTGGTGTTGTGATAGATAGTTCTTTAAACTGGTCACACCACATTACCTATCTTATAAGAGATTAGCTCGGGCGGTTTACGCAACTAAAAGAAAGTACAGAATTGCTGGCGAGGAGGTGGCCCTTGTAACTTACTACAGTCTGTTTCACTCCATAATGTCGTATGGTCTCATAACATGGAGCAACGCTGCTCATACTCATTTAGAAAAAAAGTTCATATTACAAAAAGCTGCCGTAAGAGCTATTAAAGGCTTGAAACAAGAAACTCATTGCGAGTCTGTTTTTAAAGAATTAAAAATAATGGCATTATTTTCACTAATTGTTTATGAACACCTTATGGATGTAAAACTCCACTTAAATGAATACACCACTCATTCAGATTATCACTCTTACTCAACGAGAGGTTGTGACAAACTCGTACACCCAAAAACTAAATCAAAAGTAAGCAATAAACTTGGTCTTGCCCTCTTTAATGAATTGCCTAGTGATATTCGATCAATTAATTAAATGTGAGTATTCAAAACAAAAATTAAAAAATTCCTTTTGGAAAATTGCTTGTACTCTGTTAAAGATTTTTTTAATGTTAAGTGTTTTAACATGTGATAGTACTTATTTAGTGATTTATTGCCTTAATCTTTTAATGTTATATGCATTTATGTTGACCTGTCCACAAAATGTATATTTTAACGGATAAATAAATTTCTTATTCTTATTCTTATTCTTATTCTTATGATAAATTAGCACAAATGAAAATTCTAGGGTATTTTTAAAACAATTGCACTCAAGCTTCAGGTATACTTTAAACTAAATACTAACAATACAAATTATACAAATTGATAATATGTATGTCAATAGGAACCGTTCGCAATCAGGGTAAGAGTTGAAATAAATGAAATCAAGAAAATTGTCTACGGACAATGCAAAGTAGTTCAGACTTGTGTCGCGACACGACACAATATGCAACATTCGCGTATTGTATAGTTAAGTCAACAGTGTCTATTGCATTTGGTTTTTTACATTTAAAAAAAGGATTAATATATTGAACAATTTGCGACTTCCTATTTCTAAATCTAGGGAAAAAACAATTAGATCATGGAACACAGAAATTATAATTATTATTAGGTACATACATATACAGGGTATTTCACTTTTTTCGTTCATAATTTTGGAAAACGATAGAACTTCTGGAAATAATAGGGGTCTTTCATACAAAATTTTTCATTAAATCACTTCGTTTTCGAGATACGTTGTTGGTGTTGAAGTTTTGAAAAATTATTACATTTTCTTCATTATCTTCTAAACAAATGAAGATTTTCAGTTCAAACTTGGTACACTTCAGTTTTACTAGATGAGAATTTTTTTTTTTACAAAACGTTCTTGAGACAAATACAGTTGCGTAGCTGTGAGGTTTTGTACCTATTTAAATCCCTTAAACTTCCACGTCTGAAAACTTTGATTCATTTTCTATAAAAAAGTATCACTAATAAATTTCACTTAGAGGCTTCCGGTTCGAGCTATTTTGATTTTTCTAATCAGGGTTATCTTATGGACCCTGTATACAAGTGTTTCAATTTTTGCGTTCATAACTTTGATAAGCAATAGAATTTCTGAAAATAATAGGGATCTTTCATATAACGTTTTTCTCTAAATCACTTTGTTTTCGAGATAATATAGTGTTGAAGTTTTGAAAAATTATTACATTTTCTTCATTATCTTCTAAACAAATGAAGATTTTCAGTTCAAACTTGGTACACTTCAGTTTTACTAGATGAGAAATTTTTTTTTTACAAAATGTTCTTGAGACAAATACAGTTGCGTAGCTGTGAGGTTTTGTACCTATTTAAACCCCTTAAACTTCCACGTCTGAAAACATTGATTCATTTTCTATAAAAAAGTATCACTAATAAATTTCACTTAGAGGCTTCCGGTTCGAGCTATTTTGATTTTTCTAATCAGGGTTATCTTATGGACCCTGTATACAAGTGTTTCAATTTTTGCGTTCATAACTTTGATAAGCAATAGAATTTCTGAGAATAATAGGGATCTTTCATGTAACGTTTTTCTCTAAATCACTTTGTTTTCGAGATAATATAGTGTTGAAGTTTTGAAAAATTGTTACATTTTCTTCATTATCTTCCAAACAAATGAAGATTTTTGGTTCTAACTTTGTATATTTTGCTTTTAATAGATGAGAAATTTGTTTTGTTTCAGATTGTTTTTGAGACAAGTACAGTGGCGTAGTTATGGTGTTTTGTACTCATCTACACCCCTCAAACTTCTACGCCAATAGTCGGAAATTATTATTGTGTACAAATTTGTGAACTTTGACTTATTTTCTAAAAAAAAGTATTCCTGATAGATTTCCCTTAGAGGCTTCCTTTCCGGGCTATTTTGATTTTTATAATCATGGAATTTCTTTTGAAGGACTATTTAAAAAGTGAAAAACTATTTAAATACCTATTTATTGGGAACGATGAAAAATAATTCATGATAAGTGCTCAAAAAGATCCATTCACTTCAACGCAACGGCGACATAGATTTCTCAACGACCTTCTTATTCGAATTAACATTTTATTATTGATTTCACCACAAGCTCTTCGAATACGATTCAGTAGATCTTCTCTATTGAGAACCGGCGTTGCATGAACTTTATCTTTCAAATAACCCTAAGCAAAAAAGTCCAGAGGATTAAGGTCAGGTGATCGAATAGGTTATGCAACTGGACCACCTGTACCAATCCATCTTTCACCGTACTTCTTATTTACATATTCTCGTACTTGTCTTCCAAAATGGGCACCACAATCATCCAATTGTATCCATGCATTGGTTCTCTCATTGAATAGTGTTTCCTTCCACATGTCTCCGTGGTTAGTTCCCAAAAATTCGAAAAATGGAGCGACCGTTTAGTCTGTCTGGTAAAACGTATGAGCCAAAAATGTTGTTTTTGTAAATGCCAAGCCAGACACATTGAATTCTTCTTGAAAATTCATACATCTTGTACCATGATGGGTTTCCATTTGCTCATAAGAAACTGAACAGCAACCAAAACTTTCTCCAGCAAATATTCTGGACAGATGAAGCACATTTTATACAGACGTGGATTCATTAATTTGCACAATTCACTTTTATGGGCAAATGAACACTCTTGGTACAAGATCTAGGAATTTCCAAGAAAAATTCAGTGTCAATGTCTGACTTGGCATGTACAAAATCAATATATTTGGCCCATACGTTTTAGCAGACATACTAACGGCCTCTGCATTTTTCGAATTTTTGGAAACTAACCACGAAGACATGTGGGAGGAAACACCATTAAATGAGAGAAGAAATGCATGGATACAATTGGAAGATTGTCGTGCCCATTTCGGAAGACAAGTACGAGAATGGCTAAATAGGAAGTAAATGAATCATTTTGAGCATTTATTATGAATTTTTTTTCTTTATCAATAAATAGCTTTTTAAATATTTTTTTACTTTTTAAATAGTCCTTCAAAAAAATTCTATGAGATAACCCTGATTAGAAAAATCAAAATAGCTCGGATAGGAAGTCTCTAAGGGAAATTTATCAACAATATTTTTTTATACAAAATAAGTCAGAGTTCTTAAATTTGTATACAATAATAATTTTCGACCATTGGCGTAGAAGTTTAAGGAGCTTAAATGGGTAAAACACCTCATAACTACGCTACTGTATTTGTCTCAAGAACATTTTGTTACCAAAAAAACTTCTCATTCAGTAAAACTGAAGTTTATCAAGTTTGAACGGAAAATCTTCATTTGTTTAGAAGATAATGAAGGAAATGTAATAATTTTTCGAAACTTCAACACCCTGTATCTCGGAAACGAAGTGATTTAGAGAAAAATTTTATATGAAAGAGCCCTATTATTTTCAGAAGTTCTATCGTTTAACGAGGTTGTGAACGAAAAAACTGAAACACCCTGTATATTTCCTGGCAAGTTGTTTCCTTAGGTATTTCACTTTCATTTATTAATTTTGAAAATACAGATTGCATTTTAACAGAAAGATTTCTGAATAATTTGGATCATGAAAATAATTTTTTTTTTCAAATAAGGTGCATACAGACATCAATTAAAAATTAAAATGACATTTAGAACTTAAACTGAGCCAAAAGAACATTAAATTTTTAAATAATAGAAGGAGTAAGGAGGGCCCCCTTAATCCCAGTAGCACACCGGCTCACTAAGGTCTTGCTACGGCTCTGTCTCGGGTAATAAAATTCGGCTTTGCCCGTCGAACGCCTAATTTTTGATGATTTTTCAATAATGTTACTTTAGTATATATTCCTATCAAGCCTATGAAATCTTTCTTCGTAATTGGTTCAATGTGTGTTTATCATTATTCATTAGTAACGACGAAGTGTATGTCGTCTTATCTTCAAATGGCATGTTTCGAAATAGGGTTATAGTGTGGAACGATAGAAATTTGCTGCTTTTGTATATTAGACTTCCGTTTTCTATTTCATACATTCATTCAGTGGAGTACTAGATACAGGTTCAACTCGACAAAATTGATTTAATAAATTAACCAATGTGTGAGCTTACTATAAAAAATGTAAGTGACGTTTTTTACTATTTAAAATGTGAAATTTGTAATTCAATTAATTATGATTAATTAATTAGCCGAAGAATCCGTTCTAAGGGTTTGCGTACAAAAAATATTTTTTCTACAAAATTCAGTAAAAGAATTATTTTTAACGCATACTGCCGGGGTCTTCAATTTCATTTTAAGGCATTGGTGTCAAAAATAAATTAGGTTATTTACTTTCAATGATGGTTCGGAAATAGAAAAAAATAACATATTTCAAATCAAGGAATATTAACTTAAATAAATCTGCAGTTATAAAAACTACAATTAGAATGAGTAATTTCATGGCCAATCCCATCAATAGTTATAGTGATAATTATTTTTGTGGAAACTAGAGCTTGTTTCATAACGAGTCTTTTATATAACCATCCGCACCTATGCTGGACTTCCATCCACCATGTCTCTAAATTGAAGTAAGATTAGTACCAGAGTCTGCCTACAAACTAGATCGTTGGAAGCAATGTTCAGTATAAAGGTGAGAATCAGAAAAATTTAGAAATTCAGCAATATTGGCAGGCATCTTATAGTCTAGGAGCCAGAGCGATATTGATGTTCTGAACATTAACCCGATGGCACTATGGTTTATCGTTAGAGGACGGTTGAACAATTCATCTCACAGACCGAATTTTAACCGGCTGCTAGATCACGAGATACAGCATCCGCATTTTTTTTTGACTGGAGGTTAACCCTTTCCGAGTTGAGGTTACTTGAAAAGCATGCCATTCTCATACACTTCCACGATGTGCCATCATTTTTTATCGTGTCCGTTTATCAAGCCGACCAGTTAAAATTTAACCAAAAATGGACTGCAAGTTAACCCCCCCAAACCTGGTGGAAAATGTTCATTGGTGTTGGCAATTGTTAACATACCCTATGCCATCAAATGTTATCGGTCCATTTCCGAATAATTGTTCATTATTTGGACCAAAACTGTTTCTTTTTTTCATTTTGTGGATAAAACTTGCTGGTTACAAGGTAACATGATGGCAACATTTCAACCCCCCAAAACCCCCAAAGAAAAATATGGATGGTATGGATAATATGACCAATCTTATGATGAATTAGTCAATTATTGAGATTCTGGCGGGGTTTAAAATCGAAACGCCCGTTTTTGTTTGTTTTTTTTTTGGAGGGTGGTCTTATCGGTTTTTGGGGGTTGAAATAGGCAAGGAGTGATGGCAACAATTTTATATCTTTATTTGACCTCCAATGAAGTTATTTAACATGGTGCCATCAAGTTACCTTGTAACCCGCAAGTTTTATCCACAAAATGGAAAAAGAAACATTTTTGGTTCAAATAATGGTCAATTACTCGGAAATGGACCGATAACTTTTGATGGCATAGGGTATGTTAACAATTGCCAATACCAATGAACATTTTTCACCAGGTTTGGGGGGGTTAACTTGCAGTCCATTTTCGGGTCAATTTTAACTGGTTGGCTTTATAAACGGACATGACAAAAACATGATGGCACATGGTGGAAGTGTATAAGAATGGCATTTTTCAAGTAACCGCAACTTGGAAAGAGTTAACCTCTAGTCAAAGAATAAGCAATTTGCGAAGGCTGTATCTCAAGATCTAGCAGCTGACGAAAATTCGGTCCGTGAGATGAATTGGTCATTGAACCGTCCCCTAACGATAAACCATAGAGCCATCAGATTAATGTTCAGACCATCAATATCGCTCTGGCTCCTAGACTATTACCAAATGTGTTGATTCCAACTGGAGTTGTGGCACATTTATTGTTTGTGCATTTCATGAAAATTCTTGAATGATTAGAGTTCGCTGGATGGAGAGGTATGTACTTCTATGGTAGGTCAAATATAATGAATGTTCCCAAATCTTCGATATTATTCAATGTCAAGCTGCCCATTCTTCGCGACGACAGACTCCAAATACACCGAAAATCACGGCAAACTTCTGCATGAGATATATTTCATCATGCGCATCTGCGAGAAAGTGGTCGATTTGTTTGCTCTGGTCAATACTTCCAACTTTTTCGATTGATAACCTTCGTATTTCGCTTCAAAATAGCAACCAGCTTGTGGTATTCGCTTATACCCTGATTCTTTATGTTCATCATCGTCTTCAACATGGAGTAATTTGACCAAAGCGTTGACGATTTCCATATTTTGGACTTTTCCTCCTATGCCAAAAACACCTGGTCACTGAGCATGCCAATAACATTTTTCAGATCTCAAGAGACCATTGTACGAAAACTCGGTTGGTTGCTTTGACTTAATAGGCTCGAACTCGAAAGTGACTTTATTAGCAACTTGTTATTTCCGCCGGAGAAATTCATTTTCTTGATCACTTTCTGTGTCACGAAATTTGAAGTTACTTGTCAAAAAAAAAAATCGAATATTCATTACCATAGCAACAATAAACATATGATCTGAATTTCAAAATGATATTATGATAATTTAATAACATGAGAAATGCGTTTTTTTATTTTTAATAGTATATTCTAAAAGTGATTTTATTCTTTTAGGCGTCGCGTCCCAAACTTTTGTTCAGTAGTTATATCATAAATAACTTTTATTCGATATTTGCCTACAGTCAAATTTTTAGATCGATAGCTATTTTTATTCTAATCTATGGCAAAAAATCATAGTATACTCGGAATAATCAACTCTTCTAAAATGTTCAGGAGAAAAAAGTCTCCCTTCTGGGCTTAAAGGAATAATTAAAATTTCCAAACTTGAAGTTGTTGGCATTATGACTGTACATAGAATGTCTGAAATAATTTTTATAGAATGTCAAAAGTTTTCAAGCAAAAATAAAAAACAAAATGGATATAACCAGTTTTGCAGGCAAATCAATATATACTTTCGAAAAAAATGAATTTATCCTTCTGTTAACTACAATTAGTTTGATGAAAACCTTTGTGAGGTACATAATGAAACAAAAACTCATAAAGAAACTTCAAAAAATTAATTTACTCCCATATAAGGATATAACCGAATCTGCAGTAAAATTTTCGATATAGCCGATTTTGTTCCCAAATACGAACTTTGATAGGATTTTCAAGCACAAAACTTATATAGCAAGCATGTCTTACTCTATTTTGAAAAATGTGTATTTAATTGGTATTGCACGCGACGCCAACAACAATTTGTTGTCATAATGAGCAATTATCCTTCAAGGTGACGTAGGCATATTATTATCACATTTGTAACAGTTTTAGGATATTTATCTGATTTAAAACATGGCCAGTGATCTTGAGCATATATATTCAATATAAAACTCCTATCTCATACATCATACGATATAAGTTTGATGACCATTGAACTTGAGATTTTTATATTCTCATTATATATTATATCCTAGTGTAAATAATTAATAGCAGATACTTAACAGTGGTAAATATTAATAGTGAAGCTTAAATGATAATAACTCAGACACCTTCTAAAAGTTTCTTACCTCTTTCTCAGAAGATCCTCGGATGGTGATGATTTAAATGTTAGATCAAATTATTTTGGTTCAGTGATCTACTAATTGCTTACTGTCTATTGAAACAGTGCATAACTAGCGTACTATACACTTACTGAATAATAACAGGTAGGCTTTTTTTATAAACACTTATGATACGTGTACTTATATTGATTGTGAAGTTCATGGAAGTCAAGAAAATAGGTTTACCTCTCTACATTACGAAGTTATAGATTGTTTTTCTGATGGTACGCGACCTTTCCAACCCTATTCTATTCTACGATTTATATACCTAGCTTTATCCTGCTTTATATAGAAGACACTTCATAAATAACTCCCATTAGAATTATTGCGGGCTATATACAGTATGGGACAAATACAGTTTCGACCGGCCGCATTTCATTATGGAGAAATCCCAAGAAAATCTTCACCTGAATATATACAGTTTCGTCCGCTTCTGATTTTCGAGAATGTACACTTCAGTTCATCTTGACTATTCTAAAATATACGTAGAGTCCAAAAATAAACCTATCAATAACCTACTAACCTATAATTGCATTTTGGCGATAATATAATATGTTCTATTATATGTTCAGGGGATGTAACTACATCCAAAAATGAGTATACAAATAACCTAGTAACCTAGAATTACCGCTTATAGATAATATATATTCTTTTGTTTCTTCAGTCCATGTTATTGTGGCCAAAAAGAAACATAAATTAACCTGCTAACATAGAATATCCGTGTGATGCTTATATATGTTTTCTTATATGTTAAGTGGATGTTATTGCTTCTAAAAATGAGCTTACAAGTAACCCACTGCTTGGAGATACTATATTTATCCTCTTATTTTCATGAATCGCTTGTAATTTTTCAAATTATGGCCAAATCCATCATTTCTTGACATTCGGTTGAAGTGTATATTGGAAATTTCAACCAAATTCAGAGCAAAAAATATTATGGACGAAATCGTAATTGCCGAAAGCGTGTTCTAAGATATGTGCCAGAAGATGTGTGAAAGGCAACGGACAAGTTCCTCCAGTTTAAATTAACCGTTTGGGATCCAACTGAACTTAATTCGAAAGTAGTTTCTGCCATATTTACGAAAAAAAAAATTTATTAATTCTCCGCATTAGAGTCGTCTCTTTACTGTTCAATAAGAGGGGAAATTTCACTGAGAAAATTTGTATACAATAAAAAAGGGTTCACGTTCATTCGGTGATTTCTAAAAAAATGGCAAAAAATACAAAATAAAAAGTAGGCTGATTATTTTCGATTCTTTGGAATGAAGGATATGCTATAAATTAATTTCTTATCAAGCAGGACTAGATCCCAAATACTCGAATAGTATTTATATTTCTAAATATCAATATGGCACTTGGGAACATTTATTTGATTTGATTTAAACATTGATTGTTACTGGGAATGACCAAATAAACTTTTGATTTTCCAGCGGAATAACAGGTCGGAAGGCACCGGAATATTACAACAAGAAAGGATGGCACTGGATCCTAAAAGCAAAAATTCAGAGTCGGGATCTGTATGGCGAAAACTATGGACCTTCCATGTTATATCCAACATAATTCTCGGTCCGTCAAGTGAGTAACTCTCCTATTCCCAAAGTCTGTGTACAAAATATACCAATTCTTTCTCTATCAAAACAGATTTGTGCATATCAAGATAACGTAAGATTTTCACCTCAAATAAATTACTTCTTTATGAAATATAAGCGCTACAATAATGATGACATCTATAATGAAACCAGATATTCCATGGAAAATATATATTATATCTTAAATCGTTGGTACATGTTCATTACAAACGCATAAAATCGATTACACATCACAAATTATTTGGTGACATAATCAATACATAGATTGAGCTTTTTCATTTTGAAAGTGCAGAAATTGCAAACACAATCAGCGCAAAATTAATTTGCAATGAATGAAAATACCATCTTTCCATTTGAATAGAATATTTTCTCGCCAATATTCAAATGGAAAAAAATTGATTTCCCCAGAAGAAAACACTATTTTGCTTATATCTCAAGACCATAACCTTAAAATGACTTCTACTTCTATTCAAACAATGCGTAAAGAAGTCTGTTTCTGCTTTGAATGAATTTTTCAACATCGATACATACTATTCAGAAATAATTTCGGATTGTTTCAAAGAGCTTAATTTAAATTAAATATTTTTAGGAAAATTTCAAAGAGAACCATTAGAAGAGAAGTGTTTCACATTAATGAAAGCAATTGGGTTGCAACTAAGAACTCAGTTCACATCTTGTAACCCTGCTTCAACAGGAAGTCCTCATACCGGGATATCAAAAATTATCTTGGTCAAGGGTGGTTGTGGAATCTAAAACGTGTGTCTTACTTTACGTTTGAAATAATTATGTCACTGTCACACTGACATCATCAATAACCTACAAATTTCATACCTATTTATTTCAATTGTAAAACAATAATGAACTACAAATTATGAAATAACGGTTTTAGTAACAAGAAAAACTGAATTACAGTAATTGTTGGAAATGTCGATGCACAAGTTGACGCGCATCCTCATGCTGTGAAAACCGTTTTGCAGAATTTCTAGCGTTATGGTTGCACATTGCTGAACTATTCTTTGTTGAAGTTCTTGCAAATTATTTACCAGAGTTGCGAAAATCTTGTTTTTTAAGTAAGGAAATATAAAATAGTCCATAATTGTCAAACAAGGTGAAAATTATTTCAAACGTAAAGTAAGACACACGTTTTAGATTCCACAACCACCCTTGACCAAGATAATTTTTGATACCCCGGTACATATCCTAAAGAGCTTGTGGCGCCACGATGAGCGTCCAGGCTTTGTACTATGGAGGGTATTGGGTGCCCACGTATGATCTGGTGATGAATTACAACCAATGTTTCATTATTACAATGGATTGTCACAAAGTACAGGACAGCTGAATTCAATATGATTCTTATGTTAGGACATAAGTGTATGATATACACAAATTATGATAACTTTCCTACATAAGTGCGATGAAGTTAGTTGGACATACTTCATATACAAATATTTGCATCTATTTTATTTATGTTTCAGTTATAATCTTGATATTCGCCTTGAGTTTTGGAGTACTACCTAATGCGAAACTTGGATTCATTTGTCAAGATCCATCGTTGTCATATCCTTATCGGGGGGACACAGTTACAAACACAGGAGTTTTGTTAGGATCTCTTCTTACACCGTTACTTCTGTTATGCCTTACTGAATTGATCAGAGAAGGATCATACAAAAAAGTTAGAGTTTCCACAATATGGTTTTTCTTCAAAGAGATAGCTGTTAAATTGTGGGGCATATCATTCTTATCGGAAATAGCGAAAGTAATCTTCGTGGAACATAGACCACATTTCTTTGCTACCTGTCAACCTGACAAAAACTTCAACTGTACTCCAGGCACCTACATAGAAGAGTATACATGTACTAATCGACTAAATAGTCCGGATATAATAGCAATGGCATCTAGATCTTTCCCATCTTCACACACAGTAATGGGCACATGTAGCGCAGTATTTTGTGTGGTAAGTGAGTTCTCATGTTCTTCCAATAATGATAACCTCTCTTCCAGTATTCTTATTCACCATTGACTTATCAAGAAATCGCCCGAAAAGCTTTACCCATCATTGAAATCAATATCCGTTGATCAAAATCACATAAACAAACAATGATGAAGTATTTTTTTCATAATACCATTCTGTTATTATCGTTTAACAGTACTCTATTCTTCATTGATGTGACAACAATATCGGCCTGTGTCGTAAAACTGAAGCCGTTATTCTTTAATCAAGTCTTATTCATATTTTGACAAAGATTACAGTATTTTAATTAAAAGAAAAACTATTTGACATGAGAACAATAACTGATATCGAAAGATCAACTTGTATAGCACGAAATTATGAATTTATTGATTTCTTCGTTCTTATCAATGTCTGTGGAGCTACTAAAATGTATTTATGGTATAATGAAAAATACTGAACGACACACCACACATATGCAAATAACAGATGCGATTAATAGTAAAATCATGAATAAATTGCTTTCACCCAAGTATGAATTCATAATTGATATTTTTTGTAGATTTGTACTACCAGGTTTCGAGGTCAATTATTACACCTCATCCTCATGTATATATAAAGCATGGCTGTGATAAAGAAAAATGTATCAAAATTTGTTAAAACAGTTTTAATAACCTTCTTACTTCAAAATTTGGCAAAATGGTATTTTTTAATTAATAATATTGCAAATTGTTAATCTGTTGTAAAATTATTTAAAATTATTACATTCAATATATAACATTATTTATAATCTTATTATTTTTTATCATATATATTTTATTGAAACTACTTGTGTAATAATTGTAAAATCATAAATGATACGGCACTGTATTGCGTCTTCGAATGTTTTTGTTATTGCAATTGATTTGACGTTTTGAGAGACGAATTGTCAATTAGAATTAATTCACACGATTTTGTATTGAATTATAAAATCAGATATTAAATATATTAGTTTCATACAGTCCACTTAATTATATCAAAACATTGGTCCTTCGAGCCGGATCATTGTCTGATGGCATGAGCACTTCAATTTCCAACTGAATGTCATTGAATTCATCAAAAGATGATTCAAATTTATCGATACGAGCATTCAATTCGATTACCATTTGTTCTTTTGAATTAGAAATGTCTAAAGAATGAACGTATGTTTGTAATCGAGTTGCTTTACCCTTGATAATACCTCGTTTTACCTTTAATGCATCCGCCATTCTGAAATCAATATCAAACACGGGTATCAATCAATATGTCACATTGAATATTGAATTCTACAATACCACAAACACTGATACAAATATTCAACGAAACTGGCTCAGTATTTTCTAAATCAATTAGGAATGAATAAAGTTATGAGGAATGATTAAGATTAATTAGGACAAAAGTCACAATATTATAGGGAATAGGTACTCAGGACGATACTAGTAATATATTTATTCAGCTGCACTGGACCACTGCTGCTCTGCACGACTGGCCGGCTTCTTGCTAATTCTTACTTTACTTGATTATTTGTATTCACCATTCATCCGACTCGAAGGACCAATGTTTTGATATATTACATATATCAATTTCGTACAGTCCACTCAATTATATCAAAACAATAATAAAGCTTCGCAGATAACACGGTAATATTTTAAGAACACTTATCATGGCATGATCTAAAGTGAAAATCAGAGTTAGATTCATTGAATATGAAAGAATTGTTTGAACACACGTTATTCACCATGAATTTTACAAAAACTTTTTTTATGCCATTTGACATACTTAAAAATGTACTGCCTGACTTCGACAACTTATGTGTTAAGCTAGAAAATGATTAAAAATTTGAAATAAAAACCAAGGCCTAATAAAGTATCTTGGTATAATAATTGACATGCATTTAAAATGGAATTTCCAAATCGTCTTCGTTGTTAAAAAATCACAAAATATATTACATAAATTCAAGCATCTAAAAGATATCTTAGATCTGAAACAGTTAAAAACATCATATTACTCACTAGTGGAAACTTACATACAGTATGGGCTGCTATCAAGAGGATGAGTAAATAAAATACTTATCTATAAATTCTCGGGAAATAGGTCACAATAACACTTATGCTTTATATTTTCTTGCCTTGTCTTAAGACATGAAAATATAAAGCATAAGTGTTAATGTGACCTATTTCCCGAGAATTTATATATAATTCATACCTGGGTCAAGAGTCTTTATTATAAAACACTTATCCCTTCCTTGGAAATTGTGCAAAAAATAATCATACGAATTATAATGAAGGAATCGCTCCAGTATCGTGGTAATAATCTATATAACATTGGAAATATGTCAGATCCTAGACAACTTTTCCATTATAAAATTTGACAAAGAGAGCACCTGAAGAAGAAATTCTTGAATTTGAACATGCATAAATACAATACAAGAAATATAATGTACTTTTACTTACCTCCAATTGCACATAGAACCATCGGACAAAGATCTTATGCATTGTCATCTCCAACATTATATAACAATTTACCGAAACACATGACAAATTCTAAGTCAATAAGAGTATTGAAAAAGCAATTGCACAATCATATTATATCACTAGAAAGAAATGCAATCCATAATGAAACAGATATAAAGAATTCGCAATCAGTTATAAGTTAAAAATATACTTAAAAGTTAATTTAATAACAATTGAAAATATTATATTTATATGTACAGGTATATGTATATGAGGGAAGAAATTGGAAGAAAAAAAAACATTTAGACTTCTGGGTTATATATTGTGATCATATATGTATATGTATGTATGTATGTATGAATATGTATATATGTATGTATATGTATGAATGTGTATGTATGTGTTTCGATGGATTACAAAGAAATCAATCATATTACTGGAAATTATGACTTGATTTTACAAACTTTTAATCTTGTTTGTTATTTGCTACATATCGGCCTTATGACGTTAACAACTACCTCACAATTGCAAATGCTTGTTAATTTTGCTACATTATTGAATGTTATGCACCATGAAATCATTCACAACCCACTTTGCAAATCACAGTTCATTTTCGAAACGATATGAGAGAGTGAAAACAGAAACGAACAATTTCAGAAAATCGAAGGTATATACCTTGTTTACCATAGGGAAAAAATTAAGTCGTGGTCAGTGATTCCAAGCAGCACGTGTTTACGCCTATTTCTAATGAATTATTATACAATCCACCCCATGCGATCATACCATAACGGATTAATGACTTCACCAAAGATTTATAAACTGTCATAAGTGGATCATTTTGTAGTATATCCCTTAGTAACAAAAATTTATGTATTAATTGTTTAATATTTTTACTCAGATAAATGACATGATAGTCCCATTTAAGATATTTATCAACATAGATACCTAGATATTCAATTGTATTAGTTTCATAAATATATTCAGTAGTATTAGATTGTAGGTAATTAAAATCTGGCCGAGAATGGTTGCTGATTGAGAATGCAATGTTAGTCTTTGTTGAGTTAATTGTTAATTTAAGAGCATCCAGCACGGTCTTTACTGTTTTGAGTCCTCCGCAAGCACTTTCTTACAAGATCCCATGATGGACCAGAGAAAATCAAAATTGTGTCATCTGCATAGGATATTATCTTACCGTTTATATTGCAATTGCAGAGTGTGTTGATATAAACTAGGAATATCGGGCCTAATACTGTACCCTGTGGATCTCCTATATCAACTGTCAATGAGTCACTTAATTTACTGTTAATTTCAACTATTTGACACCGGTTTTTTATTAAAGTGTGGGTCTTTCCCCTGATTTCATAGCTAGAGAGTATATCTAATAGTTCTGTATGTGAAACCGTGTCGAAAGCCTTAGCTAATTCCATAAATAGTGCAATTTTTTTTTAATCATTATTAAAATTATTTGTGATAAAGTTTCCTAATTCAATGATGGCATCAGCCGTACTCAGATTATCTCGAAATCCAAACTGATTGTTGGAAAGAATACTGAATCTATTAAGAAAACTCACTATATCCTTTTTTTCAAACATTTTATGAACATTTTTAAAAAATTATTGATAAGACTGTTGACGCGATAGTTGTCAATACGATTTTTAGAACCCGATTTGTGTATGGGGATTACAATCGCTTTTGGGATAATTGAAGTTTTAGATATTAAGTTAAAAATGTGTTTTAAGGGTTTAATATAAGTATGGAACATTTTAATTATTTTAACAGAGATGCCATCCAAGCCGGGGGCACTATTATTTTTTAATAATGCTATTTAATTGATAATATCATTAGGAGTTATAAGAGTTAGATACATAGAGGCAGAGTTTTCTGTTATTTTAAGTATTTTTTTGGGGTTTATTCTGTTTTTCATTTTTGATTTCATTTCCAATTGAACTAAAGTAGCTGTCAGCATAGTTAGCAGCGCAATTTTTGTTGGTAACTATACTATTTTTTTCATCTATTAATTGAATAATATTATTTTCATTTATCATTGAATTGGTAGCATTATTAATTAATGCGTAATTTTTTTTGGATTATTGAAGTTTTTATTAATTTCGTTTTTATAGTAGGAATTTTAGCATATATTATAATTTTGTTGAGTCTCTTTCTGTAGGCTTTGAACTCTAAAAAAATTTGAGGAGAATAGTTTTTATTCAGTTGTTTTTTCATTTTATCTCTTCTTTTTATAGATACTATGATTGAGTTTTCTCTTTTGTCGAACTTGTAAAAGCTTAGTGGCAGTTGAAGTCTTGATTTTATTTTGAAATAAGTTTCAAATCTTAATATAGGCATTCTTATCCATGTATGAAAATAGATTAGAACGTGCTCTTATTCCAATTCAATAGCCTCGAAATTTCATGCAAAAACAATTTTTAATTGTTTGATTTCTTAGTGGGACGTCTACTCGTAGGTGGCTTTAGATATTTTTGATTTTTTACTATATTGTAGGTTCGCTATATACACCTTCAACAGGGTAACGTTGCGAGCTTTCTCGTTCTATCAATGAGCTCTGTGAGATGATCGAAACAGCTGTCTAGAGCTATTAGCTCGTAATGTCTCGGATCGATCTAGACTAGAGAGACATTATATTTGTAATCTGGCAAAAGTCTACGAGAAATTAATGAATGTATTCATTTATTTCTCAATGGTTAAATCGTCCATTTATTGTTATTAATTGTAATGTTGGGTTTCATTCTCAAATGGACAATGAAACCATTACCAACTAGAACATATACAAAATACAGTGAGCGGCATTAGTGAAATTCGATGATATTAAATGAAGTTATTTACGAAAGTTGTACAAATTTGTAACTTTACAATAAAATATTATTTTCATATGTTCCATATTATTAGGGGAAAACATACATACATTTTCTTACATGGGGCACCATATACCGGGGGTCCTATCAAGGTTGACGACCGGCTGTATCTGGGAAACTATTTGTCCTACCACTTTCGGAAAAGAATATTCTTGATAAAAGTGACCATTAGAAGTCTCTTTAAAATATTTTCCACTTTCAAATTTTCCCGCTAGAGATCTAAGCCGAAAAATTTAAATTTCTTCATAAAATCGATAGTGCGGAATGTTTCGTAGATCGTTTTTAGATTTCTCTATAAAAACTCTAAAAAGTACATATTGGACATTACAACCTAACTTTTTAAATGACGGGTGAGGAGAGCGCGGAATCTTATCGCAGAAAAAGTGCGATAACTCCCGATTACGTTAGCCCATTTTAGCCAACTTGGTTTTTTTTTAACTATTGGATAGCTTTATGCTAATCTGGAAAAATACTCAAGCTTGTGTTCAATTTCAAACCGCTAGATGGCACTAATTGATTACTTTAGTTGTTCATTCATTTTTCCATGAAAAACTAAATGGAATGCTATATTTTCTATTTCGTCATTTTGTTGCCAGTAAAATTACGAGAAAAATTTCACAATTCGTAAGTCTCTATCATTTTTCAGGAAATTTAAAAGTGGAAAATGTTTTAAACATAGTTCTCAGGGTCACTTTTATCAAGACTATTTTTTCCAAAAGCTGTAGGACAAATAGTTTCCCAGATACAGCCAAAAGTCGAAAATCCGATTTTCAAAACTATTTTAAATGAATAACCCCGTACTTTATGTTAAAAAGTAAATAAACACTAAAATCATCAATTTATATCTATAATTTAATGAGCAAACGATTATTTATTGCAAATTATTTTGGCTATTACATAATTTATTGGGAATTTTATATTGGATATATTCAATTCAATTACATATCCATTTGTAAGGAATTACTAATATATATTTTAACTTTTTAAATATTTTTAATTTCAACATTTGATTATAAAAATTTAAATGATTTTACTACATGGGGAAATTTCGCATAACGATTTTCAACGTTGTGATATTCAATTTCAACAAATTCGGTGTTTTGTTCAAATTGTACCATTAAATTTGATGTATTCTATTAATTTCTTTAATAAATTAACTGGTTTTTCTTTTTCAGTACATACTTCAAACCCGATTGCCTTCAGCTGTGACAGGCTCAATATTGAAGTTAACTCTGAAGGCCCTGTGTCTGGGATGGGGCCTTTATTGTTCGTTGACAAGGATAACAGATAGAAGACATCATTGGTGGGATGTCGTATTTGGAGGATTTATGGCTTCCTTTTGTACTATTTACTTTTTGGTAATATTCCATAAAAAAGCCCGGAAGTATCTGGACGAATTGCATGCACCTCCTGTCCCACAATTAGTTTCAGTTAGAAAATCAAGCGACGAAACAAAAGATAACCAAGTTTAATTGCCTCTTTGAGAGAAGGAACTTTTCGAGGAATTTTAATTTTATCATGTGTATTTATAATATATTTGTAATATTTTTATTTTATTTATAGTATTTAGAATAAATATTTAAGAAATAAATGAAATTTAAATAATGTTCAATAAAGACGCGAAATTCCCTTTTTTTCATGTTAACAAAAATTTTCAAGGCTGTGTGCTTTAGATGGGTGTCAAAATAGAACTGAATGACATATCAGTCTGAAAATTTTTAAGCGTTTCAGTTAAGGATGGTACGCCAATACCACATCGGATTTTCGACTGTGGCGCCATCTGTTTTATTTTTCGGGGACTTTTCACTTTGCTCTCGTACAACGACAGTGGCAATGACGTGATTACGTCACACTCTCGTAGCCAATTTTGTTTGCAAACTTGTCATTTTGGCACGTGTACTTTACTTACTGCATGGGACTTCTTTCAGTAATGAAACATTCTTCCCAGCTACCGGAATGATTGTTCGTTGAATCGATTAGAGTTATTTTTCGACAATTTTAACCTATTGCATATAGCTTTTATCGCGGGCTTTGAGCGCAGCGACCGAATCAAGAAATACCGTAACGAAATAACCTAACGTCAGGTGCTCTTCAAAACTTTCGTGACGAAAAATAACGTAACACCCACCACTCCGCCTACCATGTAGCTCGGCCGAGCTTAAAATTGTCGAAATGTTAACTTTGAACCTTTTAAAAGGTCGTGATAGCTCCAAACTGGGTCGAAAACTGTTTTGAATTGGTTAATTTTCGATAAATCGAATGACGTTCACGTGAGGAGCGCGAGTTAGAAAAGTGCAAATTTACGGTACATAGAACGTCTTAACGAGAACTTTTCGCATGCGGTTTTCGCTCCATATCGTTAGTTTATGACCAGGGCCAACTAAATATCATAGTCTCGGGCCCCAAAATGTCGATTAAATAGGAAAATTTAATTAAAACAGTTTGAGGTATTCTCAGCTGTCAGCTACTAGCGTCTGACGTGCGACGTACGAAAGGGAATTTTCTAGCTACTTAAATATACCGTAAGCGGGTAAAAGCGAGCGGCCCATAGCCCAAAATACTTTATTACAACTGGCGCCGGCCGCACGGGGTTCGAAATGGCCCCAAATTAACAAAATAGAGGTGAAATGTATAAACTCTAATTTACGCGCAGCGAGCTCCTCGAGGCATATGTCAAAATGATGACGTTCGTAACTAATTACATAGGACGTCTGGCGTTCATGCAATTGTGTTTTAATACAATTCGAACCTTCTAATTTCGATAGGCCACGTGAAAATCCCGGATCCGGAAGCGCTATCGAGATCTGAACGTTAAAACTTTCGTATAAAATTGTGTTTGCAAGTCAACTGACCCTTGTCACAGAATACTCTTCATAAAGATCAAGATGATACTCTTACGTGACGCCTTTTATGTTTCCCCTACGTGGCGTCTTTTGGTACTACGCGAAATTCCACGCGAGTTACATCATCCTAGATGCCGTTCCCATGCGTATTGTGCGGAATCCGACACTCCATGGATCTTCGTCAGCAATTCGCTTATCTTATATGTTTCTTTTTATAACATACATTTTTTAATATGAATTTAATTCAGTCTTGACATATAATTCAATCTGTTGATACCTATTTGGAAATATAATTTGTACCTTTTTTAATAAAATAAATAATTTTATTTTATACTCAACGGAGTTATAAAATTGGCGCAGTCGATGCAGGATTGTTACAAAGAATCTTTCTCAGATAACTTTTCTATTTTAATAGTTAAGTAACAATCGCGAGTAATTCCTACGTTTAAGTGGAGTGGAAAGAAAATCAATATTTTTCCAAAGGATTAGCAGTTCCAAGGATTTAGCAGTGCCGAAATCAATGGAGATAATCGTACTGTAAGTTCCTTTCATATGTCAGATTCCTCTAGTTTCTCCTCTTCCTTTTGTGAACGTGAAGACCATCTAGAGTTAGATATTAATTCATTAGTTGATAGTTTAAACACTTTCACCTTATCAGAAAATATTTCTGGTTCACCCGAAACCGATTATTTTAACGAAGTAAATAACATTTTCAAATCAGAAGTAATTATCGAAGAAATCGATTCAAACAACATGTCTCAAGTTCCAAATTTTTTAAAAGTTCATGCAGAAACCTTAACAGATTTCGATGGAAATATGAACGAACTAAACTTCTTTTTAGAAAGTATTGACAGTATTGTGAAGCATTTTTATGACGAGCAAAATCCAAATAATTATCAAAATGTAATAATATTTCGTACAATCATTAGCAAACTAAAAGGTAATGCAAGAGAAGTCATTAATATTAGCTGTGCAGAAACTATTCAAGAAATACGAGATATTCTTATTAGAAATTTTAGTGACCCCAGAAATGAAAGCTGTTTGTCTCTAGATTTAAATAACCTCAGACAGTTCCCAAACGAAACTCCATACCAATTTCATGATAGAGTTCGAAAAATTTTGAATACAATATCTAATTATTTATCAATTCATGAAAATGACGTAAACGTACGCAAATTCAAACAAAATATGTATAACCAACAGGGACTTGAAGTATTTCTAGCAGGGTTGCGAAATCCCTATGGTATAATGGTACGCACGAAAGAGCCTACGTCTATGTTAGATGCAATTAATTTTATAAGAAAGGAAGACAATATCAAATATTTACAAAATTCATATCTTCCTCATCAATCTTCTTCGATGCAAACCGTTAGAAGGAATCCTGTTAAACAGGGCAATTTCAATTCTGCAAATCAAAATTTTTCCGGACCGAATGTTCCACCTCAAAAACAAAACTTCAATCCAAATTTTCATTCACAAAATGCTCACTCATCTCATTCTGCCTATCAAAATCAGAATGTTCAGTCTAAACCCCCATTTCCTACAGGGCCGGTTAATATTCAACAAAGACAAGTCCAAGCACCACAAAAATTTTTAACTAATCAGCAAGTTTTTGGAAAACAAAAAAATGTGTGGAAATCAAACCCAAATTCAAGCTCAAACCAGTTAAAACCTACACCAATGAGCATTAATTCAAGACAACTCACGTCTACTACTAGACCGCAGTTTCAAGCCCCAGTTCAAAATTGGCGCTCTGAAGAACTGTACAATACGGAACAAAATGACATTCCCAACGAATATCCTCCTGAAAACGAGGCTGAATACGAATATGATACCTCTGAACGCGATATATATGAAGAACCTGAGGATTTTCAGTCGAGCAACCCTCCGATACAGGATACTTGATTGAATTCAATACTTCATTCGACAAAAGACGATTACCTTATCTTGACATCAGCAATCCTCCATTAAAATTATTAATAGACACAGGTGCAACGAAATCTTTCCTCGATCCACAAATAATAAATAAACATTTCGCAAATTTCAAAAAGTACGACCCATTTGTTGTCTCTACATCTTTTGCTTCCTCAAAGCATGATACGTCAGTAACAATACCCGCTTTTAAAGAACTTAATGTAGAAAGAAATCTGAAATTTTATGCTTACAAATTTCATAACATATTTGACGGACTTTTAGGAATAGACCTTATAAATTTACTAAGCGCTCAATTGGACTTTCCCAACCTGCAATTTATTACACCTAATGTCAACATACCTATTACATATTTTAACGCAAACCCTACCGTGATTCTAGAAAAACTGTTACCAGGCAATACTTTATCACAAATCAAAATTCCAGTAATGACTCCATCAGGTGAAATTTTAGTTCCGCCGCAAATTATTCAAAATTGTACTATCCCAGAAACTTTGACTGTTTCAACAAATGGATGGGCCAACGTCGAAATATATAACAACTCTTCGGACGAAACAAATTTTACTTTACTATACCCAATCAAAACTGATCTAGTTCAACATAACTTTGAGTGTTACCACATGAATATAAATGAAATAAATGGCCTTAACGACCAACAAGACATTGATTATTTGATTAGAACTGACCACATGAATTTAGAAGGAAGAGAGCAAATACTTTCCCTTTGTAGAAAATACTCTGATATTTTTCACTTGAATAAAAATTCGTTAACGTTCACCAATCAAGTAAAACATCAAATAAAGACACACGATGAAATTCCCGTGCATCAAAAAAGTTACCGATACCCTTTTATTCATAAAGCGGAAGTTAATTCACAAATTCAAGATATGCTCCAACAAAACATTATCAGACCAAGCTGTTCACCTTGGTCCTCTCCTATTTGGATAGTTCCCAAAAAGGCAGATGCATCCGGTAAAAAGAAATGGCGCATTGTAGTAGATTATCGTAAAGTAAACGAAAAAACCATTGATGACAGATATCCTTTACCAAATATAACTGACGTTCTCGATAAATTAGGCAAATGCAATTATTTTTCCACCTTAGATTTGACTAGTGGATTTCACCAAATCGAAATGCACCCTGATGATGTTCAGAAAACAGCATTTAACGTTGAAAACGGGCATTACGAGTATTTACGTATGCCTTTTGGCTTAAAGAATGCTCCTGCCACCTTTCAACGGGTCATGGATAACATCCTACAGGGATTGCAAAACATAATTTGTCTAGTATATCTTGATGATATCATAATTTTCTCAACTTCTTTGCAAGAACATATGGTCAACTTAAAGAAGGTATTTCAACGCCTCCGCGAATCCAACTTTAAAATTCAGCTTGATAAATCGGAATTTTTAAAAAAGGAAACAGCCTATTTAGGTCACATAATCACAACGGACGGAGTGAAGCCTAACCCTGACAAAATTAAAGCCATTAGTAAATTTCCTATCCCAAAATCAACTAAAGAGATCAAAGGATTTTTAGGCCTATTGGGATATTATCGAAAATTTATTCCCGATTTTGCCAAAATCACGAAACCTATGACATCTTGCTAGAAAAAAGGATCGAAAATAGATCTGAACTCAGAATACATCCGATGTTTCGAAACTTGTAAAGAACTCTTAACCAATGACCCTATCCTACGATACCCTGACTTTACTCAACCTTTTAACCTCACCACAGATGCTAGTCAATTTGCCATCGGCTCAATTTTATCACAAGGACCAGTTGGTCGTGACAGACCCATAGCTTATGCCTCAAGAACTCTCAATCAAGCCGAGCAAAATTATAGCACGATAGAAAGGGAACTCCTTTCGATTGTGTGGGCGACGAAATATTTCCGTCCATACTTATACGGAAGAAAGTTTTTCATTTATACGGACCATAAGCCTCTTCATTGGCTCTTTTCAATAAAAGACCCAAATGCAAGACTGACAAGATGGCGACTTAAACTTGACGAATTCGATTATACCATCCTTTATAAGCGAGGCTCTCAGAATAGCAATGCCGATGCATTAAGTAGAATAAAAATTAATGAATTGCACGCCAATGACATTGTTGAATTTAACAATAAATTTACAAACAATAATTTGCCTTCGGACAACGTAGATACCGACTCTATAGTAGGAACTATAAACGAAACACCCGACATGAATGACGTTAGTTCCGAAAATGGTGAAAACAATGAAAATGACGATAACGAAACTATACACACCAGCCATGAGAACCCTATACTCGAAATTCCTATTTCTGAAACACCAATTAATAATTTTCAAAACCAATTGTTTCTAAAAATTGTATTACATTCTCCAGGCGTACCAAGAATAACACGATTATTTGAAAATAAAATAAGAACAAGTATTCAAATTTCCGAAAGTAATTTTGATACCGAAATAATAAACACTTTTAAAGAACTAACGGCAACTAACAAAACATTTGCCATTAATATAGATAAAAAAGAACTGATCCCAAGATTTTGTAGAGTACTTAAAGAAACATTTAGAAATTCTGCTCTAAAACTTGTACTTTGTAATAATATATTAGAGGACGTTATAAAAACAAATTCGCGAATCGAAATTATTAAACTGTGTCATGAAGGGAAAACCAATCACCGCGGAATAATCGAAACAGAAACTCAATTGAAACGAAGATATTATTGGCCTAATGTTCGAGGAACTATAACTAAATACATCAATAACTGTGAATTGTGTCAACGAATGAAATATGATCGAAACCCACCGAAACAAAAACTAGAATTGACACCAACTCCGAGTAAACCTTTCGAGATAGTACATGCAGATACTTTCACAATAAAAAATCAAAAGTTCTTAACCATAATAGATGCATATTCGAAATATGCCCAGGCCTATCCACTAACAGCAGCAACGGCTATCCATGTTACAAAAGCTTTCATAACTTTCATGACTCATCATGGCTCACCAAAATTATTAACTTTGGATAATGGATCAGAACTTAAGAACAATATTATGAATGATTTTGCGTTACTGCATAAAATCAAAGTTCACTATACCACACCCTTAAACCCTAACTCAAACGGTATCATTGAAAGATTTCACTCAACAATATTAGAACACTTAAGAATAGTTCGAGATACCAGAAAAGACTTGAACATACTGGACCAAATCCCCTATGCGATTCTCGGTTATAATCATGCCATTCACAGCGCAACAAAACAACGCCCTGTAGATATCATAAATGGCCATCTAGATTCAAATAGCCCTTTCGACATCAACTTAAAGGAGAAATTATTTACTAATTACATAAACGAACATAGAGAATGCACTAAAGAACTGTATAAACATCTAAACGAACAAATGTACAGACAAAAAGAACATACTTTAGAAAAACAAAACAAAGACAGACACGACCCTTTACCTTATGAGACCGGTAAATTAGGTTACCACAAAACAAATGCTAGAGAAAAATCAAGCCCTAGATTCAAGTCCCACGTTATAACAGCTGACCAAGGTATACAAATTGGTACCACCGGTAACCATTATAATAAAAATAATTTCAAAAGACCTTTATCTAACCAAGATCATATAACGTTGCAGGGTACTACTCGCCATGGCGACAACCCAGGTGGCTCAAGAAATTAAAATGACCAAGTTAGACTCCAATCCTGGTATCCTACCTTACAAATTGGGGAACGCGAAATTAAAAGCTACCTGTCATACATTCATTCATTATTTTGATTTAAAACCTATCGAAACGGAATTAATTAAAATCTCCCATCAATACCAAAACATAAAAACCACAATAAATAAAAAACATATTCTCTATTCTATGGAACTGAGAAATGTAGATAATTCAATCTTTTTCGAGCTAGATCTTGCTAAACAAAAATTCAACTCCTTACACTCTAACAAAAGAATAAAGAGAGGACTTGTAAATGGATTAGGTTCAATTTTTAAAAGTATCTCGGGTAATTTAGACGCCGAAGACGGTAAGAGATATGATGAAGCCATTGCCAATCTAAAAGAAAATCAGAATAACATAGCTATCACCTTAAACAAATAGATTTCATTAACTACCAAAATTATTGAAGATTATAATGGGACCCTGACCCTGATTAAACAAAATGAAAAACAATTAACAGATAAAATTAACGAACTCAATCATGACTTAGATGAAACTATATTTGATCTACAAAGTTATTTATGGGCTAAAAATGCTTACAATCAAATAGGTCGCGTAGTTAATATCATACTTCAATTATTGAACAATCTAGAAAATGCCATTACCTTTGCTAGACTTAAACTTGCTCATAATAGTATTCTGAAAATTGAAGATCTGGACTTTATTATTGAAAAACTTCTTAAACATCACCACCCGAATAAATTGTTATTTGGAGTTAATTTTTCAAATACATACAAATATTACGAAATTCTAGAAGTCGAATCGTATCACTCCAATGATCGAATAGTTTTTGTAGTCCATTTTCCAATTGTTTATCCAGAAACTTATTCATACTATCATCTCTACTCTATACCTACCAATGATAATACCATCCTTATCCCAATGAAACCTTATCTGGCTGTGGAAGGTGACCACTATCAGTATCAAGACAGCGAATGCAGAAATACACACCCAATGTATTATTGTGCCAATGGACAACCACTCGAACAAGCACAGCAAACAGACTGTACATATCAACTACTTCAATTAAAAATTACGAATGCCACAACATGTGAACCAATTCCAGTTGTAATTAAAAATGAAGTTATCGAAGAAATTTCCACCACCCACTACATCGCTATATTTCCTGAAGACACAAAAATTCAAATGAACTGTTATAAAATCGACTTAACAACACTCAAGGGTACCTACTTAATCGAAGTACCCACCGGTTGCAGCTTCCAGACACCAAACAATATATATACAAACAATGAGGAAACCATCCCAGGACAACCACTGCTACTGCCATCCGTTCAAGTACCCAAGGTGGTTGCTAAAGCAAAACAAGAACTAGTTATCCATAACATACCATTGGACCAACTACACCAATTACAAAAAGAACAACAGGGAATTCAACAAGTGACACTAAAGAACATACCAACAAACTCAACCCACATCTGGACTTTACCTCTATATGGAATCGTCCTTATTTTATTAATATATGGAATTGCGCGTTTTTACAAACTCAAACGTTCCAATCAAAACACGATGCCGCCATCAACCAAACAGGCCGCTGAACCACCCAAAAACATCATTCCACTCCAAACATTGAACTATAGAGATGAATGACCGACTCACACCTTGTGTGGTTCCTTCTAGGAAGGGAGGAGTTACATCATCCTAGATGCCGTTCCCATGCGTATTGTGCGGAATCCGACACTCCATGGATCTTCGTCAGCAATTCGCTTATCTTATATGTTTCTTTTTATAACATACATTTTTTAATATGAATTTAATTCAGTCTTGACATATAATACAATCTGTTGATACCTATTTGGAAATATAATTTGTACCTTTTTTAATAAAATAAATAATTTTATTTTATACTCAACGGAGTTATAAAATTCGCGTAAGCGACTCACTGCTCACATAGGAAACAACCTCGAGTTTCCAGACCTGTGTATACGACCGTGGTACCACTGTACGAAGCTCGCACGGAAATAGCTAGGTATAAATAATTAGGTATGAATAGTGTAATTACACACCAAACATTTTATGGTTACTAAATCGTTCAATTTCAATTTATGTTATGTTTAACCTCAAAACTACTTAATATTAATTGTTGTTTACAAATGATAATCTTACATTCAGAGATACAAATACAATGTAGAGTACAATATAGAGTACTCACTCATTTTCTTTCACTATTTTGTCATCACTTTCTTCATTAATAAATGCACTTTGTTTATTCAAAAAAAAAGAAACAGTACCAAAATCAAATGCTGAACGTCAAAGAAAAAAATACTGCATAAATTATAATAAATATAATGCTATGCAATAGCTTTACCGCGGCAGTCCCCGAGTGCCACACGTTTCTTTTTTTTAATTCCTTGAATGTTTTCGTGTCACCCACATTGAATGGATGTTGTCGTTTCTGCTGGCACGTCTATGTTTTCCACTTCCACTTATGTGTGAAGTAAATTATTGCGTTTGGAGTTGCTGCTTATGTAAGATATTCTTCTAATTTCTGTTTCTGTTCAGTAAATTGTTTGTTGGCCCTATTCAACATTTCAGTGTATTATCTGATATATAACTCTTACGTACTTCTTCTGTTCTCACCAGATATGTGTCTTTAATTTTTCTGTTTCGTTTATAAAGTGAATGACCTTGTAGATTGAGCAAATCAAAAATTAATTCTTACAATATAGAAAATTTCATATAATATGTAGGCAATAAATTATGACAAACTGTAATTAATTTAACAATTGTTTTTCATTAAAAATTCCAGCAATACACCAGAAAATTAATTTTTATATTGCTTGGGAACTGTCTGTTTCTACTATGATTCATTCCTATTTAATTGCTTCTTTATATTCCGTATGTATTATTTTTTATACTACAAGCAGGTAAATTATCGATGAATCACAGCAAATGCAACAAGCTTAATGCTTTCATCAAACTCAAAACTGTATATAAGTAGAGTCATTGTGAACATAATCTTCTCCTTCTGATTAATGATTTCAAATCGATTAAAATTGGATTATATATAAATTCTCGGGAAATAGGTCACACAATCAAATGCTTATTATTTTCGTCTTTACACACGTTTCCGTCTCACGACCATCATCAGAAGACGTATCAATGTCTAAGGCGGGATTTCTTAAAACTAACTGTATCATGCACAAAGCGTCTTTATCGCATCAATTTCAATTGAAAATGCGCACGTCGACGAATCGAACAGAAGCTCGAGTAATCAAAATTGTAACACATTAATGTTTTAACTATATGAATATGTATCAAGAAGCCACGGCATAGCAATCTACTTCTAATATTCGAAGTAATTTGCATGCAATGTTTGAATAAGACTGAAACCAAACTATAATACGCTCAAGTATCCACATGTTAAAAATTCATGAGGTAACAGGAAAAATTCGTCAAACCTTACTAGAAATATACATCCAGGATCAATCTTTCATGATAATTGGTTTCTTTAGTTAAAATAAAAACCAATGAAATAGAAATCAATTATTATATAACATTCATCCTGCAGATGATACATAAAACGTGACCATAAGGTCATCAAGGCAAATTTATACTAATTCAATTAATTAGAATCCTTGCAAATTTCTACATGCATCATTTTGATGTTAACATTTTCCTATTACCTTATAAATCTTCAACATCTGGTTCGAAAGTGGATATATCAGCGTATTATAGTTTGTTTTCAGTCTTATGACGTGTACCTTGTTACTTTTCGGTAAACTGCTTACTGCGGTAAACTTCAAATCCTCGGGCGCCAGATTTTTCTAAAGATTTACTCCTTTTTGAGGACTTTTGCTAGGGTCCTCACCACAAGGCTTGTCACTATGCTATCTATAGATAGCCTCGTCCTTAATGTAGCTACAGTGAAGTAAAACCAGGGCCCATTGGGAAGAAAACAGTATCAAAATTGTAGGCTTTAATTACAATTGATACTTGGCTAAAACTTAGCTCGTTAAAAGATTGAGCAGAAATAATTTAATAAAACGGGGAATTCGAAATATGTATGTATATAATAACAATAAATACACTTTCAGAATAATTAATAAATGCAATCGAACGGTATATGATTCACAAAAATTCACGCAGACGGAAAATGTAAAGAAGCTCAAGCGGTAAGAGAAAACTTACAACATATCTATTTTCACGATATGTTCGATATTTAATTTCAATTCAACGGTACGGAATCGGTTTATAAATGATTTACATTTATCAATTTACGGAAAACACAAATCAAGCAGTTCCTAACGTAATAAGCGGTATTCGGTAATCATTCAGATAGCAGTCTCACTTGAAATGTTCATGACACACTACGATATATTAAATGGTTAAAATTCGGTCGGATCGGAAAATATTGGCCTGCACTAGGTTTACGATTGTACAATATCAGATTTTACGGTATATTCGGATAATTACACTGATTGAGTTTATTCTGTCACATCACCCACCCTTGTATTAGCTATCAACGGAGTGCCCGGTAATTGTATGACAGTGTTAGATTTCATACACTTTGCAGATTCAGATTCTAGACAATTAGGGCTTATACTTCCGGGATAGACACAGCGTGCACAAACCCTAACTATCGTATCTGCAATAACCCCTACACCCCCGGCCGGGGCTTCTCATTCGGATAAGGGGTAACTACGATTTTCAATTACACAACCACCCCAGCTTATACTTCCGGGATAGACACAGCGTGCACAAGCCGTTGGCGGTTTGGATGTCTAGGATCTACTTATACTTCCGAGATAGACACAGCGTGCACAAATATACCAAAGACGCCCCTGTCGTTCGAACATACACACTCTGTACACACCATACAATTACTTGAATATTTCAATTCACGTGCGGATTCAAATCGTGCGCGGTCCGACCTATGACGGGATGAACTCAAATATAACAATTTAAATTACTGAAAGCTACGGATCTCAGATATCATACAAACGTTACCAATCACAAACCACGGAAATCAATATATCGTAATGCCAGAAAATAAACTATTGCTATCATTTACCTTATGTAAAATTCACTAACACGGAACACTATATACAATTCAAATTTTAAATCTGACTTGAACTCTGATAATAATTATGAATTAATAATAATCACATTTTATCGGTACTGATTGATAATAATAATAATAATGATAATTAATTAATAATAATAATAATAATTCCGATATTTTGTCTGTCACTCCCTTTTATATGTTTTCGAGGTTCTGGTCAAGTTCGTACCATCAATTCCTTATTTTGTGCCCAGGTTTTTTTATTCATGTCCCGAACAATGCTTGAAAGTGACGCCGTTTTTGCAACATGAGTTAATCGGAATGAATGCAATTTTTTAAGCGGGCATGATTGCGATTCATTTATTTGGATAATTACAGTTATTCAAAATTACGGAGATTTAGAAAAGTGACTATCACGGAATAGACATTCGAAGTTCACGCATATCTGTTGGAATAATGAACTGTTCAACCGGAGTTTACATGTAATATTCGTATTTACTGCCTGATCCAAAATAAATGATATTTCAAAATTTAAGCTTTCTTTACAGTCTTATTCAAACATTGACATCGATTATTAGAAGTAGATTGCTATGCGGTGGTTTCTTGATACATTTTCATATATTCAAAAAATGAAGATCACAATTTCGTTCGTTTCGGCGACGTGGGCATTTTTGGACATTGATACGTGTTCTGATGATGATCGTGAGACCGGAACGTACGTAAAGACGAAAATGATGAGCATATGTGTGACCTAGTTCCCGAGAATTTATATATAATTCATATTTAGGTCATAAATCATTATCAATAATAATTTGATGAGGGCACTCCGGTGTTGAAACTATAGTAACGTTTCAATGTCATTATTAAAAGTGATATAAAACAAAATAATTGATCGTTCATTTAATCATAGCAAAATTTAATCAACTGTTTTGCAAATTTTGTTGAATAAATTGTTTGTTATTTTACACTTCAGTGTATTCCATATTATCAGCTGTCATTATAATTTTTGCTGAGTATGTTGGTTGTTTGTTATTTGACACTTCAGTATACACGATAGTATCAATCGTTCTTATGAATTTTTCGAATAAATTGATTGTTTGTTATTTCTTATTTGACACAGTAGTTTGAATTCTGTAAATTGATTAAACATGATAAGGAGAAGCAAGAAAATCGTATGTTAAAATAATCATTGGCAGTATATGGAAATGATTTTTTCCAAATTCTCACAAATTATAGATATTCTCAAAACTATACGGTAAATGTACAGAAAATTACATAGTAGAGTATTTTATTCGATGTTTTGATAAAAGCGTAGTTAAGATAATATTGTTTATAACAGTTATATGAAAACTTCATAAATATATCTGGCAATGGTTATCATGTACCCTTTGGAGTGACCTGTAAATGAAATCTAATTTTACTTTACTTGCCTTCATTTACGATCGATATACAGGAGGTCCCAAAATTGCTGGGAAATAAAACTACCACTTATTTTAGAAGTCCAAATAAGTCAATTGAACCCGAGTTGAAAGCTCCAACTCGGTTCTGCTAGACCAGCTCAGGTGTGGCGACACTCCATAGATCCTACCGTATTCAGATGAAGGTCAAGCTCAGGCCTTTCTGGCGGTGTCTCCCTGCGTCAACCAGCAAGGTTAACAAACTTTTCGCCGACAAATTATTTATCAGTCTGGTTGTAACGACGAACCAGGTTCTGGCGAAAATATACGAAGCTTGTCTGGAACCCAGCATTATCAATTTGCAGATATCCAGACATATAGGAATGTGTGAATATTCTCAAGTTCGATAACTATTTTTTTAAGTAAATTTTTATTGGTAGTTAGCATCTTTCTTCAATTGTTATAGGCTGAATATGGCAGCTCTTCCAAGAAATATTGACATTGTTGCCAATTACTTAAAATATAGTCTAATGCTCTAATGTATCAATGCTCATTCGCATGTACTCAAAGAAACCCGATTATCTTTTCTCAGATCAGTAAAAAGGTGAATTCACCAAATTGACTTTTAAAAGATGTATCGTCCTCTTTCTTCTATTTTTAATGAAGTACCACTTTCTTATGCTATAGTTAAATAAGATATCTTCATCCAAGGAAGATGAAGAATTCATGTTTGCTACGCTGTTCAGTCAGTAGTTGAGAATATACGGCAATGAAATTCTAGCTGCGGTGCATCAATATGAACTCATCACCGCAATGCTATGTGCAAGGCAGTGGCGATACTATGGTTCAATGGCGTCACCAAACTAGGACCCGCGACAGCTAATGGCTTATTGTTGTTTTATTTACTTGCTAGGTGAATCTTAATGACAAGTATGATATGCAGAAAATTTTACTTAAGCATAATAACTAACAAATAATTGAAATGAATTCCACTAACATTATAAATATTATAACATATAAACACATAAACATATAACATATAATAGTTATTCATGTATCAAGGGAATTATAAGGGCCTTAATTACTGATGGCAGAGTTTGCGTCCCGAAGGCCTCTGGCCCGAGGGACAGCAATTGCCTGAGGTTATTAAGGCTCATTAATTCCCGTGGTACATAGATAATTTTATTTCTGACCGATTTCAATAAAATTTTGTTCATTTTTAAAACGGAATAAATGCACCAATTCATTACCTTTCTGCTATATTTGAATCAGGTACCGTTGATTATTATAGGAGTTTTGTTGTTGCTAAGTTGTTGCTATGTTACTTGTTTATAAACAAAGCTTTATTATCAAGTTGTGTTTGCGTTGAAAACGTGTTTTCTACCCCAAATATAATGGAGGATATTTTGAAAAATGCTGAAAAAGCAAGAGAATCATTATTTCCATCGAAAATTGAAGCCGTATAGAAAAAAGAATATAAAATATATCTGGAGTTGCTGACACGGAAAAATGTTATGCCAAAAGATGCCACTGAAACTGTATTTCTGGCATATTTTCAAGAACTGGTAAGGAATTTTCTATGTTTTTCGGTAGATTTGGTAGTAATTGAGTTTATTCGTTGCAGTCAGAAACGTATAGTCCGAATTCTTCATGGACTAAATGGTTAATGCAAAAATCGATGGTGACTATACATGAGAAAAGAGATATCACCAAGTTCAATGAACTAGAGACTTTTTTGAAATGGAAGAGTGAGAGCTATAAGCCGAAAAAGTCCGCAGTTTTACCTCCTAAAGATGTCATCAGATTTCTAAAGACGATTAGCATTTCTTATTTTATTTTTACTTGTGGAAGGTAGAGGGAATTATAGAATCTATAATGTCCCAAGGGAGTTATGACCCTCTTTATTGATAGCGTAACTATGACGATATAAGCTTATAATATCTCGGTCAGAAATAAACATTATAACATATAAAATACTAATGAGATTTATGTAATTGTGATTTGTCACTGACAATAGTTGTGGACCAATTTTACTTGTACCAATTATTAAAAGAGATTTAAGGTTAGATCTGTTAACATTCTTTCTATACTTGTGGAGAATGTTTTCTAACACAAGTAAGTAGTACCAAAAACAGAAAACAGCCCACGAGTAAATTTATGCAGATTATCAAAATGTACCACTGGAAGACTGTTATTAAATTCCAACAAAGATTAGTTTTGATATTTGTTCTTAATTAGATCACTGCACTGTAAATCAATAATTTCCATTTGAAGTTCCGGGGCTATGGATTTAATATCAGTACCGAAAGGATTTTCAAAAATTTTAATTTCATTCGCAATGACATATAGCGATGTCACCGAGCACTGCTGACAGAAGTGAAAACTGACATTATGAAGTAAACAATTTATTTTGGGAATTTCATCCAAATTCGTATAATTTCACCAGTATCTCTTTCTACATGACACAATTTTCCGACAGTGCCATTGGACAATCCAACCCCAACATCTATGTTATTAGTTATCATGTATGGTAGGTTAAGAACTAAAATTAATACGTATGGTAATCCACCCGTATCATCGGTTCTCATTTTATGCAACTTCTGCCTGACGAAATTTTGTTGCTCAGCATTATGACAACCAACGAAGACATCCGATGCCACAGATACTATTTTCTATGGAGTTCAGCATGGAGTGTTGTACTCGTTGTAGCATCCGAAATTACAATTTTATTATTTTTAAATGAAAATTAATATAATTAGTTTTTCTTTAGTTTTCACAACTGTCAGCATTTCAATCAACAATTATATATATTTTTATATTTAATAATAAAAAACATGTAATGTGGGTACAATCCCTGTAAAGAGTATGAATGTAACCCGATAGTCATTATAATAAATACACATTATTTTATTTTCAAAACATATTATTTACTGATATTTACATCGATGTAAATGAAAGTAATGTTAAACAGCATTGTTCCGAATTGAAGATGTCTACGGATGGTGGAAAAAGAAAACATCTTCAATTCGGACCAATGAACAAATAATCTAAAAAGAAACGCAAAATGTAAACATATAAACATTCCCGTCAAATTTCAGTATGATCGTAAATTACACCACAAATAATTATTTGAAATAAAATTTTGTACTTTCGTATTAGTAGTATTAAAAAAAACATCAAGATGATACTCACTATTATATTTGATGCTGTGATCCAACGTTCGAACAATGAAAATAATAAACTAGATATAACACAACGTCATCAATGTGTAGAACACATGCAAAAGTTCTCACTTATACACATCACTAATGTTATATTCTTATGACAAGAATTATATTCACAATATTCAAAACCTTGCACGTAGATACGATACTAAGTACACAATGTACAATTAATAAATTCAATAAAAATATAACTTTCGTCTGCACGAAGACAGTGGATTGAGTAAATGAATAACGTCGAGTATCCGACTCAGATGTGCACACGAGTGTAAGCGTATAGAGAGACTGCCTAACGCCTGACCCGAGTAGTTGCGCACGCAGCAGTAGGTACATAATACCTAATATATATATAGCTACAGCGTGACGTCACGTGACGGGGTCACGGTTTTATCCCTCATCTGAAATAGGTCAACACGCCTAACGAAGTTTTCTCTTCAAAAATTTCGCTCACTGCTCAAAGTTCAAAAAAGCACCGAAGGACTTTTTCGCAACTAAGCCAGCGTACGGCAGTATGATATGGTAAGTCATTTTCTCCAATCTCTTCAATGAACTCGCGGAATTGTCGGTGATTCAGCTCAGTGAATCTGATGAAATTAACAATTGTTATGACTAGTTTTAGAACTTCAGATATATCCAAACATTTCCCGCACAAGGACTGTTGATCAATGATACAATGTAAGACTAATGGTTCTGAACCACCATCATTTTCTATAGCCTTTGACACAAGAGCATCCACTCCTTTATTTTTACCACACATGTTTTTGCCTCCATGAGTAGTAATAGATTTCAAATTTTTACATCGAAGATTTTTTCATTAATGGTATTTCCCTCAAAAGTATCTTCCCCAGTAGTCGTACCGTGAATACTATCAATATCAAGAAATTCTTCATACACTTCATACCTTTTATCTACTCCTCGAATAAAATTCACCACCTGAGCAGTATCTGATAGATCCGTTGACTCATCCAAAGCCAGAAAAAAACCACTCAAGATGTTTATTTTTGTCACAGACAGTTGAGATGATATATTTTCTACGATGTCTTCTACCCTCTGAGCCACGGTGTTTGCTGACAAAATGACAGTTTTAAATGCACTCACCTTTTCGGAGCACATTTCTTCGGCTACTGCAATTACGAATTCTTTGATCATTTCTCCATCGATGATTAGTTCTCCACGTTTCGCAATTCCAAGAGCCACACGAAAGCTGGCACGAGTTGCAGCCTCTTGTTCAGTAAGTTTCGTAAACAAAGATTGCTGCGATTTCAATCCGCACTTCGAAGCTCAACATTTTTTTGTCCGCAAACTTCCTGTACATTTTGAGTAATTTTGGGAATGTTTCAATGAAAATCAAACATAGTGCCTTCTTACTGGACTCAGTTACGAAATATTGAAAGTTCCATTGATCTTTGAATGTTCTGCATTCACTGTCTACTTTTCGCTTCTTTTCCATACTAGTAAATCACACACAAAAATAAAAAGTCAAATAAAAATACTGTTACGAAAATGTTTTTCAAGCACGCACAAATACGTTTTCACGAGTTACGCACTACTTTATTTTACAACAAACAGTTTCGCTTCCTCCGCCTTCTCTAGGTGAACTGACTCACGGTCACGCCGCTAGCCCTTTTATACTTCAACCACTGCCATCTAGAAGTGAGTGGAATACATCAGAACTTTCTCGAAACAAGAAGATCATTCGCCAATGTTTAATTGTTACTGCGCTTTCGAAAGTACTATTAGCCCTATCTGTTAGCGATAAAGGGTACTACCGCTTTCTATTTCCGCGTGTGACTACCAGGTCTCGTCGAGTGTCGCGGTCGTAACAATGAAGTACAGTTAGTACACAATGGTAATTGAACTAACGAATTTAGGAAGCGTATGCTCGGGCAGAGCGCGTGCTCGGAGACTGGACTAGAAATTATAGACAATGGTAGGAAAATTAAAACGGTTTTGGCCATTGGAACTCACGAGGGTGAACAGTATGGTCCTAAGGCTGGAAAATTTAGAGACCCCTGCTATAAACGGTGCGAGGTGCGGTGCGTCCTATTTTTGCATTACCACATTGGTTCGCATATACATTAATCAAATTGATTTACCCAGACGTTTTGAATACATTTTTGAAGATGTGCCTACCAATTTATTCAAATATCGAATACCCTAGAGCTTAGTTTGCTTTCGCTGGTTGATGGAATATGCTGCAGTGTTTCGGATCTATCTACACCATGGATATTTTGACTATAAGTTTCTCAAATTTCCTCAACATCATTAAGTTAGTTCCCAACTGGAAACAGTATTAGTAGAGTATGTGAGACATTTTGATCGAAAATTTTTTTTGATTTAGAGCGACCCCACGGAAAATGTTCGTTTTGGTGTATAAAACAAAAGTATGAAATTTCTACTTCCTAAATTGACCGCAACCCCTTTATTTCCGCCATTTTGTGGTATTTCGGACATTTTTAGGGGAAGTTTGTCAAAAAAAAATTTATATCTGCAGTTGTATTGGGAATTAGAAAAGCAAACTGGAACCCTTTTATTATCAATGTTTAAGGAACTCCCAATTCAAATTTCAAGTTGATCCGACCTCCCCCTTCCTCGCAATATATATATATATATATATATATATATATATATATATATATATATATATATATATATATATATATATATATATATATATATATATATATATGTAGAACTGGCTTCTCGGGTATTGATCCGCGTTGTGTGGTTTCGGTCCTCAAAAGGACCAATTTCACGACGTTTCGGCAAAGTCGCATTTGCCATCTTCAGGTGATTCGACCGTAGAGTCTGGAAAATCTAGGCGAACTAGTTCTACACATTACGTCCGCGAGAACCTAAGAAGAAACATATATATATATATATATATATATATATATGTTTCTTCTTAGGTTCTCGCGGACGTAATGTGTAGAACTGGATTCTCGGGTATTGATCCGCGTTGTGTGGTTTCGGTCCTCAAAAGGACCAATTTCACGACGTTTCGGCAAAGTCGCATTTGCCATCTTCAGGTGATTCGACCGTAGAGTCTGGAAAATCTAGGCGAACTAGTTCTACACATTACGTCCGCGAGAACCTAAGAAGAAACATATATATATATATATATATATATATATATATATATATATATATATATATATATATATATATATATATATATATATATATATATACATATATGCATGGGAACTTGCGTGACGGCTAACTCGGGCAGTTTTCAACCGATTCAACTGAAATTTGAACTATAGGTAGGTTTTATGCCCTCAAAACTGACTTCCGATTTTCAAGTCAAAATATCAAATTGTTTCTGAGAAATTCGAGCTTAAGTCAATTTCTTAGCTAATATCCCTATTGAAATATCTCATGTCCTTTTCATCCGATTGACATTTGCTTAGCGTCAAAATATAGGCATTTGCAGTTATTTTTACGTAGTAATCATCGTTTTTATATTACATTAGCAATATGATACTATTTTAAGTGCTAAAGGTATATACATTTTTTTTAACATAAAAAAATCATAAAATGTGCCTGTGAATACAAATATGCATGTGTAAATACGTGTTAATGTGTTTGTATGTGTGTATGTAAGTAAGTGTACGTGTATGTGAGTGTGTATATACCTTTATCACCTAAAATAGTATCATATTGCTAATGTAAATATTGCTAATGTAATATAAAAACATTGATTACTACGTAAAAATATATGCAAATGCCTATATTTTGACGCTAAGCAAATGTCAATCGGATGAAAAGGACATGAGATATTTTAATTGGGAAATTCGGTAAAAAATTGACTTAAGCTCGAATTTCTCAGAAACAATTTGATATTTTGACTTGAAAATCGGAAGTCAGTTTTGAGGGCATAAAACCTACCTATGGTTCACATTTCAGTTGAATCGGTTGAAAACTGCCCGAGTTAGCCGTCACGCAAGTTCCCATGCATATATGTATATACATATATATATATATATATATATATATATATATATATATATATATATATATATATATATATATATATATATATATATATATATATATATATATGTAGAACTGGATTCTCGGGTATTGATCCGCGTTGTGTGGTTTCGGTCCTCAAAAGGACCAATTTCACGACGTTTCGGCAAAGTCGCATTTGCCATCTTCAGGTGATTCGACCGTAGAGTCTGGAAAATCTAGGCGAACTGACGCTTACTTGGAGGGACAGGTATTTATATCCCCCGTTATGCTTGACCTTTGGACTTTCGAACTATTTCACGCTTGGTTGATTTCTACGTGTTTGGCTCCGAGTGACACGTTTGGATGACGTCATTGCGACGCTGGAATCAGCCGGAAAGTTTCCGTGACCTGTTGTACGTGCACTGGATACCACGTTCTCTCTTGTTTTTGGTTGTATCTTCCGACTTTCTAAAGCGGGTTTCCATGTTGCTGGTAATCTTAGTCCGTCATCTCGTTTGTTAAGACTATGTGGACGTTTCTCGATCTCTATTGCCTCCCTGGTTATTCTGGTGTAGAAGTGTTCAATGTTGGCTAGAGTCTTTGTGCCGCTAAAGTTGATCATATGGCCAGTACTTCTTACATGTTCAGCTAGTGAAGACGTGGTTTCGTTTTTCGACACAGCGTTTGCATGTTCAGTCTTTCGCACATCAATGCGTCTGTTGGTCTGTCCGATGTATGTCTTTTCACAATTACCACATGGCACCTCGTACACTCCTTGGCATTCTAGAGGAATTCTGTCTTTTGGATTCCGAAGAACATTTTTGATTTTCCTATCTGTTGTGAAGGTTGTTTTGATATCATGACGGCTCAGTATTTTGCAGATTTTGTCAGTTGTGCCTTTTATGTAAGGTAGAAAAGCGTTTCCCACTGGTTGATCTTCATTGTTGACATCCTTCTCATTTTTGCGTTGAGAGTTATGAATCTGTTTTCTTGAATAGCCATTCATCCTAAGGGCTGCTCGGATGGTTTCCATTTCTCCATCGAAGTTCTCCGCATCAGCGAGACGTTTTGACCTTGTCATGAGGGTATTTACGACTGATTGTAGCTGGGATGGATGATGATGCGAGTTACTATTCAAATATCGGTTCGTGTGGGTCTTTTTTCTGAATACTGTATGTCCCAAACTTATCCGACCATTCTTTGAATAAGGCCTCCATGGATGTCCTTGCTAAAGGTTTTAACTTCGCTATTGCACCGGCACGCATTCCATTGGAAGACATCATTTGCAACGTGGAATCTGCTATAACTTCGCTGCAGGATAAAAGTGAAGCAGAGATTATTCGCCAAGATGTGTCGCGTATTCTACGAACCTCGAAGCCACCTAAAAGGAACATTTCACACGACGAGTTCCTAGCACTGAAAGCTCTTCGAGAGAACGAAAGCATCATCATCCTACCAGCAGATAAAGGAAATGCAACCGTTGTCATGAACACAAATGACTATAGAACCAAGATGGCTGCGCTATTGGACGATCCGACTTACAAGAAGATTAGGTCTGATCCCACTACATATCTAGAGAAAACAACGAAAGCGAAAATCAAGGCATCTCCTATCGACCCTGAGTTACAGTTACATCTCATTCCAAGAGAAAAATCATCCAGATGTCCGAAACTGTATGGTCTCCCAAAAATACACAAGCCAGCAGTACCTCTGAGACCAATAGTAAGCTCTATCGGCTCACCATCACATGCATTAGCAAGATTCCTAGCCAAGAAGTTACAACCGCACGTTGAGACAGCATCATCGTATGTGAGGAACGCGGAACACTTTATCGAACTTCTAGATATGCAAATAGTAGGACCTGACGACATATTAGTAAGCTTCGACGTAGCATCCTTGTTCACACAAGTACCCATAAACGAAGCCCTAGAGATCATCCAACATAAATACAAACCGGAAGGATACATTATTGACTTGGCCAAACACTGTGTAGCCAATACTTACTTCATGTACGAGGGACAGCGATATAGGCAAATCGAAGGAGCACCGATGGGATCACCAATCTCACCAGTGATCGCAAATCTTTTCATGGAGGATTTTGAAATTAAAGCTCTTAACACAGCGCAACTAAAACCCAAACTTTGGCTCAGATATGTGGATGATATTTTCGTTATTTGGTCACATGGAGAAGGACAACTAAGAGGGTTTCTCGACCACCTGAATGGAATCAATGATCGGATAAAATTCACAATAGAAGCCGAAGAGAACAACCAATTACCATTTCTAGATGTTTTGGTAACAAAGAAAACTGACGGCAGTTTGGGACATACAGTATTCAGAAAAAAGACCCACACGAACCGATATTTGAATAGTAACTCGCATCATCATCCATCCCAGCTACAATCAGTCGTAAATACCCTCATGACAAGGTCAAAACGTCTCGCTGATGCGGAGAACTTCGATGGAGAAATGGAAACCATCCGAGCAGCCCTTAGGATGAATGGCTATTCAAGAAAACAGATTCATAACTCTCAACGCAAAAATGAGAAGGATGTCAACAATGAAGATCAACCAGTGGGAAACGCTTTTCTACCTTACATAAAAGGCACAACTGACAAAATCTGCAAAATACTGAGCCGTCATGATATCAAAACAACCTTCACAACAGATAGGAAAATCAAAAATGTTCTTCGGAATCCAAAAGACAGAATTCCTCTAGAATGCCAAGGAGTGTACGAGGTGCCATGTGGTAATTGTGAAAAGACATACATCGGACAGACCAACAGACGCATTGATGTGCGAAAGACTGAACATGCAAACGCTGTGTCGAAAAACGAAACCACGTCTTCACTAGCTGAACATGTAAGAAGTACTGGCCATATGATCAACTTTAGCGGCACAAAGACTCTAGCCAACATTGAACACTTCTACACCAGAATAACCAGGGAGGCAATAGAGATCGAGAAACGTCCACATAGTCTTAACAAACGAGATGACGGACTAAGATTACCAGCAACATGGAAACCCGCTTTAGAAAGTCGGATGATACAACCAAAAACAAGAGAGAACGTGGTATCCAGTGCACGTACAACAGGTCACGGAAACTTTCCGGCTGATTCCAGCGTCGCAATGACGTCATCCAAACGTGTCACTCGGAGCCAAACACGTAGAAATCAACCAAGCGTGAAATAGTTCGAAAGTCCAAAGGTCAAGCATAACGGGGGATATAAATACCTGTCCCTCCAAGTAAGCGTCAGTTCGCCTAGATTTTCCAGACTCTACGGTCGAATCACCTGAAGATGGCAAATGCGACTTTGCCGAAACGTCGTGAAATTGGTCCTTTTGAGGACCGAAACCACACAACGCGGATCAATACCCGAGAATCCAGTTCTACACATTACGTCCGCGAGAACCTAAGAAGAAACATATATATATATATATATATATATATATATATATATATATATATATATATATATATATATATATATATATATATATATATATATATATATATATATTCTTTTGTTGATATTCTTGAACCATTTGTAATATTTGTATGATTTCTTGGTATATTGGTTCGTATATATACTGATAATGAAATAAAAATTCTGTTTGACGTTTCGACAATGTTTATTGCCTTTATCAAAATTGTTAATTGAATTAGTGTTTCCATGTAATTTAGAAAAGAATAGATGATTTCGATTAATGAAATGCGTCTGCAGCCGACTTGTGTTTTAAGATCCAATTAAAACTGCAGAAAACATTGTATTTAATCAAATTCAATCTATTTTAAATTGTAGTTAGCCATACATTACTCTTTCACACACAACCGATCCAATGTTTTCTGCAGTTTTAATTGGATCTTAAAACACAAGTCGGCTGCAGACGCATTTCATTAATCGAAATCATCTATTCTTTTCTAAATTACATGGAAACACTAATTCAATTAACAATTTTGATAAAGGCAATAAACATTGTCGAAACGTCAAACAGAATTTTTATTTCATTATCAGTATATATACGAACCAATATACCAAGAAAACATACAAATATATATATATTGCGAGGAAGGGGGAGGTCGGATCAACTTGAAATTTGAACTGGGAGTTCCTTAAACATTGACAATAAAAGGGTTCCAGTTTGGTTTCCTAATTCCCAATACAACTGGAGATATAAATTATTTTTTGATGAACTTCCCGTAAAAATGTCCAAAATACCACAAAATGGCGGAAAAAAAGGGGTTGCGGTCAATTTAGGAGGTAGAAATTTTATACTTTTGTTTTATGCATCAAAACGAACATTTTCCGTGGGGTCGCGTTAAATCATAAAAAAATTTCGATATCACTTATTTTTTGGTTTCACATACTCTACTATATGTATTTTTACAATTTGCGTGTTGTCGCAGATGAATATAATAGGAACCAGTTTTATTCTTTCAGAGAAACAAGAGATCTACAACAAGAAAGGATGGCATCAGATTTCAGGTGTCAAAACCGTAAACCAAAATCTTTCTGGAGAAAATTATGCAGCTTCTCGGTTATATCCAACCTCATTCTTGGACCTACAAGTGAACAATTCTTATTATTTTTCCAAAATTATTGATTCTTGGGATAAAACTTGTAAAGACAAAAAATATCCACTTTAACAAACAAACTTCAAAGCATAAAATGTTTTCAAAACCGTGAAAATAAAAATTGAACAAAATTTGAATTGGTATTTATTTTTTCATCATAACGCAAAACTCAGTTCTATGATCAAAATCATCTACATTTCACTGTTGCAGTACCTAATTCTATTTGTCCATGGAAAAAATTTAAATCTATCATATTTTGGACTATCACATATGTTATGATTCACATGCATATGGTATGATTCAAACGTTACCATTATCTACTACATCAATTAAAACATTAAAGGCATTGCCGTCATTAGTTTTTATTCTTTGTGATCCAAAATTATGACGATTTAACGCTTTCTGTGTTAAACTTCACCATAAAAAGCATTTTCTGTCACCGTATCCAACAATTGTTAGCATTCCAATTCTTTATTCTTCAGCTAAATTAATATCTCGATTTCGTAAGATGTTTGAAAGAAACTTAAATTTCACAAATGAACAGTAATCAAGTGTAATCATAGCCTATAAAATGGTGTATTCACCACAATAAATCCATTTTTAACCATAAAAATCCATACTATATTTAAAACGTTGAAATCGGAGAAGAATGCTCTTTCCAATGGAAGGATGGCAAATTCAATCACCGTTACTGTTTGAATTGCTAATATGCTACAAGAAAAACATTAAAATATACCCAGAAAGTGTCTAATATTTCCTATTGTTTGTGTACAAAATTTCACAAGAACATTTCAAACTGATTTCAAGATATTTGACCATTTCCATACATGATAGCGACCGTGAATATTTCCCCTGGCATCAAAAGTGGTAAATGATATTTTCATTTTATTCGTGTTTTGAGATACTGATCCGAATTGAAATTATGATATATGCATCTGTTATCTGTTGTTTTTTTAAGAAAGCTATTTATGAAAAAGGAACAAAGACTAGGGAATAAATCTCCGTAAAATGACATAATGTGTGGTAAAACCACTTAATAAGTAGGGGATTCAAGATGGAAACTAAAATTCGTACGAAAAAACTATTGGTTCTGCAATTTGTGAGAACCCCAGCTAAACATCACTAAGGCCCGCCGCAAATTGAACCCAGCCCATGCACATCCCAAGCGCAGCACACGCCCAGTCCAAGTACACGTTTTTAAAATAGTACCGCATATTGAACACAGCCCACACCCATGACTAACCCAAATCACATATACTGTGCCCATCTCCATCTTTTCCTATGCAAGATGACAACAAGCGAGCAACTTCTTCTGGATTTAGAATCTGAATCTGAGGATGAAGAAAGATTCATCATGTTGCACCTACTCAACCAAAAAAGGAAAAGAGGTAAAACGAATGAGTATTTACGGAAAAGAGAGACTCATGGAGAATTCAACTTATCCAGTGAAATTCCAGATACTGTGTTTAAAGAGTCGTTTCGGTTAAACAGAAGACAGTTTAGTGAGGTTCATGCATTAATTAAAAACGATATCACTGGTCGAGAGTGTAATGCACAAAAGCCTATTGGAAGTGAAGACAAACTAGCAGTATGTCTAAGGTAAATATTTAAAAAATTAAATATTGATAGAAAAATGTATGTTTTTTAATATTTATTCAGTATATGTCATTACAAATTAAAAAATGTTCTTGAAGACTCGTCGCAGCTTCTTTCATTTGTGTCTACTGAGCTCAGCGATGTTGAATTCGATGGAGAAAAGAATTCAGGGAATTCTTGCGTTATGGCACAAGAAAATACACTAGTAGGCTGGGTAGTTGATGAAATAGGACGTTTTCTGTTCATCTGAGGATTGTGCTCTACCTCACATTTGTCTGCGATTTCATCCTCAGCTTTATCTTCGGCATCAGAAACCGCTTGAAACAATTTTCTTCCGACTTCTTTTTGGTATTTCATTGAAAGACCTTTAGTTATGTTGTACATAGACATAAAAAACTGATACAAAGCATCATTTTGTAAGTCCTCTTGTTTTTGCGTTTGTACAACAAGGTTTTTACGTAATTCATCCCTCTTTGATGCTCTCTTGTCACTGTCCTCAATGAACTTTCGCATAACGGGATCAGTAATTATTGTGGATTTTTTAGATCTCTTATTAGGGGTGACGTTCTCAGAAGGTTCGGTTGGTTCGCTATCATTTGTTGTTTCAAGTCTGGGTGTATCAGATAGCGTAATATCATCCGCTTCCAACTGACTTTCTTTAAGGGGTGAAGAGGGATATCCAACAGTATTTCTGTTTTTCATAAATGGTTGGAGAGATTTTTTAGATCTCTTATTAGGGGTGACGTTCTCAGAAGGTTCGGTTGGTTCGCTATCATTTGTTGTTTCAAGTCTGGGTGTATCAGATAGCGTAATATCATCCGCTTCCAACTGACTTTCTTTAAGGGGTGAAGAGGGATATCCAACAGTATTTCTGTTTTTCATAAATGGTTGGAGAGATTTTTTAGATCTCTTATTAGGGGTGACGTTCTCAGAAGGTTCGGTTGGTTCGCTATCATTTGTTGTTTCAAGTCTGGGTGTATCAGATAGCGTAATATCATCCTCTTCCAACTGACTTTCTTTAAGGGGTGAAGAGGGATATCCAACAGTATTTCTGTTTTTCATAAATGGTTGGAGAGATTTTTTAGATCTCTTATTAGGGGTGACGTTCTCAGAAGGTTCGGTTGGTTCGCTATCATTTGTTGTTTCAAGTCTGGGTGTATCAGATAGCGTAATATCATCCTCTTCCAACTGACTTTCTTTAAGGGGTGAAGAGGGATATCCAACAGTATTTCTGTTTTTCATAAATGGTTGGAGAAATTCCATTTGTTTTTGATATGTCCATAGCCTAATTTGTGTAGCCTCTTGACCACTTTTTTTTTGTTGCCTTCGAAGAGCTTCTCGATGACGTTCTCTCAGCTTTCGCCATTGTTCCTTAGCAGCTTGGGCTGTAATAAAAAAAAAACAATTAATAAAATGAAATAAAAAATCAGTCTAAAGATGGTATGTAATTGATTTCATATTTTTTCAGGTATGTGGCCACTGGTGACATGTTTAAGACTATAGCACTAAGCTATAGATTGGGGGAGAGAACCGTATCGAATATTGTATCTGAAGTATGTGCAGCTCTATGGAGACGTTTACAACCCATTTACATGCCAGAACCAACAGTGGAAACTTGGAGAAATATTGCCTTGAATTATGAGAGAAAATGGCAATTTTATAACTGTTTAGGTGCTGTTGATGGCAAACATATCACCATTCGGAAACCACTTCTTAGTGGGTCTTCTTTCTACAACTATAAACAATATTTTTCCATTTTTTTGATGGCGACTGTAGATGCAAATTATCGTTTTACAACTGCTAACGTGGGTTCCATGGGTAGGTTTAGTGATGGAAATATTTTCGCCAATTCCTCGTTAGGGCAAATGCTAAACCGTAGGTCTTTACAATTGCCCGAACCAAAACCGCTACCTGGGAAAAATACAAACACACCGTATGTCTTTATCGGAGATGAAGCATTTCCTCTATTGCCAAATTTAATGCGTCCATATCCTAAAGCGAGAGTGACTGGCAATTATCAAAATAAGGTTTTTAATTATCGATTATCCCGAGCAAGACAAACAGTAGAATGTAGCTTTGGAATATTAGCAGCTAGATTTCGGGTATACAAAAGACCTTTTGAATGCAAATTGGATACCATAGATATAATAGTGTTGGCCACAATTGTGCTTCATAATTGTTTGAGAACTGATATTCTCTCAAATGTCAGTACACAGGAAGGCGAAGATGACGAAATAGCAAACAATTTTAGTGAAAGTAACTTTACTTCTTTAGCACCATATCGAAATAGAAGTTCTAATGAAGCATTTTCTATTCGGCAAAATTTCACCGAATATTTTAATTCTCACGAGGGATCTGTTGACTGGCAACGTAGGGCAGTAGAAAGGGGACAGTTTTGAACACAAAACTATTAATTAGGAGTGCTGTTGATACAATATAAAATGTAATGTACTAGTACTACGATTAAATATTACAAATAAAATCACTCACCATCAGTATAGTTTAATTCTTTGGCTATCTTCTCCCACAACTCATCCTTCAGTTTTGTTCTCATGTAATCTTCGTGAGAAGTATCATATAACACAGGAAATCTTCTAACCAATTCAATGAATTTTTCCATTTCAGTACACTAGACAAGACCCACGATCCACGAAACTGTGTTGCAAGCACAACTCGATCCACGAGACACAACGGTCGAACTGTACTGGCCGTGGGATGGGTTCAATATGCGCCACTACGTCTCAAACCACGGTCTACAAAATAGTCCACGCGTGTGCTGCGCGTGGGATGTGCATGGGCTGGGTTCAATTTGCGCCGGGCCTAAGGCCTAGTATAATAATTGTTTTCAGTCCTTATAAGCGAATCAGCATATTTTCATTATCATTTCTATTATGTATTAACATTGGATACACTGATGTAATTTGTACATATATTTTTTTTTTATTGACTCGAGCATAAAGTATAACTACTAATGAAAATAGGCAGGTAAAAAAGAACATCGCATAAAAATTAATTCTAATTGGCAAATTTATATTCATAACATTTTTCAAACTGTCTGAATTAAATGTGAATTCGCAGAAGCAAAACGAAAAATTACGCTAACATAAAAACAATACTAGGAATAATAATAACAACAGTTCACACACTCTAAAGTTCAGATTTTTGACATCGTCCTGGGTTTCAAACGTGCAAAGTCAAGAACATCCATCAAGTGTAACATTGGAAAATGTAGACATACATTCTATACATTCGGTATTACTCCAGAATGACATTGGAAAATTCATAATCATACTAAGGATAATTGTAAATTACAACGTGATTGAACTTCAACTTGGAATGAAACACATAAAATGCATTGAATTTTTGCTTTATTTAATATAAATTTCGTATTATCGTTCGAATATCATTTGGGGCGGATGATCCCAGTGGCTGGCTCTGATATAACGCATCTTGGGATCGACTTTGCAACCACTTTTCCATTCCTGAGTCTCCCGTTTTCAACACGTATTCTTCAAACGGTATGTGGATGATAGCCTAAATTGTGTTTCCAATATCTTGGATATTCCTACGACATCCATTATTTCTGCTGTAGAAGCATCCCTACATAAAGATCCCCATCTCGCAGCAGATGAAATTCGTTTCGAAACTGCTAAAATTCTTCGTCATTCCAAGATTCCTAAATCAAATTGCCCTAAACCTTTAATTCAAGCTCTCAATTCACTCAAATCAAATCCTGATTTGGCTATTTTGAGGGCTGATAAAGGAAACTCCACTGTTGTCATGAATCGTTCAGATTATGATAACAAAATCCTGCAACATCTGCAAACTAATTCCTATAAGCTTCTACCAAAAGATTTCACCTCCTCTATAGAACGTTCAATTTCACAAATTATTCGTCATTCTTCCCTTCCTGATTCAGATAAGAAATTTCTTATCCCCCATTGTTCAAAATGTCCCCGTTTATATGGTTTGCCTAAAATTCATAAGCCCTCAGTTCCCCTGAGACCAATTGTTAGCACTATCGGATCTCCTACTTATAAACTCTCTCGATACCTGTCATCTATTCTCAAACCTCTTGTAGGTGATTCCAATAGTTTTATCCTAGATTCCTTTCATTTCGTTGAAAAACTTCAAACGTTGAAAGTTGACCCATGCGATTTGCTCGTCAGCTTCGACGTCGAATCACTGTTTACCAATGTTCCCATTCCAGACACCCTTTCCATAATTTCTCAATTGTTACCTGCCAAAAACATTTCAACGGACTTGCTACCGTTAATTGATTTTTGTCTATCCTCCACATATTTTCTATACGATGGCAAGTTCTACGAGCAATCCTCGGGAGCTGCCATGGGTTCCCCACTTTCCCCGATCATAGCTAATATCTTCATGGAAGCTTTTGAACCAAGATGCCATTGACTCATCTGTTCTCAAGCCGAAATGTTGGTTTAGATATGTCGACGATACTTTCGTTATTTGGCAACATGGTCGCGAAAAGCTTGTTCCCTTCCTCAATCATTTAAATTCATTACATCCCAATATCCGTTTCACCATGGAAGTCGAATCGCAAGGTTCACTCCCGTTCCTGGATGTATTGGTTAGTCGACAGACTGACGGTACTTTAGGACATTCTGTGTATCGGAAACCCACCCATACCGATAGATACCTCAATGGTCTTTCCCACCACCACCCTGCCCAAAAGCAATCTGTCATAAACTCCCTGGTCCACAGAGCTGTCAACCTATCTCAGCCTCAATCTTTAAAATCAGAATTAAAACATCTATCATCTGCCTTATTATCAAATAATTTCTCCCATTACAACATTCAAAAAGCCATAAAGAAATACACTTCACCTAAAATTCCAAATCGACCTGAGCCAGAAACCTTCCCACCTGCTTTATCCACGGCCTATCTTTCATATATTCAAAATATAACAGATCGAATTTCCAAAATCCTCAAAAAACATAATATTTCTACCCGTTTTTCCACACTTCCAAAATTATCTCAGTTTTACAAACCTATTAAAGATCCCCTTCCTCCTCTCCACTCAGAAGGTGTTTATAGTATTCCCTGTTCTTGCGGTAAAGTCTACATTGGTGAAACAGGTAGTACAGTAGCTACTCGTGTGAAAGAACATGAGCGCTGTACAAGACTTCGTGACACCAGTAGATCTGCACTTGCGGAACACAAGTTTAACACAAATCATCAAATCCTCTTTGAAGATACTAAAATCCTAGTCCGAGCCCCCCAAACTTCTATCAGCGAAAAATCCTTGAAGCTATAGAAATCCTAAAACATCCGAATAATTTGAACCGTGACTCAGGATATTACCTTCCCAACATTTGGAAACCCATCCTCGAAAATTCCACTTCGCACATGATCGCACAACGGCAGGGTCAGGTGCCGGAACGAAGTTAACCACCGGAACAAAGGCAGTGAACTGTGTAGCGTGATGGATTTTTCCTACAATAAATACGGCTACAGAAACCAGTAGAACCAGTTTCAGTTCAAGCCTCAAGCCTGCCCTGAAGATGCCACCTGTAATGGTTGGCGAAACGTCGGCATCAAGTCGAGCTATTGTGACGCGGAATCCATCCGGAAGACAAGATTTTTCAAAATGTGTTTCCAATGATAAAATTCGGTATATAATTATAGTAGAGGAAATAAATCAGAAAAGGTCGAAAAGTGCTTTATGGCCCCAACTAGCTCACTAGGATTATTTACTCTCAGGACTCGTAGTGAAACGTGTTCTTAGATTCGTGATTGTATGGATTACCCTTAGCGCCAACTGATTTAGCTAAAAAAAAAAATAAGATTCAATCCTCAATCAAGAATTTCAGGCACTACGAGGTGGATGGATATTTCAAAGGAATAAAGACAAGTTCAAACTTAACAATTTGGTTTTATTCCTTGTAAGTAATTTGAATTTTAACAAAATTATTTTAAAACAAATACAATTATTGTCAGAAGAAAATGAATATAATATATTGAAAAATTGAAGGTAGATCGATTATAAATCTTGATGAATTAACTACAAAAAAGTGTATATGATGAATTGGAAAAAGAATATGAATTGTGAACCTACAGGTTTGAATTCAGAATTTAAAGTGAAGTTAACAAAAAACAAAAAGTTCTTGACAGATAACATGAACCAACGAACATGAAAATTTGGTTATTCCAACTAAAATAATGTTACCATGCCTTGAACATGGATAAACTGGATGTAGGGCTCTACCAGGACATTTCCTCCACACACGTCACGAGACAAAGGATGGAGACTCTAGACCGTTCGAACCCTGTAATATAACTATACGAGCAATATCTTGGCCCAAGTTCGAGGGACAAATAACTAAATCAGTAGGAATAACCAATATTATCCCACGACTAATTATGCTATCTTCCCAAATTGAATATACAAAATGTATTGAAAAGTTTCAAATCTTGAAGAGAACAATAATTACAATAATTAAAGAGTATTTGGATATTAAATTACTTATTGTAGTTATAACAATTTATAATATCAGGTGTAAAAGATAAAGGTAGTCTTAAAAAATTATGATTGAACTAGTTTGGAAATGGGTAAAGTGCAATTAGATAATAACACCGGTCTACAACATTTTTGCGCACGGGTTATAGGTACATACCTAATTTTTATTCCTTTCATACCCAGAAATAAGAAAAATAACAAAAAATAGTTCTGAATTTGTTTTTATGTGTGAAAAACGGAAAATTCAAATAAATGAAAATACATTAAAAAAATGGACATAGAGATGATTTATTAAAAGATACCAAACATCCATTTATGATTCATTCTTACAATAGAAGTTTTAAAATAAAGTCCAAACGTTTAAAAATGAACAGTTTTACTTTTCCTTTCATGATCAGTAGAAGTTTCTCTTATTAACCCCCAAATATAGTCCCCCATCATGCTTTCGGTATACTGGCCTTAGTAACGTCTCTCAAATTCCATTATATCTTGATAAAAGCGTCCCCCTTGCTCTTCCGAATAAGCCCCGATATTATTTTTCAATTTATCCAAATGAGGATGTAACATGTGCATTTTTAGAGACATTCTACATCCGATGATGGAAAAATTTGTAATCATGTCAGTGATCAGCTCGTCATAATTTTCAGCTCTATGGTTTCCAAGAAAACCATGAACTACTGCCTTAAAACTGTTCCAGGCTTTTTTCTCCTCATTGCTAAGTTAGTACGGGAAAATATCACAATCCATGATTTTTTTTATTTGAGGGCCCACAAAGATTCCAGCTTTAATTTTCGCCTCTGAAAGCTTTGGAAAAAAACTATTCAAATATTTGAAAGCTTCGGACTCATGATTAAGAGCCTTTATAAATTGTTTAATCAGACCCAATTTAATATGCAATGGCGGCATTAATATAGTTTTAGGATCGACAATTGTCTCCCATTTAATATTGCATTTTCCCACTTCATACACAGCACGAACAGGCCAATGTTTTTGACGGTAGTGAGTGGCATCATTTCTACTATGCCACAGGCAAAGATAACAGGAGTATTACGTATACCCACCTTGCATTCCGGTCAAAAAACACACCATCTTGAAGTCCCCAATAACTTCCCACTTGTATTCCATATATTTAATTGCAGTTAATAGCATTTTAATACTGTCATAATTTTCTTTGAGATGTACGGAATGTGCCAATGGAATAGAGGGAAAATTGTTCCCATTGTGTAGTAGAACAGCTTTTAGACTTTTTGTTGAGCTGTCAATAAAAAGGCGCCATTCAGTTGTATAACATGGAATACCAATTTCTTCAAATAAACCTTTCACGTCATGACAAAAACAGAGTCCATCTTCCTTACTAAAGAAACAAGAAAATTCTTCATGACGTTTTCTTTGACGGGATATTCGTACAAATTAAGTAGATTCCATTGTTTTAACCGTGATGCTAATAACTCTGCTTTACTTTTTGGTAGATCTAAGTCTCTTATTAAGTCATTGAGATCTCCAGAGTTGATGAGGTGTGGTAGTTTCAGCTCAGATTCAAGAACGAATTCAGAATGTACGGATACAGATGAACTTCTTGATGGAACGCTGCCTTGAGAGAGTACTTGATTTTCCAACACAGGCGGATTAGGTACCGGATTTCTATCTGTATCTGGTATTGGAGCGGATGTCGATGGTTGATCAGGATAAGATGTTTTCTTTGAATTTTTACCTTTGAGTGGCTTCACAATGCAAAAATAACAGTCTGTGAGATGATCACTGGGTTCCCTCCAAATTCTGGGCACTGCAACCTTCATTTGTCTTTTTTCACTTCGGTACCAGCCTACAATAAAACGTAACGTATTATAACCTAATTAATGTCATATAAAATAGTTAATACAATAAAAAAAGAGAAAATATACTCACCGTCCAGAATGTATCTGCAAGAGTTACATGACACGAGTGGAGCCCATTTTTTGTCTTGATTTTTAACAGGTAGATTAAAGTAAGCTTGATATGCATCGCATATCTTTAAATTTGTACTCAAATCATACTTTTTCTCTCTTACTTTAATAAATTCGCCGCAAATATAGCAAAACGAATCAGCGTTTCGTTTACAACTTCTAGAAGCCATTTTAGATGGGTTATACAGCGAAAATAAAACAAAACACGTTATGCCTTTGTAATATGCAAACACATACTACCGTACACAACGAGCGACGCAAAAAACACTGCCCCCCACCCTCTAACCTCTCTTCGACAACGATAGCGCGCAAAGGCCGACATTAATCAGGCGTGAAAATCAAAAATGCTCTATAACTTCTTAAAAAGCAAATATTTTCGACAAAAAAAAAATTTTTTTTTGTTGACCAGTGTAATTTACATGAAATGAACACTGAAATGGAGATCGTAAAATCAAAATGAATAATCTGATCAAGAGTAACAGAGGTTTTACTTGGAGTCCTCATAAAGTAGTGAATGAGATCTTCGGCTATATTATCGTTCACCTAGATCAACAATTATTCCATTAAATCACCCATCAGTCTACCACGACATAACCATTACAAATTTATATGTGAAGGTTGAAGAAAGGTTATACGAAATACTACGAACTACGTAGGCACGTGGACTATTTTGCTAGGTTAAACGAGCCATAAAAATCGACAATAACCTATCTGTCTACAAACTTGACAACTTCATTCCCAAGGAAGATAAGAGAAGAATCTAATGATGTAAATGATTATTTAAGATAAATATAATCAAGCAAATTGATTCGGTATGGACACCTGAGCCTGTTGGTTATATTTTCATTGGAATATACTGCCATTCAGACATATCTTTAATTATGTTTAGAGCTAACAGACAACAAATTAAATGATCCCTGACTACAATAAATTTCCAATGAAACAAATTAATATGACAAAAAGAAATATATTAAGAACTAGCTTACTCAGCTCATGTCCAGAACACGAATGGGAGCCTTTTGTTTCCGATTTTCCACCCACCCTTCTTCGCGACTTGCATGACATTGCACGTATTTTCGCGTAAGATTAATTATTGATGGACTATCGAAAGATAGATGACACTCAGTCATAACAAGTCTACATCTAAAATTCCGAGCGGAAATCGTTATTCAAATCATTACAAGTAACGTGGGAAGCGTTACATTCCTAAAGTATTTGATTTAAAAGAGTTTTCAACTGTAAATGAGCTTGTATAAGGGTGTTATGATTTAATAGAGTGCGTTGCAAAATAGCTTATTGAGTGAATGTGTGTGGTTCATTATTTATGCCGAATAAATGTTGTCCTCCTGGCTGCAATGAATATTACAACAATGGGCTAAAACTTCGAATGTTCAGTTTTCTTAAAGATAATGAACAACTAAAACAATGGATATCGGCTGTCCCTGCGATAGATTTCATGATAACAACAATAACAGAACGATTCTCTAGTGGTAAAATAGGTAAGTAAAAATTAAAAAAAAATCGTAACAGGGCATTGCCTTATTGTCCGCTTTAAAAAGATACATGAACTGGAACGAACTTGATAGATTGTTAAAATTTGGATATTTTTTGAATTTGAGAGGACTCGCATGTTTGGATAAACGTACTATATATGAACTTTGTTTCTCAAAATTGAGTGAAGATCATCACTCTCCAATGCAGATCGTATATTTTACATTTTGATCTTAAAAAACAACTGAATACCGGTTACCTAATTTCGTTAATACCTGGTATATTTCACAATAATCCCCAAAAGAACTCGTTTATAGCGCAAGGCTGTTTGTTCGTTTTAGCATAATTTACATAATTCAAAAGAATCACAGACTTCCAGCTAGCGATAAACCAAAAAGTACCTTGATTGTGGACAATGAAAGGATGAATAAATATTAGGAAAGATTCATGGAAAACATGATGAACAAAGTGATAATTAATTCTTTAAGAAATTGAATATTGAAGTAGCTTGGGAAGTTTTTATTTCTATTGTTATTTACTTAAATAAAGCTGCTATTTTGTATTTCATTTACATTATGTTATTGATCTTACGTAGACTGTGACCAAGTGAATTGTTCTTGCAAAAATCAGAGGGTATTGCTTTCATCACACTCAAAACGATCCGTAAGTAAAACATATGAAAAGTTTCTATTTTGAATGAAAACTACCACATCCTTTCACTTAATCATATTGTTTCATATATATTGCGAGATATTGAGAAAAAAATGTAGGTGATAAATTAAATCTGCTCAAAATCGAGATACCAAAAAACCAAATACACTTGGTTTTTGACCCTTTCATGAGATTCCCAACACTTTATGAGCTATTCCAAAACATATTCATTTAGGTAGATTGAGTGAAACGATTTGACTAGCTTATTATGAGCTATTTTTGAGCGGAATTTGTTTGCCCTGAAAACGCATATTTTTCCCGGAAAATCAGAATTTCATATTTTTAGTATACCTATACATAACTAAATAATAATTCGTAGTTGGGACAATAAAATAACTAGAGGTTATAAACTATTTATGAGTTTGTGAGTTGAGTAATCTATGTTCAGGAATAAGTAGCCTGATTAAACAGGAAGACAGAAAATAAATAAATTTTCTTTCGTGATCCAATGTAAATTTGACAGATTTCTGAACATCTGCCTAAGAACCTGTTGAGTTTATTGAATGAGTCATTTATGAGCCAAAAGTTGATCGGACATATTTTTGAAATTCAAGGTACTATAATCTATTTAAAATTTAATTGAATCCTTTTTTCGACATATAAAACATTTTTAGCAGCTAAATATTATTGAATAGTTTCAAAAAATACTTTATTAAATATAGCTTCAACATTATTCATGAATTTTACTGATGAATTTAAGATATAAGATCAATTAAATATATTTTCAATAACTTTTTTATTATATTGGAGGAGTTGTTTTATTATCTCATATCTTATATTCATAGGTGGAGATTCTAAATAATGTTGATAATTTCGCATTTTGGATCTATATTTAATTAAGAACTTTTAAAACTGTAAAATAATGGTTAGTTTCTTAGAAAAGACTGAGTATGTCAAATAAAGGAATCGATGAACTTCAAAATAATTATTCCTCGAATTACGAAAAATTCCAAACACCTTTCAAATACACCGTGACTATATGTGAATTAATAACTCGACTTTGAATTATCACCATCTACGGTTTACAAATGCCTCAGTTAACAAGCTCAGGATTCCTGAGGGTACATTTGAATGAATCTGATAAAATAAGATTTTTTCGCAATATCCCTCGAGAAAGTTGCTTTTTTCATGAATCTTCGGTTATTCTAATTGTCCTGAATACGAAGTATAAATTAATTATAAATGAAATTTTTATTTTCCGGGAAAAATTAGGGTTTTTTCCAATAACAAATTCCGCAAAAATTTCCAGAGAAATAAATTCTATCTAAAAATAGCTGATGAATCTCTTGTCATTTTAATTGCCCTAAATACGAATTATAACTTGATTATATATGAAATTTTGATTTGCTATTTTGAAAAACTAGGGTTTTTCGAAAAACCAAATTTCGCTCAAAAATATCTCATAATTCTCTGGTTATTCTAATTCCTCTAAATACGAATTATAAATTAATTATATACGGAATTTAAAATTTCAGGAAAAAATAAGGGTTTTCTGTAAAAACAAATGCCGCTCAAACATAGCTCATGAGTCTCTATTTTAATTGCCCTAAATACGAATTATAAATTAATTATACATGAAATTTTTATTTTCCGAGAAAAATAAAGGTTTTTTGCAATAACAAATTCTGCAAAACTAGCTCATATATCTCTGGTTGATTTAATTACCCTGGATAATAATCATCAATTAAATTATATATATATATATATATATATATATATATATATATATATGTATATATATATATATATATATACTTATATACACTTATCTTCCGAAGAAGATAAGTGTTTTCCAGAGAAATAAATTCCATCTAAAAATATCTCATAAATCTCTGGTTATTCTAATTGCTCTAAATACGAATTTTAAATTGATCGTATACGGAATTTAGAATTTCAGGGAAAAATAAGGGTTCTCTGTAAAACCAAATTTTGCTCAAACATAGCTCATGAGTCTCTGGTTATTTAACGAATGATTAATTAATTATATATAAAATTTTTATTTTCCTGTGAAATAAAGGTTTTCCGGAATAAAAAAGTCCTAAGCTAGTCAAATCGTTTTTTTTTTCAATTTTACCGAAAATAGATAATTTAGCTCATAAATACTGTTCTAAAGCTCATAAAATGTTCAAAAATCTTCATTTACAATTTGATCATGTTTCCGAATTTTACGGATTGCTCGTTATTCGTATTTGAACTAATACAGAGAATTTTTTTCAGAGAAACAGTAAGTCGATTTGACAAAATTGACATATTAAAACAGGGGAAGATGGCATTAGATCCTGATTGTCCCAATACCGGGCGAAAACCATTCTGGCGAAAATTTTTCACCTTCCAGGTTATATCGAATTTCATTCTTGCTCATACAAGTAAGCAACTATCAAATTAATAATATGTTCTTCTACGACTACATCGAAATATTAAACGTTTGGGAATTGAATCAAAAACTTCTACATTTTGCACAGAACATTATATCCCATAGCAGATCTCTCATTATATGAATCTTATTACATTTGTAGGTTAGCAACTTGCATAGCAACCAATGTTCATCGAACCATTATTTATTAGGGGGCGGTACTATAGGGATTTCGAATAATATTTCTGTCATAATTTTTATGATTTATTAGAATATCAAACAGAAGTAATAATTTGTCGTAGAAAAAGTATAATATGAAACTAGTATTTCAAAGGGAATAAATTATTATTGAATGTTTTTTTTCCATGGGATGCCAACTTTTTGGAGGACACAACATTATTGTGATATGCTGAATTAATAATTTTTCTTGACCTAGGTGTGAATTATATATACATTCTCGGAAGTAATTAATAAATTTAATTTTAATTTCCACTTAATTTTAACTTCCACTTTGAACTTCAATTTACCTGAGAAATAGGTGTGAACAATAACATAAATTTCCTAGATATGAATATTATGCATCATTCAGATGGAAAAATAAAAAACATCGTAGCGTACTGAATAAGTTTGGTCTCAACGATATCTGCGCTTTAATTCAGTTGCATCAACAAGTTATAAAAAAAAGTATTATAAGGAGACTCACAGATCGCTTCACACAAAGAACCGTCTCAAAAATTTGGAAATTGTTCGTAATACACTGGAAATGAATGGCTACCCAAAATCATTTTTTAACCCCATCTTTAAAGAAAGAATAAACAAAATCTATAATGGTACGTCATATGCAAATAATATAAACGATAATACAGATAATTTTATAACATTACCATAGTTTCGGGAGACCTCAGAGAAAATCGAAAAATGTTTCAAGAAATATGATATAAATGTTGCGCATAAACATACTGTGTTGATAAGTATTTTTCAAGTCTGAAACCTTCGATACCTAGAGATAAACAAACTCACACAGTATATAAATAAAATTGTTCAGATTGCGATAGGACTTATACAGGAATCTCTAAACAATAATTACAAAGACAGAATGTATGACCATAAGTATAGTACAAAAAAAAAAGATTGGTGTGGCACTCGGGGACTGCCGCGGTAAAGCTATTGCATAGCATTTTTTCTCAACTTATGCAATTATAATTATTTATTTTTTTAAATTTAGGCAGTATTTTTTTTTCTTCGATATTTTAATTCAAGTTTTTTCTTTGATATCAATTCAAGTTACTTTTGAGCGTGGTGACCGATAACAAAACAAATTTTTTTCTTTTATTGAATAAATGAGAAGTTAATATCGTTTAAAATATTTTTATTATCTCACAATACATGTAGGTTATTCAGGAATTTGTTATCATTGAAACTATAGGTTTATGGTAACTGAATAATTGAAATAAGAGACATAAGTTTGAGACTTGATATCCTCTAAATATCTGGAAAATACCGCGTCAATGGTGGTCCCATATTTTGTTGTGGATTTTTGTGGATCATTATTCATTTTCAAATTCAATTTTTCCGAAAGAAAAGTTGTCAACCGCTCTGATTTTTTATTAGTGAAGTTGATGTTGAAATCGCCAGCCAAGATAAGTGGAAATTTATTACCATTTGTACCAAGTATTTTCGACCCTTCTTCAGTGTACTCCAGTGAAGTGCGATGAATAAAATGCTCTACCTCGTCCAATTTTGGATTCGGAGAAATGTAAATTGCTACCATGACTATGTGTATGCCATTTCTAAGTTTGCATAAGCACGCCCAAATATCTCCAACAAATGAGCGCCTAACATTAACATCGCTAACGTGTGCAATATGTATTTCAATATTCGGAGTCATAATATTAGTAACATTATTATTATTTTGGTAAATAGCTACCCCACCTTTTGGAACAGTATCTCGTTTGAATTGAACAATACAATTGAAATTAGGTATTTCAATCGGATTATCATGCGCCATGCAAGTTTCGGTAAGTAGTAACACATTTGTTCGTCTCGTAACTGAATCTTGTAAATCGTATTTGTGGCTATTTAGACTTTGGCAATTGAAAGTCATTATTAAAATGCCATTTCTATTACTAATGAAATCTAAGACACAGCTGTCGTCTGAACACTATTTAAAGGCAGTCTTTTGAATTTTTGCAACAAAGAGGCAGTCGATGCAGCTTGCCTTCGATTATTATAAAACTTGAATGTAGAATTATCGTTTTTTGTCGTGATATACAATTTTTCAATATTAGTCACCCGAGAGAGCGCAACATGAACGAGTTCCTGTCATTTTTCGTTACGGAATTTCTTGATTTGGTCGCCGCGCTCAAAGCCCGCGATAAAAGCTGTATGCAATATAATGCAATAGCTTAATAGAAACAGGTATTCTCAGGTCTCTGCTACGCGCGTCTAACGTATAAACTCTAACTGACGCGTAGCGAGCTCCTAGAGGCATATGTCAAAATGATTTCGTTCGTAGCTAATTACAGAGGACGTCTGGAGTTCATGCAATTATGTTTTTAGATAATTCGAACCTTCTAATTTCGATAGGCTACGTGAAAATCCCGGAGTCTGAAGCGCTAGAGTGTTATAACATTCGTATAAAATACCGAAATTTCTCACTTTTAGAAACTTCAAATTAATTAATTAATTTGACACATGTTAGGTGTTCAGGTCTTACATTATTTTTCGTTACGGAATTTCTTGATTCGGTCACCGCGCTCAAAGCCCGCGATAAAAGCTATATGGAATAGCTCAAAAACAAAAAAATTCCACAGCCCTTGCTAAACATTGTTTTGAATATAATTCGATTAAAAAAATTTTAATATTTTAACTGAAAAAAACAATTATTATAAAAGATCTATCCTGGAGATGATTCACATAAAACGTGACTCTAAGTCTGTGAATCATAGAAGAGAAGACGTGCAATCACTAAGATTAATTTATACTAATTAATTGAAACCCTTGCAAATTCCTAATGTGTCTTTATAATGCTAAAAGTATATTTTAGCTAGAATGCCGAAATAGAAATATCTCTAGTAAGGTCTCAACCTCTTTCTGTATAATATTTTGTAAGTAGCTATTATCATGAAAATCGGCCGTCTGAGAACGATGGTGATATTATTTTTAGGCCAAACCCTGTGCTTTATGCCATAACCTCACTTTTTGTTTTAAAGAAAACGTATTATGAGATCTCAAACCAACGCTGTTGTTGAAGATATTGACATCAAATTTCTGGTGATGGTGGAAAACACTGAAAAACGAAAATGCTTGCAAACTAAAACCCTTCAGCTTTCTCCAGTCACGTGGTATAAGAAAAAGAAACAAAAAATTCATAATTTTTTTTGAGGAAAATTGTATTTCGAAACTACTTCTACGGCACATCAAAAATTACATTTTGGTTAAAGAATATACCCAAATTTTCAATTTGATATCTTTAATAGGTAGCGCGCAAATCGTACATTCATTTTTTGATTTCTGAACCTTCTGCTGTCCCTCAAGTTCGTCAGAACAACTTCTAATTAGGCTCATTCTTTTTGGGGGACCTCATTCTATATTACCTATTTTCACTTTGGGCCCTACATTGGGCCCCTTTTATTTTGTGGACCCAAAACTTGATTCACATGAGAGGAAAGACCCACAGAACCTTAAGTTTCAACGTCAGTATCACTTCTCTCATTAGAAGTGGGTGTTTTTCCGATTTGGCCGAAATATCCACCACAATTTGTAAAGAATATAAAAAAAGTGAGTAAGTTGATTGCTAAAATTGAATTTCAATCAAACGAAGTTCAATAGCTCCGTTATTTTTGCTCTTATCGCAAAACAAAAAGTATTCAAAATATGTTTTTGAGTACGAATTCATATTTCAATTTTCCATTTTCCATTATTTTACCTAGGAAATTCGGAAAACTCGATGCATCAGATATACATAGAACATAACAAAATAAAATAAAATAAAAGGTAATTTAAATTGAAAACAACGGCGTTTTAACACAATTTGTTGCCAAGTCGTTTATTTATATAAGCGAGGCATCGAGTTTTCCTAATTTTCCAGGTAAAATAATAAGGAATGGAAAACTAAAATATGAATTCGTACTCAGGAACTTATTTCAAATACTTTTTGTTCCGAAAAGTTTTGCGATGAAAGCAAAAACAACGGAACTATTGGACTTTGTTTGATTAAAATTCAATTTTAGCAATATAGTTACCCACACTCTTTACAACACAATTTGTTGCCAAAAGTCGTTTATACAGGATGTCCCAGGTTTTAGTAGCAGAACTTCAACTGTCGATAGAAAATTTGATTTTGAGAAAAAAAGTTCCTATCAAAATATATGCACAGACGCTTAGTTTTTAGGACACAGGGTGTTGAAATTGAAAAAAAAATTTCGTTTTCTGCAAATATCTCCGGAACCATCTAACGTACAGGAAACAGCTTTTGTGAGCATTTTTTTACTCATAGTAAGCTATGTTCTGTGCGAAAAAATTTTTTTCAGTCATAATTGGTGAAGATTTTGAAGGGGTAGTGGGTGTTTTTCTCCTCAGCTTCTACGCCACTGGAAAAAGTACGATTTCAGACAACCATTTGAACCGTCAATGTCTTCTACACAAAAAAGGTACGATCATAAGCTCTAAAGTTGACCGTTTTCGAGAAAAATCAACTTTTATGTTGAAAAACATGGTCAATTCTTACAAAATTTATTCAAACGTTAGAACAAGTAACAAAACCAAAAAATTGACCATGTTTTTAAACATAAAAGTTGATTTTTCTCGAAAACGATCAACTTTAGAGCTAATAACCAGAAGTACCTTTTTTGTGTAGAAAACATTGGCGGTTCGAACAGTTGTGTCAAACCCGTATTTTTTCCAGTGGCGTAGAAGTTGGGGAGAAAAACACCCACTACCCCTTCAAAATCTTCACCAACCATGACTAAAAAAAAATTTTTTTTTGCACAGAACATAGCTTACTATGAGTAGAAAATGCTTGCTAAAGCTGTTTTCTGTACGATAAACAGTTCCGGAGATATTTAAAAGAAATGAAATTTTTTTTTCAATTTCAACACCCTCCCTGTATCTCAAAAACTAAGCGTCTGTGCATATATGGTAATAGGTTTTTTTTTTCTCAAAATCAAATTTTCTATCGACTGTTGAAATTCTGCTACTAAAACCTGGCACCCTGTATATGCGACGCATCGAGTTTTCCGAATTTTCCAGGTAAGATAATGAAAAATGGAGAACTGAAATATGAATTCGGAACATATTTTAAATATTTTTTGTTGTCACAAGTTTTTGCGATAAAAGCAAGAACAACGGAGTTATTGAACTTTGTTTGATTGAAATTCAATTTTGCCAATCAACTTACTCACTTTTTTTATATTTCTTTACAAATTGTGGTGGATATTTCGGCCAAATCGGAAAAACACTTCTAATGAAAGTTGTGATACTGACGTTGAAACTAAAGGTCCTGTGGGTCTTTCCTATCATGTGAATCAAGTTTTGGGTCCAAAAAATAAAAGGGGCCCTCCGAATCTACTCATCGTGCCAAAGTCTGCTTGGGCTTAAATTAAGGAGAAAAATTATTGTATTCGAATGGACTAAGCCGCGACTCGATTCGACTTTCGAAAATCAAGATATTCGAGTTCAAATTTTGACCCTAATCTATAATGGCCACTCGGAGCGAATGTATCAAAAAAACTGTCCTACAAGGCAATATATAATAAAGTCGCCCGAAGATATTGAGCTCAGTTAGAAGTAGTTCAGATGAACCTGAGAGACTGCAGAAGGCTCTGATTTGAAAAAATGAAAGTGCGATTTGCGCGCAACCCTATTGATGTTATCAAATTGAAAAAACTAGGGCATATTCTAGAACTTGATTGTAGAGCTTGACGTGCTGGTGAAATAATTTGGGTCCATAGTTTTCCCCAAAAAAAATCATGAAATTTTTTTTTCTTCTGCTCATACCACATGACTGCAAAGGGGTCGTTTTTTTTCCAAAAAAAACAATTTGAAATCGATATCTTAAGAAACGACGATTTTGGACATCTTATTTCTTTTTTTTACACAAAAAATGAGATTATGGCATAAGGCACAGATTTTGGCTCATAAATAATGTCACCATCGTTTTTAGACGGTTGACTTGCATAATAATAGCCACCTCAGGAAAGTTGTATATGAAATTTCCAAAATCGTCGATTTTGAAAATAGTGCTACTGAACTACTATTACCTCATAAATCTTTAACATCTGGTTCGAAAGTGGATACTTCAGCGTATTATAGTTTGGTTTCAGTCTTATTCAAATATTGCATAAGATGACTTCGAATATTAGATGTTGATTGCTATGCAGTAACTTGATACATATTCATAGCTATACTTAAAACATTAATGTGTTACAATTCCGATTAAACCTGTTCGTTCTTGCGATATGGGCATTTTTAATTGAATTCAATGCGATAAGGATGTTTGTGCTTGAAACAATTAGTTTAAAAAAAATTAATTTACTGGCAGAACAAATTAGCTCAAAGTCTGAATAATTGCATATTTCAAATCTACTAAAGTAAATTATGTGAAGATAACAGAACAACTTTAGTAAATCGTCCAGCTAGTGGAGGAATAATTTGCCGTTTTTTTTGTGGCTAATTAGTTGTGAAAACCAAATCTAATTCATAATGCAAATGATTTTGAATGGGAACAAAAAATGGCAAAGTCAGAAGAAATATTATTGTGTTCAACAGTGACAAATTCATTTAGGAATCATTAAGTTTAAAGTTGGTTCGAAGATCTACCGTTGCTTCATTCACTGCAATAAAATGTTATCGGCACCAGCAGTTCATTCAAGATCTGCTGTAACAAGTCCGACATTCTCTAAAAACAGTTTGAGTGGATTGAATTCGGAAAAATTTAGGCTAAAACATAAAACATTGTTCATAGATTTATGTTATTCGATTTATTTTCTTAATTTATTAGTGCAATAAAAAATTATTACTTAAATTTAATTACTGATTCAATTCGGTTTTCTTTCTTTAATTTCGCATTTCCGATTTTTTCTCTTTATTCAATTGTCTCAACCTCTTTTTCTTTCCTTTTCCATCATCTCTTATTCCTTAACTTCCAAAGATGTCTCGACTGGTGTGCTTTAATTATTATAGAGGGCAGCTTTTTCGCCTGTTGTTTATTTCCAACTTTAGCAACAGGAAAGGAGTCCTGTCCCTTTCTGATTAGAAGGAGATGTCAGGTCCTGTTTTTCATTGTGTTCAGGGTGTTGAATTTTAATTTTTTGTTTTTTTTGAATATTTTTGGATAAACATGTGATATTTGGACGAAATTTAGTATACAGGGGTTTTTTATCACGCTGAATTCAAATATGATCTTAGTTTTTTGATTACTGATAGGAGGCGCCACATACAGGGTTCCATCTCCTTTGAATCGATCCTAACTTTTTTGCCTCACACTGTATGTCAATATCAACTAGAAAAATTAGTTTTCCCATCTTTTATGCTTAAGAAAAGTATATTTTATCTAAGTCGCTAGAAGCAATGGTTTCCGGTAAAAATGCACGAAAATTATTCAAAAGCGCAAAAGTAACTTATTTGCAAATACAATGTTATAATACTTCAATAATTAAATTTTAATATGAAAAATAATGATCAATCAAAACAAAACATTAAGTTCTCAAAAGATGTTCAAATTGTTGCCCTTGTACTTCAATACATTTTACCATTCGTAAAACAGTTTCTCCGTTTCGCAGAGTGCGACGAAAAAACAAATGAAATCTATGACATTTGCCAAACTAATGTAATAATTGTTAGAGGTATTTTGTGTTGTTGCTCAAGTTTTTTATTGATTTTTCAAAATTGCTCTCAAAAATGGTTCACTACACTTTTGAATAATACAGGGACATGATTATGTGTTACGGCGAAGCTAGATCAAATTCTTTCGAAGCTCAACGTGTCTATCGAGAAAGATCCATTACGGCAGATTCCTAATGCTAAAACATTTATTGGCGTGCATAGGCGTTTGGGAGAAGATGGCTGTTTTAAAAAACCAAAAGTTAATAGTGGGGTTTCCAGAAGTCGTCGCACTCTGCGAAACGAAGAAACTGTTTCACGAATGGTGGAAAATAATCCGAGAACAAGCACCAGGAAAACTAGTTCAGCGGTACGAAACGTTAACCGTGAATCAGTAAGACAAATTTTTAATGAACAACTTCTCCGCCCATATCATTTCCAAACAACTCATTCACTATTGGAACATGACTTTTTTTCTCGTGTACAATTTTGCGAATGGTTGCAAAATCAAAGACAAAATAGCATTTCATCAATATTGTTTACTGACGAAGCTGGTTTCAGCCGTGATGGTATTTTGAACCTACATAACATGCACCATTGGAGTGATGAAAATCCTCATCAAACCGTAATTCGAAGTCACCAATATGGGTTTTCTATTAATGTGTGGGCAGGTATAGTGGACAATTACTTAATTGGCCCATTTCGATTGACAGGTGCACTGTATCGAAATTTCTTGGAGAACGATTTAAACACATTATTAGAGGATGTCCCATTGGCCATTATTGGAAGAATGTATTACGTGCATGATGGGGCGCCAGCTCACTTTTCTCAAGTAGCAGGGGAATATTTGGACAGGAGATTCGGAAATAGATGGATTGGTCGAGGGGGACTGTACCCTGGCCAGCTCGTAGTTCAGACCTTAATCTAGATTTTTCATTTTTGGTTATTTATGAAAAATTATGCTTATGCTGTGGAAATACATATTGAAGAACAATTATGGCTAAGAATTATGGAATCGGCAGATAGATTCCGTAATAGCCCAGGAATATTTCAAAGATGCCGTCAATCATTAACAAGAAGAATGATAAAATGTATTGAAGTACTAGGGCAACAATTTGAACACCTTTTGAAAACTTAATGTTTTGTTATGCATTTTTACCAGAAACCATTGCTTCTAGCGACTTAGACAAGATATACCTTTCTTAAGCATAAAAGATGGGAAAACAATTTTTTCTAGTTGTTATTGACATACAGTGTGAGGCAAAAAAGTTAAGATCGATTCAAAGTAGAAGGAACCCTGTATGTGGCGCCTCCTATCAGTAATCAGAAAACTAAGATCATATTTGAATTCAGCGTGATTAAAAACCCCTGTATACTGAATTTCGTCCGATTATCACATGTTTATCCAAAAATATTCAAAAAAAAACAAACAAAAAATTTAAATTCAACACCCTGTATCTTTTGAACGAAGGCGTTGAGGACCTACGTTCATAGGAACTTTTTTTTCTTATTTTAGTGTCATCTATCGCCTGACACTATGCACAGTACCTACTTTTTTCTTTGTCACCCTGTATATTGATTTTTTCGATAATTCCAGTATTAGGCACAGAACAGCTTGTTGCGCAAGATCTTGAGATCTTCGGCTGTTGCGACCATGGAGACATTTGATCAGCATGACTTAGGGTATATTTTCCAGTTGGCTTCAACAAGTTTCACTGAAAGCCATTTCCCTATAAAAAAACTGCGGGGTTATTTAATATCGTAGTTTTAATTAGTTACTTTTTGAAGGCCTTCATATCGGTTCATAAAAAAAAACGCTCACAGACTGCACACGTCTTTAAAAAACATGAATTCATACAGAAAGATATTGAAAATAATTTTTTTTGTCGTACATAACCTTAAATAAACAATTTATAATATTTTAGGACTATGATTCTCCAGTTGTTCATGGTTATTGAGAAAAGGGGTAATTGAAATATTAGGCTAGGCAATTTGTACAAATGTTGCAGGTTAATTTTCAAAAACTGTTTGTCAGAATAGAAAAAACTTTATTGGTATAAGATTGTACAATTCACTACCTGTCAAATTGAAGAGCGCTACTAAAATACAATTTAAAATTAAGACTAAATTATACATTATACAAAATTACAATTTATTAAGCTCATTACTTAAATAAAATCCGACATCATTCCACCATTGTTTTAGTATAGAATGAAATGTTGGCACAGCACGAGATTTTCTCAAGTGCCACAGATACATGTAAAAATTGTAAACGTAATTTGAAATAAACTGAAATTGAATACTGAAAACGTTCCCCATAAAGAATGGAACCTTAATGGTTTAGTTACCAGATAACTTGATTAACACAAAATGCGAATATAATATCTAGCATTCCTATTATTATTATTCGGCATGTTTGAAAGTCACCGTATTCGACTTGATACAAATTTTTGCTAAGTATATCTTATTTATGTTTCAGTTGTATTTGGAATATACACTTTAGGATTTGGGTTAGTTCCTACTCCCAAGCTAGGATTTATATGCCAAGATCCGTCAATATCATTTCCCTTTCGGGGGGACACAGTATCAAATATGGAACTTTGGATCATATGTTTCAGTTTTCCATTGTTTCTCATAATCTCTATTGAATTGATCAGAAACGGGTATAAAAAAATTAAATTCACCACAATTTGGTTTTTCTACAAGGAAGTACTTGTTACAACGTGGTTCGTTACATTCGTAGTAGAAACGACCAAACTAATGTTCATGGAGCATAGACCACATTTTCTAGACACCTGTCAACCTGACATGAATTTCAACTGTACTCCAGGCTCCTATATAGAAGATTATACATGTACTAATCAAGAATTTGGTCAGTTCTTCATATCAATGGCATCTAGATCTTTTCCATCAGGGCACGCAGCAACAAGCACATGTTGTGGAATGTTTTGTGTGGTAAGTATACTCCCTCATGTTAACTGTATACATGTTAATAACCGAGGAAACAGTCGCCCCTGTTTCTAGATAGATCAAAAATCTAATTTTAAAAATATTAAAATACGTTCAATTTTAATAGGTATAATCTATAGCTATAATAAACAACTTGAGTCAGGTCGGGGTATTGAAAGTTAATAAGTGCGATAAAGAACCGACAAAGATGAGGATAGCGTCATTACCTACCTGGAACAGAACGGGAGTGATTAAATCTAAGAAAATTTCATTGCATTTATGATTTTGTCATTTCTTATCTGAATGTCGTATCATATTTTTTATCCTGATGTCTCAGGCGGCATGTATACGCTGCCGAGGCATTGTAGCCTGAGTAAAGACAGTGCTGGACATTGTACTAGAATATGAAAGGCAGTTGTGTCCTGTGAGAAGTTCTGTCACCAGTTTTATGCCTTTTCTGCTCATAGAGGGAAGGATTTTGGAGCGTTTTGGCAAGAACTCCGCAATGTGAAATTTCGCCTGCCTCAATCCCTGGGCATCAGGCCAAACCGAAAGCCATGTCTATCCAGTAGCTCCCTGAGGGCGTGGAGCCCGGTGATCGATGAGTTTCCGATTCGTGTCTTCTTATGTAATAGTGGACGTTCAGCCAGGATCTCTCTGCCCTCCAACACAAGTCTACGAGTCACTATATGGTCGTGAAGATAGCCCAGGGCCGCTCGGCTTCTAGTGCAGGTATATTCAGTGTCACCATAAAAGTCCGCACCATAGGGGAATTTTTTTTAAATAGCTTTGGTTGAAATTTGATGTCGAGAACAGTTTTAGGTTCAGATTAGAGCAAAAATTACATTGACAGTTGTGGCAAAGCGATATGCAAATTTGACATTTGTTGCAGAAAATGGCGGAAAATGGCAATTCTGAATCCAAACATCTACATACGAAGGTTGAACTGACTCCCTAGTTACATGAAATGTTCACGCTTACATTTGTGCTTCGTGATCCGATAATTCCGTACTTATGACTTTACCAATGGATTATTTAAAGAAAGATTGGTAAAAATATTATCTAGACAATTTTTCCCCTAGTGGCCTGTTGAATTGTTTGCTTGAAACCAAAAGCTTCCATGAAATCACTCAGAGTTTTAGTTTTTTTATGTGATAGAACATTAAAAGTTACATTAAAATCTCCACAGATGATTACTTCATAAGACACTATAAGCTATAAGGGTTCGTGCAATAAAAAAAGTCCAAAATATGAAGTGGCTGTAGCTTGGAAACGCCTGTCAATAAACGATTCGGCCTGTGAGAGCTATTGTACATTGAATCTTTCTCCACCAATATACAGTAGTGCTAAGGTGTATTCATGCAGGCCCACCAAATCGCTCTAGCTCCTAGACTATAATAGGGTTAGTTGAATTCACATTTTCCTCCACCAAATAAGGCTGAAACCTTGACTGCAATATATGTTCTATTGTTAAATACATTAATACAGGGTGAAAGCTTCGAGTTAAAAAATCTAACTAGTTTTTCTTTTGCAGTACATAATTCAAACCCGATTGCCTTCTGCTGTGACTGGTTCAATATTGAAGCTATTCATGAAAGGACTCTTTATAGCGTGTAGCATTTATTGTTGCTTGACAAGGTTGTCAGATAGAAGACATCATTGGTGGGATGTCTTATGTGGAGCCATTGTTGGTGCCCTCTGTACTGGTTACTTTTTGGTATTGTTCCATAGAATTACCCGGAAGCAGAAGTTACATGAATATGCTGTCGATCAACCAGTTTCAGACGCGATTTCGCGCGACAACAGTAAACTCATCCAAGTATAATTACTTCTTTGTGAGCCCCATTATCTATCTATTTATAGGTACTAAATGCTATGAAATGTACTTTTTAAATTTATTTATATTAAATATTCAAGAAAGTGATTTGTAGTTTTGTCTTGATATCTTGATTCCGTTTCTCAAGAAGTCAACTAACGAGATTGTTAAATTAGAACCAACATTTTTTTATCTTTATTCCTTAACTTATAGTTACTAAAACGCAATACAATGGACACACTGTTTTCATATAGTTCAGTCCAGAATTTAAGAAAACGTGATCACTTCTAAAATTTGAGATACAAATCCGAATTGAATAATTATTTTTGAAACTACCTGTACGATATAATGATCTGAGTTTACAGTGTTTCAAGTGTACAATAAAAGATATTTTGATTGCTAAGTGCTACTATGCTTATAATGAGTTTTTAGAACACAGTTGGGAGAGAGTGTCATGTGATCACTGTCGGTATATTGTATATGTTATATACTCCTGATTGCTTGTCATCAACTATCTATTGTTAATCAGTTACTAACAGAATTTTCCTGCGCCCGTTGGGTAGCACTTTGTAGTTGATATGCTTAGTTGTTAAGCCTTATTAGTTACGAAGTGTAGAAATAAGTGTATTTATACAATTATTGGGAATACATGTTATCTTCTCATACTATAAAACATTCTACATCAATCACATCCACAGTACCATTCAAATAAAAATGAAAAATAGAGGACCCAATATCGGCCATTGAGGGACACCTGACATTAGTCCATTATAAAACATCAACTTCTGATTTGCCAGTTACAGGTGGATTCTATTAATAAACAATGATTGGTCAAAGTGAACAAATGATTTATTTGACTTCAGGATTTTATGTAGGAGGTTTTCGAGGTCGTTAATTACGAATCCAAGAAAAAGAAGATTATTTCGAAATGGCGATGTCGAATGTGCGTCTACCCTAAGAACAGCTGATAAATTGAACAAAAATATAACAAATATGCTAAAAATTTATATATTTGTAAAATGTATAGAATATGTAAGCTATTCACACTAATAAATAAGTTTACAAGCTTAAAACACATTGGAAAACTGTAAAAAAGAGGTAGCACGCCCTGTCTTACACTCGGTATATTATCTACTGTGCGTGGACAGGGGAAAATTCACTCTAGCATGAAATGTATTTATTACTCGTATCGACTTGGAACAAAGTGTATATTAAAAGTAAAACAACACTATTTGTTGTTCAAAAAGTTTGTACCTCAAGAACTGGTGCTTCATATAGTTTTTCGCATCGCGGTCCCTTAATGTCTAGGACGAAGCTCTTTGCACCCCGTGTCACGTGTCACCTAGTGGAGCGGTTCCCACAGACGAGTGTTTCCAGGCCACCAAAGGGCCACACGAGAGTATTCACCATGCTCCCCTGGTTACCGGTTAATGTGTCACCTAGTGGAGCGATTCTCACCCCCGAGTGTTCATCTATATACCAGAAGGGTGATTGCCGCCGGAAAATGTCCAGGTGAACGATACCTACAGAGGTTAACACCAACTCCGTGATGTATTATTTGAAACGTCGTCCTTGTGAAGCGGTTCCCACTCGAGGGTGTTTACCTGGCTTCGGAGGTGGACAAACAGCAGCCTACTCAACTCCCAGTAGGGACCGGATATTTGGATAATGCCCTGAAGAAATTTCCCAGTCAAGTCCGGATAGGTGGTTAATGCCCTGGAGGAATTTACCAGCATCTCTAGTTTCTGGATCTCCTCAAGGTCGCATAGCTCTACCGAAAATGCTGTATGTCTTGAGGGGATCAGTGTTACGCTTCTGCACCGAATGTGCATTGAGGTTTTGTTTTACCGTTTGCACCACCTGCACGAAGAGGAATCGCTAAGGTTCGTCCTGTGGAAGTGGTAGTTGAACGATCCGTGTCCTGTTAGTATCTGTGTCAGCAGTTTGGCTTTCGGTTTTAACAATAGACCTACTATCCTAAGGAGACGAAACATCTCACTCGCAAAACTCCATTTGACTTGTCGCAATGATTACATGAAGTATGACAAAGAAAACCAACGGACCTTTTTGTCGTCGAGTCATAATTACTCCTTATTGGCAACGCCGTAACTATGATTGAAAACTTGGTACCACTTGTAAGGCAACACCGCTTCGAAATAGCTACGAGAAATACGGAAGCTGTCAAATTGCGTAGTACAGAACAAAGTCCCCATTCATAAAAGGTGCGCCGCGTTGTCGCCTCCTGAACAAATGATGCAATGGAATGGAATAGTTCTATATTTAAAAATTTAAATATTCCATAATTCGATTATGTATTCCAGGTTACCATAAATCATGAAATATTTTTCAGAGAAAACGACATTTCATCTATGGAGGTTTTTATAATAATTACAAATCTCAATCCGGCACACTGAACAACTAATCCGGCAACAGCACATTCCATACGGCCATACTTGTAATATACAGCGGTCTGAGTGGCCCAAAATTTTGGCAATGTCTGATCGTGTTTAAATGTAAGCAATTCTGTCAACTTAGGATAATAGGACTATGGTTTTAACAATGTTCCATGATCAGTCTTTCTTAATGTGCGGTTCCACTGCTTTCGAATTCCTGCAACCGTTCACTAGTTTCCACACTTTCTAGTGTTTTGTTCTGAACCAGCAACAAAGTATCTCTTTGATGTTAGCTTTCGAGATCTCCACCGCTAGATCGATGCCTATTAGGGGCTATATAGGCCCCAATTTTGCAAGGTCATGAACTATTTCGTTTCCCCTTATCCCAGAGAGACCTGATATCCATAATAGGGTGAGACTAACGTAGTTCAGGTAGAAAATATTGTCCTGACGGGAATTGAAGTGCACCCGGATTCACTACTATTTTTAGATAACCGTATTCTCTTGTTTACCTAATGATACTTCTGTAAATTGAACATATTGTGACTTATTTCCCGGGAATTTATATATAACAAAGTATGAAACATTTGATATCATTAATAAAATACGTACAAACAATCTTGAATACTTATCGCCTAAATCCATCAAACTTTCGATCTATACCGCTCTGAGTATTGAATCAAGTTCTTGATTCCGAATAACTTCATAATTCTGAAGACAAATAAGGGATTCTGACGTCCCTCTTGAAACCAATCGCATCGAGCTTTCAGCATTGAAAAGCCTAGTACGCACTTCAAATATATTTTGAGTGGTTTTAATGTTTTTAAGAGATAGGAAAACATTGAACTTTGTGTTAAGTGACCTGGAAAAGTAAAGGGTATTCATAAGTTGAAAGTTAGCTGCCTTCAAATAAATCTGCCAACTCCGGTCCCTTTGTATGTGAAAACATTTGAAATACGACAGCTGTAACATATTCTTAAATTGATCGATGGTAGACGTGATTGAAAGCTCATCTAAAATGAACAAAACGTTAAATATTGTTTGCGTTCCTTTTATAGAATCGCGATTCTAAACGTGCTTCTAGAATGAAGCGAGACATTTTCCGTTTTCGCATTATAGCATACTTATCGTTCGTGAGTATCTGCAATAAAATATCTAACAAATTCCATATTTACAACGTACAAGTGGTTTCATTCGAGAGAAAATACCGCGTTAGTGATTTATCCTTGCATCAATAGACGCTGAACTAACTAAGCACCGTCAAATCTATCTGACTTCTGGAAGGCCACGCAGAATCATTTGGAATATATCTAATGTAGAAACGTTTTAGATGCTTCTCAATATTATACACGATGATAACTGTGGGGGTTTCTTAATCCCACAGCCTGCCCGACCAGTGAACTCTTGACGTGGTTTTTCTTCCGCTATTTCTCTAACGAGACCTCTGCCTCCCTTTTCCTCATGCTTTCTTAGTTCCTCATTCTTCAGTTTCGTCTTTCACATTAGGTATCCACTTATGGATTTGTCTACCCTTGTCTACTGCATCCCGGTGGTCTTGCCACCTTCTCTCATCATATTTATCTTGCCTTCACTCTTTGGCATTCTCTTAGTTATAGGAGCCTGCTTCTTCTCCATTTCCTCTGGGTTTTCTCTCAATATTATACGCTGCGCGTCTACAATCTCTTTCTTAAAATGTAGTAATGTTTCTTCATAGCATTTGCTATATACAGTGTCTCCTCCCCCAAGTATTTTCTGAACCATAAATGTTAAATTGATAAACTTCTGGGTTACTGAACTAAGGTACGTATAAAACTTTTAAAATATTATTTTACTCTTTATGGTAATTGTGTCAAAAAAATATGGACTATATATTTTACAATGAGAGCCTCTTTGTTAATGAGAGATCTTTGTCAGAATATTTGACTTTTTGGGGCCCTCAATATTTTACAATTTTACCAAATTTGAGACCCCCAAATTGTGGAATTCATCATTTGTTTTTGAAAGGTTCCTAAAGAAATTGATAGTATTGTGGTTTCGGAAAACTGTAGTTGTTTTCTTGCTTTCATGTCTTGCAACAGACCCTGTTGCGAAGGATTGCAAAAAATCCTGCGAAAAATATTATAACGATGTAACCAATCAACTGTTCAATGAGATGTTTTCCCCACGTAGTTGTCTGAAAGATCAAATTTCAATCCATCAGTGAATTGGCTAACCTAATATTGATCAAGTATTTTACTCTTCCGGCTAGCTTTGTGGACGTCTGCTCAGTAATTTTTGAAAAATTAGAGTTAATGATTGAACATCTGTTCTATGATTTACAGACTCAGAGTCTCGTTTTATGTGAATCATTTCCAGGATACTATACTTATGACAATACATTCTTTTATGTGAATATTGTTTAGAGATTCATAACAATTTAATGTATATACTGTCTCGGTTTTTTCATCTTTAGGTTTTAAAAGTTACAGATTTGAAAAGTATTTACCAAGACAGTAGGTTAATGCGCAACATTTATATCATATTAATATAATAAGATTCTTGACCCAGTATGAATTATATAAAAAATTCTCGGGAATTAGGTCACATTAACACTATGTTATAAATGTTCGTCTTTACGTACGTTTCGGTCTCACGACCATCATCAGACGACTTATTTTGTTAAAAAGGGGTTAACTAAAACTAATTAGCACAAGCGTCCATATCGCACAATCTTCAATAAAAAAGCTCACGCCGTCGAGACGAACAGAACCACGAATAATAGAAAATTGTATCGTTAATATTAAAGTATAGATTTTTTTGTAACAAGAAACCACTGTTAAGTAATATTCTCATAATGTACAAACGCATATTGCTATGGTCTCAAAGCAACTGGACTAACTGGAGTTCGAAGCTATTTGTTTGTAATAACACGACCCAGGTGTAGATTTATGACGTACTTGAAAAGGTTTTAGACTTGCATTGGAATTTAGTTTACTTTAAGCGTTCTTCCTAAAATATACTTTTAACATTATAAAGACGTATGTAGGAATTTGCAAGAGTTTTAATTAATCAAGTTAGTATAAATCTGACTCAATCCTTGAATATCATTCCTATTATTTACAGAATTTGAATCCCTTTTTATGTGAATCATCTCCAGGATAGATCTTTTATAATAATTGGTTTCTTTAGTTAAAATATTAACATTTTTGTAATCAAATTGATGGTTATAATCAAAACATTGCTTAGCAAGGGCGGTGGAATTTTCTAAGTTATTATTTCTTGTGCTATACTTATGGCCGTACATTCTTTTTTGTAAATATTGTTTAGAGATTCCAGTATAAGTTCCATCACAATCTAAACAATTCAATTTATATACTGTGTGGGTTTGTTTATCTTTAGGAATTACAGGTTTTAGATTTGAGAATTATTTCCCAACACAGTTAGTAGGTTTATGCGCAACATTTATATCGTACTTTTATCAAACATTTCTTAATTTTTTCTGACGTCTCCGGAATGTATGGTAAAGTTATATAATTGTCTGTATTACCTATTATGTTATTTTTATAAGAAGAACCGTTATAGATTTTGTTTATTCTCTCTTTAATCATAGGATTGTAGAAAGTTTTTGGGTAGCCATTCATTTCCAATGCATTACGAACAATTTTTAAATTTTTGGGACGGTCCTCTGCGTGGAATAATTTTACCGCGCGGTCTGTGAGGCTGTTTATGACACTTTTTTCATAACAAGCTGGTGCAACGGAATTGAAATGAAGATAACGTTGAGACCAGACTTCTTTAGTAAACCAAGAAGTTTTTATTTTTCAATTTGCATCATGCCTAATGGTCATATCTAGAAAATTAATGTTATTGTTTATTTCTATTTCACAAGTGAATTGAAGTTTACAATGGAAATTGTTAAAATTATTAATCACATATTGAATTTTATCGTTGGGAACACACATAAGGCAATCATCTACATACCGTTTAAAGAATACAGGCTGAAAATCTAATGAATTTATAACAGATTCCTCTAGGCATTCCATAACGAGGTTAGCTAGCAATGGTAGCTGAAATAGGAGATCCCATTGCTGTGCCGAAAATTTGTCCAAAATATTGCTCACCGTACTGAAAGTAAGTGCATTCTAAACAAAACTTTACCGCATTTATAAAATCCGATTGATCAAGAGGTGTGTGGTTTTTAATCTCTGGCCAACGTTTTTTGATGCAATTTAATGCCAAAACGACAGGTATATTTGTAAATAAAGAAACAACATCCAAGGAAATTAGCTGATGGTTTACTGGTACGGATTGATTTTTTATAAATTCATTAAAATGCCATGAGTCTTTCAACATCCAAGGAAATTAGCTGATGGTTTACTGGTACGGATTGATTTTTTATAAATTCATTAAAATGCCATGAGTCTTTCACATAAAATTCATTTTTTCCTATTATATTATTGATAGATTTTGATAGAAATTTTGATAAATTGTAAGTAGGCGCTCCAATATTACTTACAATGGGTCTTAGGGGTATATCATTTTTATGTAATTTAAGAAGCCCATAGATATAAGGTGCAAGCCCATTATGGCAAATTAATTTATTTTTTAATTCAATAGGGATTATCTTATTTTTATGCCATTTATTTATCAATTTATTCATGTTATTTTGTACTGATGAAGGAGGGTCAGATTTTAATTTTGTTTGTTGTTAAAGTACTTTAATATTAACGATACTATTTTCGATTATTCGTGGTTCTGTTCGTTTCGACGGCGTGAGCTTTTTGATTGAATATTGTGCGATATGGACGCTTGTGCTAATTAGTTTTAGTTAACCCCTTTTTAACAAAATAAGTCTTCTGATGATGGTCGTGAGACCGAAATGTACGTAAAGATGAACATTTATAACAGAGTGTTAATGTGACCTAATTCCCGAGAATTTTTTATATAATTTATATCATACTTTAAACATTTTTAATTTTCTCTGAGATCCCCGAAATGTATGATAACGTTATAAGATTATCTATATTACCGTTTATATCATTTATATATGACGTTCCATTATAGATTTTGTTTCTTCTTCCTTTAATGATGGGGTTGAAAATATTTCCATTTAACAGCGCGATCTGTAAGGTTGTTTATTATAGATGTCTTCTAATGATGATCGTGAGACCTAAACGTATGTAAAAACGAAAATAATATGTACTTGTGCTAGTACGACCTATTTCCCAAGAATTCACCCGGTATTTGAAGATTCAAAATATGAACTAGAAATGTGTTGCCGCTTGGAAGCAGAAAAATAGTGTGCGTGGCAAAGTTACTCTTTACGAATCATTCGATTTGGTTGCTGATCTTTATATAATTCTTTCACACTCTATAAGATACTCTTTACACAACTAAATATTGTTTAGATTAATCATGTTTATAACAAAACGTACAGCAACAAGTTTTCCGTTCTGGGGATGCTCCCGAGTCTACTGAGTGGGAGCCTATATCCTAAACCCTAGACCACACCGTCACTTGTTATACGTCGTTAAAGAACAATAATTCTTGTTGTTGTTGTTGAACGATTTTGTGGGAATTTGAGTGAAAGCAGTTTCAAGTTAACTTAAATTCACTCTAAAAATTTCGATTCAGTGTGTAATTTGGGAGTTTTAATTTTCAACAATTCAGGAAAGGGTGTGTTTATCAAACGATTTCCCTGAAAACCGATAGGGTTCGTCACCAAACCGCAAACGATTTTCTTTCAAAATTTGAATATGATAGGAGCTGTCGTTTTTGAGGTATCGTGTATACAAGATTTCGTGACATCCAAACAGATATACAGCCAGACAGACAAACGGGTTTTATCAAAGTTGCTTAAAATTCCATGAAAAATACTATGGTGCAAGAGTTTTTGCTCTAGGACTTTTTATTACAATTTCAGAAATAGCTTCGTCGTGAAGAGTATAATAATATGGTTTCTTAACCCTGGTCATTTCTAGGTTATATTTTCCAACATGATCTCGTTATCTGAATATACCATGATGTACCTTTTACGGTAAACTACTTACCGCGGTAAACTTCAATTGCTCGAGCGCCAGATTTTTCTAAAGGTTTACTCCTTCTTGAGGACTTCTACTAGGATCCTCACCACAAGGCTTGTCACTATGCTATTCGATAGCCTTGTCCCTAGGGTAGCTACAGTAAAGAATAACCAGAGCCCATTGGGCAAAACAACAGTATCAAAGTTGCAGGCATTACTTACAATTGATACTTGATTATAACTTAGCCCATTGAAAGATGGAGCAGAAGTAACTCAATAAAACGGAGAATTTCAAATATTAAATATATAATAATAAGAAATACACTTTCAGAATAATTATTGGCAGCAATTGAACGGTATATGACACAAAAATCCACCCAGGTGGTAATTGGAAAAAAACTCAATCGGTATAAGAAAACAAGTTGCGACATATCTAATTTCACGATATGTTGTCTTTAATTTCTATTCAACGGTACGGAATCGGTTGATAGATTATTTACATTCATCATTTTAAGTAAACACACAAATCAAGCAGGTACTTGAGTAATAAGCGGTGTATGGTAATTATTCAGATAGCATTATCACTTGCAATATTCATAACACACTACGATATATCAAACGGTGAAAATTCGGTCGGATCGGAAAATATTGTCTGTACTAGGTTTGCGATAGTACGATATCAGACCTTACGGTATATTCGGATAATTAATTTGATTGAGTTCATTCTGTCACGTCACCCGCCCCTATGTTATCAACGGAGTGCCTAGTGATTGTATGACAGCATTAGATTTCATACACCTTACACATTCAGATTTTAGACAATTAGGGCTTATACTTCCGGGATTGACACAGAGTGTACAAACCCCAACTATCATATCTGCAATAACCCCTTCCCCCGCAGCCTGGGCTCCACGTTCGGCACAAAGATTATTACGATAATCAAACACACAACCACCCCAGCTTATATCCGGGATTACCACAGCGTGCACAAGCAGTTGGCGGTTTGGTCGTCTAGGATATACTTATACTTCTAGGATTGGCACAGCGTGCACAAATATATCAAAGATATCCCTATCTATCTTGCAAATGATATCAATTACAAAGCACGGAATTCGATATATCGTAATGCCGGAAAATAAATATTAAGCTATTATTTACCTTATGTGAATTCACTAAAACGGAACACTAAAAATTCGGTACTTTTCAACAACAACTATTAAATCTTTAGAATTATACTAACTATTATTCAAAATTCAAATTCTGATCTTCTATCTGGCTATCACTGACTTTTATATGTTTTTCGAGGTTGTGGCCAAGTCCGTACCACCAGTTCCTTATTTTGTGCCGTGGTCTTCTTTATGCCCCGAACAACGCTTGATAGTGACGCTACTTCTTATATCTAAAATTTGCGTGAGTGATGGTCCACCAATTCCTCCATGGCGAGGTAAAGGAATGTTATCGGAGTTTTTTTGGTTGTACGCAGTTTCACACATAGGGTTGTTCAAGCTTTGATGCATTAATTTACTAGAACACGTTTTTGCAACATACGTTAATCGGGTACGAATGCGCTATGTGCAATTCCTTTATTGAAACAATTACTTATTCAAAATTACGAAAATTTAGAAAAGTGGCTATCACGGAATGCACATTCGGAGTTCATGCATAACTGTTGAAATAATAAACTGTTTTCCCGGAGTCTACGTGTGATACTCGTATTTTCTGCCTGATCTAAAATAAATGATATGTATACTTTTAAGCTCCGTTACAATACTTGAAACATTTATCAATAGAATTGGTTCCACCCATGGGTTAAATCCCTTATCATAAGTGAATATCATCGGCATTCATCAGATGGCACCGTCAACAAGCATGATTAAACTTGAAAAAAAAAACAAATAAAAAGTACGAGTGAACACAAAGAAAAGGAGTCGGAAGGTAATTTCTTAATGAAGATGGATAGCGTTGTTCAGTGTAAACTTCGTTTTGGCCTTGTAGTTTATATGTGAATTGCGGTGAAAGTTTACAGTTTGGAACAAAGAACGGAAAGGAAAATTAATAACCTGGCTCTTTGATACATACCAGGAATTTCTCATACCCTCTTTTTCAGAAACCGAATCGTTAGCTTTGAATCATATGATACGCAGTTATTCACGGAATAATATGTTTTTCAGCAATATTCAAACTTCTTATAGTGATTTGTAGGTTTATACAAACGGGAGAATATTTCATGAACTATTTGGATCCGTTAAAATATGGAATGTCTGGAATCGAGTTCTTACCAATGATATATGTGCAATATCACTCAATGACAATTCGATATATTAGAAATTCGACCAACTTATTTATTTATTTTTAGGAGTACATATGATATAATTACAGAGAAGGAATTAAAATTAACTAATATAGACAGTTTTACAAATGCCATTAGGGTTACAACAGTTAAACCGATCATCTCGTAGAATCTACTCATTTGGAAATTTGGGGGAAAATAATAACGTATTCGTTCTGCAGAGTGGTAGATAAAATATTTGTGTGGTACGAGTGCGAGCAGATGAAACGTGTAAATTCAACCTTGATAAAATCACAGAACTGTCAACCAGGTTATGGATGACCTTCTAGAGGAATAAAATACTATGAATTTCCTTACGTTTATATAACTGTAGGCGAGATAATCTATCTAATAGAGCCTGGTGGGAAATTCCAATTGATGGAAATTACCATCAGCTTTGCAGCCTAATTTCTTAAGAAACGCCGATTCGCGAGCTGTATTTTATTTATATTAATTTTATAATGGGGGTTCCACACAACTGAATCTTATTCGAGTTCAGAACGAACAATGAATTGTATAATATTATTATTGAAATTGTCAAATAGGCGACAATTCAGGATGATAAAGCCCAGCATTCTGTAGGCTTTAGAAATAATTGATCCAATGTGAGACGCAAATGACAATTTCACGTGAAACAAAACTCCTAAGTCTCTGAAACTATAGGAACGAGCAAGGGCTGTGTCAACAAGCTTGTGATAGTAAATAAGGCGTAATTTTCTTAGTGAAAGTCATTACAGTGCACTTACTAATACTAAGCTCCAGATGATTGATTACACACCAAGTACTGAGTGCATGATGCTGTGATATACAACATAAAGAATGCTTTACTGTCGAGTAAAGTTTGAAATCATCTGCGTTAAGAAGTAAATAACAGACAACTAAAGGAGAAATATCATTGATAAATAAATTGAACAGGAGTGGTCCAAGTACTGACCCTTGGGGTACACCTGAGGTGGCATGAAATGAATACGATTTGAAACCTCTATACTCTGCATATTGACCTCTATCGCTTAGCTAAGAATTCCAAAATTCAATCAAATGATTTGTAAATCCAAAGCTAGACATTTTATACAATAAAATACTATGATCCATTTTATTAAATGCAAAATCGAGGTGTGTACAATCACTCACATCAATAACATCCGCCAAGTATTGACTGTAGCAACCTAAGCTAGTAACAATTGATCTGCTAGGCATGAACCCATGCTGCTCTGGGGAAATCTGCAGTTTTACATGATTGAAAGTAGCATCATATAAGATATATTCAAATATTTTGCAGAAGTTATTGATGATGGCAATTGGGCGATAATCAGTAACCTCATGTCTATAACCTTTTTTTAAATACTAATTTTGAAACTTTCCATAGATCCGGGAAAGTATGCGATTTTAAGGCTAATGAATATAAAAATACCAGTGGAGCTGCGAATATATTGATGCAATCTATCACGAAAAAAGCAGAAATTTGATCTGGACCCTTCGTGTGACGTGCTTTCAGTCTTTTAGTACCTTGAATCTCTTCAGAGGGACTAACAATTGGAAGAGATAGAATATTATTATTGAAGTTATTAAAGTTATCCGAAGGTGTATTATTAGTTGAATTAGACTCAATATAGACACTTTGGAAGTACATTGCAAAGACATTTCCAATATCATGAGGGCTAGAGTAGCTAAGATTATTTATTTATTTATTTATTTATTTATTTATTTATTTATTTAATCTTACACTGATCAACAGGTATAAACCCAATTAAAGATCAGGACAATGCATAAGAAAATTAACATATTAACAATAATTATCTAAATTAAATCTAAATAAGCTAAACTATACTCTAGTCTGAGAGGAGACAAAATCAAAAAGAAAAAGAAACAGAAATAGATAACAATCAAATGTGAATTTGATGACAAAGATCATTTTAAAATCATCGGCATATAAAAGACTGAGTACACTTAGACCTATTGGCAAAGATGTTAAAAAATAGTGGTCCCAAAATTGATCCTTGGGGGACTCCTGAAGAAACAAGATATTCAAACGATCTGCCCATTTACCACGACAAATTGTTGCCTATCACTAAGATATGAGGCGATGAAAGATAAGAGTTCCACAGAGAACCCAATTCCATCAAGTTTACCTAGGAATAGGTGAGTGAAGGGTACTGAAAAAATGGGTGCGCAGTCTCTGGGTAGAAACGCCGGAATCATATCGGGACCTGGAGTAGATTTATTTTTGATCTTTTTGAGGGCAAATTCAACTTCATCTTGGGAGAAACAAAGAATGGATATATCATGTTCATTACTCCGAATCTGAATTGGCTGAGGTGGGTTGAGTTATATAACTTTAACTGAAGTGTCCAGGAATAGAACTATTTTTATTTCTGGTATGAAAAAATGACCAGAAAGATTTGGAATTACATTTTATGTTATTTTCTATTTTTAATATATAGAGCCTAAATCAAGCAGGTACTTGAGTAATAAGCGGTGTATGGTAATTATTCAGATAGCATTATCACTTGCAATATTCATAACACACTACGATATATCAAACGGTGAAAATTCGGTCGGATCGGAAAATATTGTCTGTACTAGGTTTGCGATAGTACGATATCAGACCTTACGGTATATTCGGATAATTAATTTGATTGAGTTCATTCTGTCACGTCACCCGCCCCTATGTTATCAACGGAGTGCCTAGTGATTGTATGACAGCATTAGATTTCATACACCTTACACATTCAGATTTTAGACAATTAGGGCTTATACTTCCGGGATTGACACAGAGTGTACAAACCCCAACTATCATATCTGCAATAACCCCTTCCCCCGCAGCCTGGGCTCCACGTTCGGCACAAAGATTATTACGATAATCAAACACACAACCACCCCAGCTTATATCCGGGATTACCACAGCGTGCACAAGCAGTTGGCGGTTTGGTCGTCTAGGATATACTTATACTTCTAGGATTGGCACAGCGTGCACAAATATATCAAAGATATCCCTATCTATCTTGCAAATGATATCAATTACAAAGCACGGAATTCGATATATCGTAATGCCGGAAAATAAATATTAAGCTATTATTTACCTTATGTGAATTCACTAAAACGGAACACTAAAAATTCGGTACTTTTCAACAACAACTATTAAATCTTTAGAATTATACTAACTATTATTCAAAATTCAAATTCTGATCTTCTATCTGGCTATCACTGACTTTATATGTTTTTCGAGGTTGTGGCCAAGTCCGTACCACCAGTTCCTTATTTTGTGCCGTGGTCTTCTTTATGCCCCGAACAACGCTTGATAGTGACGCTACTTCTTATATCTAAAATTTGCGTGAGTGATGGTCCACCAATTCCTCCATGGCGAGGTAAAGGAATGTTATCGGAGTTTTTTTGGTTGTACGCAGTTTCACACATAGGGTTGTTCAAGCTTTGATGCATTAATTTACTAGAACACGTTTTTGCAACATACGTTAATCGGGTACGAATGCGCTATGTGCAATTCCTTTATTGAAACAATTACTTATTCAAAATTACGAAAATTTAGAAAAGTGGCTATCACGGAATGCACATTCGGAGTTCATGCATAACTGTTGAAATAATAAACTGTTTTCCCGGAGTCTACGTGTGATACTCGTATTTTCTGCCTGATCTAAAATAAATGATATGTATACTTTTAAGCTCCGTTACAATACTTGAAACATTTATCAATAGAATTGGTTCCACCCATGGGTTAAATCCCTTATCATAAGTGAATATCATCGGCATTCATCAGATGGCACCGTCAACAAGCATGATTAAACTTGAAAAAAAAAACAAATAAAAAGTACGAGTGAACACAAAGAAAAGGAGTCGGAAGGTAATTTCTTAATGAAGATGGATAGCGTTGTTCAGTGTAAACTTCGTTTTGGCCTTGTAGTTTATATGTGAATTGCGGTGAAAGTTTACAGTTTGGAACAAAGAACGGAAAGGAAAATTAATAACCTGGCTCTTTGATACATACCAGGAATTTCTCATACCCTCTTTTTCAGAAACCGAATCGTTAGCTTTGAATCATATGATACGCAGTTATTCACGGAATAATATGTTTTTCAGCAATATTCAAACTTCTTATAGTGATTTGTAGGTTTATACAAACGGGAGAATATTTCATGAACTATTTGGATCCGTTAAAATATGGAATGTCTGGAATCGAGTTCTTACCAATGATATATGTGCAATATCACTCAATGACAATTCGATATATTAGAAATTCGACCAACTTATTTATTTATTTTTAGGAGTACATATGATATAATTACAGAGTAGGAATTAAAATTAACTAATATAGACAGTTTTACAAATGCCATTAGGGTTACAACAGTTAAACCGATCATCTCGTAGAATCTACTCATTTGGAAATTTGGGGGAAAATAATAACGTATTCGTTCTGCAGAGTGGTAGATAAAATATTTGTGTGGTACGAGTGCGAGCAGATGAAACGTGTAAATTCAACCTTGATAAAATCACAGAACTGTCAACCAGGTTATGGATGACCTTCTAGAGGAATAAAATACTATGAATTTCCTTACGTTTATATAACTGTAGGCGAGATAATCTATCTAATAGAGCCTGGTGGGAAATTCCAATTGATGGAAATTACCATCAGCTTTGCAGCCTAATTTCTTAAGAAACGCCGATTCGCGAGCTGTATTTTATTTATATTAATTTTATAATGGGGGTTCCACACAACTGAATCTTATTCGAGTTCAGAACGAACAATGAATTGTATAATATTATTATTGAAATTGTCAAATAGGCGACAATTCAGGATGATAAAGCCCAGCATTCTGTAGGCTTTAGAAATAATTGATCCAATGTGAGACGCAAATGACAATTTCACGTGAAACAAAACTCCTAAGTCTCTGAAACTATAGGAACGAGCAAGGGCTGTGTCAACAAGCTTGTGATAGTAAATAAGGCGTAATTTTCTTAGTGAAAGTCATTACAGTGCACTTACTAATACTAAGCTCCAGATGATTGATTACACACCAAGTACTGAGTGCATGATGCTGTGATATACAACATAAAGAATGCTTTACTGTCGAGTAAAGTTTGAAATCATCTGCGTTAAGAAGTAAATAACAGACAACTAAAGGAGAAATATCATTGATAAATAAATTGAACAGGAGTGGTCCAAGTACTGACCCTTGGGGTACACCTGAGGTGGCATGAAATGAATACGATTTGAAACCTCTATACTCTGCATATTGACCTCTATCGCTTAGCTAAGAATTCCAAAATTCAATCAAATGATTTGTAAATCCAAAGCTAGACATTTTATACAATAAAATACTATGATCCATTTTATTAAATGCAAAATCGAGGTGTGTACAATCACTCACATCAATAACATCCGCCAAGTATTGACTGTAGCAACCTAAGCTAGTAACAATTGATCTGCTAGGCATGAACCCATGCTGCTCTGGGGAAATCTGCAGTTTTACATGATTGAAAGTAGCATCATATAAGATATATTCAAATATTTTGCAGAAGTTATTGATGATGGCAATTGGGCGATAATCAGTAACCTCATGTCTATAACCTTTTTTTAAATACTAATTTTGAAACTTTCCATAGATCCGGGAAAGTATGCGATTTTAAGGCTAATGAATATAAAAATACCAGTGGAGCTGCGAATATATTGATGCAATCTATCACGAAAAAAGCAGAAATTTGATCTGGACCCTTCGTGTGACGTGCTTTCAGTCTTTTAGTACCTTGAATCTCTTCAGAGGGACTAACAATTGGAAGAGATAGAATATTATTATTGAAGTTATTAAAGTTATCCGAAGGTGTATTATTAGTTGAATTAGACTCAATATAGACACTTTGGAAGTACATTGCAAAGACATTTTCAATATCATGAGGGCTAGAGTAGCTAAGATTATTTATTTATTTATTTATTTATTTATTTATTTATTTAATCTTACACTGATCAACAGGTATAAACCCAATTAAAGATCAGGACAATGCATAAGAAAATTAACATATTAACAATAATTATCTAAATTAAATCTAAATAAGCTAAACTATACTCTAGTCTGAGAGGAGACAAAATCAAAAAGAAAAAGAAATAGAAATAGATAACAATCAAATGTGAATTTGATGACAAAGATCATTTTAAAATCATCGGCATATAAAAGACTGAGTACACTTAGACCTATTGGCAAAGATGTTAAAAAATAGTGGTCCCAAAATTGATCCTTGGGGGACTCCTGAAGAAACAAGATATTCAAACGATCTGCCCATTTACCACGACAAATTGTTGCCTATCACTAAGATATGAGGCGATGAAAGATAAGAGTTCCACAGAGAACCCAATTCCATCAAGTTTACCTAGGAATAGGTGAGTGAAGGGTACTGAAAAAATGGGTGCGCAGTCTCTGGGTAGAAACGCCGGAATCATATCGGGACCTGGAGTAGATTTATTTTTGATCTTTTTGAGGGCAAATTCAACTTCATCTTGGGAGAAACAAAGAATGGATATATCATGTTCATTACTCCGAATCTGAATTGGCTGAGGTGGGTTGAGTTATATAACTTTAACTGAAGTGTCCAGGAATAGAACTATTTTTATTTCTGGTATGAAAAAATGACCAGAAAGATTTGGAATTACATTTTATGTTATTTTCTATTTTTAATATATAGAGCCTAAATGAACATGCAATATCGATTTTGATTGCCGATCTCGTTATCGCAACTTTTCTCCATATTTTCCTAAGAACCTTATACAAATTTCACTATTAAGGTATTATTAGATAATAGTCATTCTCATTTCCGGTATAAGTAAATCCGATATGTGTCTAGATTACAAGTCGAGCTCCATCAGTTAGTTTTCTTTGCTTCGCATTCTTTGATGTTACCTCTGCTTTTTTCATTGCAGCCTTATCTTATTTTGCTCTCTATAAGGATGGCCTTCCAATCGTAATATAGGTTGCCAATGCCCATGGGTCCAATCTCCAAACTTCATCCATGTGTCCGACGGATTTCAACATTCCCCCACCATCGAAGTTTGCCATCCCATATCTCTAATCCTCTTGGTGAGAACAGAAACAACTACTTCCCTAGCTATTACCTCGAAAAATATTAAATTATAAAGATGTTCAATAATAGAATTTAGCTAGTTGAATTAATCATACGTATTTATATAATTTAAATATTAATCCTGGTGAGTAGATTGAACGTAATTATATCAGAATGTTGTGGCAATGGCTGGAATATTATGATAAAAACAGGAAATTTGAAACGTTTCATAATCTTCGTAAGCTCTTCCGAACTCTATTGTTTTCGAGGTAGGTTAAGGTTAAGCCTTAATTAAGATGAATAGCATCTTTGTAAGGTTCGCTTCTGTGTTGTAATTCTGTCAACTTAAACCGTGGATTTCGTTATCGTGAAATAAGAAAGATTCTAGGAAAATTAAAAAAGATGCGAACATAGTCCGGAACGATGGATAGTGGAGTGAGAGTTAAATTAGAAATTCCAGCAGCATACCAGCAGATAATCCAGTACATAGATAACAAAAGACGTGACTGCATACAAATTTGATGTAGTTGATACCCAAAAGCTACACAGTAATGAATTTGTTGCGCGGTCCAGACCGCATAGGGTGGTGGGTCGATATTTAGACGCTCCCCGTTTCGCTCCCCTTTGCAGGCCGCGCACAAGAACTGTGTTGCCAAATTTGTAGAAATCTTCGCATACTACTAAAATTGTTTTAATCAAATTGATCCAATAAATATAAATGTGACAGTTTGAAGTTATAACGCTTTTTCAAAGTTTTTATCTAAATTCTTTTACAAATGATCACTACACTGAATAATACACTGCAAAAAATTACAAAATATACTTTTATTATAAAAATGAAAGAAAACTCAACTTGTTTCGCCACACAGTGGCTTCTTCAGATAAACAATGATCCTTAAATATTATAAGAATGCTATAGATAAGGAATAATCACCCTTTTCCGCTAAAAATGCTGTCATTTGAGCCAACAAAATTGTAATGAAGTTGAGAAATTTCAGCAAATAGCGTTGAACAATAGACACGGAAAATCTTTGATCAATAATTTAATTTCTAAACAAAAAAGGAAATTAGATCTCAACCAACTAATCAAATTCAAAAGTTTCACTTATCATCCCTCAGTAATTAATGAATTCCATATTTTGTTTTCTAAATTTTCAATACAACCCGCTTATAGATGTAAGAATAAACTAAAAAAACCGATTAGGCAACACCTTTGATAAAGTTTCCACTTCGACAAATCCGGGATTTACAATATGTTTTGTTCAAAATGCTATGTGGGTCAAACTAGAATGTTAGCCATATTTTGAATACAGATCAGTCACACCATTTCTCAAGAAAGTTTGTCATTTTCAAAACACAGTACGGACATGTATCTAGGTAATTTAGAAGAAATTGAAACGTATAAACGGAAAAGCTGAGGGTAGCCCCTTGCTTACATTATTATCCCCTGATAGTATTTAAAGAACAAGGATATTTTCATTTCTGATTTGGTTTGTAAGCAATTCAACGAATTTCTTAACAACTTTTCGAAGATAGGTTCCTGGAAAAAGTTCCTTAATCGTTACCTTTTGAGGGAAGTTTTTTATACTCATTAGTTTCTGCCAAGTTAATGAAATATTCATAAACTATGGTCTATGGAATGCTCTATATTTGAACGAAAAAGCGCCTGCATAGCATGTTCATTGAAAACCTTAAGGGCGAATTTAACATTTTGACGTTCCAAATTATAGGATAGAGTGTTTACAAATTCGAAGAATATCCAAATCTTAACAATTTATCATATTCTAGTTCATGCATTTTTTTAAGTACAAAATGAGGAATTATTCTTGTCTCCCCAGACAATTTGATTGGGTTTTGAATTTGGATTCAATCTTGAATAATTGAGGATCTAAAAGATGAAGTGTTCAATAGGTATAGTTGGAAAAAGAAAACAGAAACTGCTCTAAAATATTATTGGTGATTAATTTAAATATCATTGTTAAATTAAATTTTGTTTGTTATTATTTATTATATAATTTAAGCTATATTCTTTGAGATCTTCGTGAAGAATTTTATAATTTATTTGCTCCTGAATAACTGTAATATAACTCGCGCAGTATGTATGACGCATCAATTGACCAATTGTCTATTGTCAACACAATGTAATATCAAAGCAAATAAATTTATTATTATTATTATTATTATTATTAAGCCAATTATTCCATATACATTTGAGAATGTGAACCGGACCGAATAGATAAAATAATGGTCTTGATATCTACTTAACTTGTTATGTTTAGAAAATTGTTCATGGGTTTGATATTTATTGCATTATTATTTGAATTGAAGGAAACTAATATTTCCATAGCAAAATGTAGTGTGCATATTCAATCGGCTGATGGAAAGTTTGATAATCAAATTACATGCTTTGTACTTCCGAAAATAACGGAAAAATTGCCCGCATTGAACGTAAATATAGATACCTGGGATATTCTACAGCAGAGCCGTAGCAAGGGTGGGACAACTGAGGCACTTGCCTCGTGCGCAATCACAAAAGGGGCGACAAAGTTCAAACATTTTTTGATATGATTTTTATGTTACTCGTCGAGTTTCTAGCAGCGATTCAACCTTTCTTCATTATTTATTGTATATAATATACTAATAGGGCGCGGTCTTATTATATCATTTTTGCAAATTGCAGAGGGGGAAGGAACATTTTCGAAATTGCCTAGGGCGCCAGTATAGCTTGCTACGACTCTGTTCTACAGAATATTAATCTAGCAGATAGTATACGTTTAATGAATCTGGAAGTATCGATATTTTAATGGGAGCAGGGGTATTTTGAAATTTGCTATTAAATGGGAATATTAAACTAGGCAAAAAGAAACCTATACTGTATAAAACAGTTTTGGGATGGATAGTGTCCGGTAATATAAATCGATTCGCGATAAAGCAATACTGCCATTTAATTAACTCCAATGAAAGGAAAAGTGAAAATAGTTTAAACAATGATTTACTAAATACTGGGAATAGAAGAATGGGTCGCAGAAATTGCTAGAAGACAATTTGCTCAAGATATTGAATTAAAAACAGAATATAGTAAGTTTATGACAGAGTATGAAGAAATTGGTCACATTAACAGTGGTAAATATAACAAATACGACGTTTTGCATTTTTTACAGCATCACGCGATTTGGCGACCGAAAAGTTTGAGTACAAGGTTGCGCGTAGTGTTCTAAGGATCCACGCCAACCGACTGCGGGTAATAATCCAATTAGTTATAATTTCAAAATAATTGACAAAATTCACACTTTTTCGTTGCCATGAAATCTTTCACAGGGACAGGGGATATCCATTGTTTCCGTAGTTCATTATCTTTGAGAAAAGTAGACATGTAAGCTTTTAGCTCATTGTTGTAGTTTTTCGTTCAGACAGGAGCACAATATTTATTCGTCATAATTAGCTAACAAACGTCAATAAACTGTAAGAGCAAAAAACAAAACGCGGAAAGAAGCAACATGAACATTCACTTAGGAAGCCATATTGCAACGCTATTTATTGAGTGATAACACTTTTATACGTGCTTATTTACAGGTAAAAACTCTTTCCGATCACACAAGGAGGCCTTAGGAATGGGTGCAACATATAATTTCCCACAAGGAATAGATATAACTTCGTTAAATTTTAATATTTAACACCTGTCACACCCAGTACCGTCTACGCTCCATTAAAACTAAACGGGTACTGTCGTGAAACTCGTGTCGTCTAAGCTTCTTGTTGTACTAAGCGTTCAGGCCTTATATTATAGAGAGTATTGGCTCAGTGGGATATCTACTAACGAGGTATCTCTACCGCAGATTGTTGAACAGTGACTTAATTGTCTGGTTCATTCAGCTGAAGAGCCCATGAGAGAGCAAAACAGCTGTCCGGAACTGAAAGACGTGCTGTCACTGTTCGATCTGGATAATCAAAACTTTGTCTATCATATAATAGAAAGTATTACTAAATATTTGGTCGATAGCTCAAGATGTTACGTACTAATGTTCGTGGAAGAATCATTTCAAATCTTAACTTTCAAATAAATTTCTTACGATGAAAATGTTGGCGATAAACGGGGCTAAAAGTCACAGTGTATTTGCTGGAAGACGTAAGAAACATAAGCATCTTAGCGCTGGGTTCGTTTCTCTTAAACTAGCCCTGGAGACCTTGTAGTGCCTCCGCTTCTTGTATAAAAGATTTAAAACAAACTTCGTTGCGTGGACAAGTTCACACTCATTCATTAGCATTATCAATTTGAATCGTGCTATTTTGAACCACTGTAAATTGCAAATTGAATACGTGGCTTACCAACAATAAAATCAAACATATTAGCGATTTTAGCAATTTATCGCAATCAATTTTAGATTTTAACTCGTACAACCACAAGTGAATATTTTCATTTGTTTCAATAATTTATGAATAAAGGATTAACTGTACCGTTAAAGCAGTACACTTTAGCTCAGCTACTCGCACTGAAAAGGTTATGTCAGCATTTCTTTTATGCAACACAAGCGACCGCCTCCTTTTAAGCAACATAGACGGCTGCCTTTCTGACTTTCTGTTAATTCAGTAACTTAGGGGAGTTTTAAGTCTAATCCATACCTTTGGCAGTGCTGAAGAATCGAGCTCGCGCAACTAAACAGACTGCGGCTCGCGCTCTTGATCAGCTTATGCTCATTGCTCCTTTCGAAACACTCCGTTATAACCCTAGGGCATATGCGCCAGTATACTGACCGACCACCACTTGGTATTTTATTGACTTGAATCGCTTAAATTCTACCAATTTGTCTTAACATAACAATAATTTTGAATAATTCATGAACAACTACTTCTTCGGCCACTATCTCAACAGATATAGAATTATTATCATATTCTCACAATTACCTGATCCGTAGATCATTAACTACACTGACCCTCCTTTCGTTAAGCCAAATTGCAAGTTAAATGTATGATTTGTAATACAGATTCATCAGGTATCGACCGCAAACTTCACTAGAGGAAACTAATATATTGCAAATGATTAGAAACAGCAAAAGGTGTGGAAATACCAGAAGATCCTCTATGTTATGAGATTGAAAGTTTATTTGAAATGTTAGCATATACGTATTTTTCAAATTCGGGGTCAGTTGTGTTTATGAAAAAGGTGAATTGATTTTTTTATTCTTTTATGATTTTTATATTCATATACAGATAGGAGCCGTAGCCGATTTTTACCTAACAGGTGTCTATTTTTCAAAGATCCCGTCATTTTAACATTCTGAAGAACTCGAGTAGTTAATCCATCTCATAAAGGAAATCACTATAAGCCAAAAGAGTCCAGAGTATAAGTTTATAATCCTCCAACTTGTGTTGTTACCTTGAAACACTGTCTGTCTATGGCAAATATTAACGATTTTGAAAAAGTGCCAAGTTATCACAATGGGTCGAAATATGCCTTTCTCATCATAATAATGAGGATCATGGTGTTATTTTTTTATCAATGCATGAAGATATTATTGCCTTGAACTTGCACTGCACAATAGTTCAACGTGTTCTTTTGTACAGTTATTTCAAAGGATAGTGTAAGCGAACGAAGCAAATATGAATTAACTGTTTTTACAACATTAACGTTAAAGAATCCTACATAGACATTTAGGAGTGCTGTTCTATCCTCAATCTAGCTAGAACTAATATTTATAAGCCATTTACCATATAACTTTGATGATCACGAGCTTATTCTATTTGTGGATGACACTCCTAAATTACATATTTCTAAGGATTCACAATTAATAAACTCTGTTGACCAGGACTCAGAGATACTTAAGCATTCTCATCTTTTCTACGGGGTCACTCATAATTTGCAAAATTCGTATTCTCTGCTCAAAGGAAAGATGAAAAAATTATATCCAATCTAAACTACAATGACTATTGCAAAAAATCGTTCATTATTTCTGAAATCATAACCTTTCCATCAGTATGTATTTATGAATCTCTAATGTTAGCTCATGAGCTAATAGGGAAACATTCCACGATATACATGATCACTATACAATGCATTCACATAACATTTATGTAGATTTTCACCGCGTAGATGAAAAATTATCATGGCTCCAGTATAGTATATGGCTCGATGCTATGGTGGCCAAAGACTCAGATGTCCTAGTGTTTTTACGTGCCCGTCCCGAGAACTCAACCGCACGACCCCCTTCGGCGAGGAATTGGGATTAAGCCGCGTTAGCGCGGTAGAATGACACCTACCTGCAATTATGTTCGGCGAGGGAATTCCCCGAACCCCACTAGTAAGAGCGGGGACCCTATCCAAGTCCCTACTGACTCTACATGGTCAGTGCCAGCGCTGAAACGCAGCTCACCCGTCGAAGGTAAAGGATTGTAATACTCTCCAACACCCGCTAGCCAGCATGCGACTATCAACCGCTGTCCGGCAGAGACGAACGCCTTAATTGGAGGGGAGACGGTCTTTTGAACCATCTGGGCCCCTCTCCCCCTGCCTACTCGTGTTCAGTGTTAAACAGCTTTCGTTTGACGAGCAGCCGTCGGCTTCTTATCATCGGCTTCCCACATGTCATTGCCCTGAACGCGAATCCATTGCCTGGAAACCTGCGATAAGAAGCACCGACACCGGACTTTAGGAGTACAGACATGTTGTGCAGCATTTACCCACGCAGAGGCAGCTGTTTCATTCGCCCCCGGCGGGAATACTTCAGGCGGACCCACTACGTGAACTGCTTGCTGAACTATATTATTGTCCCTTCTGGGCTATGGCCAACTCCACCTCCTCGTGTTACGTGTTTTACCAGTAACGTTTGATGAGTCACCATTCGACTCTTTTCAAATAGCGTACCCCATATGTCTATCAAGTCCGTGAATCCAGAGTTCTGGGATAAGAAGGCACTATATCATGATTTTAGTGGTGAAATGTATGTGGTGCACAGTTCACCGGATCTTTTGCAGTGACAACGGTTAGTTTCGCCCGGCCCCACAGGGTTACTTATTCCGAGACCCATGCAAAGGATGTTTCTTGCTGAAGCTACTTCGGACTAATCCGGACCATAAAGATCTTTCGAGGGCCAATGACTCACCAGGCTGGAGCGATTCAAAGGCTAAGGAGTATCCGTTGTCAAGCTTGCCTGGCTGCTACGAGAGCTATGACAATAAACCCAACAGCCGCCTTAGAAGTTTTGCTGAACCTACCGCCACTTGACGTATACTATACATACAAAGAGAAGCCAGGTCAATCACCAGTAGACTGGCCAGACTGCAGGCGCACATAAGCAACTTGCACGGTGAGATGTACAACGAGCTATACAACGAGATGGAAACCCACCCCATGCTGGGAATGCCATAGGATGAGATGCACCGGATATGAGACAGACCAAAGAATTCATTAAAGAACGATCTCCAAAATCCACGGAGTACCTACCTACTAAGCCAGACTAGAATCATGGTTGGGCTCCCGACAGGGCATTGTAGACTCAACAAACACATGAACAACATCGGACTGGTAGATACTGAGGAAACTTCAGCACACATACTGGGCTACTGCGAAGGCCTAACAAGGCTAAGGTTTTCAACGATAACAGAAGAAAAATCACAACCCTCCCAATATATGGAGAACCTAAGGTCTGACCTATGAAGTCTAGTAATACAGACGGGTCTAGACAGGGAACTCTAACATAACATGAGGGCATACACAATAGATCTGCAACGGTTGCAGTGGAGATGCTCCCAGCCAATAAGCTCCATACAAATCTAATCTAATCTATTATTATGGCCCGATCCTATATAACCACCTTCCCAGCATGGTAAGGTCCTTGTCAACGATTAGTTCCCATGAATATATAAAAGCATTTCTCATCGAAAATTGTTGTTACACATCAGATGAATATCTAAGTAAACTTTTGAATATTGGTATAAATGACTTTTCAGTCTGCTTGTGTATTTAACTCCTTACGTAAGCAGTTTATAATCCATTGTTTTCCACTATACAACTATGCTAAGCTCTGTTATTGTGTACTTTTAAACGTTCAAGTTGTGTATGTGTATTCTTACCGTATTTATTTTATTTTTATATGAATTAGTTGTTTTCAGACATATTATTTCTCAGATTTGACCCACGTAACCTTGTTATTGTAATAACACCAAATAAATGTTAATGTTATTATTCCATACTCGAGTACGAGAGTATGCAGATGACTTGGTCATCCTGACATCAGGTAAATACGGGATTACAATAACAAATATCATGCAAGGTATGTAGATAAATTGATCTGGTGAAAGGATATCCGTATAGATCCTTTCACCTGAAAGAGTGCTGCTGGTTACGTCACACTCTTGATTCTCATCTAGAATATTTGGTTAAGTATTGAGGCATCATCCTCGACAATTGACATGGAATCAACATCTACAATAAATAACCTACAAAGTTGAACGTATGTTCACGTTCTACAGCAGAATGATTGGGAATATAGGGACTCACTATTTTGTCCAGTAGAAATTTATATACAGGATGTCCTCGAACTGCGTGGCTAAAATAAAACCGAAGATTCTTTGATTCGAAAAAAATTTGATGAGCCTTTTCACTTTTGCCTCAAGTGTCTTGTTTAGCCGGTAGAAGGCTTCAAAGTTGCAAAAATAATTTTGTTTTTTCGGTATAACTTGAGAACGTGATGGAGGACTTTTACAATATTTGGCAGGTGAGTTACTGTCAATAATAGCCGTTTTTGAGAGTGGAGCATAGAGCCTTAGAGACCATAGAAATGGCTCAAACTTGAGGATGTAACGGGAAAAGTGTCCAGAACTTTTTTGTGGTCAATGTAATTCACTCTATATTTTTTATGTAGATAGCTTATCTAATTTGAAAACTTTTCTTACTCTTAGAAAATTTTGATAAAACCAACGGATTAGCTTGAAAAAAATAATTTTCGAGTCTCTGCAATTTTGGCTTACTAATTTTACTTGATTAAAATACCTTAGTTGCCTTTGCTTTTCTAATGTCATTTTGGCATTTGGAGAATTTATTCTCAAAACTGTTAGTTTTTACTTTGCTTTCCGTAAAAATTTTATAAAATTATGGCTCAAACTTTCACTAACACTGAAATGGTTAATATCTCGGTAAAACACGAATAATAAAAACAATAGAAATGGGGAAACGATGTGATTATTTAGGAAAAACAAATGCTAAATTAAAAGAAACAACAAAACTTTTTCCGAAATCGCTAAGGCATCAATTGTTCGAAATGTTGCCCATTTTTCTGAATACACAAATTAATTCGTTTCAAGAAATTGGATTGAACTCTGGCTAGTACTTCAGGATCATTCTTCAATAAATCCGCTTCATGATTAATTCGTTGCAACAATTCCTCTCGTGTGTTTACTGGAGCTGCATAAACTTTCGACTTCAAAGCGCCCTATAGAAAGAAGTCGCAGGGCGTCAAATCAGGGGAGCGGGCCGGCCAGTTCACTGGTGCATCGTGTCCTCTACCTATCCAGCGATCTGGATATTCCGCATTCAAATGTCGCCTCACAGCCAATGTGAAATGAGGAGGTGCACCATCATGGATAAACCAGGCCACGACGAATGTGTAAGGGCAAGTCTTCCAACAGTTCAAGTAGCCTTTGTTCCAAAAAGTTCAAGTAGTTCTCCCCGTTCAATCGATCGGGTATAACAGTAGGGCCAATAATAAAGTTATCCGCTATTCCAACCCAAACATTTATTTTAGTTTGATTCTGAAAATATGTAACTTCCGTTTCATGAGGATTTTCATCAGCATAGAAATGTTCATTATGGAGGTTAAAAAGACCACATCTCGTGAAAGTATCTTCGTCCGTGAACAGAATTCTTCTACAAAAATTGGGGTTTGCGTTTTGTCTTTGGACAATAAGCCGACAGAAATCTAGCCGATGACCTGGATCCATGGGCAATAAGTCTTGAACTGTTTTAATATGATAGGGATACAACAGTTCTTCTTTCAGTACATTATGAACTAATGATTTTGAGGCTCCAATACGAAGTCCCAAACGTAGTGTGCTTATCCCAGGTTCAGTTTCAACCGCTACCAGTATCGCTTCTTCGAGCTCTAACGTCCTTCTTGTCCGTCTGCGTCCAGTTTCTCTGCGATTTGCTTCAAATTTGCCAGTTTCGCGAAGGTTTGCCGATTTGGAATTCTGCGATGCGGATATCTTTCCCTTCTCCGGCCATTGCAACGACAAAGTCCATAAATCAATAATAACATATCAACCATTTCAGTGTTAGTGAAATTTTGAGCCATGATTTTATAAAATTTTTACGGAAAGCAAAGTAAAAACTGACAGTTTTGAGAATAAATTCTCCAAATGCCAAAATGACATTAGAAAAGCAAAGGCAACTAAGGTATTTTAATCAAGTAAAATTAGTAAGCCTCTGCAATTTTGACTCGAAATTTATTTTTTTCAAGCTAATCCGTTGATTTTATCAAAATTTTCTAAGAGTAAGAAAAGTTTTCGAAGTAGATAAGCTATCTACATAAAAAATATCGAGTGAATTACATTGACCACAAAAAAGTTCTGGACACTTTTCCCGTTACATCCTCAAGTTTGAGCCATTTCTATGGTCTCTAAGGCTCTGTGCTCCACTCTCAAAAATGGCCATTATTGACAGTAACTCACCTGCTAAATATTGTAAAAGTTCTTCATCACGTTCTCAAGTTATACCGAAAAAACAAAATTATTTTTGCAATTTTGAAGCCCTCTACCGGGTAAACAAGACACTTGAGGCAAAAGTAAAAAGGCTCATCAACTTTTTTTCGAATCAAAGAATCTTCGGTTTTATTTTGGCCACGCAGTTCGAGGACACCCTGTATAATTCATACCTGGGTTAAGATTAGCAGTGATGGCTCCTGAAGTAAGACGCGGTTACTCGTGCCCGCTCTGTGTAATAAAAATAACACGTCATGACGAAGCTATACAGTGTACAAAGTGTAGTGAAAAGGTACATTTGAAATGTGCAAACATCGATGTTGAAAAATATCTGAAAATGCGTGAAAAGAAAGTGACGAATCAATGGATATGTACATTGTGTGCTGAAATTACATTGAACGAAAATTCTAATTCCAACCATACTATCACTACTGGATAGCATAATGTAGAAATAAACCCTCATTGTAATTGTGAAGAATTGATCAAGAGGAAAAATATGGAGTTGAAACTTGCTATACAATTGCAAATGGAAACTATGAAAGAGAAGAAGATGAATCTAAAGAACAAATCAATGAACTCAAATCACTTATGAATATGCAAACTAAACAGATGTTATCTCTAATCGAAGAAGTTAGTAAGTTGAAAAAACTGTATCATCATAAAAACGACGCTGACAAAAAAAACTATATAACTTACCGGAATCGAAGAAAACGGTACTACCAAATGAAACGAACAAAGAGTCAGAGACGGATTCGCCTAAAGACACTAAAACAGATTTCATGCAAGAACAGTGCAAACAAATTTTGAATAAAATTATCAATCTCGATCAACCACAAGAGGACATATCAAATAATGAACAAGGTAATAATAATGATTGGATTCAAAAAAGCCGAAAAACAAAACTAAAGTGATAAACAATCTTGAACGTATCCAACAAACACAAAATTCTTCAACTCTTGATAAAGTTTACACACACAACGAATAAAAACGGTACCTCTGGTGGGAACTGCAACTAACAAAAACTTGTTAAGTGCACGAAAATCGGCATTATCACATATACATATTAGTAGATTATCTCCCGATACTTCTGATGTAGATATTTTGGCATATTTAAAATCGACCTTGACAACTGTAACATGTTTGAAACTCAACTCTAAACAACCGCAAATATATAGCTCCTTCAAGCTATCCTTTCCCAGCACTTATAAAGACAAACTCATGGATCCTAACTTCTGGCCTCAAGGCGTGACCGTAATTAATTGTTTTATGAAACGTGCCATTCAACCGAAAAAACAATAACATCAAACCAAGATACAGATAATGAAACATATGATTTGTCCACTTTCATCCTGCTCCACCAAAATATTCAATCCATTAGGAACAAAACATGTGATATCGAATTTCAATAAAGTATATGAAAAGATTATTTATGCTAGATTGTCTAATTTTTTCGAAAGATTCAACATTATCTCATACAAACAAAACGGTTTCAGGAAAAATAAGACAACAATTAGAGCTGTCTACCAGACTCAAAGTAAAATATTTGATTCTATCAACAAGGATAAATCAACTGCACTCCTTTGTCTAGACTTGACAAAGGCTTTTTATAGTATAAATTCAATTATGTTGGCAAAGCTGGACTTATACGGCACCAGGGGGGCAGCACATAATTTACTAAAATCATATCTTGAACATAGAACTCAATATACTAAATCTTTCAATAATTCAAGAAATAGCATGAAGTCTGATATAGTATATGTGAAGAAAGGGGTCCCTCAAGGATAAATATTGGGGCCGCTGTTGTATATTATCTATGACATTGCGGCTGCCATTTCAGAGTTTTCAAGTGAAGATATCCAAAATAATACCTTCAAAATCATTGATTCTTTCAAAAACTGGTTCACAAAAAACAATTTAACTTTAAATATAGATAAAACCAAAGTAATTACATTCAACTACTGTAAAAATAATAACAGGACAGAACTTACCGATGGCAAAAGAATGTTGAGACTCTCTGCTCATTCAAGTTTCTTAGGCATAGAAGTTGATTCACGGCGAGATTGGAGACCTCATATAAATCATGTAGCTAGCAACATTTCAAAGTATTGCTATGCACTGAGAACGTTACCGAATCAAGTGGGGATTGATACAGCACTAGCTGCATATCATGCATATGTGAAATCAAGGCTGCAGTATGGCATAATAATTTGGGCCAACTCCACTGAGGCATCCCGAATCATCATCTTACAAAAAAGGTGCTTGCAAAATATATTCAGGCTCAAGAGAATGCAGAGCTGTGTGAGCTTTTTCGTAAAGTATAAAATACTTACCTTCTATTCTCTGTATATTTATGAGGCCGTCTTGTTTGTCAGAGATAACCCATCTCTATTCATGAACAATGCTGACAATCATGAGTATTTATGATTGTAAGCTAACGCCACTCATTTATTTTTTCTTTTTTTTCTTTTTCTTTTACTGTGACCTGTTCCATACCCATAGGGGTTCTTATGAATATCTGAAATAAATTACTTACTAAGAGTCAGTACTAGTAATTTGCGGTGGATTATTCCACACTGTAAACAGTCTATTTTGAAAAAAATGTTGTCTTCAAATTTTCCTTTCGCGGTTTTTGGTTCTTGTCCTCGCAAGTGATTGGTGTTTAAGGTATATAGTAGTTTTATGTAAATAGGTCACATATATGTCAAATATATTTTCTTCTAATGATGGTCGTGCCACTGAAACATACGCAAAGACTAAATGTATTTGACATATATATTAATTTGACCTATTTCCCAAAAATTTGAATATAATTCATACTGGGTCAAGAATTATGATTATGATAAGAATAAGAATAAGAATAAGAATTTATTTCTCGAATACATACATGTTGTAATACAGTTCTAATATACTTTTTACAATGGAATGATTTTCATGTATGCTGAAGCTCATGTGAGCTATTGAGATTACACAATAAGTATAGTTAGTAATAATAAGTTAGTTTTTGGTGAAATAATACTATTGAATGTTAATAATAAAAGAAAGAAAAATGTTGATGGTTATTATAATAAAACGATTTATATGTGGTCATTGAAGAATTCTCTGGTATCGTAATAAATGTGAGTTTGAAAACATTTTTTTACCTTAATTTTAAAAAAGTTAAGAGAAATTATTCCTGTCATTGAGGACGGAAGGTGATTGAATGTTTTTATTGCCATATATAAGGGACCTTTTCTGTTCACTGTATAATTGAATTGGGGTAGTATATACTTGTTTTTGTTTCGCGTGTCATAGTTGTGGATATCCGTGAATTGTTCTGGTTCATGTTTTTTTTTGAAAGCTAACAAGGAAAGACGATAAAGATACAAATTTGTAATTGTCATTACTTTCAGATTTTCAAAATGACTCCTACAGGATTCGGTTCGTTTTATTCCACAAATAGCTCTGAGAGCTCTTTTTTGTATTATGAATGTGCTGTTGATATCTACTGAATGTCCCCAAAACTCTATACCATATTGGACTAGACTGTAGAAATAAGCGTAATATATTGTAATCGATGTTTCTTTACCAATGTTTTTTCTTATGGTAGATATTGCGAATGTAGCACTGCAGAGTTTTTTGTTTAGGTTATGAATATGTTCTTTCCAATCCAATTTTTCGTCTATGTAAGTTCCGAGAAATTTTACATTTTTTGTCCCCTGTATTTCCCCATAAGGTGTTTCGATATTGATTTGGTTTATATCATTATTTGGATGGAATGTTATACTATGTGTTTTTTCTGTATTAAAACATAACTTATTTGAGGAGAACCATTGCATTATTTCTGTTAACTGTTGGGATGACGATACCGACAAATCTTCAATGTTATCGCTTGAGTCTATTACACTCGTATCGTCAGCAAATATGCAGAATTCTACAGACGGAAAATTAGCCACTAAGTCATGGTATACTATAGTAGTGCAATATCCACGTCACAAAAAGTCCATAGAGTGTATAATTGACAATGTGGTCACCTCTCAGCCGTCGATCAGAGAATAAGTTCAGTCCAGCCAATTCCAACCTATCTTAGTACGATGGGCGTGTCTCCCAAAAGCTAGACTGGTGGAACATCGTTGGACAGATTCCAGCACATGCCTGGGCGCCACACAGAACCAGCGAACTCAAAAATTGGTATCACGTATGTTTTGAATAACTTGACTCATGTTTGTAAGGAACTGTTTCACATGATTCTCCAATGAGATAAATTAGTTTATTACATTTCTTATAATTTTCAAGATATGTGGCGACAGAGAGATATTCGAAATTATAGTAACTTCGAAGTGGTTTTGACTTTCAACTGTGTCTATGATTTTACCATCTATCTTATATTTGTGTTGAGTAAGGATCTCCAAACTACGGCCCGCGGGCCAAATCCGTCCGCAATGTCCCCAATCCGAGGCAGCTAATGACTTATTGTTGTTGTGATAAGTTGGATAAAAAGACACAGAATGATATTAACTCGGTTTTATTCACTTGCTAGGTAAAGCTTAATGACAAGTGTAATAAGCAGAAAATTTTACTTAAGCATAATAACTAACAAATAATTAAAATGAATCCCACTAACATTATAAACATTATAACATATAAACACATAAACATATAACATATAAACATTATAACAAATGAAATACTAATGAGATTTATGTAATTGTGATTTTCCACTGACAATAGTTTGTAGTTGTGGACCAATTTTACTTGTACCAATTATTAAAAGAGATTTAAGATGCTCATCGGTTAACAGTATCTGTGAACATTCTTTGTGTACTTCGTTTTGGAGAATGTTTTCTCAGACCAGTGAGTAGTACCAAAAACTGAAAACGGCCCAAGAACAAATGTACCCAAATTATCAAATTATACCAATGGAAGACTCTTATAAAATTCCAACAAAGATAACTTTTCATATTTGTTCTTAATTATATCACTGCCCTGTAAATCAATAATGTCCATTTGATGTTCCGGGGCTATGGTTTCAATGTCAGTATCAAAAGGATTTTGAAAAATCTTAATTTCATTTGCAATGACATCAAATTCTGAGAAACGAGTATCAAAATTTATCTTCATAGCACTCAAAGCTTCGATTGCAAAATCGACGGGAAATTCAGTCTCAGTAGTGGGGCTGCATATTTCACATGTTTTAAAATGTGTGAAACATTTTTACGTAATTGTGATTGAAACAGTATTATTTTCTGCCGGAACGATTTGATATTAGTGTATAAATGAGATAGAGGCTAGTTTTTTTCCTTGCAATTTCAAATTCAGTTCGTTCATATATCATATGTTTTGTCAAATCGAAATAAAATGCTATCATCCACACCCATTCGTTGGGGGGGTCTAATATATAAATGAGGAACAATAAAGGACCAAAAACTGTTCTTTTTGGCACTCTGTCTGTAGCAGGTCTGAATGATGACTTACTGTAATAAGTTTGTTATTACTGATTGCCAAGGGATAAAACCGTGTTGCTCAGGAGAAAGTATATTTTTGTTTGGAAGAAAAAGGCGCATTTTGATTAACACAATAGTTTCCACCATCTTCGATTCAATTGGTACTACGCATATGGCGCGATAATTCTCTGAATGTAACTTGTTTCCTTTCTTGAATATCGGTGTTATTGCAGTTGATAGCCAGATATCAGGTGAAGTGTGTTTAAGTGGAAGAAAAGGATATTATAAGAGAAAGAGATTCATCTAACGCAATAGAACAGCTTTTCAGAAAAAGTGATAATAATTTATCTAACCCTTTGGTGATGAGATTTTCAAATTGTCTAGATGATGCTGAATATTTTCTGTCTGTTGTAACCTCTATATAGTACAGTCATTTAAAATGTTTTTGATATCATAAGAATCATTGGTCACCCAATCTCACAATGGGAAATTGGCACAACAATTGTTTTATTAACAAATTGACCGTTTATAAACAATTTAAATCTTCAAATTCTCCAGATCCCAAAACAATTGTTATTTTGAGACAGAAATACTCACTCGGGAGTTTTTGGGGTCTCTAATTACGATTCCGAAGTCAAAAAGAACAGAATGATTCATCATCGCCTGGAAATAGGCCAATTGGCTCCGGAAGTTGATATTTAACATAATTTATAAATTTTTCTTGCAAAAAATGTTTTTTCTGAGCTATCAATTTCTATACCAAATTCAAAGATAACGAGATCATTTATAATTGCCCGAAAATTGGCCAATTTGAACCGGAAATTGATGGAATTTACCAAAATTTATACCTTTTTCTTGCAAAAAATTGATTCAATTGGTTTTTTGAGCTAGCAATCAATGAGTATACCAAATTCGAAGACAAAATATTAATCTATAACAGTCCAAATGACCAATTGGAACCGGAAGTTGATGAAATGCGTAAGATTTGATTCTGTTTCATATTCCTATGACATATTAAAAAAATCACTAATAATCATATTTTAACATACACCAATTGAAGTCAATAAATAAGTAAAAAGTTTTAGTTACTTATTATTATACTTTTTACATTTACAGTTAGTCGTTACATTAACAATCATTTAGAAAAAATTCTACATCTTCATGATCTTGCAGTAAAATTTCATTTTCAATGCTACGATCATCTTCCTGATCGTTATCTAAACAGACTTCATCATCTTTTGACGTTTTTTTTTTTTAATATAACTTCAGGATTATAGGATTAATTCAAATCTTTATTCACTTTTTTGTTATTATATGAAATAATAGCAGAATAACTGAGTCGGTATTGAAACAACTACGGGTAAAGTAGAAACGAGTTATCATGAAATGCGCACTTGAATTGAAAATATAAAGAATATGTGCAGAAGATGAAGACATGACGTTGGTATTGTTGAGCTTTCAGAGCTACGATCTATGTGAAAAAGTATATTTAAATTATTGGTAACGAAATTGGTGGATAAAAAATTACTATAAACCTTTAATGAGGATCATTTACCATTAAATTTTCTTATATGATGTAGATACAATTATTAGATAGTAAATTCATCTCACAGCAAAAGTTGTATATATTCTTATATTAATTGAACTTAACTCATAGGTTTTGCACAATAGACTTTTTGAAAGAAATTTATTTCTTAGAATTGAAGAAGTAGGCATGAAGTTATTTGTCTCTCCATAAAATTTTAAGCATACAAAAATTTTGAATCGGATTATAGATGTTTGTCGTCCAAAAAATCTATAATGAATAATGACACAAGAGAACCAGTCTGAAAAATATTTTTTTGCATCAACTTCCGGTTCTAATTGGCCAATTTCCGTTATCTTTGAATTTGGTATAGAGATTGATAGCTCAAAAAAAAACAATTGAGTTTATTTTTTGCAAGAAAATAGTAAATTCCATCAACTTCCGGCTCCAGTTGGCCAACTTCCCGGCGATTTTGAATGACCTTGTCATCTTTGGATTCGGTATAGTGATTGCTAGCTGAAAAAACCAATTGAGTCCATTTTTTGCAAGAAAAAGATATAAATTATATTAAATATCATCAACTTGCCAATTGGACAATTTCCAGGTGATGATGAATAATCCTGACTCGCAATTAGAGACCCCAAAGACCCGAGTGGGTAAATAACAATTTTTTTGGGATCTGGAAAATTTGTTAATTTAAATTGTTTATAAGCGGTCAATTTGTTAATAAAACAATTGTTGTGCCAATTTCCCATGGTGAGACTGTGTGACCAATGATTCTAATGATATCAAAAACATTTTGCAACAAGTTTCAGACAAAGATCAACTGTACAAAGATACTCCGAAATAAAATCTTTAAATGACTGTACTATAAAGTGTGTTGAGTGGAAAAAAGGGACATTATGAGAGAAAGAGGTTTATCTAACGCAACACAACAGCTTTTCAGAAGAAGTGATAATAATTCATCTAACCCTGTGGTGATGATGAGATTTTCAAATTGTCTAGATGATGCTGAGTATTTTCCGTCCCTTGTAACATCTATAGTGGCAAAGAGTGTTGTGATTTTACTATCAGAACATATTCAAATGTATAGAATAGAAAAGCGCTCTCCGAACGTTCATCTCCAAATGAATGGGGCAATAGCCGGCAACACTGCGCACGTCAGAAGGGTTTCAGGATCAGGACTTGTTATAACAGTATACCGTGGAATAGTGGTTCGTAGCGGACATGGCGACTGGAAAAGCACTCCAGTTTCCGTCACTCCACTCGTCCTGTGACCACCTCACGTGAACCATCGCGAAAATGCAAGACGCCATTAATGTGAGCGCAATGTAGCGCACACGTGTTTACGATGACACGGCAAGTTTACACGCAAACGGTAAGTCAAGAATCGTAACTAATCATAGCACATCGAACATATGTTCTGTGTCCTGGACCATTCGCCACTTGGCATAAACTCACTTTTCAATTACTTTCTTCACGCCCCTTTCACTTATCTCGCTTTTCCGCGCGGGCAATTGGTCATGCCTCGATGTTGACACACAAATTAAGATAATCTCTCATGAATATATTATCCGGTGAGTTTTTTTAGAGCCAAAACAGTCCTTTTTATTCCAACGGCTTTCATTCTATTGTGAAATAATGTAACACAGAAGTATATGTTCAGTTGAAATAAGAATATTTAAACAAATTGATTATGAAATGAATCATTTTGAGTAACTGTATCGTATTGAAAATTTCACACCAACGTCTTTCAACCAATAGAACACTGAATCATAAAATAATTTTCTACCAATTGCAGTAACTCAAACTTACATAATATGTAAGAATGTACCATGTTAAGTCTTAGAATAATATTTCTGTTCAACTACAATCTATTGATACGGATAACTGAGAATAATATTTTTGTTCAACTACATTCTATTGAGAGGAACAACTGCGGTGCAAACAAAATCTGTACATATGACAAAAATTGATAACATATAATTGTAGTAATATAAATTGAACATATTATTGTGAAATAATGAGCTATGTTAAATCTTAGAATACTATTTCTATACAACTATACAGAGTCTTTATTAAGTACTTGTACAAACTTTGAAAAATGAATCTTTGACTAATTTTAAGAGAAAAAAAATCATATGAACATGGGTCCGCAACTGCTTGGTTCTTGAGATACAGGGCGTCCCAAAAAAAAGTTTTTATTTAATTTTTTGATTATATTTTTGTTCAATAACATTGCAATTCGACGAAATTCGAGATACTGGGAGTATTAATGATGAGAAATTCAAATATTCACTTAGTTTTTTGTTTAATGTTAGAGGGCGCCACATACAGTGTTGTACCTGAATTGAAATAACCATAACACTGTATGCCATTTTTGACTAAACACACATATTTTCCATTCAATTTTACATAAAAGATATACTGTATTTGTTGCTGAAAGCAGCCGTTTTGGAATAAAACGGGTTCAAAGTTAAACCTGCGTTGGAATTCTGTAAGTTGAATTTTAAAAAATAAGTGATAAAATGTATCCCTTATTGATTGTATTGTGATGTGACTAACTCAGATCATTTAAAAGACTAAGGCTAAACTACTTCTACAAATAAGTTTATAATATTTACAATAATTGCCAAAAATAACCACCGCCTACTGCAACGCATGCATCAATTCGCCTTAACATCGATTGACGAACTCCTTCGAATATACCGTATGTCTAATTAATGATGGCACACGATTCAAATATCCTGTTTCTTAAATCTTGTTTATTTTGGACTGCACTTTAGTTTGGTTGCGTGTCGATTTCTGGATGAGAATTACCCTAACAGTTGGATAGGAAGAGCGGGACCGCAAGTCTGATCTCCCAGATCACCTGATTTGAATCCTTTGGATTACTTGACACTACTAGTTACTACTAGTAATTGGAGGGGAGGCAATCCCAGTAGTGTCTCCATTGCTGCAGTGGGCGTATATTTCATGACCCCTGTGATCCCAAGACATATGCAAGTCTCTGGACCTTGGTCAGTCTTGTCATGGTCCCTCTTTGTTGTGTTTTAGGTCACCATACCAAAGAGGCGTATGTTATTGTGGGTTGTACAACCAGCAGAGCATGTTCGGGAGTAGAACCCATTTTTTTCCAATTTTCATTTACCTTACGTATAATTTGTCAATTTCCATCGCATGTTTGAAATAATAATAATATAATAATAAGTACTGATCCGCAATTCTAAATAATAAAGATCTCATTGAATTAAAAAGTATAACTTCAGACAGTTTAACTCGTCCACATCTCTACTGAATCCGTTCCTGATATAAAAGTTGTTATTCGACAGTTACAATGTGTTAGAATGGAAACAGTCTATCTATTCGGAATTCTGGAATAATATCAAGCTTTCATGATTTTATGTAATGCGGGCTTCGTTATAAATGCGGTCAGGATTAACGTACTGTTACATTTAATCAATGTTGATGCGGTATTTGATGTAAACCCATCCTAGTCGTCAACTCTAGTCGACGAACTTTTCCTTACAATCCTAAATTTCCATTTGCTACATTTGTCAACACAAAAAACAGTTCCTAGAGAAGAATCAACCGAAATCGGCGAAATTGGCATGTAGGTATAGATAAATAAATTTGTGCACATTTACCTACTCAGGTAATAAAAACAGAATAATAAAATAAATCTAATGAAGCAATATAATAAAATAAAAACAACATATAAATATAATAAATAAACATAAAATTACCCAAGTTCAAAATATAAACAAAGAAGCCCGTTTTCATTAAATGAACACTGGAATAATAACAATATATCATAAAGAAAAAATATATAAATAAACAACGAATGGTTAGCTTGAATGACTTCACTTATCTTATACTTATATTCGTATTCTTTTCGTCAATACCAGTAGTTTTTTATGATATCTTCGAAATCATTTTTGTTTGTATACCTATTAATTTTACTTTAAATCTTCTGAATCGTAACGGAGGTTTGTACTATTTCGCAAAAAGGCTTATGTAGTTCAGAATTTTGAAAATATGAATCTGGAGTTATAAACTGTTTATAGCATAAATTTTACTATGGATTCGTCAAATTGGTTTTGCCTATTTTGACATATTGTACGTCTCGAATAAAGAACTGAGAACAATTTGTTTTTTGTCATTCACCGGAGTTTCCGAGACCTGAATACTGGTAATAGGATTTTTTTCGTTATGTACTATAACGTCATCGTTGTTTTCATCCTGTTCAGTTTAGTTCGATTTTCCGACAGTGTCATTATCTATATTGACTACCATACATATCTATTTCGTCATGATTATGTTGAATATTATCACTTAGATCTTTATAAAAAGTGTCCATATATTCGAATATGTTATAAGATTCTTTTGCATGTAATTCAATGTGACAAAGTGCGGCTGCATCACAATTTAAGGTACCTTTTGTATAGATAACAATTGTATAATTATATTCCTCTAATTTAATACACCAACGCAGTAGTGAACTCTGGTATTTTTGAAAGATCGTTTTTGCTCAGATCGTTTAGAGTACGTGAGGCATAAGCCACTAAGTCTTTTCCAATAGTCCCTTGACATAACACAGCACCTAGAGCTACATTGCCAGCATCTGTTGTGAAGTTACGAGAAATCCAAATATTTTTTTTGATACTTTGACTACACGAGAGAGGAACCTATTATGTTCGACGAACATCATCTGAGCCAGCAGTGGAATGTAGGGAGAGGAGGCATTCGTATTTTTCTTGAAGGTTTGAAGGTTATAAGCATAGGGAAAGACCTCACTAGGTTCAAAAGGTTTTTGCAAGCTTCAAAGCAGGAAATATATTTTTCATTATGATCTATTTTATCTCCTTTTTTTACGACATCAATATAGAGGTTTTGTACTTTTGGTGAAATAATTTATAAATCTACGGTAGTACTCTACTAATCCTAGGACTCCTTGTTTTGTCGATTTTGGAAGTGGGTAGTTTTTAATTGTTGTAATCTTGTCAGGATTAGGATACGCACCCACTTTTGTAACGATGTGCCCAAGGTTGCGTGTACATTGATTAAAGCATTACTATTTCATTTTTACGATTAAACTGTCGCTCGACTACAAATGACGCCTGGCCTTAGTCCAGTCATACTGTCCCCAGCATTTGTGGAGTGAAAATCTTCACAGACAATGGCCAGTAGGTTGCTTTAGATTTTCTAATCCCGAATAATTTGCGATTTTGAATGGAACCTTAGACAGTATAATGATTCCAACACTTGGTTGAAAAACTCAAAAAATCCTGGGTGCGGAATATTGTGTTCCTCAAACAATAATCAAAAGACGAGTAATCTTGGTTTTGTTATTATGTAGACACATGGAGATACGTACCTTCTCCTTTTTTGTTTCTACCAATAAGTTCGTTAACTCATTTCACCTGTAAGCTCTGGCGATACCCATAATTTATGCAGTTTTTTTTAATCATTCATTATAAAATCTACTCCTGGTGCGTCTTTTGAAAATATTCTCATTTATGTTGAACGTATCTGACTTTGTTGACTCATTTTCTTTGGACTTAATTTTAGAAATACGAGAACCTGTTGTACATCAATATATTCAACCTCATATGCAGCATGGAATATTTGGTCTGTAAAGAAAAATGTTTTTTCTAATTGGGAGAAGGGAGCCAGGAGCGAGAATACTTCCTGGAACTGAAATACAATTTTCTTTACGGCGCCCTTTGTTAATATTCAATATAAGCTGCGCGTAACTGAAATAAGAACTACATAGAAACAAAGCTATCACAATTTTTGCAACATTGAACTTATATAGTAACTTCTACAGTACAGCTCTATCATACGAGGTTCCGTCAATATATGTCATGATTTTATCGAAATTTATATTTTTAAAATTGAATAAGACCAGTGTTGGATAAAATTTTGTGTTGCACTAGTGTGATTTGTTATATGAATCACTTGAGAAGATTAGCCATCTCGAACTACGGCCTCAATGGCCAAACATTTCTTGCGCCACACAATAAATAACTATAAATTACAAAAAGCTCTTCGCCTGCCTTCAGAAACATGTTCATTAAAACGTAAGTCTATAACAAGTCTAAGTTCAGGTTTTTTTGCTATCATTAGATTGTGGTAAAATGTCATAATTTATTGTAATTTTATTACTTTGTTCAACAACAGCACTGCACTCCCCAAAAATGAGTAGGTACTGAGGATATTAGAGGATTTATTATTAGAATGGGTCGTTTTGATAGATCAGTTAATGTCCTCAAAAATAGTAATAAATGTAATAAGGGTTTAGATATTTCCAGTATTGAAAAAAAGCAAAATCATATTCAGAAAATTAAAATTTCATGTAAAATTAAAATATCTAAAAGCAAAGGTCATCTAGGGGTTGCCAGATGTTGTGGATTACGAATAATATAATAATGATATAATATAATCCCTTAAATAAAGTTTTATAAAGATCCAATAGAGAGAGCCTGTTACATATACAATATGAATTCAAAACGAAAACATAACTGAAACAACTGTCGAGCAGTGTCCAAACTAAACCACTAAAAACAAAAATAAGCGTTGCTTTTTCTTCATTAAGTCAGAGTGTGCTTATCAACAAAATGTCCCACTTTCAAAAAGATGAATACGAAGATGACTTATTATCCAGAACATTCTCATATGTTCCTCATTAGCAAATACATTATCTGGTATTCAAAATTCAATTATCAGTACCTTAGTAGTTTTGGTTATTCTTCTGATGAAAGCTGAATTGATCATAATGTTTTGACATATTCAGAGGTTGTTCTTATTTGATTCTTGCTATTGATGATCTATCTAAACATATGGTTCTATTTACAGGTCACAGGACCCGGAGGACACTTCTTGGTTAGTGGGAGACCTGAATATATTGGACAAGTACTTGCATCTTTAGCCGTCTCTTTGGGACCTTTGGCCGCAGGACTGAGTAAAGGATACAGTTCTCCTGCTATAGCTTCCCTTCAAGAACATGACGCCGGTGCCTTTCCAGTGAACGGTCAAGATGCTTCTTGGCTAGCAAGTCTTTCTTTGTTGGGTGCATTCTTCGGAGCTCCCCTTGGAGGTGCTGCAGTTCGATGGGGAAGACGTCGCGCCTTACTACTAGCAGGTGCCCCTCTTTCAATTTGCTGGATTATCACAGTGTTTGCCGTAAGTGTGAAAATAATGTGGTGCGCCGCATTCGTAAGCGGATGCCTGGTCGCCATCGTCCAATTATCAGCTCAGGTTTATGTAAGCGAAATTGCAACACCAAGTATACGGGGAGGATTGAGTTCCCTACTTAAGATTGCCGGTCATGCGGGAATTTTGATATCTTTCGCAGCCGGAGCATTTTTGGATTGGCGTCAATTGGCAGCGGTAATAGCCCTTGCCCCGGCAGCCATGTGTTTTGCCTTGTGGAAATTACCGGAAAGTCCCGGATGGCTGGTACTTCGAGGGCGGATAAGCGAAGCTGAAGACGCTTTGCGATGGCTGCGGGGTGAAAATACTGACCTTAGGCTCGAAATTGCAGTTCTACAATCACACGTGCTAAACAAAACCCTTCCAGTAAATCCAGTATTGCTGGTACAAATTCTACGAACACCAGCTTTAATAGCGTGTGGCCTAATGTTTTTTCAACGCTTTTCCGGAGCGAATGCTTTCAATTTTTACGTGGTATCCGTCTTCAAAGAAACATTCAGAGGTACTAATCCTCACAGCGCTGCGGTTGCTGTGGCAGTTGTCCAGTTGTTATCTTCGCTGTTGTCAGGGCTTTTGGTAGATGTTGCTGGCAGATTACCCTTATTGGTAGCATCTAGTGTGCTCATGTCGTTAGCTTTAGCCTCGTTCGGATCCTTCGCATATTACAAAGACGCTCATCAGAGCGTACCGAATTTAGATTGGATCCCACTTTTGTTCGCGCTTGTATTCACAGTTGCTTTCTCGTTGGGAATTAGCCCAATTTCCTGGCTTCTAGTTAGTGAACTATTTCCGCTAGAACATCGAGGTTTAGGTACAGCTTTAGCTACATGTTTTAGTTATCTGTGTGCTTTCATGGGTGTTAAGACGTTCGTAGATTTCAAACAGTGGCTAGGACTGTATGGTGCTTTCTGGTTGTACGCCTTCATTTCCGTATGCGGTCTATGTTTCGTAGTTTGTTGCGTTCCAGAAACCAAAGGAAAAGATCTAGCTGAAATTAACGCATTCAAATGGTCTTATACCCGTAAACCTCCACAGAAAGTTTCTGTTATAATCGTAGAAAGGTATTGTTAACAAAATTTGGTAATTTCCGAAAATTGTAGATAGTATTGGGCAAAATAGTCATCACAGTTTGATCCCAATTCAACTATAGGTATCTATCATGATTATATACATGAATACAAACTTTACTCGATCCCAAAAGATTCGTGTCAATTTTCCGATAGGACATACCAGCTAAGACGACTATGTCCTTGATATCTCACCCTTACAATCCATTTCCAAAGATTCATTTATTATTTTTTCTGATTTGTTTTGGATTCAATTTAAAACAGTAGATGAGTGCTACACTGAACCCTACGTCTCCATTATCTTGCTGAAAGATTTCTAGGAACTTTGAAACAATTTTTCATATTTATAGCTTATGAAGAAACCAATCGGATGACGTGAATAATTTTTAGTACAATATGTCGACTGAAATAAAATACAAATTTAAATTTATGCTAGCTGCAAAATTTAATTGCTGACAATTGTATCATCCCCGGTGACATTTTCGAAGCGAGTTGTCACCTGTCACTGTGTGACTGCAGTTCATGTCATGTAAATGTAAATTTGTGTTGTAATCTCAAGAGACAGCACCCGCAGCAAAAGCAGCAATAACAATTTTAATTAGGACTGAATGTATGTCCTCTTCCAGTGGGATATTTGGGTCACACTGAAAATATGTCTTTTGAAGGCAAATTATAGCAAATCTTTGATTGTCTTTTGATACATGAAATAAAAGGGAAATAGAATACCTTCAGACAATAACTTTACTGGAATAAAATATACTGATAACCTGCTAACTTGTCGTTGCAGGAATTATGTCGATAGTGGGAGCCGTTACTTTACTAATAATTATAATAATTTATCATATTGTTAAAGTAATACTACTTTATTTCATAATTGCTGGAATATTCAACCTTACGTCATTAATTTTCGGTTGGAAAATGGAACGTTACATCACTTAGTTGGAAATTATAGCCTAGCGACACTTACCGGACTCCTGTCATTTTTCACGAATTTTCATGATTTTAAATATTATTTTCTGTCGTACCTAGTTATTGATTTACATGTTATATTACTGACCAGGTGAGAATTTTTCTCGATGACAATTAGATTTGGAGACCTCTTTTTTGTTTTTGTTTTATATTTCAACTACCTACACATTGTCTCTGTCAATAAAATTGACACTGCATCTTGTTTGCGCGACATAAAAAGCAGAGAAATTTAAGCTAAAAGCATCAAGGCATAATGAAAATTGATTCCAAGCAAATCCATAGAGAAGTACGACAAATAATGTATTAAAATTGTGAAAATTTGTGAGATTTCTTGAAAAAGGTGATAGAAGTGCGGAATGTGTTGCTAGGTTATACTTTCAGATTTATGATGTTATCAATATGAACGTAAACTATCACTTATCAAGAATATGAATATAACGTATAAGATATAACTAAGAATCATTCCTGAAAGGCAAAATCGTTCTCTCTAAGGACATGTTGGGGTCCTCTTGAACCGAAATTTACTCTTCTCGAACTTTCCACTTAAGTCTAGCACGAGGGAGCGGAATAAGCAACAGGAAACTTATTTTCGAATTCCTTCAAGCAATACATGAATATCTGTACTGATGGATGATTCCGATATTGAAAATTAATTGTACTTTCTTCCGTATCTTTCACGCTTTCCATTTAAGCAAAGAAACTCATCTCCGTTCACAGTCTCACCCAGAAAATGTTGCCACAAATATTTCATGTAATTTCATAACAACCATAATAACTTCACTCAACAGAGGCGTAGCGAAAGGGGAACGTGAAGTAAGCGATAAACATATAGATTATGTATATTGGGATGATCCAAATGTACAATTACAATTATTAATCACTTCACAAAACGCTGATCACACTGATCATACAAACGAAATCAATTCTATTGTGGAATTACGAGAAGCAGAAATTATTGAATAAGACGAAGGGATAAGTAAACCTGCTAGAATTAATATGGGAAGACCCGGGCAGAAGTGATTGTTTTGTTGAGTTTAATAGAAATCGGGTACGTTTAAGATTTTTATCAAATTCGGTGCCTTCAATATATCATATGATGCTAATAGTAAAATCACAACACCCTTTTCCGCTAGGTTTCAAAAATATTATGAGCATTTCGCTAGTTACGCTGCCATTATCAAAGACAAAATGATAAGTTGCAATCATTTATAATAAAGTTAACTGAAAATCCATTTATAAATATAATAATGAACTTAAGCTGTTGTGAATAAATACTTCAAAAATATTTCAAACAATTAGAGATGCTATTTATATGAAGGGCAAATAAAACAAATTATTTCCAATAAATATAAAGATCATGTTAGTAATGAGAAGCCTCACCAGAGACAAAGGCAAATAAAACGAAATGAGGGTGGTGTTAGATATGAGAACAAACATTCACAGATTTTGCGACTCTCGCATCCATCGGAGAGTGTTGAAAACAAACCTAAAATAGTGACAACTTCTGTTTATTAAACCTTTTGTACCATCTTTAAGTGTATTCTAACTGTTTTACCAATTCCGCTAAATAAAGTTCTTTATATTGAATACATAACAACAGTAGAAGGTACAGCACGCAGTATCCGCAACACGACTCATTCGCATGTATGATGAGCCAGTAGATTAGAAGCGTTGCACGATCACGTGGTTTATGACGTCACGTAGTAATCAACAAAAACTGTTCCCTGTCTCGATTTCCAACTAGCGCTGCTCTAGCCTCTTGCCTCTCCATTTCTCGGCACGAATTTTTCAGAAAAAAATCCACCTGAATGTTTGTTCTTCAATTTCTAAATAAAGTCATCAAAATTTTAAAAAATCGCCTTTCAGCTAGGTTTAGAAATCAATCCTAACGCGATATTGTAAGGTTCAATCGTGTTTCCTCATTATGTTTACGTTTAATTAGGTCTTTTTTGATTCGGAAAAACAGTAGGGATGCAATATAGGAAACACAAGTAAATGTTGAATAATAAAACATTGTCAAAAAAAAACCTTGATAGCAATCTTTGGCACTTTCCGAACTATGTTGTAGATGTACCAAAGGCTTATACAACAAACCCCTATATCTCATAGAATCAACATGGACGTCTGACCCTACCCAACAATTGAAAAAAAAAACACTTGAAATAGCTTGCTGTTTCCTTTCTCCCCATATCTTTTTGTTTCATTCATATCTACGAGCCAGCAGTAAAAAATTAAATTACATATTTTTGCGGGTACACTGTTTGAGGTTGGGGTCCAGTGATGTCAATTCCCTTTTTTTTCTCTTATATTCAGTATGTGTATATCTTTTTAGTTCATACTAATGTGTTTGTTCACCATTGTCAACTAGAGATTCCCGGTTAGTTTATTTGCGAATTTGGGTCGTTTCTAATCTAGTGTTTTTCAACCTGTGGGTCACGACCCCAGGGGTCACAAATTCTTACTCGGGGGGTCCCCGGTTAACAGCCAAAGCCAGGTAAAAGGACAAAGCAAGAGTTGTAGGTCCTATATTATAATAAATATACAACGATTTCATTGAGACGGCTGGGCCTGTTTTAATAATTTGTCGAATCGTGGTTCTATTTTTGAGACGCAAATAACCAAATCATTTTTCAATTGGCTCATATTTCTTTTCTCAGTTTTTATGCTCACAATAAACCGAACGTCAGTTCACATAAGAAGTGGCGAATGGCACTAATACTGTCAAAGCATCCCTTGCCAGCTCTGGATATTCTTCTTTTATCCTTATCCAAAGACGCAAGGGCAAGAATCAAACCTAATTTTTTGCCAAGACTTTGGATTCAAATGAAGTGTTCCGAAGAATCCTTTGATTTTATCCTTAGCCGTTAGAACTATTTCTTTCTCTCCCTTGAAGACTCACGTTTAGATTTCTCGGTCAGTATAGTTTCAATAGAAAGAAAATCAAATACGTCGCCTTTGAAATTAGTGACATAGTTTTATTAAGGTCCTGGGGTCTCTATAACTTTTTTACTCTAGTCGAAAAACACTGGTATAATCTATTTAAGTACCGTTCACTATATTCACATATTTCCTCCTGTAGTTGACCCTCTGATGATGCTAGCACAGCTACAAAATGGTCGTAAGATTCTAAAAATCATGCGATAAAGAATCTTCATTACGTATGAAGTATGAGTTATCCATGTTCAACTGTTTTGATTGTATATCTAGATACGCTGTTGATGATTTATCGTGCATTGTTCGGAAGGGTGATATTTGTAGGAAATTAAATTCTCATTTGGCCCATGTATATATAAAACACATAGATAAAGTAGAAATCAATACTTCGAATTTGTTAACGTGTTCATTAAAGTCTGCCCGCCCGCAATAGCGTCAATATCTATGCGTATATTCCCAAATTCTTATGCAGATGTTTCGACGCATCGATAAATTACAGACTATTTGTAACGAAACGGTACAAAAGGATCCAATATTCAGAATGGAATATAACTTAGTCTTCGATATACAAACTCTATACATATTACCTTTCACTTCAGTTACGATTAATAACTGAAATAGTGATTTATATTTACTACCAGGGTACAATTTTACTACCCGAATTTAAAATAATGCATATATACCAACACCCTCTGTAGTACAAGGCCTGAACGCTCGATCGTGACGTCACAAGCCAGAGGATATGTTGCAGCTAGTCACTCATAACGACAGTCAAACAGAAGGTTTATTCAGTCTTTAGGACACTTTTTAAAAGCGTGGTGGCCACAGGTGAAGTGAACCTTTAGTTGCATTTCATTTGCTTTTATTAATGTAAAAATCCTGTCTTCTGATGGTTCTGTTTGAAAATTTCCTAACAGTATTTAATTTAGATTAACCCCATTGAAACAATACGAAATAATTTCTGAAATTCCGTGAATCGACGATCGGTTCCTGGAACCAAAGTTTAGACAACTTATCAATTACTGGAACTAACAAGAAACCAACTCCGATGGGCTGTGGGGCTGGTCACACGACACTGTCCACTGAAGGAATATGTAACGTGTAAATTCCATTTATCGGCTGATAATTAGTCGATGCGCCTATAATACAGTATATTATCCTCCAAGTCGCAGTTAGTTCTATGTCGATGGAATAATTCGATGCCTACATCTATTTTCAAATTGTTCTGTGACGTGCTCTGAGATTGAAAGACCGTTAATGGGATCGTCACTTCCATTAGATATTTGCTGGTGAGAAGACACGTCTGTATATTTCTGGGTTTCCAACCGGAAGGGTTGTGTTAATACAAGATTCTTGGGATTTTCCTTCTGTTGGAATCAAGAACATCATTCGTCATGTTGGATGGTAATTGTTGATTTTGGATGATTGATCTTACCATAAAGGGAGTATAACCCACATTTATACACGCTGTGAATTGGAAACCATAAACGGTAAAAGGAACTTGGAAATTGCTAGTTTGGAAAGGAGTTAAACCTATGTTATAGAGGTAATTATCTTAGTATTCTTATTTCGAGTTGATTTGTTCACTTCACTTCAGAAATGAAATTGTTCATCTTCTCAGGTAATATCTGCCAGGATATAGATCAGTCTTGATTGTGTTTCGTCTATTGTTGTGTATTTGTCTCATTTCCATGAATACAATACTGTACATTCAGAGAATTGAAGCTTTAAATGTTACAAATACCGGTGAATGAGGTTTGAACAAAGTACATCATATAGACTGTGCAACGAGGATGATGAATCCTCTGTACATATACTTAGCGTTTACCCTGCGCTGAATTACAGCAGAAAAGAAAATACATTGGTGACACTAAAATGACAGGATGATACCAATGAAACTCAGCCGTTCTGAAGTCAAACAGGTGCAGCAGTTCAACAAGGAGACATAACTGATAACCGGAAACCACACGAGGTACACCACAAAAGGCCTTTCAGGCCGCAGTACTTACCACCTTAAGGATCGATTATAAAGTAGTAGGTCGATCAGTATGCTGTGGATATGCTCGAAGGGTTGAGAGTGAATGAGTGAGCCGAAAAGATGAAAAAATTTGTTCACTATGCTCACTCAGTCTTTAGAATAACCCGATCAAGAGCACGAACCGCGGTCTGTCTAGTTGTGTGAGCTCGATTCCTCAGCAATGCCAAAAGTATTGTATCTCGAAAACGGCTAGAGGTGAAGTAACCATTCGACCGCTATGGAGTATCAACAACGTGCCGTAAGAGCCGAAATGACGAAAGACTTCGTTCGCTACGTTCACTCCGTCATTCGCATAAGCCGATCAATAGTGCGAGCTCGATGATTTTTTCTACAATGGAGCATTGCGCGGACATAGCTAGCGTCGAGTATTTCAATGAACCACTCTGCTCATTAACTCGGAAACGGCTTAAGGTACGATATTGAATTTTTATGCCAGTAAATTGCGAGCATCATACCTGGTTTCAAGGTTGCATTCACCATTTGGCCGCTACATAAGGACATACCTTTTGCCATATTAGCCGTTTCAAGAGACGATCTCATTCGCTACGCTCACCCCGTCTTAATAATAAATAATAAATAAATAGCTCACTAAATGAAAATTGCCTCTCTAAATATTGGCTACAGATACTATAAATATAAATCAGAAAGTAGAATATTCCCAGTTGCCAGCATGCTCAAATAGATTTAAATGGTACTTAATGTACATGCAAATGCTCCAGCGAGTTGTTTAACCATTTTGTTGAGTAATGAATTAATAACAAAACATGCTTCATTACATAATTTGAAAGCCCATGACCTTTATTCTGGTTATTAACTTATTCTATTTTTGATTCAGTATTAAGTAACTCAACTAAGATAAAGTTTGAAAGTAGATTTCGAGATCAACGTTAAAGCTACGGGAGGATCAGAATGCTCCGATAGATCGTAGAGGAAAATAATGGAAACGAGATAAGCCGCGCGCTGGCGATGTCCAGGGGCGGTTCACCAGGTTCAGTGTTGCCCATCTACCAAAGTTACCAATTTCCACCATTATGCCGAAGTGCAATTATTGTTTTCTACCAAAACTCTATTTATATCAGATTTGAAAATTATCAATATTTCACCAATGATAAACAACAGATTATCCATTCTTTCTGTTCCGCTGACCAAATTTAGAAGTTATTGAGTCAATCTTTTGGGAGCTAATAAAAATAAGTAAAAGACAAATCATCATATCTTAAAACACATATCCATCATCTATATTCAAAAAAATATATATTATATTATAATCCTAACATACGTGATATCAACTCTGGCTAACTCAAACTATCGATTTTCAGTTTGAAACTGAAAGTTATAAAGCAGCACAAGGATCAAATTCGAATATAGTTATGATTTTTGAGTGAGATGTATATTGCTCAAGATCGGCCACTTTCCAGATTTAGAACATTCTCGGCCCGAATTGTGTTCAACCTGACTTTCTTTTGTAAAGCAGATTATCAATATACCTATACATGCAGACAATAATATTTTGGTAGATACTAAAAATCGCTCCCCGAAATTACCTTTAAGGTTCTTAAATTGAAACTAAATTTCTGTTGAACCGTTATTTTAAAGGAATTTAGTAGAATCATGTGAGCATCTTGAGACAAAAAATGAAAGATGAATGAATGGTTGGAAATGAGAAGTTTTCCTTATTGTATATCTTATAATATATACAGTAGATCATATTTTTGAACCCTGTTACAGAGTGAAAAGGGTCCGAAAACATGTTTGTCCTTTTTCTGAGACTATTGCATCCATGCCCAAACTGCGTCATTCAAGATCAAGTATATATCCTAGTCCTACTCAAAAGAACTCGTTCAATGACATTTGATCGTCATTGTTTGAAATAATCCCATTACAGGGTCATTCACGGAGGGTGAACTATAAGACATTTACGGAGAACTGCTATATATAATATAGTATATACTATCATCTTGAAATAGCTTGCTTATATAAGTGGTACAAAATATTTCAGAAACGCGCGCTGTTGTTGCTTCTATTAGAAAGTATCAGATACTATGAAATGTTGAATGAATTTAAAATATTAATTTTATATTTTTTTATTTGCAAAACATTACTTTGAAAAATCTTCATATCGTTATAATTTATAATTTGTAAAGGCTTAACTCTCGTTCATAATTAAAACCAAGGTTTCATATCATCAAAAGTTAATAACTAATTGTTCGGCATAGTTATTTGTATAGAAGAGCATTTTATTTTGTTCTCCTCGTTGACGAACATATTTTAATTCATCTAAATTTTCGTTGCTGTTAAATCTGGATACATTATATCCATATAAAGTCTTCTATAAGTGCGACTAATAATTTTATGACATTGTTCATATAAAATAAATAAATGCATAAGCACTGAATTGAAATAACATCTCCTTCAAAAGTTTACTAGAAAAATTTAATTGACACCTCAAAACTAAACGAAACTGAAGAAATGTCAAGATACAGAACCTCAATAACTATTGTAGCGGAATTGTTACCATTGCGGACTAGAAAAATCAAAGCAATTGTTGCTTATTATTAGTTTTTCCATATAAGTCGATAACTGATGAAGATAGGTATAGGAACACTACAAATAGAGGAGTAGGAAATTTGGAGGGCTTTCCGAATAAGAAATGATATACAGGGCAATCGATTTGAGATAATAAAACATTTGGTACTTTTTCTAACCGATCGATTGAGTTATTTTCGGGCCATTCTGTGTACTCCCCTAAGAATTAAATTACATTATATAAAAGTATCAAATTTTCAAAGCATCTGCTACTTTCTAATAGAAGCGACAACACTGCACAATCGAAAATGTTTTAAAAGATATAAGCTACCAAAGTTTCAAAACTATAAGTTGATCTCCGTAAATGTCTATTAGTCCACCTATCGTGAATGATCAGTTCAACAGTTTTTTAAACACGATACATACAACGTTGATCTAATTGATTAACATTCAGACTAACTGTAGGAATAATTACGCAGAGGTTCTGGAGGTTCAGGTGGGGATCGTCCCTCTACAGTTTCATATCAAACCAGTGGCCGCGGGTGCGGCATATCGGCTGGCTGGTCTGGACCAGTGGGTCGCTGTGTCTGTGCCTCGTGTTCATGGAAAAATTTGGGATTGGGAAGCCGAGAACTGCATGATCCTCCGACTGACGCAGGATACGATAGCGCCTACTGTCAGGTTTCAAACACCAGACGTCCTCATAACACAGAGGGCGGACTGGGAGAACAAGGACTTTGAACTCGTGTGGTTCACGGATGGTTCTAAGATTGGCGAGTCTAGCAGAGCCGGAGTCTACTCGTATACACCCAGAAAGGAGATTTCAGTTGCCCAAAGTGCCCACGCAACCGTTTTCTAGGCTGAGGTCTGTGCAATACGGACCTGTACCCTGGAAAAAGATTAAACTACCGAGGTAAGGAGATTTACATCTGCACTGACGGCCGAGCGGCCTGAGGGCACTTCGCACCCACAGTGTGACTTCTAGGTTTGTCTTGGAGTGCAAGGAATCTCTGGCTGAATTAGCCAGAAGGAGCAAACTCTATAGTGTGGGTACCTGCCCACTCTGGCGTGAAGGGGAACGAAGTGGCCGATGAACTGGCCAAACGGGGTACCTTGAGTGCGCCTGGCCCCCATTCAACGATCGGAATTTCATCAACCACCGGGCTCCACGCCTTCAAGGAGTTTCTGGATAGACAGTGACTCTCGGTCTGGCATGGTGCCCCCGGCATGAGGCAAGCGAAGCTCCACATTAGGGAGTTCTCACCTCAACTCTCTAAAACTCTACTCTATGAGCAGGAGAGGCCTAAAACTGGTGACAGGACACTGTCATTTGAATAAACATCTATGCACAATGGGTATTGTTGAAAATTCAACTTGTAGTAGATGTGGTGAGGCGGATGAAACTGCCCCTCACATCCTAGCAGAATGTCCAGCACTGGCTCTTAGGCTACAACACCTCGGCAGCACACATCATATACCGCTTGAAGCCATAAGACATATCAGTCCATGAAAAATCTTAGCCTTCGGCACTGCCTTAGACCTGCTGGTCTGATTCTTATATTAAGGGGCGCACAATGGACCCAATCAAGCGGTCTAAGTAATCCGGACTTGTCCGCCCCCGTTTTAATTGATTGATTAATTGAACTGTAAGAATCCAAAATCAAAATAAGCTGCAAATTTCTCTCAGAAACGTCCTTCGTCATCTTTAACAAAATGCAAACGTAAAAGAGATTTGTCTAGATAGAGCAATGTTGATTACTTAAGATTAGTTTCCATATTATGGACCATCGTAAACAGCACTGTATCTGATACATGACAGTTGTTTGGGAAAGAAAACAGATAAAGCTCTCACACGAAAAAGAACAGACATGAACTACCAATCGTAGTGAATTTTAGTATTCTTGCTCATCCGGAATGATTCAAAACGCAATGGTTTACGTTCATTACACTTGAGATTGATTCACGTCAATTCCCACTGCGAGATAGATCCGACTAGAACAACTTCAAAATAAAATATCATACCAACCATTAATCTGAACGTTCTATCATCTATTTCGAAACAATAAAGCTTTAATGCATCAATAATATATATGCGAATTTAATCCTTGTGCTTTGTAGTCGATAACTTCACAAATTGCCAGTCGTTCCAAAAGGAATAATCAAATTGAATTGGATTTGGAATCGGATTCACGTGAAAGAACAGTAGGACGCTCAATGGTTAATACTCGAACTAAGCACCAAGCAGAAACAAACGACAATAAATCCTCTCATTACTCGTGAGTCCAATATTGAATTCGATGCAACGTTGTGTCATTTCCTAGTGGGTTGCATTGTTTCGATTCTATTCGTTTTATATCCAGTATCTCGGCTCTCGATGTTGATTTATTAGAGGAAGTGCATTCCCTGAATTTTTCCGGCGTTCTACCCCACTCAACTTGGCAAAACTATTCTTGGATCTAGTGTAAGCAAAGAGTCAATTTCCATTGTACCATTGTTGAATTTTTATAAGATATATGATGAATCTATTTATAAATGTAGTAGGTTAGATCAATTTTGATAAGATATCAGTTCGACAATACTATTTAGACAATAAAAATCAATTGTATTAGAGTGAGTAAGTATAAAAACAGATATTTCAAAAAAAATAGGTGCTACTTAGAAGCTTTAGCAAAGATAATCAATTATTATTCGTACCTAACTAGTTTTAGATAGATGCAATGTCTGACGTCAATCCTTTGTGATTTTATGGTGAATTCGACTCAGTCATATTCTTCACATTCAAGTGGCCTTTCCTCAAAACTGTCAGAAATGGGTATAGAGTATGTATCCCCTTTTATCCTTAACTTAGCATTCTTTAAAAATATGTTGACATGTAATCAATTAAAAATAAAAGAGTTTGTCCGATCACCCAGAAAAAAGAACTTGTGAAATCGAGTTTGGACACAACGTCCTACTCTCTTACATCCCAGAGATATTGAATATTGAATGCAAACTATTGACTGAAATATCAGCTATGGAAAGAAATGACATTATAGCAGAAGGTGATAATGTGTTGTCAAGTTGACTATTTGATCAGGTTTTCAACGTTTTTGAATAAAACTATCAATTTCATTCGGAGATTCTTACAAATCAAATTTAGGACTCTCCACCGATTACGTGAAATAATACAAATTATTTTTACCAAATGTTTGAAGGAAAATTAATAGCTGACGTGAAATAAGAAACTGACTATTTACAGTTGCACGAACAGTAATCAGTTGTTATATATTATCTAAACAGTAGGTTTCCATAACCTCAAAAACAGTATAAATGTAGGATGATTATAATATTTCAACAAATATTCCAATCGAATTCAAATGCAATAATAAATACCAGAAAAAACACATTTTGGTATTAAATTGACTCATTAAATAACCGAAAAGCAAGTGAATGGCAAAAGGAACAATTTATAGGAAGAGATTCCTGTCTAAAAAATGTTCGAAAGTTTACTTGATCGATTATTGAAATAAAACTGACCCTAGATCTAAAAGATTTAGATAAAGATATTTCAACAAATATTCAATTGGAAACCATTTTTTGTAACACCAAATAAAAAACACATTTGGTTGTTCGAAAACCGAAAAGTTAAAATAAAACATTTTTAAAAAGATCACATCTTGCATAATTTTCAAAAGAAGTTTATTAATCGATTTGAAAAATAAAACTAGATCTTAAATGTTTTAAATTAAAGTGTGCTATGCAAATTCAATAATAGATACCAGAAAGAACACATTTTGGTATTAAATTGACTCATTAAATAACCGAAAAGCAAGTGAATGGCAAAAGGAACAATTTATAGCAAGAGATTCCTGTCTAAAAAATGTTTAATTTTTTCGAAAGTTAATTGATCGATTATTGAAATAAAACTGCCCCTAGATGTAAAAGATTTAGATAAAGATATTTCAACAAATATTCAATTGGAAACCATTTTTTGTAACACCAAATAAAAAAACACATTTGGTTGTTCGAAAACCGAAAAGTTAAAATAAAACATTTTTAAAAAGATCACATCTTGCATAATTTTCACAAGAAGTTCATTAATCGATAATCGATTTGAAAAATAAAACTGGTTCTTAAATGTTTTAAATTAAAGTATGCTATGTAAATTCAATAATAGATACCAGAAAAAACACATTTTGGTATTAAATTGACTCATTAAATAACCGAAAAGCAAATAAAACGTTTTTAAAAAGATCACATCTTGCATAATTTTCACAAGAAGCTCATTAATCGATAATCGATTTGAAAAATAAAACTAGATCTTAAATGTTTTAAAGTAAAGTATGCTATGCAAATTCAATAATAGATACCAGAAAAAACACATTTTGGTATTAAATTGACTCATTAAATAACCGAAAAGCAAGTGAATGGCAAAAGGAACAATTTATCGGAAGAGTTCCTGTCTAAGAAATGTTTAATTTTTTCGAAAGTTTACTTGATCGATTATTAAAATAAAACTGACCCTAGATCTAAAAGATTTAGATAAAGATATTTCAACAAATATTCAATTGGAAACCATTTTTTGTAACACCAAATAAAAAACACATTAGGTTGTTCGAAAACCGAAAAATTAAAATAAAACATTTTTAAAAATATCACATCTTGCATAATTTTCACAAGAAGTTCATTAATCGATAATCGATTTGAAAAATAAAACTTGATCTTAAATGTTTTAAATCAAAGTATGCTATGTAAATTCAATAATAGATACCAGAAAAAACACATTTTGGTATTAAATTGACTTATTAAATAACGAAAAGCAAGTTAATGGCAAAAAGACGACTTTATCGGAATAAGAGATTCCTATCTAAAAAATATTTAATTTTTTCAAAACTTCACTTCACGATTATTGGAATAAAACTGACCCTAGATCTAAAAGATTTAGATAAAGATATTCCGACAAATATTCAATTGGAGACCAATTTTTGTAGCACCAAATGAAAAAACACATTCAGTTGGACGTAAACCGAGTGAACGTTAAAATAAAACATTTTTAAAAAGATCACATCTTGCATAATTTGTACAAGAAGTTCATTAATCGATAATCGATATGAAAAATAAAACTTTCCCGATCCTAAAAGACTTACATACAAGTACGAAAAATTAATCTTCAGAAGATGAAGCGTATAGATTTAAATCGATATCTTTCATTTGTATCAAATTTGCTGTTGTAAGCCTGAGGTTATTGCACAATCACATAAAAATATTGAATATCATTTCACCACTTCAAACACTATAATTTTTTTATATATACTTTGACTACACGAAAGGGGAACCTATAATGTTCGAAAAACATCGTGTCAGCCAGCGGTGGAATGTTGAGAGAGGAGATAGGCATTCCAATTTTTCTTGAAGGTTTGGAGGTTATAGGCATAGGAAAAGATCTCACTAGGTAAAGAGCTCCATAACTTCGCTGTTCGATAGAAAAATGAAGTCTGGTAGAAAATTCGGCACGCCTCGAGCTTGACAATGAAGGGGTGACCAGTTTGAGCTCGTCTACTCCGCCTATCTGAAATCTCTCGTAGTGGAACAACAGACGAGATTTATGATGAACACCGACCATAGAAATATCTATAGAAAAGGGAGAGATCTCCCACCTTTCTACGATGTTCTAGAGAGGTCAATGAACTCGTAAGTGTGACATCACCAATCAGACGAATAGCTCTCTTCTGGATAGAATCAAAGAGCTTCAGTGTATGTTTGGAAGCCGAACCCCAAACATGTTAACAGTACTCCAGGACAGGTCGAATCTGTGCTTTGTAGATTATGATGAACTGCTGGGATGTAAAGTAGCTCTTGGCACGGAATAGAAAACCAAGATTTTATGAAGCGTTTTTCGCAATGGTCGTCCTATGAGAGGGTGCTGTTGGTGGTAATCCCGAGCATGTATATGGAAGACTTCATAGAAATAGTTGTACCTGACATCATCATCTTAGGGATTGTGGGAACCGCTCTCCTGGAGAAGACTCAAGCTTGAGCTCAACATTAAGACGAAATAATACACTTTATTCTTTTGAACGAAATCATCCGATGTGAGAAATTTGAGATGTCGTTTTTTTTAGTGGGAATATTCAGTAGATTTTACTAGGCAATGGAAATTGATGTCTAATTGTCCCTTGCCATTCCACTTGTGAAGTATTTAAAACGTAACTTGAAATTAACCAATAACAAAACACAGTTTCTCCTTTTTTCTCGGGATTGATGGATATATCAATGAATTATAATAGCAATGTCACGAAAAAATAAATAATAATAATTGAACTATTTCATGGAGTTCCTTGTCTAAAATTGAAAAAATGTGCATACAAATATTGTCTTCCTGCATAGACCATTATTCTGTTATAAAAGTTCTTAAACTGGAAATGTGTTGTTATACATAGGTACCTACTCCATTGTTCAATTTTTTTATTTAGTGCTTACTGCTCGTGATTTAAAAGTTGTTTCTGGAAGTGCTTACTCTTGCTAGCACTTTACTATTGAAAGTGCTTAATGATTAGTGCTTGAAAGCACATTTTTCTAGGGCTTAGTGCTCGCGGGCACTTTCCGTTAGTGCTCTGCACAGCTCTGCTCTAAATGCATACGCTATTGTGAACTTACCGCGTATATTTTCAAATGTAACACAGATGAAAGTCCATTGATTCCATTAAAATCGTCGTTTTCATTGTTATCAGTAACGATATGTTATACAAGCGAGATATAACTGTGCTGACATTGTAATGCTTTTTATACATGATTTAACGATTACCTATCGCGTGCGTTTGATTGTAGATATTTTGTGCAGTTTGTCAAATGTGATTTCACTTAGCCGACCCTCAAGTTTCACAACTTTGAGCATGTAAGCTCCAGACAGTTTTGAAACCAGTCAATCCGAAGTAAATACGTAGTAGTCTCGAGGAAGTGGTTCACAAAAAAATTATGATAATTCATTCTTTGTTTTTGGGAGCACCCAATCGAAACTTGGTACTGAAGCACTAATGATACTGATTGAACAAAAAATCGATGGTAATTCATCATTATGATTAAATGAAAGAACAGTTCCGTTTAAACTATAGTAACGTTTTCATGTTATTATTAAAAGCGATATAAAAATTAAGTAATTGTTTCTTCATTTCATGATTGTCAGAACTTCGCTGGTTGTGGTTGTCAACTTTTTTTTTTTATTCAATCACCTCAGATATACCCACTAAACACTCCACCTCGTATGGTAGGCTCAATCCTGCAACCAGGGCAGTCTCGATGACACTTAGGCTTGACGACCCATTGTATCTTGCCTCAGCACTTTCTCGGGTCATCGGAAAAATTCCGCCGTCGCTGAGATTCGAACTCGCGACCGGCAGCCACAGTGATTACAAGATCGATGCTTCTACCACTGAGCTACCTGGTCTACTTTGGACGATAGACTAGATTTCTAGCCTATTCCAAACTTGTCAAACTCGTTGAAAGTTCACATAAATTGTAGTAACGATTGAAGTTTCATGTATTAAATTGCTGATTCATATTGAGGAAGTCGAAGTATCAATACACGAGAGGAAATTGCCAATAAACTTGATTATCTCGCTAATTGTCAACAGTTTAAGAGTCGCATTCACTATAAAAATTATCTATAAGCTCAATCGAACGTAGACTATTTCCACGACAATATAAATGTAGTTCTAAGATCAGCTGATATTTGTAAACATATTCTACGCTTGTCGATCTTGAAAGTGAATAGCTATATAATTCTGTCGTTTCACCTTTTACTGTGATATGAAATTTTATACATATTGTAAAATTAAACACTTATATGTTGATACCACTTTTATTTGTAACATCCGTTACTCGAGTTTCAGCGTCATTATGCCATCTTCCGACGGTATTAAAATACTAATTTTATTTGAATAGATAACTTCAACTATAATTAAACTTATCTGTAGGTAGCAAAAGATCACTGATGTGTTCGGTTATTTTAGAACTCATGGGATTAATACTATAGGATTACATGGTGTGTTTTGACATTCTAATAATGACAAATTTCTGTTAATAGCAGAGTATATAAGCTAATCAGATCAATAATTCGTACAATAAATACATTACATAGCTTTAAATAATGGAGAACAACTTAGGTCTGTTTGATCGATAAGAAGTAGGGCTTTGTATTTATATTTGTAAATTTCCAAAGATTCTTGCAAGTTTAGTTTTGACCCTTTATCAGCTATGTGTAAAATATGTAAGCTGTCTATTTCAGGGAAATAATGATTATTATCGAAAAAAATGATCTGCAAATGGGGGACCTGTTTTTGAAAGTCTAAAGCATCTTTAATGCTCATTAAACCTAATATAAAATGAGCGTCTTGTTCCTGACAAGATAGCTTATAAGCTCATGATTTATTAATAGTCGTTGTTTTGTTTTTAGATATGTCCCAATTTGGAATTGGGAATAAATGCAATATTCAACTCATGATTTTTTCTCTTCTTTAATTTTAATTTTAGTGTATATATACTGAAGTAAATTTTTTGTTGTTGTTTACAGTTGATATTAATATTTGGGATGAATAAACATTATCTACTGTCCAGTCAATGGCAGCTTTGATTCGTAAATTGTCTCGTAAGTTACCAATTTTGATCTACAATGACTCATTCGATTCATAATCACTTATAGACAAAAGCCGACAACAACAAGAAAGAAACGACGATTCTAGTACAATATTTAAAAAAAATTGGAATTTGTTGCCAGTTAATAATTGCGATAAAGAATCGACGCAGATGAGAACAGCATGTATCCCCAACCTGAAACAAAATGGGCGTGATTTATAAGGCGCATGTCAGTACCCCTTAACTAACGACACAAACCAGCATTTTCACTAGAAAAGAGCAAAACTGTTATCCTAAATAGAAATACCATAATTATAAGACCAAGTGCAATATCTGTTATTTCTATCTCAAATCTCAAAATAACGGTTTCAAATAAAAGATACAAAATATCAGTTGCTATTTGATATTAGAAAAAATATGCTACAGTGACGGAGTTGCTTTTATGAAACCCTCCCCCTATCGTACAGCACAAGTTCTTCTTCTGTTTATCTTATTACCAATACGGTGGGTCCGGCTCTCTCATACTCTCACATTAATCCAACACCGCTCGTTCTGACTCAATCTGTATGTTTACTACCTATATCATTTAGATTTAACACTCACAAGAACTGATAGCAACATTTCTTTTAATATTTATCAGAAAAACACTGGGATATTATTGTCCCATCATATTCGTTTTGTCCTAGATCACATAAAATGGCTGCCTTTCATTCAATGATACATAGGCTTGTTTCAATACCATTGTCACAATCAAAATTTCAGCAGGAAGTAAATACAATTGAACAAAACGTAATAAATAATGGTTATTCTTTCCAAATAATAACTAAAATAATCATAAACATTAAAACAACATTTACTTCAGAATATACCGAACAATTCAAATTCAAGAAAAGAGCAGATTTGTTAGTCCTACTTACTTTGGAAAAATCTCTGTAAAAAATTCAAATCATTTTGCAACATCATGATTTGAATATTGCATTTGAACCCACTTCCAAATTAGGACATATATTATCCAGTAATACAGACAAAATGAAGACAATCGATAAATTTGGAGCTGATAAACTGTCTTGTCATGAATGGGATTCCTTTTATATCGGCCAAACTGGACGTTTAATGAACAAAACAGATGCTTCAGACTGTCAACAACAGGTTAAACATTTGTAGATCATTTTTCGATAATAATCATTCTTTCCCTGAAATAGACAATTTACGTATTCAACATATAGCTAATAAAGGCTCGAAACTAAACTTGCTGGAATCTTAGGAAATTTACAAACACAAAAGCAAAGCCCTACTTCTTAAGGATCGAATAGACTTAACTTATTCACCATTATTTAAATCTAGGTAATGGATGTATTCCACGAATTGTTGTCCTGATTAGCTGCTAGTCTATACTCCACTGTTGATAGCAATTCGTCATTATTAGAATGTTAAAACCCACCAATCCTATAGTAATAATCCTTCATAAGTTCATGAATAACCGACCACATTAATCCTTTGCTACCTACCGATAAGAATATTCATAGTTGAAGTTATGTTATTGATTTGAATACAGTCTGATAATAGCGTAATAACGCTGAAATTATGCTCGAGTAACGGAAATCACTAACTAGAAATGTGTTGCCGCTTGGAGATAGGATGAATAGTGTGCGTGGGATAGTTACCCTTCGCAAATCATTCGATTTGGTTACTGATTTTTATATAACTGCTTCACATTCTATAAGATACTCTTCGCATTTACAAGGATAATGAAATAAATTATTTATTTCATTATCTTTACACAACTAAATAATATTCAAATTAATGTTTTTAAGAAAATGTACAAAAACAAATTTTCCACTTCTGGGAATCGAACCCGAGTCTACTGGGTGGAAGTTCGATATTCTAACCCCTAGACCACACCGCCACTTGTTATAAACTGTTAAAGAACGGAGTAAGTTGAAGTTTACGTCATAATTATTTTTGTTGTTGTTGAAAGATTTTGTTGAAAATTTGGTGGAAGCAGTTTCAAGTTAACTTACATTTACTGTGGAAGTTTTGAATCGATTCAATGAATAATTTGAGAGTTTTCTTTAAATACTTCAGAAAATGATGTGTATATTACACGATTTCCCTTAAAAATAATAGGGTTCGTCACCGAGCAGCAAAGGATTTTTTATCAAAATTGAATATGATATGACCCTTTGTTTTTAAGTTATCGTGTATACAAGATTTCGTGACAGACGGATGTTCCCAAAGTTGCCTAAAATTCGATGACAAATACAAGAAGTACAAGAATTTTTGCTCTCAAGTTTTTTTTAAGATTTTAGAGATAGCTTAAGTAAATGCAATGTACTCTTCGCTGACGAAGGGATATCAAGATAGGAGTATTTAATTTAACAATATAGTTATAAAATTATCTAAAAAAATATATTTCATTTCAATCATAAATACAACAAGCATAATAAAATTGATGTTAAGGAGTATCCGACTTTGTACAAATGAATTAATTGAAATAGACATGATACTGATGCACCAATTTTTCTAAGAAATTTTTACAAACATGATGGGGCTTTTGAACATCACCTCCCAGTTTTGTACTATCTTTAATCTTAAACGTTTCCACTTCAGTAGTATACAGCTCCATATAATCTCCCTATAAAATAGATATAACAATACACTATTCCTCATTTCATTTAAAATGAACTGTTAAAATTTTTAATTGCATTCAACAGTTTAAGTTCCTTAAAACGTGATGTAACATCACAAGGTAAAGGACCAATTTAGCATAATACGTCTCCGTCAAATTGATGCCATTAGGTGACCTCAAAATCAGAATATTGTAGACTTAACTGTGTAATTTATTAGCATGTTAGTTCATTATGAAAATATCCAAACAAATATCACATATGCTTCCTTGAACGTTGATTCATGATTCTGTACTCATTAATGCTTCTTGGTTCATAATGTCCAAAGAAAAGTATTCGTTTAATATCATCAATGATAAGGGTTATAGATTTTAACAAAAAATAAATTATTCTATAAACAATAAATGAATCAACATCACAGATAGATAGAATTTTTGATATCGTCACTACACTAATGAGTACATATTGTTAAAATTAAGACACTTAGAGATAAGAAAACCCGGAAACATATAATATACTGTTGAACATAGTTTTGATAATAATGATTGAAATTGAATTATTCATCGAATAGAAGCCCAAGATAATTATGCTGTTTAGATTTGTTGAATAACATGTTATATAGTATATAATTAAAGTTGATGATATGTGGAGTGTAGAGAGTATGACATGGTACGGTATTGCAAGAGATACAATTACTGAGAGACCAAAGATAAATAGCATTCAAGTCTTCCTATAGGTGCCATACTTTGATACTGTTATAATACAAGTACGTAAGTCATCGGCGAATCAAAATATAGAAAACATTTTAATACAAAGAGTGACTTAATCAATAATTATTTACAAAAATTACAACGGACCTAGGTTAGAGCCATGCAGCACACATCTAGGGAGTAAATATACTGCGATGGAACAGAATTATTATGAAGGACGTGAGTTTAACCATGAGTTGAACAACATTTCTTGATTTACACAATTTTCAAAAATGAGACAAGTTATATATGTTACCGGCAAAGTAATAATCGTCATTATCAGGTTCAGAAGTTTTGTAATACAGGCCAGGCCTAAATCTGTTGTTCCACTTAAACTATATAGATAAAACTAAAATACAATAACAAATTTTAAATACGGTTTGTGAGTTTCAGATCAAAGCTTACAAAATTATATAAAACGTATGTGAAGGTGAAGCTTCTATTGAAAATTGTTGACATGAAAGATGGGAAAGTTAGCAAATGTTGATCAATTATGGTAATGATATCTTTCAAACTAAACATTAATGGAAAAATCGAGTATCAAATTCATCTTCAAAGCACTCAAAACTTCGATTGCTAAATCGACGGAAAATTCAGTCTCAGTAGTGCTCGATATTCAAAAAAACGCCGAAGGACTTTTCCGCAACTAAGCCAGCGTACGACAGTATGATATAATAAGACATTTTCTCCAATCTCATTAATAAATTCCCGGAATTGTCGGTGATTCAGCCCAGTGGATGTGACGAAATTAACAACTGATATGACTGGTTTAAAAACTTCAGACATATCCAAACATTTTCCGCAAAAGGACTGTTGATCAATGATACAATGTAAGACTAATGGTCTGAACCACCATCATTTTCTACAGTCTTTTATACAACAGCAACCACTGCTTTATTTTTACCGCACAGGTTTTTGGCTCCATCATTGGTAGATTTCAAGTTTTTCCATCGAAGGTTCTTTTTATTAATGGCATTTTCAACTTTCTCAAAACAACGAGATTATTCGCGTATGTTTAATTGTTACTGCAGTTTCGATAATACTACTATCGCTATCTGGTAGCGATAAAGGGTACTACCACTACCTATTTCCGCGTGTGACCACTAGGTGTCGTCAAATGTCGCAGTCGTAACAATAAAGTACAGTTAGTTCACAATAGTAATTGAACTAGCAAATTTACCAAGCGTATGGTAGTTCAGAACTTACTGGAATGAATAGTATATGGTCCTAAGATTGGAAAGTTTGGAGACCCCTGTTCTAGGAGATATATGAATTCTTTCAAACATTCTAAAGTGTATAATCTTGGCATTACATGGACTTACTAGGAAATCTATACAATGCCGACGGGTGATAATTTGCCGGTAACATAATAACATCGTGTTTTGACTTATCGAAGGCTTGCGATATAGTTCCAGAAAAAATGTATAGTTACATGAGTTTTGGCCTCCATAAAGTCAAATGAATATCGTATACCTTAATTTTTGACATGGAAATGGATGTTTTCATTGAGAATGCTTTCTCGTTGTTCAAATTGGATAAAATATTAGCTGGTTGAGCTAAATCCGTCACATAGCGAATAATATTATCTATCAAAACTTTAGTGAAAGAGACAACTTTGACTTATATAAATGATTTTCTATACAACGAATCTAATATCTCAGATTCAGTTTTGGCATAACGACAAAACTAATCTCTGTATAGCAAACTCAACGTGACAGTTAACCATGAATGAATATCGCTTCTTCCGTTCCTTTACTAACGATGATATAAACTGTCTGATGATGTTCATCGTTAAACTTTCATTATGGCACTATAAACTCGAGATACTAATTAAATTGTTTCCTGTCGTTTAATCTAGAAGTAAAAACCTAAAGTTCCCTTCCCTCACTGACGAAATTGCATCGTATTTATACAGAATATCGGGTGGATCGATAAACAACTTGCATCAATTCACTTTTTACCAACAAGCTGATGGATTTGTGGTAATAAATACAAGTATATTATAATAAGTGGTAAGATTTCTGTAGATCGACCATTGACATCACAATCTAAGTTCAGGACAGTTGTTTGGCCTTCCCGGGCTCATCAACAGAACGAGTAAGGTTGTGATGCCACTGATGAACTGTTCCATTGGGGTACAATGAAATAAAATAACGTACACATAATCTATATAGACGTAGGTTTTTCTAACAATTATGTCCACTGTATTTCATTATACCTTATATAGAACAGTCGACCAATTATTATTTTAAAAAGCGATATTTGTTATATTTACTTAAAAATCTAAATATAAGCTTTAATACGGAATCATCTATTCCATAGAGAAAATTCCAGGATTCATTGTTATGTATAATATACGAATTCTGTGAAAGCTAGTTTCAAGAAGTTAGAACTAAAAACAACAAAGAGTATCTGTGAAAACTTGAAAACTAGTTTTAACTAGTCAATACGTGATTTGGCGGTGCCTAAAAACTCGAATAAATAATAATTTTTAATGAATCGAAACTCATAGGATGTTATTTCTTCCAATAACATTAACAAAACTCAAGATGATTTAAAACCAAAATCACACACAAACAATGTTTAACCCTTTAAAACTAGGTTCCAGAAGACCCCTTGTCATTTCTAATTCTAACTGGTTAAAACGTGTTTACTCGGAATTCGGGTTTCAACGGTAACATAATATATTGTAATAATATTATAGCTGAAAATTCGCTTATTTTATTTTCAAATATGTTTCACAAGTGGCTGGGGATAGTGGCCTCAATCAATTATTGAATATTATAGCTATTCGTTTCAAGACGAATTATCCTGCTGTAAATGTGTAAGATTGATATAAAATCACAGTCATAGATAGTCTGTGATGTCATGTGATGTTTTATGAACAATACTCTGTGTGGTGTGAATATTATATAGACAATAATATGCTTTGACAATAAATTTCAAATCTCCTCTTTTATAATAGTTTACTTTTTACTAGAAAAGGTTTATTACAAATAAAAATTATACATTTTGATGTGTGGTTTTCTTTTGCCTACCCAAAAAACAAACCTACCAACGAATCTCGGCCAGATCGATGAATAGACAAACTTTTCCAGTTCATGCTGTTTCCAGGATCAAATGTGAGTGTGACTAACAAATATAGGCTTCTCATGTTTAGAGAAATACAAAACAATTATGTAGGATTAGGTTAATCATTCCAGGATCAAATGTGAGTGTGAGTAATAAATATAGACTTCTCATGTTTAGAGAAATACAAAACAATTATGTAGGATTTGGAATAGGGTAATCATGCTGTTCCAGGATCAAATGTTAGTGTGAGTAACAAATATATGCTTCTCATGTTTAGAGAAATACAAAACAATTATATAGCTTTAGGATTAGGTTAATCATGCTGTTTCCAGGATCAAATGTGAGTGTGAGTAACAAATACAGGTTTCTCATGCTTAGAGAAATACAAAACAGTTATGTAGGATTAGGATTAGGTTAATCATGCTGTTTCTAGGATCAAATGTGAGTGTGAGTAATAACTACAGGCTTCTCATGTTTGGGGAAATACAAAAAAATTATGTAGGATTAGGATTAAGTTAATGATGCGGTTTCCAGGATCAAATGTGAGTGTGAGTAATAAATATAGGCTTCTCATGTTTAGAGAAATACAAAACAAGCATGTAGTATTAGGATTAGGTTAACCATGCGGTTCAGAGCTTCATCCTTCCACCAAAGTTTAATACCTCCCTGAGATTCGTATATGCTCTTGTATTTGTATTCTGGAACCATTTGTAAATGTATGTTACGTTATCTTGATATTTCGGTTCTTTAATACTACTAAAAATAAAATAAGATTGTTTCTTTTTTAAAATTGAAAGGACCCACATCTGATTTTATCAAATGATTAATTTCCCATTACTGATTAAAATCTCATATTTATATGTTTATCGCCATGTGGCTTGACATAAATAATTTTGAATATTAAATGTCACACCTCAGTGAAATGGCATTTTGTAAATGAATTTAACTATTGACGCACATTCATTTAAAGTTCAATCGTTTTGAAGTGAGGAGTGTAGGTTAGAATATTACTATGGTTGGTAATTACTCTGATAGTACTCATCCAATGATAGCATCCCAGTTCTTATATATTTCAATATAACTGACTGAGAAATGTTCTGAGTAAGTATAAACAAGTTTAAAGTTTCTTTGCTTAATTAGCCACAATTTCGTGTAAGTTCATTAAGAGATATAGAATTAAATTTCCTGAATCATGAAGATAACTTAGATAATGTAACATTGGACTATAAAGATGAAAGAACGTAAAACATTGAACTATTTTTTTGTAATGTTTTACTTTTATTCATCTTTATAGTCCAATGTTAAATTATCTAAGTTATCTTCATGATTCAGAAAATTTAATTCTACACCTCTTAATATACTTATATATAACCTTAATATACTTACACGAAATTGTGGCCAATTAGGCAAAGAAACTTTAAACTTGCTTATACCATCTAATTGCTGATTTATGTATCTATATGTGCTGAAAACAATGATTAAGTGTATCCATCAACATTTATTGTGAAAGCAGTAAAAATAATGAGGAGATATTTATAACAACGTTTCTAGTTCAGCCAAATACGAATGAAAGATAATTATCGTTCTGACAATAATGGAGAACATATGTTTCCTTGTTATTGGAACGCATCGATTTCTTGCATCTGTCGAAGGAAGTCCTCAGACATTAAAGGAGCCTATTACCTACAAAATAAGTAGAACCAACATGAACCTCTATAAATCAAACTCGTTCGATTCATCTGATGCCCTCGAATCGAAATCGTTGCCCTTGGCAAACATTTATTTGTCAAATTTATCTTATAGCGAATGGAATCACAATTTATTGCCGTTTAGTTTGAAAATAAGACCGTTAGTGTACTTTTAGTATTTATTGAAAAGTTTTACAATGTATAATTTTAATTAGATATAATAGAAATGAAACATTTGATATTAAGAATTAGACCATTTTTGTTAAGTGAAATTCAGTTTCCATTAAACCAAATTTAACGTTTATCATTATAGTTTCAGTTATCGATTTCATACTACATTAGCACCTCAAAAATGTCTTAATTGTTGTTTTTATATTGAAAATATCTACTAATTCAATTATTTATAACATGTTTGTTGAAGAACGTTTTGGCTGCTAACTAAAATACAAATTCAAAGTCTGTTAATAAGAATGAGTTTAATTTAAGTACCTATAACATGATTTACTAGATTTTTTCTTATTAATATTGCTTTTTGTTTAAGAAGCGTTGTTATCATAGTAAATAATATAATAGTTTCATAGAATCGAATAAAATGTAAATAGCATGTTGTTGATTTGAATAATACTTTTAAATCTAAAACCCAAACATTTGAATTTCGTGGATGAATGTGAATAAGCGACGTGTTGTATTTAATTCAAAATAAAAGTATATTTGTAAATATCAGTTACACATTTGAAAATATAGTTGACATTAAATTTCATTCTTCTGTTTATTTCATTTCATTTGATTTTAATACTTTTTCCATGATTATTCAATTTTGAAGATCTATTAAAATTTTTGTTCTAAATTTTTGTAGTGTCTGATTTTGTAGTGTATGATTTTCTTTTAGTTTGCGTTTCAGATTTCTTATGTATTTTTTCATTAGAAAGCTGAAACGCAAACTAAAAGAAAATCATACACTACAAAATCAGATTCGAATCAAGTTAAATTTAATGATGCTTTGAAAATTTTGTCAATTTCTATTTGGTAATGTAAAGTATATTGGAATTATTTCATGTATTTCTGAAATTCTGAATATTGTTGAATTTGTTTGGGTTTCAAATGACAAGCGCACATTGCAAATCTATTCGTAGCTGCAATGTCGCATTTTCATTGCTCATACCACTGTTAAGTTTCGTTGCAGTTTTTTTATTGCTGAGTTCATTCATTTCCATTGTTAATTTCTTTTGTAGCTTATTTTATGATTTTTGATTCTATTTTGTAAGCTTCCCATAATGGAAAAGTAATGGCGCATCAGTCTATTGCAGACAGTGTTGCCGTAGCGTGCAGATTAGTGGCTATAGAAAATTCATCATGAAATCAGTAGATTTACCGAAGAACAAATCTATGGTGTCAAAAAACTATTCTGTGAGCAATATCAGCGAGATATAATATAACTCAACAGATGACCGAGGCTTCAGCGGTGATGAGTATTTCTGATTCTATTTAAATTTACATTACAGTGAGTAAGTTACCATTTAAAATATTAATCTTAGTTCTCACATCAAATTACGCATAGGATAGGTCGATCCTGGATCGAGCTAGTTCATAGAGGAACAAACTGTACATTACCGCGTGTGTAACAACCATATCGTTAAGAATGTACATTTAATTAGTTCTAGTTATATATTATTCTTTGACTGTATTGAAAATTATCTAATTGATTTCCATTTTTAAAGTATTACGTGAGTCTTATTGACGTGATTGTTTGTTTGCGTCAGGATGCGAGTCAAATGTTCAGAATCGTGAGCGTGAGTTAAAAATTATACACGCGCCCAACCCTAGTCTAAATATCGAGATGTGTTCATGATAAAATAAATTTATTTTTTTACCTTAGACCAAAGAGAACAAAATAATGCCAATATATTGAATAGAAATAACCTGTATATTATGTATGATGGGTTGATGTAAAACATGAATCTATTATTTTGTTTATTTGAAGGATTTACAGTCAAATTATTCACTTGGAAGAAAAACAGCATGAATAAATTTAGACATGTCAGGGTCTCGTAAAATTTTCACGACATAAATATAAAGGTGCCTTTATTATACCGATTTTATTATGGATATGTCCATGTATGCTCACATCAGTGACTGTTTCTTCTCAATATTTACGACCTGACCCGGTTGTTTTGTCATAATAAAATTGCCCTAACATTTCATGCCGGAAATATTATGAAATTCAATTACCACCAGTAATAAAGACATCTAATTAGAGCTTTAAAATAAAAAGCACTATAAAACGTTTCAATACCCATTCATATGTCTATAACTTGGGATTTCATTCATTATGTGCTCAATTGAACATGAGAGTTATGCCGATCCGAAAAAAAAAGTTTTTTTTGCAAAAGATACCCCTGCTTCTGAGAACCGCATAATTTCATTTCAATAAATGCAGCATCTAACAAAGTTTCACCATTAAAATTTTAAAATTCTACATTCTCCGTGCTTCAATCACTATATATCATTCAAATTCGCGCTTGATCTTCTTCATTTGTATATATTTGTATAGATGACTATACAATTATTCATGACAGAGAGAAATGGTTGGTAGTACCAATATAAATATTCTGATTCGATTGTGAAGACCAGATTACATGGGTAAAGAGGAAAAAGATTGATGGTTTTACGAAATTATTTAATAAAATAATGGCAGCCACTTCTGTGATATAAGTCTATAATTAGATCACATTATGAGGCAACGCCCAACAAATTGTGGAAAAATAATAATTATGTATACAGGGTGTATCTAAATAACACCGAAAAAATTAAAGGGGTGATTCTGTGATGAAAATTAATGTGAGTGTTTGGTATAAATTTTTTTGAAAAAACCCTCCCCGGAAAAGTTACACCCCTTCGAAAATTAAAAAAAAAATGGTTTTTCTTTTTCATTTTCCCTGTATATCAAGCTAAAGACACGAAACTTGGTAAACATTATCTGTCAATAAGAGTACACTTTTTGAAATTTTTTCAACCCTGAAGTATGCTTAGAAGGGGTTGATTATTTCAACCCCTAAGATATTTTTTCTTACAACTTTTTTTTAGATGAAAATTCTTTCTTTAAAAAAGAATGACTGAAAAGCCCAATTCATTGACTAACTTTTTTAACTCTACAAGTTTTTTCTAAAACTTGAGCATTTACGAGAAAAAAAATCTAATGCAATGCATTTTCAAAAAGATGAGCTAACGCGAGTGTATTTTGCGTCAAGTGTAGTGTCATTTTCTGTCACCCATCTTATTGTTTCACAAGTTTTATGATTGTGTATTGTAGGAAATATTAGTTGATTGAAAATATGAATGCATATTCGAATTTGGAAATGGCAGATATGCATTTTACATACGGTCGTGCTAACGGTAATTCATTGGAAGCGCAAAGACTTTATGCTGAACAGTACCCACAGCGTAGACTACCCCATCATACTACGTTCACAACTATTCACCGACGCTTGCGGGAACGTGGTAATTTTGAAAAAAGAAGTTATGATTCTGGTCGTACTAGAGAAGTTAGAACTGCAGCTGTAGAAGAAGCCGTACTTAATTCAATTGAAGAATTCCCAGAAACTAGTACCAGGAAAATAGCTCGTGTCCTACATGTAAGCCATTCCGTTGTTTTTCGAATTTTAAAAGAACAAATGTTGTATCCCTATCATCTTCAACGGGTGCAGGCGTTAATGATTCGAGATTTTTTACCCCGTGTGATTTTTTGTCAGTGGCTTATTAATATGATTGGCCAAGCACCACAGTTCTTAGATAATATTTTATTTACTGACGAGGCGAATTTCTCAAGAGACTGTATTAGACATTTTCACAACAATCACCTTTGGGCTGACGAAAATCCTCATGGCTTGTTTGAAGGAAATCATCACTATAAATTTTCATTAAACGTGTGGCTCGGAATTATTGATAATCATTTAATTGGTCCCCATTTTCTTCCGCTACGATTAAATGGTGAAGCATATTGTCATCTCCTTGAAGAATTACCTGTTCTTCTTGAAGAGGTTCCCATTTAAATTAGGCAACATTCATGGTTTATGCACGATGGTGCACCAGCTCATTTTAGTATACTTGCAAGAACTCACCTGGATGAGGTGTATGCCAATCAATGGATAGGTCGAGGAGGACCTGTAAACTGGCCAGCCCGCTCCCCTGACCTTAATCCTTTGGATTTTTGCATATGGGGATATCTGAAATCTTTGATATACACAAACCCAGTTGAAAATATCGATGATCTGCGAAACCGCATTGTGGCAGGGTGTGAAACTATAAGAAATTCTCCAGGAATATTTCATCGTATACGCAATTCTATGAGGAAAAGGCTAGATGCTTGTATTGACGCTGAAGGCGGTCATTTTCAACATTTATTATAATTGTATTGTCGATATTCGACAGGTTTTTGTTCATTGTTTGTTCACTTTTGTTTTTAGTTGTAGAAGTCTCATAATCATAATCATAATTTGGTTGGCTGTTGTTTAATAAAATGCTATTTTACATGAGCTTATTTATTTTTTTCTCATAAATGCTCAAGTTTTAGAAAAAACTTGTAGAGTTAAAAAAGTTAGTCAATGAATTGGGCTTTTCAGTCATACTTTTTTAAAGAAAAAATTTTCATCTAAAAAAAAGTTGTAAGAAAAAATATCTTAGGGGTTGAAATAATCAACCCCTTCTAAGCATACTTCAGGGTTGAAAAAATTTCAAAAAGTGTACTCTTATTGACAGATAATGTTTACCAAGTTTCGTGTCTTTAGCTTGATATACAGGGAAAATGAAAAAGAAAAACCATTTTTTTTTTTAATTTTCGAAGGGGTGTAACTTTTCCGGGGAGGGTTTTTTCAAAAAATTTTATACCAAACACTCACATTAATTTTCATCACAGAATCACCCCTTTAATTTTTTCGGTGTTATTTAGATACACCCTGTATACCTAAGCTAACCCATAAACTGGCTCTTAATATCATAAAAAAATCAGTTCCCAGTTAAACGTATTTTAATTCTGTTAAGTAATATGTTTTGGATAATATTATTCAAAACAATGATATAAATCTTGCATCATAAAAAAAAATATACGAAAATTAAAATTACGAAAGTAAAGGACGAAAATTAAAATTACGAAAGTAAAGGACGAACATAACAATTCATTATGTTGACAAATAAATAAGCTATTCATCATTACCGCATTCAATTACGAAAAGACCTGTACATTTCAAAATCTTGTTAAGAAATTGTTAAAATTCCTTGAAGCGACATCTGCATTATCAATAGGTTGAACTATTAGTTAGAAAACTACGCTTAATTGAAGATAATAATAATAATAATCTTAATAATTCTAAAAATAAAGGATGGCGTTTCATCAGAATAATATAATTATAATGAATATTGAAAGAACGACAGCAGTTTTTCTGCCACTATAAAATTAAATATGAACTGTTTAATAGAGAAAAAGACGTAAATTAATTTAATTCAATTGGATACGCCTGGTCTCGCTCAAGACTAGATTTTTTAAACAAGACAGTAAAAAAGTAATTTTTTGTGTACACTCTCCAAAACCACCATTTTACAGATTCAGTTAGTAAAAAACTATATTTTCGACCTAGTCCCTAAAAGTTGTCATAGCAACCTTTTACGTATTGTTTTAGATTTTTATGTAGACAATAATGTTGAGAAATAAATTTTGGTGCACAGTCCAAAATTACTATTTTACGCATTGAGTCCGTAAAATATTATTAAATCTGTTGCTAAGCTACGAATTTCTATCTATCTAGACTTGCTCTTTTCTGAACAATTTTACCCTGATCGCAATAGAAATGTCGTTATTAAAGTTATTATGTGAAAAGTTTGAAGAGCAATTACCAAAAAATTATGTTTGTCACATATACCTAATAAGTTTTTGCGGCTTCATCTAACCCCAGACACATATAACTGGGCAATTTTGTTTTGGAAACTTCACCATTTTCTTGGTGGTGCATTGCAGATATGCAAACTAGGTTTAGTCTTATTTTAAGTATATCCTATTCCTTTGCGAATGTGGATTCGAAGTTTTCTATATTCTTACAATAGTTAAAATTGACGGTAACTTTCCATTCCAAAGAAGTGTCAGTGGAATTGTTATAACATGTTATTGTTTATAGTTTAGAATGTTTATTTATAAAACAACTATGCACAACATCAAGCATACCTTTAACGATTTAACCTTCATTCATATGATCTTCAACTGATGTAATCAAAATATTTTCGAAGATTCTCTAAAGTCAATAACTAAATCATGGTTTGAACGCATTTTGTCAATAACATAACCTTTCAACAAAGGACAGAATTCCCATATCGCAAAATTTGAAGGTCCTAATATATGGGTAGTAAAATTCGGGAAATAAAAGCTCACCTTTACCCATTAGACAACAAAGGAATTTAACTTTCTTCTGTACTCTGGAATCCAAAATTCAAGAAATTGTAACCCATATAAAAAAATACATTCAAGAAGGAAACCCAAACAACAGCTCTACCTCTTAGGTTTCTAGAGTTTCCTAAAGTTGTACAAGCTCGTTTTCTCGTCAAGTTGGTCCAAATGATTGAAACAATCTTATTTTGTTTGAAATCTCTTTTTCTAGAAACTAAAACTTCAACCAATTCATTCTGCGACATTAGCGACCTTGCTAATCGCTGAAGCTATTTTTATTTGTTATTACTGGGATTAAATGATTGAAAGTGGTATCCAACTCGTGTGGTAGTTCCGGATCAAATCGGAGTAGAAGGCAATATGGCGTACCATAAACTGGTGCGGCATTTCAATTTTTGTCTAGATCCCCTCGCAATCCGACATTTTTATCATCCAATAAAAACACGCCTTTATGCCTTACGACGTACCAATTCTTACAACCATTCTTTTAGGAAAAAAAATAATTTTCACAAGCTTTTATTTACTTCCCTTGTTACCGCCACCTGGCGGCTGTATGTACAACACTGTCCCCGTCGCGTGAGAACTTCGAATCAACGCATTGAATATGAATAATTCCTTCAAGTGGGACATCTATCTACTGGTAGATGGCGTTTGGATCACTTGGTGTTTTAGCATTTCCAAAAAGCGTTCTCTATACTTCCGGCAGGGATGGTCGAATAGTGACTTCATCGTCCTACTCGTTCCACCGATGAGCTTATGAGAAAAACGTAACAGATGTCTGGAATTAATAGACGTGTTGTCACTGTTCGACCTACAGCAACCATAGAACCTTATCTCTGTCTATTGCGTTGTTTGTATATTTATTTGTACGTTCGGGTGAAATCTTACAAGTGAATTTTGACTCACTTCTAATCGTCCGATTAACTAGAAATTTTGCAGTTGTTCATCGTTCCGGTGACAATGCACTGTGGCATTTTCTTAAGAGAGAAAAACAAGAAGGCGGACGAGTTTCGTAATTATGGTCCAATTCTTTTCAAAATTGGTATATGGGGGTTTTTGAGGTCGGAGATCATGATTTTTTAGTCAACATTCAAAAATTCAATATGACGTAAGAGTTTTGTGATTATGCTCCGATTCTATTCAAAATTGGTATATCGGGGATTTTGGGGTTGGAGATCATGTTTTAGTCAAAATTCAGGAAAATCAATATAGAGGCTCCAAGATGTTGGATGTGTTTTGTGATTATGTGAAGATTCTATTCAAAATTGGTATGTGGGTTTTACAGGTTTTTTTTCGCACTTTTGGGGATCGAAATCGCGTTTTAGATTAATAGAATTGATAGAACAAAGTTTGGTTCTCGAGAAAACACATACATTTCCGTCCCGGCCAAAATTCAAGAATATGGCAAAACTTAGGTTCAACTCACTTAACAAATCAAAACTTGAGTAAACAAATAAAAATTAGCTAACGATAAGGGTGGGGGAGACTCATTGGGGTTCTTGAGAGTTTTTTTATTTAATTGAAAAATTACGTTACTTTTTACTTGCTTCGTGATTAGTATACTTTACTTCTTGGGAATGTTTCTTGCCTCTTTAGGAGGTTTGCCCCAAAATAGCCAAAATGGTTGCACGAAATGATTCACAAACGAATATATCCGTATATAAATCTACGTTTATCCAAGTACCTATTACTATATAAAAATAATACAAATGCTAATTGAGTTTGACTTTTATGGCTTCGAAATAAATACTATTTTTCTTAATCGGCTACGAATCTTATATTCAAATATAGAAATTTAATTGTGGGTTAAATAAATGTCGATACAATAAATTCTGGTCAGTTACCCTGGTAGCTCGTTGGCCGTCTCAAAAGTTGTGAGGTAATTTCTACAGGAGACATACCTACATAACTTGCATTCTTAATAAGTAAGTATTCATCAACTACATTGTTGGAGTAATGAATTACGTTGTTGGTTATCCTATTTCCGCCGAATGTACAAGCACTGAATGTTAATCAATAGTACAAGGCATTGATTAATGTTAATCAATGATACAAGATACAACAATGAAAATGTCGTAGTTCCCTTAATCGTTCCATGTATATTTGAATGATTAAGATTAAGAGGTCTAGTATAGACCTCGTTGCGGTGTATACGACCGTGCTTTAGGCATTAATAATCAATGCTTCAGGTCATAGAACTGTATGAAAATTTATCTAATCTTCACTATCATCACTTCATCACAAATTAATAGCAATAGGATAGCCGATAGCGGTATGAGGATTAATGCCCATGGCCGAAGAATCTTATATGGTAGGTGTGTCTTTTGATGTACGAATAAATTATATGTAAGGCAAGTCCTATAAGTCAACAACATCATAATCTACAAGATACAAACATAATATCTGACTACATACTTATCCACTCCTAACTACCTTTAGTCAATTTTATACTTTGACGATGCTCCTAACCAGTCAACTAAAGGACGAGATGATACACTTCTCCTATATATAATATCTAATCTATGGATACACTTCACTCATGTCAAAATCTAAACGGACCGAAATAATAAAAATTACTCAAGAATTTTGTGGCGAATCACGAATTTGCAAGCGAAACATTTATCCATGAACAAAAAATTATTAGGTATGTTGTTAGTTGCTACTTGCTAGTATAGCACAAGTTGTTATAATTCATAATTATTAGAATCACTAAAAAACTTTGGTGTCAAACAATGTTATAGAATATAACAGCGCGAAAATAACTGATTTTTACTCGTATATTCGTGACAGGAAACCAAACCATTTCATGAGAAATCACATCTTCGTTGCACTCATAGAATATATTAATTTATTTCTCGATGTAATGGTTGATGTAGGGACTTTTTAACAAATGATCTTAATCATAGAACACAATCAATCAAAGAACTATTGTTCAGTGGAATTGAAATTAATCAATTAATAGTAATCACATTAAATTTATTGTGTAATACCCATCGACATATACATGTGGACTGCGCGTGGCAATGACAAGCGCGGCTAGTGCAGGCGAGAGAGAGGGACGTAAATATACTAGCTACAGTACGCAGCGGCCAATAGAAACGCGATAGAGCCGGCCTCTTCGTTTTCCCTCTCTCTCGCCTGAACTAGCCGCGCTTATCATTGCCACACGCAGTCCATATGTATATGTCGATGGTAATACCCTAATACCCATTGTTTTGGTCTTCGCTTTTTCATTGGTATCTAGTTGTAGTTAAAAAAACAATTATAATCAGAAATTCATGTAATAATAATAATGCAGAAATAGAATAATGACAAAACTTCATCAAACGTAATAACAATTTTCTTAGCAACGCTTTTAACATGGCATTCAAAACACTGCAGCTATTCCTACTAATTTCTTGGGAAGGCGAACGTGTTTTCTCGAAGGAGTAGCTATTAGCTAACTGTTGGAACAAGATAAGATTCCACCGGAGGTTAAACAATCTGATTTCTATGATGAATTATTCACTCTTTTAGAACAGCAACTTAGCTAAAAAAAGACAGGTTTCAACATATCTATCGAAAAATATTTTTGCTCACTTTCAGCGTACAAACTATCTATTGAAATAGATTACTTGCTTCCATCCCGGAGCATGCATAATTAATCTCTTCTTGAACTTAGGACCGGTGTAAGGCGCATCACTTGGTTCAGGACAAAAACATTAGAATACCCAAGAGTTTGCTAAAGAAAGCAGTTTCTCTGCCATGAAACTGTGGTTTGGTGGATTTTAATGAGGAAATTTGAGATCGTAATTTCCCAACGAATGTAACATTGGTAGGTGTTCGCTCAAGTTTATTAAGATATTATCCTTTAATTTATATGTTCTAGATATACTATAACGATTACATTCATAGGAGTAACAACAATGTGACAAATTGCGCCTCATAATGTTAACAGTTCATTGATAATACAGTTGAAACAAATCAACTCCAAATAGAGAGGACAATAACTGAAACAAGCATATCGATATGAATCATATCACAAAATTTGACATTGAAAAATTAATAATAGCCAGCGTCCATGTTCAAACAAATTCAAACCCTCAGTATGAATTTATTGAGCTTCGGAGGTTTCCATATAGTCTACGAATTTCAGGTGTCCAGTCATTCGGGGAACATTTGAAACAAATGTTCCATTTTTCAATTCCTTGTAAAAAACTGTGAACTTGTTATAGTCGAAATATGGACACAAAAAATACTTTTATACTTTACATTTTACATATATCTATTTTTTAGACAGTTCTTTTTCATAATTCCTATCTTTTATGAGATTATATGTAAAGCCCTTGAAGAATCCTGAGCACGGTCCTGTATGTCAGTATGAAAATATAACTAGTGGTGTTAGCCTGTAATATTCAACATTGGACGCTACTGATATATTGTCACGTGATGAGAAGTTATTCGAGGACCAATCAGAGTCCGACAAATAGTGTTGATATGATAATGAAGATTGTACTATGACTATGACAAGCGAATGCAAAATAGTAGTTATTAAAATAAATAATTGTTCGTAGGTATATTGTTATTATTATATACTTTTATAAACAGTTGTTCTTATCGAATCTAAGTAGAAAATATGGAAACGCTACCAGTAACTTTAATTGTAAAAGCACCTAATCAACAAATTGAAGATCAAACAGTGAAATGTGAACTGTCATGGACAATAAATAAGTTGAAACAACATCTATCCGAAGTTTATCCCAGTAAACCAGTAAGCTTATTTAAATTTTAATGTGTCCTATGATTTAGTCAATATTAATTTACAGCCTAAACATGAGCAAAAGCTTATCTATTCTGGACAATTACTAAATGATTCGGTAGTGCTGAAAGATGTTCTTCGACAATTTGAAGGCCAGGAAACACATACTGTCCACTTAGTTTGCGCACCGAAACCGGAAACCTTAATTAATAGGCCAACAATGTCTAGTCCAACTACTCCCCCTCAAGTTAATCGATCTACTAGTACATCGAGAATGCCGGTGCCAAATATGAATATAGCTTGGACGGATGGGGCAAATCAACAGATAAATCCTAACCAGTATGTGGCACATATGGCAGTTATGCAGCAAGCATATATACAGTATGTAAACCAGTATATGCAATTGTAAGTATTAGTAACTATACTCAGTGAAGCTACCTAGTTTACCAAACTGGTATTATTACATCATTTAGTATGTGCTTAATATTCTAAATGTAATCACTTGTTCGATGATAAGTGTTTTAATTATTTGGCGCCTCAGATTAGTGATATGTTTGAATGTAATGTAAATAGTGAAGATTTTAATCATCCTTGAAATATAGGTCATGAAATAAAGAAGCTTCACTGATCTTACCCCAACATATAAAAAGGTAACATGACTGACAAAACCTATAAAACGAAGAAAGTTGTGGAACTTTTTGCCTAGTGAGGTCTTTCCCTATACCTATAACCTCCAAACCTTCAAGAAAAATTGGAAAGTGTATCTCCTCTCCCAACATCCCACCTCTGGCTCACATGATTTTCGAACATTATAGGTTTACCTCTTTTGTAGTCAAAGTACAGGGAAAAAAAATTCAAATCTGAAATTAAGAAATGCCATTGAACCTAAAAAATTTTCATATTTGAATTACATTCCCTGGCCAAATTATTAGACTCTTCCAAAATCTAAGTTTTTTGTTGATTTTAATATTATTATTAAAATAATCATGGTGCAAATGTTAGTGATATACAGTTGTTGTGTTGCAAAATATTTATTGAAGAAAATGTGAACAAATATTAGAAAAGAAATAAATTAATATTTTGTTAAGCCACCCTTTGCAGCAATTAGAGCAGCAACTGGCATACTCTCAACACAGTTTAAAGCAATTTCTTTCAACTTCTCGTTATGGTTCCAATGATGGATAATTCTTTCTATTAGTTGAACCTTTGTAGTTATGTTTTCTTTTGCCAGTTCCCTTTTCAAACACTCCCAAACGTTCTCTATTGGATTCATGTCTGGGGAGTTGCCTGGCCAAGGCAACTTTTTGAATTTTTTGATTGAATTTGCAGTATGTCAGCAAGGTGTTCCATCCTGCATGAACACTTTTCTAGCATTCCCGAACCATTCTTCCATCTGTGGAAGCAATCTTGTTTCTGAAACTTTCTTATATGGGTCTTGCCGCATGGTTCCCTCGACCACATACAAACGTCCTAGGCCCTTTCCACTTATTACCGATCATATCATGACAGACAGGATGTTTAACAGTTTTTATGACAGTCATGATGGAATTTTTCGTTTTTGCGACGCCTAACAAACTGTGCCTTATCATCCAGGATTTGAAAAGTTGATTCATCGCTGAAGCAAGTCTGTAGAAGAGCAAAAACAGTAAAAAAAAAACTAGAAGATTTCAAGCAACTTACTATTCTCCAGTCATCAACAGTTAAATGTTTATGAGCATTAGCCCAATTTAACCTCTTCTTTACCATTGTTGGTGTCAATCTTGGCTTTCTTACGGGTCTATGGCATTTAAAACCAAGATCGTACAGGTTTTGCCTTACGGTACAAGCAGACACATTGTACCATGCTTCTACAAATTTGTTTTTAATGTCGGCATGACTAGCCCTTCGAAATTTCGCGGTAATGTTTCGAAGTAGTCTTTGTCCCCTAGTGATAACACAATTTCTACCACACCGACCTTTCCGAGCAGCGTCTAAAGGCTTTTTAGAGTTAATTTTTTTGTTTATTCGTCATACTGAAGCTTGCGATATTCCACATCTTGCTGCAATCTGTCGTTGGCTAAACTCTGTATTCTTCAATAGAGCTATTACGGACGATTTTTGTTCTTGACTAAGGTCTTTATGCTTCCCCATTTAAAAAAAATTGCACCCAAATATTAATAGCCAAGTTTTCAATTTGTATCGCTTTAAAAATGTATAACAATATAAATAAATATTAAATAAATATGTACTTCAAGCCATTAACTACTTTGACAAAATTGTTGCTAAAATTGGATAAATCGTACTTTTCACTTGAAGAATCTTAACCCCACTAATATTTGATAATTATAAAATATCAGCATTACCGACTGAGTACAGCCATAAAAAATTTTAATATGCTATCAGCCAATCTTTACAAAAGTGTTAAGGTTTGCATAAACTAACACGTGATATTTCAATGCAAAACCAAAAGAACTCAAATTTTATATGTGAGTCTAATAATCTGGCCAGGGACTGTATCAGTTAAAAGTTTTACTGAAAGTGAAGCTATGCCATCTGCAATCGTTGTTATGGGAGAATGGCCCTCAGAAGTTTAATTATTTTATAAAAAAAGTACTAAAGAGAAAACTTGCGTGAATCTCCAATATTGCTGTGAGTGAATGGTAATCAGCATTGTGTACCCTGAAAGTACTGTATCATATCTGAATGTAAGGAAATTCTCGCTTATCCCAAGATGAGATTTCATGCTACATTCTCATTTTGCTTCACAAGAAATACACATTATTAAGATACCAAATTTCTAGAAATTCCAATTTCCAGGGCAGCAAATTCATATGGAAATCCAAATATTCAACCATTCAATGTAGCAACTACTGCACAAAATGAAAACCCAGTACCTCCTCAAATGGTTCCTCAAGAAAATATAGGAGGAGGTGAAAATGTTGCCCCACCTGCCCCCATACAACGTCAAAGAGACCCAGAAAATATAGAAAGAGATTGGTTAGACAACTTCTACGCTATCAGCCGTTTACTGGTTCTATTTAGTGTGGTATACTTTTATTCCAGTCTTTTACGTTTCATCTTTGTCTTGATATTAGGCCTCGCCATGTATCTTTATCAGATTGGATTCTTCAGAAATATGAATAATAACAACAATAATAATAACACCGTTCCCCCAGATCCTGTTCCTCAAGAAGAACAAGCACCATCAAGATTAACTCTAGTGTGGACATTCTTTACTACATTTTTTGCTTCATTATTGCCTGAAATTCCAAATGCAGTCTAGGAAAATTAGATATTAAAAATTTATATGAAGGTAAAACTCATAAATTATGTTTTGAAAATAAATTCTCTGTTAATATTCTGTTTTGAGTTGTGGGATAATTATTTGTTTAATTTTTATTTTCATTCATATTTGAATGATATTATGTAAATAATTGCATCGGAGGAAAATTCAAAATTTATCATTTCAGATTTTAAATTGGTAAATGATTTTGTTCCATCAAATCTTTGTTAGAAACCATGTCTGAACATCATTTCTCAAAATTTTTAAACTGGTTGTGTACATTAATTTTCATCATAAATTTCACATATTTAAACATTCAACATTTTTCCTTTGCATCTTGGGAGAAACAATTTTTTATAGCAATTTCTGAAATTAAAAGAATCTTTTAGTAGCAATTTGATAACATCGTTATTCTAATTTAAAAATATGTGAAATTAAAATAAATGAGGTTTTCAGTTTTGCAATGCTAGTGCAATGATTTTCAGATGGCCTGAGGTTTGAGGCAGATGCCTAATGTACAAATGTTCCTATTGACATATGCTTCAAATTCAATGCACTATTATTGAGTTATTGATATCAACATCAAATAGTTTGAATTTAAGCAATTTTATCATTAAGCTTTGAATTTATTAATAATTATTAATTAATAAAGTGCAGTTTTTCCATATTGACAAATAATTTATTTGTAAATTAATTGGATTTAGAAATTCAATTTCTATTAATTTTGTCATATTTCTTGTGATGTTGAAGGGTCTAATTTAATAAGCAATTTATTGATATCAAATCTTTAATAAAATATTTTGGAAAATTTGAGAAAATCTTGATATTCATATTGAAGGGTTTGAGGCATGTGTCGATATTAATCCAATATTAAAGGAGTTAATTATCAAATAAACTCATTTCTGATCAATAGTAACTGCCTCAAAAGTACATGAGAACTCTGGCTATTTAGTTTAATTAACTGTTGTTTGGGTGGTGTGTTTGCCAGTAAGCTATCCAAATATTTTAATTGACTACTATAAGCATAAGCGATTTGTTGGCTCTAACATGATTTTATTCACTATTGTTTATATCTGCATATGAATATTGTTTTTAAATTTTTAATATCACGCTGTGTACCTTAACATGAACTAATTTTAATAACAAATTAAATTTTTAGCATCCCACTAAAGTATGTTTCCTCAATTTCAATTGGCATTTAGTGTGATAGAATTAGCTTTTTGAAGTTTTTAATTCTGAGTTCGGAGAAAAAATTGCTTTAAGTAGATAATTATGATACAAATTGAAGGGACTAAAATCGAACACTTTTTGATCGTCGCAAATGGTCCAAAAAAAATGGTAAAAATGGCTAAAACCGGTTTTTCGCATCGGACATCGTCGGATTGAGTTAAAAAGAAAAAAGCTTTCAATAAGCTTATGCGCCGTGAAAAGACGAAAAATGTGAGCTGCGGTTGAACCTGATTGGTCCACCGGTGACCCTGCGAATTGCAACAAACCATCCATTTTGCTGGAAATTTCAAAAATTCATAACTCTTGTCGTTTTAAAGATTAAGAGCTGACATTTTGATAGGTTGTAGCTTTTGTGCCCACCAAGTACCACACCAAAATCATATATATTCAGCAAGATCGGATGTACACTTTTTGCAAACCACAGCTTAATGCAAAAAAAACACTTGTAAAATGGCCCTAAAAAAGTTGTGGTGCGGTAACGATCTATTTTTTAGGGGATCATCTTCTTCAATAGTTAATGAACAACTTACCAAATTTCCAACCTCTTATCTTTCGTAAAAGTTGCTAAAACAATTATTTTAAATAATGGTATTTTGTGCGCTTGGCTGAAATTTGTGTGGTACTTGGTGGGCACAAAAGCTACAACCTATTAAAATTTCAGCTCTTAATCTTTAAAAGAACAAGAGTTATGAATTTTTGAAATTTCGAGCAAAATCGATGGTTTTTTGCAATTTGCGGGGTCACCGGTGGACCAATCAGGTTCATCCGCAGCTCATTTTTTCCGTCTTTTCACGGCGCATAAGCTTATTAAACGTTTTTCTCTTTTTAACTCAATCCGACGATGTCCGACGCGAAAAACCGGTTTTGGCAATTTTTACCATTTTTTTGGACCATTTGCGACGATCAAAAAGTGTTCGATTTTAGTTCCTTCAATTCGTATCATAATTATCTACTTAAGGCAATTTTTTTCTCCAAACTCAGATTATGCAAAAATTACCGACATTTATTGCTAATTCTATCACATTAATCTTGTTTTGTAGCAATTTGACCACCACTTCCCAAAATGTTTTTTTTGTATTCATGTAATGTAATCTATCAATCAAATAAAATCACTCATATTAGTAGTTAACATCAAGAGAACGTTTTATATCAATATGCAATTCTATTGTATTAATTATCAAGGTGAATGATTGATATTAATGAGTAATATTTCAGTAGATTATGTTGTATTCCAATGAATAATAATATGTAAATTTTATTGAACTTGATGTTCAATGTAATTATCAATATTTTGATTGTTATTAATATCGTGGAATGTGTTCTATTTGGAAACAATGGTATCTTCTTCTAACTTTGTCCGTTTGAAAACTAAAGAAAATCATTATATTCAGTGTTCTTGGAAAAAACTAATATTGTGGCAGTATCTGGATTAAATAGGTGTAGAAGTGATCAGTACAAATGTACAAAAAGTAAAATATACCCTAAAAAACTGCAGTTGTATTTGAACACATAATCACTTATCCAGTACTTTAATCATTTTCAGTAGTTCTGGATCCAAATAAATGACTTTGAGGTATCCTCTGTTAATTTTACAGAAATTACCAGTCTGCTAAATATTATTATGGCTTTTGGGTATAAAATGGTTGTCTGGATTCCATATTAGTTATGGTTCTATGTATAAACCAACAAGACTAGAGTAAAGATGAAGTCATGAAATTGTAAGCATTGAATGAGTCATTATCGATCATTTCCTAAAGGATTCAAGCAAGGCTAAGCTTAAAAGTTCTGTTCACATAGTATTCTAAATCTGTAACTCCAAATGGTCATCCACATTACTATTTGCAGCGCCATATACATTCGACAAATTTCGTCCTAACCTCTAGCCTTCTTGATAGTAACACATTTCATTAGTCAATTGTCTGGTGATGCCTCGTTTCAGGTTATTGATATTTGATTTTTTTTTCAAATTTACCTGCTTGATCTTTTACTGATTTCAACTAATTCCAAAAATATGTGTCTTCTAGTGCAGACAAAATAGACTTACTAGTCAAGGTTCATAAGAATCAAGTCACCCTCATGGCAGAAAAAAGTGATTCATAAATAATCTTTGTATGATAGTATGCAAATAACATTTAAATACTAAATTGAAATGAATTATTAACACCAAAGTAAGTGGAACTCAAACGTAAATTTAAATTTTATATATTTAACTAGGTACCAATTGCTAAACATTTCTTGAAATGTTTTAATGAGGATAAGCTCTCCAATATAAATCAAATAATGTATTTATTACAATTATAAAACATCATAGGTTTGAAAGCTGAATCTTTTTTTTCATTGAATCTATTTCAACTTGAGATGTGTTTACTGTTTAGAGTTCATTGTAAAAAGAAACTTGTTTCTTTATTTGTTTATTGTAATCATCATTCATAACATCAATACTCCTGAGAGTAAATGATTCCATCTTTGATAAGACTTGTTGCATATTTGAAGTTTTATTTTGAATAAAATGCAAATTAATCCATCATATTTCTGTGTGTTTGCCATTGCAATTCAATTTCATAGCACATCACAAATTTTCAAATTAATTCTGAGATCTGGAATTTCAATTATTGAAAAGGTTATTATTCAACGTCAATAAAATTCATGAGAAATTGATGTGAAGGTAATTATAAAAGATGGGTTTGTTCAGATACTGTATATTGTTTTAAATTATTTTAACTTTATATTTGTAGATTATACAACAGTTTGTATTTTCATGTATAGCTTTTGAATGTATATATAGCTTTAGAAGAAAATGTGATTTAAATAATAAGTCTCCATATTAGATTAAAACATGTTTATTTATATTAAAAGTTGTTCTATCATAACCTCAGCCTGACATTTTTTTTAATCTTCCAGAATTATAATTAATTATTCATAGTGTAAGTAATCCCCACATATACTGGTTAACCGACCGCCGGCGGTAATGTTAATAAATACTAAAAATACCACCTTCCGGCGGCATGATCTTGCGTATAAGAAAGCCGACAAATATTGAATTCATGGCGGTCTACTCAATTTAAAATATCAAAGAAACGTTAATATTAGTGTACTATCAGTGGTATCAAAATACTTCAGATTTTCTGGGAAAAAATGTTTGAACAGTTGTTTGGGTATATTGAAAAAATCCGCTTAGAAAAGTGAAAACACGATATCGCCTTATTTCCACCATATCAAATTATCGTTTCATTCATTTCTTATCGCACCTCAGCCACTGGGGTGTGTATTCCAGTCGGACGTTTTGACCCACTCTGTGACTGGTGCACTATACAAGTCTACAGGCTCTTCACCGGTTGGCCGTGGAACTCTTCGGCGATAGGCTAGGCTACCCGAATATTGCTTGTCTTTTGCGATCTAGTGTGCCGCGTTCTGACAGTGTGTTTGGCAGTTTCGGTTCCTTTGCCGGAATGTCAAGATGCAACTGTACTCTCATTGGGTTGTGACCAATGAGGAGACCTGTTATTGTTCGGATCTGGTTCCTACTCACTTTAGTTTTTCGACAGTTCTAAATAATTTATTAACCGTGATTCATGGGAAGGATATGTCAGCGTTCTTTGGCACAGTCCGGTATGCATCCTCGCACGCCGTTTTTTGTCACTCCGAGTACAGGTTCCGGACCAATGTATGAGACTAATGAGCCCAGTTTGGCAAGTTCATCTGCTTTTTTGTTGCACGCGGTTCCTGTGTTCCACATCAAAGTTATTAAACGCCTTAAAAAGTTATCTTTTATTTAACTGTTGTAAAGAAAATCGTATAGACAGTTGGTAGCCATATTATAATTCGGGAATACTACTTTTATGAAATAAAATTTATGCACCATGGCCTACTGAAATAAAAATTTCAACAGATAGTATATGCGACATGGGAATAGGAATTTATTAAGTAAAGTTATTCAGAAACACACAGAATTCAAATATTAGGATGAGGGTGTTTCATTTTAAATTTAAAAGTATCTTCTAGTACTGCTCGTCTGATAATATTGTAGAAACATTTATTAAAGTAACCAAAGTTTCAAAACTATTTTTAGTTGTTTTCCGTAAACGTATGATAGTCCATTCACCGCGAATTACCCTGTATAATATGGAAATAGTTTGCAATGTACCTAAAGTATTCAATTTCTATTCCCATTCGTACATTAGTTCAGTATAAATAGGAAAAATAAAAAATTCATCGGCAAACCCTAAACTTGAATAAATTTTTCCATTCGAGGTACAATAGAAAAAATTAGGAGCTTGGGAAAGTCATTAATCCCCTTTCATCTCTAGCCACAAGATGGGGCTAAATGGTTTTTCCGATTCACTTAGAAACAATGCGTCAGAGTGATACTGTTTTAAACAATAGTTTTTCCACATTTTGTTTTTTTCCACGATAAAAACTAGCAGTTATGAATTTTTTTAAATTAAAAACCAGGACCAGGCTTTATCGCATGTAGTCAAAACTTTGAACGAATTGTCTATGGAAAAGAACCACTAACAAAAGTTCCTTTTTTTCTCGCCCGACAATAATTGAGAGAAAGTTGTAGTGTCGAATGGACGGAAAGAAGTGTTCAGCTCGAGACAGTGAATGTCTAATAGAAGAATCTGAGTCGAGTTCATATATTAATATCTGTCGAGCGGTGAGCATTCTTTTAACGATTCTGTTCGCTAAAATCATGTTTCAATACAATCGGTACAACATATCCTGATACGCAATGTTACCTCTCCCTTGCCGCACTGGCGAACTCTCGATGTTTCGCATTATACAACTAACAGGAAAAGGTACCCCTAATGCAGTGATGCACATACCGCGACCCAGAGCCGTAGCAAGGGTATGGCAGCTGAGGCACTTGCCTCGGGCCCAAAAATTTTTTGTAACGAAAAAAATTTGGGCGACACAATGGAGCTCCAAGAAGAAGTCGTTGCACTTAATATGATTCTTACGTTTCTCGTCGAGTTGATTCAACCTTTCTTCATTATTTATTGTATATAATATGCTAATAGGGCGCGGTCTGTTTGTCGGTCAAATGCTATTTTTGTCGATTTGAATATGTCAGCCATATAAGGCGATATAAGCGTTGCGGTAAAGAATACTGTTTTTAGATATTCAAAATTTCCCTCCTTTTTCATGAGTTTCCAGCCTCCAAGTTTGTTCCGCTTGTTCCGTTCGTTCATAGATCGGTTACTTAAAAAATACAAGTCTTATTATATCATTTTTGCAAATTTCAGAGGGGGAAGGGGCGAAAATTTTCGAAATTGCCTAGGGCGCCAGTAATGCTTGCTACGACTCTGCCGCGGCCCACTGTCGATATTTATGCAGCCCGCCAACGAATTTTAAAAATTTTTCGAAAAACTACAGAAGTATCTTCAAGTACATACCACTTTCTTGTTCAGATTTACTACGTAGGACAGGTTTCTACTCGCCGGTCCAACCATATTGCTACGAAAATAGAAATTGTCGAATCAACTAGATTACTCGAAGGTTCACGTAACACGTCGGTATTATCCCCGAACAATGTGGAAGGCTCTCGATGTTTGGTAACTCGTATAAATACGACGCATCGCCGGCTACCGGAGCAGTTAAGTTTTAACTACGGACAAGCGAACGTTATACTGATTGAACTGTAATCTGTGACGAATAAATATTTCGTCGTTCGACCTTTGCATCTACCTTGATGGAAAAAAGGTGCCATTCATAAATTAATAATTTCTATATATCAGTATAACATTTTTTATTGAAAGTAGTTAAATACAGTTCAGCATAGTAAACAGTTTAAAAAATCCATAAATAAAGTTCCTAACATTATGAATCCATAACGACGTCGATTTCATTTTGCTGTATTTCTCCAATCGTATCGATTGTGTTCGTATCAAATTTTTTGGAAGTGTCAAAATGAGAATCTGGGTTTATTGAGCCAATTTGCACTTCAGATGGAAGATTTTCGTTAGGAGTTGATATTTCTTGATAGTCCATTACTGATCTATCCACTATTTCCGGTGGTGTGAACGAATCTTCATTAGAACAAGGAACTTCTACAGCAGCTTCAGATATGCTTGTTGTAACACTATTTTGCCCTGCGATATGTTCAACAACCATATCATTCTCTTCACTTGTTTCAGGTTGAATATTAATCAACCTTTCTTCCCGCAACTTTTGTGCTTTTTCACGATTAATTCTAATTCTTTCTAATTGTTCTTCAGTTAGTTCAACAGGAATGTCTCTCGAGATAGCTTGGATTTCAGGGTCACGATTTTCTACGTCTGAAGATTCTTCAAGAGGTAAAACATCTTCGTTATCATCATTGACGGGTTTATCTTCATCTACTTCCATTCCTAAACGGATTTTCTTCAAATGGGTCTGAAAACAAAATTCAAATTGCCAAGTAATGAATGATTTTGGGATTAATGCATTAATTCAAAAGTGGAAATCAACAAGAAAAACATGAAGATAATTTGAAGGAAGGGAAGCTAACAAAACAAAAGGCAAGTGTTTATACAATTCCAAGCAGATCTGCCATATTTGTAGACCAATGAATAACGGCTAACAATTATATTCAATATGTACCCTATTTTCCGAGAATCATCAATCCTGATATTGTTCAATAATGAAAATTGAGATGTGTGTGGTGTTTATTGTGAGAAATGTTCCAACAGTCTCATAAATTAAAATGAGGATGTACTATTGTTATCCATGAATAGAGACGTAGCGAAGGTTGGAGGAGCAATCGCTCCCAGCGTAAGTAATGTGAGGGTGTTAATTTCCGGAGTTTGGTGAAATCTGGTACGTTTTTAGATTTTTGCGGAATTCGACGCCCTCAAATTTGTAACTTTGCAGAAATTTGATACGTTTTAAAGTGCTATATGTATAGTTGCATTCAACAATGTTGATGAACGACTATTTTTGTTCCTCTTCCGCAGTCGAGAGTTTTGGCCCGTAGAAGATAAGGAAGAAGAAAGAATTGTCGAAATGGAGAGAGAACATGTTATCTTACTGAAAGAAAATGAAGATTTCTTGACAGATATCCAAAGATTTTCTAGATGGGTCAAATTGATGAGAAGTACAGCGTGTATGTTGAGATTTGTATCAAATCCAAGAAGAAATGTAAAAGCTAACAGGAGAGCTAACAGTGGAAGAGATTCCCGAATCAGAAAGTATATGGTGGAACAAAGTACAGAGGGATCAATCAATGAATATGAAAAGTGAAAAATTGGATGGAAATTTTAAAATACATCAACTTTCGCCATTTTCAGATGAAAATGACATTTTGAAAATGCTTAGTCCAATGTAGAATGTATGAAATAAATAAATAAAATAATTTGATAAAACAATCAAATGATATAAGTAACTAAAATGTGGCAGTGTTGACCGTGTTAATGGCGCTGAAGATGAGGAATAAAAAAAGTAGGCTGACTTTTGCGATAATTTGTTTCATCTAAAACAAACTGTCTAGGTCAGAGGTTCTTTGATAAGGGAAATATTTGAAAACCGAGTTTGTCAGGATAGATATTTATGTTACATGATATAAATATGTAGTCTTCATTTGTAATACAATTAGATTCACTCAAATTCACCATAGAAATGTAAGCAAATAACCAGCTTCCTTTCCATGACATTAACTTGCTAAGATGGTCAACACTTGCAACTTTGACATATAATTCAGAAAAAATACACAAACAAATAGGTCAAGTGGATTCAGGTTCAGGCTCCATTCAATAGTCTTGTTTATAGATTATTGAACGTTCCTTTGAGCCAGAAAATAACAACAACAAAGTTGAGAAACTTCAGCAAATATGACAAATTTTTGATCAGTTAATTAATTTCTAGCGGAAAATGGAAAGCAATCAATTAACCAATTTAGAGCCATTACTTTCAAATAATTCTATCAAATTCAAGAATTTCACTTCTCATTGTTCAATAATTAATAAATTCCATAATAACAATTTTTCTAAATTTGCAATAAAACCCATTTATAGATGTAAGAACAAGCTTAAAAAATTGTTTAGGCAATACCTTTGAAGAAGTTTCTGATTGAAAAATATAGAATTGATTGTCAAATGCTATGTTGATCAAATTAGGAGGAATAGGTGTTCTGAGTCTGGATAAAGAATTGATACCCTATATAAAAAAAATAATAGTGAAAAATCAGCATTAGCAGAACAATAGATTAAATACAGGTCACACAATTTTTCATGAAAATTTGTCACTATTTGCATTACTATTTCCAAATAGTAGTTAACCAGGCACATTTTGTTTTCTAATTTAGTTTACCCTGATAATGACTACTTGGCAGCTGAAAGGTAGTCACTTGAACATTTAGTTAATAGCGGTAATTATTTAATATTAGTGTTCTAGTGTACCAATTGTGAACTCTTTCATACTTTAATTAATGTTTTATAACCTTATTCACCAAGAAACTTCGAAATAAACAGTTTTCAACTCAACTAGGAACAATACTGTCTGTTATATTATTGTTAAAAGTATTACAGTTTCTCACTCACCTGTACTATTCCCTTAGAACCCAAGGTCTCTATCTTTGAAATACAATCCTGGAAGGGAAACTTTGGAAATAAGCGATGACAGAAGTATTCATAAGTTTTTAGAATAACATTCAAATCTTCCTCTTCATGACCTCGTCCTTTGAATTTCGCTCTTTCGAAATAGCCTTCCAATGCAAGTAACCCCTTAGGACCTTTCAATGTATCAGCATTCAACTTTGGCTGAGGATTACGGATTACTCGCTTCGGTTTAACTGTTTCTCTAGTTTCTTGTTCATTATCATTATCATCAGGATTTTCATTTTCTATAAGTTGATTGCCATCTTCTGCATCATCATTACCTTCATATCTTTCTATACCTTCTTCAGCTTCTTCTCCAAACATATCTTCACCAGAATACATATTTCTTCTTAATACTAGTGATTTTATCCAGTACTTGTGGTTTAATTAGAACTGAGAAATGTGAACTTCAAACATTTACACTGCATCAACCTATTTAGATGACCAACTGACAAAATATATTCTTAACCGCTAAGTATAAATAAATAAGAAATTTTTTTAAATACGAGTGGATATTTTATAAAAATTCATTAATTCCACTCTTCGCCTGCACTGCAATTTTCGTTACCTTCTACGGCAGATTCGTTTATACGATTCAAAAACGAAAGCAGAAGCTTTTTATTTAACTTATCAGTTAACGTAATTTCTCTACTTTCGTTCACATCAGGAGTGACTTCTTCGGGGTTTCCATTTTCTTTAATATTATGGTGTGTTTTGGAAACCGAGCATGGCATCTTAAATATCAAAATATCTATATTATTAATTACAATTGCGACTGACTAATACCAGTACGTCCAAAGTATAGTAGTTCATATGACTTTGTCTACGTATTTTACTCAACGAGTTCTATAACTCTTATAGAACTCTTTGATTTTACTGTTCAGCGTTCCACCACAGAACAACTCTGTTATACCTTCCATTCTACCTAAAGATTTTTGTAAGTTTATAATCCAATAGAGACTAGTCGCACCATAAATATTAATACATGCATGCTAATAGATGAAGCGGAGCAAAAAAATTTCCTTGATCTTTGATATGGACAAACTCAATTGAAACTCATTCCACTACTAAACGAGATTACGATTACATATCCGAGCTCTCCGACACTTTTACTAGAGCAGGATATAGCTGCGAATGGTGAAAGTTGCCATTTTTTTATTAATCAAATTGTATCGATGTGGTGCGTAATAATCTGTAGGATGGAAGATTGTAAAATAATATAATATAAACTTCTCTTGTCTCCGACCGCTGGGTTGGTGCAAAGTGTATTAGTTGCTGACAGAGGTCAAGTTGGCAAAATTTTTTGCAAAAGAAATCATAATGAATCAAAACCAAAAGTTCCCCAACCGAACCTTACCTGTAAGTCACTGTCTATATAAACGACATCATTCAACAATAGATGGACAGACCGGAACCAGTGTCAATTACAGATTTACACTGCTGCTTTATGTTATTACTGTTTTAGCAATTAGCTATACAGTTTTATATGATTAGCAAGTAGTCTAGTGACAAGCATTCTGCGTGTCGATTCCAACTAGCGCTGCACTAGCCCATAAAGGTATAGAATAGAGTTCTTGAGTCCCATAAGAGCAATGTTTTACATAAAGACTCCGTCCAAGAACATTTGACTGGCGGTTTTCTCTTTCTAATTCTATAAGTAAGTGGGCGGGGCATATCGGGAACGAGTAGAAAGAGAAAGCCGCTTGTCAAATTCATTCCTCCCACTCCTCATCACATGACTACGAGTCGTTCGAGCGTGTCACGACCTTGGTGAGGTCTGTTGGAGCCTCCCTTCTACTCTTTTTAAAATTCGAGTGCAAGCTGATTGGTTGTTTATTTCGTTTATTTAATGTTATTGACGAGGATATAAAATGATGTTGTTACGTGCCGGCGACGAGCCGATGAGAGCAAGGCTGTGATTGGAGGAAACATGTGACGTCACCAAGCGCGAGAAACAATGATAGGGAGGCTGCAACAGAGCTATATACTTTGACTATGCTTATACCTGGTATATGACCTTACAAACATAATGCCATATGACCTTACAACATAATTCTATGGCCTCTCCTACAAGACAAGCATAGTTTCTGGAGTAGTTCATTTTTAAGATCCCTGTTTTAAATATTATATATAAACACCATAGATATTATATATACATGTTTATATAATACCTATGAGAAACACCATAGAATAAAATCCCCAATTAACCTCAAACCTCAATTGTCAACTAGATTGAAATTAGAAGTAATTTTAATCACAAATTTGTGGTTTTAATGTTGTGAATTGTAAAATGAGACAAAATAAAAATATATCTGTTATCAATATCTAGACCTTTAACACATAAATATAATGGATATTGATAATAGTATGTATACTTATGGGCAAGATAGTATTAATTTTGATGAAGACAATTCAAATGATGGCTTAAAAATTGATATTAAGCCTAGCCCAAAGAGGAAGACAAAAAAAGAGCTCACAATTCAAGATAAACAGATACTGGATGCTGTAGAAAATAATATAGAGGATATACTTGAGGAAAAAGCTGCTAAATCGAATTTAAGTACTAATAATGTTAAGGAACTTCTCAAACATGTTTTTACCAATGAGCATGTATTGGCACTTGTCCGACAAACTGAGACACTTGATAGTGGCACAGTTATCCCTTATGAACCCAAACTTACAAGATCAAAAGCAAAGTATGTAGACCATTCGATATGAACTGCTTAATTATAAGATAAATGTATTTCAGAGAGTTCCTTACCTCATCACCAGTGTTGGGTATTACTTCGATTCCTTGGACTACTCCTACTTCCTCCAAAGTTCAAGCTTTCATTAGTGAAGATATCTTAGAAGATTCTTCTGGAGATGAATATGTACCGTTAGAAGAAGAGGTATTTAACAATTGAGAATATTATATGTTTTATACCAAGTTAAAACTAAAATGAAATATTTCAGAGTGAAGATGACAAGGATTTGAGTTTACTTTCAGCTTCAAGCTCTGTTACATTACAAAATATTGAGGAAAGTAAACTTCCTTGTTCTGGTGATGATATTTTCAAAATACCAAAAGGGAAAAATGAAAATGATACAAATATTGCTCTAAGGACACGATCAAAGCTCTCCCTTAGTTCAACACCATTAGAGGTAATCGAAGAAGCATTTATCCCCCCAGATATTACTACAGATATGTATGATATGGATTGTTGTGATGAAGATTGGAGAGATTTTTTAAAGGCATTCACTAGACCTCTTGATGAAGCCAAGGCAAATGAGGATGATGATCATGATCCAGAATACAATATTCTTGCTGATGAGGAAATTGATGAAGGTTATATTGAGGATACTTGAAGTCTTGATTACTTTCATATCATATTGTAGAATTAACATAAATTGCTTATTTTTAATGTGATCTGTGCGTTCAGTCATGAATTCAAAATCAAATACTGAGAATTAAATTAAATAATGCCTCACTAACATTTCTTTGGCAGAATCATGCAGAAAATTGTTCAACAAATGAGTGAAAACAATAGTGGGAATATAATTAGGGTTGCATTATATAAACTTTATGCTTTCTGTGTACAAATGGTTTTAATTTTATTGTAGTGGATAGAGAAGAACTACGTGCAGACAAAGCTGTAAAAGTAACAAGGAAGGAATTGAATGGTTTAATGGTGGAACTTTTTGAATATGTAGATATTTACTCTGGTAGGATTCAAACTGGTTCAACTAAGGAAAATGATATCATAGAAAATGGTCAATATTCAAACCGAACTAACGAAGCTGATAGAACTTCAACGACCATTGAAAATTCAATAAAAATTTCAGATTCCTCATTTTTGACAACTAGAACTTGTGAAATATCTACTAGTCTTGAAAAGTCCAAGGTATTTACTTGTCTTATTTATGTTCTCATAAGTATTGACAAATAAGCTTCAAAGCTTGTTATGTCTTTGAATTAATTGAAGGAGTTATATATTCCTTCATTTAATAATTCACGCTTTTGCTTCGATGAGTTAGGTATAAAGAAAATTAGTTCCCATATAAACCATGTGCATATAAATAAAGTGATGGCAACAAATAAAAAGTTCAGTATTGATTTTCTATATATAAAAATTCTCGGGAAATAATTTAACACTTTTTTTTTTTCGTCTTTACGTACGTTTCGGTCTCGCGACCATCATCAGAAGACTTATTATGTCAAAAAGGTTTTTAAAATTAATTATAGCACAAAGCGTCCATATCGCACCAATTTCAATCAAAAATGCCCACGTCGCCGAAACGAACAGAACCACGAATAATCGAAATTGTACCACATCAATATTTCAAGTATACAGGATGGTCCAGTTTCGAAAGCGGAAATTTTACAGGCAGACAGATAACTACAAAATAATATCAGTTTGTACTATAAACTTTATTCGAAAAATGCTTCGTTACAAAGATACAGGATGGCGAAATTTTTATAAAAAAATTCAGATTTAATATTTTAAAAACTACTTTAGATATTTAAATTACATTTGGCACGTTAGAATAGATAATTTAAATAAATCTTTTTACGTAAAAAATATTATTTTACTTCCACCAGTAGCGTGCTTACAGACACATCTTCGGCTATTTTTCATAAAAAATATGGTACGCCACTGATTTTTTTAAAAGCAAAAATTATTTCTAGAATCCTTGTTCAATTTACAACAAGAAAAGGCTCTTTACTTTTTTTCGTTTGACACATCGTTTGCCAGTAAAAAATTAAAATGCCTGATTTCTGAAAAACAATTAAACAAAAACGAAAATAAGAAATTTAATTAGTGGCTTACAACAACAATAACAAAATGAAAAAAAATTGAAGGTAAAATCACAAAAATTGCTCGAAATGTAGTCCACCCACCTCAATACATTTTCGACATCTACTCACTAAAGCATTTACTGCAGCAGATACTTCATGCGAATTTTGCCGCATATCATTGCAGGCTTGCTGAATTCTTAAAACTAAATCTTCCCTTGTTAATACGGGATTAGTGTACACTTTATCTTTAATAGTGCCCCAAACGTAAAAGTCTAGCGGATTAAGATCCGGTGACCTGGGTGGCCAGGCCACTGGTCCAATACCATTAACCACGTCATTCCTCCCTAGCTGGTCAATCCATCGTCGAGGATAATTGGTATTGAGCCATTCTCCTACAACTATTGCAAAATGCGGGGCAGCTCCATCCAGTTGTATCCAACTTTCATGTCTTAAATTAATGGGTAAATCCTCTAGGTAGTCCTGCAGATTATTGTTAAGATACTCCATAAAAAGTTGCGAGTTCAACCTTGGGGGTAGGAAATGTGGACCACAAACATTAACATCAATAACGCCTGACCGAACATTTACGGAAAATTCATTTTGAAATGATCTTGACCGAATTTCTCGAGGATTCTGATGTGCCCAAATATGGGTATTATGGTAATTTGTTACTCCACGTCTGGTAAAAGAGGATTCATCCATCCAAAGAATCTTATGGAAAAAGTCAGGATTTTCTTCCATTCGGTTTAAAATCCACTGGCAAAATCTTATTCTCTTTTCAGCATCACCAGGCTGCAAATCCTGAACAGGCTGTAGGTGATATGCATGTTTGTGGTCATCATGTAGTGTTCGTAATATTGTAGACTTCGGTATGTGAAGGTTCTGAGCTGCCTTCCGAGAGCTCAGCCTCGGATTGTTATCAAAAGTACGAAGTATGCGATTATTGTGAATATTATATCGACGGTTTATGTTCCGTTCGTTATTAACACGCAGGCCAAAATTACGAAAATTCTGATGTGTTCTGATGAAAACGCGAGCATCTGGAACTCTTCTATTTGGATAGCATCTACGATATTCACGAACTGCCGCTTCTGCATTTCCATCACAAAATCCTCAGCAAAAATTAATATCTGCCTATTCGTTGTTAGAAAAAAGCATTTTTCAGATTAATACTTGCGCAACACTAATAACAATGTTAACTATAACTCGAAATTAAGTTACATGACACAATTCAATCAACTGTCATAATAAAATGAAAGAACACTTACAGTAGTAGTTGTTTTTTAATGGACTACTACGACAGATTGAAATTTGTCTGAATTCCAGTTGCTTAAAGAATTTTAATTTTTTACTGGCAAACGATGGGTTAAACAAAAAAAAGTAAAGAGCCGTTTTTTGTTGTAAATTGAACAAGGAATCTAGAAATAATTTTTGCTTCTAAAAAATTCAGTAGCGTACCATATTTTTTATGAAAAATAGCCAAAGATGTGTTTGTAAGCAAGCCACTGGTGTAAGTAAAATAATATTTTTTACATAAAAAGATGTATTTAAATTATTTATTCAAACGTGCCAAATTCCATTTAAATATCTAAAGTAGTTTTAAAAATATTATTAAATCTGGATTTTTTTATAAAAATTTTGACAGCCTGCATCTTTGTAACGAAGCATTTTTCGAATATAGTTTATAGTACAAACTGATATTATTTTGTTGTTATCTGTCTGCCTGTAAAGTTTCCGCTTCCGAAAGTGGACCAACCTGTAGAATATAACTATTCAGTAATATTCTTATAATATACAAGCGCATGTTGGTATAGTGTCAACGACTGGAGATCTAAACTATTGTGTTTAGTATCTACTCTCGAACCAGATGTTACGATTTATGGGGTACTTGGAAAAGGTTGCATACCTACATTGGAATATTACTTTTAAGCATTCTTCCTAAAATATACTTTTAACATTATAAAGACGCATGTAGGAATTTGCAAGAGTTTTAATCAATTAAGTTAGTATAAATCTGACTTAATGTCTGAATATCATCCCTATGATTTACAGATTTGGAGTCACGTTTTCTGTGAATCATCTCCAGAATAGATCTTTTATAATAATTGGTTTCCTTAGTTGAAATATTACCATTTTTGTAATCAAATTGATGGTTATAATCAAAGCAGTAGTGTTTAGCAAGGGCAAGGGCAGACATTAAGTCAGATTTATGCTAACTTAATTAATTAAATCTTGCAAATTTCTACATGCGTCTTTATAATGTTATATTTTAGGAAGAATGCTTAAAAGTAATTTTCCAATGTAGGTATGCAACCTTTTTCAAGTACCTCATAAATCGTAACATCTCGAGAGTAGATACTTAACGCAATAGTTTAGATCTCCAGTCGTTACTGAATAGTGGATTCTTGTTATCTTTTATACTTGAAATATTGATTTGGTACAATTTATATTATTCGTGGTTCTGTTCGTTTCGGCGACGTGGGCATTTTTGATGGAAATTGGTGCGATATGGACGCTTTGTGCTACAATTAATTGAAAAAAAAACCTTTTTGACATAATAAGTCTTCTGATGATGGTCGTGAGACCGAAACGTACGTAAAGACGAAAATATAAAACAAAGTGTTAATGTGACCTATTTCCCGAGAATTTTTATATATAATTCATACTGGGTCAAGAATCTTTGTTATATAGTATTGATTTTCTGTTGAAGTTGGAGGACAAAACTACAAAAGCAGTACCGTGTGAAGAAATTAGTTCGAATGGTATTTTTAATAACAATCAATTACTTTTATTGGAGCAACAAATGAGGCAGCATGTTCAAATGCTAACGCAATACTATTTGCTGACCTTTGAACATGCTTATTTTAACAAGTTGGCTTCCCAGTTCAAAGAGTATTTGGTGAGTAATTATGACGATTGAACAATTTGGAAATTTTAGATAAAATATTCTTTCAGCTAAACTTAAAGTTTTTAGCAAATGGGAATGATAATTCCTTCTTCCTAGCAATTAATTTGAAAGATGCCCTGGATTTGATTGAAAACTGGGAAAACATGTTTATTACAAGCAACAAGGATGTTATTGACACTATCCAGTGAGTATGATATTAATGTTCTGAAGATATTAGTAAACATTAGGCTGTGCCAAGAAAAATCGATATTTTTTGATTTCGCTCTTCTTCGAGTATATCATTCCCCGTTCAAATTCATACAGGTCCTCCAAATTTGAAACAAATCGGTCAATATTTAAGAGGTGCATCAAGTCCAAAACTTGTTTTTTAAAGTTTTTCCTCAATTTTTGAGAGGTTTCATTACACTGTTCTACAATAACGGGATGTTTGACACTTGGGAGACATTATTACATTCAAACACAAAGTACTTAATGCATTTCAGTCGCCACATCCACTTTTCCACAGATATATTGGCGAAAAGAACCATTTTTTTAAGGCCTAAAAACTGTAATTTCAACTTTCAACTTAAATAACTTCATATTTTTAGGTTCGTGATGCGTCATATGCTCTTTTAACGTAGTCTAGTATCACGTAGCATTATTTGAATTGATAATTTCAGAGAAAATCGCACATCAGTTATGATAATCTACATTCGAGTGAAAAAACACCACTTGAACATGCACCAAAAATAGCAAAAATTCAGAGTGCCATAACTCGGTTGCGTTTAGTCGAAAATAGATGAATCTTTAAGTTCTAAAAAGGTTAGAATCTTCCCTTTAATGCAATGCTAATGTGATACCAAATCCATTCTACTCCCTCCCACCCCGCTAAGAGAAATATGTTCCTGGTGTCAAAAAAAGTCCCACTTTGACAGCTCGTAGCCAGTTAAAAGGTTATTATTAATTCCAAATTCTGACACCGAATTAGAGATGTGGAGATCGCGTTGTATCGATGAACTATTCTTTCAACATACACGTAACTTATTGAAAAGATTTGACGTGAACTGCGACGTTTTAACTGAAGATTCATCTGCGTGGAATAACAACGAGTCTTATATAGAAGCGAAAGAAAAATTTTCATTTCTGCGCGAAAACAGGTATAGCGTTAATTACAAAATATAAAGAACAAAGAGCAAAAGCAGTACCTGTTGAAAGTTGTCGAGGAGCACTGGCGGCGAATTCCAAGCGTTGCGAAAAAAGCGTTAATGTAATGTTTGATTACAAATTATTAAATGTATAATTATAAATTATTAAATGATTGTTAAAAATATTTGATTGTAAATACTAGAATATACTCTGTACTCAACACATTCTATTAATTTTATGACTCATCGATTAATTTTATAAAGATTCATTGATTGAGGTACAAAATTGGCAAAGTTGTGGCCAAAAAAAACGTAAAATGGTACTTTTTTTTTATTCATTACTTCCCGCCAAATTATCGTAGAAACTCGAATTTTTAAAGAACTTAAAGAAAAATTATTGAAATTTATTGACCTGTTGTCTGATTGAGCCCATGATTTTTTCGGCTCGGCCTACGAGCTGTCAAATTGGGAAATTTTTTGACACCAGGAACATATTTTTCTTAGCGGCGTGGGAGGGGGTGGAATGGATTTGGTATGACATTACCTAGCACCACATTGAAGGGAATGTTCTAACCTTTTAAGGCACTCTGAATTTTTGCCATTTTTGGTGCATTTTCAAGTGGTGCGTTTTTCCACTCGAGTGTAGATTATCATAACTCATGGGTGATTTTCTCTGAAATTATCAATTCAATTAATGCTACGTGATACTAGACTACGTTAAAAGAGTATATTACGTATCGCGAACCTAAAAATATGAAGTTATTGAAGTTGAAAGTTTGGATTACAGTTTTTAGGCCTTAAAAAATGGTTCTTTTCGCCAATATCTCTATCGGAAAGTGGATGTGGCGACTGAAATGCATTAAATTCTTTGTGTTTGAATGTAATAATGTCTCCCAAGTGTCAAACATCCCGTTATTGTAGATCAGTGTTAAGAAACCTCTCAAAAATTGAGGAAAAACTTCAAAAAACACGTTTTGGGCGTGATGTACCTCTAAATATTAACCGATTTGTTTCAAATTTGGGGGACCGAAATGACGGGGAATGATATACTCGAAGAAGAGCGAAATAAAAGAATATCGATTTTTTTTAGCACAGCCTAGTAAACATCGATGATGTATAAATCAACATTATTACAGTAAAGACTTGAATTGAAATACATATTATTTCTACCAATACTCATGAATGAGTTCGTACAACAAATAACAAACATAATTTTTATGTAAATCTTAATTTGCAGATATTTCACCGACAGTTTAAAACAAGCGTAAGTAAAAGTTTCCAACTGATGGAACTGTTCTATCCTAATTATTGCAGAGTTGAAAATCTTTCTGAAGACCTAGACTATCAACTTAATTTTCCTCCGTTTCTTTTGAAAATAGTATCTGAGAGTGACGTTTTTATATATCCATATCTACTACCAAAAACGCCATTCAAAAATGCGGAATTATCGACTTACCGTTATGAACCTTATTCTCAATCTGAAGAACAGTGAGTCATATCCTTATTCGATTTTTATTAAATTAATTTTCATTTAACCACTTTAGGTTGATTGCTTTGGGCTTGGAACAGTTTATCCCATATTTATCTCTTGATACGAGTAACTTAACGAACAGGAAATTGGTAAGCCTGCGCAAAACATCCCACGTTATCCAGAAGTACTTGATACCAGGCAGATCTGAGCTTAGCGTTTATCGACATATCTGTGATCGTAAGCTGCCTAGGAACGCACCTAATCCCATCAAGTACTATTTTCAACAAAAGAAGGCCCCGCCTACTTATCATCATGTCACACCACTAGACAAGTATAAAATATTACCGCCTTGTAAAAGGCCCTTTAGTACTTTACCTGTTAAGTGGAAACAGTATCTAAATTCAGTTCAACAGGTAAGAATTTAAATAGTCCGATCAAATTAGACAAAGTGGCCAAAAAATCCCACTCGGCGGAATTCGAGGGCGCTGATCAAGATTTCGAAGTCAGATTTTACATTTAACTATTTCCTGGGGAGTAATTGGCCAATTATTGACTGAAAAATTACCAATTTCTAATTGAAAATAATCATAAACATCAATTTTTTTTTTCATTTTATTAGATTAACTCAAAATAATATTTGTAAAATGTTTCACAATCATTTACATCAGCATCTTAATAGTATATAATAATATTTAAAACGCAAATAAAGATGAAAAATTATTATATACAATATATATTATTGTACATTATATTATAGAAGAGCAGGTTTTCTTTTATCTGTGAGGAGTCGAATAGGGCCCGATATTTTATAGGAGAGAATGTTATTTTTATTCTTACATTCTCCTGTCCGTCTTCACAACTGCTGTAGCATCTTTTGTATCATGCGCATCTTAAGTTCCCCTATCGGCGCACTTTTTGAATTTTTGGATGCGCGTCGTCTTGCATAGTGAGTATGTCGTCTGCGGACGCATAAAAAAAACGTTGATGCACATGGATGCACGTGTGTTGTTATAAGACTTTGAAATGTTAATATTAGGTGTCCAAATAATTTGTTCCTTTAAATATAACAAATATTCTTTAAATATAAAAAGATTTTGTTCAAGTATTTTATAGTAATATATATCTTGTGTTTTTTGGTGTTAATGAGAGTTGAACCTGTGTAAAAAAAATATTAATTAATTATTTGCAATTGAAAATTTGCCATTTTTCAGGCAATAATGGGACATTCATCCTCCAGAAAGTGGTAAATGTAAAATCTGAAGTCGGAATGTTGATCAGCGACTTCAAAACCCCCTAGTGCAATATTTGTGACATTTTGAAAATTTGACCCATTTTTGGGTCAATAATTGGCCAATTACTCCCCAGGAAATAGTCAAATGTAGAATCTGACTTGGGAATCTTGATCGGCCACCTCGAAAACCCCCGAGCTGGATTTTTTGGCCACTTTGCGAACTATTTGTCGATTTGCCCCAATTTTGGAGCAATAATTGGCCAATTACTCCCCAGGAAGTGGTGAAATGTAAAATCTGACGTCGGAATCTTGAACAGCGACCTCGAAAACCCCCGAGTGTGATTTTTTGGTCACTTTGCGAACTATTTGAGGATTTGCCGAATTTTACCAAAAATTGGACATGAAAATTGGCCAATGTATGCTCCCAAAGCTAGAGAACGTCCTAGCGGCAATATGTTATATTGTTCAAATGATCTATTTGGCCTCCCGAACAGTTTGCAAAAAACCGCATCTCATTTGGTTAAGTCCGGAAAATTTTCTGGGATAATTGGCTAATTTGACCGGACTAAAAGCAATATAAGTATTTTATTGGTATCTCATAAACAACATGTATGTTAAACTAATATAGTCGCTTCATATTACTGGCCATAAAGATTACCTATCTTTGAATAACTGTCGATGTGAAAAGGTAAAGATCTGTTTCTTAAATGAATTTGAAAAAAATTTAAAACCCTGTACTTGTTAAATTTGATTCATAGGTACTAGATAAACTAGGATAAAAAACTGCCTATGCCATACCATAGAGCGCGGAAAGGCGGCAATGATTATTAAAGGAGTAGAGATGGGTAGCTCGCAAATGAACTGGTAAGATGAACGTTAACCGGTAGGGGGCGCCAAAACTACTAAAAGTCAGTTTTTCCCCGGACGCCAAATCGGCAATCTTTTTTACACGTTTTGGTCTAAACGTGTTGCATCTTACAATCTGCGCATCAGTTCGGAGTGAAACTTCATGAACAAATGTTCTGCTCTGTTCGTATAACATGCCCCATTTATGTTTTGGTAGCAAAAAAGAAATTGCGAGGATATACATGTTCAATGTTAATTGTAGTATATAACTGCATTACATCTTCGACAATCGTGTAATTAATTAATTTGTATTCCATAACCAGCATTCTCATTCACATTGATTCAGAAAAGCTACTTTCACAGGGAAAACTAATTTTTGATAGCCTCTTTGCCCTCTACCTGATGTAATATCAACTTCTCGGTTGAGAAATGAGCTGTGATTAATCGATCACTGACTTCCCTCAGTTTTGTAACCAAAATAGATCTCGGACACTACTGCAGGTAAAATGTATGATTGTAGGAACAGAAAATATATTGGAAAATGATCTAGAAACAGCTAAAGACAGGCATTAAATTTTATTCAAATGGTCTACATAATGTATTTTACTACTCTATGCACGTGAAGTTCGGTTTACTTTCGAACATCTATATATATGTCGATGCTTTCGAATTATTCATAATATAACCTTGTTTTATACTGACACCTGCTGACGTGAATTATTAACGTTTGAATGTGACTGCACGTGGATGACGTCACTTGACTCTTGACACACAAACATGTCAAAAATAGTCTAGAATCAGGAATACTCAAAGCGGATATATCCCCAAAAATCCGCAAAATACTCTATGCACTATCTATAGTGAGAAGAGTAAAAATGTGTAGAGTTTTATTTGCAACAATTTTGTTAAATAATATTCTTTGTGCGAATTGTCGCATAACTTGACAATTTGACTATAATCCTATAATCTGTTTAGGAACTGAATTCAAGATTCAAGCCTACTTTCTCTATGGCTCAATGAATTTCGAAACATAGATTTACATTATTGCTCGTAGGTTCGTTTGCCAAACTCAATGGTCATTATTGACATTGACATATTGACAAACATTCGTTACCGGTATCGGCATTATCATGTTTTGATGTTTTTTTATTTTTGTATTATTATTTCTGTTTTATAATGTAACGAATGCATTATATAAACAACAGATTTTGTCTACAAATTAGTTGATTTTCTAGGAAAACAGAAATTTCTGTTTCATCTCACCTTTTTCTTCAGTTGGAACTGTTATCAATCTAACGGTTCAAAAGAAGGAAACAAAAAGAAAAAGTAGACAGAAATACATTTTACCCAATTGTTCTATTATAACTTCAACTCCTAAAAAAGTGGTCAGACGTATTTTCTTCCCATCAACCACAAAAGCTACATCTGAAAATATAAGAACCAAATTTCTCCAATGTTTAAGTAGATCCGTTCCTCTAAGCAAACTTTTGTCAATCAGTTCAACTGAAACTGAATGTAACTCTATCCACCGTCAAGAAGAATGTTGTTTAGACTCTGAAATGTTACCAAGTATGCCAAATCTGGGCAATTCTAAAGAATCTGGTACTAATAACGTAACTTGTACATGTGTGGAATTGCCTAGCAGCCATAGAGATATCAATTTGGCGCCAATAGAAAGTTCACAGCATCCAAATGAAACTGCAAATGTTTCATCTGAAAAAGAACTATGTCATGATACACAAAATCAAGCAGATAATATTGTCAAAAAACATCAAGATAATAGACTGAATGTTTCTAAAGCGAAAACAAAGCTCGTCCAAAAAAGATCTGCAAAAAGTAATCTAAGTAAGGAGTTTGATAAAAGCAAATATTCATCAGCTGATGGAAGTATCCTGCGGAAAGATGGAAATATATCGGAAAAGGTATAAGTATGATTTGAAAATATGGCTATAGTATATTTTTGCTTATGCTCCTCTATTATAGGATAATATAGATGATATAAATGCGCTCATGATAGCAAGTGCAACAGTTAAAAACACTCAAGAAAAAAAGAATATTTCTGCTGCTGCTGAAAAAAGGAAAGCTAAGATCAGGAAAGAATATTTGGCAAACCTTTCTCTGCTAGCATCACCTGATCCCGTGGTGGAAAATGAGAAGAGAGATCGTATGTACATTTTTTTTTAAAGAACATTGAGGCTATGTAAAATTTCTTGAAAAAACGTCTTTTTCAAATTGAAGAAAGCTTGTTAGGAATTGATAAACTATTATTTTATTTTATAAGGGTGATTATTTCTTATTTTTACTTGTTAGGAATTTTAGGTTATCTCTGTCTTCTTCAACTGTCTTTGCACTTCATTGTTTATTGAAATTCACATTTTCTCCATTTCATTAGTAAATTCTGATGTTGAGTTTGTACATTAATAATATATTTATTAGTAGAATTGATATCGAGGTATTAGCGGTAGTGGTTATTATATAAACAATCTAGACTGACTGGCAGTTTTTCCATCCAAAAAGATTTTCAATAACGATTTCTAGGACATTAATTCCAAGGATAATTCAAATACAACTGAAAATTACTGCAATCTTGAATTGAATCTTGATCACTTTTGAAGAGCCTTATTGTTTTATGTTTAAGTCCATCTCTCATAGTTTCCAAAACATTTTCAGAATAAAACTAATTTATTTATTTATTTATTTAATTACAAACCCAACAGGAGATTATCCGATTGAAAGGCAGTATACACAGATATAATCATGTTACAATTCAAGTAGTACTAATTAATAATGTAAGTCATAACTATAGATGAAGAGAACTAATTAACACTTTTTAAAATTTGTTTAAAGAGAAAGAGAAATCTAAGCTTGATTGCACTGAATTGAAATATCTACAGATTCTATTGATTAAAAAGTGATATAAAATATTTGAATTTGCTCGAACTAAATAAAAGTAATCACTTCTCCTATTTGAAATTCTTGAAACCAAGAAATTTAGTTTTGCTGTCAAGTAGGGACACTGAACATTATTGTTAATTATGTTATATAAAAAGAGGCAGCATAACATCATTCGCCTTACTTTAAGACTAGGTACCTCAAATCTGATCTGCAAAACTAAATTGTCAATTCCCCTAATTGGATACACACCATCCGCCTTAAATGCCAGATACTTCAAAAATACGCGCTGAACACGTTCCAAAACAATTTCGTATTTCACATAGTATGGGTCCCTGACACATGCATATTCTAACTTAGAGCGCACCAGTGCAAAATAAAGTTGTTTTAATGCGTCTAAATCTTTTATGTCTATGCAATTCCGTGTGATAAACCCTTTAATTCGCATTGATTGGGAGACAACGTCTTCAATATGGTTAGAAAATGACCATTTTGAATCCAATGTTATTCCTGAGTGTTTCATTGAATACACCTTAAGTGCTATGTTTTTTATATTATAATTGCCCGACTTTCGGGCATAATCTTACATTTGAAGATATTTAATGGTAGTTTATTAAATACACACCAGTTGTTTATTCTTGTTAGATTCTCTTGTACTAAGTCGCAATCTGTTTTGGAATTTATAGAACGAAAAATTTCTTAATCATCTGCAGAAACTTCCTTTTCAATGTCTATAATACTGACTAGGTCATTTATGAATATTATAAAAAATAGTGGATCAAGGTTAGAACCTTGCGGCACACCATATGTGACTAGAAACTCAGTAGATTTAAAGCTATTATAAAGTACATATTGCTGACGCTCTACCAAATACGAGTATATTAGTTTAATGACCCTATTATCGAAACCGATATTATGCAGTTTTTCAAGTAACAATCTGTGGCTGATTTTATCAAATACTTTAGAAAAGTCGGTAAACACTACATCAACTTGTCCCCTTTCGTTCAGAATGTTTGATACATGCTCAGAAAAACATCCTAAGTTAGTAACTGTCGACCGACCTCTCATAAAGCCATGTTGATCTGAAATTAACTTAGATACTTGGAAAAATAAACTGTCATAAATAAGCATTTCGAATCAATGTGCATGGATCTCTTTCGTTTATTAGAGAAACAATGAATTTATCTTCATGTCCACATATTTTACAGAATTTGCTCAGGCATACTTTGATAAATTGAAGGATACATTAGAAGCGGAAGATCACAAACGAATTATGGAAATTTTTGAAAATGTCAACTTGTCTACAGGAGATGCAGTAGATTTATACAAAAGAATAGAACCTATCCTTTGTCCAAAATATCGCGATATGGCAGATGAATTTTTACTTTTCCTCACAAATGAACAAGCAAATGCCATTGGACGTTTGATACCTTTCTACATCATGAATAACATGTCAAAATTTTTAAGTAAATTGGAGATTTATTTCAAAGATCAACCATCACAGATTCGAAAAATATATCGTAGCCTCGTTGATCTCAATCAGTGTGTAGACGTAACCATAGAGAAAGTTAAAACTACTATTTTGCCACTATTGAAAGGCAACTCGTTGCTGAATGATTGGTTCTTGCAGATTTTTCTAGAAGAGAGGCCTCCACCTATGTGAGTAACTATTTGATGACATTCGTGCTATCTTTGTTTTTTTTTTAATAAATTATATTGTACTTTGATGGTACATTCGGCAAGAAATAAACTATAAAATTTCTCAATCTGGCAGTAAGTATTAGGCTGTGCAAAAAAAATCGATATTTTTTTATTTCGCTCCTCGAGTATATCACTCCCCGTTCAAATTCATTCAGGTCTCCCAAATTTGAAACAAATCGGCTAATATTTAGAAGTGCATCAAGCCTAGAACGTGTTTTTTGAAGTTTTTCCTCAATTTTTGAGAGGTTTCATAACACTGTTCTACAATAACCGGATGTTTGACACTTGGCAGACATTATTACATTCAAACACAAAGTATTTAATGCATTTCAGTCGCCACATCCACTTTCCCACAGATATATTGGCGAAAAGAACCATTTTTTTAAGGCCTAAAAACTGTAATTTCAACTTTCAACTTAAATAAATTCATATTTTTAGGTTCGTGATGCGTCATATGCTCTTTTAACGTAGTCTAGTATCACGTAGCATTAATTAAATTGATAATTTCAGAGAAAATCGCCGATCAGTCATGATAATTTACACTCGAGTTGAAAGTGCACCAAAAATGTCAATAATTCAGAGTGCCTTAACTCGGTTGCATTTAGTCGAAAATAAATGAATCTTTGAGTTGAAGGTTAGAATCTTCCCTTTAACGTGATGCTACTTAATGTGTTACCAAATCCATTCCACCCCCTCCCACTCCGCTAAGAAAAATATGTTCCTGGTGTCAAAAAATGTCCCACTTTGACAGCTGTAAGGAGTCCGACGAGCCGGTTAAAAGGTTATTAAATCCAAATTCTGACACCGAATTAGAGATGTGGAGAACGCGTTGTATCGATGAACTATTCTCTCAACATACACGTAACTTTGTTGAAAAGATTTAACGTGCACTGCGAATTTTTAACTGAAGATCCATCTGCGTGGAAAAACAACGAGTCTGATATAGAAGCGAAAGAAAAATTTTCAATTTTGCGCGTTACGAATGACACCGCGGAAAGAGGTATAGCGTTAATTACAAAATATAATTCCGAGTTGACGAAGAACAAAGAGCAAAAGCAGTACCTGTTGAAAGTTGTCGAGGAGCACAGGCGGCGAATTCCAAGCGTTGCGAAAAAAGCGTTAATGTGATGTGCGATTATAAATTATTAAATGATTGTTGAAAATATTTGATTGTAAATACTAGAAAATACTCTACTCAACACATTCTATTAACTTTATGACTCGTCGATTAATTTTATAAAGATTCATTGATTGAGGTACAAAATTGGCAAAGTTGTGGCCAAAAAAAACGCAAAATGGTACTTTTTTTTGAAAAATTCATAACTTCCCGCCAAATCATCGAAGAAACTCGAATTTTTAAGGAACTTATAGAAAAATGCTTGAAATGGGACATTTTTTGACACCAGGAACATATTTTTCTTAGCGGGGAGGGAGGGGGTGTAATGGATTTGGTATCATATTAAGTAGCATCACATTAAAGGGAAGATTCTAACCTTTTCAGAACTCAAAGATTCATCTATTTTTGACTAAATGCAACCGAGTTAAAGAAGTTTTGCCATTTTTGGTGCATTTTCAAGTGGTGCGTTTTTCCACCATTTCAGTGTAGATTCTCATAACTGATGGCGATTTTCTCTGAAATTATCAATTCAACTAATGCTACGTGATACTAGACTACGTTAAAAGAGCATATGACGCATCACGAACCTAAAAATATGAAGTTATTTAAGTTGAAAGTTGAAATTACAGTTTTTACGCCTTGAAAAAATGGTTTTTTTCGCCAATATGTCTGTGGGAAAGTGGATGTGGCGACTGAAATGCATTAAATACTTCGTGTTTGAGTGTAATAATGTCTCCCAAGTGTCAAAAATCCCGTTATTGTAGAACAGTGTTATGAAAGCTCTCAAAAATTGAGGAAAAATTTCAAAAAACACGTTTTGGGCTTGATGCACCTCTAAATATTAGCCGATTTGTTTCAAATTTGAGAGACCTGAATGAATTTGAACGGGGAATGATATACTCGAAGAAGAGCGAAATAAAAAAATATCAATTTTATTTGGCACAGCCTAGTAAGTATCGTTTGAACGAATCAAATATATTTGTCAAAAGTAATATATAAATTTACTTACCGCTTATGGCTTTTACTCAGTTGAGGAATTTTACAATATTAGTTTCTTATTTCCTGTTCGCCTCAATTCTTTCTATAATTTATACATATCATTACTCGGTCACCATCTAGACTACTTACTATCTTATGAGTCCATCACTTTTTTTTATTGACATGCTGTTAACATTGCTCTTGTACCACATGGAAAAATTAATATCTATCTATAGTCATGTTGGCTATGAATCAGTTTATTTACGTTACGTTCCTTACTGCACATTGGAAACATGGTAAAATTTTTGTCTTAACAATTATAGGTTATTGAATGGAACATGGGAAGAAATAGATGTTAATAAAGAATTATCTAAGCCAGAAGACGAAGCTGCATTTGAAACAATGGTGATGCCAGATGTTGAGGATCCTTATGGTGGGCTTGCATGCATTTGCATGTGCCACAAACTCGAAGCTCAACCGGCCCAGGTGAAGCAGCATTGTGTGAAATGTGGACTTCGGGTAATTTGATAGTTTGAAGGAATCAAATTTTCACTTTTCATTTTTTTTTTAATTGTAGTTCATGCAAGGAAAAATGTATGTCCAAACGGGAAAAGGTCTGAGACCTGTAAGTGTGGCCTTCCCTTCGAGCCCCAATGTTAACCACAGTAACAGACTAAACGTCAAAGTAAGCAACCAAAAGAAGAAGCGAACAGATACTACCAGTAGAAGAGTAACATCACCCACAAAAGAGCATCACGATGAGGTGACAATGTTGGAATTTATCGACTTTTAAACTCACTTATGTCTTTTATGTAGGTTCGAGGCAATAATGAGAGTGAGGAAGACGATAAGAGGAAAAGAGCTAGAGGCAAGTCACCGAGAAAAACTAAACCAAAGCAGTTGAAGCCACCTAGTAAAGTTAAAGATTCCGTAACTAAAATATGCAAAAAAACTTCTAAGAAAAGCTGTGATAAAAACTCGTTAGCTGTTATTAAAACGGTGGTACCTCGGAAGGGTAAATCTAAGCCAGTTAAGCCACAAACTCCTACAGAGAAAAAGACTGTTAAGCCGCGTAAGACCGATAAAAGTAAGGCAGAAATGTTAGGAAAACCGGGTACATCTGTCGGACAAGTGAAGCGAACTGCTGATGACGCTTTAAATTGGAAAAATTGTCCTTCACCTGAATATTTAAGCATTCCTTCTTCAGACGGTGGTAAGTCGTAGTAACTTTTTTTTGTTTTACCTGATTTTGTTCTATTACAATTCGAGATTCGGGCTTATCGTGATCTGAGCCTAATAGTCCAGGCAATAAGCCGAGAAAAAGGCCATAATAAAAAAAAATTGTTATAGTGAGCTAGAATTTCAAAATCTTTTTCGCATTTTGTTCCTAATACCCCATAGATCATTCATGACTATCAAGACCGCGGGGATCGACCTTTCTACCCTCCCAAAACGGGATTTCAACCCCTCAGAGGAGCATTCTTATAAAAACAATCCAAAAGTTTAGAAAATTAATGAATTAAGCCGAAAATGACCCTTAGTATGTTTTTTGGGTCGCCGATCACGATTCCGCAGTTAGTTTTCTCGGAAAACTCCCTCCAGATGGGAAATTTGGAAAATTCATATATAATACATAATTTATAATTTTGTTGCAAAAATAAAAAATTCGGGAAATTTGAGATTTTCCTGAGACGGTAATGAATAATAAAGTAAAATTTTGTTGCAAAAATGTCATCTAGTAGGTTTTTTAGGTGGCTGATCACTATTCCGCGTTATTTTTCCCAAAAAACTCTTTCCAGATGGAAAATTCGGGAAATTTGAAATTTTCCTGAGACGGTTATGAATAATAAAGTATAATTTTGTTGCAAAAATTACTAGAGGTCAAAAATGACTAGAGGTAATTTTTGCAAGAAATTTATACTTTATTATTCATAACCGTCTTAGGAAAATCTCAAATTTCCCGAATTTTCCATCTGGAGAGAATTTTTTGGGAAAAATAACAGCGGAATCGTGATCAGCGACCCAAAAAACCTACTAGAGGTCATTTTTGCAACAAAATTATAAATTATATATCCTATATAAATTTTCCAAATTTCCCATCTGGATGGACTTTTTCGAGAAAACTAACTGCGAAATCGTGATCAGCGACCCAAAAAACATACTAGGGGTCATTTTCGACTCTTAATCCATCAATTTTCTAAACTTTTGGATTGTTTTTATAAGAATGCTCCTCTGAGGGGTTGAAGCCCCGTTTTGGGGGTAGCAAGGTCGACCCCCGCGGTATTGATAGTCATGAATGATCTATGGGGTATTGGGAAAAGAATGCAAAACATTTTTTGAAATTCTAGCTTACCATATTTTTTTTTTGTTCGTTGCCTGGACAGAAGGGAGAAAGTGCTACACGTCGACCAAATATGCAGGGTGTCCCAGGTTTTAGTAGCAGAACTTCAACAGTCGATAGAAAATTTGATTTTGAGAAAAAAGTTCCTATTAACATATATGCACAGACGCTTAGTTTTTGAGATACAGGGGGTGTTGAAATTAAAAAAAATTTCGGTTTTGAGTATGCAAGATGGTCGATCAACTCTGCAAAAAACTATCCACTCAATTATTTCTACTCCGTCAGATGAAGAAAGTTTTAAGCCCCCAAACACTACTAACCACGTACCACGCATTATTTCACACTCACTTAATATATGGGATACTGCTTTGGGGAAAGTCTACTAATGCCCTAAGAGCATTCCGTATGCAAAAAAAAGCTGTCAGAATTATAGCTGGTGTTCCTTTGAATGAACACTGCCAACCACTCTTCAATAAATTGAAGATAATGCCTTTGCCCTGCATCTATATATTTCACACTTTACTCCACATTCACAAGAATAAAAATTCATACTCCACTCACTCAGACCTCCATGATTACCCCACTAGAAATGCAGGAAAACTCCGTCAACCAAAGGTTAGGCTCGAAATGTCGAGGCGTAACTCGCTGGATTTCAAATTATATAACCACCTACCTTTTGATCTGACGCTTTCAAGCATAAATGTGTTCAGAAGGAGGGTGAAAAAATATCTTCTTGAGAATTGTTTTTACTCTATCCAAGATTTTATGAATTGTACATTAACAAAATGATTTTAAATTTAAATTTATTTTAAAATTTATTTTAACAAATAAGTGTTTTTAGATATTCATTCGAAACCCATTTGTGTTGACTATTGATGTAAGTTTAAAATTTTTACAATTATTTACTATGTAGTACTCTGTACCCATTAATTCCTATGACTTGTCATAAATGTAATCCATTGCATAACATGATCAAATACATCTATCTATCTATCTATCTATCTATCTATCTATCTATCTATCTATCTCCGAAACCGTTTATCGTACAGAAAACAGCTTTTGCAAGCATTTTCTACTCATAGTAAGCTTTGTTCTGTGCTATACATTTTTTTTTGTCATGATTGGTGAAGATTTTGAAGGGGTAGTGGGTGTTTTTCTCCCCAACTTCGACTCCACTGGAAAAAGTTCGGTTTTGAGCAATCATTTGAACCGCCAAATGTTTTCTACACAAAAAAGGTACTCTTGGTCATAAGCTCTAAAGACGACCGTTTTCGAGAAAAATCAACTTTTATGTTGAAAAACATGGTCAATTGTTTGGTTTTGTTTCTTGTTCTAATGTTTGAATAAATTTTGTTTAATTAGTAAGAATTGACCATCTTTTTCAACATAAAAGTTGATTTTTCTCGGAAACGGTCAACCTTTGAGCTTATGACCAAGGGTACCTTTTTTGTGTAGAAAACATTGGCGGTTCAAATGGCTGACTCAAAACCGTACTTTTTCCAGTGGCGTAGAAGTTGGGGAGAAAAACGCCCACTGCCCCTTCAAAATATTATGAGTAAAAAATGTTAGCAAAAGCGGTTCTCTATACGATAAACAGTTCCGGAGATATTTGCAAAAAACTAAATTTTTTTGTCAATTTCAACACCCTGTATCTCAAAAACTAAGAGTCTGTTCATATATGTTAATAGGAACTTTTTTTCTCAGAATCAAATTTTCTATCGACTGTTGAAGTTCTGCTACTAAAACCTGGGACACCCTGTAGTACTGAATATTTACAATTTTAAAGCGTTGAGTATATTTATAAATTTTCGTCAATCGTGTTGTGTCGACTATCGAAATGTCGGATAGCGAAATATGTACCTTCACAGATGCGAAATAGCGAAAAATTGAAAGGTCATATTTGAACAACTCATAATTAACAATAAATTTGGGTAAGTCAATGAATCGTTCAATTTCTAGAATCTTGCCATGATTTTGCACAAAACACAAATGAAAGAGAATTGGTACTCAGTGCTTCAACTAATTCACATACTGAAAGGAATTGTGAAACATCGTGGACCAGAGAAGAAGATAAAACAATATTAGAAACTTTCCAGCAGAGAAATAATAAGGAAAAAGCTTTCCAACATATATCAGAAATGTTGAAAAATAGGAGCGTTACAGAAATAAAAAATAGGTTCCAAAAATTAATGTCTCTGTTACAACAGATGGCAAGTATTTCATAATGAAATTTGTATATGAGTGTGGATAGTAGAATAAGCATAAAGTTTAATAATATTAGTCATTGATTTTACACAATAATGTACCTCATTGAAAATATTTTCAAATAAAATATATACTGCAAAGAAGTCTATTTTTTACTAGGTTAAAGAATCTGTAAGTTCTCACTTTAGGTGGAATTTAACTGTAAACATTTTAATACTAGGAAATTTTTTTAAAAATAATATTGCATATAAACAGCGGTAATCTCCTATGGTATGAACACATAACTTTGCTTTCAATATCTTCATTATTGTGGCCAAACCAGAAAATATCAAAGTTATCAGTGAGTTGTCGAATTCAATTTTTTTCCTAGTGGCGGCTGGTACTAGAGGCCACAAGCAACCACCAAGATAAACACAGAAAGAAATTCGCATGTAATGCAGTGCATTATTTTATTCCGCACGTCAGGCGCATGCAATGCTAACTCTCAAAACTATGTACCGGGGAACGTTATGAAGTGTACCTACTTCAAGTATGATTCGGCTGACTACGGTTATCTTCGCCATACGCGCTTATACCGTCTGTTTGGGGCACAAAGCAGCGTATCTCCAGCTGAATGAATTGCAAGTAAGTAAATAAGACTCAGTAATACATTTAAATATTTAATTCAATATGAACATTATTATGGAATAAATAAATCTAAGAGTAATCACAATTATATTAAGTCGAGATAATCAGTTCAAACTACACTCAAAATATTCATTCAGATTATAAAATAATTTTTCTAGTAAGTGAGATTTTATTTTCATCTTAACTGCATGTTTTTAGCATTATTTATTCGTTATATTAGAAGCAATACTGTTGAAATGTCGTTTTCTCTGAAAAATATTCCATAATTTATGGTAACCTGGAATATACAATCGAATTATAGGATATTTAAATTTTTAAATATAGAACTATTCCATTCCATTGCATCATTTGTTCAGAAAGCGACAACGTCGCGCACCTTTTATGAATGGGGGCTTGGTTCTGTACTACGCAATTTGACAGCTTCTGTATTTCTCGTAGCTATTTCGAAGCGGTGTTGCCTTACAAGTGGTACCAAGTTTTCAATCATAGTTACAGCGTTGCCAATAAGGAGTAATTATGACTCGGCGACAAAGAGGTCCGTTGGTTTTCTTTGTCATACTTCATGTAATCATTGCGACAAGTCAAATTGAGTTTTATGAATGAGATGTTTCGTCTCCTTAGAATAATAGGTCTCTGGTTAGTACCTACCTGGTACCTACGCCACGACGTATAACTAACACATGCATGCAGAAATCGTTGTAAGACTTGAATGGTAAATACCACGATATTTTGAGTACTTTTAACGAGTATTTTACCTAAAAGTAACGAATAGTTACAAGTGTAGTATAGGAATCTTCCATCCCTATACGAGATTATCTAAAATCCCTCTATTACAGAATACGACCTTATTTCTATTATTAAATGTATTTAATTCATATGTTTATAATTCATAGCCGATACGTAAACAATATGTTTAGTGTTACGATAATATAAACATATTGTTTAGTATAAGCTACCTTGACATGGACACCGTGGGAACCTCGACCCCAAGGTAGTTATCAATAGACTGATATATATTGTTATGATTTCATTTCCTAAACAATAAAATGATAAAATTAGAACTTACCGAACATTGAAAATCAGAAAAGATTAATAAAAAGATATTATCTGGTATTAAAATACAATGTTAAAAGTTAAATAATAGTTAGGTATGATATAATGAACAATCTAAAACATAATAAACAACAATGTAATTAGAATAAAAGTGTAAAACAAGAACTTCAGTGAAAGTGAATAAACGTAAAGTGTTACGAAGGCAGAAATCATAATTAAAATGATTACAAAAACTATCATGAGATAGCACAAACTATTGAAAAATGTTATAGATATAAGGTAGGATTAGTAAATTTGAGTTATATAATGTTAAAGAAATGTTATTGATATGTTATATTATGTATTAGTTTTTAATAATGACAACTGTCAAATTTATAATAATTATAGAAATAATCATATTAATAATAACCTTATCTTATACCAAAGTGTGTGGAAAAATGTAGGCAATATGAATTTAAAAAGAAGGAATCATTATCATTAAAAAAAAGTTGAAAATCACCAATAATTAAAAATTTAAAGAATACTAAGTTCTGATTGGTCGAGGCGATTTTATAGACGTCAGACTAGTAACAATGTAATAGTTCTGTCAGTTTTCAACAATCAACAAAGCATTCTTGATAGGTAAACTAGGCACCTCATTGGTTAATTTTGAAAATACTTAGTCGGTTTTGAAGGCCTATAAAAGGCATCTGAAGACAAGCCAAGTTAGTTAGCCATCAACATCTGAAGAGTCAAGATACTCAAGCTACTCAAAAGATTTCCATAACCTTAGTTTTTGGATAAACATCGGTGAACCCAAGTGTTCCAATAGCTTCGTAAGGTTGAAAGTAACCGAAGCAAATAAGTAATTTATACAAGTCAAGTAGTGTTCCCAGTCTTCGAACAAAGTTTTTAAGAGTTATTATAACCATAATTCACAAGTAGCATCGTATAATAGTTAGTTTTCGACAACGTTCCAATACATCATTTAAGGTTTTATATCTTTTGAAAAAGAATAAGACAAGTTAACAATTATCAACAGTTTCTGATTTCTAAAGAAGTAACCACATTGTTTACCTGTGATTTGTTTATAGCAGAGACATTGTGTACCTACGGGTAAAGTGAATTATCAAATTAATAAGAAAATCAAGCCAAGTGAACATTGCCTACATTTTAAACATATTCTTGGATATAAACTAAACGTAAGTTTATTTGTTATTTCTCCATTGTATTATTATCTGTCTGTAAATCTGAAAGAAAGATTGTAGATTATAACTTTGTAAACAAATATTAATAGTAAATAATTTTGAGGTTAGATCATAGATCTATTTGAACATAAAATTGTTAAAATTGATACTCGAGATATAAAAAATAGAGTAATAGAAATTTAAATATAAAAGTTTTTAACATTCAAAGAACATTGTGTTTAATTCCATAGATATAAAATAAAAAGGTAAAAGTTCATTATTCAAATCAAAACAAACATAACATTTAAAATACAAATAAAAGCTAGCCGGTAGATTTCAAAACATTGAAATATTCAAATCAATATTCAAATTAATTCAAATCATAATTAAAGAATAAAACTCAGTAAAGAGTTTTTATATCAATTGTCACCACAACGTGGGGCAAAATAAATTGTTAAGAGTTATTATATCAATATATATACTAAGATTAGATTATGCAGGACATTCATTCATATTCATTCATTACATTGATATATTCAGACATTCATGTATTCGGATATCATTCAGATATTCATGATCATCAATCATCATCGACATTATTACTATTGATTTGTATCTGTACCATTGTTATTAAGTAGATCAAGACATTAAGTCATAATGACGTCAAGCTCTACATTCAGTAAAGTGTAACTCTTTTTATTTATAAGTGTGTGTTTCAATCCCCATGCCTCTACCAGGACCACCGATCAGCTTAGGGCAAACCGTCCCCAGACTTTAAGAGCTGATCCCCACATGGCGATCCTGCGAGGTGTTAATGTTACGATTATCTTGCAATAAGATAAACATATTGTTTAGCATAAGCTACTTAACGAGCGGACCTTGACATAATATATATATATACTTATGTAGGACATTCAGAATAGGCATACATCATTCTGATATTCATAGTGATCAATCAGACATTAAGTCATAATGGTGTCGAGCTCTACGTTTCAGTAAGGTGTAACTCTTTTTATAAGTGAGTGTTTCAATTCCTATATCCCTATCAGGACCACTGATCAGCTTAGGGCAAACCGTCCCCAGACTTTAAGAGTTGATCCCCACACAAGTACCGAGAAGTAACGAAAACTTGCATCTCTCTGAAAACCAGTATTAATATTTCCACCGTCTGCTCGGTGACTTCGGTTATGTTATGTTAACTTAAATAAAACGTTAGGTGTGAATTGGTTTCTGACACTGCTTGGCAGTGCAGTTGTAAGTGACACATTAATTACAAATAATAATATAAATAATACAAAACTTACCTTATGTAGGGGGATGTTATCAAATTTAGTTAATTGAGTATACATTGGTTGTCAGAATGTTATTGCGCCAGTCTAGGCAGGATTATAGTTGTGCGATGGAAATATTCAAAGTCATATTTTCCTGTTAATATAGTGAGCAAATAGAAAAAAAACACCAGTTTCCAAAAAACTTGTTTATTTTTTTATTGATTGGTTGGATTGAAGTTTTCACTTTATGCTTAATTATAACTTCTGTTTGACTTCATAATGTATCTATATTTACTTGTTCACTCTATTTTAGAACCAATGCAAAATTACCTGTGTTCTGTAATTAGGTTCAATTTCAAATTGATGATGCTTAAAATTCTTCTTAACCATAACCATATGGACCAGTGGTCTCTTAATAGCAGATGTTTAATTATTTGGATTGGAATGTTCAAAATCCTGGATCCCAATCCGTTAAGATTGGCACTAATTTTTTTTCATAACATACCAAACTATCGCCTTCCTTGAAATTGATAGATCTATCTGATATTTGAAGGCCACACTCCAAATTTGTTTTTATCGAATCTACTTCGTTTTTCAAATGCCTCATTGAAACTACAGGCCCTATAAAAAAATGATATCTATGAGCCTGAAAAACATTATGTGCACAGATAAGGAAGCAAACTGTCAATTTTAGCATGAACCTTGAAAATTGACAAAAAAGACAAGATGAATTAATGGATCTCCATTATCACTATTTGTAGCTACAATCAGAATGCAGTGTCTTGTAACACCATCAAACATAATTTGTAATTATTTATATTGTTTAAATTACTTGATGAAAACACATTAAGACTCACCAACATATAGAATTTCACCGTTCCTGACCAGCCTGAACGGTGCCGATTTTTTCAAAGTCCCCTTAACACATCGACAACCAGCAACTGGTATTTTCTTTCGATTTTGTGAAATTTCAAATTGTTGCAAAATGGCAGCTTCACCAAGGACTTCTTCAACCTCCTTTGGTGGTATTCTTGTATTCAGTTCTTCTTTTACATCATCTACCAATTTGTATATGACATTGAAATGTTTTATGACCACTTCATCCACCTCAGCTTTCTCTTTGATATCCTTTGGACAATCAACATTGAAGGCATATATAATGCCTTTGAACATTTTGGCCATTTCTATATCAGTTTCGGTTATTGCTCCTACTCCATAATGTATCAAATCCATTTCACATAAAGTGGAGTCGTAAGTGTCCAGAGTATCTATTAGAGCTTCTAAAGTCCCATCAACATCACCTTTCAATACTATGTTGAGTGTTTTTTCCTCATCTTCATCTAAATATAGGAAATTACACAAATAGAATAAAGGCTTGCACAATTTCATGTTCATTGTAATAAAGATTCTTGACCCAGGTATGAATTATATATAAATTCTCGGGAAATAGGTCACATTAACACTTATGCTTTATATTTTCTTGTCTTTACGACCATCATCAGAAGACTTATTATGTCTAAAACTGGATTACGAAAAACTAATTGTATTAAACAAAGCGTCCATCGCATCAATTTCAATTAAAATGCCCGTGTCGCCGAAACGAACAGAAACACGAATAATCGAAACTGTAACACTTCAATGTTATAATTATAAAATATCAAGAATCCACTGCATAGCAGATCTTTCAATAAAAGCGTGTTCATGTCAACAGAGACTACGAACTACTAGAGGACCATTAGTTTTAAGTATTTACTTTGAAACCAGATTGTTAGATTTACAAGCTAATAGAAAAAGGTTTGTTAGTTATGGAGATATTGACATTCTACCTAATACACTTTTAATATTATAAAGAGGCATGTAGGAATTTGCAAGAGATTTTATTTAATTAAGTTTGTATAGATATGACTTAGATTTTGAGTATCTGTTCTATGATTTACAGATTTGGAGTCACATTTTATGTGAATCATCTGCAAAATAGATCTTTTATAATAATTGGTTTCCTTAGTTAGAATATTAACATTATTGTAATCGAATTGATGGTTACAATCAAAGCAGTGTTTAGCAAGGGCGGTGGAATTTTCTATTTTTTTGTTTATGAGTCACATCGCAATCTGAACAATTTAATTTGTATACTGTGTGGGTTAGTTTATCTTTAGGTATTAAAGGTTTTAGATTTGATTTTTCTATTAGCTCGTAAATCTAACATCTGGTTTGAAAGTGAATACTTAAAACTAATGGTCCTCTAGTAGTTCGTAGTCTCTGTTGACATGAACACGCTTTTATTGAAAGATCTGCTATGCAGTGGATTCTTGATATTTTATAATTATAACATTGAGGTGATACAGTTTCGATTATTCCTGTTTCTGTTCGTTTCGGCGACGTGGGCATTTTAATTGAAATTGATGCGATAAGGACGCTTTGTTTAATACAATTAGTTTTTAGTAATCCAGTTTTAGACATAATAAGTCTTCTGATGATGGTCGTGAGACCGAAACGTACGTAAAGACAAGAAAATATAAAGCATAAGTGTTAATGTGACCTATTTCCCGAAAATTTATATATAATGTACATTGTTAAGTATTTCACTTACCTTTGGGAATTTCAGGTTTCCTAGGTCCTTGTCGTTTCATTCTAAAACGTCCCAATTTCCTTTTCAACTGTAACTGTTCTTTATAACCTTTCTGATGCTCTTCCATTTTGTCGGTAATAACACTTAGATCGGAATTTTCTCTTTCCAAGTTAATTTTTTCCTGTCTTACTTTAATCACTTCTCTAGCTCTTTTCTCTGATTCTACTTCAAGGACAGTTTCACCTGCTGGTGGAAGATCTTTCCATCCTTCAATTTCCACTGGATAACCAGGAGTAATTTGCTGCAATTTGTTTCCTTCTGCGTCTCTCAGAGTTCTCACCTTGGCCATTGATGTTCCCGCTACTAATACAGCCCCTTGTTTCAATGTTCCTATCCATGGAAAAATACAAACATAATTTCATGATCTTTAGAAAACCAATGCTGTAGCATACCTCTCTTAATAATAACTGAACACAATCGACCCTTATGAGGATGTATTTTGCTATCAATTACAATGGCTTCTGCAGGACCATCAGGGTCTGCTTTTATTTCCAACAATTCTGCTTGTAGAATCAATGCTTCCACTAACAAATTTAAATTCTTTCTCTTTAAAGCAGAAATTGGTACAGCTTGTATGTCACCTCCCAGCTGTTCAACTTGTATTCCAATTGCAAGGAGCATATTTTGAGTTCTTTCAATGTCTGCTTTAGGTGCATCTATTTTATTTATAGCCACCAAAATTGGAACTAGAATCATTGAATATAAAATGAATTCAAATCAACCTCACATAAATATCAATTATTGAGTTAGTTTGTAAAACCAAATTTGTAATATGAAGTATGTTTAGGGAGTTGTTGTAAGAAATAATAAAAGCAACATTGACAATTTGTCCCTGAATATGTGTAAAGACTAATGTAAATCTTTCAGTAAATCTACACGAAATAACAACGTGATTGGTCAGGACCTCCTATCCTATTGATCTAATGAAGATGGCAACTTACTTGCCAAAATACATATTTACTTTTCTAAATATTAATGTGGTGCTTGGGTACATTAATTTGAAGCTTTTGTGTTAGTTAGTCTCCATAATCAGTGAGTTGAATATTAATCTGACTTTTGAAATTGGGAAATAAATTACCAGTTGAAGATGATTGAATGTGATAGTCCAGGCTATGAACCGAAAAAAAAAAACATGTAAGTTCGAACCAAAAATTTTTTTTTGCATTAGCTTCAGGAGGTTCTCAGGATCATTCATACACCTTAAAACCTCTTGGAAACCCCAACCCCATCCATTGGAGGCGAAAATGGCCTGATGAATGTGATAGTCCAGGCTATGAACCGAAAAAAAAAACATTAAGTTCGAATCAAACATTTTTTTTTGCATCAGCTTCAGGAGGCTCTCAGGATCATTCATACACCTTAAAACCTCTTGGGGACCCCAACCCCACCCATTGGAGGCGAAAATGGCCCGAAATCTCCAAGTCTTGAATTGTATTTTCTACAAAAAAAGGTATTTTGGCATTTCGAGTGCACCTAGGGGTTTTTTAGGTCGCTGAACACGAATCTGTAGCCAGATTTACTTGCAATCCATCGTAAGGGTGCTCAAATCGACAAAATTTGCCAATTTCGCACCCCTTATATGTTATTTTGCAATTTACGTGTTTTAGGCATTTCGAATGCACCAAGGTGGTTTTTTGGGTCGCTGATCACGAATCCGTAGCCACATTTACTTGCAATTCATCGAAGGGGTGGTAAAATCGACAAAATTGGCCAATTTCGCACCCCTAATATGTTATTTTGCAATTTACCTGTTTTTGGCATTTCGAACGCACAAAGGGGGTTTTTTGGGTCGCTGAATACGATTCCGATGCCAGATTTACTCCGAAGAAATTTTAAAATGCAAAAATTTAGAAGCGTGTCAAATTAGCCATTCTTGTAAATTTCCCACCCCTACGATGATATTTGAGTAAATCTGGCTTCGGAATCGTATTCAGCGACCCAAAAAATCCCCTTGGTGCATTCGAAATGCCTAAAACACGTAAATAACATATAAGGGGTGCGAAATTGGCCAATTTTGTCGATTTGACCACCCCTATGAAGGATTGCAAGTAAATCTGTAAACCCCCTAGGTGCACACTCGAAAAGCCAAAATTCCTTTTTTTTTGTAGAAAATACAATTCAAGACTTGAAGATTTTGGGCCATTTTTGAACCCAATGGGTGAGGTTGGGGTTCACAAGAGGCTTTAAGGTGTATGAATGATCCTAGAACCTCCTGAAGCTAATGCAAAAAAAATTTAGATTCGAACTGACATGTTTTTTTTTCATTATAGCTAAAATCCCGGTTCACAGCCTGGACTATGAAGTGTAAAACAATTTTTAATCATATTACCTTTGGCTCTTTTTGCCATTTTAATTGATTCAATTGTTTGCTCCATAACACCATCATCAGCAGCTACAACCAAAACCACTATATCTGTAAGATTAGCTCCTCTTGCTCTCATTGCACTGAATGCAGCATGTCCTGGTGTATCTAAAAATGTAATTCTAGCTCCAGAATCTAGGTTTACTGAGAATGCACCAATATGTTGAGTTATTCCACCGAATTCTTGATCTACCACTCTAGAATGCCTTAATGCATCTAATAATGTAGTTTTGCCATGGTCCACATGACCCATCACAGTTACAACAGGTGGACAAGATTTCAAAAGTGATTTGGAGATTGGAGGTCTAGGATAAACATCTTTGTCAATTGTCTCTTCACCCTCATCTGTAGGTTTGGCAATAATTCTCATTCTCCGTCCACTTCGTCTAATAGCATGTTGTAAAACTGTAATATCATCTATAACGGTACTAGCTCCATTAACTTGATCCAGAAAAATTTGTCTTATATAATCTACATCCTTCTTCATCACTTTTCCAAGTTCACCAACTGTTATATTTCGCCAAACATCTATGACTTCACTTTTTGATTTAGGGGGAAACGCAATAGCCTTATTGAATTTCTAAAAGTTAAAGCCTAATAGTGTGAAATTTGATTCATTACATTATACTCATGTTACCTTATCTTCTGAGGTTTTTCTTTTTTTGCAAACTACGAAACTAGTTTGAAAGTATCTAGTATTAAATATTTGTAAATGGCTCATCACACGCAAATCGTGCCTATATTTTCGGTAAACCGTATATCTCAACCTGATGGAAGAATAACATTGATCAAAATCAACTTTTATATTAGAGCATACCTAGGTATATTACCTTTGTTGTTTAATTATTTCTTGACACATATTCCTTAAGTTATGTTGCATGAAATACGATTTAAACATTTCTTTGAAAAATATTTTGAAGGTAGTTTAAAAAAGTAAGGTTATGTATATTCATAGAAAATAGTAACAAGCCTACTTACAAGGCGCTTATGGGCGATCTGCAGGCCAACCACAGAACAACGAAAAACCAGAGCACCTACACCCAAGACCTTTAATAGTTTAAATAATTTAAATGCCTTGACCTACACGTTTTTTATATATTGTGAGTTGACACCTACGCATGTTTATGTCTCACAACTTAGTTGTGTTATGAGGTCAACTCATGGAGGTCTTCTGTGCCAAATACCGGACTGTGATTGACTAACGCCCCTACCGGCGAGCGCATTACCAGTAGATACACCGACTTCTATGTTCAACCTGCATTGGCGGTTCTGGTCCAGTAACTCCAAGCAACAAGGGCATCGCAAGTTTGTTTGTTGAATCTTTGATCAGTTAGTTTTGTATAATTTGGAATATAAGGTTGGCAGGCTATTGACACGTTTGTAATTGATTGTCAATCACAGCTCAGTATAACACAACTAGGCTCTGAATTATAAACATGCGCAGCCTAGCACAATCGACTCATGGACCATTATTGTCTAAGCCAACACCTATACCGCTCTAATGAGTAAGGGGCCAAGGCCGCACTGGTACCCTATTGTATATTCCATCCTGAATATCATTTATCTACGGCTTCACATGTTCATAGAGAACAATCAACAAGAGAAAAAAATTGAATTTGCATTCTACGAACCGAAGAATGTTGAAATGCCCTCCTACCACTCAGACTTGGTGGCATTAATCGAAAATCTTCTCATAATCAAATTCGATTGACAAGAAGAAATAATCAAAATCGATTCATACGGAAATTAAATAAACCATGTGCTCTATCGGTCTTTCATCGAAGTCTTAATTTGGTCAGAGAGTTAGAGAATTATCTCTGGTCATATCCTTTTATTCCTATCAGTTATAGGAATTGGTTATATTGCAAACAAAACGATTTTGACGGTTATGACAGACCGGCTGACTAATCAGATTTGCACTTTAAAATACTTTTGTAATTTTATATGAAAAATGTCCGATCAAAGCGAGAAAATCACACAGTTCACAGGGATTACAGGTGTGAATGAAGACAGAGCGAAATTTTATTTAGACTCTGCTGCTTGGCAAGTTGATGTAAGTATCAAAAACTTATGAATAATCGAAAATTGGTTAATTTACAATTCTGAGTTACTTAGGTTGCTTTGGCAAGTTATTATGAGCACGATGGTGAAGTGGATGAGGACGTTGTAGAAACCCTACCCCCGACAGTACCTCAAAGGATGGATAATTTGGATCTGTCCTCTGCAACCCAAGATACAGGTATCGCAGCATCCAGACCAAAGCCAAAATCAAGAGCAACGAATTCTAAATTTGCTACTTTAAATACTCTTTCATCAAGTGATGATGAAGAGGAGGGTCAACAAGCTTTTTATGCTGGTGGATCTGAACATAGTGGTCAGCAAGTTCTTGGACCTTCAAAAAAGAAAGACATAGTAGCAGATATGTTTAAATCAGTGCAAGAGTAAGTGGTTATGGATTTAAAAAAAGTAGGAGTTATTGAATTAAGCTCTGAAATGTTAAATCAAAAATGTTTGAAAGAAACTATCTGAATTGTTTGAATAAGTGATTTCATTCTTTAAAGTGTCTATATTATATACTTCAGGTTACAGAAAGGTCTCCCCATACTTGCTGATTTCCAATGTATCAAGTATATTATTTGTTACTAACAAAATCTAATTATCTTATGGTCAAGTATATATAAGATGTTTGACATTTGACAATGTCGGAATGTGAGAATATTTTACAATGTCAATGTTGTAAAAAAATCTCAGATAATCCTCAATGTTTATGTAAATGTGAGAGAAGCAAAGAAAATAATTTTAAATCTGAATCTGAAAGTGAATTGGAAGATAGTGAAAATAGTAGTAAATTTGAAGCACAATCTGCCATCAAAATCCTGAAGGACGATAACGCTGCTTTAAAAGCAATTATTTCTGAGAAAGAATTAACTATTGAGAACTTGTGTGGAAAATTGAGCTTACTTGAATCAAAATATCAACTGTTGAAAGTTTCCTGGATGTTAGATAGTCATTTGAAGAACCCAAAAGTTACTACACACGATTTTACTTCTTGTAAGCAATATATTCTATAATGATCTATATTAGATTTCTGCATCAGTTAGGTAGTAGATAGTTAAACAGAGATATGAGGGAAGTGGGAGACATTTTTTCCTTGTGGAAGTTGAAAATATTGTGGATTTCTTTCTATTGAAATTGAAAAATTAAGAATTAGAAACATTTCTTATACTATTGTGTTGTGACCACCTTTCTCTGGAAAAGATAATATTTTTGGTTAAATGGAAAATTTGAAAGGGTTCACCACCGGGATGGGTGGTCCACAGTTGTATATTTCCCATTGAAGGAAATCTGGCAGATATGAATGGATTGATTCCTCAGGAGTAAAATGCGGATGTTTATATATATATATATATATATATATATATATATATATATATATATATACACAGTTTATTAAATGAAATGAGTGATAATAGAAAATATATGTACAAAAGAAAATAAATATTTACACCTAGTCTAAATGAACAACAATTTCATAAAATCAATTTAAATAATGTTAAGTATTTGACCTAGTCGGGATAGTTTGCAACAATTAAACAATCGGAAGTCTTAGATTATAATTCAAATCAGAATGTCAGAATGTCTATTCGCGTGATACGGTTGTTTACCTCGAACAGATGGTCTTCGAAAAAAAATTAAACGCCAAGTAATGTACGTTTGGAACGTTGACCCGTAATAAGAAACCAGCAGAAATAATTTAATAATTTCGTGAGTATCTGGGGCACTGTCGACACAGGTGGTTGTATTTATTTCGAATTTTACGTGTTCGGTAATAATATTCGAGTTCAATTCCTCAACCCAGATAATAAATTATTTTGTTTTCGGTACTCGAAATCCTGTCGGCAAGCGGTCTATTTTTCCTCAACACAAATAATAAATTATTCGGTTTTCGGTACAGTCAGTCGGAAGGAATGTGATGTATCTTTCCTCAACACAAATAATAACTTATTTGGTTTTCGGTAAGTGAAGTTAGTACTGAAGTTGGTTGTACGATATTTACCTTCGAACTCGGTCAAAGTATTTGAGTGGATCCTACGGAGCGCGGACGGAGTTTATAATGAAAAATAAAAATAAAATCTTAGAAATTAACGTTGAATTAATTAAACGGTCGGTAATAATGTATCGGAATCGTAGTGACTTAGTGGTCGGACGGCTGATTCTTCAATCCCTTTCGTGTGAAATCCGTTCTCCTTTTATAATAGTTTTTGGGCCAAAAGAAATAAAACGTCAGAGGTGGTCTGATATTCTGGCAGTTATCTCCTAGTAGCTTCAACTTTTTCTACATAGGATGTGCAAAACTTTGATGCGTTAGAATCTCAACCTCGTCGGTGTTATTTCTTTTTAACCCGAGGAGTACAGTAATTTATAAGTAACGAGGGCACTTCGTTACAGTGTAGATAGAAAACAGAAATAATCGAAAGAATAAATGTTATTATATGAAAATTACATAAAATTAAGAAGCAAGTTTTCTTGATTTTGAAAGTTTACTTGAAATGATCAACCTATTTATGTCACATTTTCATTCTGAATGTTCTACTATCTTTTAATTGTTCATTATCTATGTGATACAAAGTGAATTTCCAGGCATGGTGTTGAAGTGGTTGAACACAAAGCAAGTAGTTCAAACCCTAGAGCATTTAGAGGAACCGGGTATAAGCTAGGAGAAACCAGTAATGATTCTATAACCATACCAGGTGCAGCTGAACCCGCTAGACCGAATGAAGTCACTCTTAAATTGTGGAGAGATGGCTTTAGCATTAATGAAGGAGAATTGCGAGCATATTCAGATTCTTCAAATCGCGGTTTCTTAGAAAGTATACGGCGTGGAGAAATCCCTGAAGAATTGAGGAGTGGTGGATCAGAGGTAAATAGTCAGAAAATTACAAAGTTCAATTCAGGATTTGAAAACAGGAGAATATCCTTTGACATTCTTTTTTTCATGCTGTGTTTCCTTAGGTTCATTTGGCTATGGAAGATCATCGCATGGAGGCTTATAGTAAAACAAGTACTAGTGGTAAAAAACTTAGGTCATTTACAGGGCAGGGTTATACATTAGGTAATCCTGCACCTCCCGTTGTTGGAGCATGTCGTGATGAAGATAAACCTGTAAATGAGGCTGAAGCTAGAGAAAATTTGAAAGTTGACTCATCACAGCCTACTACAAGGTAAGCTATTTACAAATTGAGTATTTGGTTCAGGTAGTAAGGAAAAGTTGCAAGGGGTGGTTCATTCATTGCAAAATGTAACTCAATATCTTATCGCAAGGGTAAGAGAGGAGTTGTCACCTTCCACCGATGCACAATCAAAACACAACACTTATGTTTCATTCATTGTGTTTGTGATTTAACTTTCAGTTGATTGTATATTTGTAAAACAATGTAGCATAATCATAAAGGTAATATGGGCAACTCTAATTAAAGGAGTCGGCGAAGGGGGGGGGGGTGTCTGCGGAACTTGTCGGGGCAATTTTTTTCCGTTTCTACATCTTTTTTGAACTACTTTACCGGCATTTAGAGACAAAACGTTTTTTATGAGTTTTTTTCAATTTTTTGGGTTGTTTTTCAACGAAAATGCGAAAAAACTGTTTTTGACCCCAGAAATCGACATTTTATAGTAATAAACATCCAAGAAGTCATTTCCGATCGTAAATTAGCCGCTGAATCCGAAAATGGTGTCAGTTTCCTTCCATAATCTTACATAACGCATCATTTTCTATCCATTGACTGATTTTCGGCAAAATTCCCTTTTTTTTTTACTTAAAACTTTAAATCACTAAAATCGTGATCAAAATTGACTGATTTTGATGTAAAATTTCCCAAGCAATCTGATTCTGACAATTTTTCAATCCCACATGATGACCCAGAGCCACAAAATTCAACAAGGCGCAAAACATAGGCTACACAACGAAAAATTAGTGTAATTTAGTAATTTTGTGGCTCTGGGTCATCATGTGGGATTGAAAAATTGTCAAAATCAGAATGTTCGGGAAATTTTTACATCAAAATCAGTAATTTTGATCACGATTTTAGTAGATTTAGAGTTTTAAGAAACAAACTTCAAACTACAAAAAAACGAAAGATTTGCAACTACCAAAAAGCTTTTTTCAAACTGCTTTTCCAAAGCACCAAAATATTTTTAAAAAATAATGTAATATGTTTGCGATCGAAAATTGTCCAAGTAATCCAAATATCCTAAATTATGCAACTTTGAGATCGAAAAAGGTCAAAAACTGGAAGAAAATTACGTTTGCCTGGTTTTTGGCGTAAAATTAAAGGTATAATACTGAAGTGTAAAACCTGTTGGATGACGTTCGGGCAATGTTTACCTACCGCAAAATTTATCGCTGAATCCGATTCCGGGGTCATATGTCCCAAAAAAAGACTTGTCAGCGACCTGACAACAGATTTTTGTAAAGTAATATCGGTTTTTGTCTTTTTTTCGATTTTTTGACCTCTAAATTCCATTTAGTCAGAAGAATTCTCATTTTATCGTAAAGCTGAGGTAAAAACACGCAAATTCCGCAAAAAAAATTTTTTAAGTGGCTGCTCACACTGATATGTCGCTGTCAAAAAAAAAGGTATTTTGCCGCAAATCAGCCAATAGATAGAAAATGATGCGTTATGTAAGGAAAATGACACCATTTTCGGATTCAGCGGCCAATTTCCGATCGGAAATGACTTATTGGACTTTTATTTATTATAAAATGTCGATCTCTAGAGTCAAAAACAGTCTTTTGACATTTTCGTTGAAAACACCCCAAAAAATTGAAAAACTTTTTAAAGGCTAAGTATTCTAATCTCTAAATGCCGGTAAACGAGTTCAAATACGATGTAGAAACGGAAAAAAATTGCCCCGGCAAGTTCCGCAGATCACATACCCCCCCCCCTCCCGGGTCGTCTCCTTTAATTTAGAATTGCCCATATATAAATAGGTAAAAATTTGGATTTCAATAAAATATTTTTTGCAACGAGTAGTAATGAAAACTTTACGTGATTATATTAGCTGGCAAAAACGTCAGAATATATCGAATCCCATTTACCCCTTTTAGGATTGAGTTTTGAAAAATGAATCATGATTTTCTTCAAATAGTATTATTTTGTTCCAGTATACAAATTCGCTTAGCTGATGGATCAAGACTTGTAGCACAATTCAATCATGGACACACCGTGGGAGAAATACGCACATATATTTTGACAGCTCGACCTCAGTATGCAACTCAGAGCTTTAATCTAATTTCATCCTATCCATCCAAAATATTAGAAGATTCTCAAACAATCTCAGAAGCAGGAATTTTAAACTCCGCTATAATGCAAAAAATCATTTAGTTTGAATTTGTCTAGCACATTGTTGTACATTACCGAATATGGTATTTATATTTGTGGGCTTCAATACTGAAGTTTAACTTATTTTAGAAAAGATCTAGAGCATACAGGTACAAAATGAACGACATTTTGTAACTCGTCAAATTGGTGAATACTACTCAAGACTATTTGGTTCAAAATTAACAATGTCAGGTTTAAAAAAATTGCTTAAAGAATTTAATCAGGTACATGTAGAATATTTTAGCTATTTTGTTGAATATTATATTTTTGTTACATTCTAGTTCTTATTGCAACTGTATTGGTGAATTTGTTTTCCCTAAAACACAAATTTAATAAAGTATTTGAAGGAGACAAGAATTATCAATTTACACAATAAAATTTTGAATTGTATACATTCAAAATTCCTGTATGACAAAAACATCATGGACCTATCAATGATGCTTATCATTTCTGTCTAGGATTAACATGTTTTTAGAAACTCGACATGACTGTTGACTTGTTCCTCTATTAATGCTAATGTGCAAGGACATGTCAGTTTTTCCATAGTCAAAGTATAAAGGTCTGTTGGAGCCTCCCTATCATCGTTTCCCGCGCTTGATTACGTCACCTGTCTCCTCCAATCACAGTATTGCTCTCATCGGCTCGACGCCGGCACGTAACATCATATTATGTCGTCGTCAACAACATTAAATAAACGAAATAAACGACCAATCAGCTTGCACACGAATTTTAAAAAGAGTAGAAGGGAGGCTCCATCCAACAAACCTTTATACTTTGACTATTGGTATAAGTATATACCGACCCGTAAGAGGACACATTCGCGTTTATGCTATAAGGGGTCATTCACAAATTACGTAACGATACTTTTCACTATTTTTCCATCCCCCTTCCCCCCTTCTCATGAACCGTATAACAAACAACCCCCCCCACCGTGATATTACGTAACGTGTTATAAATGTACCCCCTCAAATTCTCATTTTGTTGTATCAAAAAATGGTACCGGTAAAAAAAAATTCTAAATAAAAAGTTTGTTTATTGATATTTAACTATATTATATATATTTATATATTATTTTAAATGGTAACATTTTGGACTTCATTCACTGAACCATACAGCAAGCAAAAAATGACGAATAAAATAACCTCAAAGTTGCTTGAAATTAGTTGTCATCACATTTGTAAATGAAAAATTGATAGTTACTTTGGCAAAAAAATGTTTCCTTTCAGCTTTTTTTCTGTTCGCCGATTCAATCAAATTTTTAATCACAATATCAGTAGCTTCATCTCGTTGAGCACCTGGGCATTTGTGCATTTGTGTTGAGATTTCAATTCATTCCAATATCATTCGTTTTTGTTTGTACAGCCTCAAACAATTTGCTTTACGAATTTTTGTTCTTACCAGACATTGTTTCTCAGTTGTAAAAGTAGGAAATCAAAACTTGTGTCGAGAGATGTGTGCTTATTTATATTGTTGTTTGATAAGAAAGAAGATAGTTAGTCAATGATATAGGCAAAATGGTTTGATCCAAATGGGCATCACCACTAGATGTCACTAGCTCGATTGTGCCCAAGTCATGGCGTGACAATAATAGCAAATTATTAAATTATGAGATGGTTAACGAAAACTGCAAGAAATTCCTTATAAGTTTCATATTCCATCCAGGAGGCGTACTAGTACAGTGCCATAAATTATGCAAATTTTGGAAGGTTCTTTTGAAAGAACCTAGATGTCACGCGCGATTGCTTCAAACATTCTTTCTACAGTGACTGCCTAACTATCTTCTTTCTTATCAAACAACGTTTAAATGAATACTCAAACGGTAAATAAAAACAGATCATTTGAACCGCCAAGAATTCTACTTTATCGGCTGCTCTGAAACCGCGCTTAAATTGAAAATACTTCAAGAACGCCTGTTTATTTTAAATGCAATATTCAAACGAAAAATTTATTTGTATTTACATTTTGTTACGTAACGCGACCGTATAAACCCCCCCCCCCCCCCCAAAAAAAAACTGCGTTACGTAATTTGTGAATGACCTCTAAATAAGGATGGTCGTACAATTTTGTTTAACCGTAATCTACTTAATTTAATATCGCCGCACGAGACACTGAAAGCGACGAAAAAGATTATTAAGTTACTTGTACCAGTAACTAACCAGCGTTTAAACGCAAAACATTTTCTGTCTTGGCAGTACCAGTTTGGGATCGCGTGATTGAAAGGATGAATCGATTCCATACAGTGGCGGCTCCTCGAAGGAGGCTAAGGAGGCTCAGCCTCCTCACCAATTTATCTTGTAGATCATTCTTCATTTTATTTCTTGTTTCTCTGATAATTTTTTTAATTTTACAATTAATTCCCCGTCCTCAGTAGTTATTTTTAATCTGGCAACAGTGCCCTGAGGCTAGACTGTATATATCTCAAACCCTAAACAGTGAACACCTGTTGCTCAACACAGTTGACGTTTTTCCGACCAGTCCAATTGCTAAATACCGTAAAACATAGCTGAAATGGCAACACTTTCAGTAGGCTAGCCTGCCGCCGGCAAAGAGTTGTCTCTTTGGCCGCCGGCCTTTCAGCTCAGTACGCTCGGTGGTATGGAATACGATACATGCGTGTTGCGTCGGTGTTTGTTTTGTGACGCCACGCGAAGTAAGGTTAGATTGGAATTTGTCTGTTCGGTAAATTATTAAAATTCAAAATGAGTGCTAGTGATTTAGTTGCTGACTTTTTAGAAAATCCATTTATAGGCGAGGAAATAAAGCACAAAAAAGGCTAAAGTAAAAAAAAAATTGGATGAACCGATTTTGATAAACATTTTTTTAATCGAAGTCATTTAGAAAAAATGTTACCATTTTTTTTTTCTAATGTGCATTTTAGCATCTCATTGAATGCACTTCCAGGAGATAATATTAAAAATGTTGAAAAGATGTCCAAATATAGCCAAAATTTCTCACTCGGGAGTTTTTGGGGTCGCTGATCACGATTCCGGTGCCAGATTTCATCTACAACGCACTTGGGGCTCAGTACATCCGGATAATATCGTCGTCTCCAGGGAATTCGGAAAAATCTCTTTTGCTATGGAGTGATACTTAGTGGGAAGGTTCTCTTGTGGTTGCCGGCTGTGACCAAGACTTTCAATAGTCACCTGATGCTCAGGATACCCTGATGACCTAGGTCACCTCCATGGATTGTTTTTTAATATGCTTTGAAACGCAACCAAATTCATATCTCGGAGGTTTTTGAGGTCGCTGAACACGATTCCGGTGCCGGATTTGAATTACGGCGCACCTGGGGATCAGGACATCCTGGTACCATTGACGTCTCCAGGGAATTCGTGAAATTATCTTTTGGAATGGGATGAAACCTGCTAGGGAGGTTCTCTTGAACATGCGGGTCGTGACCAAGACTTTCAATAGTCACCTGGTGGTCAGGATACACTGATGACCTAGGTCATCTCCATGGATTGTTTTTCAATATGCTTTGAAATGCAACCAAATTCATATCTCGGAGGTTTTTGAGGTCGCTGAACACGATTCCGGTGCCGGATTTGAATTACGGCGCACCTGGGGATCAGGACATCCTGGTACCATTGACGTCTCCAGGGAATTCGTGAAATTATCTTTTGGAATGGGATGAAACCTGCTAGGGAGGTTCTCTTGAGCATACGGGTCGTAACCAAGACTTTCAATAGTCACCTGGTGGTCATGATACCCTGATGACCTAGGTCATCTCCATGGATTGTTTTTTAATATGCTTTGAAACGCAACAAAATTCGTATCTCGGAGGTTTTTGGGGCCGCTGAACACGATTCTGGAGTCGCTTTATTTCCTCACCTATTAGTGGATTAACATATGACAAAAAAGTGTTTTTTATAAAAATAAACGGCCTTTACCGGGTTTCAAAGGATTAGTGATGTCAGGTAAGTATCAAAATCGATCATTTAATACTGAATATTATAAAAAATATTTATGGTTAACGGGATCTGCGGATAAAGTAATTACTACGTACAATGTACAATTGAATCGAATAAACGAGTGCATTATAAAATCCCTACTTCGCTACTAATATATAATTGCGAAAATAAATTTGTATAAAAGACTAGTGTATTGTCGTAGGTCTGTCTGTTACGTTTTCACGTAAAAACTAAGCAACAAATATATCTGTGTATGTGGATAATTGCATTCTTTGCTTAAATGAGATCTACTATCGCGTACCCGCAATCTTTTTCCCTGACATGGACCCCTTGCAGGTCGTCATCGACCCCTGGGGGTAGATTTAGACCACTTTAGGTATCACTGATCTAGAGTTTGCATGCATGATTGAAATAAATCCATGTTTTAACAAATATATGCGGAACAAAGCCACATACAGTATTTGCCCAAAAGGAATATGATGAAAGGATAGGATAATACTTAAACAAGTGATACTTTCATGATTGTATATTACATGGTTATAAATATATCTTACACAATTAATTTAATATACACAAAGCATATATAAAATTTAAGAAAAAAATATCACAATATTAGTTGAAAACTTTCAAAACAGAAAAAGCAACTAACTATTAAAACAACCGAATTTGTGTGTTATCTTCAACAATAGCCATAATTCAGAAGGCAGCTCTGATGAGTGATAAAAAAATTAAGTGTCCAATACCCACAATGTTAACAATTACCTATACCTTAATATTCAACCTCGCAATCATTATTGAATTTAGGATTAGTATGATGAAATTATTATTGATAGTAAATGGACAACGTTAAAAAATATTCCGATAATAATAAGGCAGTAAGCATTGTGCAATACCTTATGGAAGACAAAATTAAAAGCTATATATAATTATTAGTGTAAGCAATAAATGGAATGAGTTTTTTTGTCAATTACTAGAATTCATCAAAAAGCATAGGTTTTAGTTTTGGAAATTACTGGAATCGTCAGTCTCATTATAGAATCATCTATTGTCACACTCAGATAAACACAGAGCGCTTACTCCCTCAAACCATGGCTATATTCTGTACAATAACTATGTTGACTATTTACATTTTGACTAGTTGTTAACTTACTAATAATAATAGTGATCTTACACACGTGTTCAGATTCAATTTTAAAGCACCGAAATATATAGTACCGCATAGAGCAATTTCTTTAGTATTATGAAAAATTAATTTTCATAATGAAAAGTATAATGATGTTATTTATATTTTGAAACGGAAGTTCAACCCAATCTGAATTTTTACCAAGTAATAACTAGACACAGGTGAAAGATGGTCCCCAAATATTCCATATATAGTTACTGTGAAGTAACTATAAGACTTGGCCGGCATCTTATCTCCAGTCACTTGAGAAAAGTCATAGTGAAGAGTTTAATTTGGCGTTTAGAAGGCTATAGAAATATATAAACATTGAATTTTGATTAATCTATTAACGAAAACAATCCATTAATATCAGTGTTTCGATAAACTTCAGGTCAACTCTAGGAACACGTATTTACAAGTAATTATTTGTTTAACAATAGAATTATTGACTACCTGGAATATTTGATGTTTATTTCAGAAATATTTAATCATGCGATTTCAATCCATTGGACTACACAGTTTGGTTGTATGTTAAGGAAAAGTCTATTCTACAGAAGTGAATTCACTTCAAGAGATGCAAGACAGAATTGAACGTCACTTTAATACCTCATAGTTGATCCTCAACCGTTTAGAAAATTAATGCATTCTTTAGAAAAACGGATAGAATTGGGTATTCGTGAAAACGGAGGACATTTTGAACACTTACTCTACCTGATTAAATATTTCATGTTTATATTAAAATTTATTTTAATTTTCTTCTTCTGATTCTTTGCTTAATTAATATCTTTAGCATAAGAATGATGTTATTGTTTTTGGTTTTTCATAAATTGGTAATTGTTATTTACTTTATACCAGCATCAGTTATTACTTATTATTATCATTTTCAAATCAAAATATTCCGAAAACGGTACACAATATCGAGTTTTACCAAGAGCACATTTTTCCTGTAAAATTGAATGATGTTTAATTTCACCTAAAATTTGAATAAGAAAATCTAACCTCAAAAAAGTTATGTTTAAAACTACTTGGTACGAACCGTGTAATTAGCGCCCCTCTATGAGAGTCAGATATAAAAATAAATCCATACCATGTGTCAGCTTCCTAAACATGTTCATACAAAATTTCATTACAATGTTGCCAGTAGTTTCGAAATAATCGTAAAAAATGCGTTTAAATTTTTTTTACAACACCCTGTATCTCAATACGGATGCCGTTACGAACATTTTTTCTGAACAAACACCACTTATTTTTCTGAGTTCTACCTATCCTAGCAATGGGGCCACCTTTTTTTTAAACATCCTGTATAGTGTTATAGTGTATTCACAGTGAGAACTCTTTTATAGTTTATTATTATTCTTAATATCAATATATTTTTGTTAGAATATTTAGGTAAAAAATTATTAAAGGTCACGTTATATGAAATTACATGATAATTTGAATGTTATTATTTTGGCCAGAAGGTAGGAAAATATTCTGAAATGATTTCCTGTGATTACTCTACGATGATCATTTTTAGATTCACTATTCATATAATGGAAGAAGCATTGTTGATAAAACACAAATTTGCCCTTGAATAACACTCCATTTCAAGTTTTGAGTATATAATTCATTAGAATGACGGCGTTGTGTAATGGTCATTCAATTGGTAATCAACAGATTGGGATAAAAAATATTTGCTCTTACGGTCACATTTCTTCAGTCCTTAACAGTAAAAACTTCAAACAGATGCAGCTATTCAGTCTTCAAGTATAAAATGTCTCAAATTAATGCATCATAAAATTTGTAATACTTGTAATATTTACACTAAATATGAATATCTGGTCTAACAGTTCTAACAACTATATTTCGCAGATCGAAAAGTATTCCATTTGAAAATGAGAACTCTGAATGAAAATATTTGCCTCATTCTGTGATTGAATCTTAAACACTATGAAGTTCTATTACTTATATTATCTCAGGAGATCATAATTTTTATTCAATGTACCTGTAATTAAAACATTTGAGGAGAACAAAATATTGCTACTCACATCTGGTGTTATTATCTAACACTACAGATCAAGTAGTTTTTATTTTAATTGATCAATAAAAAATTTCATTCCTTGAATGATGTACGAAACATCAACTAGATACAACTGTCAATTATTCAACTCATGATAAGTATGATAATAACATTCAGGTTGATTTTGATTTGATAATTCATGCCTAGTAAAAAATAATATTCAACTATTTATTATTGGGAAGATGTCAATCATGTGCTTGATTTTTATAATTACAAGTTTTTGAATATATCTTCTTAATAAGGCCATGATCAATAGAAATAATCCTAAAGCCACAATATTTAGTCCAAATATTATCTGAATAAATGGTATTTTATTTCAGTATTATATCAATTTGAAAGGTCCATTAATAATAAATAAAACAGGTCTAGAAATGATTGAGGAATATTCGGTTGAAGGCATGAATGTCTAGATTCTGTTCTAATCATACAAAATTTTTAATTGATTATATTTATTTCTGGAAAAAGTCAATTAATATGCCTGATGTCCATTATTATAAGTTTTTGAATATTCGAACCCTGTCCAGCTTGAGTTAGCCCACACACAAAGTTTGAAGTGTTGTTGGCATTTGCTGAAGGAACAAAACCGGCCACACAATGTACCGATATATCAAAAATTATCTTGGTCAAGGGTGGTTGTGGAATCTAAAACGTGTGTCTTACATTACGTTTACGAAATAATTATGTCACTGTCACACTGACATCATCAATAACCTACAAATTTCATACCTATTTATTTCAGTTGTAAAACAATAATGAACTACAAATTATGAAATAATTATGTGAACTTTGAACCTTTTCAGAGGTTGTGATAGGCCACAATCCGGGTCAAAAATTGTTTTGAAATAGTTAATTTTCCGTAAATCGAATGACGTTCACGTGAGAAGCCCGTAGCACGCGAGTTGGAAAAGTGCAAACTGGTTGTACCTAATACGGCTTTACGACGACTTTTTGCGTGCCGTTTTCGCTCCATTTAGTTAGATTTAGTATCGGACCGTGCCCGACGGCCCTTCTTTTTTCGATAAATGTCCATTAAATAGGAAAATTTAAAACGACTAAAATATACACGAAGCGGGTAAAAGCTAGCGGCCCATAGCCAAAAACACTTTATTACAACTGGCGCCGGTCGTACGGGGCAAGAAACGGCCCCAAATTAACAAGACCGAGGTAAAATGTATAAACTCTAATTTACGCGCAGCGAGCTCCTCGAAGCATATGTCAAAATGATTTCGTTCGTAGCTAATTACATAGGACGTCTGGCGTTCATGCAATTATGGTATCTAGATAATTCAAACCTTCTAATTTCGATAGGCCACGTGAAAATCCAGGAGTCCAAAGCGCTAAAGACTTCTGAGTGTTACAATATTCGTAAAAAAAAGGGGGAATTTCGCACTTTTAGAAACATCAAATTTATTACGATATAATTATTTCAACCGTAAAGTAAGACACACGTTTTAGATTCCACAACCACCCTCGACCAAGATAATTTTTGATATACCGGTATCTGGGACAAAATATGCTATTTAGAGGAATACAGGAGATATTTGCTTTCAATGAAGCATGTTGTCTCAAAGAATCGGAAATATTCAAAAACAATAGTTTTCTTGCATCCTAACTGAGTATGGAAACGATAGTGACAGATGTTTCGATAATAATGGCCAGAGTAAAGACAAGTGATTAAAAAATTGTCAAGTCTAATAGGCGTGTTAACTACTGAAGTGACGCTGTTGGAAGACGTGTTTGCAGGTCTATAGGTAATTTTCAAGAAAAAAACTAGGATTTGGTAATCACAAGGTGAGTTCAACCCTCAGGGGCAAGATATAATTTTTTTTCTTTAACGGGTGAACTAAAGTAAAAGTGGACGGGGCATGTAACTTAATGAGACCATGACGCTGAAGCCACAATATTTAGAAATCTCAATATTATTGTGCTGATTTTAAATTTCAAACTTTTCAAATTTTCAACATGATTTCTCAATGTTTTGAGGTGGCGCACAAGACATCTTTATTCCCATTGAAATAATTTGGAAAACTTGAAAGTTACTGTTTTTTTTGCACAAGTTCAAGTGTATGTACAATTTGTTTGAATTTAGGAATTAGTAGTCAAGGGATACCTCTTTTTGGATAATTTTTTCAATGGGGTAAAACACGATTTTCCCCATTTATTTGCGAATTTTATTTTTTTTCGAAAAGATGGAATTAAAAAAGTCATTATCCAAGTGTTTTTTTAGGGCAATTCCATTTTGCATACTTTTTACATTATTTAAAGCGAATAATGACATGAGAAATTAGCCCTCACACAATTATAAGAAAATTTCGTAATGCAATGTATTACAGCAACAAATGAACAGGCATTTAGTTTATGAAATCGCTTCTTTCTCTGTAATATCCCATACTAAAAACATTTTGATTACTATTGATTAGTTAGTACCACTGAGCTTTATAACCCCAGTAACTACAATTTTTATGAGGATTTTAATTGCAAAGTAAACAAAATTCCAGTAAAAAAAAAATTGACATTATACATTCTCATTTTCATGTAAAATTCACGAAAAGTCAATGATAAATCGTGTTTTGACTCCCTTGAAAAATGACCATGCCTAGCTTTCTCTGGCAAGGTCCTGCAATTCAAAGGGTCGGTGAAGTTTTTGGTAGTAATCCAAACTCTAAACTGAGCTGTCGTGAACACCTCGAATATCGAATGCGGAAGGCCTCTGCGTCATTTTGGGTGTGCAGAAGAGCTTTCAGCAGCACATGTGGATTACAGACAAAGATCCTTTATTGGATCAATACCGCTGTGATCAGGCCTATGGTTACTTATGCTGCGGTAGTGTGGTGGTCGGGGACAAGGACTGGTATATCCCAGCGTCCCCTGGACCGACTGCAGCGGCTTGCATGCGTAGGCATATTGCGCGGTATGAGGTCGGCTCCAACGAGAGCCTTGGAAGCTCTCGCCGCATTACCACCTCTACCCTTATAAAAACTGAGGCCATGGGAACGGCGTATAGGTTATAGGGACTAGGCCAAAACGCACTACTCTTGTGGACACTCATGAATTTTAAGTGAGGCAATCCCTAAATGCCCCATACTAGAAATGAAGCAAGATAACATGATCCCAGCTATATGTCTCACTTTTCCCAAAATCCGCATCCTAGATAGAGGAGATTGGAGTAATGAAACTGTCACCCTACCGACGCCAGACGGGCTCTTATTATTCACAGATGGGTCCAAAGTACGTCAGACTTCTGACGGGAGTTTACCTAAAAAGGCCAAAGATCACTATCTCAGTGACTTTAGGCGCTTACTGCACAGTTTTTCAGGCGGAGGTCTACGCAATATTGACTTATACCATGGAAAACCTGCGAGGAAACTATGTAAATAGGCGCCTGTACAGGATGGTCCAGTTTACATCAACAGGATTTCACCAACCAATAGTTTATCGAAAAATAAAGATAGTTTGTATGATAAACTATGGTCGAAGAAGGCTTCGTTTTCAAGATATAGGAGGGTGTTGAAATTCAAAAAAAAAATTCGTTTTTTGCGAATATCTCCGGAACCATTTATCGTATAGAAAACAGCTTTCGTAAGCATTTTCTACTCATAGTAAGCTATGTTCTGTGCGATAATTTTTTTAAAAATCATAATTGGTGCAGATTTTGAAGGGGTAGTGGGTGTTTTTCTCCCCAACTTCTACGCCACTGGAAAAAGTATGGTTTAAGACAACCATTCGAACCGTCAATGTTTTCTACACAAAAAAGGTACTGGTCATAAGCTCTAAAGTTGATCGTTTTCGAGAAAAATCAACTTTTATGTTGAAAAACATGGTCAATTTTTTGGTTTTGTTACTTGTTCTAACATTTAAATAAATTTTGCTTAATTAGTAAAAAATAAATTTTATTTCAAAGAATTGACCATGTTTTTCAACATAAAAGTTGATTTTCGTCGAATTGTCATGTTATTGAACAAAAATATAATCAAAAAATTAAATAAAAACTTTTTTTCGGACGCCTGTATCTCGAGAACCAAGCCGTTGCGGATCCATGTTCATATGAAATTTTTGTCTTAAAATTAGTCAAAGATTCATTTTTCAAAGTTTGTACAAGTACTTAATGAACACTCTGTATATAATTACACGACAGCCAGTCGGCTCTAGGAGCTCCCAAATCACCCAGTCACATCAAGGCTTGTCAAAGAATGCAGAGATACACTGGCTGAATTAGCTAGGAGAAATAAAGTTCAACTCATCTGGGTTCCTGGATACAGTGGAGTTTTAGGAAACGACTCTCTGGCCAGGCGAGGTTCGTCTGGCGCCCCCGTCGGGCCGAAGCCGATGGTCGCTTTAACAAATTGCCTGGGGGATCTCGCCCTTCTGGGCCGACTGAATAAAGAGTGGTCTGAACTGTGGCGAGAATCACCACGCATAAGGCAGGCCAAGCTCTTCATCAAAGAGCCTGTACCTAGGCTCTCAAAGAAACTCCTCTCTCTGAACAGAAGGGACATCAGAGAGATGACTGAAATCCTAACCGGTCACTGTCGTCTTAACAAACATCTCCACACTATGGGCATCACATATGACCCAATATGTAGGAAGTGCAGAGAGACGGATGGAACTGCCTCTCACATCCTCTCGAAATGCCCAGCATTAGCATTCGTCGGGCACAAACACTTCGGAGAATCAAAACTGCTCCCAGAAGAACTTATGGAACCAGCACTGGCAATATTCTGAGTTTCTGGCGGGCCACAAACCTGCTAGAATAGAATAGGCTTCTGACCACGAGGTGCACAATGGGTCCAACTAAGTGGCCTAAGTGCATTTGGGGGCTAAGCCCTTCAAACGACGATGACGATGGTATCTTTAGACTAGAAACTTGTGAAATGAAACTAATTCTACATACACTTGGACTCTTGCGAAAAAATTAATAATCAGACTATTTTAGACTCTTTTTTGTATCCATTTCTGAATTTTCAAAAGGGAGACCAATCAAAATTCGGAAACACCCACATTAAGGACTACCCTAATAAATAAGGTTTTCTATGAAAATTTGAATTGAGTTATCAGCTACTTTGTCCAACAGTTGAGTATGATTTAATGTAATACTTGTACCTAATTTCAAATGTATCGTACTCCATTCCATCACCAGTTCTTATTCCCAATTTTCTGTACCAAAAATCTTTCTTTTTCACATCATTTTCTATAAAAATTCAATTAAACACACTTACACTACCTTTGTTTCTTATGAAATGGATAAACCTTCTTAAATGTGGTAACTGAAATATTTTCAAATGTAATACTTACATAATTATTAATTCGGGTTATTTCAAACTGCAGACAGTGATAGAATTCACAATATTTCAGGTAACATCATCCTGTTTGTTCAGAATAGAAGGACTCTTCCAATTGGTCGGTTTGGGAGGGGGCAGGGCTAGGGAAATAAAAACGGAGGAGTGGGGATCTCCCAAGCAACCCTATGTTTAATTTATCTATTAAAATTGTACTAATATCCCAATATATTTTTTGCAAAAATACCCGATATTGAACCTCAATTTCATCCTTTCTCATCACATAACTTGTCGATCTTACAAATACACTTTTTGGGAAAAGTAACAACGTTATATTCTGAATTATCCCGATAATCAATGGGTCTGCAGTTCTCCCAACCGTCTTAATATTTATTTGCAACAACCTGATCTGCGAAAGTAACCCTCTTCTAGCTGGGTTGTGGGGGAACAAGTGGTACGTTCTGATAGAGGGTACTAACTGGTCTATTATTCTTCGGTGCTTGCGCCCTCTTAAGTTCTACGGCGTCTCCGTGTAAGACCTCCATGTATTCTCTGATAAGTGTGGCGATCTGGAACGCTTGGGCGGTGGTTAAGATCACTTTGCTTTGTTTCCGATCGCTACCGGTGATTATCATAAGGCAGTTCAATGCTGGCGAGTAGCTCAATATGGTGGTGTATTCGTAAGTGCACAAAGCGTTACGAGACCGATGTTCCAACAGATGGAGACCCGTCTGATCCACCGCTAGCCATAAAACTCGAGGCCAGTTTGAAGTAAAGGATTGCTGAAAGATATAATATCAAATGAGTTGTCTATTGTGATGATTACAAATGTCAATATCAATATACAGGACAGGGAGTTTCAGTTTTTACGTCTGAAAATAATAGGGTTGGGTCTTTGATATTTATCTATTTATTTTATTTATTTATTCAATTACACTAGTTCAACGGGAGAAATCCCTTCTAGAGCTTAGGGGTACATATAATATAATTACAGAATAGGAATTGAAACTAACTAAGATACATAGCTTTACAAATATCATTAGGGTTACAACAAAATATATCAACAGTCAAACCGATCATCTCGTAGAATCTACACGTTTGGAAAATTGGGGAAAATATTAACGTATTTGTTCTGCAGAGTGGTAGATAAAATGTTTGTGTGGAACGGGTGTGAGCAGATGTAACATGTAAATTCGGCCTTGATAAAATCACAAGACACAGTCAACCAGGTTATGAATGATCTTATAAAGAAATAAAATACTATGAATTTCCCTACATTTATATAACTCTAGACAAGAGAATCTATCTAATAGAGCCTGGTGGGAAAATCCAATAGATGGATAATTACCATTAGCTTTGAAGGCTAAATATTTTAGGAAACGCCGATTCACTCGCTCTATTTTGTTTATATAAATTTTATAATGGGGGTTCCACACAATTGAAGCATATTCGAGCTTAGAACGAACAAATGAATTATATAATATTGTTATTGAATCACTATTGTTAAATAGCCGGCAATTTCGGATGATAAAGCCCAGCATTCTGTAGGAGCTAGAAACAATTGATTCAATGTGAGATGCAAATGACAATTTCACGTAAAACATAACTCCCAAGTCTCTGAAACTATAGGAACGAGCAAGAGCTGTGTCACTAAGTTTGTAATTGTAAATACTAGGCGTAATTTTCTTGGTGAAAATCATTACAGTGAACTTCTAATACTAAGCTCCAGATGATTTATTACACACCAAGTACTGAGTGACAGGTGCAATTTCGACCACCCCAACGGCTGCTATGGAGAAGCTGTTGGGGTTGGATCTACTGGACCTCGCCGTTTACGCAGAGGCCATTAGAGGAGCTTATCGCTTCGATCTTATCGGCCAAGGAAAGGCTGACCAAAAGGCCGAAGCATCCTCGGATTGCTTGGATCATCTGGGCCATTGGGGATGAGATCCGACACGATCAAGGTTCACAGCGCTTCCGTGCCTTTCATGATTCAAACCGTGAATGGGGGGGAGAACGCTGGGGACAGTGCTCATATGATACCATGGGATTCCATATGGCTTACCGAAGGCACCAAGACGGAAAAAAGTACGGGTGAAATCAGAAGTATCCCTTATATCAGGCTACTAAAATTCATAGAATACACCGGACTGATGAAGAGGTAGAAACAAGTGAGGGCACAATAGGACTATAATGACCGCAATGCTGTGGGGCTCCCCTTAGGATGGAGAAACAACCTCACGGAGGTGGGGTTTTAGTCGGTAGGAATTCGGCACACCCGGGGGTATGGGCACCCGAGGCGTCTATGCAAGATTTCCCCTCCACCACGCAAAAAAAAAGTACTGAGTGCATCCAAGTCATGCTGCAGTGAGATACAACATACAGAATGCTTTACTGCCGAGTAAAGTTTTAAATCGTCTGCGTAAAGAAAAAAATAACAGACAAATAAAGAAAAAATGTCATTGATAAACAAATTGGATAGGAGTGATCAAAGTACTGACCCTTGAGATGGCATGAAATGAATACGATTTAAAACCTCTATACTCTACATATTGATATCTATCACTTAGGTAAGAATTCCAAAATTAAATCAAATGATTTGTGAATCCAAAGCTACACAGTTTATGCAATAAAATATTGTGATCCATTTTATCAAATACCGTAGCAAAATCGAGGTAGATACAATCAACATGGCCACCCTCATCAATAACATCAGCCAAGTATTGACTGTACCAACTCAAGTTAGTAACACTTGATCTGCCAAGCATGAACCCATGCTGCTCTGGGGATATCTGCAGTTTTACATGATTGAAAGTAGCATCATATAAAATATATTCAAATAGTTTGCAGAAGTTATTGATGATGGTAATTGGGCGATAATTAGTAACCTAAGGTCTATTTCCTTTTTTAAAAACCGGTACTAATTTTGAAACTTTCCACAGATCCGGAAAAGTATGCGATTTTAAGGCTAATGAATAATATAAATTTTTTTCTCAAAACACTTTGTTTCCGAGATGTTAAAGTGTTAAAGTTTCGAAAAATTGTTACTTAAATGGAAAATCTAGGGTAATAGGTCAGATTAACACATATGTCAAACATATTTTCGTCTTTATGCCGCAACAACGAACGAAACATGAAAAATTGAAATTGTAACAAACTAATGTGTAATATATATGAAGTATTAGAAAACCACTAAAAAGTAATGTTTCTATAGTTGAAACCGTCATTACTATAGAACGTAACAAAGACATCTGAAAAATCCCTTTGCGTCATGTGTTTTTCTTCTTTTTGTGACTACCATAGCTAAGGTCTTTACCAAAATTTACGTCTTTTTGACGTAATCGATATTGACGATACCGTGTGCATCCCAAAAAACGGTGGCCATGACTTGTTGTCCGATAAACCTACTTTGGCCTTTTTCGGCTTCGATTCGCCACTGTTTCGATAGTCCTTCGGTCTCTGGTGTGTTGTGATGGATCCATGTTTCGTCCACAGTTACGAAACGGCGCATAAAATCCTTTTTATCGCGTTTCAACATCGCCAAACAGCCCCTCTAAGTTGTCACACGGTCGCGCTTTTGTCAACAGACAATGCGGCACCGATCTGGCAGATTACTTTCTTGTATGCAAAATATTCCGTACCCGTTCGGTTGAGATGCCCATAGCCTCGGCAATCTCGTGTACTTTAACTCGCCGATCGTCCAATATCATACCATGGATTTTATCGACGATTTCTGACGTTGTAACTTCAATTGGACGACCAGAACGTTCGGCGTACTTTGGTGGTTATACTACCATACCACAACGAATATCATCGTTTCAATCGATGGCGAAGAGTCCCCATAATGCTTAACAAGCGATGCTTTGGTTTGCGTAATGCTTTTTCCACGCAAAAAAAAAAATCTTTAATAGTGCAGTCAATACGGTAATTTTTAAATAAAATGTTTGAATAACAACCGATCGGGGTAAAACAAAATGCATTCGACGGGAAAAAACATGTAGACAAAAGGACCCCAAAATATTTTTGTCCAAAACTTATCCCCCCCCCTCAATACCCTTAAATTAGCCAATTTCTGGGATAAAAATTGAGAAAATAATTGAATAATACTACCGAATAGGCCTGAAAATGTATACTCGGGGGTTTCCAGGGTCGCTGATCACGATCCCGACGTCAGATTTCCCAAATTCCTCTTCCCCTCTTCTCTGACCCCCTCCCACTCGGCCAGTAACTTTGGAAAAAATTGATCAAAATTGGATGAAACGGTGGACTCGGGGGTTTTTGGGGCCGCCGATTACGATCCCGACTTCAAAATTGAAAAATATCTCATCCCCTCTCGTCTAATTAACCCCCCATGCTGTTCATCCAGCATTTTTTGAAAAAATCCAATGGTAATTTGTTAACGAATAAATTGTTAATTAACTAATTAATTTAACCGTCAATTGCAAAAATAACATTAAATTCACGTTCAGCGAGCTCAAATTATCCGAAAATTACTCTAATCTTGAATATTTTGAAAAATTGTTGTTTTTTTTTAAATTTGTTAACAAATAAAATTGTTAATTAACTAATTAATTTAACTGTAAATTGAAAAACTGACCTCAAATTCGCATGTCCAAATTATCAGAAAATTACACTTTGAATGCTTACAATTAATTAATACACAATTCTCGGGAAATAGGTCACATTAACACATATATTTTTATTTTTACCCTCGTCTTTACGTACGTTTCGGTCTCACGACCATCATCAGAAGACTTATTAATACAATAACCTGATTACTTAGAAATACTGTAATAACACAAAGCGTCCTTATCGCACAAATTTCGTTTAAATGCCAACGTCGCGAAACGAACGGAGACATGAAATCGGAACTATAACACAGCAATGTTGCAGCGTAAAAATTAAAAATCCACTATTAAGTAGAATCATCAATGAATACGAACACATTTCATAAATGTCTGCGAGAGACTAACAGACAAAGAGTTCTATCCTCTTTGCTAACAGACGAGACCATCTCAAGTGTTCATTTAAGCGCCAGATGTCATAATTTATTAGGTGATAAAAGAAGGTATCTGGCCTGTGAGAAATACTTTAGACAATTCTACCTAAAGTAAACTTTTACATTATAAGGACGTAAGTAGGAATTTGCAAGAATATTAATTAATTAAATTAGTATAAATATGACTTAGTGTTTGAACGTCACTCCTATGATTAACAGACTTGGAGTCACGTTTTATATGAATCATCTCCAGAATAGATCTTTTATAATAATTGGTTTCCTTAGTTAAAATATTAACATTCTTGTAATCAAATTGATGGTTATAATCAAAGCAATGTTTAGCAAGCGCGGTGGAATTTTCTAAGTTTTTGTTTTTTGTGCTATACTTATGGCCATACATTCTTTTTTGTAAATATTGTTTAGAGATACCAGTAAAGGTCCCATCACAATCTAAACAATTTAATTTGTATACTGTGTGGGTTTGTTTATCTTTAGGAATTACAGGTTTTAGATTTGAGAAATATTTCCCAACACAGTTAGTAGGTTTATGCGCTACGTTTATATCATACTTTTTCAAACATTTCTTAATTTTCTCTGAGGTCTCCGGAATGTATGGTAAAGTTATATAATTGTCTGAATTACCTTTTACGTTATTTTTATATGACGCTCCATTATAAATTTTGTTTATTCTCTCTTTAATAATAGGATTGAAAAAAGTTTTTGGGTAGCCATTCAATTCCAGTGTATTACGAACAATTTTTAGATTTTTGGGACGGTCCTCTGGGTGGGACAATTTAACCGCGCGGTCTGTAAGACTGTTTATGACGCTTTTTTTATAACAAGTTGGTGCAACGGAATTGAAGTGAAGATAGCGTTGAGACCAAACTTCTTTAGTAAACCACGAAGTTTTTATTTCTCCATCTATCATGCCTAATGTTCATATCTAAGAAATTTATGTTTTTGTTAACTTCTATTTCACAGGTAAATTGAAGTTTACAGTGGAAATTGTTAAATTTATTAATCACGTACTGAATTTTGTCATTGGGAACACACATAAGGCAATCATCTACATACCGTTTAAAAAATACGGGCCGAAAATCTAATGAACTTATAACAGATTCCTCCAGGCATTCCATAACGAGGTTAGCAATGGTAGCAGAAATAGGAGATCCCATTGCTGTGCCGAATATTTGTCCAAAATATTGTTCACCGTACTGAAAATAAGTGCATTCTAAACAAAACTTCACAGCATTTATAAATTCCGATTGATCTAGAGGTGTGTGGTTTTTAATCTCTGCCCAACGTTTTTTGATGCTATTCAATGCCAAATCGACTGGTATATTTGTAAATAAAGAAACAACGTCTAAGGAAATTAGTTGATGGTTTACGGGTACGGATTGATTTTTTATAAATTCATTAAAATGCCATGAGTCTTTCACATAAAATTCATTATTTCCTATTATATTATTGATCGATTTTGATAAAAATTCTTACAATTAATGAAAAACAAGATTTCCAATTTTTTCAATGATCTTATAAAAATCACATTTTTTTACCATTAATTCCAGACTGATCGGTTGTTATTCAAAAATTTTAAATCGACCTATTTTTATACCATATTGACTGCACTATAATCATTTTCTATGTTTACAAAAATCTTCAAGGCTGCTTGGGTGTCAAAACAGAATTGGATGACATATCAGTCTGAAAATTTTAATGCGTTCTAGTTAAAGACGGTACATCACAAATGTCACATGGGATTTTCGATTGTCGCGCTAACTGTTTTATTTTTCAGGGACTTCTCACCTTACCCTCGTATAGTCGTTTACGAACTCAAGTACACATGAAATATGTTACAGAAAATATATTTTTCGCAATTACGTTGTCTTCGTTGCCCTTTTTGTCGCGCCCTAATGGATCCTGAACCGTCGCAACGCACTAAATTTAAACGGTCTCCATGAGTATACATGACGTCACTATCTATTATTTCCCGGTCTAGTCTTAGTGTACAACGGAAAATGTATAATAAGCACTTACCATCACATCAAATATGGTTGCCTTGTGTAACGGCCAACTTTGAATTAGATTCAAAAATGCTTGTTTAGCCTCAGACGGTGTCATACCTCTCAAGGACTGATGATGCATTGCTACCCCATCTTGCGGTAACGTTGGAACTAATCTAGCAGGCAAGCAGTGACATGCTATCGGTCGATAATCGTGAACTACGTCCGCTAAGTCACTGAGTTCTAGCTGGGCTTGAAGTGCAGTCAGCATCATCTGTGAAATTAAACAAGGAACATAGCTACGATATTTTTAATCTTCAAACGATAATTGACTGATTTCAATGGAAATTCGATTATGCATGGGTTACAATAAAATACTCACCGCCTCTTTGTCCGTTATAGGAAATCTGTCAGCTCTCAAATCGTGCAAAACCTGATGATACAACAATTCTTTCTCCACAGAATCCCCTAGATTAATGAAATTATCCATGAACAAGTGTTTTTTGAACAAGAAGAAATGATGCTGCGGCCTTGCCCTCTTTGCAGCGTTGGTATTATTCGCGTTATTTGCCGCTGATGCAGCTCTATATCTTTCCCATTTGGCCATAACATCTGCTACTTTTTCTTCGGCAGCTAAACTTCTTTCGGAATTTCCAAGTACTTCGTAAATCGCATAACCTTTGACAATAATAATATGTTATCTCATAATTGATTATAATAGCACTGTTTTAAGAGTTAAGCTGGATTATCATATCCGTTCGAAAGAATCTCACGATAAGTCAATTTACATGTATTCGAATTTTGTACATTCTGGTAATCACCGTCATCTTGCTCTTGGATAATATATTTACTTCAAGAACAAAAAATTGATACAGAAGTAAAGCTTAACCAACCATACTGATTATATAACTTTTAGAGACATAACAGCGCGATAGTACTAACCTTTTGCATTAGAATGCAATCCAATCTTGTCCCTTACAACTTCAAGTACATCTTTGGCAGTAGCTGACGGATGAAATTCTACAGAATGATACTGTCCATCCATAAAATGAAACCGAGCATATATTGGCCTTCTATTTATTGTACACAATATCTCTTCTCTAGAAGGAGGCCATTGCCTACGTCTGGTTCCTTGAGTTTTCAACAAGCACTTGTCGGCAAATCTGGCATATTTTCCTTCTTCGGTGACGAAATCCGAACTGCACCTCTTGAGATGTGATATCAGATACCTTCTTATAGCTTTATTAGGTGGTAATACAACAGAACAGGCTAGAGACAGTAAGGCCCAGTGGCGTAGATTAACCCTTGAATTCGGATCGGGATGATCTGTAGTTTGTTTGATAAGTTGAAGATACAACTCACACAATAATGATTCTTTCCTCATACAACGTTCTAATATTGTTTGTAGCAATGTTACATGTTCGTCCTCGACTCTCCGAATTGTTTCTCCTAAAATATTCACTCATATGTAACTACATCAAAGTAATTTAAAGTATATTTTGGTGAATTAATTAATATACAAATCATGGTAAATCCTTCATTTTAGGGGATTGATAGAAATTATTTCAGTCACTGACATTCCCCAAATTCCAATACATTTACAGAACTTCACTCGCTAAATTTGAATAATGTTTATTTTGATACTGATATTTTATTGGGAGACTATATATAATCGATAGTTATTTATATACAGGATGTTTCCTAAATAGTTAAAAAATGTAAGGGTGTGATTCCTCATATCTTTTTATAAAGAAAGTCATATGAATATAGGGTCTAAGCCGCTTCTGTTCCGATCTACAATGTTAAAAATCGAATTATTATAAAAGATCTATTCTGGAGATGATTCACATAAAACGTGTAAATCATAGGACTGGCGTTCAGACACTAAGTCATATTTATACTAACTTAATTAATTAATATTCTTGCAAATTCCTACATGCGTCCTTATTATGTTAAAAGTATATTTTTAGGAAGACTGTCAAAAGTATATTCCAGAGACCAGACCTTCTTTTATTACCTAATAAATCGTGACATCTGGTTCGAAAGTAAATACTTGAACTTGTCTCGCTTGTTAGTCGTTCATAAACTTTGATGACATGTGTACGTATTTTTTGAGAATTCTACTAAACAGAGAATTCTTGATATATTATACTTATATGTAACATTATTGTGTTATAATTTTGATTTCGTGTTTCTGTTCGTTTCGGCGACGTTGGCATTTTAAATGAAATTGGTGCGATAAAGACGCTTTGTGTTAATACAATTAGTTTTAAGTAGTTTTAATCAGGTTATTGAAATAATAAGTCTTCTGATGATGGTCGTGAGACCGAAACGTACGTAAAGACAAAAATATAAAGCATAAGTGTTAATGTGACCTATTTCCCGAGAATTTACATATAATTCATATCTGGGGTCAAGAATCTTTATTATTTAATTAAAGTTGGAAAGAAACTATGACTGACATCTGTGTTTTAATGGCGAAAATCGATTATTTTACTTATGCACGCGATGAGAGACTAGAAAACGAAAATCGAGAGGAATCTATGTGAGGTGAGTCGAATCATTTTCATTCCTCTATCTTTTATTAATTGAATATATTGAAGGATTATTATAGACAGTGAAACTGATACTTTGATGTCTAATCATATCTAAACCTTGCAGTAGACGTGAATAATCCTCTGATCGATGATATTTTTCAATAAATTATATGAATATCGACTCATCCAAGTAGCCACACAAGATCACATTGGCTTGCTCGTATCTAGATTTACTTATATTCTTTTTCTTGTTTTTAATCCATATCTAATTTGTCAAGTTAATAGTCAGATTGGTTTACATCGTTCTTTAAGGCTTGTTTAAACAAGAAATAATCCACGTGGTTACGCAGTATTCCATATCATCCTTCTTTCACTTTCCTCATAATAAATTTGTAATGGATGTCTCTTTAGGCTAGTCTTGGTGAGATAACGGATTAATTATTGATCTGGGTGAACTTAAATAAAGCCGAAATTCTCATTTACTGCTTTATGAGAGTACCGAGTAAATCATCTCATATTTCTTGGACAGATTATTCATTTAGATACTACTATCATGATTTATGTCTATTATATTCAGTAATTCTATTGCAAATATCTAAATTACCTCACTTATTTATGATTACCTTTTTTTAAAATATAAATTGTCATAACTTCGATAAGTAAACTATTATCCAAATATTCTCTTTCAGATTCTTATATTGTATTTCACTAGTTCTCTTCAAGATTTCAATCTTTTTAATAATTTTGAATATACAATTTGGAAAGATAACATAATCAGTTGTAGGATTATATTGATTATCCCTGCTGATTTAGTTATTTGTCCCTCGAACTTATGGCCAAGGAATTGCTCGTATTGTCTATTAGTCCGGGCAACGAACCGGAAAAAAAAATATAGTAAGCTAGAATTTCAAATTTTTTTTTGCGTTTTGTTCCTAATACCCCATAGATCATTCATGGCTATCAAGAACGCGGAGGTCGAGCTTTCTACCCCCCAAAACGGGGTTTCAACCCCTCAGAGGAGCATTCTTATAAAAACAATTCAAAACTTGAGAAAATCAATGAATTAAGAGCCAAAAATGACCCTAGTATGTTTTTTGGGTCGCTGATCACGATTCCGCAGTTAGTTTTCTCGGAAAACTCCCTCCAGATGGTGAATCTGGAAAATTTATATATAATATATAATTTACAATTTTGTTGCAAAAATGACCTCTTGTAGGGTTTTTTGGATCGCTGATCACGATTCCGCTGTTATTTTTCCCAAAAAACTCTCTCCAGATGGAAAATTCGGTAAATTTGAGATTTTTCTGAGACGGTTATGAATAATAAAGTCATTTTTGCAACAAAATTATACTTTATTATTCGTAACCATCTCAGGAAAATCTCAAATGTCCCGAATTTTCCATCTGGAGAGTTTTTTGGGAAAAATAACAGCGTAATCGTGATCAGCGATCCAAAAAACATACTAGGGGTCAGTTTCGGCTCTTAATTCATTAATTTTCTAAACTTTTGGATTGTTTTTATAAGGTCCCCCCCGGTCTTGATAGTCATGAATGATATATGGGGTATTAGGAACAGAATGCAAAAATTTTTTGAAATTCTAGCTTACTATATTTTTTTTTATTATGGCCTTTTTCCCGACTTATTGCCTGGACTATATATTTCACGGTGGTTTAAACTTTCGAGACGTCTCCATCCTTTTTCCCGTGTCGTGTTGTAGAGGAAATTCCTGGCAGAGCACTTCCTCCAATCTCATCCAAGTTTCAAGGAAGGTAAACTTTTTTTTAGTTGGAATAACCAAATTTTTATGATGAGTTATTTAAAATTATTATTCAATTTAATTAATCAAAGTTTTATAATTCTAATTTGTTTCATTTTCAATTTTTCTAGGTATTGATCTTTGTTGATTTATAAAATAAGTATGTTATTATTCCAACTAATTTTGTTCCAATTATAATTTCCCGACGATTAAAATCAAATTGAAACTTGTCTTTATTTCTCTGATATAATAATAACATTTATCCACCTCGTAGTGCCAGAAATTCTTGATTGAGGATTCTACCTTATTTTTTTGGCTAAAGCAGTTAGCGCTCTGGGTAACCGATCAATCAAGAATCAAAGCACACGTATCACTACCAGCTCTGAGTGTTAAATATATTAGCGAGCTAGTTGGGATCATTAGACACGAAAGGTCAGTTTAAAATCTTAGACACTCCGTCTTAATAATTCGTTACATGTAGGCAAGGAAATCATTAATGGATTTATTTTTTGCAAAACCAAATTGTGTAAGTGACATCAATTTGTTAGTTAGGAAACGTTTAGATAATTCTTTCAAAATTCTCTTCGATGCAATGAATTCTCGATAAATCATGATTTTATACAGAATGAAAGTTATTAAAAAGACTCACCATTTTGTCCAAGTCCAGCGTAGGTCAAAATGATCTGGAACACTTGTAACATAATTTGTTCTTCGGGTTCAGGAATTCTACTAATACTCTGTTGCAGATGCTGTCTACTGAAAGCCCAAAACGCATAATGGAACCCTTTATACGTTTCACCCGTATCACCGCCATGCTCCTGACGGAGCCTATCCAATTTGTGTTTGCTTAAACGGCGGAGCGTATTACGTAAGAAACCTGCGGAAGAATCCATCGGTTTTCTCAGTAAATCGTGATCAACCAGAGCTCTGCGACAGTTCACCAAATTATGATATAGACGAACGCGATCTTCGTTTGTAATACCTGGAGAAAACAATGGTCATCTTGAATTGAAAGAAATGATCAATAATAAATCAAACATTAGAAGTAAGTGAACCCAAGTTTGAAGTTAATTCTGATTATAATTTCTTAAACTATGAATCACAAGTTAAGAAGTACTATAAACGTTTAAAGAAGAGGTTAATATTTGCATCTTGTATAGATTCCTTTCGAATGTGTCCATTCTTTCAGCTTGAGAAGAGAAACATATTTGGTAGCAAGACGCATTAGAATCAAGGCCTTGACTTTATCCTGATATCGAAGATAACTGTGCCCGAAAATGTTTGGTAACAAATGCATTGGAATTCTATTCCGACAATTAAGGTCACGAATTCCGGAAACTCAAAAATGGCGGAGTTATAGTGTTTAAAAAATGGTTTTAGTGTTGAAAACACTTGCAGGATCCTATTTTATTAAGGTCGCGACACTTTTGTGAGACAAGGCCGAGCGAGGGGGGCTTATCAAGACAATTATCGCTCAAGGAAGCGCTAGTTGGAACACACTGCGATGGTTGCAACATCTGTGAATTTTTTTGAGTGTACCGATTTTCTTCAACTTTGGCATACTTATCACCTGTTTTTTGTATTCTTGGCCCAAATTTCAACGTCAAAGGACCTAAAATACCCTCGAGCTTCAGGGAATGACCCAAAACTTTTGTTGCTTCATTGTTTTTCTACATTTTGGAGATTACAATCAAAGAAAATTCAAAATACTTCAAAAAAAGGTTTTACCTTGATAGTATGCTATTTTAGAGAAAATCGTGGAAATTGAACAACCAATTATATTTAATTAGCTAATATGTTAACAATAAATTACTGATAAAATCTTTTGATCCCAATTTCCGGACAGTTATATATTTATGTTGAAAACATAAGCCATTATAGTTGGCCTAAAGGACCTTAAGCTGGACGTCAGTTCAAAATGAAGAAAAATTCCAACATCATGGCAAACTGTGAAATTACGGCAATCTTGCAAATTAAAAAATATGTTTCAATTATGCATAGGAAAAAACTTGAAAAGATTCAAACGTGAGCCTAGAGGTGTAATACCAAAGAGGGGCTTCTCAAGGAAACTATAGAAAAAGTCGGCCTAAAATGTAGTGCAAATTGCATTGCAGGGTTTAAGGCTTCTAGGACTGTGCCCTTTAATCCTAATGCGGTGCTTCAAAGGATACCAAGAAACGTGCAGAGAACCAGGAGCGATGTAAGAAACAATAACGAGGGAGCATGGACGGACGTGTTTGTCATCTATAGTCTAAGAATGCCAACACCTCTGGTGACAAAGAGAGGCAAAAAAGACGACATAATTGTTACGTTAATTGAAAAAGCTCCAAAAAACTCAAAACCTAAAAATCAAAATAAAAAGAGAAGCCAAAAGTCCGATATATCCGATGAAGACGACATTTCAATTTCAAGCAACACCTTAATAGAATTGGACAGTGACAGTGAAGACGCACCCTCGTGTTCTGAAACAACACAAAAGAAACTAATAAGACTGAAGACGTTCAAAATATTGAAGTAGGAAAAGGAAAGACTGACAGCAATATAAATTCAAATGATTTTATAATGGTGAAGTTTCCAACCAACAAAAGATAGAGACTGTTCATTGGAAAGGTTGCAAGTGTTAACAATAATGAATATGAAGGAGGAAAATTTATTATTGTTGTGGGGTTGGTTTGCAGAAAGATTTAAAATGAAATAAAGTAACGAATCTCATAACTGGACAACAATTATTTTTGAAGAAGTACGATATAACAATCATACAATACAAACTACAAGTGATTTTCCATTCAAAATTATGAGAAGAAATATTCTATAAGTAGCAATGATTTTCTTCAAGGATGGATCATTTGAATGGAGATAACCCCAACGTTTCAATATATTAATGTTAATTATTACCATTCAGTCAGAATTATTACCCCCACCCCCCCTAAATATACAAAATATATATATAAAGTAGTACCTTTCATTTTCTTAGGTGGCGACTCATTTTCTATAATCCATCCAGCTAAACTAGGATAATAGCTAGCTATTAAAGATCCTATTTCATTTTTCTGAGTAGTTTCAAAAACGAGACATTTATGATTATTCTCGTTCAGTTGTCTTTGTAGCGTAATAGTGATAAAACAGTCGCTAGGGTCTAGCATTATACTTTCGATGTCTTGGTAACGATATTCGTTCAGTACGAATTTGTCGTCTCGTTTTATCAACATTATACCATCACTGCTAATTCCCAATATTAAAGTGTTACCGTACGACCAATAACCTCTATAAGTGACTTGGAACATTGTAGTACCGTATAGAGGATATTGCATAACACAAGACAGGTATAACGCTTTGGCTGTCAGCTCGGCACGGTTAGCACCATATTGTTTATGCGCTTGAGCAATTATTGGAACCTGCAAAGAAATTCATCAATATTATCCATATTACTTTATGGTCAACATTTTAAATTTGCTAGGACAAAAGAAAACCATCATAACGTCAGTCTTAATTACTATATGGAATGTTAAATGTCAGTTTCCTAGAGTTTTCTATTTAACTTTTGTGTTTATACTCCGTTTTTTTACCGCATACTCGATACAACATAAAAGAGTAGACCAACCAGATTTTCAGCTTTATGACACGACATTATTACAATTAATATATACATAACTGCATATTTCTTCTGGAAGCGGCATGTCGCCGACAAAGGGAAACACAATAATCTTTACCGTGGGACCCCCACAGCGTATTCTGAGTTTGGTTTAATAATTCAAGCACGTCATAATTGTGCATTCCAATGATTACCAATATAATTATTGCATTGCAATTATTATACTCTTCGCGAACAAGTTGGAAAAGTATATTGCATTTAGTCAAGCTATTACATAAAAAATTCTCGGGAATTAGGTCACATTAACTTTCTGTTATAAATGTTCGTCTTTACGTACGTTTCGGTCTCACGACCATCATCAGAAGACTTATTTTGTTAAAAAGGGGTTAACTAAAACTAATTAGCACAATCGTCCATATCGCACAATTTTCAATCAAAAAGCTCACGCCGTCGAAACGAACAGAACCACGAATAATCGAAAAATGTATCGTTAATATTAAAGTATAGATTTTTTTGTAACAAGAAACCACTGTTAAGTAATATTCTCATAATGTACAAACGCATATTGCTATGGTCTCAAAGCAACTGGACTAACTGGAGTTCGAAGCTATATGTTTGTAATAACACGACCCAGATGCAGATTTATGACGTACTTGAAAAGGTTTTAGACCTGCATTGGAATTTAGACCTGTATTCTTCAAACGGTATGTAGATGATTGCCTTATGTGTGTTCCCAATGATGAATTTCAATATGTGATTAATAAATTTAACAATTTCCATTGTAAACTTCAATTCACTTGTGAAATAGAAATAAACAATAACATCAATTTTCTAGATATGACCATTAGGCATGATGCAGATGAAAAAATAAAAACTTCTTGGTTTACTAAAGAAGTCTGGTCTCAACGTTATCTTCATTTCAATTCCGTTGCACCAGCTTGTTATAGAAAAAGTGTCATAAACAGCCTCACAGACCGCGCGGTAAAATTATCCCACGCAGAGGACCGTCCCAAAAATTTAAAAATTGTTCGTAATGCATTGGAAATGAATGGCTACCCAAAAACTTTCTACAATCCTATCATTAAAGAGAGAATAAACAAAATCTATAATGGTTCTTCTTATAAAAATAACATAACAGGTAATACAGACAATTATATAACTTTACCATACATTCCGGAGACCTCAGAAAAAATTAAGAAATGTTTGAAAAAGTACGATATAAATGTTGCGCATAAACCTACTAACTGTGTTGGGAAATATTTCTCAAATCTAAAACCTGTAATACCTAAAGATAAACAAACCCACACAGTATATAAATTGAATTGTTTAGATTGTGATGGAACTTATACTGGAATCTCTAAATAATATTTACAAAAAAGAATGTACGGCCATAAGTATAGCACAAGAAATAATAACTTAGAAAATTCCAGCGCCCTTGCTAAGCACTGTTTTGATTATAACCATCAATTTGATTACAAAAATGTTAATATTTTAGCTAAAGAAACCAATTATTATAAAAGATCTATCCTGCTTTGAGACCATAGCAATATGCGTTTGTACATTATGAGAATATTACTTAACAGTGGTTTAAAAAATCTATACTTTAATATTAACGATACAATTTTCGATTATTCGTGGTTCTGTTCGTTTCGACGGCGTGAGCTTTTTGATTGAAAATTGTGCGATATGGACGCTTGTGCTAATTAGTTTTAGTTAACCCCTTTTTAACAAAATAAGTCTTCTGATGATGGTCGTGTGACCGAAACGTACGTAAAGACGAACATTTATAACAGAGTGTTAATGTGACCTAATTCCCGAGAATTTTTTATATAATTCATACTGGGTCAAGAATCTTATTATATTCTCAAGCTATTACTAAAATCGTTAAATAAAGTCATAGAGCAAAAATTCCTACATTCAGTATTTTTCATCGAATTTTAAGCAACTGAAAAAATCCGTCTGTCTGTCTGGATGTCTGTCACAAAATGTTTGTTCACGACTATTGTATAAAATATGCATAATGCATATGTTTCCTCAAGCATAATGATATCCATTAATCACTAATGATTTCATTATTCACTACCATCAATATGACTAACATGATAGAAAGTTTTCTAGATAAATACGATAAAATAGAGCGTGCTATGAAACGTCAAGTCAGATCGAATTTAATATGAAACGTCAACAATTTGTTGGTTCAAAAGCAAAGTTTATTAGTATCAAAGTAATATTTATGGGTCGTGAACAAAGTATAGTATTCTACTTGCATATTATGACTATTATTCACTTATTATGACTTCATCCACGTGAATAATAGCCACCATAATATGCTCGTTGAATAATATACTATTGTTAACAGGATAGCTTAAAAACGAAAGGTTCTATCATATTCAAATTTTGACACAAAATCGTTTACTGTTCGCTGACGAACCCTATTGTTACTCAGGGAAGTCGTGTAGTAAACACACCCTTTTCTGAAGGGTTGAGATTAAAAAAAAATCATAACTCTCAAAGTATAAATTGAATCGATTCAAAAAATACAGTAAAATTGAGTCAGTGTAAAACTGCTTTCACTCAAATTTCAACAAAATCGTTCGACAACAAAAACAATTATGGAAGTAAACTTGAATTAACACCGTACTTCAACAGCATATATTTATATCAGCGTTGTGGTCTGAGTGCTAGGATAACTGACCTCATTCAGTAGAGTCGGGTTCTAGTCCCAGAAGCGGAAAATTTGTTTTTGAACATTTTCTTACAAACATTATTAATTTGAATATTATTTAGTTGTGCAAAATGAATATTTTTTAATTTTCAAATATTTCATTATCTTTGCACAAATATGAAGATTATCTTATACAATGTGAAACAATTATATGAAAATCAGTAACCAAATCAATGATTTGGGAAAAATAATTTTGACACGCAGAATTTTTCTAAGAGGAGCTGAGATGTCGACGTTTTAGGGTTCGATAGAGTAAAGCCTCTTCTTTCAAATGAATCTTGGTCTTTTCAAAAAGGGCAAGAAATGGGCCCGCTACGGGCCCAAACATACAATTAGAGATTTCTCGAGTTCTACTCTTCAAAAAAAGAGCCACAAGGGCTCAAAATACGGGTAAAACGGTCCTCTATTTGAATAAAATTTGAAAGTTTATGCGAGTTTGCTAACCATTTTTGAATTGTTTTGGGCCCAAAATTTTTAAAATGGCTTAGTTTCTCTAGTTTACGAGAGTAAATGGATATGTTATAGAAGCCATCAAACTCTTTAATTTACATTTTAGTTTGGGTTAAAAGACCCATTTCTGGGGCCGCAATCGTAAAAATACGATATTTCCAAGATGGCAGATTTTGGACAAACAAAAGAGATAGAGAAAAACGTGAAATTGGGTCGAAAGTAAATATGAAATGCTACCTTTCAGCAGAAAATAAAGTTCCTAAAGCGAAATCTGTAAAAGGAAATTAAATTTTAATTTCACCAAAAAAAAAATATCCTGGGAATGGACTCAAGATCGGCTCCTCTTGACTTATGGACAACTTTGCTCCTAGCAGTTTATTGGCCAATATCTTGGAACGCATCAGGTTTTCGAATTTTTAACTAACATATTCGTGATCAGCGCTCCAAAAAAACATGACAATCAATCATAAAATAGAGATGTGGAAAAAATAAGAATCCCAATTGCACAGCGACTGGACTATATAGGCTATTCCCTTCGATGCAGTTGATGGTAGAAAAAATGGAACGAAATCACTTACCCAAACATCATCTCCACGAGTTCTACTTATTCTATAAGGCAAGTATGTATCAATGTCTGTATAATATTCTAATTTACTGTTGTCTTTTGGATTTCCTAGTGCGACTTGTGCTTGCAGACCGGCAAGTTGTAGAGCGACTTTTTCAGTAACGGGGAAATCATCACACTAAAAAAAAATAGATCGATATAAACCGACCGAATTGAGAACAATTGTTAGTTGCAAACTTACTTTTACAACACTATGAACTGCTTGAGCATAAAGTAAATTGACTTCTACGGGATCTTGACTGAGTTCCCGATTGGATCTGAACAAGCGCCTCTTGAAAATAAATCTATTTTCACCGCCACTTAAAGCAGTGGTAGCGCTTCGTCTACCCAATGTAGCTAGGCCACTTGGTGGAGTTAATTTGTTCTGTTGCCTGAAATAAAATAATAATATAATGACTATCTTAGAAAATTTCAGCTTATGTTACATTTCCCATTGTGCTATAACATCGTACAGATAATGATGGGCTCGGACGTGCTCTTCACCTTCTGTTGTGTTTTGATAGATAGCCCATCCATCCAAATTTCGTAGGCACAGTCGTTCAGCCAATTTTCTTGCAGCATCACCTGCCGTGTCAGTTGGATGAACATCGATAGCCTTGGTACGACCATCAAGAAAAAAGAATCGGCACACTATTGTTCCTAATCGTTTCATCGCCTGTAAAAAATATAAGACACTCAGTGTTTCAATTGATTCTGGATCGTTCTATTGCTTTGCATGGGACATTCCCAGGTTTACTGAATATTTATGAATCCGTTAGTTTCGTGGAAAATTATAACACATTCCTTATGGAAGAACTGAATCACATTCACGTTTAACATTACGTTAAACATTTTGAAACCATTTATTTTATATTGAATCTACAATTCTGTAGGCTGCATTTTATCGAATCTGGTGTGAAGTTATTACTACATTCAACACTTTGTATACTTTATACAGGAATTGTGCTTACTTATGGAAGTATCTTTTCTATAGCTTTGCATGAGGAAATGATGATCAGCGGAATATTTACAACTCTATCACAATTTCTTGTGTTTTACATCGATAGTAGCGAAAATGACATATTAAAGTACAAGTGTAAATATTTACGGACGAGAAGAGGAACGAGCCGAGTGCGAAATTTCTAAACGATTACTTTAATAGTAATTTACGGTCATATGTCGTAAAATATTTAATTCCACACTGTTTTACTCAATGAATTTTAATTTTAATTGTCATAATAACAGTTCCATTAAGTCGCTTCTGAATACTCGCTAATAGTGACAGCTATGCATTCTTCCTGTGAAGAAAATTGACAATGCTTCTTGTTCGGCCGACGTAAACAGGAAGGAAATTTAATTTAAAAGCACCAAAGCGATAGGAAAATTGATTCCAAGCGAATCCATAAAGAGTTACGACAAAAAATAATATGTTAAAATTATGAAAAATTGTGATTTCTCCTAAAAGATGAGAGGCAACACTTTCCCGTCAAGTATTTTAGTGTTCTATTTCCGCCCGCAAACTAATGACGTAAAATTGAATTAAATAAATGACTATTTAACTTCACCCACCATTTTGAATACGGTTTCCACACCGGAGGTTTTGAATGACTTATAGTTGATATATTACCTCTATGATGAATGCTGTGCTTGTGAACAAGCGAATCTATTTTAACGCATTTTGCGACCCGCTCTAAGCTAAAAACTTATATTTTGACGTTGCTGATTTTATTGGAGTTTTACCATTCTTTGCTTACAGAATAATCAACAGGATGTCATATGCTATTGCAAATTTGAAGCATTGTTATATAATTCCTTGAGAGATACTCTACAAAGCTGGAACTGAAAGGCAGTGTTACGTGAAGTCGTTCACATTGTGAAGCATGTTCCAGTTTTTTATATATAATTTAAAGGATACGAATGATGCAATGGTATTTCAGCTGAGCTATAATCATTAGGTGAATGTAAAGTTCATGATACAGCCAGCTTGCTTTGCAGAATTGTGCTGGAAGCACCAGGTTCAAGTTATTTTCGATATGTTTCCATACCATGATATAAATAGTCATTATTTTTAAAAAGTTATAACTACAAAAAATGTCAGCAGTAGTTGGAATAAAGTTTTAACGTCGCACTATTCCCATCTATTTTTTCGTTGATGTAGCATTTTTTAAAGGAACCCTCAAAATCAATAGTGTATTATAGTTATTGCTATTTTAACCTTTTTAACGTTATACGTTACTGCGTTTCTGATTGATTCAATAATCTTAGTAACGGTTTCAGCTCGGTATTATATATATTTAAGCTTGGAAAGAGGTGGTTACCGGCATCTGTGATTTAATAGCGAAAAACTATTATGTTACTTGCGCGAAAACTCGAGAGATGTCTCTCTAATCTAGGAGAGTCGAATTATTTCCATTCTTTTTTAACATCAGTTGTGGGATTAAATTGATTATTCCTGCTGATTTATTTATTTCTCCTTCGAATTTGTGGCCAACGTATTACTCGTATAGTCTATATTTCAGGGTATAAACGATCCAGACGTCTCCATCCTTTATCCCGTGCAGTGTTGTAGAGGAAAATTCTCCTCCAAGGTCATCCAAGTTTCGAAGACGGTAAAATTTTTTTTTGTTGGAATAACCAAATTTTCATGATCAATTGTTCATGACCTCTACCCAAAATTGTTTACATATACAAATTAACTTAAATTTGAACCTTTGGTTCAAAAATTATTTTTCGTTATAAGATTTATAATTCTAATTTAACTAATCAAATTATTTACAATTCTAATTTAACTAATCAAATTATTTAGAATTCTAATTTGTTTCACTTTTAATTTTTCGAAGTATTGATCTATGTTAATTTATAAAATAAGTTTGTTATTAATCTAACTAATTGAAGTTGAAATTTATCTTTATTTCTCTCGTAGTGCCGGAAATTCTTGATTGAGGATTCTATTTTATCTTTTTTGGCTAAAGCAGTTGGCGCTCTGGGTAATCCCATCAATCAAGAATCTAAGAACACGTATCACTAGGTGCCTTGAGTGTAAAATATCCTAGTGAGCTAGTTGGGATCATTAGACACAAAAGGTCACTTCAAAACCTTACAGTGGCCCCTCTTGCACACGTCGATGATGTCACTTGAATATTAAAATGAGAATTTCGGACACTTCTGCATATATTTTTATAACCAGAAAAACATGGTCAACCATATGGTTCAATAAAATACTATAATTTCATTTGAAAAACTGAAGATGGATGTCAAAAATTCCCCTCGAAACAAGACTACCACGCCCAAAAACAATACAGTTCCTATTTGAAGCGATCTGAAAAATGTCAACTCTATACGACCAATAGAAACGGCGTAATCGCCTCCACAGTGGGTACGCACGCACATACGCACACATAACATGTCATGTCAAAAATAGTCTAGATCGATTCCGAAATGCTTAAAACTGATATATCCGCGAAAGTCCGAAAAAAAAATTGTTTTGGCCCATATTAAAATTTTCCGTTACACTTTATACCATAATCATAAGATTTGATTGGTTTGTCCAAAAAAAATGTGAAGATACAAAGCAAAATCGAATAGAATTTGAAACAGTAGGTACTCACCGCAATTTCAACAGAAGAAGGCGGATGCTCCCTCACTGTAACTTTAGTATTGTTACAATTATCCAAGCACCACTGAACATATTGGGACACCCTTCCGTCCAGAGCCGAATTTTTCTTCAGAAACGAGATGAAATATCTCGACAAGAGTTTGGATGGCTGAAAACAAACTACACATAGACACAGTAGCAACCATGCACGTTCCGTAGCTTCTACATTTGGATTATTCGTAGCTTGTCGAATGCATTGCACCAATATCTCATCTCTCAATTCTTCCCTCTCCAAAGCGTATCCGACCATACCCTGTATCACTTGAAGTTCTCTTTCGGCGTTAAATTCGCCTCGGAGATATTTGCACAAATCCCTGAAGATCGAACATGCGATGTTCACATTATCTGGATCGTACATGTGAATATGAGAGTTTGGAATGGTATTTCCTTTGTAGTAGGTGACCATTTCGTTTTTGGGAATCATTTCTGAACTCGGACGTTTTCGGGTCAACGTTGCGATGATTGTTCCTTCGGGACTACGTTCGTGATTGTTGAAATGAGTTTCCGCAAATTCGAGCATGTCGTGGAATATTTCCTCGTTATTCGATTCCTTTTCGGTAGTTTCCGTCAGTTCCTGGAGCTTTTTCTCTACTCTATGCTTTCGTCTTTGCTCCCGTTCTACGTTAGACTGCTGTTCCTGTTCATGTGGGAATTTCCAAGGTTGCGACTGGAATAAAATAGAGAATATAGATCGAACCTCAACTTTTGGCACATGAGCAAAATCTTTTGTATAGGTTAGGAGTTATAACCGTCGATAATTTTTGGATAATATGCCCGAATGCAGGTGGAGCTGGTGAAAGCACGAATAACTGAACATTTGACTAATACTACCTATAATTTTAGGTTTTCTGTATCATTACATTTGGTAACGTAATGTTACTTTATTTATGGGACCAAAAATACATGCATCAGGAAACAATTGAAGATGCATTTATATATAAAATTTAAAATCTAGAAATTAGGACTAAACAAGAGTAAATGAGTTTGAAAATAATACATTTTTCACAAATACTATAAAAATAATGATAAAGCAGACACTATTAACAACTTTTGAATGTTTAAACACAGTAGCTTTCATATATTGACAATCATAGCACAGTAGACTCCCGATTATCCAGACCTACCTTGGATAATCAAAAAACTCGTATAATCGGAAATTTGAAAATTAATTGTAATATGATGCTGATTATTTATATTTACAAGGGTAAGGTGAAAAGTCCCTGAAAAATGAAACAAGAAATGATTTATTTCGTCAAAACTCATTTTTTTCTCAACATAATCTCCTTACAACCCGATACACTTAGTCCAACGTTTTTCGATCCCTTCCAAATAATACGATCCTTCAAAATAGGCGTTTGTTTCAGCGATAAGATAAAAATCGCAGGGGGCCAAATCTGGAGAATGTGGTGGATGACGAACCAATTCGTAGCGCAATTCATGCAATTTTGCCATTGCGACTGCGGATCTGTGCGCCGATGTGTTGTCCTAGTGGAAGAGCACTCTTTCCTTTGTCAAATGAGGCCGCTTTGGCTTCAAATCGGCGTCGAATCGATCCAACAGGTCTACATAATATACGCCGGTAATCGTTTTACCCTTCTCGAGGTAATCGATATCAACACGGTTGTGCATCCCAAAAAACTGTAGTCATGAGTTTGTTGGACGATAAACCTATTTTGGCCTTTTCTGACTTTGATTCGCCGCGACGAGTGCACTATTTCGACAGTTCTTTGGTCTCTGGCGTGTTGTGATAGATCCATGCTTCGTCCACTGTTGCGAAACGACGCAAAGTCTTCCTTATCGCGCTTGAACATCGCCAAACACTCCTTTGAAGTTGTCACACGGTCGCGCTGTTGTCAACAGAGAGCAAATGCGGCACCCATCTGGCAGATAGCTTTCCCATATTCAAAAATGTATGCAAAATGTTCCGTACCCGTTCGGGTGAGATGCCCATAGCCTCAGCAATCTCGTGCATTTTAACTCGCCGATCGTCCAATATCATACCATGGATTTTATCGACGATTCAGTCTGGCGTTGTAACCTCAATTGGACGACCAGAACGTTTGGCGTCCTTTGTGGTCATACTACCATAACGAAAATCAGTAAGCCATTTGTGGAATCGTTCCAATCGATGGTGAAGAGTCTCCATAATGTTTAACAAGCGATGCGTATCAAAACAGAATGACATATCAGTATGAACATTTTAATGCGTTCTACTTGAAGATGGTACATCACAAATGTCACATGAGATTTTCGATTATGGCGCCATCTGTTCTATTTTCAATTACCTTGCCCTCGGATGAATGAATTTACATATTTAAACATTGAAATAATTGGTTATTGGTGTTTGATGCATACGCGCTGCTGACCTACTTTTCGACGCAATATTTTCCATTTATTCATGGAAAGAATATCAGCCGAAACAGCTTCGGGATGTTGTTCTATGTATTTAAAAGTAGTTTCGATAGCAGATAGAGCTGATGGGTGTGACACTTTTTCTATATCGGTTTCATTTTCTCCCTGAGATTCCGACTCTGGGTGTCATTGCTTTTCTTCCACCAGTGCTGGGCTGCTATTTCCTCGTTATTGGGCTCTAAGGCAACATCGTCTTCTTGAATCCATTCAACCACGTCTTCATCTGTGCTATTTTCTGTAGCCGGTAAGTAACTTCTTCATCAATTCAAGCAAAGGAATATCGTCGTCTTCATCTTCACAAAAACCAGCAGCTCCTCCGAAACATACGCTGAAGTTCTTGGATCCTATCCAGAAGACAGCTATTCGTTTTATTGAAGATGTCAAATTACGAGTTCATTGACCTCTCTAGAACATCGTAGAAAGGTGGGAGATCCCTCCCTTTTCTATAGATATTTCCGTGGTCGGTGTTCGTCAGAAATCTCATCTGTTGCACTACTACAAGAGATTCCAGATAGACGGACTAGACGAGCTTAAACTAATCATCCCTTCACTGTCAAGCTCGAGACCTGCCGAACTTCTTCCTACCAGACTTAATTTTTTTACCGAACAGCGAAGTTATGGAACTCTTCAACTAGTAAGATCTTTCCCTATGCCTATAAGCTCCAAACCTTCAAGAAAAATACGAATGCCTATCTCCTTTTTTTATAGGTTTCCTTTTCGTGTAGTCAAAGTATAAAAAAAATATTTTGTCTTGAATTAACTTTTGAACCACTTCTTTGTAGCTATCAATTATAAATAATTTTTCACCGCAGATGTTAAGTTTACGTATACCATATCTGCCCTTCCAACGATTTAGCCACCCATCATTGATTTTGAATTCTTGTGTTTCCTTTGGAAACTGGGAACGGAGGGATGATGCCTTTGCATTCAAAATTGGACCGGATATGGAGCCCCCTTTTCACGTTGCCCCTATTTTTCATATTCGCTTTTTTACATTGTTTTCCGTTCGGTAAGTTAATAAGTTTGGAATTTTGAAACTACTCGAGCTCAACACGATTTCGCTTCCAATCGTCAACAGTTACTGTGCCTACTCCTAGTTCTGCAGCGATTTTATTCAGTGATTCTCCGTTATCTATACGATTTAAAGCTTTTAACTTTTGCTCGATTGATACAGCCACTCTTTTACGTTTCTGCGTTGACATTTTTGGGCGTTCTATAGCAAACAACATGAAGGTTGGTTAACCTACACGGACCACAGCACAATTGCAACTGATTGCAAGAATGCAAGTTGGAACTACGAAAAATTAGGAACGGGCAGTTTTGCCCTCACTCGGTCACTAAAATTGTCGGCGACTCTGATATCGGGATATAGGTTAACCGGGAGTCTACTGAATAAACATTTTAAAGATCAAATGCAGGTACTTCAGACGTTGAACCACTCTCGTCAAATTCTGGTAGGGAATGAAAATGATCAGGAGGTAGGTTATAAATTCGCTGCCAGCATTTAACGGAAATTAAAAAAAAAACAAGTGTTTGCGTTGATGCCAGAACCACTTGCAAGTGAGCTAGGCGGGCAAAATCAATAGTTTAGATGGATTCTTCGGAAAGGCTCAAACAGATATATCAGCGAAAAAAGTTTTTAGGCCGATTATAATACCACTGATTATACTTCCTCTTCCATGGTTACAAATTACAAAATATGAAAGTCACTATCAAATGAAGTAAACAATAATGCAGCAGTTTTGAATAATTAGTTTGGTTAATACAATTTACAAGAAATAAGACATTAGACAAAGTTTTGGTTCACCAGCTTGCACAGTGAAGACACGTCTTCTGGGACTAAAAGAAGTGTTGTCACTGTTCAACCTGGTGAACAAACATTTTGTTTAATGAATCAATAAGAATTTAAATTTTGGTTGATTTATTTCAAGAAATACAACATGTTTATTCAGTGATTATCTTTTAGTTCCAGATATCTGGGACTAAAAGTAGTGTTGTCACTGTTCAATCTGGTGCCCAAGAATTTTGTCTAAGAAATAAATAAGAATTTTAATTCAGGTTGATTTATTTCAAGAAATATAACATGTTTATTCAGTTATTATCTTTTAGTCCCAGATATCTGGGACTAAAAGAAGTGTTGTCACTGTTCAACCCGGTGCACAAAAATTTTGTCTAATAAATAAAGAAAGATTTTAATTTTGGTTGATTTATTTCAAGAAATACATGTTTATTCAGTGATTATCTAAGTGTTGTCACTGTTCAACCTAGTGCACAAAAATTTTATCTAAGAAATAAATAAGAATTTTAATTCTGGTTGATTTATTTAAAAAAATATAACATGTTTATTTAGTGATTATCTTTTAATCCCAGATATCTGGAACTAAAAGTAGTGTTGTCACTGTTCAATCTGGTGCACAAAAATTTTGTCTAAGAGATAAGAATTTTAATTCTGGTTGATTTATTTCAAGAAATAAAACATGTTTACTCAGTGATTATCTTTTAGTTCCAGAAATCTGGGACTAAAAGGAGTGTTGTCACTGTTCAACCTGGTGAAAAAAAATTGTTATCTAAGTAATAAATAAGAATTTTAATTCTGGTTGATTTATTTTAACAAATACAACATGTTTATTCAGTGATTATGTGAAATTTGTATTTCGATAATCACTAATAAAGTAGTGCTAGTAGCGAAAATCAGCTATTCTAACCTCGCCAACATCACTCAAGTGTTCATGTGATGACTCCATCAATTTTATGACAATCTGACAACAGTGCCGTCTTAAACATGAACACCTATTGATGACGTGTATGTGTGCAAATATCTCGTAATAGTTTAAGAAGCAGAATTCCCCCCCCCCCCACAAAAAATTACGCTAAACTCAACAAGTTGTAATGTAATTAGATATTGTGAAGAGTTTGCGAGAATTTGATGAACCTCCTGAATTTTATGAAACAGTATTGATATGTATAATATGTACTTACTACTGCACTATTTGATCTGGACACCGAAGGACTAGTTTTTGGTGATTCTGAAGGCAATCTTGGTGGGGCAGGTAAAGGTGGAGGAGACACACAAACCGGCTCCTCTCTTGGTAAAACAGCCTCGTATATAGGTTCGTTGTTGGTATTGTCAATATTATCCTGCACCGGACTCTCCACCAGATTCGTTGTTGCAAAATCGGGAGGCGGCGGCGGTGGCGGAGGTCCTGTAGGTTCAGGCAAAGATGGTAGACCTAATTTCGGCGGTGTAGGTTGTTGTTGCTGTTCCTGAGCCAAGCCTTCTAACTCCTGTTGGATCACCGTTTCCAGTTCAACGTCCAAATCTTCGACCAATTCGTTCATCGTCACGCCTATTTCGTCGATTATGTGATTACGATTGTCCGGTTGAACGTCGGATAAGAACGCGAACAGATTATCCAAGTCTACGGATTCGTTCACGGGCTCTGTCAAACGAGGTTTCATTTGTTCTGCCATATGCGAAAGAGCAGCAATTTCTTGTTGTGCAGCTCTGAAAATAGAATCATGACTAAAAATTGATCCTCTACCAATTAACATTACGAGTGAAAACACATTTTAACTTGTTATAAAGAACATTTTGCCCATATAAAGAAGAATAATAGTGAATTTGAGTATTAGCAGAACATATCTTAAATACAGGTCCCAGTATTTTCTCAATCTAGGCTGTTGAGGATATGAAAGACTAATATATATTTAATATTAAAATGTAGTTAGATGTAAGGGTAATAAATGAATTACTAAGAATTCATATTTTTAGAATAGATGTTACGGTATTTGCCTAATACCGAATATGCACAGTGGTGTTGACCTGGGTCTTAATGGTTATCATAGGATTCTTATTTGGTTTATTACTTTGTTTGTTAGAACATTTCTTACCTACCATAATCAGAAAGACCCGGTCAACAACCCTTAGCATAATTGTAGCAATTTCAAAGCTGGTCTCAAGATGTTAGTGAGCTGGTCTCAAGATGTTTCCCAATACCTAATATTTATTAAGATCATTTCTATTGGTGGATTCTGCATAAGGTTTCCACCCCCGAATGTTTAAGTATCAACAAGTATGAATCTATCAATCAATCATATCATAATACTACAATTCAATCATTAGTTTATAATTTGAAGATCCATAGTTTTACTTTAGTATTTTAGTTAGTGTATAGTTAGGTCCAATAAACAATTGAATCACAAATATTTCGAGTTTACTTAACTTCGAGCAAAACAGTGTTTAATCAATATTCACGAATCTACTAAAAAACATAGGCAATTTAGAAGGGATGGAAATGTATAAGCGAAAAAACAATTCATTATATTCAGATTTATCTCCAGCTGAGGGTAGCCCCTTGTGTGCATTATCAACCCCAAATAGTATTTTAACAGGTACATTTTGCTTTCTAATTTAGTTTACTCTGATGATGACTACTTGCTAGCAGAAAGGTCCTTAGTGGGTACTTTAATAGTCTTTTAAGTGGATAAGGGTGATTATTACATACTTTTAATAGTAATACGAGTGAAAATATTGAATTACTAATTATCAGTGGCAAATATTACAGAAGTTTTGACAAATATTATGGGATTAACGAATGAATTAAACAAGTTACTACTTGGATATTTATGAAATTGTATAATACATCCATCATTTTATAAATTAATCTCAATATGCTAAGCAAGTAGTATAAAAGTCAATTTTATTGAATTATTTCTGAGTTGGATCTATTTTTCCATTACCACTACTTCTATTGCCATTTTTCACGAAATCACAGGATGCTTTAGTTGAGTGTAAACCGAATACAAGTCGGAATAAAGACTTTATAGTGTGATAGAATTAGCAAAAAATGTCGGCAATTTTAGTATAATGCACAGCCAAGCGCACGAAATAACATTATTTAAAATAATCGTTTTAGCAACTTTTACGAAAAATAAGAGGTTGGAAATTTGGTAAGTTGTTCATTAACTATTGAAAAAGACGATCCCATAAAAAAAATAGCGCGTTACAGCACCACAACTTTTTTAGGGCCATTTTACAAGTGATTTTTTTTTGCATTAAGCTGCGGTTTGCAAAAAGTATACATACCGATCTTGTTGAAATTTTGTGTGGTACTTGGTCTGCACAAAATCTACAACCTATTATAATTTCAGCTCTAAATCTTTAAAACAACAAGACTACTGCTGGAGTTTGCAACGAGATCTACCTAAAGTCGTTCATTCAAGGAAATCTTATAAAAGATCATTTGCTAGTGTTCAATAGAAATTTTGTTAACATAATGTATTATTTTTTTGTCAAAATAATAAAACTGTATATTTCAAAAGGTAAAGTTGTTAGCAATCTCCCAGTAATTTTTTCATAGTCAGGGCCATAGAAATACCCAATAATAGGAAAAAATAAAGTAAACAAGACTTGTGTTGACCAGTGTTGTAGTTTAAATAATTGTGAGTCAACCTGACAGCAGGTGTCAGTATGAAACACAGTTGTGAAATACCGGGATATCAAAAATTATCTTGGTCAAGGGTGGTTGTGGAATCTAAAACGTGTGTCTTACTTTACGTTTGAAATAATTATGTCACTGTCACACTGACATCATCAATAACCTACAAATTTCATACCTATTTATTTCAGTTGTGAAACAATAATGAACTACAAATTATGAAATAATTATGTGAACTTTGAACCTTTTCAGAGGTCGTGATAGCCACAATCCGGGTCAAAAACTGTTTTGAAATAGTTAATTTTCCGTAAATCGAATGACGTTCACGTGAGAAGCCCGTAGCACGCGACTTAGAAAAGTGCAAATTGGTTGTACCTAATACGGCTTTACGACGACTTTTGGCGTGCCGTTTTCGCTCCATGTAGTTAGATTTAGAATCGGACCGTGCCCGACGGCCCTTCTTTTTTCGATAAATGTTCATTTAATAGGAAAATTTAATTAAAAGGGGAATTTTCTCGCGACTAAAATATACACGAAGCGGTTAAAAGCTAGCGGCCCATAGCCAAAAACACTTTATTACAACTGGCGCCGGTCGCACGGGGCGAGAAACGGCCCCAAATTAACAAGACCGGGGTAAAAAGTATAAACTCTAACTTACGCCCAGCGAGCTCCTCGAGGCATATGTCAAAATGATTTCGTTCGTAGCTAATTACATAGGACGTCTGGCGTTCATGCAATTATGTTTTTAGATAATTCGAACCTTCTAATTTCGATAGGCCTTGTGAAAATCCCGGAGTCCAAAGCGCTAAAGACTTCTCAGTGTTACAATATTCATATAAAATTGCGAAATTTCGCACTTTTAGAAACTTCAAATTAATTATGACATAATTATTTCAAACGTAAAGTAAGACACACGTTTTAGATTCCACAACCACTCTTGACCAAGACAATTTTTGATATCCCGGTACATAATGTAGACCATTTGGAAAAAATGTATAAATCATTTCCAATACATTTTCTGTTCCTACAATCATACGAAAACTATAGTCCTAACAAAAATGAGGGAAATCACGCGATCGATTGATAACAGCTTTTCTATTTGTGGGTACGTGTTACAATACTGTCATGACAAAAGTTAGTGGTTATGAGAAATGTTAAGTTAAACGCGGCATGCTTTGAATTTTCTGATAAGGGCTCTGCGTGTTCGTGAATGCGCATCATCGACATGAAAAAAGTTACTTACTTTTCGCTTCTGGCCAAATCTTCAATTTTCTCCGCCATTTCTTGACTTTTCAACGCCTCTTCCGCTTCTTCAGCCTCTCTCGCTTTACGCTCTTCCTCCATCTTTTCCCTTTTCCTCATTTCTTCTTCGACTCTTCGCATTTCCCTCAACGCTGCCGCCACTTCTCTCGCAAACACTCCTCTAAGATGACTTTGAATAATAATTGCAGCTCGTCGTTTTCTCAAAAATTCTATTCGTTGTTTCCAACCACGATAAGCATGCTGAATTTTCAATATCGCGTTGCGTATCCTGATGTAGACTTTCCGTGCTACGTATTTCCGATAAACTTTTTGAATGAGCACCGTCCGAGATATAATCATTTTGTTCCTGGTATCTTCGAGCGGATCGTGAACGTGTGATCGCAAAAATACTTTGGTTTTTCCTAATTGCCATTCCGACTTTGGTAAATGGTGACTATCTAAAAGAGTTTGACAAGCAGTCTGGACATCTAACGGAAGACGATTCTTGGAAAGACAATAATATCTATTGACGAAATCTTCGAAGTTCATATGTATGGGGAAGCCTTCTTTGCGTATTCTGATTATATCTAACATTCCTAAATATTTTAATTGGTCTAGAACGAGATTATCGTCGTAATCGTTCGACATTTTCTGTTTGTTCGGTTTTATACAACGTACGTACCAAGGAGTGGTCGATTGCAAAACGTCAACCAACGATTGAAGTTGATGTCTGAACGTGTCAGATACAGTTGGTTTTCCCTTACTAGTGCCCCTGGACACGGTAGAAGTGCCGTTGCCGACGTTTTTCACAGCTAAATTATTCATTGGATCTTGATATGTTGAGAGATCTTGTACAAATTCGTTTGTACTTCTGGATATAATATCAAAAAATACGTCTTGTTGGACATCGCGATTTTTATCCACAAAACCTTTAACGTTATATGTTACACAGCCTGCATAGTGCTTTATTCCAAATTCCGTTTCCCAGCGTCTCCTATCTTCACCTGAAATATTCAAGAAGAAAATATATAAATAACGCAATACTGAAAACGAAATATTTTTCCAAATAGCAATGATCCGAAACTGAATTGTGTGTGGCTCGAAGAAAATTAGATCTTCAGACTGCACTCTCCTAGTTAATAGTCCAGGCTATGAACCGGAAAATAATTAAAAAAAAAACAAGTAATTTCGAATAAAAAATTTTTTTTTTGCATTAGCTTCAGGAGGTTTTCAGGATCATTCATAGACCTTAAAACCTCTTGGGCACCCCAAACCCACCTATTGGGGAGAAAATGGACCGAAATCACCAAGTCTTGAATTGTATTTTCTACAAAAAACTGAACTGAACACGAATCCGTAGCCAGATTTACTCCGAAGTAATTTTAAAATTCAAAAATAATAAAGATTTAGAAGCGTGTCAAATTAGCCATTTTTGTAAATTTCCCACCCTTACGAAGATATTCGAGTAAATCTGGCTTCGGAATCATATTCAGCGACCCAAAAAACCTCCTTCGTGCATTCGAAATGCCTTAAACACGTAAATTGCAAAATAACATATCAGGGGTGCGAAATCGGCCAATTTTGTCGATTTGACCACCCCTACAATGGATTGCAAGTAAATCTGGATACGGATACGCGACCCAACAAACCCCCTAGGTGCACTCGAAATGCCACAATACCTTTTTTGTAGAAAATACAATTGAAGACTTGGAGATTTCGGGTCATTTTCGCCCCCAATGGGTGAGGTTGGGCTTCCCAAGAGGTTTTAAGGTGTATGAATGATCCTGAGAACCTCCTGAAGCTAATGCAAAAAAAAATTTTGATTCGAACTGACATGTTTTTTTTTATTATAGCTAAAATCCCGGTTCACAGCCTGGACTATGAGTCCACCCCCCTAAGACTTGGAGCTAGAATATGTTTCAAGAGAGGTACATGCCATTGAGCTGTGCGCCCAAGCGGCTGCCAAAGAGATCGTCTCCTATCGTTGCAATTGAAGAACGGTATGGAACTGTCAAAAAGCTGTTATATGGCTAAGCAACAGCAACAAAGTGACTATGATCTAGATACCCGATCACTCGGGCAGACTCTCTAACACCCGGGAAGGTCATAAAATGTATCAAACCAAAATAGTCCAGTCAAAAGTGTGAAAGACATCTAACATTTTATAGACGCACGAAAACGTAAAATTCTTTTTGCACCGTTAGTCAGAAAAAAAGGGGGCTCGTGATTTATTACTATCAATAAACAATGAAAAACCATTTTCAATTAACAAGTGGAATAATGTCTTTTACAACGAATGGAATATTTCGGGCTCTTTTGATCCAACGTTCCTGAAATTTAGTATCACGGGTTTTTTCGGTCCGCTGAACCTGAATCTGAAGTCTTTTTTGTGGAAAACCCGGAAAATTGAACCAAATCTTAGCGACAAACAAAATGTTTTCTCGGACTGGAAATAATAAGAAGCCGTGATGTGTTGCGATACAATTTTCACTGGAAGAAGGAAAATTCTGGTAAAAGGTGGAAAATTGCGTCTTTGTTCTTTCATTCTTTTTTCTTTATTTCTATCTTTATAATCGTCCAACGTGTCTAATTATATGTTTTCGTGGTCACAGAGTATTACTTTATGATCATAAAATCAAAACCGACGATAGTTTCCCGGAAAACTCCGGAAAATGAAGATTTTGCATTTCTACACGACAAACTTAAATTTTTGAAAAATTTTAGTCAAGTGTTGTTGAAATAATAAGGTACCGTGATGGTTCTCGGTACAAATTTCACTAAAAGAAGGGAAATTCTGGAAAATTGGTGGATAATTAAAAGCAACTATAGTTCTCTGGAAAACTCAGAAAAATGAAAATTTGGCATATTTACACGACAATCTTTAATTGTTATTTTGTTTTTCCAAAAATTTTTAGACAATTATTATGATAAAGAATTTCAAGTATCTTTTATTATGATATGTACAGTACCTCTTTCAAAGCAGGTAAGAAAAGTGCAGATTTTTTTGAACCATCAATGATGATGCGGCGTACGTGTACCATAGAGACGTGTACAGTACCTCTTTCAAAGCAGGTAAGAAAAGTGCAGATTTTTTTGAACCATCAATGATGATGCGGCGTACGTGTACCATAGAGATCCTATACACAAGATCTCTCTGACGTGGACACGTTAACGCGTACGGAGAACACAGCAGCTGTCTTTGAGTGTGGAGGAAAAGAAACAGGCAGTTGGCAATAGTATCTAAGATGCGGCTGTGAGATCACATCCTGTTTTCTATTTTAATTTATAAAACACTTGGACTCTATGATATATCGATTTGTATTAAAACTTAGTAACCGAAAATAAAATTATGTAAATTAAATTAACGTATATGAGCATTTGGAAAAAACTGTCAGCTGAGTAACTTAAAAACCTAATTCACAACAAATAGAACATCTCGCGGGTTTGTGGTAAATCCATATTTTTTTCTCAAAAAAAGTTAATTTTGATAATATAACCGAGTAATATCATCATTATTATATAGTTTTCACTACGATTCTCTGAAAAAAAATTTATATATTAGTTTAATCTATTTTTTATTTCCTAGAGTTTTCCGGAAAACTATCGTCGGTCTGGATTTTATCATAAAATAATACTCAGTGTTGACGAAGATCGAGATACGAATGTGAAGGAAAAACGACTCAATTTTCCACCAATTTTTCAGAATTGTCCTTCAATTAATGAAAATTGTACCGAGACACATGACGGAATCTTATTATTTCAATACCACAGTCCAAGAAGTGTTGCTAAGATTTGGTAACCTTTTCCGGGTTTGCCAGCAAACGGATTATTCATTTTCCGACTTCAGATTCAGATTCAGCGTACCAAAAAAAAAACCTGATACCAAATTTCAGAAACGTTGGATTAAAACAGCCTGAGATATTCCATTTGTTATAAAAGACATTCCATTTGTTAATTGAAAATGGTTTTTCATTGTTTATTATTAGTAATAATCACGAGCCCCTCTTCTTTTACTAACGATGTGTATGCCATCCTGAACAAGATGCAAAAAGAATTTTGGATTTTCTTGCGGTTTATACAATTTTAGTAATGACCCCTATTTTTTCACACTTTTGACTGGACTAGTACCACCATCTACAAAGACTCGGCACAGTGGAGGACGTTCAATGTCAGCTATGCTTCGAGGATTATGAAACGGGAGAGCACGTCCTCTGTGAATGCCCAGCTAGGGAAAGAGTCAGATCTAAGATCTTCGGTTTTTAAAACAATTTTGTTTCGTTTTCCGAAATTATACTTCCACGAAATACTTATTCAAGAAAATGGGAACAAACATTCCTGAACAATTGTACAGAAACAACACAGATTATTTTGAGAAATAAACAATATAACCACAAACCTTTAACGTATCTATCATGATTTTCGAACTCCGTGTGCAAATTTGAAATATATGAAGCATCACAACCTCTTGGTAAATGGCATTGTTCCGATAGTAACCTAAGGATACATCTCGGAGGTTTTTCTAATAACTCTAAGCAATAACTATTGTCGGTAAACTTTATATGATTATAATGTATACATTCTTGTTCATACTGAAAGTAAGGAAACAGTTAGTAGACTTCAACAAATTTTCTCAAATACTTACAATATCTTGTTCTAATGCAAAAACGTAGTGATTAAAAAATTTGTGCAATTTTTCATTTGTGTAATTTATACAGAGCTGTTCGAAAGAATTAACAGCGAAATTCTCAAAACCGAATATATCTAATACACCTATAAAACTGGTCGAATCCTGTCCTGGATTTGTACAATTATTTATATGATGGATCAGCCAAGCGAATGTCTTCGAGTATAAGGCTTTCGCCATAGCATGTCTATTTTCTCTAGCCTGAAAAAGGAGAACATGGAAATTATCATTATAGTTGGTTCACTAAGACAGTCAGAAAATAATCGTCATTACATGAAAGACATCAAAAGTAACACTAGAGTGATTGAATTTTATGCTGCTAATATGTGACTTAAGTATCTGTGAATGTACGTTTTATATAAATTCTGAAAATAACGATATTATTTTGGTGTGTGCGGGTAAGGTTTAGAAAATTTTTTTTTTATCTCTTTATCACCAAAGTGAAATTATATAAGGATGAATATTGCTAAAAAAGAGGGAATTCATCATACCGGGATATCAAAAATTATCTTGGTCAAGGGTGGTTGTGGAATCTAAAACGTGTGTCTTACTTTACGTTTGAAATAATTATGTCATAATTAATTTGAAGTATCTAAAGGTGCGAAATTTCGCAATTTTATACGAATATTATAACACTGAGAAGTCTTTAGCGCTTTGAACTCCGGGATTTTCACGTGGCCTATCGAAATTAGAAGGTTCGAATTATCTTAAAACATAATTGCATGAACGCCAGACGTCCTATGTAATTAGCTACGAACGAAATTATTTTGACATATGCCTCGAGGAGCTCGCTGCGCGTAAGTTAGAGTTTATACATTTTACCTCGGTCTTGTTAATTTGGGGCCGTTTCTTGCCTCGTGCGGCCGGCACCAGTTGTAATAAAGAGTTTTTGGCTATGGGCCGCTAGCTTTTACCCGCTTCGTGTATATTTTAGTCGCGAGAAAATTCCCTTTGGTACGTTAGACGCGCGTAGCTGAGATCTGAGAATAGCTCTAACTGTTTTTATTAAATTTTCCTATTTAATGGACATTTATCGAAAAAAGAAGGGCCGTCGGGCACGGTCCGATACTAAATCTAACTACATGGAGCGAAAACGGCACGCGAAAAGTCGTCATAAAGCCGTATTAGGTACAACCAGGTTGCACTTTTCTAAGTCGCGTGCTACGGGCTTCTCACGTGACCGTCATTCGATTTACGGAAAATTAGCTATTTCAAAACAGTTTTTGACCCGGATTGTGGCTATCACGACCCCTGAAAAGGTTCAAAGTTCACATAATTATTTAATAATTTGTAGTTCATTATTGTTTTACAACTGAAATAAATAGGTATGAAATTTGTAGGTTATTGATGATGTCAGTGTAACAGTGACATAATTATTTCAAACGTAAAGTAAGACACACGTTTTAGATTCCACAACCACCCTTGACCAAGATAATTTTTGATATCCCGGTGGAAATTTCATAGCTAAACCATTATTTAATGTGAAATATGAATTATTGAATTGATACTAATTTTGGCAAGAGCAAAGATCAAAATCTTATTCAATTTAGCAGTTTGTCTTAGTGGTTCAGTATGTGATTTTTCCACACATTTTAAGATCCAAATTTCACATTCACGTTTCCATAAATCCCTCATATTTGAGACATTGAAAGATACCAAAATACCAATTTTAAGGATAGCTAATCTGTTTATTGAATTTTAAAGTCCAAGCAAATTTGTTGCTATGTACTTCGGATTGAAGTTACTTATTAGAAATAAAGCATTCCATCTTCCATCACTGGCGCAGTTGGAAGGATTGAGATGCGGTTTTCTGCATTCGATTAGGTAATTTAGAAATTTTGTGCCGCAGTTGTTTTTTGCAGAAAAAATGTATTGCATTTCTACAGCCAAACAATGCATTTTTCTGAGTGCACTTTTTGAGGTGAATAAAGAAAAGGGACTCGAATTGGTTTCTGGGTTTTCGGGGTCGCTGACCTTGGACCATCCTCGGGGTATACGGGGGCCCTGACGCTCTGAACATCGATGACATTCATTAAATATTATTTTTTAATGCTTGTTAACTGTTCGAGTGAAGAGATAAAGGTGGCTAATGATGATTACGACATGCAAAAACTTTCCTACAATACCTGGGGATACCCGGAGACCGGATATCTACGTTATCTACTAGGATATCGATATAAATAGCGATACTTATTTTTTACATATAAAAAATATTAATAAGAAAAAATCCGTAGTTTGTGTTCTCAGGATCACGACTATGAATTTTTTGAGTGTCATAATCGTGATCAGCGACTTCGAAACCCCTGAGAGCCAGAATTTGATGAAGAAAAATTAACGAATTCCTAGAAAATGACGTAGATATTCGGTCTCCAGGTATCCCCAGCTATTGCAGGAACGTTTTTGGATATCGTAATCATCATTAGCGACTTTTATATCTTCACTCGAACAGTTAATAAGCATTAAAAAATAATGTTTAATGAACTTCATCGATATCCAGGGCGTCAGGACCCCCTTATACCCCGGGGATGGTCCAAGGGGGCCTCAGGGAATTTTTTGGACATCACATTCGTGATCAGCGAGTCCGTTTTTTTATCCACCTCAAAAAGTGCACTAAGAAAAATACATTATCTGACTGTAGAAATGTAATAATTTTTTTCCGAAAAAAAAAAACACGGCACAAAATTTCTAAATTACCTTTCGAATAAAATGCAGAAAACCGCATCTCAATCCATCCAACTGTGTTGGAAGGTTGGCCTATTTTAGTACTTTATTTCTTCGACTATATGTCTTTTAAAATAGAATTTAATTTCAAGACTAGTGTTTCATTATATCGACTGATAAATTAACATAAAATAACACGGGTTTCAATATCGATTTTTTGATCAAAAATATTTATAACTAATTTCCATTCTTCAAGATGTCATGTCACTTTGTCTAATTCATATACTTCACTCATTATCAACAAATTCAAAATTCAGATTAGCAAAAGTTATCAAAAGATCTACCAGAAACTCGAACTTACCTCTTGTAATTTGAGAGGAATTTCCGTTATATTGCCCCTGACATTTATTTGTCTAAGTAACACTACTTGTTTTAAATATTCTTTATCCAAACACAACAAATTTGATAGAATTTCTAAAATACTGAGATCTTCTGCCGTTAATTGACACCTCTCGCCATCAACATCTTCAAATGTTAAATTTCCTAACCATAATATGGCACTAAGTGTTTGTAATATGCCGCTGCACATATTGGGAGGGACTTGCAAAACGTTAAAGGCCAACATTAGACTGTCTAAAGTTCTATCATCACTATCGACTTTAATACAATCAGATTGGTTCAAATAATTATAAAACGATGCTTCCTTCATATGTAATTGCATTGCCAATTCTTTGTTGCGCTGAAAAATAAATAAAATCGTTCAAAATACATAAAACTATCTACCAACAGTACCAACTAATGATGTGAGAGTTATGAAAATACCACAGAACAAATATAAAGAAAATATGGATTTTACATCTTCCTGCAGGTTACTCGAGGACTCCGCACGTCAAATTATCCGTCTTGCAATTCTCCTTCGTGTGGCTTACGAGCTTATTACTAGGAGGTCAGTAAGCTGCGCTTGGGCATATGCCTGAAGGGTTAAGGCGGATTGAGGGAGCCGGAAAGAGGAAAGACTTCGTTCGCTACGCTACTTCGTCATAATTAAATCAGTGAAAATTTAACTTTTATGTTCGCTATGCTCACTACATCTTTCACATAAGCCCATCTCAATTAAAATAGTGAAAATCAAACTCCTATACTTATTTTATTTGTTCATATTACATTTCGCTACACTCACTCCGTCTTAACTCCAACTTTAACAAACTTATCTGTTCTTATAATTGTATTTCCTGTGTTAATTCAAAGTATTTAAGGATATAAAATAGAGATTAACCGAATCGGTTGATTGAAAATTGAAAGTGTAACTGTTTCAATCAACGCCTGACCTGTTATACGGATTCGCGATTATCAGGATTGAAAGTGCTAGCGCTAGTCGCTTGTCGGGTGCCGTCGACGGAATGCGCTTTCCCTTTGTCGGATGCCGCACCAGCAGATGCGACCGGCAGCGGACGAGTTGCTCTATTTCTCTCTACAATCGGCAAAATAGTTAGCGTGCCGAAAGTAGCGTGAAACAGAGCGAATAGCGCCGAGTATTTCGCTGAGCCACTCTGCTCAATAACTCGAAAACGACTTAAGATACGATTTTGAATTTTTATGCCAGTTAACTTCGAGCATCATATCTATCGCTACACGAGGACATACTTTGTACCATATAGGCTAATTATTATTAACCTTGGCAAGAGTACACTTCAAATATTTCAAAAGGCAATATGCGGAAAGATGTTTGTACAAGAACAAGGTGAAAAGTTCCTGAAAAATTAAACAAGAATTAATTTATTTGGTCAAAACACTTCGTCCAACATTTTTCTAATTTTTTAAGTCCTTCAAATCAGGCATTTGTTTCAGCGATGACCTCATCGTTGGAGCTAAATCTCTTTCCGACGAGCCATTTCTTCAAGTTTGGAAATAGATAAAACTCGCAGGGGGGCAAATCTGGAGAATATGGTGGATCACGAACCAATTCGTACAGAAAATCATGCAATTTTGTCATTGCGACTGCGGACCTGTGCGCCGGTACGTTGTCCTGGTGGAAGAGCACTTTGTTCTTTGCCAAATGCGGCCTCTTTCGCTTCAAATCGGCGTCGAATCGATCCAAAAGCTCTACATAATATATGCCGGTGATTGTTTTGCACTCTTCAAGGTAATCGATATGGACGATACTGTGTGCATCTCAAATAACTGTCGTCATGACTTTGTTGGCCGATAAACCCACTTTGGCCTTTTTCGGCTTGGATTCGCCAGGACAAGTTCACTGTTTCGACTGTTCTTTGGTGTCTGTTGTGATGGATCCATATTTCGTCCACGGTTACGAAACGGCACAAAAAGTCCTTGTTATCGGGCTTGTTGTCAACAGAGAGCAAATGCGGCACCCATCTGGCATATAGCTTTCTCATACTCAAAAATGTATGTAAAATGTTCTGTACCCGTTCGGTTGAGATGCCCATTTCACACCATAGATTGTATGGACTGGACGATTTCTGGCGTTGTAACCTAAATTGGGCGACCAGAACGTTCAGCGTCCTTGGTGGTCATACCACTACAACGAAAATCAGTGAACCACTTGTGAATCGTTCCAATCGATGGTGAAGAGTCCCCATAATGTTTAACAAGTGATGCTTTGATTGGAGTAGTGTTTTTTTCACGCAAGAAATAATGTTTAATCAAGACGCGAAATTCACTTTTTCCATGTTTACAAAAATCTCCAAGGTTGCTTGCTTTCGATGGGTGTCAAAACAGAACTGAATGACATATCAGTCTGAACCTTTTAATGTGTTCTAGTTAAAGATGGTACATCACAAAGGTCACATGGGATTTCCGATTGTGGCGCCATCACCGTGCCCTCGTGTATATCCCTAATGATTTCAAGTTGACTCCGTCCCATTCACGTAGCCAGATTCCCACCATGAATACCTATACTTTCTTCGTGGATCACGAGACCGCTCTGAAACGGAGTCAATAAGATCACTAGGGTTTTAAGGTGATAACAACCACGAACGAGTCGATCTTGTTTGTTAAATAGCTACTCCCCTACTCTTTTTATTTATAATAATTTCTCTCTCAGATCTTTGTTTGAGCAACCAGGTGTTTTATCTCATCTTATGGTTTGATTTTGATCGATGAAAACTATGTAATAGTGCAGCCAATCTATCAACATATTATTGTTTATATCCAAGTACACCTTCAAACATGTCTTGATGGAATTAACAATTATGGAAGAAAACTTCGCCAGGCTTTCCCAAATGGATAAGGGATTGCTTGCCAAATGGAATGGTATATTTAGATTCAGTCTAAAGCGTACCTTACGCAATCAATATTATTGAAGCAATATCGATATTGATCAATATATGCAACGTGTAAGGAGTATATTGAAACAATAATATTGATGGCAATAATATTGAAGAAAATAAAATCAGTTCGATTTTTATTGAAAGCCCGTAAATATATTGAGGCGGCGTCAATATTATTGACACATGTAAGGAGTATATTGCCATATTGTGCAATAAAACGTTAATCATGCTCAAGACGCGGTAGGGGTTGTTTCTATTTCTTGTACTATTAGGAGTGTTTTATTTATTTAAGAGTTGTTTGTGTTTTTTTCCTAAATTCAAGTACCGAAAACCAAATAATTTATTATTTCTGTTGAGGAATTGACCCGATCCTTAAAGAACTCGAATATTATTAGCGATCACGTAAATTACCACGATTCGAAATAAATCCACCACCTGTGTCGACCGTGCTACAGATACTAAAGAACTATTAACTTATTTCGGCTGGTTTCTTATTGCGGGTCAACGTTCCAAACGTAAACTACTTGGCGTCTAAGTTTTTTTTAGACCATCTGTTCGATGTAAACAACTGTATCACGCGAATAGATATCCTGATTTGAATTATATTATAAACTTCCGATTATTTAATTGTTGCGGATTATCCCGACTAGTAAAGCAATTTTAGGAAATTGTTGTTCATTTAGAGGAGGTGTAAATATTTATTTTCTTTTGTACATATATTTTCGATAATCCATCATTTCCTTTAATAAACTGTATATATATAAACATCTGTGTTTTACTGGTGAGGAATCAATCAATTCATATCTGTCAGATTTCATTCAACGGGAAATATACGACCCTGGATCACTCATCCCGGTGGTGATAACTTTCTACTTTTCCGTGTAACAAGAAAACATATCTTTTCCCGAGAAAGGCGGTCACACTGCAAGTCGATCCGCCTTTCTCATAATGGTATCCTGCTTTATTATAAATGGCGAAACCAATGCAACTAGGTGTTGAAACAGTTCATCCATTCTTAAAAAATTCTTGTAGTCATCTGGCTCACTGTTGAGTACTCGAAGCAATTCCCAATATCCATGACTCGTACGTCTATTTAGCCAGCTTTTTGTCCACACTGTTCTTTGCCTTGCTCTTTTCCTCTTCTTGAGGACCAAAGCAGACGCGATTAGAACCGGTAGATACATCCTCCCTGACTGCACAATTGAAACTGACACTTTATTGACCAATATTATTGGATCGTGTGAGGGCTACCGTTTTTTTACCAATACTTCGTCAATAATATTGCTTCAATAATATTGACCGTGTAAGGTACGCTTAACGTTTAATGGCCGGTTACAATAACTCTCGAAACCAAATTATCTTACCTTGGCTCCTTCGACCAACTGATAAAAAACATGATAATTCCTCTCTCCAGATCCTTGGAAAGTTATTCTAGATTGTTCTAACAAGTAATCTTGGACAATACAACCAGCAATCATCCACCTTGAATCAAAACAAACTTGCATAAACTTCCCGAATCTACTTGAATTATCATTCCTTACTGTTTTTGCATTACCTGAAACAAATTTGAAATCATTTTATCGATAGACAACAAATGATCCGTCTGATACTTACCAAAAGCTTCTAATATCGTATTTGCTTCTAAAATTTGTTGCTCAACCCATGTCGAAACCCCGCTTGTCACCGAGCATAAATACTGTAAAATAAAACGGGTGTTTTCTGTTTTGCCAGCACCACTTTCTCCGCTGATAACGAGACTTTGATTTTTATTTATTCCTTTGGGTACATCTGCTTTCAACGAGGTATATGAAGCTTCTGCTAAAGCAAATATGTGGGGGTCTTGAATGCCTAGTTTTTTCCCACAGTATCTGGTTATATATCTCTGGAAATAAAATAAGTTTTATTAAAGATACGAAATTGAGTTTATTTCTACAGTTAAAAGTGTGCGTTGTCAATTATTTTTTTAGCAAGACAATAGACACAAATGTCTGGAGCAAATTTAAAAACAGGTCTCCATAAATAGAAACTACAGAAAAAGGTGCATCGAAATCTTCCTTATTCAATTTCCTGTGTACAATTTTGAGGGTCCACTTTTAATATTAACGTTAGCCCTGAGTTCAATTTCAAGTGCAATAGATTTCTAATTGAATCGAAAACCACAGGGAACGACAGGATGTCATGTTTTCGTTATCTTGTTTCTTCCGCATTCCTACAAGGAAAACCGATATAATTATGTTTCATCATAAAATATATGAAATGAATGAATCAAATTAGTGGTATTTTTTTCGGAACTTAACAAGATGTTGTATAAGAATTTTCGAATTTTATTATAACAAGTAGGCTCTAGTTATACGACATATAAACATTAGTTATTAGTAATATGAAGACTATTGGAACTACCAAACAAAGAAAACACAATAAAAAAAAGAAATTTAGTCAGTCATGTTACGGAATCTAATTATTGAAAAATTTGACTCATAAAAAGATATGAGGGAAAAAAGAATGTCTCCTCCCGGTTAGGCACGAGTATGATGAAAATTCAATTTGGTCTGCACAAAAATAGGATATAATAATATCAGGCCGTACCCTTAATTTCTCAAAAAAATATTGCATTTGTTAAAAAAAAACAATATTTTTGAATATTTTGAAACTACTCCCCCTCCCCCTAGTTCTAGACATTTCTGAAATAAGTTATTATTCTTTGTTCGTACACTAGTTGATGAGTCGTAATCTTATTGTATCTTTTCAATTTCATAATTTTATTCTGAACCATGTCCAAGATATTTAATTATATATAAATTCTCGAGAAATAGGTCACACTAACACATACACTTATTATTTTCGTCTTTATGTAAGTTTAGGTCTCACGACCATCATCAGAAGAAGTACCGGGATATCAAAAATTATCTTGGTCAAGGGTGGTTGTGGAATCTAAAACGTGTGTCTTACTTTACGTTTGAAATAATTATATCACTGTCACACTGACATATCAATAACCTACAAATTTCATACCTATTAATTTCAGTTGTAAAACAATCATGAACTACAAATTATGAAATAATTATGTGAACTTTGAACCTTTTCAGAGGTCGTGATAGCCACAATCCGGGTCAAAAACTGTTTTGAAATAGTTAATTTTCCGTAAATCGAATGACGTTCACGTGAGAAGTCCGTAGCACGCGAGTTAGAAAAGTGCAAACTGGTTGTACCTAATACGGCTTTACGACAACTTTTTGCGTGCCGTTTCCGTTCCATGTATCCATGATTTAGTATCGGACCGTGCCCGACGGCCCTTCTTCTTTCGATAAATGTTCATTAAATAGGAAAATTTAATCAAAACAGTTTGAGCTATTCTCAGATTTCAGCTACGCGCGTCTAACTTGCGACGTACCAAAGGGAATTTTCTCGCGACTAAAATATACACGAAGCGGGTAAAAGCTAGCGGCCCATAGCCAAAAACACTTTATTACAACTGGCGCCGGTCGCACGGGGCAAGAAACGGCCCCAAATTAACAAGACCGAGGTAAAATGTATAAACTCTAAAATACGCGCAGTCCAAAGCGCTAAAGACTTCTGAGTGTTACAATATTCGTATAAAATTGAGAAATTTCGCACTTTTAGAAACTTCAAATCAATTATTTCAAACGTAAAGTAAGACACACGTTTTAGAATCCACAACCACCCTTGACCAAGATAATTTTTGATATCCCGGTATTAATGTCTAAAACGGGATTTCTTAAAACTAATTGTATCAAGCACAAAGCGTCCTTATCGCACCAATTTCAACTAAAAATGACAAGTCGCCGAAACGAACAGAAACACTAGTAATCGAAATTGTATTTACGTATATGAATCAAGAATCTACTGCTTAGCAATTTTTTTATAAAATTCGTAGTCATTTCAGAGCACCGTTTGAAATACGACTGAAACCAAAAAATAAAACTCTCAAGTATCCCGTTCGAACTAGATGTTGAAGATTTATGAGGTAATAGAAAAAGACCTTATTAGAAATATTGCTATTTGACCATTCTACCTAAAATATTCTTTTAACATTATAAAGACGAATGTAGGAATTTGCAGGGGTTTTAATTTACAAATTAGTATACATCTGACTTAATGATTGAACGTATGCTCTATGATTTACATATTTGGAGTCAGGTTTTATGTGAATCATCTCCAGAATAATAATTGGTTTCTTTAGTGAAAATATTAACATTTTTGTAATCAAATTGATTATAATCAAAACAATGATTAACAAGGGCGGTGGAATTTTCTAAGTTTTTGTTTCTAGTACTATACTAAAGGCCATACATTCTTCTTTGCAAATATTGTTCAAAGATTCCTGTATAAGTCCCATCGCAATCTAAACAATTTAATTTGTATACTGTGTGGGTTTGTTTATCTTTAGGTATTAAAGGTTTTAGATTTGAAAAATATTTACCAACACAGTTGTTAGTAGATTTATGAGGAACATTTATGTCACACTTTTTTAAACATTTCTTAATTTTCTCTAAGGTCTCCGGATTGTATGGTAATGTTATAAATTATCTGTATTACAGTTTATGTTATTTATATATGACGTTCCATTATAGATTTTGTTTATTCTTTCTTTAATGATGGGGTTGAAAAATGTTTTTGATTAGCCATTCATTTCCAGTGTATTACGAACAATTTTCAAATTTTTGGGCCGATTCTCTGGGTGGGACAATTCAACAGCGCGATCTGTAACACTTTTTTATAACTTGGTGCAACTGAATTGAAGTGAAGATATCGCTGAGACGAAACTTCTTTAGTTAACCACAATGTTTTTATTTTCCCATCTGACTTATGCCTGAATTTTATCATTGGGAACACGCATGAGGCAATTATCTACATACCGTTGAAAGAATACAGATTCTTCTACGCAATCCATAACTGGGTTAGCGATATTAACTGAAATAGGTGATTCCATTGCTGTGCCGAATATTTGTCCAAAAGTTGATCTTCAGGTTTAACCCTTTAGAGGGCTGTATAAACAAGCTCGAGCATTGACTGAATTTAATTGAAAAATCCATCATGTATTTGTATACGAATATTCAATAAGCTCCCAAATGCAGTTAGAAAAAAAAAAGATATTGCTCTTAATCTTATAGAACCTTAGAATGTAGATTACCGTGTTTTCTGAAACATGTACCCAACTTTTCACGTTATTACTTTTTTGGCTTTGTGTATACATATATATGAAGTCAATTTTGAACTAAAGAAACATTATTATTATGCCTCAATATAATAATGTGTCAGCATTATAATTTCATAGTTTTTGTTCCCAAAGGAATTAACATTCTGTAAATCATCTTATGAAGCATCGTTGAACGAATGGGAACCCCAGAAAACCTTGTTATGTTAACAACGCCTTAAACGCCGCCTCTTTGTCATTAAGTATTGAAATAACCTGGGAACCTCTCTTGATACGCTTCATGAATAAAATGAAGACGGTAACAAGAGAATTATACATCCTGTGAGAAAACAAAAGTAACAAAGGGTTAATTTATTAATTGGCCGAAGTTTGTAGATTGTGAAGTGTTTCATTGAAGGCATTGTTTGCCCATTTCCAATCTGACCAGAGATTACTTTATACTAATTTACTTATATAAACAAAACAAACTTGAACTTCACAAAGTTTCCAATGATCGAATAGTAATACAATACCGTTACATAGTTAAAGAGATAAGGAGTTCCTTTGATAACATTTAAACTTGTACTGCAAAAATGTACCGGATGTCCGTCCTTTCATCCAACTTTATCATGATAGAAAATACCGCAATGTACAAAAGCTTGACATGTTACATTTGTTTTTTGAATTATAATCCGAGCATTATGAATAATTATTATTGAGAGAATGTACGTTTTTTCAAGTAAATCAACATTTAAAATACGAGTATGGTTATCGTATTATGTAATTGTTCAATCGATTCAAAATAAATTCCCCATGTGTACTTCGCATCTGATAGAAAACTGCACATAGATTTAGAGCAACCTTTCATAGAGGAAAGTTGATTCTGCGTCACCTAGTATTACTGGATATTCAGTAAAACAAGATTAATTTTCTCTTGGATATGAAGACATTATGTTGAAATTGATATCGTTATTTTCAAAATTGTTATCCGACGCTCAATATCAGCGCACATACTGACAAGACATAATAATAATTATATCCTGTCAGGAAGTTCTCTCGTTTGAAAATCCATACTGTAATAGATATTTACGATATAAGTATCGTAAACATTCATAATACGAAACGAATATAGTACAATATTTTACCTACTACTGATTACGTTAATTATTCACTCAAAAATAGTTAATATTCCTGAAATTAATGATATTAGAAATATGCAACAAGCAAGCGTTGCAAAGGTTGGACATATACAAGGTGTAAATAAATAACTGCGAAAAAATTCAGGGGGTGATTCCTTGTTGAAAAATAAGGTGGGTCTTTCATATAAAAAAAAATCATTTGACCCCCTAATGTTAAGATAAAGCCCTTTAAATGGGGCGCCAAAAAAGTAGTTTTTTATTTTTATCTTCTAAATCCAAAAAGTTACAAAAATAAAATTAACCACACATTATTTGCTATTAAGAAGGCATCCAATAACTGAGTTGCTGGTTTTCCACTATGTTTGTAAGGGGTAGAAATAACCACCCCCAAAACTTGTTTTTCACTTAACTTTTTCTCTTATGTGTATATTGCCAATTAAAAATGTATTTTAGGTAGCTTGTTTCAGTCTGAACAAAAAAGGTCTCTTGAAATTTTTTCGAAAAATTGAAGAATCCTGAGAAAAAAAAATTTACTTACAAGTACATGGCACGATTCTCATAGTGTGGAATTTTAATTAAACTTTGATTTACCTAGAAGGCGGCTGTCATGTTGACATATTTTGTTAAGACAACTAAATTATTTTTAGTATGTGCAATAATAAGTTAAAATCATTGTTAATTGTCTTACACTGTTATCATTTTGAGGCCCTCTTGTAAAGAATTTCAGTAAATTGGAAGTGTACACAAATGCAGAATTGACAGATATGCATTTCGTTTACGGGCTATCTAATGGAAATTCCTTAGAAGCGTCAAGAAGATATTCAGAAATGTATCCCCATCGCGTCGCTCCTCATCACAGTCTATTTGCACGGCTTCATCAACGACTACGAGAAAATGGTACCTTCAAAACGATGAAACATGATTGTGGTCGCCAACGCGAAGTTAGAACACCAGCATTAGAAGAAGCAGTACTTAATTTAGCCGACGAGCAAACTAACATTAGTACCAGGAAGATTGGTTTGCTGTTACATGTTAACCATTTGACGGTATATGCCATCTTAAAGGAATAGCTCTTATATCCTTATCACATACAACGAGTTCAGGCTCTATTACCGCCGGATTTTCCGAATCGTCTAGTATTTTCCACTTGAATGCTGGAAGTGATTAGACTAAACTGTGCATTTCTGAAGAAGGTCTTAGTTACAGATGAGGCTAAGTTTTCTAGAGAGATGATTATTAATTGTCATAATAACCACATATGGGCCGAAGAAAACCCTCACGCTATAATAGAAGAACAATTTTCTTTAAATGTGTGGTTAGGGCATATTGGGAATCAGTTAGTTGGCCCACATTTTCTGCCGCCTAGATTAGATGGGAATTCATACAGTTTATTTCTGAGAGAAGACTTGCCACTATTACTTGATGATATTCCTTTACGTGAGAGAATGGAAATGTGGTTTATGCATGATGGGGCCCCTGCCCATTTTAGTGTAAGAGCACGTGAGGTTTTGAATGAAGTCTATTCAAATCGCTGGATAGGTCGAGGTGGGCCTCAGTTTTGGCCACCTCGACCCCCGGACATGAATCCTTCGGATTTTTCTATTTGGGGGCATTTAAAAACTTTGATATACAAGACTCCTGTTCGAAACCTGGAAGATCTACGAAACCGCATAATTGTTTCATGTAGGGTTATTCAAGATACCCCAGAAATGTTCCACCGGATACGAGGATCAATGCGTCGCCGTCTAGACGCGTGTGTAATGGCTGAAGGGGGTCAGTTTTTAATTCAAGAATAATATTTAATTGTTACATTATTTTAAGTGCAGTTTGAGTTCCATTAAATAGCATATTCTGCATTTGTGTACACTTCCATTTTACTGAAATTCTTCACAAAAGGGCCTCAAAATGATAACAGTGTAAGACAATTAACAATGATTTCAACTTATTATGGCACATACTAAAAATAATTTAGTTGTATTAACAAAATATGTCAACATGACAGCCGCCTACTAGGTAAATCAAAATTTAATTAAAATTCCACACTATGAGAATCGTGCCATGTACTTGTAAGTAATTTTTTTTTCTCAGAAATCTTCAATTTTTCGAAAAAATTATAAGAGACCTTTTTTGTTCAGACTGAAACAAGCTACCTAAAATAAATTTTTAATTGGCAATATACACATAAGAGAAAAAGTTAAGTGAAAAACAAGTTTTGGGGGTGGATATTTCTACCCCTTACAAACATAGTGGAAAACCAGCAACTCAGTTATTGGATGCCTTCTTAATAGCAAATGATGTGTGGTTGATTTTATTTTTGTAACTTTTTGGATTTAGAAGATAAAAATGAAAAACTACTTTTTTGGCGCCCCATTTAAAGGGCTGTATCTTAACATGAGGGGGCCAAATGATTTTTTTTACATGAAAGACCCACCTTATTTTTCAACAAGGAATCACCCCCTGAATTTTTTCGCAATTATTTATTTACACCCTGTATATACCCATAGTTGATTGTGTACTCGGTCACTCATTCAGCAAACTGTCAACTTCGGCGCATTAATTTCAATTTAGTAAAATTTATCTTCATGAGTTTCGACCATGAAAGTATAGATTCAGATACCGGGTTGGGCAAAAGTGTGGAATGAAATTCACATGTTTTTAACAGGCAACTTAAAAAAAGCTCTGAAAGACATAATTGATTTTGAATATTACACATTTTCTGGCAATAAAATAAAATATTTTCCTTCAACTCTTTAGCTGCGAGCCACATCAACTTTTTTTTTTCAAATGGAAACTATGTTTTTAACAGGCAACTTAAAAAAAATCGCTGAAAGACGTAATTGATTTTAAATATTACACATTTTCTGGCAATAAAATAAAATATTTTCCTTCAACTCTTTAGCTGCGAGCCACCCCCATTTTTTTTCAAATGGAAACATGTCATGTGTGGGTTCGTAATGCTCCTAGTACGTCGTCATATTTTATTTATTGGTTTCACTATTTTAAAAGTTATTTTTTTTTTGAAAATGCTGCATGTATTAAATTAATTAAAAACAAATTTGATGGCTTTCTCCAGAATATTATGAGGAACTTCATTATTACAAACTGTCATGAGAGGTTTTGGGAGTTTGTTTATTATAAACAAAAAATAACCTTAGTAACGCCACTTCGATAACAGTATTTATATTAACATCTTGACATATTTACACAAGAAAATAATAATAGAATTGATATAAATCGTAGTAAGAGGTCTTACTGTGGAGCAAAGTGTCATTTCCTCCCTTGCATTTTGATGCCATCCGCTTCGCGTCGGGCATTAAACTATCAGCAGGAGGAAATGATACACTTAGTCCAGTCTATAAGCTGGGGATTTTGGCCGACTTTCTAAAAAAAAAGCAAGAGGTCGTATCAACAAAATTCTCTTTGCATAATGTTCTGTGGCCGATTTGAATCATTCGTAACGGTTGAGCTAAGTGGACCCGGCCTCCCATTCACCCCTGAACTTTAAATTAACCCTATTTTCTCACTCTTTTTTAAGACTTTGAATTTATAACAAAATTTAAATCAAGCCTCCAAAATGGGTTCTAGTTTTTTTTTGGGTCGCTGAACACGAATCCGTGCTCATTTTCCCGGAAACCTCATTCAGTGGGCTGAAAATCAGGGAAATTTCGTAATTTTCATACAAAATTGCTCATTGTTCACGCGTTTCTCGTTTTATACATAAAAGATGTCGGCAGTCGCGTTGTTCGATCCAAAGTAGACCAAAACTAAGAAAATTTGCGGAAAACTGTGGAAAACCTGAAAATAAATCTTTCCACGTCATTGAAATTATCGTGTGATGAGTCGCTATAGGGGTTTTTGTGGTCGTTAATTACGAATTCGACATCAAAAACTTTTGAAAATAACATTAGGATTATGTGGAAAATGAAGCAACATTAAAAAAATACAAGCATCTTTGTTTTAATTTATACAAGTTTGTAACTGTTTATTTAAAGCTACAATATTGAAATTAATTTTCTTCGATTTTCCGGAATTTTCAAACATTTGTTTTTTTTGACATTACTTTTAATTTTTGTAATTTAACATGGACATCGAAAACACAAATACTAATCAACGCGACACTCAAAAAATTACATTTAAAAAAATAAGATTTCATAAGAAAATTTTCTTCGTTTTCCGGAAAATGATATTTTTCAATTTTTTAATTATCAAATTCGTAATCAGCAACCACGAGAACTCCTAAAGCGACTTATCACACGATTATTTCAATGACGCGGAAAGATTTTCTTTTCAGGTTTTCCACAGTTTCCGCAAAATTTCCTAGTTTTGGTCTACTTTGGATCGAAATACGCGACTGCCAAAATCTTTTATGTATAAAACGATAATCGCGTGAAAAATGAGCATGTATGAAAGAAAATGTCCATTGAATGAGTTTTCCGAAAAAATTACCTCAGATTAATGTTCAGCGACCCAAAGTTATCTTAAAATAGAAGATGAAAATAGGGTTAATTTAGCGTTTAGGGGTGAATGGGACGCCTTGTCCACTTAGCTCAATTCTTACGAATGATTCAAATCGGCCACACAACATTACGCAAAAAGAATTTTTTTTGATAGGACCTCTTGCTTTTTTTTAGAAAGTTTCCCAGCTTATTGACTGAACTAACTATTCACAATATGAATAACATTTCCTATCACGTAGTAAAGGGTGGAATAATAGAATTTCCTTCAAAAATATGTATTCACTTGTTACTCCCTGTATTTTTTAAAGTGTTACATATATGTTTACCCCTAATTTATCTCGTTTCGTGTAAGTATAATATCTTTCCTTTGAGTACATTGATTTGGATGTAATGCGCCAAATTGACTATAAACTGCGAACAGTCGTTTACTACCAAGTTGAAAGCCCTTTGAGAACGCACTTTATAAGTTAGGGGCACGCTCCCTAGTTGAACACCTGAGAGAGGTCCGATCACTCCAGAATTTAACGTTACATTACATCGGGCGCGCCTTGATCGATAGAGCCCTCCTGTCTGCTTAACCTATATTACGCTCTAAACTGCCGTATGTGCTCAGTTGTCATTAGGCCAAATATTATCCCTCACGCCGTATTCTGTTTATTGAATTTAGCAAGTGAAAGTTCTGATTTTTCCCGTTGAAAAGCAACAAGCACCTAAATGTATAAATATAGGAAAATCACAAGTACGTTAATTACTAGAATCAAAGTGTAGTTACAAATTACTTTCCGAATTTTCCAGTTGTGAAAAAGACAATGGAACGAGTAAACTATTTGGTAATTTCCATTTGTATTTGCGCCATATCCAAATGAACAGATCTTAACTGAACATATAAGACAACATAACCACCAAGCGAGAATTCTAGGTTGCTAGGTTATTTGTTTATTTTTGGATGCAATAACATTAGATTTGGTTTTCTTGTGAGCGTAACTAAATGTATCAAAATTGGAAAATCACAGGTAATTTAATTACTAGAATTAATTTGTAGTTACAAATTACTCTCAGAGTTTACCAGTTGTGAAAAAGACAATGGAACGAAATAAATAAATTGAATTTCATTGTTTGAAACTGTTTGGTGATTCCAATTTATTGTTGCGGAACAAATTTATTTAAACGATCGTGTGGTGTCTGTGGTCTATATTTTGCATCCTAAGCACAAACATTACAATCAGTGAAAGAGCAGATAGGAAATTTGTGTGACGTTATTTATAGATGGCCCCTAAGAAGTAAAATTTTCTGCTTTCTTCTACTTGTATTGACTGTTAGTTATTTGGGATGTGTCTTTATGATATGTCAATTATCATGCCTTTAGTTATGGGTACAATAAAATCCGGTGATTTGGAAAAATTCATCCAAATATCCAACGAACCAACATCAAAATGTAGAGGAACACCATGTTCCTTAGAACGAACGCCTTTCATGGGGAACATCTAGATGTATTTCATTAGAAAATATCTACTAATAGAGATTTTGAGTAATTCTAAGGTGGGATCTCTTCGAAAAAGTATATTTTCAAAACAAAGTGAAGATAAAAACCAAGTAATTCATTCTCCCCTTTTTTTAAATAGTGGGAAAATACTCCAAGGTTCTCTTCAGCGACACATGAAAAGGTTGATGGCGGGATGGTGGGTTTAGAAGGAAAAAATATGAAAGTGAGAGTTTAGGATAATAACGCTAGGTTACTACATTGGTGCATAGTCGAAAATCATAGCATTGTTCATGCCAACCGACTTAGTCCAGTCAATAAGATGGGAAAATATCGAAAAATTTTGTAGGCGGTCGTATCGGATTTCTTTTTTGCATGATGTTCTATGGGCCATGAAGGTCATTTGTGAATGCCCATCGATATACCAATCGCCCCCAATTCACCCCTATACTCAAAATTAACCTTATTCTCAACCCCTCTCTTCAAGATAATTTTTATTTTTCAAAAAATTAAAATTAAGCCTCCAAAACGGGTTCTAGGAGGTTTTTCGGGTCGCTGATCACGAAACCGAGATCATTTTCTCGGTAAATTCATTCAATGGAGGGAAAATCGGAGAAATTTGGTAATTTTCGGGCGAATTTTCTAATATTTCACGTGATTAGTGTTTTCTACGTAATAAAGGTTGACAGTCGCGTATTTCGATCCCAAATAGCAAAAAACCAGGATAATTTGCGGAAAACTGTAGAAAACCTGGAAAGAATATCTTTCCACGTCATTGAAATTATCGTGTGGGTCACTATATTCTCCTATTCTCCTTTCTTTTGAATGGAATTTTTCGAGTGTCGTGTTTATTTACGTTTATGTTTTCGATGTCAATCTTACATTGCTAAATTCAAAACTAATGCTCAAAAAAGAATAGTTGTACCTGTTCACAAAAAAGATTCATAATATATTCAGCGACGTACTCGGAACTGGTTCTCACTGAAGACACCTGCCCCTTTTTATTTGATAAAGAAGAAAACTTTCTAGATAACTGTATCAGGTAAAAAAATTCTCGTGCACACAACAAATTTGTTGTATATGAGCGTGTGACTAGAAACTATTATTAAAATGTTATGAACAAATTATGCCTAATTAAAAGATATGTATATTTAAAATTACTTAAAGAATTTATTTTAAACTTATTTTAATAAATTTATTTTATTATAGCTTCAAATAAACAGTTGACAAACTTGTATAAATTAAAAAAGAAAATGCTTGATTTTTAATTTTACTTCATTTTCCACATAATAATGGTATTTGCAAACGTTTTGGAGTCAAATTAGTATTCAGCGACTAAAAAAATTACTATAATGACTTATCACACGGCCATTTCTATAAAGTTATAGTATTTTTCCTTGCAATGTTATTTGATTTCTTCGAAATTTTCAAACAATTATTTTTTTGGCATTACTTTTGATTTTTGTAATTTAAAATGGACATCGAAAACGTAAATCAACACGACACTCGAAAAATCCCGTTTTTCCGAAACCTTCGTGGTCCAAGCAAAAAAAAAAAAAATTTCCGGTACAACCGTCTACAAAATTTTCAGATAGTTGGCCTATTTCCCCACCTTATTGACTAGACTAACTCCATTCGTTTTCTTAGGACAAACTAGGCATACATAAATATAAAAGGATCCTACATTATTTACATCGTTCTAGTATGTACTAGATATTTTTGCAATACTTTTCTGAATACGTTAATTTGAACAAATTATCCAATGAGTCCCCATAACTCATTTACAACTTTTGAATACGTCACATAGATGGAAATGCGTACGCAAAATTGAAGCTAAAACTAAATTGAATATTAGTGTAGGCGTTTATATCCTGCTTTAAATGAGCTACTAGTGGTATTAGTATTAACGTAATGTATCTTAATCTTAACCTTTCAGACAATGCTCGGAAGTTGTAGCAATGGTGGTGCATACAAATTATATCATAATGAAATATAATACTAGTGGCGTTCAGTATTCAGAATGTCAATTATAATTTGCATAAAAGCAGGAGAATGATGTAATTACTAGAACGAAATCTTTCTTTCACTTATTCTTAGGATAACTTTGTGCTTTTTGATACCCATCTTTACGAAATATAACCATATTATAATACTACTGCATAATTTGAATTTGAACAAGCATTTTAATGTTCTATCTTCCGGCAATTGGGATATTTTGAGGTATAAGACCTAGATATAGGTTGCGAAAACTGGCGCAGAATACAATCCATCTAAAACAGCGGTTCCAAACATTAGGCACGTCGAACACCGGTTGGGGTACGTAAACATAATATTAGTAATATGAAAAACACCAAATCAAAGTAATAAAGAAGGTTTGGGAGCAAAGTTTAAATTTTAATAGTTTTTGTTATGTCACTGTCACACTGACATCATCAATAACCTACAAATTTCATACCTATTTATTTCAGTTGTAAAACAATAATGAACTACAAATTAAAAATTATCTTGGTCAAGGGTGGTTGTGGAATGTAAAACGAAATGTTAACTTTGAACCTTTTACAAGGTCGCAATAGCCACAAACGGGGTCGAAAACTGTTTTAAATTGGTTAATTTTCGATAAATCGAATGACGTTCACGTGAGGAGCGCGTAGCTCGCGAGTTAGAAAAGTGTAAATCTTCGGAACATAGAACGTCTTTACGAGGATTTTTCGCATGCGGTTTTCGCTCCATGTCGTTAGTTTATGAACGGGGTCAACTAAATAGCATAGTCTCGGGCCCCAAAATGTCGATTAAATAGGAAAATTTAATCAAAATAGAAACAGGTACTCTCAGGTCTCAGCTACGTTCAGGTGCGACGTACCAAAGAGAATTTTCTAGCTACTAAAATATACCCAAAAGCGGGTTAAAAGCTAGCGGCCTATAGCCGAAAACACTTTATTACGACTGGCGCCGGCCGCACGGGGCATAAAACGGCCCCGAATTAACAAGATCGAGGTAAAAAGTATAAACTCTAACTGACGCGTAGCGAGCTCCTCGAGGCATATGTCAAAATGATTACGTTCGTAGCTAATTACATAGGACGTCTGGAGTTCATGCAATTGTGTTTTTATACAATTCGAACTTTCTAATTTCGATAGGTCACGTGAAAATCCCGGAGTCTAAAGCGCTAGAGACTTCTGAGTGTTATAACATTCGTATAAAATTGCGAAATTTCTCACTTTTAGAAACTTCAAATTAATTAATTTGACACAAGTTTTGATAACGTAAAGTAAGACACACGTTTTAGATTCCACAACCACCCTTGACCAAGATAATTTTTGATATTCCGGTATAATATGTTACGTATAAGTCTAGAAATAGCAACCTGGGAAGAATGAGGGATGTAGAGAGCTTAGAGTAATATTTAGTCCTATAGACTACGTCCCGGCGAAATCATACTGTCCGATTAGCCTAACGTCTTTTCTGCTAAAGCAGTTAGAAAAATTATTCGAAAGAATAAATCGGGAGACTGCCCTTTATAAGAACTAGGGATGCACCAAAGCTTCGTTTTGCTTGAGTATTCGGCTAATTTTCAACTATTTGATATTGGGCCGACGCAGAAGTACACTAACTAAATAAATCAAAACATTCCTGTTCAGACTTGTAAGGTGTTTGGTGTTAGGCTGCTGGCGATCTATGGTCTGTCTGTAGTCTTCATATTTTAGTTGATTCTCTGACCTCATAGGCGGCGTTCAGTTATTACTGGTGAATTATGAGTAAAAAAACGAGTGAGATTTGGGACTTCTACGAATTAGTTGATGATGAGAAACTTGTCAAGTGTAAAACATGTGAACAAATATTCCGGGGTGGGTCTGGAAAAAAGGCGTGTACAATATCTATGATCAATCATGTTTAACGCAAACATGGCGATGATGAGCATATCTGAAAATATGTAAATCTATAAATAATGAAACGGAAAGGATAGCAAACATTACAAGAAGAAATATGATATATATGACAAAAACGCAATATCTTTAAATTACGAGATAGGTGAAATGATCACATTGGATCTTGGTTTTCTATTCTGCGCCAAGAGCAAATTTACATCCCAGCAGCTCCTCATAATCTACAAAGCACAAATTCGACCTGCCCTGGAGTACTGTTCACATGTTACGCTGAATCTATTGAATTCTATCCAGGAGAGAGCTATTCGTTTGATCCATGATGTCACACTTACGAGTTCATTGACCTCTCTAGAACATCGTAGAAAGGTGGGAGATCTCTCCCTTTTCTATAGCTATTTACACAGTCGGTGTTCATCAGAAATATCGTATGTTGTTCCAACACAAGAGACTCCGGATATGCGGACTCCATTGTCAAGCTCGAGACCTGGCGAACTTCTTCCTACCAGACTTAATTTTTCTATCGAACAGCGAAGTTGTAGAACTATTTACCTAGGTCTTTCCCTATGCCTATAACCCCCAACTTATCAAATTATCAAGAAAAATTCTAATCTCTCCCAACATTCCACCGCAGGGCCTGGTAGCTCAGTGGGAGAAGAATCGATCTTCTAATCACTGTGGCTGCTGGTCGCGGGTTCGAATCCTGCGACTGCGGAATGTTTCCGATGGCCCGACACAGTGGTGCGGCAAAATACAATGGGCTGTCAAGCCCAAGTGTCATCGAGACTGCCCTGGTTGCAGGATCGAGCCTACGACACGAGGTGGAGTGTTTAGTGGGTATATCTGAGGTGATTAAGTTCGGGACTCAGGAACTCTCACACTACCTTATGGGATGTTACAGGACCATAAGGTGCCCATAAAGGGTTTCAACCACCTCCCAACAAAAAAAAAACATTTCACCGCTGGCTCACATGATGTTCTCTGAACATTATAGGTTTCCCTCTCATGTAGTCAAAGTATAAAAAAAACAGTATGCCATATTCAGTGGATAAGGGTGCTAAAGGCTGATTTCCCCGAAATATTTTTCTGGCTTCGGCCTTGCTGAGTTCTATCCTTTTTCATTTGTAAAATGGCTTAGCTGATTATTACAAACTTAAGATTAACGTTTTTTTTTGAAAACTGGTTTTCGCTATGCAGCAGATTGTAGAAAATTTTGTTTTCATTGATTATAATCCGAATAATTTCCAAGATTGAAGCTATTGGGCGCTCATGAAATATTTATGTTGCTATTATGTTACAACAGCATACTGTTCATATGTAAATGTAAATCAAAATAATTAGGCAAAGTAATATTTTATGAGCACCCAATAGTTTTATTCCCACAATGTTGATAATTATTCTGAACATAAATAATATTTGGAACTTCAAACTTCCAAATTACAACCAATGGTTTAACAAACGTAGTAACATTCCACATGATATCACAAAGTAACAGATAAATCAATTTAATTTCTGTATACACCTTTTTCTGTATTTCAATGTTTTCTTCAGGTTTTTTGTAGTTAGGTATTATTTTACTCTTCGCGACAAAGTCAAGCTATTTATAAAATCGTTAAAAAAAGTCCTACAGCAAAAATTCCTGAACATAGTATTTTTCATCCAATTTTAAGCATTTTTGAAAAAATTCGCCAGTTTGTCGGGATGTCGTCATGATTTGTTTGTCAACACGATAACTCAAAAACGAAAGGTCCTATCATATTCAAATTTTGACAAAAAATCGTTTGCTGCTCGGTGGCGAACCCTAAATTTAAAAAAACATAACTCCCAAAGTAAGTATACTTTGAATCGATTCAAAACTTTTACACTAATTTTAAGTTAATTTAAAACTGCTTCCATCGAAATTCGAACAATCGTTCAACAACATCAAAAACAAATTATTGAAGTTAACTTAAATTTACATCGTTTTTTAACAGTTTATAAACAACGGCGTTGTGGTCTAGGGGCTAGGATAACGGCCCGGCCCTCGCTCAGTACTCATGTTCGATTCCCAGAAACGGAAATTTTATTTTTGGTATCTTTTTTTCAAAAACATCAATTTGAATGATATTTAGTTGTGTGAAGATAATGAAAATAGTATATTGTACAACAAGTGAGAAATATGTCGTTTTCTCACGAATTGTACATTGTACTTTTTTCTACTGATGCTATACAATGTGCCACTTCTCTCATCGCTTTCATACGTTCAAAATGAAAGATTTCTCACGCAGTGAGAAATATCCGCCAATACAGTGAGATATAATTTCTCACAGTGAGAAATAATTTCTCACTCTTATCACGATAACCCAAGTCAGTCATGAATTGTTACATGTCAGATTGATATGACACGTTCTCCACGTTGACAACGCTACGCCGACGATTCGCGTGCAATATCCAAGTAGCCCATTGTTGGCGTTTTGACACTAACTTGAGATTTAGAGAGCATGTCTCATATGTTGTGAAAAAAGCCTATCTTGCACTTAAATTGATGTACTCAAACTACCATATTATTAACTTCAAAATGCGAAAAAAACTTTGTGAGTGTTTAGTAATTCCACTACTTCATTATTGCAATGTGGTATATTTCCCCTGTTTGGACAAACTATGCAAGTATCGTTTGCAGAAGATTGTTAATTCATGTGCTCGATTTGTATTCGGTTTTGCAAAGTTTGACCACATCTCACATAAGACAAAGGAGCTCAGATGGCTTAGGGTTGACCAGTTATACAGTTACCACTTCTCAATGTTTGTTTGTAAATTGTTGTCTACCTCGTCACCACTTTACTTGAGACAGAAGCTTACTTTTAGACAGGATGTGCATGATCTTCATTTGAGACATGTAAATACACTTTCCTTGCCTAGATTTCGTTCTTCCATGTTTCGTAGATCTTTTTCGTACAATGCGCCGGTAATATTTAATAAGTACTGTTTACAGCAGGAAAACTTGTCAGTGAAGAGCTTTCGTTTGAGGCTTAGAGACAGAATTTTTTCGGAGGGCTGGAGAGTGTGTTCTCATTGCTCGTCATCATACTGGATCGTCATTTTCTTTCTTGTTTGTATTAATTTAATTCAGGCTTAGGTTTAGAATTTGTATGTATTATTTTGCTCGTCTGGGGGGTCAAGTTGAGTAGCTTATGCTAGATCTTCGCCTCCCATTAGAGTATTTCTATTCCCAATAAAGTTATATTATTATTATTATTATTATTATTTGTTATAATATAAACAGTTCAGATTCATTAAATATTGAATATAATGGAATACGAAGATTTGGAGTCGGAAAATACACCTCCAGAAATTATTCAGAAAGCAATAGATGTTTGCAATAATTTGCTACCAAGCACATGAAGAAAAAAATATGAAATCGCTTACAGAAACTTTATGGACTGGAAAATGAAAGCCAAGATAAATTCTTGTTCCGAAAATACCTTGTTAGTTTATTTTGAAGAGTTGTCAAGAAGATTGAAATCATCAACATTATGGTCTCAGTACTCGATGCTAAGGAGTACCTTAATGATTAAAAACTGTGTTGATATATCAAAATACGTAAAACTACGTGCATTTTTAAAACGCAAATCTGAAAAATATGTTCCAAAACAGTCAAAAACATTAACTTCTGAAAAAATTCAACAATTTTTAAAAGATGCACCTGATGAAAAGTATTTGCTGATAAAGGTATGAATTGAAAATTTTTAAATTGTTATCGGAAAATGAATGTTTGGTTTTGATTTCAGGCTGCTTTAGCTATTGGCCTTACAGGGGCATGCCGTTGTGACGAACTTCGAAAATTAAAAATTGATGACATGGAAGATCTTAATTCGGCCCTTTTAATAAAATTACCCGATACTGAAACCAAGAATCCTAGAAATTTCACAGTCACAGGAGAATTCTACCAAATTTACAAAAAATATGTGAAGCTTCGACCATGCACAAATGAAACACGTTTTTTTTTTAATTACAAAAATAGCAAATGTACGAAACAGTCTGTGGGGATACATAAATTTGGCACCATGGCGAAAGAAATAGCGAAATTTTTGCAATTACCGAACCCTGAATTATATACTGGCCACTGTTTTCGAAGGTCATCTGCGACTATTTTAGTTAATGCAGGTGCAGATCTTTTAACTTTAAAACGCCATGGGGGTTGGAAATCCAGCAATGTTGCTGAATCTTATATCGACAACTCCATAGCTAACAAAATGAAAATTTCAAAAAGTATAGTAGAATCCATTCAGCCTCCAGTCCATTAGAACCTGAACACAACAATGCTGTGGAAGCTCAGTACGTTTCCCCATCAACTTCAACTTCGACCGCAGCTAATATTTCAATTACCGAAAACATGTTGAAACAAAACAACCTACCAGGAATTACTTTAAAAAATAGTTCAAATATAATTGTTAATTACTATTTTAAATAAAATATAAAAATGAGTTAATGACATAAAAGTATTATTGTATATGTATTTTAATTTTCAATACTTGAAAACAACGCATCCGTAGAAAAAGTATTTATTTCATTATCCTTACACAAATGCGAAGATTTTCTTACAGAATGTAAAACAATTTAAAAAAAATATAAATGTCGGTAACCAAATTAAATGATTTGCGAAAAGTAACTTTGCTACATAAACTAGTTATCTATTCTCCGAGCGGGAACAAATTTCTAGTTCATAAAACAGTTAGTTTAAGTTGCAGTTGTTTAATCGATAGGCATTTTGATGTAGCTCCTGCTTGCCTAAATCAACTTGTAAAGGTAAAGTATTCGGTTAAATCGTGATTTTCATTAGTCGGCAGAATTTTTATAGTACAACATTTTATATGGAAATGGACATTTGCGGCTTTACAATTGGACGGAATTACGAGGGCAATGTGAAAAGTCCCTGAAAAATGAAACAGGAAATGATTTATTTGGTCAAAACTTATTTTATTTCTCATCATAATCTCTTTGTAGCCCGATACACGTCGTTCAACGTTTTCCTAATTTTTCGATCCCTTCCGAATAATACGATTTCGGCAATCCTTCAAAATAGGCGTGACGAACCAATTCGTAGCGCAATTCATGCAATTTTGCCATTACGGCTGCGGTCCTGTGCGTGGGTGCGTTGTCCTGGTGGTAGAGCACTTCTTTTCTTTGCCAAATGTGACCAGTTTCGATTCAAATCAGCTCTGCATAATATACGCCAGTGATCGTTTTGCCCTTTTCAAGGTAATCGACAAGGACGATACCGTGTGCATCCCAAAAAACAGTCGCCATGACTTTGGACTTTTTCGGCTTCGATTCGCCATAGAAGTCCACTGTTTCGACTGTAATTTGCTCTCTGGTGTATTGTGGTCCTACTACCACAACAAAAATCGGTAAACCACTTGTGTATCGTTCCAATCGATGGTGAGGAGTCCCCATAATGTTTACCAAGCGTACTTTGCGTAATTTTTTTCAACGCAATGTTTAATCAAGACGCTAAATTCACTTTCTTCCATGGTTACAAAAATCTTCAAGGTTGCTTTCTTTCGATGATTGTGGCGCCATCTGTACTATTTTTCAGGGCCTTTTCACCTTGCCCTCGTATGTAGATTTCACTTTTACTAAAATAAGTTTTTTTTCACCGATGTTTACGTAAATTCTATGTACTCACCTGGGAATAGATGTCGATATCCTTGTAGGGGTTGACGGCAACTAGAATAGAACCAGTGTATGTCTAATGAAAAGTTAAGGAAAACAATACATTTTGATTAAATCAATTAAGAGACTCAACGCGATGATTGGACATTGGGTCATCGAACCAGTATTCATTTCATTTTGTCACCTGTACCAGACAGCTTTGTTGTGCACTCATTTTTCCCAATAAATATACTATTTCCGTTGCTTGTATGTAGTTTTCACATTATTCATGAATGCCTTGTCTCGCGTGTTCGCATGTACATGTTGGTTGGTTGTTGTTTTAATTAAATTAAACAAATAATCATTAAAAAAGGTATAAATAAACGTACGTGTGTAAAAAAAGTGAGTTCTGTTATGAAACTTTGAAAGAAATAATTGGCAAAGCAATGGAAAAAAAATTATTTTGAAGAAATTGAAATTCTACGAGAAGAGATTGGTAATCAAACATTTATTCAAGAAAAAAAAGCCAAAAAGGATACCACATAATGAATCTGTTATTTCACATTGACAACCTCGAAAAATAAAAAAAACTAGTGGTAATGATAAAACTATAAGAATTAATAACTATAATAAAATAATTGGCTCGGCAACATATAAAAAAATTATTGTATTATTATTTAAAAAAATATATGGTGGACCAGCTTGACAGTCAAGCTAGTCCAGCCCATCCAAAAACGATATTTGATATAGATCGATAGAAAACTGTTATTGTAATAAAATACGCAAAAAAAAACATCGCGTTATCTCGACAAATAAATATAGGGATGAGCTACTTTGACAGTCAAGCTAGCACACCCCAATAAATACAGTATTTTCTATTTGAAATCCATAGGAAACTATTTATTGCAATTAGTTACAAAATAACATATGCAAATATTAACATATTTATTTATAAGGTGGCGGTGTGCTGGCTGCCTTAACCTAGCACAACGCAAGAAATACATTTTCGCGATTGATTCGTAGCTCATTATATAATCAATATCTTCATGATAGAGTATATTAATAGCTAATTTATACAAAAAAATATTGTTCTTGTAAGTTTTCTAAAGAATATGGGCTGGTCTGTCTATCTATCTATCTGTTATGGTTAAAATAAAATGGAGGAGTCACATTGAATATTGATTCGTAGCTCACTATATAATCAATATCTTCATGATAGAGTATATTAATAGCAAATTTATATTCAAAAAATATTTTTCAAGTAAGTTTTCTAAAGAATATAGGCTGGTCTGTATCTATCTACCTATTATGGTTAAAATAAAATGGAGGAGTCACATTGAATATTGATTCGTAGCTCACTATATAATCAATATCTTCATGATAGAGTATATTAATAGCAAATTTATATTCAAAAAATATTTTTCAAGTAAGTTTTCTAAAGAATATAGGCTGGTCTGTATCTATCTACCTATTATGGTTAAAATAAAATGGAGGAGTCACATTGAATATTGATTCGTAGCTCACTATATAATCAATATCTTCATGATAGAGTATATTAATAGCAAATTTATATTCAAAAAATATTTTTCTCGTAAGTTTTCTAAAGAATATGGGCTGGTCTGTCTATCTATCTACCTATTATGGTTAAAATAAAATGGAGGAGTCACATTGAATATTGATTCGTAGCTCACTATATTTTATAATCAATATCTTTATGATACGAGTATATTAATAGCAAATTTATATTCAAAAAATATTTTTCTCGTAAGTTTTCTAAAGAATATGGGCTGGTCTGTCTATCTATCTACCTATTATGGTTAAAATAAAATGGAGGAGTCACATTGAATATTGATTCGTAGCTCACTATATTTTATAATCAATATCTTTATGATACGAGTATATTAATAGCAAATTTATATCCAAAAAATATTTTTTTCGTAAGTTTTCTAAAGAATATGGGCTGGTCTGTTTATGTATCTATCTATTATGGTTAAAATAAAATGGAGGAGTCACATTGGATATTGATTCGTAGCTCACTATATTTTATAATCAATATCTTTATGATACGAGTATATTAATAGCAAATTTATATCCAAAAAATATTTTTTTCGTAAGTTTTCTAAAGAATATGGGCTGGTCTGTTTATGTATCTATCTATTATGGTTAAAATAAAATGGAGGAGTCACATTGAATATTGATTCGTAGCTCACTATATTTTATAATCAATATCTTTATGATACGAGTATATTAATAGCAAATTTATATCCAAAAAATATTTTTCTCGTAAGTTTTCTAAAGAATATGGGCTGGTCTGTTTATGTATCTATCTATTATGGTTAAAATAAAATGCAGGAGTCACATTGAATATTGATTCGTAGCTCACTATATTTTATAATCAATATCTTCATGATAGAGTATATTAATAGCAAATTTATATTCAAAAAATATTTTTCTCGTAAGTTTTCTAAAGAATATGGGCTGGTCTGTCTATCTATCTACCTATTATGGTTAAAATAAAATGGAGGAGTCACATTGAATATTGATTCGTAGCTCACTATATTTTATAATCAATATCTTTATGATACGAGTATATTAATAGCAAATTTATATCCAAAAAATATTTTTTTCGTAAGTTTTCTAAAGAATATGGGCTGGTCTGTTTATGTATCTATCTATTATGGTTAAAATAAAATGGAGGAGTCACATTGGATATTGATTCGTAGCTCACTATATTTTATAATCAATATCTTTATGATACGAGTATATTAATAGCAAATTTATATCCAAAAAATATTTTTTTTGTAAGTTTTCTAAAGAATATGGGCTGGTCTGTTTATGTATCTATCTATTATGGTTAAAATAAAATGGAGGAGTCACATTGAATATTGATTCGTAGCTCACTATATTTTATAATCAATATCTTTATGATACGAGTATATTAATAGCAAATTTATATCCAAAAAATATTTTTCTCGTAAGTTTTCTAAAGAATATGGGCTGGTCTGTCTATCTATCTACCTATTATGGTTAAAATAAAATGGAGGAGTCACATTGAATATTGATTCGTAGCTCACTATATTTTATAATCAATATCTTTATGATACGAGTATATTAATAGCAAATTTATATCAAAAAAATATTTTTTTCGTAAGTTTTCTAAAGAATATGGGCTGGTCTGTTTATGTATCTATCTATTATGGTTGAAATAAAATGGAGGAGTCACATTGGATATTGATTCGTAGCTCACTATATAATCAATATCTTTATGATAGAGTATATTAATAGCAAATTTATATTCAAAAAATATTGTTCTCGTAAGTTTTCTAAATAATATGGGCTGGTCTGTCTATCTATCTATCTATTATGGTTAAAATAAAATGGAGGAGTAACATTGAATATTGATTCGTAGCTCACTATATAATCTATATCTTTATGATAGAGTATATGAATAGCAAATTTATATTCAAAAAATATTTTTCTCGTAAGTTTTCTAAAGAATATGGGCTGGTCTGTCTATCTATCTATCTATTATGGTTAAAATAAAATGGAGGAGTCACATTGAATAAATGAATTGAGAAGTTGTTGATTCATTTAGTTAAAAATATAGTAGCACAAGAACTGAGGGATATTTACATTTACGGAAACGAAGTTTGATTTCATCCCCACAGTAAAAGTAAATTTTAGTATTGGACATTTAATTTAATGACTGAAAAGCTTTGGTTACAATGTGAAAAAATGTTGGTACTTAATTTTTTTTCCTGGGGCGTTTCAAAATACACCCACTCATTTTATAAAATAACTAGCAAAATGTGAACTAAAAATAAGTCAACGAAGATTTCATAATCCGACAGTGGCACTTCATAAATGACTAAAAATCACATGATATTTATTCAACTGTACCAAGATAAAATATTTATAAACACGATAAGATATATAATCAATTTGATTTTGACTTTCACCAAAACATAATATTTTCACAAATATTTTAGTCATACATTCAAACAAATATAACAATGATCAAATTTTGAAATCTGATAAAGGATTTCGGTTGAAACTGTAAAATGTTAAGAGTAAATTTATATGGCAACTTAAAATTCTCAAAGACTTTTGTCGGCACCAGCACAACAAGTTTACAAAATGTAAATAGGATGGTGTTTAATTGAACCAGTCGTTTGAAAAACGACATAAGTCAATATTCTGCAATATCCACTTTTTAACACGAAACACCTTTAAATTGAACAAGTGGTCATTATCTTATTAACTCTTGCAAAAGCTGCATAAATCAAGTAACAAAACCTTTGAATAATTAATCTTTTGGATATTTAAACAATTATAATTAATACAGATAAAAACAATAAATTTTACTTTGTTAAATATGACTTTATTTAAAAGAGATTTGATTGCCATTTCGAACTTTACAGTTCATTATCAAAACATACAATGAGAAAACACTGAAACATCATAGTATTTATACGAAATTGATGATGAACTGAATCGATTCTAAGAATTAATGGTACACATAGCTACTAAGTTTAATTGTGTTGAGATAGTAATCGGCGAGGGATTAAACTGTCGGTAATTACATTCTAATGATTGTATTACGTGGAATTCAACAGGGGGAACAAAGTGGAATTTCATAAATCTAGTTGCTCGTTAAGTAGATTGGTCTGAAAGCATTTAACTTTTTTTCTTAAGGATTTTCGACATTTTATCAGATATCGGCCCAAAGTACGTCAAGGTAACATATTTTTTCTCAGTGTTTTGTTGCACGTTGGGATAAATTTGATTAATAGCTAATTTCAAAGATTTTCTCTTGATTAAATTATTTATTAACGATACAGAATAGCCGTTGTCTTACTCAGTCAAAAGCGCTGGTTTTTCCAATGGTATGGAAAAGACTCTATGCATCATAGATTGGAACGCTGCTTATTTATGTGTAAATGGATGAATTGTGACTGCAGGTATTGTTACATCCGTATAAGTAGGTTTTCTATAGATGTCAAAAGAAATTTTGTCATTTTGTTTTATTAATTTTAGGTCCAAAAAATTGATTGTTGAATTATTTTCAGTTTCTATTTTCGGGGTGAATGCGCTAAGCTGTAAGTTCATCGGTATTCCCTTTAAATTTGTTATACGTAGATGACATTATAGCATGTTTTACAGGTGACACAGATGAACTTACATCATTTTTATCTGTAAAAATGGAATCTCACAAAGTAACAGACAGATCCATTCAAACATTATTAATTGTTGCTGGAAACATTTTGCATTTGTATTTTAGATATTGTAAATACGCAATTTAATCTACTTATTTAGTTATTTATTTTTTGTCACTCCTGTTCATGTTTTACTGACCTAAGTCGTTTTTGGACCGAGCGATACAATTAAATAACAGATAGAAATATGTGCCTAAGAACGATGTTACAATGCTAGTTACCATAGCCATGAAATGAATTAAAGTTCTTTTTTTAATCATATTGAGCATAATTTGGCATTCAGTAAAATCGAATGAGCAGAAAACATTTCCCCGAATTTAAGTGCAAGTGTAGTGTAATACTTTGGATGGTTTTGGTGCTTACTTGTTGAAAATTCATACAAACTTCGTTTTTATTAAACAAAACGTGACATGTTTCACCACACGGTGGCTTTATCAAACAATAATTTCACAAGCAATGTTTTCTTCCTTAAATTTAAAAACTAAGATTAAGAAGGAGGGGATGAGTGAGGTACGTGTACAGTAGGATAAGAGTTACTTACAAATAAATTTAATAATGGAAAATTGGTAAAGTATTTCTGATCATTCAAACCTATTAATTTAATTTTTTTATACTTTCCTTTTAACTGACTTATGGGAAATCTCAAATGCATCCTTAAAATGATGATCAGTTTCTTCAATATAGTTTACAACTTTTGAATCTCTTTTATTCAATTTAAAATGTTCTTTAATTCTAGTTTTGAGAGATCTTCCTGTCTATATATCATTTATCACAATCTTCACACTCTACCTTGTATACTTCTGATTCTTGATCTTTTTCATTCTTGATCTTTTTTATTCTTATCTTTGTTGTTTTCAATATATTTGCCTACCGTATTATTTGTTCTAGAAGATGTGGTAACATTGTATTTTTTAAGTAAATTGCATAGATTATCAGAAAGTTTACCTACGTACATTATTGATCTATAATTATGACTTTAAACTGTACTAGGGTAAACTAACTTCATTGGTTCAATATAATCTTTTTTCTTGAGTAAATAAATCATAATGTTTTCGTTATAGCCGTTATTAGTTGCTATCTGTTTTGTAATTGAAAATTTCTTATGCTAAGTTAATTCTGACATGGGAATAGTAACAAGTCTATGTCTCATGCTTTGGAGAGCAGTCAGTTTATATTGTATGTGGTGGTTTGAATTTTTGTGGATAATAATATGCATATATGAAGGCTTGTGATATATTATAGACCAAGCAGGAAGATCTTTCAAAACTAGAATTAAAGAACATTTTAATTTGAACAAAGGAGACTTAAAAGTTGTAAATCATATTAAAGTAGCTGATCATCATTTCAAAGATGATTTTGAGTTACTCCATAAATCAGTTAAAAGTAAAGTATTAAACAACTTGGGGAAAATTGAAATTAATAAGTTTAAAAATACAGGAAACCTTTTAAATAATCAAAAAGACTTTATCAATTCTCCATCATTAAATTTATTTGTAATAACTCTTATCCTACTGTACACGTACCTCATCCCCTCCTTCTTAATCTTAATTTTAATATTTAAGGAATAAACCATAATTTGTAAAACCATTGTTTGATAAAACCACAGCGTGGCGACACATTTCACGTTTTGATTAATAAAAACAAGTGTATTTTTTATTAAAACTGTAGAGTAATAACATAAATTAGGAAAGTTATAGCTGGTATTCCTATAGGAAAAATTATATTAACCATGCGCTTAAAATCGAAGATTCCTACTTTTCATTTATTAATAGCATAGCATTTGTATCATGAAAATGATACCAACTGCGGAACCAAATAGTATCTGTAATTAACATAGCAGCAAGCCGTCTTCGCTTACGTCTGGGTTTCAACGCGAGGAGAATTATTTTATTTCTTCATTTATTAACAAGAAAACTATTAATTAGAATTTTGGAATGTATATGGCAATTGACTTTTTACAATGTGAGCAAATTCAATAAGAGAATAAAAATTGGGCATCTTCTTCATCATTGAAAGTGATTGCGAATGTTCCATGAGCATGACATTATAGGCAATTCCAGTAATGCCTTCGGCTCACATTATCAAGCCACGGCATTTCAAACTGTGGAGAAATTGTAGCCTGGAACGAAAGGAGGGGTGTGTTGGGAATGATCCAAAAACTAACCGTCATATTCTAAGAAATATGCACTACTACGTAATATGAACTGTTATAAATGTTATGTAAATTACATTGCAACCTCAATCTGAATAACGATGTCAACCATGTTATGATAATGCTAAAACACATGTTACAGAGCGTTTTGTATCTCATTATCTCATGTATTAATATAATATTCTGATCTAATATCTGAAACATTGCTTGGAGAGTGAATTTGTGGTATATAGTTTAATTTGTAATAGAAGTTAGATAATCCTGACTATACATTATTCTGTAAAGCACCAGTTTAACAAACGTCAATGATTACAGTAATTTAACTGAGTGTTTTGCAAGGAGGAATTTTCAACGATAGGAAATGTTTGTAGAGTATGTACAAGAACAATTTAACGAATAATAGATAGAATGTCAAGCTACCTATAGAAATATCGACAGAGGCCATTAAGAATAGGATCGAGAATATATAATGAAAACTAACTCTTTCAGATTTAATAATCCTGGAAAAATATCCTAAGTTGTATAGCTATAGCTTAAATCCTCTAGTAATCAAATTCGATTGACAAGAAGAAATAATCAAAATCGATTCAAAGTGAACTGAATCACCTAAGAGATATTATTTTATTGCGATTATCAGAACTATATTTATTTATTGAATTACATGATATACAATTGAGTATATATTGTTATGATTTCATTTCCTAAACAACATAAAATGCTAAAATTTGAACTTACCGAACATTAAAATTAGAAAAGATTAATAAAATATATAAAATATGGAATTAAAAACATTATTAAAAGTTAATTTATAAGTAGTATAGGGTATTAAACAATGTATAACAAAATAAACCAGAATGTAATATAGAATAAGAAGTGTAAACAAGAAACAGTGAATGTGGATAAACGTACAGTGATACGAAAGAGGAAATCATAATTGAAATGATTCCAAGGCTATCATAAGATAGCACAAACTATTAAAATATGTTATAGATTTAAGATAGAATTAGGAAATTTGAGTTATATAATGTTATAGAAATGTTATTGATATTTTATATTATGTATTAGATTTAAGAATTGACAAATGTCAAAATTGACATAAATATTGGAATAATCAAGTTAATATGAACCTAATCATAGATTATCTTATACCAAAATATGTGGAAAAATGTAGGCAATATTAATTTAAGTAGGAGAAAGCACCATCACTTTAAATAATTTGAAAATCTTCAATAATTCAAAATTTATAGAATCCTCAATTCTGATTGGTCGAGACAATTTAGATACGTCAAACAGTCAACAATTAAAAAGTTATGTCAGTTACAACAATGACCAAAGCATTCTAGACAATGAAAGAAAGCACCTCATTGGTTAGAAATGACATCAACTGGCATCCTTTTGGAAGCCCTATAAAAGGAAATCTGAAATAGGAGCCAGGACAGTTTGCATTTACATCTAAGATCCAAAGCATCTCCTGCAGCTCAAGTTAAATTCCATAACCTTAGTTTTTGGTAACATCGGAGAACTCAAGTAGTCTCTGTAACTTCGACAAGTTAAAGTAACCGAAGCAAGTAAAGTGTTCCTGAGTATTCGAACAAAGTTTAAGGTTATAATAACCACAGTTAATAAGTAGCATCGTAGAACATCCAGTCTTCGATAACTTTCCAGTATATTATTGAAGAAGTTTTATATCTTAAAAGAATAAAACAAGTTAACAATTTATTATCAACAGTTCCTGAATTTATAAAGAAGTAACAACGTAGTTTACCTTGTGTATGTGTATAGCAGAGTAATCGTTTTTAAAGTGAATAATCAAATCATCAAGAAGATAAAATCAACTGAACATTGCCAACATTTTCTATCATATTATTGGATATAAACTAAAAGTAAGTTTGTATATAATATCCTCATTGTATTGTTATTTGTATATCTGAATGAAAGATTGTCGTTTGTAACTTTGTAAACAAGAATTAATATTAAGTAGTTTTGAGGTTAAACATAGAAATTTTAGAACATAAAATATAAATCGTAAGATCTGTAACCTGAGATATAACATAGAGTCATAAATATTTAAATATAGAAACTTTTAACATTCAAACAAAATATTGTGTTTAATTCCATATAACATACAAATCATTTATTCAATCCAAATCAATAAAAAAGTCAGTCAAATCAAAACAAATCAAAATAAAAAAGCTAGCTGGAAGAAAATGAAAATAAAAATTAATAATAATAATAATTATCAATAAATAAAACTCAATAGAGTTTATCTTAACAATATATTCTGTGTTCACTGTTCATTATACGGAAATTAAATAAACCATTCTCTATAGGTCTTTCATCGAAGTCTTAATTTGGTCAGAGCATAAGGAAATTATCTCTGGTCTTATTCGCTTAGTTATTGGAATGGGTCATATTGCAAACAAAACGATTTTGACGGTTATGACAGACCGGTTAACTAATCAGATTTGCACTTTCTGAATTGCTTGAATAACTGAATTGCTTGAATAATTGATTTCATTCTTTGAAGTATCTATATTGTATAATTCAGTTAACATTTTGAAACTCGCTGATTTCCAATATATCAAGTCTATTATTTGTTACTAACAAAATCTAATTATCTTATGGTCAAGTATATATAAGATGGTTCAAGCTTTTTATGCTGATGGATCTGAACATAATGGTCAGCAAGTTCTTGGACCTTCAAAAAAGAAAGATATAGTAGCAGATATGTTTAAATCAATACAAGAGTAAGTGGTTATGGATTTCAAAAAAAAGTAGGAGTTACTGAATTGAGCTCTGAAATGTCAAATCAAAAATGTTTGAAAGATCATCTGAATTTTTTGAATAATTGATTTCATTCTTTGAAGTATCTATATTGCATAATTCAGTTAACATTTTGAAACTTGCTGATTTCCAATATATCAAGTCTATTATTTGTTACTAACAAAATCTAATTATCTTATGGTCAAGTATATATAATGTGTTTCGACATTTGACAATGTCGGAACGTGAGAATATTTTACAATGTGAATGTTGTAAAAAAATCTTAGATAATCCTCAATGTTTATGTAAATATGAGAGTAACAAAGAAAATAATTTTAAATCTGAATTGGAAGATAGTGAAAGTAGTAGTAAATTTGAAGCACAATCTGCCATCAAAATCTTGAAGGACGATAACGCTGTTTTAAAAGCAATTATTCCTGAGGAAGAATTAATTATTGAGAACTTGTGTGAAAAATTGAGTTTACTTGAGCCAAAATATCAACTGTTAAAAGTTTCCTGGGTGTTAGATAGTCATTTGAAGAACCCAAAAGTTATTACACAGGAATTTAGTTCTTGTAAGCAATATATTCTATGCTGATTTATTTCAGATTAATGATATTTTTCTGCGTTAGTCAGTAGATAGTTAAATAGAGATATGAGTGAAATGGGAGACCATTTTTTTCTTGTGGAAGTTGAAAATATTTGAAATATCTTTGAGATAAACTTGTCATATTTAAATCCACTAATTATATTGGATTTGTTTCCAGTTTTTATATATTTCAGACGCTGATATGAGAATTTTGTCGTTGTGCTGTAATATTCTAAAATATTATGTAGTTTATGTTTGATATTGCCTCAACGTTATTTGTGGATTCCTTCCTACAAAAATTGAAAAAAAATAAGAAAAATTTCTTATAGTATTGTGTGGATAGAAAATAGAAATACTCGAGAAAAATAAATGATATTATATGAAAATTACAAGGAGCAAGTTTCCTTGATTTCGAAAGTTTGCTTGAAGTGATCAACCTATTTGTGTCACATTTTCATTCTGAATGTTCTACTGTTTTTTTAATTGTTCATTATCTTTGTGATATTAAGTGGATTTCCAGGCATGGTGTTGAAGTGGTTGAACACAAAGCAAGTAGTTCAAACCCCTAGAGCATTTAGAGGAACCGGGTATAAGCTAGGGAAAACCAGTAATGATTCTATAACCATACATTAAACCTTAAATTGTGGAGCTTTAGCATCAATGAAGGAGAATTGCGGGTATAGTCAGATTCTTCGAATCGCGGTTTCTTAGAAAGTATACGACGTGGAGAAATCCCTGCAGAATTGAGGAGTATAACATGATAATTGTGAATGTAATATAAAGTAATAAACTGATATTTTTATTAGCTTTCGCCAGATACATAACAACAAGGTTTCTCTAGATCGAATAGTAACATTCTAACTTATAGTTCTCGGTAGCTGTTTCGCTCTCTTGATCGGAACGAGTAAATTGAAATATAACTGAACGATGATAACTCTTTCAATCTATAAACCACCCTACTGACAAATACTAGAGAAACAAGTTTAAATACACGTAGCGTACGAGAATGGAAGATCATCACCTAGAATCTGTGACTCAGCAACTCGGGCTGACTCTACTATTTGAAGCACATTGTATTCTAATTTAATTTAAATCTAATTGAGACCATTTTGAACAAAGTTCCTTGGTTTCCACAACCCAACTAAATTTAGATGAATTTATAGTTTTATCTTTTCCAAAAAATGAAATCTTTAAATTGCTGTCGATACTAAAATCTGAAACAATCTATGTAACATCAATCATATTCACAAATAATTGGTTTTCAGAAATTTTATGAAAAAATTCACTTTTTTGATCTTGAATTTTGAAATGAAGTCATTATAATTTAAAATATCATCTTCTTTGAGCCAGGTTTGGAAATCAATCTCATCATGATGTTGATTTGGAAAAATAGAAGGTACCCAATCTTGAACAAGTTTTAGAATTTTTCTAGGACACACAAATACAGATTCATCACGGTTCGTTATCTTGTATACTCTGATGTCACTATCAGGAAAATGTTTACATCATACCTATGCATTTTTATTGGGAACGAAAAAATCTCTATGAATTGCTCTAATCCATTATTGCTTCAACTCTCGCCTAATGAAAAAGCAAATGTTGAAAATCTTATCTGGATTGCAGGCATAGTTGCATTTACAGTTCCGTACACAACAATTTCTGATATGAAATGATACAAAATAAAAATAATAATTTCCTCATCAAGATCAAGATAACTGATAAAATCTTCCTAGCGATCGATAAAACAAACTATTTATAACACCAGCACTACCGGTCTAATGAAATTGAAATAGTTGTCTAAGACACTAGGTACCTAACAAACAACACGCTATTTTATTGTCACAGTTATCACTATACTCAATCTCTTGAACTATACTTTTGTAATATACTATTACTGTATATTCTGTAAGCAGAATAGATTCACCGACTGAATATTCAGATATTCAAATATTTGGATATTTGAATATTCAGATTTTCAAATATTTGGATATTTGAATATTTGCTAATATTCAAATATTGGATAATTTGAATATTCAAATAAATATAAATATATAAACAAATACTTGAATACTTGGATACGAAAAATTCCGACCCCTATAGTTTTAACGTTTGTAAAAGCTTTTGTTAAATAGTGAATTCTCAAATTAAATAATTTGTTGTATGAGTAGTGGTATCAAATTAATGTATTTGAAGAGATTTAAAAATGTCCATATTAATTAAAGTTTTTAAAAAGTCGTGCATAATTTTAGTTTTCACAATTGGGCTCACAGAAAATATTTTGTTAAAATAATATGGGCCAATACGTTTTCCTGTTTGTTAACAAATCTTGATGACATCTACGGACGGATAAATTAAACCACCACGATCTTTTAAAAAACTGAAGTGAAGATGTACTAACCGTCCCAGTGACAGTTGTCGTTTACGTTTACGGCGACCTGGCGGTCTACCATCCGTCAAGCTTTAAAGTGTGACAGTTGCGCCCTTTTCCCTAATTTCTCCATCATCATCATCATCATCGTTTGAGAGGAGGCTTAGCCTCCAAATGCACTTAGGCCACTTAGTTGGGCCCATTGTGCGCCCGTAGTCAGAAGCCTATTCTATTCTAGCAGGTTTGTGGCCTGCCTGGGGGATGCTAATGCATTCCAACAGGATGTGAGATGCAGTTTCTTCCACCTCTCTGCATTTCCTACATATAGGGTCATCTGCGATGCCCATAGTATCAAGGTGTTTGTTAAGACGACAGTGACCGTTCAGGATTCCAGTCATCTCTCTGATGTCCCTTCTGTTCAGAGAAAAGAGTTTCTTTGAGAGTACAGGCTCTCTGATGAAGAGCTTGGCATGACTCATGCGTGATGATTCTCGCCACAGTTCAGATACTCTTTATCTAGTTGACTCAGAAGGGCGACCCCCACGCAATTCGATAAAGCGACCGATGGCTCCGGCCCGACAGGGGCGCCGACGACCCTCGCCTGGCCTGGGAGTCGGCAATTTCATTTCCTTCAGCTCCACTGTGTCCAGGGACCCAGATGAGTTGAACTTAATTCCCCCAATCAGTGGCCCACCCTGGGCAAATGGCATACTTTTTTAGAATTTTGGGACTTTGGGCGCATATAGTGTCATCCCCCTTTCGAGGGATACCTCAACCAGGGTACTTTTCGATTTCGAACTGGTGCACATAAGCTATTAATATATAAGATGTTTATCCTATTCAATAATATGTCTGAAAATTGATCATAAATAATGACACAAATTCTTAGACTAACCTTGTAGAAACATTTCGAAATAAAGAAGTTCAATGTAGTCGATTATGAAATGCTAGGCCACTACGTTATTTTATTTTATGTCAGTCAAGCTATGAGTCATATTGCGTTGCAAATTAGAACGACATTCCTCCCGAGGGTATAAGATTAAGCTCAGTCAGTAGGTGACACATAGAACGAGCGGACACCCCTGAATAAAAACACCACATAAATGAACTCCCCATTGTCTTCCGGTTCACGATTGTGTTTATTATACCACATCACTACCGTAGTCGTTCTCAATGAAGCTATTACCTTGGGCAGCCAGGGTCGCTTTTACTACGGGATTAGGAATGCCTTTTTCGCCTAATTATTTTAGATTTACAAAGCCATAAAATATCACAAACGCCCGTACCCTAGGATTTTAACTTATTTTATTCGATGCGTCGTAAATCGCGATTAGTGAAACGGCAACTGCGCTGGGAGAAATCCTAGCGGAAGTAACTATTATTAATTAATATTTGACTATTTAATTCGTGATATTTTCTCGAACAAATAGAATAGTTACGCAATTCTGCAATGCAATGAGTACGATCGGAGAGTCTCTGCGCCACCACCCATCGTGCTGAAACCCTCGGCATAATGGCACCAAAGGGGTGTGAAAAAAGTAATTTACTGTTTTCGTTCGGAACAAAAAAAAACAAATTTGAACATAGGGATCGCCCTAACTAAAAGATAGTTGAAGGTTTCTTATTCCTTAAATTCGTATTTTCGACGATATTAATTTTCTTCCGAATATAGATTATGTTAAAAGTTAATATGTCAATAACTGATTACTGGCAATTTTATCCTAGTAAAACAAATATTGGTGCTGAAGAACATTAAAAATATCAAAATCTCAAATTCGTATTTTCGAAGATATTAATTTTCTTCCGAATATAGATTATGTTAAAAGTTAATATGTCAATAACTGATTACTGGCAATTTTATCCTGATAAAACAAATATTGGTGCTGAAGAACATTAAAATTATCAAAATCTCTTAATGCACGGTTTCCTATCAGAAATAACAAAAAGCTTTTTTTTCTTTTAGAGGATAGTGGTTTAGACGATAGCAGTTAAAATATTACATTACAGTAAATGTATATTTATTATGCACAAAACTTAATTATGCATGTTATGTTTTGGATCACGTCCATTTTTCACTTCCCTTACTACTCCTAGTAAGGGTTTGTGCCTTTCTGAATCCATCTAGAGTGTCTAGACTATTTTTGAGATGATGTGCATATGTATGTGCTCAAATAAACAACTGTGGTGGCCTTTGCGCCTTGCCTATTGGTCGTATGGATTTGAGATCCCACTGTTGGGGGTGCGGAAATCCTCATAGAAGTGGTGCTTTTGACATCCATCTCCAGTTTTTCAAATGGAACTAGTATTTTATTGAACCATTATGTGTTTTTTCATGTATTTCATGTCTGAATTAACACCAGTTTTCTGCAGACTGTTTACCCTTTCATACAAACTTTGTGTATTTCCTTCCAGGTGGGAGTCCAACCAATTCCAAAAAAGGAAATAAGACCCTTCCTAATAATCATAGACCCATTGCACTATTATATGTGATCTCTAAAGTGATGGAGAAAGCAATCAACATCGAGCTCATCCAATATCTAGAGGTTTCCAAAATGGTTTTCGTCAGCAGAGATCAACAGGACATCTGCTTGCCTACGTAAAACATGTATGGCAGAAATATTTTGAAATACATGGTGAATCTCTAGCTGTATCATTGGATAGCTCCAAAGCATTTGAACGAATCTGCCACCAAAGCCTTATTGGTAAACTCCCATCATATGGTTTGCCGCCTCAACTTTATCGCTTACTATCGAGTTTTCTCTCATGAGATAGATCACTACATGTGGTGGTTGACGGAGTATCCTCCGATACAATTTCTATCAACGCTGATGTTCCACAAGGATTGGTCTTGGCACCAACTTTGTTTCTGCTCCATAGAAACGGTCTACTGGAAGGGACCACCTGTTCCGTCCCATTTGCAGATAATGGTGCACTTCTTACCGCTTTCTCAACTAGAGCCCCTATACCATCCATTGAAGCCGAAGGAGCGAAACAGAGACAGGTTGATGCAATTAATGGGGATTTGGCAAAGATTTTGAGATGGGAATCTGGTAGAATTTAATGCAACCAAAACTCAAGCTTGCGTCTTCTCCAGGAATTCGGATCCCACAATCCTTAATATGATGATGTTAGGTACAACTGCTCCTATGAAGTCTTGCAAATCCATGCTCGGAATCACCACCAACAATCTCCTGGGACGATCATGTGAGGTTCATTGCGAAAACCGCTTCACAAAAACTTGGTTTTCCATTCCGTGCCAGGAGCTACTTTACATCCCAGCAGCTCCTCATAATCTGCAAAGCACATATTCGACCTGTCCTGGAGTAATATTCACATGTTTGAAGTTCGGTACCCAAACAGCTCTTGGATTCTATCCAGAAGATAGCTACGAGTTCATTGACATCTCTAGAGCATCATAGAAAAGTGGGAGATCTTTCCCTTTTCTATAGATATTTCCATGATTGGTGTTCATCCGAAATCTCGTCTGTTGTTCCACCACGAGAGATTCCAGATATGTTGTGGAACTCGTTACCTACGTTTATAACCTCCAAACCTTCAAGAAAAATTTGAATGCTCATCTCTTCTCCCAACATTCCATCGCTGGCTCAAACGATGTTCTTCGAGCATTATAGGTTCCCCTCTCGTGTAGTTAAAGTATGAAAAAATATCACGAAATACTTGTTTACACGATAACCCAAAATGAATGGTACTGTTATTTTCAAATTTTTACAATAAATCGTTTGCGGTTAGGTGAGGAACTCTATTGTTTTTCAGGCAAATCGTATTTCTGAAGGGTTCAAATTCAAAAAAACATAACTTCCAAAGTATACGTTGAATCGATTCAAAACTTTTACAGTAGATTCAAGTTAATTTAAAACTGCTTTCAGCCAAATTTCAACAAAATCGTTCAACAAAAGCAACAACAAAAACAATTATTGAAGTCAACATAAATTTACTCCACCCTTAACCAGTTTGTAACAAACGGCGATGTGATTTAGGTGCTAGGACAGTTGGCTCTTACTGAGTAGACTCGGGTTCGATTCCCAGAAAGGAAAATTTGTTTTTGTATATTTTCTTAAAAGCATTTTCAACGTTATAAAGTTGTATAAAGGAATAAATTATTTCATTATCTTTACATAAATGCGAAGAACCATTATTATATAAAAACCAGTAACCAAAGCAAATGATTAGCGAAGATTAATTTTGCCACGCACACTATTCTGTTCAAGCGGCAACACATTCCTAGTTTTCAATCTCCATTTGTGCAAGAATGTTAGTATGTTTGAAGAAGTTATTGATTTTTCAATTTATTGCTAATAAGCGAATTGATGGAAATACTTGTGAAACTAGATCTGTTGGGAAACGTTTCCCCAACATATTTTAGTGCACAAGCTGCAATTGTCCTATTCTCGATGGGAAGTCTTCCAATTTTCAAATGGTAATGTAACTCAAGGATATACTTTTAACACGTGAGTATCCGATTTGCCGTATCATCACTTATCACATACCTTTGACAGTTACATCATTACAATCGTTTGTCAACCTATCATCGTCAGACTTTCCCCCAGTGGCCTGAAGAATAAAATCAAGGTCGTCCCACGGTATTGATGCATTTTGCCCGGTTAGATATTACTCATCGATTCCTAAAATTCCGGAACACGGGCCGGAACCATAACGACGAGTGACTCAACTCTAGTCAGACATTCCAGATCCTCGCGATGTTTCGAAATGAATGGAAACCAGTATTCAACATTTCCATTTACTTCAATCATCGAAGTATTACGATACAAAACGATTATCGTTCAAGACGACAAGAAGTGAATCATGTTTCAAGAACTGAATTATAACCAGTTGTAAATCTGTTTGTTTTATGACTGATTCTAAATTCCAATTTTATCAGCATATGTCTGGATTACACTTGGGATTACATTAACAACAATAAGCGGAATCTCATAATATTCCAATATTTACGTATCTCTTATTTATCTCTTCTTTCTTATCTGCCTAGTTTGGAGGGTGACTCTTCTTTCAATTATGCTAATTTTAATTGTCAAACACTAATACAGAGTTGTATGAAGTCCATCTCAAACAAGGAGAATATTCCACGATAATACCATACATTAGAAAATCAGCCTTAACCTTATCCACTAAAGTACTGGGGGACCGTTCTGTCAACCATCATTAGGGTAAATTAAATTAGAAAACAAAATATGCGTGTTTAAATACTATTTGTAATTAGTTTAAATACTATTTGTAACTAATAGGGTATATAAGGGATTACCCTCAGCTGGAGTTATATCTGAATTTATTAAATTGCTTGTTTGCCTAGATTACCTAGATATTTGTGGTTACTTGTTCTTCTTCTTGTGTGTGACCTGTATTTAAAACATGTTCGCCTAACGCTATTTTCACGATTAGTTTTCTTTAAATGGTCAAAATGTTCTTTATTTCGAGTTAGAATATTCCTTCTAGTTTGTCCCACATACTATTTTGAACACGACTCGCAATCGATTTTGTAAATCTCAGATTTGTCAAAGTCGGAAACGTTATCAAAGGTGTTGTCGAAACGTTGCTATTTAAAGGTGGTGACTCTAATTTGGTTAATTAGTTGAGTTCCAATTTCCTTTCTTGTTTAGAAATTGAGTTATTAATCAAAGCTTTGTTTTAACTATGGTCAACGCTATTTGCTGAAGTTGTTATAATTTTGCTGGCTGAAAGGGAGTTTAATAATCTATGAGCAAGACTATTAATTGGAGCTATTTTATAGTTAATTGGTGCTACTGAATCCGCAGGAGTATAACTACTTGTGAGTCAATTTTTTGTATGTGTTGAATTCCAAGTGATTACCATCTTTTATAACATTTTAATATCTTCATCTTTCCATCACGATGTAGCCATAGATTGCAGAATTTGGACGTATCAGTCCATGGCATTAAGAACTAGAGATAACCAGGCATGTGAAGAATATATAGGAATGAATCCAGGAAAACCAAACACCATTTAAATCATTGCTGAATTGGCAAACAAAGCATTATCTGCAGCTTTATCCAAACAGAACATTATAAAGGGTTTTGGGAATTTGGCTATTCAACAGGAATATATTTTCTGAGGAGGGTTTTGTTATGTTATCAGTAACGGAACGACCAGAACCAATGAAAAAATAAAAAGAAGATTTCGAAGTTGGATAACGATGATGATGAACAAGTACATTTTTATTCAGAAGAAGGAAAACAAATTTTTTAAGAAATCTGTGATAGTCTAGGGGCCAGAGCGATATTGATGGTCTGAACATTAACCCGATGGCACTATGGTTTATCGTTAGGGGACGGTTCAATGACCAATTCATCTCACAAACCGAATTTTCGCCGGCTGCTAGATCTCGAGATACAGCCTCCGCAAATTGTTTATTTTTTCACTGGAAGTTAACCCTTTTCAAGTTGCGGCTACTTGGAAAGCATGACATTCTTGTAAACTTCCACCATCATTTTTTATCGGACAGACCAGTTAAAATTGGACCGAAACTGGACTGCAAGTTAACCCTCCCAAACCTGGTGGAAAATTTTCATTGGTATTGGTAATTGTTAAAATACCCTATGTTATCAAAAGTAATCGGTTCAATTCCGAGTAATTGGCCATTATTTGGACCAAAAATGTTTTTTTTTCTCATTTTGTGGCTAAACCTTGCGGATTACAAGGTAACATGATGGCACCATGTTAAATAACTTTATGGGTCAAATACAGATTCAGAATTATTGCCATCACTCCTTGCCTATTTCAACCCTCCAAAATCCCCTAAAACCACCCCCAAAAAAATATGAATAATATGGATAATATGATCAATTTTATGATAAATTAGTCAATTATTGAGATTCTGACTGAGTTTAAAATCGAAACGGCCGTTTTTTTGTGTTTGTTTGTTTTGGGAGGAGGTTTTAGGGGGTTGAAATAGAAAAGGAGTGATGGCAATAATTTTAAATCTTTATTCGACCTCCAATAAAGTTATTTAACATGATGCCATCATGTTACCTTGTAATCTGCAAGGTTTAGCCACAAAATGGGGAAAAAAACAATTTTTGGTCCAAATAATGGTCAATTACTAGGAAATGGACCCATAACTTTTAATGGCATAGGGTATCTTAACAACCCCAATGAACATTTCCCACCAGGTTTGGGAGAGTTAACTTGCAATGATGGCACATGGTGGAAGTTTATAAGAATGGCATGCGTTTGAAATAACCGCAACTTGAAAAGGGTTAACCTCCAGTCAAAAAATAAACAATTTTCGAAGGCTGTATCTTGAGATCTAGCAGCCGGTAAAAATTCGGTCTGTGAGATGAATTGGTCATTGAACCGTTCTCTAACGATAAACCATAGTCCTATCGGGTTGATGTTCAGACCATCAATATCGCTCTGGCTCCTAGACTATGAGGGTAGTTACGAAGAAGTGGAATTAAAGGACAGTTCTGATGACGATAAATTCGAACCAGAGTGATTTTGTACTGGTCAAATTCCCTACCAAAACGACCATGGTACACTATGTTGTAGAAGAAACCTGACGAAAAATTAGAAATCAACTTTAATTTTCCCGACTGGAGAGGCTGTAAGCAGTGTTCCATAGAATGGAAGTTGGATAACGATGATGATGGAGAAGTAAATTTTTAGTCAGGGGAAGGAAAACAAAATTCTTGAGGGTACACACTATGTTGTAGAAGAAACCTGAAGTGAAATTAGAAATAAAGTTTAATTTTTCTGACTGGAGAGGATGTAAGCAGTGTTCCATATAATGATGTAGTTCCTTAGTTGGAAAATGTGAGATTATTTTCATTATTTCATTTTTAAATTAATCTCAACAAAATCATAAATTTGCGATGATTTTCAGTTTTTCTTTAACGTATGAATTATTATGAATAAAATTATTTTTCGATTATTCTGTTGATGAATAATTCATGTCCCAATCCTCCTATTTTCAGTCCTAACCCACCTGCCATCACGAGGGTTGGAACATTTTTGACTTGCCTTCAGTTTTCAGAATATTAATTTTTTTTGTGCATCTCAAAGAACTGGAGTAACGGTGTGGCGAATGCTAGTGTGATAGATATGTACTAGATCAGCGATAGATTATATGTTCCAACGCGATTAATGTTGATAATATCAAAAATTGTCCATACCTCCCTACTCACTCCTACATTTCAATTTAAATAATAAAAGCCAAACGCATTGATGAGAATGTTCAGCTTTGAAAAAAGTCTTTTGTTTCAAACAGGCCATTCATTCTTAAATAAATTCATAAAACACTGAGGTTAACTTTCGGGTTAATTAGCCCGTTGTCGGTTCTAACACGGAGATCTAGACCGGAATTGGACGTTCCGTTAATAGGGTTTAATTAATCTAACTTCCTGAAACAAGTAACAGCATGATGAGGGTTTGCCAAATTACTACTTATATCTTCTAAACTTTCAGATCGTTCTCTTGGTTTTAAAAGGATACGTATATTTTATCTTGTCGGTACCGGATTTTCAGATTTTTGTTTATTACTTCCTCGTCCAAAACTGTCAAACTGGTCATATCCGGCACGCCGCCATCGGGCATCGCCACTGAAACAAAAATAACAACGTGATACAAATTGTAATTGATATAAGTTAATACATTCATGGTAATATTCTCTTATTATACACTGTAATTCATTCGTCAGCCGTCCTTACTTGAAACCGTAAAAGACATATATTTGAATAGAATATTGAACGGTTTAAAAAAAAATCACATTGAACGGTGCTGGAAATGAATTATTTGGAATTCAATTAGCTGTTCGCTCCCTTTTCAACTTGGAGAAAATATGAAAGGCACGAAATGAAACGAATGATAAACGGCTTTTAAAACGTTATTTATGCTAACTTGATTTGGGAAGCAAAACTATTTAGAATGAAGAAGTTGCACATTTTTTTATTCTCTTATTGTAAAAAGTCATTTTCCATATACATTTTAAAATTCTAACCAACAGTTTTCCTGGTTAAAAATAAATAAATTCATAATTATTCTCTTCGCATTAAAACGTAACTGTAAACAAAGCCGGGTTGCACTGACGTCACAATCCGGTATCGCTTAAAGCTAGTCCGTCTTACTTACTCATTGTGTTCGATTTACGCATGTCTGGTACTTCTAGTTGCAAAGTTCTATCATTTACTTTCCTCAACAAAATATTTTGGAAAATTTGATTGATGTCAAATAACCTAACGTAACGACAATAACCTAACACCCACCACTCCGCCTACCATGTAGCTCGGCCGAGCTTAAAATTGTCGAAATGTTAACTTTAAACCTTTTAAAAGGTCGTGATAGCCCCAAACTGGGTCGAAAACTGTTTTGAATTGGTTAATTTTCGATAAATCGAATGACGTTCACGTGAGGAGCGCGTAGCTCGCGAGTTAGAAAAGTGCAAATTTACGGTACATAGAACGTCTTAACGAGGACTTTTCGCATGCGGTTTTCGCTCCATGTCGTTAGTTTATGAACGGGGCCAACTAAATAGCATAGTCTCGGGCCCCAAAATGTCGATTTAATAGGAAAATTTAACTTAAACAGTTTGAGGTATTCTCAGCTGTCAGCTACTAGCGTCTGACGTGCGACGTACGAAAGGGAACTTTCTAGCTACTTAAATATACCGAAAGCGGGTAAAAGCTAGCGGCCCATAGCCCAAAATACTTTATTACAACTGGCGCCGGCCGCACGGGGTTCGAAACGGTAAAATGTATAAACTCTAACTTACGCGCAGCGAGCTCCTCGAGGCATATGTCAAAATGATTACGTTCGTAGCTAATTACATAGGACGTCTGGCGTTCATGCAATTGTGTTTTATACAATTCGAACCTTCTAATTTCGATAGGCCACGTGAAAATCCCGGAGCCGGAAGCGCTATCGAGATCTGAACGTTAAAACTTTCGTATAAAATTGTGTTTACAAGTCAACTGACACTTGTCACAGAATACTCTTCATAAAGATCAAGATGATACTCTTACGTGACGCCTTTTATGTTTCCCCTACGTGGCGTCTTTTGATACTACGCGAAATTCGACACGTAAGCGACTCACTGTTCACATAGGAAACAACCTCGAGTTTCCAGACCTGTGTATACGACCGTGGTACGCTGTACGAAGCTCGGACAACAGTGAATAGCAGTTGCTGGTGAATAGGTGTACGCGTAAAATTTGTGTATAAAGTGTTTTAAATATGAATAAACAAAGTGCATTTATTAATGAAGAAAGTGATGACAAAATAGTGAAAGAAAATGAGTGAGTACTCTATATTGTACTCTACATTGTATTTGTATCTCTGAATGTAAGATTATCATTTGTAAACAACAAGTTTTGAGGTTAAACATAGAGGATTTAAAAATTACAAAGAACAATTTGTGAACATAGAAATTTCAGAACATAAATTTAAATTGAACAATTTAGTAACCATAAAAGGTTTGGTGTGTAATTACACTATTTATACCTAATTATTTATACCTAGCTATTTTCGTTTTATAGAGAAGAAAAACTTAAAGAGCTAAAGGCCATATTATCAGCGTCAGAAAGATTTGAAGAAAGATGAAAAAGAAAGAAAAAAAGAGAAACAGTACCAAAATCAAATGCTGAACGTCAAAGAAAAAAAAATACTGCATAAATTATAAATAAATAAATAATTATAATTGCATAAGTTGAGAAAAAAGGCAATAGCTTTACCGCGGCAGTCCCCCGAGTGCCACACGTTTCTTTTTTTTCTCTTTTCTCTTTTCAGTCTTTGACACAAGAGCAACTATTCCTTTATTTTTACCACACATGTTTTTGCCTCCATAAGTAGTAATAGATTCCAAGTTTTCCATCGAAAGTTCTTTTTATTAATGGCATTTTGAAGTCCCTTAAAAATATCTTCTACAGTAGTCATGCCGTGAAAACTATCAATATCAAGTGTATTTAGTGGTCATCGATTATCCCCAATAATATCCTGGTTAATCTCAATTCAATTTAAAACTTGTAATTAAAGAACAATTGACCAATTGGTTGATTCGTATTTCCAAACTAAACTGACTTGGTCCTAGTAACTTCTAACGGAAATGTTAAAGTCGTGTAAAGTTAACGAGGATTCTCTTTATAAATAGGTGATTTATAATAATCCATTTCAAGTTCCCATAAAAAACTTGATAAATCATTTAGATACTTCTTCCGACAGAAAAACATTTCATCTCACCAAGACTATTTCCGATAATTCCATCTAACATAACATATGAAAATAGATTCGGTATTAAAAACCGCAAGACAGCCGAAAATAGCACCTTGTTGAACACAAGAAATTCAGAGGAATCGAATGGAGCTTACAGATAAAGAGTAAAGGCTCGAATAAAGATAACAAACCGTGTGAACGCCAACTAGCTGGCTGGGCTTGAAAAGCAGCAGATGTTGAAAGACACGTGCCCGTCGTTTTGAGAACGAAGCACCAGCTGTTTTATTTTGTTCTCCTACAATTTCCTACCTTACATTGCAGGCACCGACTTTCCGCAAGAATACAATAGACTCGCAGGTAGCATTTTATACTACGTTCCATATTACATTTTATTTTATACAAGAGGTACCTAAATTTTTTTCCAAAAGCATCTTTCTGCTCATAAGTACCAAGTAGGAGATAGATTTTTAGACCAACAACAATACTCATAATACTTGCATTTATATTGATATAAATATTCAAGTGAGCATAATTTTTCGATTACTGTGCTTTGATCTACCTTATATCCAATGAGATTTTGTTTTAAAAAGCAGAAATTTATCTGAACTTCAATGAATCGATCGATCAACAATCAATGATAGTAGCTCGATTTCTACGTAATGTTATTACCATCAATAACATTCTGTAGAAGAAAATAGACGCTTCACTCAACTCAACTTATTTATATTTCAATAAGACTTTGGATGGTTTTGGTGCTTACTTGTTGAAAATTTTCACAAACTTCGTTTTTATTAAACAAAACTTGACATGTTTCACCACACGGTGGCTTTATCAGACCATGGTTAAACTATGGTTTACATTTTCTTTAATATGGTTTACAACTTTTGAATCCTTTTTGTTCAAATTAAAATGTTCTTTAATTCTAGTTTTGAAATATCTTCCTGTCTGGCCTAACCAGGGTGACATACAAAAAAGTACCGTGCATAGTGTCAGGCGATAGATGACACTAAAATAAGAAAAAAAGTTCCTATTAACATATATGCTCAGACGCTTAGTTTTTGAGATAAGTTGAAGTTGAAACAAAAATTTCGTTTTTTGCAAATATCTCCGGAACCGTTTATCGTACAGAAAACATATTTTGCGAACATTTTCTACTCATAGCAAGCTATGTTCTGTCCGATAAAAAAATTTTTTTAGTCATAATTGGTGAAGATTTTGAAGGGGTAGTGCATGTTTTTCTCTCCAACTTCTACTCCACTGGAAGAAATACGGTTTTGAGACAACCATTTGAACTGTCAATGTTTTCTACACAAAAAAGGTACTCTTGGTTATAAGCTCTAAAGTTGACCGTTTTCGAGAAAAATCAACTTTTATGTTGAAAAACATGGTCAATTTTTTGGTTTTGTTACTTGTTCTAACGTTTGAATAAATTTTGTTCAATTAGTAAGAATTTACCATGTTTTTCAACATAAAAGTTGATTTTTCTCGAAAACGATCAACTTTAGAGGTTATGACCAAGTACCTTTTTTGTGTAGAAAACATTGGCGGTTCAAATAGTTATCTAAAAACCGTTCTTTTTCCAGTGGCGTAGAAGTTGGGGAGAAAACACCCACTACCACTTCAAAATCTTCACCAATCATGACTAAAAAAAAGAATTTTTATCGCACGGAACATAGCTTACTATGAGTAAAAAATGCTTGAAAAAGCTGTTTTCTGTACGATGAACGATTCCGGAGATATTTGCAAAAAACGAAATTTTTGTTGATTTATAATTATGAGTTTTAACAGTACTAGGGTAAATTAACTTCATTGCTTCATTATAATCTTTTTTCTTGAATTGTAAATCAATCACAATTTTTTCGTTACAGGCGTTAGTTTTTATCTGTTTTAAAATAGAAAATTCCTTACGATAATTTAAATCTGACATGGGTATAGTAACAAGTCTATGTATCATGCTTTGAAGAGCAGCCGATTTATGTTATGTATGTATGGGGTGGTTTGAATTTTTGTGGATAATAATGTCCGTATGTGAAAGCTTATGATATATTGAAAAGGAATGTTTACTATTTAATTTAGTAATGGTTAAGTTCAAAAAGTTAATAGTTTGATTGACTTCTACTTCAACCGTGAATTTAATTTTTGGGTATAGATTATTTATATGTTGAATGAAATAATCTAATTGTCTTTGTGTTCCATTACAGCATGTTAATATATCAATGCAATGAATGTTTTTGACGTGACAACGTCTTATAATTCGATGGAGCCGGCTGCACGCACGAGAAAACATGACTCATGCGGCGTTACCTCGCTATGAGGCGTTCCATTTAAGCATGCGGCGTTACCTCACTCTGAGACGTTCCATTTAAGGCTTGAAGTGCAAGCGAGAGCGTCTCCTACTTGAGTGAGCGATGCGTCCGCGTGGACAGCTGCTATACAATATTTTGTCAAGTATGAAGTGCAGTGAAAAGTGGTTGTGGTGTCAATTGTTTATAGCAAAGATAATTGCGGCGATAAAGGTAATGATTCTTTCGATATTAAATATATGTTCAGTGATATATTGTCGAATATTCGTGCTTTCATCATTAAAATAAATAGCATCGGTCCGCTAGTGCAGCGATTGTAGGTTATGCTATAATTGACAAAACTATAACAATAAGTTAACAGAACTATTTCACGATGAGTAAAAAATCAATTGCTTTACTATTCGATCGAAATAATTATCGAGCGTAGCTATGATTTCAAAAAATTAAAACAAATGTTAAATCTTCCACATATCATAACAACGTGTCTGAAATGACAGGTTGGACCAGCCAGCCGTCAAAGGGAAGAATTTTATGAAAAAATTTTCTGAATTGTTATGACGTTGTCACGTTCGACTATCGTCAGTAAACCGACTTTACAGACAACCGATTTTTTTTTATAATAGGGTGTTGTTTGTGAATTTTGAATTCTAATTCATAATTTCAAAGATTATTTTGAGCTCTTATCCTATTGTACACGTACCTCACTCATCCCCTCCTTCTTAATCTTAATTTTAATATTCAAGGTATAAACCATAGTTTGTGAAACCATTGTTTGATGAAGCCACCGTGTGGTGAAACATGTCACGTTTTGTTTAATAAAAACAAAGTTTGTGAAAATTTATTACAAGTGTATTTTTTATATTTCAATAGACCACCTTTATCTATAAGTATTCCTAGTATAATTGAGGAATGTGCTATATTCAATATAACCGGTAAACATCATGCAACAAAAACAAAAGGTGTCTTCAATACGAAAACCACATCATTAAAGATGTCATGATGGTATTAAATTTTGTTGGGGAAGGATCGGCACATGTACCGAAGGATGATTCAGTTTATTCGCTTCATCAAGACCACCAGGAAGATCGTCGAAGCCCACCATGAACGAATAATATTGGTACCAAAGTTATACAGATATATGATATGGCTAATATGCTCATGCTGGTAGCATTGAAAATTGTGAATGAACTATCAATATGACAAAAACTCATTTTGTGTCAACAATGGAAATTAGATAAAGCAAAGCTATATAATTGAAAACAGGAGTTACAGAAAAATTGTAGTGGTTCATAACCAAATGCGCCCAAATGTAACACATGGATACTTTATTTTTTTAACCATGCAAGAGATTACTCAACTCTTTATAAGAATACTGTTTACTTATATATAATTTCTCAGGAAATATGTCACACTAACATATGTGGTTATTATTTTCGTCTTTACGTACGTTTCGGTCTCACGACCATCATCAGAAAACGTATCAACGTCTTACTTGTGATTCTATTCGTTTCGGCGACGTGGACATTTTTAATTCAAATTGGTGTGATAAGGACGCTTTGTGCTAATATAATTAGTTTTAAAAAATTCCGTTTTAGACATAATACGTCTTCTTGTGATGGTCGTGAGACCGAAACGTACGTAAAAACGAAAATTAATAAGCATATGTGTGACTTATTTCCCGAGAATTTATATATAATTCAAACCTGGGTCAAAGATCATTATTAATACTATTTACTATCGCTTGCTATGAGCTAGTTTGGAATGTTTCTGGATCGCATTATTGGATTCAGGTATCAACTGCAGTCATAACTTAAGAATTTGTGATTCTCAAATCTTTTCTAAGTGAAATCGCAGAAGCATGCTGGTTCATATTATCATAAACAGGTACAAAGTTATTGTTTTCCAACTGGTGACTTGTAATTATGATACAAAGTAAGATAAACAAAATATTGGGTATTAAGTACTTGTTTTGTTATTGGTTATATTTTTGGATATTTCGAATTTTGTTATTTCTGTTAATTTTCTCATCATTAACGATACATAATGTGGTATACAACCACCAAGTACAAAACTTTGAATGAAGAAGAGCTATTTTACTTTTAACAGATATCGGATGATATTCAATACTCTCCTCCATTGCCTACCTCTTCGAATTTGAAGTGATATGATGCTAACCACTTAATATTATGCTCTTCGCGACAAAGTCGGAAGAGTAAAATCCGTCTCTCTGTATGTCCGACACGAAATGTTTGTCTATACGAAAACTCAAAAATGAAAGGTACTATCATATTCAAATTTTGACAAAAATTCGTTTGCTGTTCGGTGACGAACCCCATTATTTTTCAGGGAAATCGTGTAATAAACACACCCTTTCCCGAAGGGTTGAAAAATTAAAAAATCGTAACTCTCAATTTGACACGGATGAGTTTACGGAGACATGTCTTTAATTTGGAGGTTTATTCATATGCCTCTTCTGCTCTCATTTATTTACAAATAATTGACAATCTAAAATGAAATGGACTAGACAGGCCTTCACACCAATTCGAAGTTTGACCGAGGGTTTATCTTTAAGGAAATATTAACTAGATATGTAGATATCGAAAAACAGAAATTTTACCCCAAGAGGGCAAACATATTTCAACAATTGTAATAAATAATAAATTCAAAAAATTACCAAATATAGGATTTGCAAAGCAATTGTATACGTATAGTTGTACGGAGTATTTTGTTTTGTTATAATTCACAACCAGGATTTTGATCAGGAATATTTCATTTATAGAATGTCAATACTATTATTGCCAATAAAGAAATTAATTTATATTAGAACGTGCATATCGTAATTTGATCATATTGTTTTATGACATATAATATTTTCTATTACCCTAAAGGCTATTATTTCTACTAGATAATGGAATGTTAAGTTATTGATCACATAATCCTAAATAAACAGATAAAAATTGATAAACATACTAAATTGAAAAATACATACTAGACTTAATACAATTATTATCCAGTTACTTGATAAAATGTCAATACCGCCCTTAACTGGGGTGGCATGGATTAATTTTATAACTAGACTATTTTAAACGAACCTGTAGAAGAGAAGTCCAGTTCCACCATTATCACAGACACTCACAAAGCATTTCCATAAATAATTTCATTCATAAAAGTCGAAAACTTGACAAAATATAAACGCGCACTGCATAAATACGTCCGACCCGAACGAAGGAACTGCAATAACAAATCTTGTTGATTAACGATAACGAAGAACGAAGGAAACCACTGAGTTAGATACTCCGTGAGCCAAAGAGCACTGTTGTGCAACGTGCAGAGAACTAAATCATAAGTATAAGAACATGAAATACGTCTGGACAATCAATTATCATTTCCAAATGTGACTACACTACGCGAAGTACTTGTGACGTCAATATTGAGTAAAGCCAGTGTTTGAAGGAACCCTAAAAGCTTCAGTTTTGTATAAATGAAGTTCGGTTCGTAATAACATGAAATACTGGAGATATGCCATAGTGTTAAAATAAAATGTTAGTAATTACGAGTCGTTTTAATCACTGAATGAAGATTAAACAGATAAAAGTCAGTCGAGACCACGGTCGTATACACATGTCTGGAAACTCTATGGTTGACTTTAGTCTCTTACGGGTCGCCTAATTCGTAGTCCCTCGCTCAGCCACCAGCTAGCGCTTGGATCACGAAGTGGTAAAACGATTTCTATCCGGAATCGCAAGCATCCACTTTTTTCGTATTTCCACATCTTTCGGCACTTTGAAAACAGAAGTTTCTTGCTTTACACTTTTGTACCTCGTTTTGCATTACGGCACAATGCACGATTTCGTAATTTGTTTCTAAAAACGCAGGTATTCCTTGTGTTGAGAAGTCAACTGACAGTTGTCAGAAAATACTCCTACGTGACGACTTTTGGTACTACGGGCCAATCGACGCTTAGCGGACTCACTGCTCACATAGGAAACAACCTCGAGTTTCCAGACCTGTGTATACGACCGTGGTCAAGACTTAATATCTGTATTTCAACAACTTTGTTTGCTGAAATCATGCTACAATATGTTCTGATACGCGACTAATACTTTTCCCTTACAACACTGGCTAATTCGCTAATTCTTATGTCTAGTCTAGCACAGTGCCTATACACTTCTCTAGGCTCCCTATACGCTCGCGTGGAACTTGTATGATATGTATAACAAGTACTGGAGGAGAGGGAGGAGCCTATTAGTGATCATGGCAATCGGACCTGTTACGGTCTTCGCGTTAAGCTTCCTTGTCACGGCTTCTATCAATTAGGTCCACCGTAAAAACAAATTGTTGAAACCAGAATTGACGAAGGACAGTGAACCACTGCGTATAGTAGATATGTGTCTTGCTGCCAGACTCAAGTTCACCGTTCGGTGAAAAGGGTTTGTAGTTTGAAGAATAAAAGCGAATATCAACGTGGTTCATTCGGAACATTCAGAAGAGCCCATAGCCAGATCGTTATCACCAAATAAGTTGTGGAACATGTAACTAATTGATGGATCGTAGGTGCATTCTAAAATTATTGTGCAATGGGATAAATCAGCCGAAGTGACATCATCATAATTTGCGTGTATTCTAGGCATTTAATCGCAGTAGCACAAGCACATTTATTCTATGTTCTTTATCTCTACACAACCATCGAATTTTCAACCTTTACTTATGTTATACATTATTGCTCATTGCTCAGCTCAACGTCAGACAGAAGTTTGATTTGACAGAAATTAAAATTTGTATTTGTAGAAAATTAACACCAGGAATTAAAATATTTGATATTAATAATGAAAACTAGATTTAATACTTTTGATACATTATGTGTAGTGGGTGAATTGCAGCAGTAAGTATACAGTAAATTTAATCAAGTAATTTGGTTATAAGTTAAGATGATAACGCTAACCAAAGATAATATTTTAGATATGTTGGCATGCGAGTCAATAATGTATATGATATAGACAATAAAACCTATTTAATAAGACTTCAACGTAGTGAAGAGAAGATTGTTCTACTTTTGGAATCTGGGAATCGTTTACATTCAACAGGTTTTGAATGGCCAAAAAATATGGCCCCTTCTGGCTTTAGCATGAAAGTAAGTCACTATAATCTAATATAATTGAATTTGACGTTATTATGTATTGAAAGAAACTGATATATAATATTTATTCAGATTGTGGTGTCACCTTAAGGTCTGACAGTTCTATTATGCTAATATTTTTCACAAATTATTCATTAACAATGAATGTATTGTGGAAACAGTATTGCAGAATCATAAATTAAAAATTGGTCAATAAGTACAAGACATTTCGTACATAATAAGTTGAAAATAAATTATAACTAAACCAATGATTAAGTGGAAAGAACTGAGTGAGATAGTTCTAATATTGCAATCTTCCAGATGAGAAAACACCTTAAAAATAAACGATTAGAAAGTCTTACTCAATTAGGAACTGACAGAATTGTAGATCTACAATTTGGTAGTGGGGAAGCTGCATATCATGTAATACTCGAACTATATGATAGAGGAAATATCATTTTAACAGATTTTGAGTTGAAAATTTTGAATATTCTTAGGCCTCATACTGAAGGGGATAAAGTTAAATTCGCAGTTAGAGAAGTGTATCCACAAAATCGAGCCAGAGAAAGTGGAATAATTACTAAAGAGGAACTATTGACCATATTAGAAGGTGCAAAAACTGGAGATCAATTGAAAAAGATTTTAATGCCACATTTAGGTAAGTTATTTAAAATGTTATAGAGGATTTGTTTGAAATACCTTGGTTGCATTCACAATTGAATCAGCTACCATAATATGTGTGATCTAGATAAGAATTGTCCAACTATTTGAGAATACCTTGGCAACAATTCAAATTTGTTTCAGAATATGGACCGGCTGTGCTGGAACATGTTCTTCTTAAGCAAGGATTCACAAACAGTACTAAACTTGGAAAAACATTTAATATCACAGAAGATATTGACAAAGTGTTCGAAGCTATTTTGGAAGCTGAATCCATTTTTGATTCGGCAAAAAAAGGTTTTGACAAGGTATTTTCTGAAAGATTTTCGGCTTGTACATATCAATGCACAGCAATTTTTGTCTCATTTAACTTATTTTTAGGGATTTATAGTACAGAAGAAGGAAGAGCGGATCAGTTCCTTTGAAAATACTGAAAAGGAGTATTTTTATTCCAACCAAGAATTTCATCCATTTTTATTCCAACAACATATTTCTGCACCTTTTAAAGAATTCGAGTCATTTAATCAAGCAGTGGACGAATTTTATTCATCTGCAGAAAGCCAAAAGTTGGAATTGAAAGTGCTCCATCAAGAACGAGAAGCATATAAAAAATTAGAAAATGTGAAAAAAGATCATTCACAACGATTAGTTGCGTTAGAGAAAACACAAGAACTAGATAAGCAAAAGGCTGAATTGATTACGAGAAATCAATTTTTAGTAGATAATGCCATAGTGGCAGTCCAAACAGCTTTAGCGAAACAGGTGAGAAAATTTAAAATGAGATAAAATGAAGAATTGAACCAATATTGTAGAATTAAACACTAATGTTAATAACACTTCAATTTGTAACTTCTGTTACCTGAGTTTTGAGTAATACCAATATAGATGGTTAAAATTTCCTATCATGTAATAAAGGGTGAAACTATAGAATTTTTTAGAAATTCAAATTATTGCTGAATGATTCTAGGAATGAATTCCAAAATGATTATTTTCATGAATCAAAATTTCTATATTCTGTGAATCATATATTTGGCTTCTTATAAAACTTTAGGGAGTATTTATGACGAAAGAAGTAGAAATATTTGGTAAAAGCAGAATGTAATATCAAAACATTGAAATTCCTAAAGTTTTATGAGAAAGGATTTGAATTAGACAGCTGAAAACAAGTACTTTGCTATATTGATCCTTTTTTTTTCATCTGAAGTGTGACCGCCTTTCTCGGGAAAAGATAAGTTTTTTTGTTAAACGGAAAATTTGAAAGGGGTCACCACCGGGATGAGTGATCCAGGGTTGTATATTTCCCGTTGAATGAAATCTGGCAGATATGAATTGATTGATTCCTCACCAGTAAAACGCAGATGTTTATATTAACAGTGAAATGTTGATTATGGTAAATATATGTACAAAAGAAAATAAATATTTACACCTAGTCTAAATGAACAACAATTTCATAAAATCACTTTAAATAATTAATTCCTGTATTTGACCTAGTCGGGATAGTTTGCAACAATTAAACAATCGGAAGTTCTAGAACATAATTCAAATCAGGATGTCTATTCGCGTGATACAGTTGTTTACATCGAACAGATGGTCTTCAAAAAAACTTAGACGCCAAGTGGTGTACGTTTGGAACGTTGACCCGTAATAAGAAACCAGCAGAAATAATTTAATAGTTCGTCAGTATCTGGAACACAGAAGACACAGGAGGTTTTATTTATTTCGAATCGTGGAAATTTACGTGTTCGCTAATAATATTCGAGTTCTTTAATGATCGGGTCAATTCCTCAACACAAATAATAAATTATTTGGTTTTCCGTACTTGAAATCCTGTAGGCAAACGGTCGGTTTTTTCCTCAACACGTAATAAATTATTTGGTTTTCGGTACTTGAAATTCTGTCGGCAAGCGGTCTGTTTTCCTCAACCCAAATAATAATAATAAATTATGCGGTTTTCGGTAGAGTCAGTCGGAAAAAATGTGAGGTACTTTTCCTCAACACAAATAATAAATTATTCGGTTTTCGGTAAACTCAGTCGGAAAAAAATGTGAGGTACTTTCCCTCAAACAAATAATAAATTATTCGGTTTTTTGGTAAATGAAGTCCGTCGGAAGGAATGTGAGGTATTTTTCCTCAACACAAATAATAAATTATTCGGTTTTCGGTAAATGAAGTTAGTCTTGAGGAATGTGATGTATTTTTCCTCAACACAAATAATATCTTATTTGGTTTTCGGTAAGTGAAGTTAGTACTGGAGTTTGTTGTACAATATTTACCTTCGGACTTGGTCAAAGTATATGAGTGAATCCTATGGAGCGCGGACGGAGTTTTGTAATGAAAAATAAAATAAATTCTCGGAAACTAACGTAGTTGAATTAATTAAACGGTTGGTAATAATATATCTGAATCGTAGTGACGGTCGGACGGCTGATTCTTGAATTCCCTTCGTGTGAAATCCATTCTCCTTTTATACTGGTTTTTGAGCCAATAGAAATAAAACGTCAGAGGTGGTCTGAGATTCTGGCAGTCAGCGGTGAATTGAATAAGAACTTCCTTATCTCCTAGTAACTTTAACTTTTTCTACATAGGATGTACAAAACTTTGATGCGTTAGAATCTCAGCCTCGTCGGTGTTATTTCTTTTTAACCAGAGGAGTACAGTAATTTATAAGTAACGAGGGCACTTCGTTACAGAAGAGTACACATTACTTTGGTACTCCGTATCTTCACCTTTGAAATGAATTGCTTCCAGTGTTATACGAAAAAAATTGACTCCTTACTTGCATATTTATTTTGTATTTATATAGATGTCTTGGGCTGACATTAAAGACTTGGTGAAAGATGCAGCACTAAGAGGTGAACCAGTTGCACAAGCTATCAAAGAATTAAAGCTAGAAACAAACCATATTAGTTTATTATTAACTGATCCGTATGCAACTGAAGATAACAAAGAATCTGATAGTGATACTGAAGATACTCTACCACCGCAAGTAGTTGATGTGGATTTGGATTTGTCAGCTTATGCAAATGCAACAAGATATTATGACCAAAAACGCACTGCAGCCAAAAAACAACAAAGAACCATAGAATCTCAAAGTAAAGCTTTCAAATCGGCTGAAAAGAAGACAAAACAAACTTTGAAAGATGTAAGTGTAGCAAAGTACCCATTTCCTTAAAATGACGTTTTTGAAATTTGCAGGTACAAACTATTACTAATATTAACAAAGCCAGAAAAGTTTATTGGTTTGAAAAATTCTTTTGGTTCATCAGTTCTGAAAATTATTTAGTTATTGCCGGTAGGGACCAACAACAAAATGAATTCATTGTTAAAAGGTAAATTAAATCGCTGAGATTATTAATTTGGCTACTGTTAGATTGGCAAAATGAAATATTTTTAGATACATGAAACCAACTGATGCATATGTCCATGCAGATGTCCATGGTGCTAGTAGCGTTATCATTAAGAATCCTTCAGGTCAAAGTATTCCTCCAAAAACTTTAAATGAAGCTGGTACAATGGCAATATGTTACAGGTAATTAAAACACAAATTAGAATTTAAATGAACGGCAAAGTTTAATTACTCTCTGGTATATAATGTTAGATGCTCTGGTATCTAGCATTTTTGTCTCTTTACCTCGACAGAGATATATACTTATTAACTAGGGCTGCCACTTGGAGAAAAGATAAATAGTGTGTATGGTAAAGTTACTCTTTGCAAATGGTTTGATTTGGTTACTGATTTTTATATAATTGTTTCACATCCTATAAGATGCTGTGCGCATTTGTGCAAATATAATGAAATAAATTATTTATTTGATTATCTTTACACAATTAAATAATATTCAAATTAATAAATAATGTTTTTAAGAAAATAAACAAAAACAAATTTTTCGTTTCTGGGAATCGAAACCGAGTGTATTGAGTCGGAGCCGATTATCCTAGCTCGCTGTTTGTTATAAACAGTTTAAATACTGTGTTAATCTCAGTTTACGTTTTTGTTGTTGAACGATTTTGTTGAAATTTGGGTGAAAGCAGTTTAACTTGAATTTACTAGAAAAGTATTGAATGGATTCAATACTTTGTAACGAAGCTTAAAATTTGATATATCATTTATTTTAGATCAGGCAGTAAATACGAATATTACACGTAAACTCCGGTTAAGCAGTTCATTATTTCAACAGATATTCGTGAACTCCGAATGTGCATTCCGTGATAGTCACTTCTCTCCGTAATTTTGAATAAGTGTAATTATTTCAATAAATGAATCGCACATAGTGAATTCATACCCGCTTAGAAAAGTTGCATTCATTCCGATTAACTTATGGTGCAAAAACAGGGATCTGGTAAATTAACGCATCAAAGTTTGAACAACCTTATGTGTAAAAACTGCGTACAACCAAAAAACTCCGATAACATTTGTTTCCTTCGCCGTGCAGAAACTACCGGAGGATCATGAGCGCGAATTTTAGATCTAAAAAGTAGCGTCACTTTCAAGCATTGTTCGGGACATAAATAGAAAGGACCACGGCACAAAATGAGGAATTGGTGGTACGGACTTGACCAGGACCTCGAAAACATATAAAAGACAGTGGCAGACAAAAGACCGGGATTATTAATCAGAATTTTGAAGTTAGATGATTGATATTAAGAATTTGAATCGTGTCACTCTAAAAGAGTTAATAATAGTGTTCCGTGTTAGTGAATTTTACATAAGGTAAATGATAGCTTAATATCTATTTTCTGGCACCACGATATATTGATTTCCGTGGTTTGTAATTGGTAACGTTTGCATGATATCTGAGATCCTGTTGCTTTCCGTAAATTAGATTGTTATATTTAAGTTTATCCCGTCATAGGTCTAACCGCGCACGATTTGAATCCGCACGTGAATTGAAATATTCAAGTAATTGTAAGGTGTGTACAGAGTGTGTATGTTTGAACGACAGGGGCGTCTTTGATATATTTGTGCACGCTGTGTCAATCCCGGAAGTATAAGTATATCTTAGACGACCAAACCGCCAACTGCTTGTACACGCTGTGCCAATCTCGGAACTATAAGCTGGGGTGGTTGTGTTTTTGATAATCGTAATAACCCTTTATCCGAATGTGAAGGGAGTTAGGGTTTGTGCGCGCTGTGTCAATCCCGGAAGTATAAGCCCTAATTGTCTAGAATCTGAATGTGCCAGGTGTATGAAATCTGACACTGTCATACAATTACCGGGCACTCCGTTGATAGCTAGTATAAGGGTCAGTCAAATTAATTATCCGAATATACCGTAAAAATCTGATATCGTACAATCGCAAACCTAGTACAGGCCAATATTTTCCGATCCGACCGAATTTTAACCGTTTGATATATCGTAGTGTGTTGACAATATTTCAAGTGATAATGCAATCTGAATAATTATCGTACACCGCTTATTACTCTAGGGCCTGCCTGTTTGATTCGTGTTTTCCGTAAATTTATAAATGTAAATCATTTATCAACCGATTCCGTACCGTTGAATGGAAATTAAAGACCGAACATATCGTAAAAATAGATATGTTGTAACAGTTTTCTTATACCGATTGAGCTTCTTTACATTTTCCACCTGGGTGGATTTTTGTGTTATATACGGTTCAATTGCTTCTACTAATTATTCTGAAAGTGTATTTTTTATTATTATTATATATTTAATATTTGGAATTCCCCGTTTTATTAAGTTATTTCTGCTCCAGCTTTAAATGAGCTAAGTTTTAACCAAGTATCAATTGTAATTAAAGCCTACAATTTTGATACTGTTTTTCTGCCCAATGGGCCCTGGTTATACTTCACTGTAGCTACCTTAGGGACAAGGCTATAGATAGCATAGTGAGGACCCTAGCAGAAGTCCTCAAGAAGTAGTAAACCTTTAGAAATCTGGCGCCCGAGGAAACAATAGGGTTCGTCACCGAACAGCAAACAATTTTTTGCAAAAATTTGAATATGATAGGACCTTTCGATTTTAAGTTATCGTATAGTATAGACAAACAATTCGTGACTGACATCCTGGTGGACAGACGGATTGTTTCAAAGTGCTTAAAATTCGATAAAAAATACAAAGGTGAAGTAATTTTTGCTCTAACACTTCTTTAATGATTTTAGAAATAATTTGAGTAAATGTAGACTTCGTCTGCGAAGAGCATAATAATTGTGATTTCTCATTGTCATTTCTTTTTTCTGAAATGTTGATATGGGATCAGACTTTAATACAATGAATTTAGTTTTGATTGTTTTTATGTCATACTAATATTGCTTTACATTGCAGCGTAGCCTGGGAAGCAAAGGTTGTAACCAATGCTTATTGGGTATGGGGAGAACAGGTTAGTAAAACAGCCCCAACTGGTGAATATCTCACTACAGGTAGTTTTATGGTTAGAGGCAAGAAGAATTTCCTTCCTCCGTCGCATCTGGTTCTGGGGATGAGTTTTTTGTTTCGCCTTGAGGAAGGGTCCATTGAAGCTCATAAAGATGAACGCAGAACTGTCCCAAGTGATGCACCAGATTCTTTGAGTATTTCCGAAAGTGAGCAGAGTAAAGATGAAGTGGAATTGGAGATATTAGATGAAAGCGATGGTAAAATTTCAAATTATGAATATCCTATCTAGTTGAAGTAATTTCTGATTTCGATTCCTTTCTTATGACAATAAGATTGTTCTTTTATTCTGTTAAAATTGCAAATGACACTTTTAAACAGTTCTATTGTTCTAAAAAATGTAGATTTTAGTTTTTTAGAACTGAAATTATCTGATATGTGAAAAAAAACACAGTTTCTGCGTTCACTTATTAAAAACAGTATTGATCTTTCCAGAAGATGGAGAAAAGAGTGACGCTAAGAAATCGGATGAAAATAAATGTACTGATGAGGGAAAACCCAGTCCCTCATCTTCTGAAAGTGAAGAAGAAAATTCAAAATTCCCCGATACAAAAATAAAAATTCAACACTTTTCTGGAACAAAGTAAGGTTATTAATATTAGGTAATGTGCACATTATAGTACCTGTTATTTGTAGGATAAATATTTTAACAGAATCTGTCTTGTCAAATGAAAAGGAAGATGTATCCGAGAACGTCGTATATTTAGGGGATGGAAAACCAGTTATTCTACGACCAACTCAGAGGTCAAGACAAGTCAGTGAGTCAAAAAGTAAACAGTCAAATGAGGATCTAACAAATAAAAGTGAGTTTGGTTTACATTAACATGAATATTAATGATTTTCTTTTGAAAATAATTCATCATAAACCGTGAAAATTCATCAATTATCTTAGATTAAACCATAAAAGGTCTGATAAACTATAAAGAGTTCACACTGTGGATATATTATAACACTATTGATAAGAAATAATCACCCTTATCCACTAAAAATACTATTTAAGTACTGAGGACCTTTCGGCTACCAAATAGCCATCATCAGAGTCAACTGTTTACTCTGATGATGGCTACTTGGTAGCCAAAAGTAATTAATAGTATTTTTAGAGGATAAGGGTGACTATTTCTTATCTATAGTGCATAAAAGATGTGTTTTATTTAAACTTCGATTTATAAACTTGTTATGTTTTGACTGAACAGCAACATCGTCAGAAGTATTTTTAACACTCAACAAAATAAGAGATAGGTTTCAAAACAGTTTCAAGGGGATAAAAGTTGATTATTTCGTTAAGGTGTGGGGATCAGCTCTTAATGACTGGGGACGGATTGCCATAAGCTGATCGGTGGTCCTTTTGGTGGCATAGGAATTGAAATACTCACTTATAAAAGGGTTGCACTTTACTGAACATAGAGCTCGACGTCATAATGACTTAATGTCTCGCTCCACACAATAACAATGATAATCATACAATCAATAATAATACAGTCAATAATGCTGAATGAATGATCTAGTTAATCTAATCTTAGTATATATATCGGTCTATCAATACTACCTTGACACAAGGTTCCCACGCTCGGATGTCAGGGTCCCTTGTTGTGTAGCTTATACTAAACAATATATGTATGTTATTAGAAGGTAATCGTAACACTAAACATATTGTTTGTGTATCGCCTAGGAATTTATAATCATATGGATTACATACATTTAATAATAGAAATAAGGTTGTATTCTGTAATTGAGGGATTTTAGGTAATCTCGTATGGTATGGAAGATTCCTATACTACAAAGGGTGGTTGTCAGGTATCTGCAAATGTTCCAGTTCCTAATAATCTTGATTTAAAGCTGTTATTTCGAATATGAATTGTTTGAAATTTTTCCGGGAAGCTGGCCCTGTTCAAGTAGCTGGTTAGCAAACGTGGAATCCTCTTTTCTTAATCTGTAGCTGTAGCTTGATGTTCTTTGAAACTGGTCCTGAAGCAGGAGTTAGCCTAGACTTCCACCAAACTGCTCCACAAATTTGGTTTCCTAAATTTGAACGGTTTACATGATACAAATTTTTTCGCTAAACTACTACAGAGTTTCCATTTGAAAGAAGAAAGTTGAACCAACTTTTGGCATAACCTGTATAGCTGGAGAAATAAAAATATTCTACGTAGAACGGGGACATGATCAATTACGGCAGCATACCATATTTCAAGCTTATAATCCAACTGCAAAATGAAACATTTCTAATGTATGTAAATCTATAATTTTATTTAATGTTAAAAATTCTTCTGTTACTGTGCATTCGAAACAAGTCAAGTTAATACATTTCAACATGTAATCTCGTTTATGATTATTTCAAATTCCTTTCCTTAATGATGTTATGGATTTACAAAAAATCAAAGCCAACTTCATCAAATATGAACCATCTTATTTAGAATTCATTTCTTGATATTTATGTGAAAATATATTTTAGAGGAAGATTTTGCAAAAATGCAGCCACAATCAAAACGGGGACAAAGAAGCAAACTTAAGAAGATTAAGGAAAAATACAAAGATCAGGATGAAGAAGAAAGGCAGCTCAGAATGGAAATTTTACAGGTTTGTTTTGTTTCTGAAAACCTTATTTTAAATTAACACACTTTTCTCAGTCATCAGGACCTACAAAAGAACCGAAGAAAGGAAAGAAGAACAAAGAAATCAATAGTAAAATCAATAAGAAAAAAGAACCAAAAATAGTCAGAGAACCTCAACCCAGAAAGGAAGTTGAGGATGCTGGAGAAGAGGAAGAACCAGTTGTGCAAGCTGACGTTGATATGATAGATGCTTTAACTGGAGTGCCGAATTTGGAAGATGAACTTCTGTTCGCAGTTCCTGTTATTGCCCCCTACAATACATTAGCTAATTACAAGTAAGTCACTTATTAATTCCCTATGTAACACAGTTTTCTGCCTAACCTTCTCGATGTTTGCGTTCGATTCCACATCTATTTCGAATAATTAAAAGCCACCTTACAAGTTAAAAAGTTTGCTTTTGCGCCGAGGCCGATTTTTTTTCCAAAAGTAAAACTTCGCTGTGGATATCCTGGAATAACTTTTTATAAACTTGCCTCAGCACCAGTCTATGATATATCAAATTATTCGCAATTGTGTTTAGAAGTGAGATAAACAGTTAAAAGTTGTATATGTAAGACTGTTTGACTGCTATTTGCAGAAAAGTAAAAAAAAACGCTAAATTTTCATCAAATTTGACGTAAAAATCGCCAAATAAAAAATCGTAGAGCCAAATTCAGATCCAAATACCGTTTTTTCGCGATTTGTATCTGTAGAGTGACCCATTACGAAGAGATTGATACCATTCCAAAGTACATATGGACTTTTATTAAAGAGTTATAGCGCGTTAACCGATTAAGTTTCGTGAAAATTCTCACATGCTTAACCCAGGCCCAGGCAAAACGCCTAATTAAGGCCAAACTAACTACGCAGTTCATAGTATAAGTGAAAAAAAAATACGTGTTTTTCTTATGCCTAAATAATTGTTTAAACAATTGTAAAAAAATCTTGGGAATTCTTTCGATGTGAGGGTGCCGATCGACTTAGAAGACCAAATTACTACGAGATATGGACTCATCCCCGTATTCTGCACAATTGTTTATTGTTGAAACGCTAATAAACAATTCAGTTGTTGAAAAGTCCGTTAGATTCATGCTCAGGAAAGTGCAAAGAAATAAAATTAACTGCCCAGATCATGGAATCAATGAAAAAAATTACCCGTGTCTTTTTGTTCAGCTAAATTGATTGTTTAAACATACATTGCTTAAACAATTGTTATAAATCAACAAAATTTCGTCTATTTGATGGTGCCAATCGACTCAGCGAACAAAATTACTATGACCTACGGACTTTTTGTCGCAAACCCAACAATTGTATATTGTTAAAACGCTCATTAATAAATGATTGTTTATTGTTTAAACAATCAATTTGGCCAAAAAAAAAACGGGTAAAATATTACAGCATGCATTGTTCGAAAAACCATGTGTACACATTATTTTATCGTTATATTCCATGCGCAATTAAATTGATTTCGGACGATAGCGGCGTTGATAAAGCTATGTAGGACATTAAAAATATTTCGTTCTATTCTATTGGAACCGCCAAACCACCGCTACAAAAGGCTGTCCACAGGGGTGTCCTATCTCCGCTTCTGTGGTGTCTTGTAGTCGATGGACTCTTGGAGGAACCGGAAGAGGCTGGTTTTTATGCCCAAGCGTATGTCGATGAGTTGGTTGGCGTCACCTTCGGGCTGCACTTAGGGACATTGTGCGAGCTGTAAAACACGCTGCAAGGAGAGGCTCAGGGTAAATCTTGACAAAACGGAAATTGTTCTGTTTACGAGGAAACGCAAGTTGAGCACACTGCCAGAGATTCGTTTCTCTGGCATCCTGTTGGAATGCCCAACATTAGCATACCTCAGGCACCGACTCTTCGGAGAATCAAATTTGCTCCTAGAAGAACTTATGGAAGTCATCACTGGCAATATTCTGGGTTTCTGGCCGACCACAAACCTGCTAGAATGGAATTGGCTTCTGACCACGGGTCGCCCAATAGGCCAAACTAAGTTACCTAAGTACATTTGAAGGCTAGCCCCCCTCCCCTCAAACGATGATGATGGGGAAATAATGGAAAGAGGGCAACTGTCAACTCTTAAAATCTTGACGTGTGGTAGACCGCCAGGTCGCCGTAAACATAAACGACAAATGTCACTGGGACGGTTAGTACATCTTCACTTAATTTTTTTGAAAGATCGTGGTGGTTTAATTTATCCCTCCGTAGATGTCATCAAGATTTGTCAACAAATAGGAAAACGTATTCGTCCATATTATTTTAACAAAATATTTTCTTTGAGCCCAATTGTGAAAACTAAAATTATGCACGACATTTTAAAAACCTAAGTGCATTTGGGGGCTAAGCCCGCTCCCCCCAAGTGATGATGATGAGGATTCTATTGGAAAAAAAACTCGCTTGAAATCAGTTCAAACATGACTACTTTTGGCACTACTCATCTATCGTAACGGTTTCCATATATCCAAACGGGAATGCTGTTTCTCTTATATCTCTGTTAATTAATAAGTTAGACTGAATGAAGAGAGATTTTAAGATAGAGTGCTCGAGTGCCATATATGCAATGTAAACATACTGTCTAGTCTTAAGCTTGGAATTAGAGAGACGAATTATCCCCTCTATTGGCTGATTATACTTCTACAGAAAGACGATTGCTTAATCCCCACCCGGCGTGGCCTTGAATCCTTATAGAAGTCACTAAAATTCTCGCTAGAGCACTATCCTATTGTTACATTATCTATGACTATCTTAACATCTCGCTGATGATTGAATCATTTATAGTTCACAATCAATTTTGATATTTTATATAATCGTAGTTTTGAAAAAAAAAATCCTACATTGTATTGTCATCACTAACAAACTATGTACGTAGTTTGAATAGAAACTCTGGTTCGTTTTTCCCTTTATGTTTAATATTTGTTAAAGGTTCAAAGTTAAGCTGACACCTGGAATTGGAAAAAGGGGGAAGGCAGCCAAAACCGCTGTAGCTATGTTCTTGAAAGATCGAACTATTACACAAAGAGAAAAGGATTTACTGAAAGCTGTTAAGGATGAGCAACTTGCCAGAAATTTGCCTGGAAAAGTTAAACTGTCTGCCCCAAGACTGCAAACATTGAAAAAATAATATGAATTTTGTTAATTCGATATTGGCGATCCAAAATGGTATCGAATCACGATGCTTCTTTTGTATTGTAAATTGTATGAAAGTTTAAGGAATACACGATTCAATTTTTGGTTAGTTGTCGTGTTTTGTCGTCTTTTTTCAACGAACATGGTTTGTTACCTTAATCCATACTTATTTATTATGTATATTTCACTTCTCATTAATTTTGAAAACAATTTCAATGATTAATTTAGATTTGAAGAATGTTTAATATATTTGTTGTCAATAAATTTTTTTTATCTGTTTCCTGTTATTTTTATTTCCCCCAAACAATACCCATATTATCTCGATTCGTATTACACAATATAGGGCGAAAGCTGAATTCTCATGCATCTGATTTCCAACGGCCCGATTGACAATCGTAAGTAAACATTTTTCATCTTTATCATTTTTTAGATGAGGGTTTTAAGGTGTATGTTCTTATAATTTTTTTATGAGTAATTTTAATAATAAATTTATTAAACTTTTATGGTTTTTGAATATAACAAATTTATTTATATTTATAATTGAGAATTAAATTTTTACGTAATTTGTAGGGAATTATTATTAATATTAATTTTATTATTTGAATAAATAAAAAATATAGATAAATTAATTATCTATTATTAAAATATTTAATTCAATTTATTAGTTTGTAGGGAACTAGCTTCCAGAATTTCAACTGGAATTATATAAATTAAATTTTACATATAAACTTTAATTATCAAAAAATTAAACCATATGATTTATAAATAAATTTATGTATTGAATCCATTCTTTATATATACATGAGGATGATGTGTAATAATTGACCTCGAAACCTGGCCGTACTAACAGGACTACAAAAAAATGAATTGTGAGAAATAAACATTACAATATTAATATTCTTCAAATATTCGTCGTTTTTAATTCTGTAAAAAATTATTCGTTTTTTTTTTGTTGGAAAGAAAAGATGGAAGCTTGTATAAAAAATTTTAGGCAGGAACAATTTGAAATGTTTGTACAAATTTTTATTTATTATATTTAGGTTTTATTACTAAATATAAACTATTTATTAATAATATGTAAATTGTTTAAATAATTGGTTTCCCAATTTTATTAATACAAATTTATGTTTATTTTTCATCCAATTAAAATAATGTTTTATTCTAGTTTTTATATTATGTTTTGTATTAAATCCGTACGTTACTGCGCAATGCTGCTAGTTTTTAAGACATATAACGACTTCCTGTTTAAAGGGTGTTCCCAGACATGAACTGAGTCCTTAGTTGCACCTCATTTGTTTTTTTAATGGATAAAACAAAAACCATGGATATAATCTAAGTTATTGTAAAAATTACTACTCTATGTATTATGATGATTACCAACTACTGCCTGTATGTACTTTATTTTCCTCTTTTACTCGGAAGATTTTAATTGCTCGTTAGTTCTTGAGCAATAATTATGTTCAACAATATGTTACTTATGTATTTAATAATGTGGTAAGCAATATCCCACTGTGACTTTCACAACCAACGAAATATTGAAGATAGTTCTCTCCTGTTATATGCTTTGATTAATTAAGTTTTTTAAAAATTATGAGAAACTGTTCTTCGTGATATTTTAATAATTTATTGATACTTAATATATTCTGCATCATTTTTGGAAGATTAGGTTCCGATGATTCCTCCAGCCCATGGAGCTCATCAAACAGCTTTTTTTTGGTTATAATGGCGTTTGGGTAATCGCTTCACTCGAAATGCGACAATTTTCTTGTTGACACACCCCATTGACCCAACAATGAGCGTCATCGCTGAACAACATTTTGCGGAGCGAGATCAAAAGTGCTATCACATTAAAATGAAAACATCTATACAAGCGAGAAGGGTCGGTGGTCCGTCTCACAGTGACAAAATGCTCTTCAGAATGTAGTCTGCATTCCAAGAAATGTATCAATACTTTGGTTACCGTTACGGTAATAAATATCGAATAATCTTTATTCAGTGCTTTATTTAAGATCATCCAATTAATCTACCTACTCAATTAGTGAGGAATCTAAATGCATATTTCGACAACAGTATATCGGCAGATAAGGTCATATTCAAGAAGTATAAAATATTCTAGACTTCTTGGTCATATTAAATAGGTATAACGTATTATTTAGATATCTAATCATAGTTTAGAGAGGAGTAAGCCGGAAATGACAAAGCCTATGTTTTAAGCTCTAAATTTATTCAGAACAGGGTTAATACTAAATATTATAAAGTAGAACCTATAATTAAAAAAATAATTGATGCCAATTATACCACGGTAAGTACTGCTGAACCAGAAATTAAGAATCTAAATTTTAAATTAAAATCAATCAATAAACTAAAAGTTGTAAAGGTGTTCAATTACTACGACTGGCTGTGAAGCATTAATATCGATTGATAAATCAGTCATCTTCGTCTTCCTCCTCTTCTTCCTCAGGTAGACCTTCTTCTCCCATTGGTATTAATGGTTTCGGCACGGGCAAATGAGCAATGCGCCAGGCTTCTTCTTCCGCTCCGGTTGGGTCAAATATTTCCATTATCTCAGGACCAGGGGGATAATCCTGCTCAATGGGTGGCAACGGAATAGGAGAAAAATTGGTGACCATATATTTCAATCCAGTTCCTAAAATGAAATTCATAAAACAACAAAGACAATTTTATTTAAGAGAACTGGCAATATTAGTTAACCCCTAAATTGATGAAATATAGAAGTCATCATGCATGTTAATGAAACATGGTCCTAATGTGAAAGATTTTCGTAATATTACAACAGCACTTGACAGGTTAGCAAACTTATCTGTCATTATACGGTATAAACCCACATGCATGCCGACATAAGTTTTACAATTTGAATATGAGTGGAAGAATAATGCCATAACTGTACAATGTTCGATTATTCAGGAAACGCGATTGGAAAATAATACCTACATCTTATCAGGTAATAGTACAATACGAGGACATATGAAGGTACTTAAAGCAATGAACGTATAATGTGGAAATAGAACCTACAGTTGTCGTTGAGTAATATTCGAATTTAACGAAAATACAAAGCTTACAGTCTCTCAAAAATTAAAAAAATACAGTTGCGTCATTGTTCTGCCGAAAAGTCGGGTATTGATTACAAATTTATCAACTGGTGAGTTAATTAATAAAATGCATTTATGGCGCTGCTCTTCCGAAGGGCCGATATAGTCTCCTATACTCGTATATCTCGAGGCACAATTCAAGTTTATACAGGGTGTTTCAGTTTTTTCGTTCATAACAAACGATAGAACTTCTAAAAATAATAGGGGTCTTTGATATGAAATTTTTCTCTAAGTTACTTCGTTTCCGAGATACAGGTTGTTGAAGTTTTAAAAAATTTTCTTCATTATCTTCTGAACAAATACAAATTTTTAGGTGAAACTTGGTACACTTTAGTTTTACTGGATGAGAAATGATATAATATACAGCATGTTCCATTGATAATAAGAAAGAAATGTGTGTTTTTCTGTTTTGGTTCACCCTGTATACTTTGCACATTTTCGAGAAATTTCTGATAATGGATACTATTTTTAACCATATTAAACTGCTCGCGTAAGAATCACAGAGTGATTTTTTGAAGTAGAACCCTTTTAACTCTAAAATGTCTGATAATTCGGAAACCGTCAACAAGAGACAGATTAATGAAGGCTTTCGTGATAATGAACACAGTGTAGGTGGTTCCATTAAAAAAACATAAGTTTGATGTGTTACTTGATAAAGGCCATTCTGTATATGAACGCAAATATTTTTCAATTATGCTCTGTAAAAAACCGCTTATCATTATCTCTAATATTAACGGAGTTATTGGACTTTTTCGGGACTCTGGGTCATCCTGTATATCTTCATTCAAATTATTCAGTTGATTATAACTCTTGCTCTGTTAAAAAAATATTGTAGTTTATAAATCAGTCCCCGAATGAGATTACAAAATTACAATGAACATACCAAGAAATATTGAGTCAATTCGAGTTTTATGAAAATAGGTCAAATGACGACTAACTCACTTAGTATCTTTATGATGTAAGTAAATATTGGTGCAGGTAAACCAAATTGGATATCTCCATTAATAATCGCTCTAGAAAAAACCTACCGTGCATCCTCGAGCTCTTTTTTGAGACCAATTTGGGGGTGTTGCCAAATACTCTATGTTTGAGGATTTCAACTAAGCCTCGTAACATGTTTAATGTTGGAGTTATCGCCATGTAAGTAGAACATAATATGACCACTTTTTTGCGTGCAATCCATTGGCGTAGGCGAATTTTTTTTAGCGCCCATTATACGTTTTTTATTATTAAATATAGAATTGTATATAATTGTTGATTGAAATGCTGACAGTTGTGAAATATACACATCACAAATGTTATATTCTTATGACAAGAATTATATTCATAATATTTAAAACCTTGCACGTAGATACGATACTAAATACATAATGTACAATTAATAAATTCAATAAAAATATAACTTTCGTCTGAACGAGGACCGAGGATTGAGTAAATGAATAACGTCGAGTATCCGACTCAGATATGCACACGTGTGTAAGCGTGACTGCCTGACGCCTGACCCGAATAGTTGCGCACGCAGTAGTGTACATAATACCTAATACATATGGCTACAGCCTGACAGAACGTGACGGACTCATGGTTTTACCCCCATATGAAATAGCTCAACGCGCCTAAAGAAGTTTTCACTTCAAAAATAATGTCAGATCCATCATATTATATTTTATATTGATCAAATCAACAAAAAAGCCTTGTTTCAACGAAACCATAGCCTACTATGGCTTCTATTTAACAAAAAAAGTTCGTGTCATAACTTGAAAATGGAAAGCGCTAAAAAAATTCCGCCTACGCCAATGAATTGCGTGCAAAAAAGTGACCTGATGTTTTACTTACATGGCGATAGCTCCAACATTAAACAAGATACGAGACTTTGTTGAAATCCTGAAAAATCGAGTGTTTGGCAACAGCGCAAATGACACGAGTCAGAATTCATAGGCACCCCCAAATTTGTCTCAAAAAAAGAGCTCGATGATGCGAGGTCAGTTTTTTTCTAGCGCGAATCTTAATAGTGATATCCCATAAGGACATCCAATTTGGTTCACCTCATATGCTTTACACTGAATTTTGAATAGGTGAGAGAGATTATTATTTAAAATTACTGATGGTATGAAGAATGAATTTTACCTAGATAAATGTTTTGGAATATCTTTCCTTGCGTCGAGAAGCAATAAGCTCCAGGCCAAAGGTGCGATCTTACAATTGCTATGGCGTACTCCTCCATTGACCGGGAAGAGCATCTTACCGACCATGCTGGAATGCTTTCAATCGAAGCGTCTTCCGATAATGGAGTAAGAAGCGGTGGACCAGTTTCTGGTTCCGGGCCAAGTGGTCTTCCTTCTTCTTCATCCCCTCCTTCTCCCATCGCCTCGCCTAGTTCACCCTCAGGTGCAGGGCTCCACCAACTAGTTCGTCCTAGGAGAAACAATTGAATGTTATCTCTTGTATGAACACATTAGTCAGTTTACCTTGCGGTAGAATATATTGCGTGTGATGAACCCAAAAAGACATAGAACCATCAGTCAAGTCTTTTATCGGTACTGGATCATATTTCGGATTTATCTTATAACTTGTTTTCGATCCTTCTTCTTCGTCGAGCGCTTCGTCTTCTCCACCCTCTCCCCCACCAAACGTGTAATAGCCTAAAGGTGATATCTGTGTACCTGTTAAAGAATCGATCGTTTTGAGAATTAAGGATAAAAAATTACTAAAAAAAATATACACTGACCAGCAGAAATGCGTGCTATTTGAGCGCGAAGGTATTCTTTTTCTCTGCTAGGAAATTCTGGGAATGTAACTATTTCTTGGTCCAAGTTACCCGTGAATGATTTATAAATTTGCCTAGCTGCCCGAACATGTAAAGGAGTTAAGTCCGGTAGTTGTGTCCAAGGACCCGTTATGTCATTGGTTACGTAAAATACCTGTAATAATTCAATATTTCGTTACATAAGGCTTCTTTCTATATTGATTTTGGACTGAATGTGTGTGAAATGGCTTATCAATAATAGTGAAATTGAAAATTGTTTCAGTCTCAATGAATTATAATATAAATACTTCTGAGGACGAAGGTGGCAACTCTGTTAATAATAATTATAATAACGTTTTTTCCATTCACGAAACAAATGCCAAAATTCAATTAAGCATATACGGAATACACTTTCGTCTACATTTCTAAGTGAAAAACGACGGATGACGTTTTACCTTGCTATTAACTCCAACACCTGAAGGTTCGGGAGGTGGTAGTGGTGGTTCGGTGAATAAATTCATTGGCATCGGCGGAAGAATCCTTGGATATTTAGATCCTTCTCCACCCAGTTGATGTTCATGTGCCAGTTGATTCAGTCGCAACGTGAGTTCATCTACTTCATGAACTTCTTCGGCAACACGCGGTGGTTCAGGCTCAGCACCAGGCTCGAGTTTACTCTCATCAACTACGTTAGGTAGAGGAGTGACATCTTCTTGGAAATTCTTGAAGTACATAACCATTTTTATTTAAAAAATTTTGGTTTCACAAGAACAATTAATGGTCGTCTCCACCAGCCAATCATCTGTTATTTTCCGCTAATTGATTCGGAGGAACACATACTACTCTTAAAACTAAATGTCCTCTGATTTGTTTGAAAATGTGACATGTTTAATTTTCGTGATTCTGATTAAATGTCTCATATGGTACACCTATGGCTAGTTTCGTCGCTACAGCCTTTGGAATTTGTTTTTGGGTGTATTTTGTAGGGATAGTATGCTATTTTATATAAGGAGTTATGGTTTTCGACCTAGAACCAATAAGCTCTTGACCATAATAGAGGGGGGAAAGACAGTGGCATTTACAAAGGCAATGATGCAAACACTAACTCTCTCATGTTGGGTAGTCCTTATCGCGGCCTCATTCGTCTTCCACGTTAGATGTGCTTGATTATCGACCGCACCATTGCCTCCCATGTGACGGACGCATGATGATAATGGGTAATGAGACTCTCAACGGATGTGAGAGAGTTGAGGATTTGATGATTCGACACATCTGTATTTGCCTGCTCCTCTTTTTGACTCTCTTTTTCCATCTACTACTGTTTGGGTCAAGGATTCATTGATTCCAGATCCAAAGGCTCAAGTAAGTGAAAAATATTCCCTTTAATGCAGAGACATTTTTCTCAAAATCTCTCATACAACAATAACTGGAATCTAGCCATAGCCATTAGCATGAGATAAACTTGTAATCCTTGATGACGAAACCCATATCTGACATCATCTTCTGCGCCTCAATTCATGATGTGTTATATTGGGCTAACGCTACAATAGTTCAAAAGATGATATTACATTGGCTTCTATACTTACATAGAAAGTTGAAGATGTTTTCTTTAACATTGCTTATTGGAAGCATAAAATGGAGATACCATTCTTATTGAATCATTTATTTTCTTTGTACGTTCTAATGGTTTTGTTAATCAGCATTTAATGTGGAAACATGACACTTTTGGTTTTATGGCTTTAAGAAGACATTTTGTGGGGGTATTACCTACCTCGTTTCTTTTCATATATTCCTCCTCTTTCAGATCCGTTTCAATCACGTAGTAATTCTTATAAAGTCCATAAATGATACCCCAAAATCTGGAAGGAATAGTTGCAATTAATTGGTGAATAATTTCGGGATATCAATTATCAAAGTTTTGATGACAGTTCAAATCAAATTTCCATCTAGAACGATTTGCTGAGAGTTCAAGTGTATATACATTGATGTCGTGCTAACTGATGAGCAATCACCAAACCAGTCACATGATAGTGTACATATTAGAATATACAAAAGCTTATTAGTTTCTAATATAGATTTTAGTTGATCGTATTTTTTCCTCCATACATAATGCATATTTAGGTTACTGAATATCATTGTGGCTTAGAGTAAAGTTGGACATCAGCCTCTCTAAGTTTTCTATATATCCTAAGCCTTGTGCTCTTTATTTTGAGTTTCTCATCCTATGTGGTAGACCTTTCTAGACATAAGTGCCCAAAAATACCAGATTGAAGGAGTCTGGGGTAGGTAAGGGGGTATCGTTTTTCTATATAAATGGTATATTTAGTGTGTTCAACCAAAGTTGAGCCTCTCGTGCGTAATGGCATGATGCTAAGTATGGCCAAAACATTACCACGTCTTCAGCATGATGCTCGTGTACACAATTAGCAAATTTGGCCATACTTGGTCATCTTGAACATACTGCTGACTATCTACTGATTCGCTCCTCTCACTAGTCCCACATAAGACTATAAGACCCCTGCCTCGAAAATCGAATTGTGCTTTTCCTATATATTTAACATTGTCTGGATAGTCTTCTATATGGTTGATATAAGAATCATCGTTTCCTTTCATTTCCGAATTGCATTTGCAAAGTGTGTTTGCCTTAATAACCAACAAAATCGCGCTATCCGTGCCAACAGGTTTGACCAATATTTTGGGTATTTCTTTCCTTTTCAGTTTTCTAGATCATACCTGGCCAATTCCGTCGATACTGTGTCCTTATAAGTGGAACATTCATATCACTATATTTTGAGAGACATTCCAACTCTATTCTTTGCACTTCTCACCAATTTGCCTGCCCTGCCTTGGGTGAAAATTCTGGGTCTTCCACTTTCAGGTGATTTTACGCATGGTATACCTTGCTGACAATCAGCTTTATACGATTATTCGAACATGCGAACTATTTCCAGCTTAGGCATACGCCCAAACAAATCGCAAATCGCAAATACTTTTTCCGAAAATCTAATTTTGAAGCCATTTCAGAGGCAATGATTTGTCAAACTGAGCTTTCAGTATGAAAACAAACTATGATCTCCTGTACCGTCCACAGATTTACAGATGATGGTACACTCCATACAGCTTTCTTATCTAGAGCTATATATCATCTGATGGAGCCAGAGACAGAGACAAGTGAACGATTTTGAAATGAGGATCTGATAATCTAATAGAGCTTAATGAAATCAAAACTCAAGCTTTCTTTCTCCAGGAAGGCGGGTCCCACAATCCCTAATAAGGTGATGTCAGGTACAACTATTCCTATGAAGCCGTTCATATCTATGCTTGATATCACAATCAACAGCATCCTGTCATGGCATTTATCGTTAAGGTAGCACAAAATGCTGCGGAAGAACTTGGTCGCGAATTTCCCATCAGTTGAGAAGGCCAACTAGAGGGCAACGTCGAGTTTCAACGTTCTCGCCCTCAAAGCCCAGATAAATGCCGCGGAGCAAGATCTTATGCTCACGTGGCATGTTGACAAGCCGATACACGGTGTTTTCTGCCGAAACATCGAAACGCTCGGCTTTTCAACCAGGCTTACCTTCGGCTACCTAGGGTCAGCCAGGCTTGCATCCGAGCCCGATTAACTGCAGCTTGCCAAGATGGCGTAATCAACATCTTGGTATATCGCCGCAACGTGATGGGTGTGCAGGTTCCTGATGTCAGCTGCAGGGCCTATCGGAAGACGCCTGAGCCAGTGGCGGCTCTTGAATTTTTGAGAGAGGAGGCTGGACATAAAATGTTTTTGTAAAAGTATACTCTATTCACAGCCTTTTAACATTTGCACAGCGACCGTACCAGCTACTTCAGTGACAAAATTAATTGTTACCCAGCAAGAACCACCGTGGAGGTATAGAGATTCTCTTGGCAAAACATTTTTTTGTTCGTTTTTGTCTTTCATTTTTTTGGATTTTAAATATTTTTTCTTTTTTTTGGAATTTTTCATATTTTGTTTTTTTTTTTATTAATTTTATTAACTTTTTTATATATTAACGGAATTCTACGGTCTTTAGTTTGCAAAATATGATCAATAATATTAGCAAAAAATTTATCATTTTGTGTTTTACTAAATCTTTTTCAATAGATATTAAACTAACATTGTATAAACGATTTTGGCCCATTGTACTTGGCATGTAAGTTTTAATTCGTTTGAGAGTAGAAAATGATCTCTCCACCGAAGCCGACGTGACAGGAATGGTGACTGTCAAACAAAGTAGTTTATAAAACTGAGGTAAAACTTGTTGCAATTCATTGTCTATCATATATTTTATCATATCGGCGTGACTGTCGTACTGGCCTAAAATATCTTTATCCGAGTATATAACGCATAATTCATTGTGCAGTGCTATTTTATCAAAAAATTTATATTTTAGAACTAAGTTATACAAAAAACTTCAATTCATGTAGGTAAATCGGAAAATCGAATCTCAATTTGACCTTTAATAGTATCTAAAATTTCATAAAAAAATTGTTTATAATGTAGTTTCTCGTCTACCAAATTATATGTTTTCCTCCTTTAACAATATTCTGTTTACCGGTTAATTTAAACTTAATACTCGATGTAATATGTTCCTGTAATTTTTCATGTCTGTCTATACCACGAGCTGAATTTTTCAAATCATCATAACCCAAGTGCCCCCAACATGAAGTTGTATCAGATGTAAATAGCGAACAATACCAGCAATATAATTTATTGTGTACCTCAGATCCCGTTAACCTTAAATATTTTTTACAATTATCAGTTTCAATTCATCGATTTTGAAACATACCTGTCATCACTAATCTTTTCAGCAACTAAATCACTACTCATTCTAACGTTTAATAACCAAAGAACTCTTTGTTAATAACTCACCAAACGACCGAACAGATAAATTATAACTTAACCTTACATCGCTTCACGAAACAAAAACAACAACTGCCAGAGCACGTGTCGAAGTTTGCAGCCGCGCCAAGTAATCGTATTCCATACGACCGCCGGGCAACGAAGTCTATACCTCGTTGCCGCCGGGAGCGTAGCTAGCCTCCATAGACGTTGCCATATTCGCTGTTTTACCCTATTTGTGAATTGAACTGGTTGGAAAAACGGCAGCTGTGTTGACCACACGTATTTAGCCTTTGAGATATATAGAGAATCTAGCCTCTGGCCACTGTTGCCAGATTAAAAATAACTACTGAGAACGGGGAATTAATTGTAAAATTTAAAGAATTATCAGAGAAACTGGAAATAAAATGGAGAATGATCATTAAGATAAATTGGTGAGGAGGCTGAGCCTCCTTAGCCCCCTTCGAGGAGCCGCCACTGCCTGAGACGCTTTTACATCTGCTGTCAGCATGTCCGGCAAAAGCGGCCTCTGCGTACACCCATCGCCACAATACGGCCCTACGGGTGAATAGACCAAGACCCGGTGCTGCCTTACATGCCAGGAGATATTTATTGAGTCCGTTGTCGGAAACGAAAAATGCCAGTATTACTGGAATTACCCCTTTCCGATCGTCAAATTCATGCAAGCAAATGGGCCTACGATGTCCTCAAAGAAGAACATGATCTTGAAAGAGGAGGTAAAATGGACACAGTATCAAGATCTCCTGTTCGAGCTCCGCACGCTATACTCAGGCCACAAGGTTGTATTAGTGGTTCTGATCATCGGTGTTTTGGGCGGAATTCGGTCTTCGGTGCGTTCGATATTGAAGATCATCCCGTCCTGTGAGAACTTGGCCATTCTGGGTTCAATACGACTACTTAGGGCACACGATATCCCGATTTGGGAACTTGAAGCTACTTACCAACCGGTGGGGAGGAGTAGCTTCGGTTAAATGATTTGATGTAAGAATATTTATTTCCAAAGCCAACTTCATGTTTTATAGTTATTGCCTGTTTAAACTCCATTGAGACAACTTTATATCCAATTATAGATCACATGACTTATCATTCATGTTATTCGTCTTAGTATTCTACATTAGGATTGCTACATATCAATAATCTAAGAGTGTATTTATTTGATTTTTTTAAATTAGCAACGATTATTTATATATGTTATTGTATGCATGTTAATTAACTTATTATAAACATTGATGTATGTACATAATTATGATTAATTACGATGTAATTTAAAAATTTGCATAGTTAGTAGTAGTAGTACCTAGTTTATAAGTCTGAGTAGGTAAACCTGCGAATATCTAATACTTCGATCATGAGAATAAACTAGTAAACAATTCAATAACGTTCATATTTCCTCACCTAATAGATGCTAGTGGTTCACTGTGAATTAATTTTTTCATAGCCAACAAGAGACAAAACATTTCAGTGCGGGGGAGACCCAATCCAGCATGTTCGAAGTAATACAACATTTGGAGCATGTCGTTTTGGGACATGTCTGCCAATTCCAAATCTGCAGGATCTACGGTGGACGGCTCTGCTTCAGCGCAAGGCTAAAGAAAAAATTGGATATCATTTAAAGTTACCAAATAACTGAAAAAGAGTGAAAACTACGAGGGATACCATTATTAAAAAGTCTGTATTTTCAGAGCTAGAACGATGGTTTCACCATTATAAGAGGACTATGGAGTTAATGCTGTTAGAAAATTTACACGGACTTACCAAAAGTAATGTCATGATTTTTGTCGATAATTCGTATCTTCCCTTCGGGACATACATATCTTCTAGATGGTCCAGACATGATTTGAACCGTCTCTCTTTAACTTTCTTACTGTATTCTTCAAAAAAATCGATTATATTCTCTGGTCGTTCGGCCAAGATTTTGTTCAACACGTCACTCAAGTGGTCATACCTGAAATTGTACATGGAGCAAATTTGAATATGGCTCAGATAGTATCCATTTTGAAACTACAGGTGCCTCATCCAACACCTGATGATTATAAGTACTTACAAATTGTCTCCAGTAACAGTACTAGCTTTTTGCAGAAATGCTTTCGCATGGACATATTCACTTTCTGGATTGATTGTTCCTTGTAGAAAATCATCACCTTCACCTTGTTCTACATCATAGTCATAAATCATCTTGATATTATTTCAGTTTGATCAGTTTGACATTTGCAATATTTTGTTAGAGAGATTCCTCAGTCGATTTACTCAGGAAGATATCCATGGAAACGATTCGATATTCGTTCCATATTGGGAATGTTAGAATAAGTTTCTTTCGGTGGAAAATGCTTTATTAAATTTTTGGTGATGTCCTTCAAACATTCAAATTCGGTTTAGATTGTGCCTTTACACAATAACAGGTCTATTTTTCAAAGCATTCCCATAGCAACATAAACACAATATTCAGGGAATGGCATAAATGAATAAAAAGGTCTCAAGCTATTTTTCTCTATCTAGGTTGCTTTTGGCAGCATTCAAAGTTGAAGCTGAAGTGCTACCATTATAATAAAAATTTGGTTCAAAAAAATGTGTTGTTAAAAATACATGGGACTTTTTGAAAGTGCACTAAATCATTTATTTCCTGTTTAACAGTTTTCAGATGCTCGTTTTATATATCTTTATAATACATTTAAGAAAGAAATGTAATACTACCCCATATGAGAAGTTCCAATTGAAACTATAAGCGAAGTAGAGATTTCATCGGGAAAAACTGAAAGTAGGAAGAAGATAAATTTAGTTGAACAACAAAGTTGAAAATAGATGAGGGAGAATTATTAAAAGTAGAATCTGGAGCATCTATAGTTTCTAAATATTCATTTTGTTCTTTCCATTGTCAATATACCCATATTCAAATATCGATTAAAATCGACATATAAAACTGAAAACAACCCTGATTGATCTATAAGAGACAAATTCAATGTATCGGAAATTCGCTTAAAAATAGCATTGTTTTGGAAAGGTATATTTCATTCTTATTTGAAAGAAAAATCGTTTGAAGGGTGGTCGGAGATTCAAAGGCGAATTAATATCTAGATGATTGAGAGATTGGTTGATTCAATAAAGTTTTTGCAAGATCTCTAAGAGCTCTTTTAAACAAGCCGGAGAGGGACATGGTATCCTGCGAGAGCTAATAGGGTGGATTATGAACACCCTTGAAGGTACACCTTTCCACGAGGTGGCAAGGTTATACTCTGCAAGGGTGGGTATCAGAAGGGTGTCACCAGGGAGGGGAACTCTCCACCCTTTCATGGAGTCTCTCGCTGAGTAGGCAAAGCATCAGGATAATCTCTGAAATCTTTACAAGCTACGGAAATCTGATGAAATTCAAATAAATAGTAGGGACAAGCGACTCTTTTTTGTAAGAGAGTCGTCAATCCAAATACCCCCTAGAAAACTTAGCGAAGGATAGTCTCTTTGGTTGAATGCATTGTATTTTCTATTAAGCATGTTACCATCTCAATCAATACCAAAAAGGTTAAACTTTATTTCTATGTGTGAAATTTATTTTGTTAACTGATTTGTTAATTAAAAATGGAGAAAAATCATGGGCAATTCCTACTTTTGAAAATGATGATAAATTAAAATTTGTAAGATGATAATTCCCCTCGAATTTAATAGAGAGATGCGTTAAAGAAATGCTAGTTCGAATAGTTAGGAAATTCCCTTTGACTAATTTGTCGTCATATTTTACAAATGTATCCATATTCGTCATTCTATTTCAAAGAATTAAATTATTCATGAATTATATGAATTTGAATAAGAAAAACTCATGTCCAACTGGTCCTGAAGCTTACAAATCCTAATTATATATATTATATATTATTATGATCTATAGAGTTATAAAACAAAATCACACTCTACATTAATAAATGAAAGACCAGAACAATTCTGATTAGTGATAGTTTTATGTATATATCTGTATACTCAGTTCATTATGAATCGCCGAGTATATATACCGCAGGACAAAGATAAAAACAAATGTGGATCAAACGAAACTGATTTTATTCAGATTTCTAATTGAATGGTAGTTGCGAACAAGAAACTTGATTTTTTAAGGTTAGCATAATGCGGTAAGCATAATGCAGTAAGAGATTTGAACAAGTTCAAATGAGTTTGTCTTTCAATACATACTAAAAAGTATAAATATATTAAGATTCGAGTTTATACAAAACGTCGATATATTAATGTTACCATAAGGTTAGTCACCGTTTAACTTGGAAATTTTTGGGATTTGCCGTTTCCAAGTAGAAGTAGAAATTGTAAATTGCATGATCAATCAGAATGAAGGAAGGCCTATGACTTTACACACAATAATAATAACAGTGACTTGCTTTGACCTTACGTTTCGTTGAAAATGAAAAGGAAATGATTGACCGCAGGTGAAATTACCAATCTGATATGCAGAAAATACCAGTCTTCAGCCGTGCTTTAACAAGTATGCTGTAACAGGTTTGCCTGATTTGCAGGATCGATGACTGTTATACAAAACTGTAAAAATGATTTAGTTTGCGATTTTTCGAATTTGTGTTTAGGTAATAAGCTTAACAAATTTTCTCCTTTATTTAATAACGGTTATTCAAAAAAAGTTTTCCGACGGAAAAATAAAATATTACAAAATTTCAGCTCACGGCTACACAAAGATTCACAGTTATTTCTAATTTATTGATGAAGTCGTTCAGGGATAGTTAAACCAAAATATATTGAGGAATAAAGAACCTTAAAAATCCGGCTTCCGGATGAATTCCGCGTCACAATAGCACGACTTGATGCCGACGTTTCGCCAACCATTACAGGTGGCATCTTCAGGGCAGGCTTGAGGTCTGAACTAAAACTACTAGGATAAGCCTGGATACAAAACTTTTTGAGATTTATCAGAAATTTGCAATTTTTTACGGGATATTTCAAAAAATGAATTAAAAAATCGGATTTAGCATGCCCAAAAACATATAATTCGATAGACTTTAGGCTATAATTATATTTAAAGAAAAAATTGATTTCCATTTTTCCGGTGAGATATTTGAAAAAAGAAATGGACAAATCAGAATCAGCTCCCAAAAACATACAATTACATATATTTGAAGCAATTATTATATTGAAAAAAAATGTCCACCAATTTTCTACTTTTCCGTTTATTATTAAATTTTTCCCTTATAAATTATTGATCTTGAACTAATATTTTTATTAAAAAGATGAAATTTTTGATTTTTTACAATGTATATTAAGGAAAATCTGTGGAAAATTGGAAGCTCTAATATGATCATTTTATGAAAAATTGAATGCAGAACAAGTTTTGGTTGACACATTTTTGCTAAGGGGCACCGTTTCGGAGCGAGATTGAATTTTTCGTTGAAAATCCTGAAAATTCATATATATATAACAATTTTCCCACCACCAGATGACTTCCGGATTGGTGACATATGTTTTTGGATACTACAACCTACACTTTGGTATAGTTTGTTTGCAGAGAGTTCGATGCAAAACTCCTATTTTGCCTGGACTATCCGTAAATTAAAGGTACCTCTCGTATAGTGAAAATATATAAAAAGAAATGAAGACACTAAATGCATATGTTCTTTCCATTATTACAAAAGAAATATTCGCATTATCTAAATGAAAATCAATTAAATTTGCGAACGCAAATGATTAATAATTTTCGTATACTATATTGTATTTATTGTATTATGTTGGGAATATTTGCACTCTGCTAATCTAATACATCTACTGTGTCACCTTCTGATGCTAGGCCTTTCAGGATGTATCAACGGCTGCAGCAGTTCCTGCAACCGTGTAAGTCTTTGGGATTTCAGTATGTCGGATGGTTTTACTTTAGGTAAATCTCCGACTTCTATTTGGTACCCTCCGAGGAGTCGCGTCCTTGAATTTTGCAAGAAGTTTCGTCCTTCTCACCGCAGAATCTGCACTCTTCTTCTTCTTTTAGTAGTTCAAGTAGCTTCTTAAGGTGTTCTTTCAACTGGTAGTGCCCTGTTAGGATCCCGTTAGTATTCCGCATTTTTTTGTAGGTTGATGCAGTCGATAGATCTATTCAGGTTAGAGTTTCCCAGAAAGTATCTTTACCTGCCTCAATTCTTGTAGTCCTATCCAGTGATGGGATCTTTTATTGTCTACTTTTTTCTTGAGTTCTTCCAGTATTGTTGTGAAGCTTATTCCGCAGGGTTCCAGGACCCAGAAATGACGTTTCGGTTTATTTTTTTGCGAGTTCGTCTGCTTTTTCGTTACCTTCTACTCAAGTGGAATCCATAAGGAGGGTTAGGTATTGTTCTTGCTTAGTTCGATTAGTTTCTCTATGCATTCCCAGACCATCTTGGTGGATCAAGTGGGAGCTCTGCGCGTTGATGGCTGCTTGACTATCCGACATGATTACTATTTCTTGTCTATTTCTATAGTGAACTGGATATAGTAAGAATTTCCGCTTGCAAATGTTTGGGGATTTGCTTAAGCTTTCAGAGTATTCGGGTCCAAGCCCATATACTCCTACTCCAGTTTCTTCTGCTGTTTTAGAGCCATCGGTTTGCCATTTAATGGCCTTTCTAACTGAGTCTTGGCATGATGTTTTGGTCTCTTCGCTTTTGCAACTTAGCATCGTGTAAATGTCTTTTCCGAAGCTATACCTTTTATCATCTTATCTTGGGGCATGTCCCAGGTTTGCTGATTTGATTCGTATTAACTATTTAAGTAAATTGAAATACAATAACCTTAATAAATATTTTCATGTTTATCAAAGAAATTTCTAACGTTAACATTTGCAATCAAATGTTTTAATAAACGTCTAGTGATATTTAACAAAGTTGTTGTATTCTAATTTGTTAACTAAAGGAAAATATCAAAGTAATGGGCACATCTATTAGGTAAATTATTTAATTTTTGCTTCAGAATAGTACCTATACGTTTTGTCATGTTCCACTATTTTCCTGCAAGCTTCTTTGTCGAAGAGTAAAACACTTTCAATAGATCAAGAACAGAAAATGTGTAGATGGTTTCATTCAACTAGTATTTCTCAAAACAGGAGATGAAAAATCTTATAATTATTCGTATTAGAATATCGGATGCTGAAATATAGATTGGCTACCTACGTTATTGAAAATATTGAACTCCTGGTTCATATCATTGTTTTAGCTAGTAATCAGTATGTTTCATATTCAAAAATAATGAAGAGCTAACGTAATAGGAAACGGAATGACGGAAACAAAATTTCCATAGAAAGTTATTTTCCGATTGAAAATATTGTACATTACTGAATGACCTGATAATTCTTTTAATTCTCGTGAACTTATGTAGAAATAATTACAATGTAAATATGTGGAAAACTGAAGATTTTAATCACAATAATATAAAGTAGAAAATAAATCTTCGAGCTATTATGGTATTTTGTAGGAAAGAAAGCATAACACACAAAAGGGAAATTACATGGTGAGCATCATACCATATTTTTGTCATACCTTTACAAATGAAAATTATCTATTTCTCACCGTACTTTTACTAAATGATGTTAACCGTTCCTACAAAATGTTTTCGAAAACCCAAAAATAATTTATACAATAACAAAATTAGTTCTTCAAAATCAACTTTTTTTTCACGATTTTCTGCAAATTGGGCACACTTATAACTTCTTTTGAATCCTTGGTTTGAATTGCATTTTTCTTCGTTAGGAAAGTACATTTTTGAAATAATACTGAATTTAATTCAAGTAATGTTAAAGTTCTGGTGTCTTTGTTTTGGTTCAAAGTCAATCAATCAAATAGTCCTATAGCAAACAATTGGAAGACAAGTGTAATAGTAATAATCATTAGTTTTGGGATGTCATAAGCTACTCAAAAATGAAATAAAAATACAGTTTCGTGATAAAGTTGATGTAGGTATCTGAAAAACGAAACGTGGTATCTGTAAAATATATTATATATTATTACGGGAATTAAGTTGACAGTATAATTTCCCAATAGATCATATTTTGTCCATTCTCAAATGTCGTGTATAGGTATGACTTATATTTTTTTAATTCAATGTACTGCTTGATATTAGTCTGAAGTAGAGCTAATTATTTTCTTGTGATAATATTCATATCTCATATCTCTCTACTTCTATTTTAATGTACTGGATCTATACACATTTTAATCTGTTTACTCACTGTTATTTTTATTTACGATGACAAATGTATTGTAATTTATATTTATATAAAATTTTAAATTGACCTGCTCTACACCTGTTTGAGGTATTCTTCCATATATTTTTCTGTATTTATATTGTATCTGAGCAAGAAAAAATAAACTAACTGAACTAACTACCAACTATATAGAATGTTGAATATCTTTGAGAAGTCCTTACGGAAAATATTAAAAAGCAAAATTCGAAATTTGAATATCTTGTAATACTGATTTGAATAGAGCACATCAGTCTATGGGTCCATTCACCATGAACGTAGTATTATTGAGCTTGATCTTCAGAAGAAGAATATCTGATTATATTAATATTGCACATCATTAATACTTGATGAAATAAGATCATTTTATTGAATATCATTAAATTTATCAAACCTAATATCCGTATGGATATTAGTTGGAAAGAAATAAATACTACCGAAGATTAAAGGTGATATTGCAACAATAGACGTAGTTAAGAGGGATTAAATAGAGGCACGAGTACAAGTGATAAGGGGCGACTAATTCCGAAATTTGTTCCAGAACAAACTCGATTTATTGAAGATAATTAACCAAAAAACATATTTAAGCATATCGGTATTGTTTAGTATTTGCGTAAAATAAATAAAGTAAATATAATAATTCATTAGCAATGATGATGTATAACTTTTTATACCTTTCAATGTGATTTTTTTTACAAATTCTGGGTACTTTTAGTCGTCATATTTACTGGGGAAAAGGGGCGCAAATTTGAATACTATATTCGGGCGCGAATTGACCTCGCTATGTCTTTAATTCCAATAACTATGAAATGATCAAACATTCTGAACCTTATTTTAGAACAAGAAATAACAATATAAACATACTAGAGTTTCAATTTGTCATTGGGTAGGATATTTTAGAAGAGTGTTTGTTCATAAAAATCTATATTGATTCTAAAAGATTTAATTTTAATTTTATTAGTCAAATTTAGTATATTTAGGTTTTCAATCCAGAGCAAACTATGCTATTTTGTTAAATACGTTTCAGATTCTGAGCTCAGGTGATTACAAATGTCAAAATAAAACTTAAAAGAATTGTAACATCCCTTAGACACCCTGGAGATAGGTGGTTGGAACAGTACCTACACAAGATCTTCAGAAACCCCTCCCGGCAACGTTTTCATAAAGCCTCAAGCTGTATATCTACAATTTTCTTTTCTTAAAGAGAAATGCCTTTAGGAAGTGCTCTTTGTTTTTCAAAATAATCAGTAATAAAGCAGTGAAAAAAACAGTTTTGCTCCAAAAGTAATCAGAATTTTCTAAATTTCTTTTCAGTAAATTATTCAGCATCAGAAGGCGCAATTTTACCTCCTTTCAACCAACTCTCTCCATCTCTTGTAGTTACCGAGATAGCAATGTTAATGCATTGAATTTGTAACGTCCTGTATAACAAATGCAGAATGATCGGTTGTGGTTTGTAGTTTATATTTTTAATCCATTGTTCTTTTTTACAAATACTTTTCTGCGAATTTCCACACAATTCTTCTACTTCATTTGAAATTTATAAGTTGTAACGTGACATGGCTACATAATAAAGTGAAGGTTTGGGAAAAAGGAGGAGGGGGATTGAAAAAACGGTCCTTTATCGATAGTCCTTTAAATAGTTCATTTCGATTTTCAAAAAATGCACATTTAGGAGATATACTTTCCTTTCACTCGCCGATTCAATTCCTCTATAACAAATTCTGTCTTATTTGAATTATACAATAAGATTCGTTCATGGTTTAATATACTTTATAATAATACCTGATTAATATTACCGTCTTATTATATAAATAGAATAGTTACAATTAATCAAAACAGTAATTGCAATAGAAGTGTGATTCTTACTGGAAAAATCGTTCTCCAGGTAGAAGGACAAGGTTATACGTAGCCTTCAGCGAACTTATAAAGCTTTTTAACTTTTTAACATTCACGCATTATAAGAACTTACGCGCGGTAAAATCAAGTGCAAGGTGTTTAACAAATGCAGTGCCGGTTTCAAAATAGTCTTTCGACGCGATCTGTTACAATTGTTTCTTTTAATTTGAATGACTGAATCGAATTAATATATACCCGAAAATGTTTCTGTTCATTTTCACATGTATTTTAACAGTGGTTAAAAGTGATTTTTTAACAGACAGTATATTTCCAAGTTTGCCCTTGGGTGTTCCCAAAAGTGACAATGCTTTGTGCCAAAAAGAAAGTGATTTATATGGGAAACATCTAACCAATATGTCCTTATGGGCACATGAAAGTGAGTATTTATTTAAATTTATCTTAGATCACCAAGACACATTTTTTGTGGCACAGTGGGCTTTTTTAAATCTATATTCAAAGACATGTGTATGAAGCGTCAAGAGTGCTTAACATTATTTTTAGTATCAATAATTTATCCAAAAGTTACCTCTTTTGGCATTTGGTTTTCAATATTTAGCTTTCATAATATATGATTACTGGAAATTGTTATTAAAGTGCCAATAATAGCTAATAGTTTTGCTGGAGGAAAGTGTTGATAAAACCCACTTTTGGCAATGAGAAGAGAAACATCGAAATTGCCTTAAGTAGATAATTATAATACAAATTGAAGGAACTAAAATTGAACACTTCAGCAAGATAGGATGTACACTTTTTGCAAACCGCAGCTTAATGCAAAAAAAAGCATTTTTGTAAAACGGCCCTAAAAAAGTTGTGGTGCGGCAACGCGCTATTTTTTTTACCTGATCATCTTCTTCAATAGTTAATGAACAACTCATCAAATTTCCAACCCTTGCTCGAAAATCGATGATTTTTTTTAATCCGTACTACCATTCAATAATATTAAGATTGCGCGTATTTTCAAACTTCTAGTAATGTCGGAAGTACTCTAAATAATAAATAGTGATAATGAATAGATCGAATAGTGCAATGTATTTTTTTAGAGTACTTTTTTCGACATTTTTCGAATTTTTGATATCTCGAGCAAAATCGATGGTTTTTTGCAATTTGCGGGGTCACCACTGGACCAATCGGGTTCATTCGCAGCTAATTTTTTCCGTCTTTTTATGGTGCATAAGCTTAGCAAAAGCTTTTTTCTTTTTAACTCAATTCGACGATGTCCGACGCGAAAAAACGGGTTTGGCCGTTTCTACCAGTTTTTTTGTACCATTTGCGACGATCAAAAAGTGTTCCATTTTAGTTTCTTAAATTTGTATCATAATTATCTACTTAATGCATTTTCTTCTCCGAACTCAGAATTAAAAACGCCAATAAGCTATTTCTATCACACTAGATCGCCAATATTGTATGATGTGACCATAGAACATAATTCTGTTTATTTTTAAATTTAAAAAAATATCCAGTGATGAAGGTTATCGCTTATATTTAATTTCGAATGGAGTATTTTGCCTTTGTTTATTTACCTTCATTTCCCAATAGAGAATTATATTACATCTGAGTTGTACGGTGTAGGGGTGTATTTATGCGTTCTGGAAGGTCACGTATGTAAGAGTATACCTTTGTTCAAGATTAATCCGAGGCATTTGTTTTCAAAAACTTATGTCTTTGAAATGTGTTTATTATGAGTACTTGAGGCCTGAGGCATTGCACCCAGTTGCGAAGTAAGAAAAATTTTCGTGGGAGAGTTAATACATCTGTGTTGAATTTTAAAGCTTACAAATATAAACATTACGAAGATTGAAAATTTCGGGGGGTGTAGATGCCCTATTACAGTTTTCTGAATGAGATCTTTATTTTCGAAATTTAAGACATACTGCTTCCGTTGCATATTTATAGAAGGTTTTTCATTGAACACCAACACATGCCTCGAGGAAATATTCAGGTCAAAGATGGCTTGAACGCCGTGTTAGGCAAATATTTTCATCTGAAAGGGTGCAAAGTCTTGAATTTGAATTAGGGCCTAACTCTAGCAATGCAAGAGGGTAAATGTTCATTTATTTTGTTCAATTATTATCATGAACTTTGAAAATATTCCTTGAGAACATATAATATAAATTAAGCTAGGACCAAAAAAATTGCAATATTTGTGAAATGGGGACAGGCAGATTCAAGCTAACCATGTATCTGTCGGTCCATATTTCCAAGAAGTTGAATTTCTGGATATATCAATATCAAGTTTCGGCGTATGTTCCAAAGCCCCCTTAGACATTTAAAATAATTAATACCCAAAATGTATTCTTCGGGAAACTTTGAGAAGACTGTTTTGGATAAACCTTTTACTATGCCAGACTGCGAATTTTGTGTGCCAATTATAAGTAGGAATTTTATAGATAGTTAATTCATCCTTTTACTTCTAAACAAATTTCGATCTTTCTAATTGTTGTTTTTGAAAAAGGGCTGTTGGCGATCAAAATTGCAAACTACGATTTAATAAACTTACCAATATTTGACAAAGAAAGTGTATTTGTATTTGTTTATATATGTATTTTTGATAAACAGTTTGATATACGGATAAACTCTCACCCTACTGCCACCAGGTGGGCTCGTATGGTTCACAGATGGGTCCAAGGTAGGTCAGGCTTCTGGGGGAGTGTACCTAAAAAGGCTAAAGATCACTATCTCTAGGCGCTTACTGCACTGATTTTCAAGTGGCTATACAATATTAACTTGTGCCATAGAAAACCTGGGAAGAAACTATGTAAATAGACGCATATATATTTGCTCCGACAGTCGCTGGCTCTGGAAGCTCTCAAATCATTCAAAGTCACATCACCTGTCAAAGAATGCTGACATACACTAGCTGAACTAACCAGGAGAAGTGATTTCAACTCATCTGGGTCTCTGGACACAGTGAAGTTGAAGGAAATGAAATGGCCGACTCAATGGTCACTTTATCAAATTGCGTGGGGATCTTGCCCTTCTGGGCCAACTAAATAAAGAATGAGCTGAGCTGTGGCAACAATCACCACGCATGAGGCGAGCCAAGCTGTGCCTAGGCTCTCCTTTCTCGGATCAGAAGGGGCATCAGAGAGATGACTGGAATCCTGACTAAACACTGTCGTCTTAACAAACACCTTCATACTATGGGCATTGTAGATGATCCTATATGTAGGAAATGTAGAGAGGCGGCAGAAGATTTCTCTCACAGCAAGTTGGAATGCACTGCATTGGCGCCCCTCAGGCACTGTCACTTCGGAAAAACAAAACTGCCCCCAGAAGAACTTAGGGAAGTCAATGTTGGCAATATTCTGGATTTCTGGTGCGCCAGAAACGTGCTAGAATAGCAACACGGGGCGAACAATGGGTCCAACTAAATGACCTAAGTGCATTTGGAGGCTATGCCTCCTCCCCTTAAATGATGATGATGATTGATATACCGATGAGAATGAAGCCTATTGGTTTCGGAAAATATCTTTATGATGTTTAGCAACTAATTTGGTTCTAAATAATTTGATTATTCGAATGTTTTTCAATAAGTTCATGCTAATCAGGATGACGAGAGGGAGGGTTGGAGTTGATTTTCCCCCAACACTGAATTTTCAAGTGGCAGAATTTTAGAACTGATTTTTCTCGGTTCAAAACCTATTAAGCGAAAATAAAATTGTAGTGAAGGGTAGTTTACGAAATAGGACAGTCCTAATTTTCCAAGGGCCTAGTCCTTAAAACTATATTTCATTAAATTACTTACTCAAGCTAAAGGAAGGAAAGCATACTTCTGAATCATCAGTATAATGTACAAAGCGATCAAAAAAATTTGTTGTATGTGAAACAATTATATAACAATTTCTCAATGAATATTTAATTAATACAGTTACATACCAAGAACCAAGTTATGTTTACAACTATTAAATTAATTATATGAGTATTCCAGAACAAAATAATAATTAAGACAAAATGTATATAATTCTGTATATTTTATTCGTTGAACAAGTAAAAAGTTCACTTCCCACGAACAAAGTAGGGTGCTAGGTAATCACCACGGGCCCTGTTTTTCTCTCCAACGAACCTAATGTTAACAATTGTTAGAGTTAGAACCAATACAAAATCAACTGTGTTCAAAAGCTCTATCTTTCAATTTATATTTTGCATTAAAATAAACCCACTTCAAGATATTTATTTCCAAAGCCAAAATTGTTTAAATATTCCCTTTTCATTTTATTTCGCATATTGTTCCAATCCATTATTTTCAAATATAAGATTTAAGTAATTTGTTAACTCTATTGTATATTTCTGCAACACACATATTTTTCACAAAACCAATACACATTTTAAATGTTGTACTAATAAAAATAAACAATTTGAATATTTGCGATTCTGAGTAGAATCGTATCAACAAACCAATACTGATCAAACAGTACTTTGGAAATATGCATGACATTTTGGAAGAACCGGATCCCACTTGTCTGTTCATTATTTGTGAATCACCAATTTCAATATTATTGATCTCAAGATACCGAGTATCAACGTTATCGGAAAACACAAGACCTATTCGGATATAGGTACCGGTTTTAGGATGGTATAATTATTCCACATCAAGTGGGCATTACGAGTAAATCACATCTTTTAGAATGTCAAATGATTATTCTTTTCACACTTATATCCTTTCAATTATTGCTAACTATAATATTTACCATCTTCTTGAAAGTTCAGTTCAAACATAATACTCCTGCACACACTGGCTAATTTGACTTTTTTCTTAAAATTTTAATAGAAGTAATAGCCTAGTAAATTTAAATTTGTGTCTGTCGTTTTGGAATCTGTTCAAAAACATGAGAGTGAAAATGAGAGTGAAATGAGTATTTTTGTTAAAATACTGATGTACATTTTAACTTTTTATACGTTTATTTATCAAGCAAATTTACAAACATATTTTTTATAAAGAATATTATCCCCACAAGCCTTTATAATTGCAGACACCCGTCTTACAATTCTTCTGATGACGTTGTCTTTCATTTCTTGAGCCAAGTTCTCCCATAATTCAATTAGAGCAGTTTCCATCCCTTCTGTGTGTTTGAAGAGCAAGAATTCTTGACTCAGGTCTTCAGCCTAGCACGTCCCACACATGTTCAATCGGATTTAGGTCCGAGCAACATACGGGCTGATTCATTGTCGGTGGTTGCGAGCATTGTCTTGCATCAGGAGAAAATTTGCTCCGATAAATGGGTCAAAATGTATCACCTGATTTCGCGAAATCTCCCTTATCTTACCTACCTTTCCCCCCATCTGCCGCTAAAGCACTATCACCACCAACTCTGAGCCATCAATTGAATTTACACGGGTCTCGTCTCATCATTCCAATTTCGGTGTTCTCGATGTAAAGGAAATACGTCTTTCAATTTTCAAGTATAATCATCATTTGGCGGATATTCACGCAATAACTTTGGCTTGGACATTGACACTCAATAAGAAAAATGAACATAAACGTAAGAAGAAAGTACATTTCGATGAGATATTGAATCGTGTAGTATTCTATGCTGAAATGTCAAGACTTACTAAATACGCTTGTCAAATATGACAGGATTGGTCATGTGCAATTGTCAAAGATCGAAAGTCTCTATTGGAAAATCCAAAGAAGGCTAGATATAGGAGATTAAACTTCTGTGGAGAATAATTCAAACAATGTACACAAGGTAGGCGGGATCTCAGTCGTGGTGCTTGCGTAAACAAACGATATTGCAATTTGGAAACAGCTGTTCTTGGTTCTTGATTCAAATTAGTTAAAACCTCGCTGTGCTGCATACTTTCACATGTCAAATCAAGCGAATGTATACAAAGGGGTAAGCGGAGCGTAGCGCGAACAGTTCATTCTACATCGTGATTCATTAATAATTCCAAGTTAATTGGAGAATTCTGGGTTGATAATATGAAGATTTAACCCATAACTTAAATAAGATAATCCTTACTGAGTTACACCACTATTATTATTTAAAAATTTTAGAATGTTTTTTAGCTTTACTTTAACACTGTTTAATATTTCCTTATCATAGTTAGAAGAAAGTTTAGAGACTTCATAACGTAATAAAATATGGTAAGTAATATTGATACCAGTGGCGTACGACAGAATTAAGGAACAGTTTACTCTTCCTAAATTCTACCCCACTGACATAATTATGATTTTAGTATAATTTTCCATATCTTGAGTACTTCTATTGTATTCTTAGCGAACTGTCATTATTTCTCGAGATATTTAAAGTTAAACATAACGCTGCAAAATAATTTTTATTTAATTGCAATCCCGTGAAAAATAACAATATATTAAAATAAAAATAATTCTGCAGCGTTATGTTTAACTAAAAATAGTTCGGGAACTAATGATTTCATCGCTATGAAAAGAAAGGGTATGTTAAAACACAGAATGTATTGAATAATTGAGAAATTATACTAAAATGAAGATTCTGTAATTGGCGTAGAGTTTACGGAGTGAAAACTGTTCCTCAATTCTATCGTACACACTGGCAGTAACCTGAAACTAATTGTTAACAAATTTTACTATTGAAAAAAATCTTGCCTCCCGGATGGATTCCGCGTCACAATAGCACAACTTGATGCCGACGTTTCGCAAACCATTACATGCGGTATATTCAGGGCAGGTTTGAGGCTTGATCTGAAAATGATTCTACTGGTTTCTGTAGCGGTATTTATTGTAGAAAAAATCCTTCATGCTACACAGTTCACTGCCTTTATTCCGGTGGTTAACTGCGTTCTGGCACCTGACCTTGCCGTCATGTGCGAAGTGAAATTTTCGAGAATGGGTTTTCAAATGTTGGGAAGGTAAGATCCTGAGTCACGGTTTAGATTATTTGGATGTTATATGATTTCTTCAAGGATTTTTCGCTGATAGAAGTTTGGGGCTCGGGCTAGGATTATAGTATTTTCAAAAAGGATTTGAAGATTAGTGTCAAATTTGTGTTCGGCAAGTTCAGATGTACTGGTGTCACGAAGCCTTGTACAGCGCTCATGTTCTTCCACACGAGCAGCTACTGTACGACCTGTTTCACCAATGTAGACTTTACCGCAAACACAGGGAATGCTATAAACACCTTATAATTGAAGAAGAACATAACACAACGGCAGGGTGTAGGTTCCAGAACGGAGTTAACCACCGGAATAAAGGCAGTGAACTGTGTAGGGTGAAGGATTTTTTCCTATAATAAATACCGCTACAGAAACCAGTAGAATCAGTTTCAGTTCAAGTCTCAAGCCTGCCCTTAAGATGACACCTGTAATGGTTGGCGAAACGTCGGCATCAAGTAGTGCTATTGTGACACGAAATCAGTGGCGGCTGGTGAATTTTTGAGAGAGGAGGCTGGACATAAAACGTTTTTGTAAAAATATACTCTATTCACAGCCTTTTAACCTTTGCACAGCGACCGTACCAGCTACTTTAGTGACAAAATTAATTGTTACCCAGCAAGAACCAACGTGGAGGTATAGAGTTTCTCTTGCCAAAAAATTATTTGTTCGTTTTTTGTCTTTTATTTTTTTTGGATTTTTAATATTTTTTCTTTTTTTTGGAATTTTTCATATTTTGTTTTTTTTTTATTAATTTTATAATTTTTTTTATATATCTACGGTCTTTAGTTTGCGAAAAATGATCAATAATGTTATCAAAAAATGTATCATTTTGTTTTAAGTGTTTTACTAAATCTTTTTCAATAGGTATAAACGATTTTGGCCCATTGTATTTGGCATGTAAGTTTTAATTCGTTTGAGAGTAGAAAATGATCTCTCCACCGATGCCGACGTGACAGAAATGGTGACTGTCAAACAAAGTAGTTTATAAAACTGAGGTAAAACTTGTTGCAAATCATTGTCTATCATATATTTTATCATATCGGTGTGACTGTCATACTGGCCTAAAATATCTTTATCCGAGTATATAACGCATAATTCATTGTGCCGTGCTATTTTATCAAAAATATATATATTTATATTTAAGAACTAAGTTATCTTAAAGTGTATTGGGGAACTCTTTTGAAAAAGATTCGAAAAATCTTCTATTCGTCAAGTCAAAAAACTTCAATTCATGTAAATCGGAAAATCTAATCTCAATTTGACCTTTAATAGTATCTAAAATTTCATAAAAAGTTGTTTATACTTAATGTAGTTTCTTGTCTACCAAATTATATGTTTTCCTCCTTTTCGCGGGAGGAGCCTCATCAGTTGAAAAATTTTCAAATAAAATATTAAAATGAAATTCTGTATTACGGAAACTTGAAATTTTTCCAATGAGATGTTTCAAACGATCTCTTGAATAAATTATATCAGTGAATTTATGTTGTAAAATTTGAAAAATATGATCAGTTTGTTCAAATATTAATTTAAAAATATCAAGAAGAAACAAAAATTCTTCATTTCCTAAATAAGATTTTAAACCAACAGCAGCATTTAATGAAACCTGATCTGTTGAAAAGTCATCACTGTTTAATACAAAATCAAATGTTTCAATTAATTTGTCTTTATTTTTATGGATGGTAAATACTGCACGTGATGTAAAATTCCATCGAGTTGGAGCATTACAGGGAAATCAATGATTTTTTTAAAACTTCGTCTTGTCAACACTACTATTAGTATTAACAATGATCGATTTTGATAGTTACCTGACATTACTAATCCTTTCAAATCCGGTAAAGGCCGTTTATTCAAAAGAAACACTTTTATCATATATTAATTCACTAAATGGATTTTCTAAAAGGCAGCAACTAACTCACTAACACTCATTTTAAATTTACAACAGACAACAATCTAACCTTACTTCGCGTGGCGTGACACCTGACAACACATAAACAAGCACTGACTGACTGACCTACTCAGCAGTCGGCAGAACGCACGTCCCGTATGTCATAGATTGCTAGCGGCTGCCGCAGGCTAGCCTCCAGAGGATGTTGCCGTTTTCGCTGATTTACCCAGTTGGCGTTCGGACTGGTCGGAAAAACGGCAACTGTGTTGAACAACACATGCTCAGCGTTTGAGATATATAGAGTCTAGCCTCAGGGCACTGTTTCCAGATTAAAAATAACTACTGAGAACGGGGAATTAATTGTAAAATTTTAAAAATTATCAGAGAAATAGGAAATAAAATGGAGAATGATCATTAAGATAAATTGGTGAGGAGGCTGAGCCTCCTTAGCCTCCTTCGAGGAGCCGCCCCTGCACGAAATCCACCCGGAAACCAAGATTTTCCAACATTATCTATCCGCGGAAGTCTACTATTCAAGAAATTTTACTGTGTTCTAAAGTACCTAAACTTTTTGACAAGTAGGAAAATATCAAAATAATGTTGATTTTCAAAAATTATTCTAACATGTTCAAATAACACAAGTTACTCAGTAAGGAGCTATACACCTATCTTATTCAAGTGTTATGAGTTAAACCTTCATATTTCAAACCCAGGATTCTCCAGTTAACGTATGTACAATTATTAATGAACTTCATCAATTGAATTTTGATGCTTCGTGCATACAAATAGATTTTGTACTGATCATTTCAAACTCCCGGATTTAGACTTCCTCGCGTTTGCTTCAGGCGACATAATGAATAAGTTATGTATAGTTAATGTAGGTGAGATTAAGAGACTCCACTGCTGTCTCAATGTCAAAATTCACTCTACACTCAGACATACAAATACATTTATTACATATCGATCTAAACATAGCTATTGTTATTCAAATACGCTACTACAACAAAGATGCTGTAGAAAATGCACCTCTATTTGAAACTATTAGATGTATCCTTATAGTCAATCAATTTACTTAGAGTGTAATCCTTGGATTTGATTTCTTTGTTTTTGAATGATGACTCGTTGAATAATTGCGTATGTACTGTTTTTATAGCATTTTAACTGTCATTGTGTTTTGACGTAATGATACCATCACCGTAATTGTTCAATAGATCGAGTATGCAAATCACAAATCGTCTTCAAAAATATATTACAACAGATTATCAGTTTTTTAGAAGTATTTTTTATTCAAAAAGACCCTTTTCGGAATGTTTTATGCCTTTGTTGTGATTTTTGTGAGCCCAGTATTATCGACTAGATTCGTTTCATCGTAATTCCAATATGTTTGACGGCAAAACTCCTAATTTGGTTTGAAAATGATTAAGAAACTGATCAGCTTTGGTTACAGCTGTTGCTGCTGTGTAATGAGAAAAATTTTGTGAAAATCTTTGACTAAACTCTGGCCGACTACAGAGTCAGTCAGGCTCGGGCATATTGTTCCTTGCTGCTCCAAATATGATTTAACAGTCAATCTTAGATCGAACCTTGCAACACGGAAACCAAAATTTGATAAAATAATTATTGGATCCACAAATGATTCTTTTTCTTGTTCACGGAAAACTCATGGTTTTCCATGGTTGCGCGAATGCTTTCACTTTAGTTTATGCTACAAGGTGTTTTTGGCTAGCTATCTCATATTTTGTAGCTGTATTTCTCACAGATGAGCGTTTTTATTCCATTTCATCCAGTATAATTGTTACAGAGCCGGCGAAATGGACGGTGAGGCTAGTACAACTTATCGTGGCCTGGGTTCGTTGGCCCATTGCCTCAAGTTTCACATATTATGTGTATTATTAATTGATAAGTTGGGTGTTGATGGCCAATGGATTAGAGTATTAACTCTAATTGGGAATACCAATAGTTGGAATTATGACCTAAAATATCTAAGAAGAAAGTGGCTACTTCTTCCAGAAACCAAACAAGTATCTAAGTGAAAATACGTGTCTATCAACACATACAGTCAACCTTGCAACAGGAAAACCGAAATTTGATAAAGTAATTATTGGATCCACAAATGATTCTTTTTCTTGTTCACGGAAAACTCATGGTTTTCCATGGTTGCGCGAATGCTTTCACTTTAGTTTATGCTACAAGGTGTTTTTGGCTAGCTATCTCATATTTTGTAGCTGTATTTCTCACAGATGAGCGTTTTTATTCCATTTCATCCAGTATAATTGTTACAGAGCCGGCGAAATGGACGGTGAGGCTAGTACAACTTATCGTGGCCTGGGTTCGTTGGCCCATTGCCTCAAGTTTCACATATTATGTGTATTATTAATTGATAAGTTGGGTGTTGATGGCCAATGGATTAGAGTATTAACTCTAATTGGGAATACCAATAGTTGGAATTATGACCTAAAATATCTAAGAAGAAAGTGGCTACTTCTTCCAGAAACCAAACAAGTATCTAAGTGAAAATACGTGTCTATCAACACATACAGTCAACCTTGCAACAGGAAAACCGAAATTTGATAAAGTAATTATTGGATCCACAAATGATTCCTTTTCTTGTTCACTGAAAACTTATGGTTTTCCATGGTTGCGCGAATGCTTTCACTTTAGTTTATGCTACAAGGTATTTTTGGCTACCTATCTCATATTTTTTAACTGAATTTCTGATAGATGAGCGTTTTTATTCCATTTCATCCAGTGCCTGTTCAAGTTTTTCACCAGTATAATTGATACAGAGCCGACGAAGAGGACGGTAAGGCTAGTACAACTTATCGTGGCCTGGGTTCGTTGGCCCATTGCTTCAAGTTTCACATATTATGTATATTATTAATTGATAAGTTGTCTGTTAATGGCCAATAGATTAGAGTATTAACTCCAATTACCAATAGTTGGATTGATAATAATAGTTGGATTGATGACCTAAAAAATCTAACAAGAAAGTGGTTACTTCTTCCAGAAACCAAACAAGTGTCTAAGTGAAAATACGTGTCTATCAACACATACAGTCAATCTTAGATCAAATCTTGCAACAGGAAAACCAAAATTTGATAAAGTAATTATTGGATCCACAAATGATTCCTTTTCTTGTTCACTGAAAACTTATGGTTTTCCATGGTTGCGCGAATGCTTTCACTTTAGTTTATGCTACAAGGTGTTTTTGGCTACCTATCTCATATTTTTTAGCTGAATTTCTGATAGATGAGCGTTTTTATCCCATTTCATCCAGTGCCTGTTCAAGTTTTTCACCAGTATAATTGATACAGAGTCGGCGAAGAGGACGATAAGACCAGTACAACTTATCATGGCCTGGGTTCGTTGGCCCATTGCCTTAAGTTTTACATATTATGTATATTATTAATTGATAAGTTGTGTGTTAATGGCCAATGGATTAGAGTATTAACTCTAATTGGGAATACCAATAGTTGGAATTATGACCTAAAATATCTAAGAAGAAAGTGGCTACTTCTTCCAGAAACCAAACAAGTATCTAAGTGAAAATACGTGTCTATCAACACATACAGTCAACCTTGCAACAGGAAAACCGAAATTTGATAAAGTAATTATTGGATCCACAAATGATTCTTTTTCTTGTTCACGGAAAACTCATGGTTTTCCATGGTTGCGCGAATGCTTTCACTTTAGTTTATGCTACAAGGTGTTTTTGGCTAGCTATCTCATATTTTGTAGCTGTATTTCTCACAGATGAGCGTTTTTATTCCATTTCATCCAGTATAATTGTTACAGAGCCGGCGAAATGGACGGTGAGGCTAGTACAACTTATCGTGGCCTGGGTTCGTTGGCCCATTGCCTCAAGTTTCACATATTATGTGTATTATTAATTGATAAGTTGGGTGTTGATGGCCAATGGATTAGAGTATTAACTCTAATTGGGAATACCAATAGTTGGAATTATGACCTAAAATATCTAAGAAGAAAGTGGCTACTTCTTCCAGAAACCAAACAAGTATCTAAGTGAAAATACGTGTCTATCAACACATACAGTCAACCTTGCAACAGGAAAACCGAAATTTGATAAAGTAATTATTGGATCCACAAATGATTCCTTTTCTTGTTCACTGAAAACTTATGGTTTTCCATGGTTGCGCGAATGCTTTCACTTTAGTTTATGCTACAAGGTATTTTTGGCTACCTATCTCATATTTTTTAACTGAATTTCTGATAGATGAGCGTTTTTATTCCATTTCATCCAGTGCCTGTTCAAGTTTTTCACCAGTATAATTGATACAGAGCCGACGAAGAGGACGGTAAGGCTAGTACAACTTATCGTGGCCTGGGTTCGTTGGCCCATTGCTTCAAGTTTCACATATTATGTATATTATTAATTGATAAGTTGTCTGTTAATGGCCAATAGATTAGAGTATTAACTCCAATTACCAATAGTTGGATTGATAATAATAGTTGGATTGATGACCTAAAAAATCTAACAAGAAAGTGGTTACTTCTTCCAGAAACCAAACAAGTGTCTAAGTGAAAATACGTGTCTATCAACACATACAGTCAATCTTAGATCAAATCTTGCAACAGGAAAACCAAAATTTGATAAAGTAATTATTGGATCCACAAATGATTCCTTTTCTTGTTCACTGAAAACTTATGGTTTTCCATGGTTGCGCGAATGCTTTCACTTTAGTTTATGCTACAAGGTGTTTTTGGCTACCTATCTCATATTTTTTAGCTGAATTTCTGATAGATGAGCGTTTTTATCCCATTTCATCCAGTGCCTGTTCAAGTTTTTCACCAGTATAATTGATACAGAGTCGGCGAAGAGGACGATAAGACCAGTACAACTTATCATGGCCTGGGTTCGTTGGCCCATTGCCTTAAGTTTTACATATTATGTATATTATTAATTGATAAGTTGTGTGTTAATGGCCAATGGATTAGAGTATTAACTCTAATTGGGAATACCAATAGTTGGATTGATGACCTAAACAATCTAAGAAGAAAGTGACACATACTTTTTCCAGAAGCCAAACAAGAAGCTAAGTGAAAATATGCGTTTTCCACAAAAATAACGAAATTCGAAAAAGATTTGTGATGTGTACATTGAAATTGAGGATATAAAAAAACGAGCATTGATTTTGAGTGAAAAGTATCCCAACTAGATGATGAGTTATTTCATCTAAGAACTATTCACGAATTTTCGGTCATTAACTTTTGCCTTTACTATTTCTTGATTATTTTTATGTATATGTTTTGTGTGTAATTTAAGAAATATAATAGCTACCTATTTCAACTGTATTTGTTTGATGCTACAAGATAAAAATTATAAAAATGAATTTATTCTTATATGAAATATGGAGGGCATTGACTCTTTTCGCCCCTTCATTAATGCAATTGCGTGCTCCAGGCAAATGGCACCGGAAAACCAAGAAGTAAACAAAAATTCAATTTCATATTTATATTATTAGGACTATTTCTACTTAATTAAAATGTCAATTAGGGTTGCAGGTAAATAAAATTTCTACTCTGGCTATGCCCGAAAAGGTGGTAAATTTGGTGCCTTTTATCGTCAAAGGGATAAATAGGGTTTTATTGCAGTCAAAAGGTCAACGGTACAATATGGACAAAACTCTGCACGGTGCGTTTTTCTGGGACATTTTAACCAGCAAAATGATAAAAAATATTTGAAACGCATTTATTTATGTTTAGGACAATAATTTTTAACTTGTTTCCAAGTGGAAACGCCGTGGTGGCATATATTGTTCGTAATTCAAACTTTAGCTAGGATTGAAAGGTTTGCCAACGCGATGTGACTATCTGCGACTTGGTAGTGACCAAACATTTTTTATGATACATATTGAAATAACATTCCGGCGCTTCATACATTTCCAAAACAGTTATGTCACATTATATCATTTCAATGATACGAATTAAATGTTTCATTTGTTTGTTTCAGTTTTGGATTCCACAGCGAAGTTGAGTTCTGGAGTACTCAGAGGGAGCGTTTTCCAAATGGGGAACTTCGACCAATGTTTATCAGCAAGAGCGCCATTTCCTACGCAATATTGCTTAGCCACAATCATGGCCAACGTTCCCAGACCTGAAGAAATGAGAGAAGATGAGCTGTCGCTATACTATAAACCAGATGGGTCAGTACTGAACAGGCTTTATGTAAGTACATTTTCCGGAACTACTGGCTTTATTTCCATTCACATAATTCACATGAAAAGTGGTTTCAAAATTTGAAGATTTTTATGATCTTGGTGCTATAAATTGGCACCACACAAAGTGATATTTCTCTTGGGAAAGTTCTCAGAAGGTATAATGCAATGTGCAATGTTCCCCCCTAATTTTGACTTTCTATGATATCATCAATCTCATCAAGAATATACCGTCTTATTAGTAATTTAATTTCCCTAAATAAAAGCAGCGCTATTTTCGTTGCTGTGAATGTTATCGCTACAGTTTGATAAAATTATTCTTTTTTGTTAATGGTTAATGTACAATATTTGGAGGAATTGTATGGTGTAAAGCAGGGAAGTGATATTTATTATTTCAATGTAGGCGGATGAGTGCAGGTGTCATAACATGTGAATTTCTTCTCATTTTTTTAGAAAGGTTTATGTAAGTTTTTTTCAAAAACATTGAATGACAATACTGTATCACATGATGCTATGACGTCATTGCTTTCTTATTGATCAGTCCTTAAATATCACCTCATCAATAGTTACAATGTCGTTTATTGGGGATAACCTTCAAATTGATCACTAGTTCAAACTAAGACTAGGGATGTGTTGCCCCTTGGAAAATAGATAAATAGTGTGCGTGGAAAAGTTATTCTTCACAAATCATTTGATTCGGTTACTGATTTTTATATAATTGTTTCACATTCTATACTCTTCGCATTTATGTGATGATTATGAAATAAATCATTTCTTTCAAAAATAATTTTCCGTTTCTCGAACCCGAGACTGAGTAGGAACCAGGTATCGTAGGCCCCTAGACCACACCGCCAAATCTATGTTTACTTCAATAATTGTTTTTGCTGTTGTTGTTGAACGATTTTGTTGAAATTTGGGTTAAAGCAATTTACAATTAACTTGAGTTTACTGTAAGAGTTTTGAATCGATTGACTGTATTCTTTGGATTTATGAATTTTGGTAATTTTCTACCCTTCAGAAAGGATGCCTTTATTACACGATTTCCCTGACAAAAAATTGGGTTCGTCTCTCTCGTCGTGATCTCTTATCAAAATTTGAATAGGTATGATAGAACCTTTCATTTTGAGTTATCGTTCTTCGTGATGTACAGACAGACAGACAGATTTTTCTAAAGTTGCTTAAAATTCAATGAAAAATACCATGGTGGAGGAATTTTTGCTCTAGGGCGCCTTTTTAACGATTTAGAAATAGCGTGAGCAAATGCAATATACTCTTCAAACTTTGTCGTGAAGAGTATAATGAACTGGTTACATTTTCCGAACTTTTATCAATCAATTGATGGTCATTTGCTGTAGATAAAGTTTTGCACAGTGTCGTTTGCACGGCAGCAAATTTTCAAATGATTTTCAAGATCCAGAAATAGAACAACAAATAGGATGTCTGAATATTTCAAGCCAGTTTTCATCACCAAAATGAGCAAGAACAAAACAGTTATTATAATTGCTCTTCAAACAAAAATTTTGAAGATTGATGTCACTAACAAAAGTCTTCAATCAGTCGATCAGATGGCGCCATAAATCGAAAATTCCATTTGTCATTACCATCTTTAACTAGAACGCATTATACTTTTCGGACTGATGTTTCATTCAGTTCTGTTTTGACACCCATCGAAACCAAGCAACCTTGAAGATTTTTGTAAGCATGGAAAAAAGTGAATTTCGCGTTTTGATTAAACATTATTTCTTGCGTGAACAAAACATTACGCAAGCCAAAGCATCTCTCTTGCTAAGCATTATGGGGACTCCTTACCATCCATTGAAACGATTCACAAGTAGTTTACTGTTTTTCGTTGTGGTCAAGGCTGGATTTAGGGGAGGGCAACCGTGGCTAGAGCCCCGGGGCCTCCACAGAAGAGGGGCCCCCACAATAGACTTCAGAAAAAAAATCTTTTAAATTCCAAGTAAACACTAGTAAACAACTTTTCCTTTAATATTTGTTTTCGCTGTTTTACCTTTAAATTTACCTTTGTGCAAACATGATTATATTGTTCTTAAATATTAACAGAAATCATTGATCTATATTTGTTCACTGCAATCAGGCAATCAGTAAAATATCAAAATCTCAAATAGCCCTGATGAGCACTTGCAATTACTACCCATCTTGAGGGAGTATCCCAATGGCTCAATGGCTGAGTGGGGTGGTACTTGCCCGCAGCCTCAGAGGTTGGGTATTCGATTTCGTGTATCGACTATTTTCTTTTTTTTTTAATTGTATATATATAAATCAATTGCGATATGTGAACGATTAGTGTTATTCAATTTTTAAACAAATCAATTATTATTATTGTTAGTTTTTGTCACTGCATGGCTACCGCCATAAATCTTTTCGAGCGAGAACATGCATGAAGATCTAAACAATGGATCGAAAAGAAGATCGGCACAAATTGAAACTATCTGTGTAAAGTTATTGATATTCATGTACATTAAATAATATATATTGTCCAGATTTTTTGTTACAAGAACATTTTGAAATGCATTAAAATTGCATTCACTATACAGTCGGTGTACACTGAATTAAAAAAATGTTAGCCTCTGACATATAGGGGCCCCCAGCAAACTTGGGCCCAGGGGCCTCCACCACCTTAAATCCGCCTCTGGTTGTGGTAGTATGACCACCGCATCTCAACGAACAGGTACGGAACATTTTGCATACATTTTTGAACATGAGAAAGTTATCTGCCAGATGGCTGCCGCATTTGCTCTCTGTTGAAAACAAGCGCGACCGTGTGACAACTTCAAAGGAGTGTTTGGCCATGTTCAAGCCCGATAAGAAGGACTTTTTGCGCCGTTTGGTAACCGTGGACGAAACATGGATTCATCACAGCACACCAGAGACCACAGAACAGTCGAAACAGTGTACTTGTCCTGGCGAATCGATGCCGAAAAAAGTCAAATTGGGTTTATCGGCCAACAAAGTCATGGCGACAGTTTTTCGGGATGCACACAGTATCGTCCATATCGATTAATTTGAAAAAGGCAAACCGATCACCGGCGTATATTATGCAGAGCTGTTGGATCGATTCGACGCTGATTTGAAGCGAAAGCGACCGCATTGGGCAAAGAAAAAAGTGCTCTTCCACCGGTACAATTCACCGGTAAACAGGTCCGCTGTGGCAATGGCAAAATTGCATGAACTACGCTACGAATTGGTTCGTCATCCACCATATTCTCTAGAATATATGCCCCCTGCAATTTTTAACTATTTCCAAACTCGAAGAAAAAACAAACGCCTATTTTGAAGGAGTGCCGAAATCGTATTATTTGGAAGGGATCGAAAAATTAATTCATTCAAAACCTCACGTGCTATTACACCATTGTGCATAAACCACATTTCCATTCTCTCACGTAAAGGAATATCATCAAGTAATAGTGGCAAGTCTTCTCTCAGAAGTTTTTAGTAATTCAAGTTCCAAAAAAGAACTTATCCTACATACGACACGATCGATTAAGAAATATTATGCATATACAAACATAACAAAAAATTTAAAAAATTGCCCAGAGCGGAAAATTGTGTAAAAAGGGCCTTATTCTTCACTATATTTATGAGACTTTCGAAACTATTTTATGTTTGCTCACAATTTTATTTTTACAGAAATACAAGGATGTAACTCAACAATCCAGGAACGTGATGAACGCAGGCTGGTGCGTTCCTGCATCTTGCTCTAAGCCCGATTTAGAGAAATCTCTCAACACTTACCTAAACGAGCAAAAGAACTTATTTACACTTCATAATGTAACTTACACAGGTTCGATAAACGAATTCTTTTGTCAAACCAAAAAAGAAGTAGATTATTTTGATTCAGCAGATATAGCATTCTGGTGAGTAGCTAGCTCAATAAAATACTTCAATTGTTAGATAATCATTAATGAATTTTTTCAGCTTCGTGTGCCTCTTTATCGCATTTATGGTGCTAGCAGGTACATTCTATGATACGTACTGTACCGATGAATCCGGAGAAAAACCTGGTAGAAGTGAGTAATACTTTATGTATAGTAATAGTGTTAGGTACTAGTGGAAATGACGGTGAAGTAAACATAAAAGGAATTTTTTTATTGTCGCTTGTTGAGTCAAATGAGTCACTAGTGGCCCAGGTGAATTGAGAGTTGAGGTTATGGATAAGAAATAATCTCCTCTATCCACTAAAATACTGTTAAATTACTGAGGACCTTTCAGCTACCAAGTAGCCATCAACAGAGTAAACTAAATTATAAATCAAAACGTGGCTGTATAAATACAATTTGGGGATAATAATGTAAGCAAGGGATTCATAATTTAGTTTACTCTGATGATGTCTACTTGTTAACATAAAGGTCTTTAGTACTTTAATAGTATTTTTTAGTGGATAAGGGTGATTATTTTTTTATCTATAGTGTTATATTGTATCCACAATGTGAACTCTTTTATAGTTTATTTGTGAGTTGAGTTGTTTGGAATGGGGAGGACGGTTAGAACCTCTCGGTCTCTGATGATTGTTTCCTCATTCCATAGCATCATGACCGGTTCATCTGTCTTCTGATCATTGCATTATTTTCGAGCAAGCAGCTCCTGTAAAAGCAGATCTAGCGTGACAGCTAAAAAATAATTTATTAGTTTTCCGGGATTCTCGACACATACTGTTGATCAATTTTGTTGATGAACATGTTACAGTCATTGTCACCTACTAATGTTAATTCCTTGCTCCTTGCCCAAACAAAAGTTGCATATAGCCGGGAAGTGCAGGACTTATCTTCTTCAAGACATTGCCCGATCCCATACCGCTGCACCGACTCATGAGAAACTGAAGGCTGAAGAAAATACATTCGCGATGGCATTTGTAGACCCCTCTTGTGATTAAAGGAGTTGGGAGGAAATCTATTCGACGAAGATGAGAGGGGAGGTGTTCATGCGCGATTGGCTATTTCTTTTTCCAATAACGGAGTTAATAGACAATAGCATAAGCTATTCGCTTCTCTAGGTTGGTTTTCTAATCCGCGCCAAAAGCTACCTTACACCCCAGCAGCTCCTCATAATCTACAAAGCACAGATTCGACCTGTCCGGAAGTAATGTTCACATGTTTGAACTTCGGCTCCCAAACGTACGCCGAAGCTCTTGGATGATATCCAGAAGAGAGCTATTCGTTTGATTGATGATGTCACACTTACTAGTTCATTGACCTCTCTAGAACATCGTAGAAAGGAGCGAGATCCCTTTTCCATGGTCGGTGTTCATCAGAAATCTCGTCTGTTATTCCACCACAAGAGATTCTAGATAGGCGGACTAGACGAGCTCAAACAAATCACCACTTCACTATCAAATTCGAGACCTGGCGAACTTCTTCCTACCAGACTTCATTTTTTTATCGAACAGCTAATATGTGGAACTCTTTACCTAGTGAAGTTTTTCCCTATGCCCATCGCTTCCAAATCTCCAAGAAAAATACGAATGCCCACACTCTACTGCTGGCTCACACCATGTTCTTCGAACATTATAGGTTTCCCTCTCGTGTAGTAAAAGCATAAAAAAAGGTGTTCATGTAATTACAACAACTTTAGTGGCCGATGTATTGGCAAAACGGGGTTCATCCACAACAGGACTCCTCGCCCGTATAGAACTACTGGATAGGCAATGGCTCTTGGAGTGGTGTGGTTCCCTGGAAGAAATTTCAAATAGCGGAATTCTCGCCCAAACGCTCGAAAACCCTTCTCTACATGAACAGAAGTGTGACAGTCACCTGAACAGACATCTACACTTACTGTGTATCGGTAATGACCCAGAATGTAGTAGATGCGGAGAGGCGCTGGTCACCTGAGGCCATAAGAGACATCAGCCCAAGCAGTATTTTTACCTTCGGCGTTACCTCTGGTCTGCTGGTCTAAGTTGAAGCTATCATAGGTATCAATCAGGAAAAATTTTGTATATGAAAAAGGTATTATGTAGACCTATGAGGTGTATTCAGTTCCTAGGTTTGTATTGAAATAAATTCGAAAATAAATAATTTTCACTTTATATTTAGTAAATTCTCTCATAAAACCTGTTGCAACTGATGAACAATGTTCTTTGAGAGACACAGTGAACATGTATGGTGCTTGATTTATGAAATGATTACTTATTCTAAGACAGTTCTAGATCAGTTGAAATCTCGTAATAATTAACTTTTCCAAAACAGTCCAGGAAAGCAAATCCTATCATGCCAATCTTTGTTCGGATACTGTATAATGCTATATGCTTATGTAGTCTAATATTGAGGAACATAATTTGAAATCAGAAGCATCTAGATCTAGAGTATGTCAAAGTCCCGACCAAATTATTCAATGTTTAAGGTTCGATTAGAGGATGCAATCTCCAATTGAACCAAACTTGGAACACTATAGGTAAGAAATAATCACCCTTATCCACTAAAAATACTATTAAAGTACCGAAGACCTTTCAGCTACCAAGCAGCCATCATCAGAGTAAGCTTAAAACTATTTACTCCTCAGTATATTCAAGTACTGAGGAGTAAATAGTTTTAAGCTTACTCTGATGATGGCTGCTTGGTAGCTGAAAGGTCTTCGGTACTTTAATAGTATTTTTAGTGGATAAGGGTGATTATTTCTTATTATAATGTTATAGTGTATCCACACAAGTTTTTCAAAGTTTATTAGACTTGGAACAATAATAACGAAAGATTAACACATTATTTGGAAACTTTCAGTTTTGCTGATACCAAAGTCAATTTAATGCTATTTATGTGAAACTTTAAGAAAATGTAATAATTTTTTGCTTCAATTTCAGAAACATTGGTACAAAAGATTACACTAGGATTTTCAGTTCGGAAGAATTTTCTGGATCTTACAAGAGCTGATGAATCAAATCCATCTTTGAAAATACTATATGGAGTCCGTACATGTTCTATTTTTGTGATCATAATGGATCATCGATTTGGAACATTCACTTCGTCTGCACTTTTGAATTTTGATTACGTTGAAAAGGTAACTCGATTAAATTTTACTCATTATGAAGGATTCGTATGAAAGTAAAGTTAATTTCACCACACAGTGACCATTACTATAGAGAGAATATTCAAATTACTCTAAAAACCTGTTAGTACCATAATCATAATTTTACCCATAGCCCATATACTTTGCATGTACGATAAAAAGGTCATAAATGAATACATCAGAGCCAGTGATAATTTTTCAACATGTCAAAGATAATACTAACGTACTTTTGAAAGATCAAATGAAAATTTTTAATTCACCAAACATGACAACACACTGTCATGTTCACCCCCATCCTAATTACATACCTATGATTGAAGGATTTTCACATCTTTCCATTCTGAATTTTAACTTACAGTTACTTAGAATTATTGCCTTAGATTTCTTCAGATTTATCTTTAGTTTATGAGATATTAATGTAGTTTATCAAGTACATTACTTATCTTAATTATTAATGGAGATAGCTGATTCCTTTCCACTTCAAAAGATCAATATATCATCAGCAATTAAGTTGATAAAATCACAGTCAACTATATAATTAAATTGATATCATTAAGATATAAATGTGATAAATAGTAGTGGTCCTAACAGAGTTCACTTAGGTACCCCTCATATATATGATAAGAAATTATCAACTTTAATTTTGCTTAAGATATACAGGATGTTCCATCTCAGACGAGCCACCCCGTATATTTCTTATCCCATAGTGAGTGGAAAAATCTCCCGAAACACGTCGAATGATTTTGTTTGGGGGACATCTTTTGACGTATATTTGAGGCTTGAACGAGCAACCCCTTTATTGGGGGCGCTTCAGCCCCTCAAAATTGAATAGGGGAGAGGGGTCGAGTGATACGTCATTTGAAAGGTCTTGGAAGCCTCTTTACAACGGTGTATGAGAAACGTGAATTTGATGAACCGTTTTCGCCAAAAATTAATTTTGTTGCTCGAATGCGCCATCTTGAATATTTTGGTTATTTGTACAATGTACAAGCTCATTTTTATTAAGGCTTTTTTACAAACTTAAACAATCTTCAGAAAATCACATTCGTAAAAAAATTGAATTGTGTTGTCATGCTTACAACGAAAAATATTAAATCTGCGTGTTTAAATCAAATGTTCAAATTGTCCTCCATTGACTTCCATACAATAATACAATCTTGACTGAAAACCGTCTCTAACATGGTTCAGCTGCTCCTTCATCATTAACAATTCCAACGGGTGCCCTTTTTATCCATTCTGAACCCGTCTCCACAAATTTTGAAATCAATTCCGTTACGTACTTATGGCGAACGCTACGTTCAGGATGGTTTTCGTTAAATATCCTTGCAGCCGCTCGGGCATAATTTTGATTTTGGTAATAAAGGCTAATCAAATCAACATATTCTTGCAATGTGTACACCATATTTTTTGAAAGTTTAAACAAATCAGCAAAGTAGTAACTCAACAGATTGATTAAAATCATGAAATGATCGAAGAAACGTTAAGACCAGATAAACACCATCTAAGAACAAAAAATTAAGGCAACCTAAGGAGATGTTTTGCTGTTTTTTTATTTATTAGTTTGAGAGAATGTATTATTGTATGGAAGTCAATGGAGGACAATTTGAACATTTGATTTAAACACGCAGATTTAATTTTCTTCATTGTAACCATGAAAACACAATTAAATTTTTTTACGAATGTGATTTTTTGAAGATTGTTTAAGTTTGTGAAAGAGGCTTGATAAAAATGAGCGTGTACATTGTACAAATAACCAAAATATTTAAGGTGACGCATTCGAGCAACAAAATTAATTTTTGGCGAAAACGGTTCATCAAATTTACGTTTTTCATACACCGTAGTAAAGAGGTTTCCAATACCTTTCAAATGACGTATCACTCAACCCCTCTCCCCTATTCAATTTTGAGGGGTTGAAGCGCCCCCTATTAGGGGGTTGCTCGTTCAACCCTCAAATATACGTCAAAAGATGTCCCCCAAACAAAATCATTCGACATGTTTCGGGAGATTTTTCCACTCACTATGTGAATGCGATGGGTATTTCATTTTTTATTTACATAATGATAATGAAAATTCTTTTACTAACAATTTATTAGGACTATAATATTTGTGACTGCAATTCCAATAATTGTGTCAGTAATAATGAAGAAAAAATCTCATTCAATAAAGATATAGCTGTAGCTAGAATTTTCATGAATAAAATCTAGTAGACCATGCTATAAGTTTAACTTTCTAACACTATGAAAATTTAATATTTATCATGTACTTATAATTAATGTACCATGATTCAAATTTTTCTCATCAAAATTGAAGATAACAACAACGATAATACTGAAATCTTTAGTTGGAAAACAACGAATTTATCAAATCAAGCTTAAAATAAACGAATATCATTGGAATTAAAATCGGAAATATTGAAATGTCTATGGTCAGTTGATCAACCGCATTTTTAAGGCCTGTTTATGTTTATTTCAACGGAGAATACCCAAAAAGCGAGTTTTGGTCAGTTAATTTACTATTCTGCGGTTACAAAGTTTTCCAATGGTAAGACATATGACTAGACAAATATATCTTGTGGTTTGACTTTAGTAGCATTTTATAAAACTTGATAATCTGGAGGCATCCAATTAGAGATTATTGTTTTTCAACGTATTAAAATGAATGTAGATTTACCTACGCATTGGTTATTCATGCAGATAAGAATTATTTGTTGCTACCTCTGGAATTTATTTCTGTCCATGGAAGTTAACATTACTGTGGTTTCAATGATACCCAGCCTCTCTCGCCGCCACTATTATTCATACAACGTTAACAGATTTAGTACCTTGAATTTTTGCTAGTTCTTTGGAATTAGATAATTGTAATAAGCAATGGGTTGTTAAAAGTTATCTACAAGTTCATCTTGTAGGAACTTAAATCTTAACACGACAAAAACAAACTGTTCCTACATTCCAGAGTTAAGACTGAGATTAAAAAATTTACGCAACAGAGAGCCAGAATGATTCCTACAATCAACGAACATGAACTGAGGCAGATCTTTTTGTTGATCAGTAGTCTCAGACTTATATGGTAAGGTAGAAATGATGGACATTTGCTATAGGATACTCTTGTGATTCAAAGAAAGCTCAGAGCTAAACTCGAATACATCTTCTGCCTGTAAGCCAAACTACTAGTAGTAAATAGGTACTAATGGGTTGGTGCTTTTTGATATATTGGTAAGTGTAGGTAATGGGTGATCCAAATCCAACTTTTTTATTTTATGGCTTTCGACAGGAAAGATCAACAGGAGATCTGCTTGCCTACGTAACACATGTGTGGCAGAAATCTATTGAAAAATATGGGGAATCTTTAGCTGTAGCATTGGATATCTCCAAAACATTTGACCGAGTTTGACACCAAAGCCTTCTTGGGAAACTTCCGTCATAGGGTTTGCCGCCTCAACTTTGTCGCTTACTATCGAGTTTTCTCTCAGATAGATCACTCCATGTGGTGGTTGACGGAGTATCTTCCGATACAATGATTATCAACGCTGGTGTTTCACAGGAATCTGTCTTGGCACCAACTTTGTTTCTGCTCCATATTAACGATCTGTTGGAAGTGACCACCTGTCCCGGCACAGCTTTGCAGATGATGGTACACTTCATATCGCTTTCTCATCTAGAGCCCCTATACTATCTTATGATGCCAGAGGAGCGAGATAGAGGCAGGTTGACGCAATTAATGGAGATTTGGCAATGCTTTTGAAATGGGATCTGATAATCTACTAGAGTTTAATGCAACCAAAACTCAAGCTTGCAACTTCTCCAGGAGGGCGGATCTCATAAGGCCTAACATGAGGTACAACTATTCAACTATTCCTATCAAGTCTTTAATATTCATGCTCGGGATCACCACCAACAACACCCTCTCATGGGATGATCATGTAAGGTCCATTGCGAAAACTTGGTTTTCTATGCCGTGCCAAGAGCTATTTCACATCCCAGCAGCTCCTCATAATCTGCAATGCACAGATTCGACCTGTCCTGGAGTGCTGTTCCAATGTTTGGAGTTCTGCAGTTTTTGGGTTATACCCAGAAGAGAGCTGTTGGTCTGATTGATGATGTCACGCTTAAGAATATATTGACCTCTCTAGAACATTGTAGAAAGATGGGTGGTCGCTCCCTTTTCTATAGATATTTGCATGGTCGGTGTTCACCATAAATCTCGTCTGTTGTTCCACCACGAAAAATTCCAGATAGGCGGACTAGACGAGCTCAAGCTAGTCACCCCGTCATTGTCAAGCTACAGACCTGTAGAACTTCTTCCTGCGAGACTTCATTTTTCTATCGAACGGCGGAGTTGTGGATTTGTTTACCTAGTGAGGTCTTTCCCTATGCCTATAACCCCCAAACCTTCAAGAAAAATGTAAATGTCCAACACTTCACCGCTGGTTCACACGATTTTCTTCGAATATTATAGCTTTTCTTCTCGTCTAGTCAAAGTATAGAAAAAAAACACATTTTCGTGTTGGCAATTAATAGACACAGTAAAAGTTACTCTAGGTCGAACAGTGACAACACGTCTATCTGCTGGTTCGCTTTTCTCATAAGCTTATCAGTGGAACGAGTAGCACGATTGAGTGATTATTCGACCATCCCCTCCAGAGGTATAGAAAACCTCAGTTGAAAATGCTAAAACACAAGTGATGCAAACAACGCCATCTACCAGAAGATAAATGTTCCACTGAAAGAATTATCATCTCCGTCATTTCTTTGGAACGCGTGAGAACTTAGAATCAATGCGTTGTATTGTGAATAATTATTTCAGTGGGTGGATCTATCTTCTGGCAAATGGCGTTTGGATCACTTGGTGCTTTAGCACATAATTGTCCCATACACTCTCCCACGTCACTTTGAAGTTCTTTTTATTCAGATGATCCTGCACGGGGTTCATTTTGCACATCAGCTAATGAATAATTTTTATCATCTGGGGCTATGTTTTTCCAGTTTCAACAATACAAGGTTAAAGCGTATTTGGCATGGAGTCTATCACTGCTTCGAGTTTTCTCTAAAGCGTCTTTTGAAGTCAGATATAAAATTTTCTGCCCAGTTTGGTGCAATCTTTTCATATAATTGTTTGATAAGCTAGGAAAAATGCCTTTTCGCATTGTATGATGTCATCATCTTCCAGTTTCCAGCAGGAGTACTTTTCCACTCTTCCATTGCAGATCTGCACGTAATTTCGAAAAGAGGAGAAGATGCGACATCCAAAGGCTGCGGTAAATGGGTGGACCATTGTTGTTTTCACATAAGCTCCATCGAAAGAAATACATTTGAAAAAGGCACATCTGTTGATGTGTCATTAATTACCACAATAAGCTTAGCCAAGAAAGTATGAAAGCTTTGTGAATAATTGATATTTTAACGACAAAAACAACACAACGTTTCGGCATAATTTGAACTTTCCAAAATCCATGTTTAAAAAAACCGATGGATTATGGGCAATTACGGTGATCGAAAACTAGTAACCTAAATGACAAGAAAAGTGTATAGTCGTATTTTTAGATCTTTCAAATGTATTTGACATTATTCCTCATGTAAAACTTTCAGATACTCTTAAACGATACGGGATAAAAGATATTGTCAAAACTGTCTTTGAAACTTACTTGGAAAATAGATTACAATTGGTCAAAGTTGGTGATTATCTTAGTGAACAAAGAGCTGTGAACTTGGAATACCTCGAGGCATGGTATTAGCACCTGTTTTATTTTCCTATTCCAAACTAGCATATAGACACCTTCCAGTTACCATAGTTTACAACTGATGAAACTGTGAATAACATTGAGGAAATAACTGTATGGTTCTATACACTTTCTTTTTTGTTTATCCTACAGTTTTTACGCAGTTTTTTACGCAGCTTTTGGTGTAGTAAAACTGAGAGACTTTTTAGAGGTAAAATGTAAATGGAGCCTCTAAGAGCCTCCTCTGTACATGTATTATGTAAGTTAAATGAGTACTTGATAAAACGCTAAGAATAAAGTGAACTTCAAGGACAATCACGTAATATCTAAGTACACTTTCAAAATAACGGTAATGGTTCTCCATTATTAATTTATTTTATTCATAAAGAATTTTTAGATATACCTACATCTAACTAATTAGTAAATTATGTGTCAATCGCAATTTTATATAGCGTAATGTATGCGTCCGAATTAGTTTTACGCAATCATAATGATTGTCCGTTTATATAAATTACAAGTATCTGACATTCGTAAACATTATCATTATAATTCTTGATGAATGAACATAATATCTCATGGTTTTATGACGATTATGTGACAATATTTATTTCAGATTTCCCTACAGAGGATTTGATGTTTTTGGCAGAACTTTCTGTTGAATGAATAATGAGATAAATACGAGTGAATCAGTTGAAGTTTACAGAAAATGTTGATTAACTTTCGACTTTGGCATAACTTTAATCTTGGGGGATGCAAAATCTTCCAAACCTTAGGTAGTTATATGGGGCCGTTTCGTCTAATTTCCGGTAGGCACCAGCTATAATAGAGTGTTTTTTGCTAAGGGCCGCCAGATTTTATCTGCCTTTTGTATATAAGTAACTGAAAAAAATTTCCTTTGGTCCGTTGTAGCTGAGAGCTGAAAGTACCTCTTACGTAACTTCGGTTTTGAATTTCCATATTTAATTCACATTTAGGGGGCGGTAAAGGCGAGCTTGCATTGAATTGATTCATGATCTAAGGAAAATAAAAAATAAAACAATAATCTCTTGCGAAAACGCAAAGAGTCACTATAAGAGCGAACTGAATCCAACATCGGAAGACTTCGGACATTTACGGCTTGTAACGTATACACTGTATACACCTCAAGAGTATAGGAAAGAATAGAATATATATTGAATAATTCTCTTCTTGAACGTGATCTTTATTTTTAATCTATTAATCTAGCAATTAAAACATTGTAACATTCGCACACTTCAAATGTTGCTTGTTGCAGTAAATATCTCAGTAATTAACACATTCATTTCGACGTTTTTTCTAAATCGATTTAGAAAAAATATTATCAGTTTCGTTTTTGTATGACGTGCATTTTTGTATTTTTATAGAGGAAAATGCATCTCTTTCAGAAGCTGAAATCCAATATGGAAAAAAATGCCCAGATATAACCGAAATAGCCCAAAATTTCTTAATCGGAGGTTTTTGGGATCGTTGATCACGATTCCGGTGCTAGATACGAGATACGTCACATTTGTGAACTAGGGCATCCTGGTACTCAAGTCGTCTCCAGGGGATTCATCAACATATCTTCTGCAATAGAGTGAAACTTGTTAGGGAGGCTTTTTTGAGATTTCCGGTCATGACCATGAACCTCAATAGTCACCTGGTAGTCAGAATACCCTGATTACCCAGAATTTTATATACCTTTTTTGTTTTTTTTTAATTGTACCTTAAGAATAATATTATAGTATATCATAATTAAGACAGTCCCTGGAGATGATTTAGGTAATCAAGGTATTCTGATCGCCACGTGACTATTGAGGGGCATGATCACAACCAGCAACCTCAAAAGAACCTCCTTTACAAGTTTCATTCCATTCCAAAAGATAATTTCACTAATTCCCTGGAGACAATGATAGTGGATCCCCAGAGCCCCAGGTGCGACTTACTTTGTATCTGGTACCGGAACCGTGATCAGCGACCCCAAAAACCCCGGTAAGAAATTCTGGGTTATTTCAATTATATCTGGGCATTTTTTTTTTCATATTGAATTTCAGCTTCTGAAAGTGCATTCGAAGAGATGCAATTTCTTCTATAGAAATGCAAAAATGCACGTCGTACAAAAACAAACTGGTAGCATTTTGTCTAAATGACTTCCTGAATTGATTTAAAAAAAACGTCTACATCGGTTCAGCCGATTTTTTTTCTTTCTTTTAGCGTTTTTTGTGCTTTATTTCCTCGACTAATACTAGAGACGAAAGATATATTGGCACCGTAACGATTGACTCAGATTTCTGAGTTACACAGTTACATAGATATTACAGAGTTTAGTCGACTGCTACGTTGGCCTGTGACGTCACTGTAGACATTTCCCTTACGTTCTTTCTTTCAGATGAGACAACTCCCATATACTGACTTTGGGTACTATCGATGTTTGTTGAACTGGAGGAAATTGTAATCAATGTGAGAATATAATGAATGAAAAACTGCACAATCGTAACTGTTCATAATTGATGTCCATGAAATAATAACCATTTTCATCCTTATCGACCTACAATTTTGACTTTTCCTCACGAACGAAACGAGTGCAACTTCTTCGATTATTTGACATTTGCGTACAATGAACATTTTCAGCCAATAGCACCCGCTTTTGTTTAATTTTGACTACAATTATATGAATTTCATCGTTTCAGCAATACAGATCTCCTGCTGCTTGCTTCTTATTCCATGGTGATTTGTTCGTGGATACCTTCTTCATTCTCAGTGGGTTACTAGTGACCTATGGTTTGTTGAAACAATTTGATAAGAAAATCATCAACCCAGCTTTCATAATACTACTAAGATATATAAGGTAAGTTTCCATTTTATGTAGATGAACTTAAAGAAAAATAAGTAACGATGAATTAAGCCATTCTAAATGGAAAAAAACACATTATAAGATTCAGTTTGAAACTTCAGTAAAAAGTACTTTTTATTTCTTGGTTGTTGGCATCAATTATTGATAATTCATTAACCAGCGACGAGTGATTGTGAAGTACGATGAAATTAAATTGCAAGATTTGATCTCAATTGACTAACTAACAAGTTAAATTAGATAAAATCTATTGCAATAAATTATTTCATATAGAAAAGTCGTCATTTATTCATCCATCGCATATTCAATTTAATTCAATTAGTCATTTCTCATTATTTGTGTTAACATATTTGATAATAACATAATTATGAATTAATGAACAATAATTGTTGTTTCAAGCAAATCGGATTATGCATTGCAACTAGTAATATAAATAACAACTATCACAACGTTTAATAACAAATCATCCTCTGCGAAAACAATGATTCTACGCCATTGAAATTGAATTTACCATTTGGTAATTACATCATTTCATACAAGATTTGATATTAGATCCTCCCACGTTTTGAGGAATGAAAAACCAATTATCAGAACTTTTAGAATGCTTTCATGAAAGATATTTGTAAAGTTTGCCTTTGAAAAAATATGCAAGTGTATCAGTAGATCGGTTCTAAGAATAAAATATTTTTATTAATTAAACTATAACAGAGCGTCCTACAGATGTACAGTCTAGATTTAATGGATACTAAAAATGTACTTGAAGTCATGAGACGTTAGAATTAGAGGGATAATCTTGCTACCCTGTTCCTCTTTGAACCATCTGTCCTCCATGACATGAAGATATAATATTTAGCATCCTGATTATGACAACTTCAAACAACTGTACGAAATTTATTTTATGATATCATTCCTGGCAAGGCTTCGATTTATTGCCCACATGGTTTTTGCTGGTACATAATTTGATAATTTTAACATAAATCATTCCAATCCCTTAATTCGCACACTTGAACCATGAATAACCGCATCCACTGAGGCTTTTTCTGCATTCCAGATCTCCACCGGTTGACTGCGAATTCAGTTACAGCAATAGCTGCATTTAGTCTTGTTCATAGATTATTAAACGTCCCTTTGACGTAACGAAATTGAAACAACGAAGTTGAGAAACTTCAGCAATGGCTACGACATATCTTTGATCAATAACTTAATTTATAAGCAAAAAGAAAATGTAATTCAACCAATTAAGAGCCAATACCTTCAAATAGTGTAATAAAATTAAAAAGTTTCACTTATCATCCAGTAATTAATAAATTCCATAATTTGTTTTTTAAATTTGCAATACAACCCGTTTATGATGTAAGCACAAACTAAAAAACCTTCTAGACAACTAGGTATAAAGAACATTTTTCTTATATGAAGGAAAATAATAGTGAAAAAGCAGCGTTAGCCGAACATATTTTTGATGCATCATTCCTCAAGAAAGTTTCACTGTTAAAACACAGTAATAACAAATATCTAATTTAGTAATTCAGAAGGGATGAAAATGTGTAAGCGAAAAGCGATTTAATGAATTCTGATTTATCTTTAACTGAAGGTAATCTCTTACGTACCCTATTAATTGCAATTGCAAATGATGTTTAAACAGGCACATTCGGATTTCTGATTTAGTATATGCTGATGATGGCTACTTGGTAGCTGAAAGCTCCTAAGCACTTCAACAGTATTTTTAGTGGAAAATTTTTTATTTATAGTGTTATAATGTATCCACCGTGTCAACTCTTCTATAGTTTATTAGGAATGTTGGTTATCTACTACTGATGGTGGGATTGTTATTTGAAAGGACCCCCTGTATTGGTAGAAAGTATAACATTATTTTACACTACATAAACGTCGAAACCATAGATATACTTTGTATACTTCTAAGAGTACTAGATGAAAAGTCCCTGAAAACTGAAACAGATGGCGCCACAATCGAGAATCCCATGTGGTATTTGTGATGTACCATCGTTAACTAGAACGCATTCAAATTTTCAGACTGATACGTCATTCAGTTCGGTTTTAACAACCATCGAAAGCAAGCAGCCTTGAAGATTTTTGTAAAAAAGTGAATTTCGCTTATTGATTAAACGTTATTTCTTGCGTGGAAAATACGGAAACCAAAGCATCTTTGTTATTGGGACTCTTCACCATCAATTGGGGACTCTTCACCATTGGTGATTGGAACGATTCACAAGTGGTTTACTGATTTTCGTTAAGGTAGTATGACCACAAAGGACGCCGAACGTTCTGGTCGTCCAATTGAGGTTATAACGCCAGAAATCGTCGATAAAATCCATGGTATGGTATTGGACGAACGGCAAGTTAAAATGCACGAGATTGCTGAGGCTATGGGCATCTCAACCGAACGGATACATTTTTGAATATGCTATCTGCCTGATGACGGCTGCATTTGCTCTCTGTTGACAATAAGCGCGACCGTGTGACAATTACAAGGAGTGTTTGGTGATGTTTGAGCGCGATAAGGAAAACTTCTTTCGCCGTTTCGTAACTGTAAACGGAACATGGATCCATCACAACACACCAGAGACCAAAGAACAGTCGAAACAGAGGACTTTCCCTGGCGAATCGAAGCTGAAAAAGGCCAAAGTGGGTTTATCGGCCCACAAGTCATAGCTACAGTTTTTTGCACACGATATCCTCCATATCAATTACCTTGTAAAGGGCAAAATGACCACCGGCAGAGCTGTCGGATCGATTCGACGCCGACTTGAAGTAAAATCAACTGCATTTGGCAAGGAAAAGGTGCTCTTCCACCAGGAAAACGCACCAACGCACAGCGCAGTCGCAGATTTGGCCCCCTTGCGAGTTTTAACTATTTCCGAACTTAAAGAAATGGCTCAGCGGAAAGAGATTTGGCTCCAACGATAAGGTCATCGCTTAAAAAAACGCCTGTTTTGAGGATTGTCTAAATCGTATTATTTGGAAGGGATCGAAAAGTTAGAAAATCGTTGAACGAAGTGTATCTACAAGGAGAATATGTTGAGAAATAAAATAGGTTTTGACCAAATAAATCATTTCTTGTTTAATTTTTCAGGAACTTTCCACCTCGCCCTCGTATAATGAATTGAGTATCAACTGGTGTAAATATACACTTAACGGGTCCTTCCAATATCCTCTAATAGAGCGTATTGGTCAATCTCGTACTCCCAAACTAGACAATAGAAGGAATCATGTGGAAGTACTTTATAAAATAAATCATCAAATGTCACAATTTCGTAGTAACGTTTTCTGATTAAATTAAATTGTCTCCGTCCGTTATTACAATTGACTAAACATTTATTTGACCGTGTAGAAGAAAAAGTAGGGAAATAACCTAAATCTCTTCAGGACCATGAATGCCTTGAATTATAAAGTCAATGACAACTTGAACTATTATCGTGAATAGAATAAAAACTGAGATTCATAAAATATATACGAATTTATTTGAAACCTTGGACAAACTAAAAGAGTACCAAGCTCAACATTCCCAATTTCCGATAAAATAAAGAAATAGTTTTTGCTTTGTTCTTCTGAATTATTGATATTGTACTCATGGTTAATGGTCAAAGCCGAAGGACCAATCTGATAATTATGTTACTAGTAACTTATCAAGTAAATTCAATCTAATTATAAGTAAAGTCATTAGTTCACTTCTTGTGACAGATATTCATCAGATGTCTCTCATTCTGATATTATGTGTTTGGCTGTATCTATCTCTATGCCGCATTGTCTCCATGTTTTCATTATACAGCCCCATTTTGTGTAGGAGTCATCACATTGAGCTGTGACCAGTGAGGACATTCATTGCAGCGTTCTCTTTGTTGACGTTTCACACAGTCCCCTAAGCATCATCGAATAGCGACTTTTGTCACTCCGAGTACAGGTTGTGGGCCAATATATGGGGTTGATGAGCCCACTCTGGCTAGTTCACCAGCTTTTTTTTGCCCTCGGTGTCAGTGGGGCATCAAAATTTGTTTGTTGTTCTGCCAAAGCTCTCGGCGGCATTCCCATTCCAGTAATCTCTATGTCACTTTTGGGTTCAAGAATGCCTTCATTGACGCATGGCTCTCTGTGCATATTCTGATCAGTGCCTTACCAATAGCCTCTAAAAGGGTATTGGCCATACGCACTTCCTTCTGTTTTCTCTTGCAATTGAGAGTTTCTTTCCTACATATATACAGGATATTACTTAATGAAATGCGAATATTTTTGATTCCTGGGTCAATTTTAGGTGAAAAAGTTCCTATAAACCTGTCCTAAAATGCTCTGTATTTCGGGTGGCAAAGTTTTATTTTTTTTTAGGTTTTTTCAAAAATCTAGAAAATGGTTTGAGATATTGAGCTTAGTTTTGGGATATTATTGTGACTTAGGAACATGCTTTTCCACTTAATAAGTTTAATCAGTGTAGTTATGGGTTAGTCAACAATTTTAACCAATTTTAACAAAAAAAGTGGTACGCCACTGATCTTTTTCGATCTAGACATTTCTTTTGGTTAGCCTGGTAAATTCCGTATGAAAAAGCTCTCTTGGAATCAAAATATTAAATCATTTTCAAGATTTTTGAAAAAACCTTAAAAAAATAAAACGTTGCCAACCTGTATACCGAAAACAGGCTTATAGGAACTTTTTCACTTAAGATTGGCCCAGGAATTATCATTTAAAATATTTGCATATCATCAAGGAACATCCTGTATAATATGGAATATGCTTCCCTCACTATATATTCCACGAACATGCTTTAGCATTTAATGATTAGGATTCTATATAAGGCATTTAATAAGTAAATGTAGCTACATGGAACAGTTGTTTTTCTTTTGCGGAAATAGTTTAGTTGGAAATATTAATCTTATTACCACCCACTAATCGATTAATCGTTTTTGTAAGAACAGTACAATCTAATTCTCACGTACCTCCACAATTATTTCTTTTTATTGGCAGAAATAATTTTAATTAAGCCACCTCACGCAACTCGTATAAATTACTAGTGGAACGACGTAATTCTGGTTGAATATGTACATACATTTCAATATTCAAATATATTGAATTATAACGATATAAATAACTCGTGAAATAGATTCCAGCTGACGCAATGTCAATGCTAAAAATGTGAGTCAAAAACAATAACCCCACCCACTTGATTCGGTTTTTGTTTCAGATAAATACAATAAATTCTCCCATTGTTATGTCAACTCTTGAGCAAATGGTATTATCACAATACTAGAAACAAATTCATTAATAATTAGTCAGCTAGTCAACCTTGTCATAACATGCATAAATTAATTTAATTTGAAATAAGTACTCATTGATTATAACAACAGAGTAATTGTTTCATCCGAATTGTTTGACAGCTATACACATGAGACAAGAATGCGTGATGTTTTGTTTGTTGTATTGTGTTTATTATTGTTGGGAGGCCACAACGCTCCGTCTTCCACTGTAAATTAGACAACAGATCTATCTCCACATGACGTATGCTGAAGAAGTGTTCTATAATCCATAATTTACAAATATATAATATCGTAAGGAGTTGGTGATTTCTGGTGATTTTTGGGGTGCCGATTTGGTATCTTTGAAGTGCGATGACCTGGCCACACTGCCGTTCAGTCTTAATGGCACATGGCCGGTATTGAAAATGACAGGTGATAAATACCTGCTTTTACCTGCTTCTGGTAAAAATGATATTTGCACCTATTCCTAAGGTGTCCTAGTGTGATTGGAACGTAGTTTTACCTGTAAATAATCGTGTATAAGAGTGTTACGACTGAATAAAGTGCGTTGCCTCATTTTATGCTTTAACAGAAAAAATGAACTACAAATTTGTAACTTCAAAATGTTAATGTAGCCCTTGAGGTATTCAATGAATATGTTATACAGGCTCCACTTCAATTTGGTTCCAATATAGAGATAGAAAATATATGATATATATAAAAATTTTTGCTAGAAGCGGGCTAAGAGCTAGCAGACATTTTCATGTCTATTCTGGAAGATTAAAATTTCTGGCGTAGATATATGTATGTTTTAACTGTTTTGAAGAGACAAATAGACAATTAGAACTCTCCTATTTCTGAATTCAATCTACCCAAAAATAAAATTCACAGTAGAAACTGAAAGAAACAATTCCATCAACTTTTCAGATTTAACACTCACAAGAACAGATAGCAACATTTCTTTTAATATTTATCGGAAAAAAAATGCTCTGATATTATTATCCCATCAGATTCATTTAGTCCTAGATCACATAAAATGGCTTCCTTCATTCAATGAGGCTTTTCTAAATACCATTGCCACAATTAAATTTTCAGCAGGAAGTAAATACAATTAAGCAAATAACAAAAATAATTCTCATTAATCCTAAATAATAACTAAATTAATCACCCGTAAACAACAAAACAATATTTACTTCAGTATATACCCAAAAATTGAATTCAAGATTTGTTAGTCTAACTTATTTTGGAAAACCCAAAACATTTTGAAATATCATGACTTGAATATTGCATTTAAGCCCAATTCCAAATTAAGGCACATCTTATTCAATAAAAAACACAAAACAAAGATAATTGATAAATCTGGAGTTTATAAGCTATCTTGTCGGGAATGCGATTTCTATTATATAGGCCAAACAGGACGCTTAGGTTCAATGAACATAAAAGATGCCCAGGTTCCACATTTTTTTCGATAATATCATTCTTTCCTTGAAATAGACAGTTTACATATTTTACATAAAGCTGATGAAGGCTCGAAACTAAACTTGCTGGAATCTTTGGAACTTTACAAAACACAAAAAAAATGCCTTACTTCGTAATGATCAAGCAAACCTAAATTGTTATTTAAAGCTATGTAATATATTTCTGGTACGAATTATTGTCCTGATTAGCTTCTATACTCTGCTGATCTGCTCATTATTAGAATGTATAAGCCTTATCTTATAGTAATAATCCTCTAAGTTCATGAATAACCAAACACAGTCAGTAATCCTTTGCCACCCACCGATAAGCATTGATAGTTGAAGTTATATATTTGTATGTGAATACTGTCTCAGGATGGCGTAATAACGTAGAAACTCGAGCAACGGAAGTTACAAATAAAAGTGATTTCAACATAGGAGTATTTTATTTTACAATATGGATAAAATTTCATATCACATAGTAAAGGGTGAAATGATAGCAGTTTTTATCTTTAACCCTGTCGGTCCCGTGTAGTTTAAATATTCGCATATTTAAAATGAATTATTTTCTAAATTACGTAATATGCAATTTAATTAATAATGTATGAATTATATATAAATTCTCGGGAAATAGGTCACACTAACACATATGCTTATTATTTTTGTCTTTCCGTACGTTTTGGTCTTACGATCATCAACAGAAGACGTATTATGTCTAAAAGGGGATTTCTGAAAACTAATTGTATGAGCGCCCTTATCACACCAGTTTTAATTAAAAACGACCATGTCGCCGAAACGAACAGAAACAGGAGTAATCGAACATTAATGTGTTACAATTTCGATTATTAGTGTTTCTGTTTGTTTCGGCGACGTGGGCATTTTTAATTGAAATTGGTGCGATAAGGACGCTTTGTGCTAGTACAATTAGCTTTAAGAAATCCCGTTTCAGACATTGATACGTCTTATGATGATGGTCGTGTGACCGAAACGTACGTAATTCGAAAATAATAAGCATATGTGTTAGTGTGACATATATCCCGAGAGTTTATATATAATTTAATGTGTACTAGGAAATAAGAAATCTAAAAATACCATTTTTTTCTATTCCAGATTAACTCCAGTATACGCATTTGTTGTATTTTATTATTCCACATTATTCAACCATACGGGTTCTGGTCCATTATGGAAACTGATTGCAGGAGAAGATTCTCGAGATTGTAGAAAGAACTGGTGGACTAATTTATTATACATAAGTAATTACGTGAACGCAGATCATATGGTGAGTTCAAGGTATATAATAATGTTTCAATTGTAGAAAGGACAATATCAAGGATTCTATAAAATGTAAATACACGAAACCGGTGACTCAGCAAACTTATAGTATAATAGGTAATTTCAGTTTTTACGATTGTTCCACCAAATTATTAATTGTGCGGTATCTTGAAATTTACTTTTATCTAAAAACCCAATTGATTCATGAAATTCATAACCCAAAAACATGTTTCACGAATATGATAAAACCATATACACAATATTCAAGGAAACGTGACGCCGATACCCACGCATTTTAGAATAAATCTTATTAGGTATAAACGCATCATTCATATTATTTCAGATGGTTCAATTTAAGGAGCTGAGCTTCATTGTTAGTCCAGAACCTACGACTTCTAAGCTGCTGAATCATCGAAACTTGAAGAAAAAACAAAAAATGTACATACTGAAAGAATTATATATAAATTCTCGGGAAATGGGTCACATTAACACATATGCTTATTATTTTCGTCTTTACGTACGTTTCGGTCTCACGACCATCATTAGCAGACTTATCAATGTCTAAAACGTAATTCCTTTAAACTAATTGTATCATCACAAGGCGTCCTTATATTATATTTCAATTAAAAATGACCAAGTTCTTCTTAAGTCACCTTATACAGGGCGAGTCAAAAGTAAATTTAACTCAAGATTCTTCTCGTCAAAACAAAGTTTTTATCCAAATAATTTTTTGTTTCAACATGCCTCCTAACAAAGATAATAATAATAATAATAATATAATATATTTCGGAGAATGTTTTACATTTACAGAAATAGACAAAAGGAAAACATAAAACGAAACAACGTCAGCGTATTTTGTACATAGAGAATAAATTACAATCCAAAATATTACACATTAAAATATTCATGAATCGAATAGGGTTCTAGATTTATCAGAAAGCCCCTAACAAGTTTTTTGAATTTCTTGAGACTTTCACAGGTTTTGATGCAATCAGGTAATCTATTAAAAAATCTTATAGCTGCATATGAAGGGTGTTCTCAGTAAGTGTCAATCTATGTATGGGGTAACTTATGTTTGTGCTACGAGTCGGATATGAGTGGTTTCCACCAGATACTGACTGACAGTATTCTTGTACAAGTAGACTACACACTCACAAATATAAAAAGTGCATATATTGTCAGGATGCCCTCCGCTTTGAACAAACCTCGACATGATTGACCATACTTAAGTTTGGAAATAAGTCTCATCACTTTTTTTTGGTTGCAACAAATATCTGCTATGTTACTATGGCTTCCCCAAAATATTATTCCAAATTTTGCTGATGATTCGAAATTTTAGAAATACATGATTTTCATTAGTATTTCGTTGAGATATTTACTTACAATCCTGATGGAGTAGCATATTTGGTTCAGTTTCTTCCCAATATTTATGATATGTGTATGCCAACGCAGATGTTCATCTATATGAATACCCAAAAATTTGGTCGAGTTCTGTATATCCATTTTTTTATTCAGTAATTCTATTGTTTGTGGGGTTTCAATTCTTTGTTGTGATGTTCTGAATAGTATAATATTAGTTTTGTGTACATTTAAAATCAAATTATTTTCGCGAACCAGCTTTCTGTTCTACTCATCAGATGATCTGCTTTTTCAAGTAAATTTGGGTATTATACAGGGTGTTGTAAAAAATAGTATTTTTTTCATTTCTCCCAAACGAAAGAAAGGATTGTTTTGAAATTTGATATAATTTGATAGAGTTGAATATCATTAAACAAAACGCGGTATATAATGGTTACTCTTCCGGATTAATAGATCAGATCCTAACAATAAAAGTTAGCTATCAACTCATCAACTCATTGCTTCCCACAATAAGACAAGACTATTCTTATGTTAGTACATATATGGGGCCATCCGCTACTAAAATTCCAAATTTTCGTAATAATTTGGGTATTCAAGTAGCGTATAAAACGCAAAATAATTTAGCTAATTTTATCAAAAATAATAAAGATAAATTACCCTATGATATACATTGGTCAGACAAGAAGAACCTTCAAAAAACGGATCAAAGAACATAAGCCTAGTTTCATTAATAATAAATCGGATTCAACCTTTGCGGATCATTTAATTATATAAAACCATAACTTTAATGATAATTTCTAAATTCAACACAATCAGAATAAAAGTGGTATATAAAATATACTAGGTCTCTAGAAATTAATAAATACAAGTTCGATATCCTATTGAACCATCAAAAAATAGATAATAATTCTCTCTTATTACATTTGTAGTATTAGATAACCATCTATCCTGAGATCATCATTTAAGTTATATATTATAGATTAGCTCTTTTGTATTAAGTTAGTACTTTGTAATATTTATATGAAGAAGCTACTGTTATCTATTAAACTAGTAACAATCGAACTTTCAATACTTATTTTATTTAAATATACATTCATTATTTTTTGTTTGTCCTATTCTTATAAACTAATGAAAACGATTCCCAAAAGAGTTATTGAAAATGTAATAAGCTTTTAACAAGTTATAACATTATGTACAATGTACAAAGAGCAATTTTCATTCCCAAAGATGTACCTATAATATGCATTTTTTTCGATCAAAACATGGGACTATAATCTTGATGATGAAATGGTATTCCTTCTAATAACGGATGTCAAGGATAATGTGTTAAGTTTCATAAAGCAATTCCTATTACATTTTGTGAGGTACAGAGGAGTAGATTGGTACATATTTAGCATCCAGGCTGTCTTGTCATTTTCAGCAGGTCTTCAGAAATTTTAAAAGCTTAGGAGACCTTCTATTACCTTTTGGATGTTATCCAGAAATTACTAGTGAAAATGAAATTTTGCCACTCCACTATCATTAGTATTTTATGGAGGATCTCTAGAATATGCCACGAAGTCTGTTTCAGATATACTGAAGTTGCAAAATACGTCCCCAAATATTGTTTTTTTCTTATAGTAATGACTCAAATTTGGTTCTGTTTTCATAAAAGGAAATTGGAACTCAACCAACTAACCAAATTATAGCCAATACCTCCAAATACTTCAATAAAATTCAAAATTTTCACTTATCATCCTTCAGTAATTAATAAATTCCATAATTTCTTTCCTAAATTTGCAATTCAACCAGTTTATAGATGTAAGAAGAAACAAAAAATTCAAAAAAGTTGGGGTATTATAACAAAGGTGATATAAACTGATATAACCGGAAGTGTAAGAATATTGAAAATATTTTAGTTCTTTTTGAAAAAATATCCTACCAAAAATTTTAAACGATATTCTTTGTAAGTCTGGAGTAAAAAGAACATTTTATGAACTATAATATTTTTACACATTACAGAGTTGCCGATATAATTGTAAAATTCCTGATTTGACTTGACAGTTCATATATTTGTTACGCATCTGAATTTCAATAGAATTAAACTCCAAAAGTACAGACACAGTTTTTCTCAAGACTGTGATTGTATCTACATTTACGTAGTGTGTTGATTTTGAATTTTCTCTTTCAGTGTATGACTCACAGTTGGTACCTTCCATGCGATTTCCATTACTTCATAATCGCTATAGGATTATGCTTGCTGATTAATAGACAAAAGAAGCTAGGTCTATGTGCATTACTACTAATATTTATTGCTTCAATAATAATTCCGTTTATGCTGACCATAGTATTTAACCGTCCAGCCATGTTATACTTCTATCCTGAGTTCCTGACAGGACCAAAGGTTCATCCGGACTTTCTTCTTACGTACAGTAAATCGCATACAAGAGCAACACCATACTTTGTTGGGATGTTTGCTGGATATGTTTATTACCGATTGAAAGGAAAGGATACACATGTTTGTAAGGTATGTATAGCTTTGTTACATTCTAGTGGAATGAAGTATTTAATTATTAATACCTTAACAATCACTCTATCAACATAATTTATTAGCCAAAGTGAATAATAAAATGTGAATGAATGAGTACAATTTTACACTTAAATCAAAAATCATTGACGATTGTTTCACTGCATTCTAGTTAATAACTCATAGTGAGGGTTCCACTATGTGGTCAATATATATTGTTTATTATTGAAGTGTAAATCAATGTTTTTTTTACACTTTTTTATTAATTTACACGTCATAAAACTGCCGCATCTATTTTTACTATTACTATTACGAAGTGTAAATTTATTGGAGAAATAATCCCATGATTCACTAGTGCGTTGGTGAAGATACAGGTTGTGTTCGTAATGAAGGTCATAATAATACAGTGAATTATTGATCTAGTATAAGGAATATGCTATTGAAATGTAAAATTCGAGTCAATACCACATTTCTTCACCACATTTCTCAATAAACTTGAGGACCATTATCAGAAGTAATCTACAAATCTAAATTTAAGAATTTCTATTCATGAGCTGTAAAATCATTGATTAAGTAGTTGGTTTGGCAAGGTAGGGATTCGGAGTATACGTTGTTGCATGTGATATATCAAAAGTAAATTTCGAGTGATTTTGTCGTAGATCCTGAGCAATCTTATACAATCTGGCAACTTTGCGTTATAATTAGAGTACGGGGAACGCCCCAGGATGTCTATTCTTAAAAGCAAGAGAAGGGAGCGGTCCCTGACAGCTCCCGGGGAATGTCCCCCCATAGAAAAACACCGTATTCTTGAAACGTCGAAGGCACCCTGGAAGTTTCAGAGAGGGAGGAAAATCGGAAAACAGCGCTGTCGGTTTGTTCAGGCTGAAAACTTTCATTTATAGTCTCAATTTTTTTGTTAATCAATTCTTTATTTAAATTATTTTTGGAAAATGGAATTTTTTTTTTTTTTTTTTTTAAGTTGAATTGTGATTAATTGAAGAACCGCTAATATTATTAACAATTCTTCAATCAATCACAATTCAATTGGTTTGGCATTGACCAGGTCATTTGCCACGTAGTTTGAAATTAATATATTATATACCTCTTCTACGGGCCATCGGAAAAATTCCGCAGTCGCAGGATTCGAACCCGCGACCAGCAGCCACAGTGATTATAAGATTGATTGCTTATACCACTGAGCCACCAGGCCCGCGGAAAATGGAATTGCTTATACATAAAAATGGAATTTAAATCGAGACAATTGAGTCCTGAACAAAAAGAAGCTTTAGAAGATTTTGTGTACTCGTGATCTGATATATTTAAGGGAAAATTAACCGCCACTTATACCAATGTAACCACAGGCTTTGTGGTGAAGTGATCTGCATCTTAAATGCAGTTTTGTGAACGAATATAATGCTATATAATCAAGCCTTCTATACTATAGTCACTGATGACTCAACTAACAAATTTAATACCTACTTTCTTTGGTTTGTATTACATATAAATACATTAATGCCAACACAATAAACTTGTGGGTTGACGTGAAAAAGTCTATTATGTCGCGAGGTCTTTATACACCCTGCATAGCTGCTCACATTGTCTATCAAATAATTGACCAAAGTTTGTTGGAGGCCGCAAATTCTTTTACTATTTCCTGAATATCGGTAATAATGTTATTCCAAAGCATTAAATTAAAAGTTTCCAATAAATTAATGTTTAAACCCATTTTACGTAAAAAAACATAAGCAACAAAAGGCAACACAACTTTAGTTTAGGTTTGCTATTTCTCTCAGTCTCAAGTAAGGGAACTTCAAGTTCTTTTGGGAGTAGCTCCCTCCCTCAATATTTTTTCAACAATTCCGTGTTCTATATTTTTGAGAGAACCACGCCCTCTGTCGCAAGTTCTACTCTCTGAAATTCAAGAATAGGTCACCACGGGGATGTTATCCCTACCACATCGACTTTGTAATATATCTCAAAACATAACCTATTGAGATTTCAGTATTATTAAAATTCATGGAGCGAGTATTGCAATATAATAGACAAAAATTTGTGATAGAGTCCTTAGTGATCAATCTCAATGTTATGTTTTCGATTTGTACAATAAAAAATTACAGAAAGAAATCAAAAAACGACTACACCATGTTCACGATAGGAAATAAATGACATCATCGCAATGCATTTGAACAATTTCCTTAAATAAGGGCAGCGCTATCTTCTCCAAAGGGGGAATATTCATTTTAACGGTCAGCAACACTCTAATGTTACCGATTTTATTCAACATACTCAATTGATATACTTATTATATATTCGTTCTGAATCTAAATTTTAATAGCACTATTAAATTTCAGAAGTACAGATTTGATTAAGTGAAAAATGTTATGTTATTGGTTAATTTGCAATATTTAAGGGAATTAAAGAGCAGTGAAGTGATATTTATAACTTTAGTGTATGTGGTTGCGTAGGTCACTACTCCTGGGCCTCGATTTTCTCTCCACCCCCTGCAACTCGTCAATAACTTGAATAATCGCATATGATTGCGATTTGATGTATTTAAGTCTTGTAAAAATATTCCTCTATTTTGTCTAACACTCTAACAACGTAATATGTCGAACACCTCTTATCCTCAATTTTGTATATTCTTAATTCTTTGCGGTCTGGTACATTCTCCCTCATGATGAGATTGAATCATTCTTCATGGCGAATGATGAAAATCTTTCAGATCTTATTTATATATGACTAGCGACCCGCCCCGGCTTCGCACGGCCGGCCGGTACCGCCGCAAACGCTACGCCCCGCAATTTTTAAATCTGTAATATCTTCGAAAATATTCATTTAAATCATATGCTGTAAAGGGCCATATAGATCTATATTAAATCAACAATGTATTTAAGGTATTTAATTGAATAAGGATTAATGCTGTATTGGTTAAAATCGCTTCGAAAATTGGCCATTATTTGTCGTAAAAAGTAAATGACAAAAAAATGGTATTGTGGGATAACCATAAGAGATAGACATATACCATCGCGGAGTTTTCTGTAGACCTTTTCAATGTGTACAATCCTTGTACATTATTTTGATATATCTCGTAGGGTTCAGCCTGCGTTTGCAATGTAAGCGGAAAAAATGTAATTATTTACGACATCACATTAGAAACCTCAAAAATAACAGTATTTCTCCACTATTTAATGGATGTTATTATACATATAAACCTTCCTCTTCAATCACTCTATCTATTAAAAAAAACGCATCAAAATCCGTTGCGTAGTTTTAAAGATTTAAGCATACATAGGGATATAGGGACTGAGGAAGCAACTTTGTTTTATACTATGTAGTGATAGTGATGATTCCAACATCACTTTGGAAAGTTCACATTGAGGCTTTACAAGGTAAAGAGTGTAAGCGTATCAAGACAATACAAAGTTTGTTAAATTAACTATGATGTAGGATGCTATTTTCTTGATTATACCTATTGCTATAGTGCAAAGGTTTTGAAAGGTAGTTCTTCAAATGTATTATAAATGAGTCTCAGCTCGCGGACCTCCCTTTAAACATTGTACAGAGAGAGAAATTACATATTATATTACATATTACTGATTCTTTGGCTTGATCACAGTATTTTTCAACATTTGTAAAAAAGCAAAATCTACCTTATATCTGTTGATCAATCTTAAGAGTTTTAAGTTATATAAATAATTATTTGATAAGTAGCTCTGTGTATCTTCTAAGAATGCAAGTGATCATCTTAATTTTTATGTAAAATACAGATTATCTTTGAATGTAATTTTTCTTTGCAGAAAAAGTCGTATTTCATCGTATTTTGCTCAATAGCCATCATCCTGGTTTCTATCCTAACAGGGGCAATTTTCTATGACACATATCACAAATATAATGCCATTGAAGCAGCCTTATATGCATCACTACATAGACCAGCATGGGCCATTGGATCGATAGGATTGTTTTATGTTGCAAGTTTTGGACATGCCAACCCGTTACAAAGAATATTGTCGTGGTCTCCGTGGATACCTCTTAGCAAACTGGTTTATGGAGCTTATCTTATACATATGCAGTTCCAGTTAAGAGCAGCAGCGAAATTTATGAATCCACGAAAAATAGGATATTTTGAAGCGGTGAGTTTTTATCACTTTCTGATTGTACATTTCATGTGTGTACATTTGATAACATTGATGATTATTTGACGTACATGATTTGGTTGTAATACTTATTATTTTTTTCAGATAAGCTTATCACTTTCTGACATGGTACTGGCTTTTATATCAGCTCTAGTCTTATATCTTGCCATCGAAGCTCCATTCAGGAATATGTTCAAGGAATTGCTTATGCCATCGAGGAAGCCTATACCAACAAAAGTCGAGTTAGAGGAGCCCTTACCAGAAAACATTGTAGAAAGTATGGTTTACAATCATAGAGAAGCAGGAAGTAGACTTTAGTTTCGTGAATATCTTCTATGACATATCGTTGAAACTATTTTGAGTTTCGTCATGAGGTTGGACAAATTGTGCCCGCTGGTACAGAATTGTGATTTTGTGCTGTAATTGGATACTTTTTGGCGTTATTCGTCAGAATTCGTCCAATTCACCTTCCATATTTAAGTTATAGATTAAAGATATTGGCATTGAAGTTTATGTCATGGATAACTCTGAACTTAAAAAGTGTAAAAAGAAGAACAGTGATCAAATTTACTTGATAGAGCCATGTTAAAATCATATGACAACATTGTTTGTTGCGACCAAGAAACACTAATAAGAAGTAGCCATTTGGTTACAATAATCGAATTAGAAAAGTGGAGAAAGTTTTAGTTGTAATATTATGTATACTTGAATGAATGATAATGTAATAAAATACAATGAAAACTGTTTTATCAATTTCCATGAGAAAATGTCTAATCTACGTATTGATACATGCAAGATTTATAAAAGATCACATTGGTAAGGTAGAGATTCAGAATATTCGTTGTTGCATGTGACATATCAAAAGAAAATTTCGAGTGATTTTTTTTGACAACGTTGCGTTATAGTTATAGTATGGAGAACGTCCCCAGAATGTCTATTCCTAAAAGCAAGAGCTCCCCCATAGAAAAACACCGTATTCTTGCATCGACGACGACCCCCTGGGAGTTTCAGAGAGGGAGAAAAATTGGGGAACATCGTTGTTGGTTTGTTCAACCAATGACATTGTTGAAAATTTTCACAATTTCGTATATAATCTCAATTTTTTTTTGTTAATTATATGACAACATTGTATTTTGCGACTAAGAAACACTAACAAGGTGTAATCAAAACTGTTTTATCAATTTCCATTTACGATATACAGGATGTCCTCGAACTGCGTGGGTAAAATAAATCCGAAGATTCTTTGATTCGAAAAAAATTTGATGAGCCTTTTTACTTTTGCCTCAAGTGTCTTGTTTAGCCGGTAGAGGGCTTCAAAGTTGCAAAAATAATTTTGTTTTTTTCGGTATAACTTGAGAACGTGATGGAGGACTTTTACAATATTTGGCAGGTGAGTTACTGTCAATAATAGCCGTTTTTGAGAGCGGAGCATAGAGCCTTAGAGACCATAGAAATGGCTCAAACTTGAGGATGTAACGGGAAAAGTGCCCAGAACTTTGTGGTCGATGTAATTCACTCTATATTTTTTATGTAGATAGCTTATCTAATTTGAAAACTTTTCTTACTCTTAAAAAATTTTGATAAAATCAACGGATTAGCTTGAAAAAAATAATTTTCGAGTCTCTGCAATTTTGGCTTACTAATTTTACTTGATTAAAATACCTTAGTTGCCTTTGCTTTTCTAATGTCATTTTGGCATTTGGAGAATTTATCCTCAAAACTTTCAGTTTTTACTTTGCTTTCCGTAAAAATTTTATAAAATTATGGCTCAAAATTTCACTAACACTGAAATGGTTAATATCTCGGTAAAACACGAATAATAAAAATAATAGAAATGTGATTATTTAGGAAAAACAAATGCTAAATTAAAAGAAACAACAAAACTTTTTGGGAAATCGCTAAGGCATCAATTGTTCGAAATGTTGCCCATTTTCCTGAATACACAAATTAATTCGTTTCAAGAAATTGGATTGAACTCTGGCTAGTACTTCAGGATCATTCTTCAATAAATCCGCTTCATGATTAATTCGTTGCAACAATTCCTCTCGTGTGTTTACTGGAGCTGCATAAACTTTCGACTTCAAAGCGCCCCATAGAAAGAAGTCGCAGGGCGTCAAATCAGGGGAGCGGGCCGGCCAGTTCACTGGATATTCCGCATTCAAATGTCGCCTCACAGCTAATGTGAAATGAGGAGGTGCACCATCAAGGATAAACCAGGCCACGACGAATGTGTAAGGGCAAGTCTTCCAACAGTTCAAGTAGCCTTTGTTCCAAAAAGTTCAAGTAGTTTGATTCTGAAAATATGTAACTTCCGTTTCATGAGGATGTTCATCAGCATAGAAATGTTCATTATGGAGGTTAAAAAGACCACATCTCGTGAAAGTATCTTCGTCCGTGAACAGAATTCTTCTACAAAAATTGGGGTTTGCGTTTTGTCTTTGGACAATAAGCCGACAGAAATCTAGCCGATGACCTGGTTCCATGGGCAATAAGTCTTGAACTGTTTTAATATGATAGGGATACAACAGTTCTTCTTTCAGTACATTATGAACTGATGATTTTGAGGCTCCAATACGAAGTCCCAAACGTAGTGTGCTCATCCCAGGTTCAGTTTCAACCGCTTCCAGTATCGCTTCTTCGAGCTCTAACGTCCTTCTTGTCCGTCTGCGTCCAGTTTCTCTGCGATTTGCTTCAAATTTGCCAGTTTCGCGAAGGTTTGCCGATTTAGAATTCTGCGATGCGGATATCTTTCCCTTCTCCGGCCATTGCAACGACAAAGTCCATAAATCAATAACATATCAACCATTTCAGTGTTAGTGAAATTTTGAGCCATAATTTTATAAAATTTTTACGGAAAGCAAAGTAAAAACAGTTTTGAGAATAAATTTTTCAAATGCCAAAATGACATTAGAAAAGCAAAGGCAACTAAGGTATTTTAATCAAGTAAAATTAGTAAGCCAAAATTGCAGAGACTCGAAAATTATTTTTTTCAAGCTAATCCGTTGATTTTAATCAAAATTTTTTAAGAGTAAGAAAAGTTTTCAAATTAGATAAGCTATCTACATAAGAATATCGAGTGAATTACATTGACCACAAAAAAGTTCTGGACACTTTTCCCGTTACATCCTCAAGTTTGAGCCATTTCTATGGTCTCTAAGGCTCTGTGCTCCACTCTCAAAAATGGCCATTATTGACAGTAACTCACCTGCTAAATATTGTAACATTTCTTCATCACGTTCTCAAGTTATACCGAAAAAACAAAATTATTTTTGCAATTTTGAAGCCCTCTACCGGGTAAACAGGACACTTGAGGCAAAAGTAAAAAGGCTCATCAACTTTTTTTCGAATCAAAGAATCTACGGCTTTATTTTGGCCACGCAGTTCGAGGACACCCTGTATATCACATTGTTCCGATCTTGTTATACTGTTAATTGATTGGATGCATCGACCGATATCAGTTTTCTACTAAATTGCTTTTGCAATTATTTTTTTCTTATTCAGCTATGATCCTTCATCATTATTTAGTTAACCAGTATCTGGGTCTCCTTAACCTCTTGGATAGTAGACTTCCGCGGACAGCTAATATTGAAAAATCTTTTCTTCCGGATGGATTCCGCGTCACAATAGCTCGACTTGATGCCGACGTTTCGCCAACCATTGCAGGTGGCATCTTCAGGGCAGACTTGAGGCTGAGCTATTGTGACGCGGAATCCATCCGGAAGACATGATTTTTCTCCTTAACCTCAACATAAACAAAGTACAAACATTTTCGCTTAAAACAGTGAGCAATTTCCGAGATATGGCATTTGTTACATCTAGTTGTTATTAATTAGACAGTTTCTTAATGAAATAATTAATAAGCTATTGTGGCACGTCCGGCGTGGAAGATGGATGGCTCCTCATGGTATCCCAAAAGGTGTCAGACAAAAGTCACCTGTACAAAGATATTCCGAAACACCTTGCTAGACTGAACTACAATTGAGTTCCCAAAAATATATCTACATGAATTATTCGAATCATTTTTTCAAATTTGCATTGTGAAAATCTCGTTACCTGAAGATGCAGTGAGTAATTAAACGAATCAAGGCAGCAATTATTATTTTATTTCAACCCAAATTAATCGAGGAAAGCGATGTTTGATATCTTTATTTCTTTCCTGAATCGGAGTGAACATCATTGTAAATCTGGGTGAGTTCATTGACCAAAGTTTCATATCTGAAAGCAATTCTCACATCCGGAACATTCGACAGTGCAATATTATTTCCAGTAATGCCTTCTCTCAGATAATTCGGACCCAACCAGGATTTTTTAAATTCATTCGGGAATCCTGACATCAACACGCTGTATCTGCATACTTCAGCCAAATCGCAGCAGCTTAGTTTCCAGACTTGAGCCGCAACGCTGTACTCTTCCATTAATGGTTCTTTGGTATAATGGAACTGAAGAGGATCGTCGGTTGACAGAGAGACCATCAGTCCACATGATAAGAACTTGGGAAAAGGATTTTCCTTATAATTCAGAAACAAACTGTTATTCGACAATGGACTCATGGCGATTCCCACACTGGCTAAATAGTATAAATATTGAAGTACCGGGCTTGCTAATAATCTGATGCCATGAGAAATATTCTGTGCAAGCATGAATCCATACAATAAATGCTCCACAGCACCAGCTTCACCGCAATGAGGTCTCAGAACGAAAGTATTCAGCCCTTTACTGACTCTGAAATGATTCAATACAGTCATATTTGCGTACATGTAATATTGATAGTACGCATAATTTGGGTTCAGCTCTGTCCATTCTCCAGGTACAGGAGTATTAAATTCAAGATAACCAGTTTCCGGTTTACTTTCGTCATCCACTGAATCAAAACCTATAACGTATTGGAGGAATTTGTGGAGATTCGGATGAGAACTGGGTTTAGAAGTTACTTCCAGTAGTGGAATGAAAATGTTGTCCAGTACGTCCTGGAAGCTGTGAACTTCCTTGTTCGCTTTGAATACGTCACTGCAATAAAAATCAATTTTTATGAAGGTTTGCAAGTTAGAAACACAATATGGATAGGAACTATTCTGAATCTTTCACGTGGAGAAAGTTTCATTAGGTCCTATTACAACAATGTTCTTGATAGCCCAAAAATTTTATTCATTATTCATACTCATAAATCCGTACTGACCAAATTGACTCACTCATCATGAAATTGGAATCTCATATTACAAATGAATACCTGAAGAAGCCAATGTGTGGCGAAGCATGTTGTGTTTTCTTTTATTTTTACAGTAATAGTACACTGTTTACCGAGTAGGAAAAGCCTAACATTCCTGGACGACTGCGAGCCCAGGATTGTGACTTTCCCTACGAGGTAAACATACTATTTTTCCGCAAATCGTTTAAAATTCGATAGTTATTATAGTGGAGTAAATCTGGCGAGAAAATAAGCAAGGTTGGCGAAAATTTTACGATGCATAGCGACCCGGTGGCAAAGTTTTTTTAGGGTACCAACAACAACCTCCTGAAATTTTTATTTCCCAAAGTGGGTGCAACCTTTTTTTTTGGCCAAAAAAGTTTTTTTTTACATTTTTAAGGGTAGTTTAGCAAAAAAAAATTAATATCTCTGATTGTATTGAAAATTAAGAAACCAAAGTAGTACCCTTTTATTGTCAATGTCCAAGGAACTTCCAGTCCAAATTTCAAGTTGAACCGACCTCCACCCTCCCCGTAATAGATATATATGTATATATATATACTCATATATGCAAGGAATCTTGCGTAACGGCTAACTCGGTCATTTTTCAACCGATTTAGCTAAAATTTGAACTGAAGATAGGTGTTATGTTCTCAAAACTATTATTCAAATTTCAAGTGTAAATATTGAATAGTTTTCCAGAAATTCAACTTTAAGTCAATTTTTTAGTTATTTTTCAAATTAAGATATCTCATGTCATTTACATCCGATCTGAATCTGCTTTGCGAGAAAATGTAGGTATTTGCATATAGTTTTATGTCATGGAACCCATTTTTCAATTTTTTTTTCCTGTCTATATTGGCCATTTTGGTTAATTTGAGATAAATCGAATGACGTTCACGTGAGGAGCGCGTAGCTGGCGAGTTAGAAAAGTGCAAACTGGTTGTACCTAATACGGCTTTACGACGCGTGCCGTTTTCGCTCCATGTAGTTAGATAAGGTATCGGACCGTGCCCGACGGCCCTTCTTTTTACGATAAATGTCAATTAAATAGGAAACTTTAATTCAAATAGAAACAGGTACTCTCAGGTCTTAGCTACGTATCAAAGGGAATTTTCTAGCTACTTAAATATACCCGAAGCGGGTGAAAGCTAGCGGCCCACAGCCGAAAATACTTTATTACAACTGGTGCCGCCCGCACGGTGCACGAAAAGGTCCCAACTAACAAGACCGAGGTAAAATGTATAAACTCTAACTGACGATAGCGAGCTTTTCGAGGGAAACGTCAAAATGATTACGTTCGTAGCTAATTTCATAGGACGTCTGGCGAAATTTCGCACTTTTAGAAACTTCAAACTAATTAATTTGACACAAGTTTTGGGGATATTAATACCGAAAATAAAATGGCTAATACAGGCCGTGAAAAAAAATAAAAAAATGAGTTCCATGATATAAAACTATGCAAATACCTACATTTTCCCGCAAAGCAGATCCAGATCAGATGTAAATGACATGAGATATCTTAATTTGAAAAATAACTAAAAAATTGACTTAAAGTTGAATTTCTTAAAAACTATTGAATATTTTCACTTGAAATTTATAGGGTAGTTTTAGGACCATAACACCTATATCAGTCCAAATTTCAACCGAATGACCGAGTCAGCCGTTACGCAAGATTCCTTGCATATATGAGTATATATATATATATATATATATATATATATATATATATATATATATAGACCTGGATTCTCGGGTATTGATCCGCGTTGTGTGGTTTCGGTCCTCAACTTTCGCCTAGATTTTCCAAACTCTACGGTCGAATCACCTGAAGATGGCAAATGCGACTTTGCCGAAACGTCGTGAAATTGGTCCTTTTGAGGACCGAAACCACACAACGCGGATCAATACCCGAGAATCCAGTTCTACACATTACGTCCGCGAGAACCTAAGAAGAAACATATATATATATATATATAAACAAGTTTAAAGTTTCTTTGCCTAATTGGCCACTATCGTGTATGTAACTTAAGAGATATAGAATTAAATTTTCTGAATTATGAAGATAACTTAGATAATTTAACATAGGATTATAAAGATGAATAAACGTAAAAGATTGAACCATAGGCGGGATTCGAACCCACATTTCTGGATTTCTAGTCCAGGGTGTTTACCAATTACACCACTTCGGTCCTGTTAGATTTTTATATTTTTGTAAATATAAACCTCTGAAAGGATAGTAGATCATTGATGAACACAATGCGATTCGATGCCCTACCATAGATCAACTATTCACGCACATTCATCTGAAGCTCAGTCGTTTTTTGAAGTAAGGATTGTAGGTTAGTACTGCTATGGTTGGCAGTTACTTGACATTTCTTATTCAAATGACAGCATCCCGGTTCTTATATATTTCAATAGAACTGACTGAGAATTGTTCTGGTTAAGTATAAACAAGTTTAAAGTTTCTTTGCCTAATTGGCCACTATCGTGTATGTAACTTAAGAGATATAGAATTAAATTTTCTGAATTATGAAGATAACTTAGATAATTTAACATAGGATTATAAAGATGAATAAACGTAAAAGATTGAACCATAGGCGGGATTCGAACCCACATTTCTGGATTTCTAGTCCAGGGTGTTTACCAATTACACCACTTCGGTCCTGTTAGATTTTTATATTTTTGTAAATATAAACCTCTGAAAGGATAGTAGATCATTGATGAACACAATGCGATTCGATGCCCTACCATAGATCAACTATTCACGCACATTCATCTGAAGTTCAGTCGTTTTTTGAAGTAAGGATTGTAGGTTAGTACTGCTATGGTTGGCAGTTACTTGACATTTCTTATTCAAATGACAGCATCCCGGTTCTTATATATTTCAATAGAACTGACTGAGAATTGTTCTGGTTAAGTATAAACAAGTTTAAAGTTTCTTTGCCTAATTGGCCACTATCGTGTATGTAACTTAAGAGATATAGAATTAAATTTTCTGAATTATGAAGATAACTTAGATAATTTAACATAGGATTATAAAGATGAATAAACGTAAAAGATTGAACCATAGGCGGGATTCGAACCCACATTTCTGGATTTCTAGTCCAGGGTGTTTACCAATTACACCACTTCGGTCCTGTTAGATTTTTATATTTTTGTAAATATAAACCTCTGAAAGGATAGTAGATCATTGATGAACACAATGCGATTCGATGCCCTACCATAGATCAACTATTCACGCACATTCATCTGAAGTTCAGTCGTTTTTTGAAGTAAGGATTGTAGGTTAGTACTGCTATGGTTGGCAGTTACTTGACATTTCTTATTCAAATGACAGCATCCATCCAGAAATGTGGGTTCGAATCCCGCCTATGGTTCAATCTTTTACGTTTATTCATCTTTATAATCCTATGTTAAATTATCTAAGTTATCTTCATAATTCAGAAAATTTAATTCTATATCTCTTAAGTTATATATATATATATATGTGTTTATCAATGATCTACTATCCTTTCAGAGGTTTATATTTACAAAAATATAAAAATCTAACAGGACCGAAGTGGTGTAATTGGTAAACACCCTGGACTAGAAATCCAGAAATGTGGGTTCGAATCCCGCCTATGGTTCAATCTTTTACGTTTATTCATCTTTATAATCCTATGTTAAATTATCTAAGTTATCTTCATAATTCAGAAAATTTAATTCTATATCTCTTAAGTTATATATATATATATATATATATATATATATATATATATATATATATATAAACAAGTTTAAAGTTTCTTTGCCTAATTGGCCACTTATATATATATATATATATGTAGAACTGGATTCTCGGGTATTGATCCGCGTTGTGTGGTTTCGGTCCTCAAAAGGACCAATTTCACAACGTTTCGGCAAAGTCGCATTTGCCATCTTCAGGTGATTCGACCGTAGAGTCTGGAAAATCTAGGCGAACTTCGCCTAGATTTTCCAGACTCTACGGTCGAATCACCTGAAGATGGCAAATGCGACTTTGCCGAAACGTTGTGAAATTGGTCCTTTTGAGGACCGAAACCACACAACGCGGATCAATACCCGAGAATCCAGTTCTACACATTACGTCCGCGAGAACCTAAGAAGAATATATATATATATATATATATATATATATATAAACAAGTTTGAAGTTTCTTTGCCTAATTGGCCACTATCGTGTATATATATATATATATATATATATATTATATATATATCTATTATTTGGACATTGCTTTCTTAATTTTTAATACAAGCAGAGATATTAATTTTTTGTTGCTAAACTACCCTTAAAAATGTTAAAAAAAACTTGTTGGCCAAAAAAAAAAGGGTTGCACCCACTTTGGGAAATAAAAATTTCAGGAGGTTGTTGTTGGTACCCTCAAAAAACTTTTCCACCGGGTCGCTATGCATCGTAAAATTTTCGCCAACCATTTGCCAGATTTACTCCACTATTAATTAATCTTGAAAAAATCGCGAATAATTTTATTCACAAATAAATGGTGCTTTGAAATTCGTAATAAAATTACTTGTGTTACTATGGAAACGTATTACGGTTGAATTGTCAAACTTGACGTATATAAATTTAATTGCTAGTGTTCTCGAAAGTAAAATGATAAGTGAGGATGAATTTTCCATTTCTGGGACTCCTCCAGGCTGGTTGAGGCAGTGAATACTGCTTCATTAGAATTATTGCCAAAGAAATCAAGAGAAAAGTACGAATATGCATATAAACGGTTTATGGACTATCGCAAGAGTAAAAACACGAGTTCTTTCTCAGAAAATGTTGTAATGGCATACTTCCTAGACCTTTGTTTAAAGATGAAATCTTCAATATTATGGGCCAATTATTCTATGTTGAAGTCAACCCTTGCAATTAAACAATGTATTCAAAACTTCGTTTTTTATTGAAACGGCTAGCTCAAGGTTATAGGGCAAAGAAATCTAAGATTTTAACGCAGGAAGAAATTGAAAAATTTATCCAGGAGGAAGCTTCCGATAAAGAAAATTTAATGATTAAGGTAATTTACAAGATTTTAATTTCTATTTAGATTACACATTTATTTATTTTTTAGGTGGCTTTAATATTTGGTATTTCTGGGGCCTGTAGAATGTATGAGTTAGTCCGAATGACTCTACACGATGTAGAAGACCTAGAATCTAAGCTTTTAATTAGCATACCTGATTCGAAGACCTACAAACCAAGATCATTTGTAATTAATCAGATGTACTTGAATGTTTATCGAAAGTATGTTTCGTTAAAACCAGAAAATATTAACAGTGACCGATTTTTCTTTAAATATAAAAGCGGAAAGGGTAGTAGACAAGTGGTAGGAATTCATCAATTTAGAAAAATGCCTCAAATAGTTGCTACTTATTTGAACTTGGTAAATCCGACAGAATATACTGGTAACTGCTTTCGTCGGTCTTCTGCAACAATATTGGTTGACTCTGGTGCCGACATAACTAGTTTAAAGAGGCATGGCGGATGGAAGTCGTCAAATGTTGCTGAAGGATAATGTTCCTCCAATGCTCAATTGTACTAACTGTAAAATAACTGTAAATATAACAAATTAATTTTAAAATGATTCTGCAATGTATTGATGTTTTCAAAATATAAATTAATTCCTTATAAACAATGTGTTTTCAATCATTTATGTAGACACTAACAACTGTGAGGAAATATCATTTCCTTGAAGTAAGGAAATATTATTTCCTTACAGTAAAGAAGTGAATAGGAAATCCTGATTTTTTCTTTAAGAAATTTTGTCTGGAATGTCAAAATTTCCTAACGATTTGCGGAAAAAGTTTATTATGGAATTTTTCTACAGTATCATTCAGAATAGTGTTGATTTGTAATATAATGAATTTTTCAACAAGTAAAGACCAGTTCAATCTTAAGAAAAAATGAAATTTCATCATCTCCTTGTGGATATAAACAATCTGGATGATCGTAGTGATCTTATTAAATAAATATACTTACAAAAGTCGAGGTACTTGGATCATCCAACGTACGTTATTCGAATAAACATTCTGATCAACAGCCCAGTTAGCCAGATTGTCCCATTCATCTCTATGTTTCCCATAGATACTCAATCTAAGCTCGGCGTTCTGGTATTTAGAAGCCTCCAATTCTTTGCTCACCTCCTTGATAATGTCAGCAAAATGTTTTCCTTTCAAGCTATTGTCTATCTTGAGAAACACTTCCCGTAATTTACTTTTTCCTAAAGGATTGTATTTGGCGTTGAATTTGTCGAATCTATGGTAAGTGCTACTGTCTGAATGGCAATCCAGTTTATCCACCGACAAATCGTTTATGGTCAACCCCATTGACTGTAAAACCCAAGCATTTAATGGAATCAAATAGAAATTGATTTAGGAATTACCTCAAAGAGTTGTTTGAGTGTCATCGGGACCCCATTGTCATGCGATACAATTACGTTGGAATTCTCTTTCAAAACTTTCTTTATGAACGTAAGTAAATGTTTCTGATTCATGCAAGATGCGGCGTGGATGTGAGTGTCAACTTTCCTTACATTATAGAAGTCTCTATGTGCCACATGCTTTTGTTCTTCGTTTTCTCTATGCTCGTTTAGCAATACGTGTAATTGGTATTTTGAGGTCAGGATTGTTAGATGCTGATGACAGAAAGTTTGCCTTAAAAAACAAATAAGATTGTATCAACATAAGTGAAGAGCTCTTTCCAATAGCTAGTTAAGAGAATATGCATTCTTACTTTCCTCACTGAACATAATGTAAGTGAAGTATTGACTGAATCCATTGTGACCTCAATGATTGAATCATCTACACCATTTTTGAGATGATGTTTGTGTGTGCGTATGCATAACATTTTGGTGAGATAGGGATTGTATTATATTGTATAATTTTGACTTTTGACAACCATATTCAGTTTTTTAAATGGAACAATACGCCATTGAATCATTATGACAAATATTTCTCTGATAAACACATAAGACTGCAGACTTCACAGGAAGAATTACGTGAATCCAATTGATTCAAAGGGACATTGAGTCGTTACGAAAAATTTTGTGTAACAATGGCTCTAGTGCACAAAAACGACCCTCGTAGGAGTCTCATGAAATTATCAAATATACCTTATAGAGAATTCGCTTTCAGTTTTTTTAGATGAAATTTGCATATTAGTCCAGTCCCTCTGTAATTTTATTTGACGTTTTTGTTTCAAATTTTCACGTTCCTTCATTTTGGTCAATCTCAAAGTTTTCGGGTGAGCTGATCACGAATATGGACATTAAAAATGTCTGGGCCCCATGGTATTCGGGTCATTATTATTATTATGATTAAAATTATTATGATTTCGTATCATAATTATTAAAAAAAGTGAAAAAAAGAAAGAAAAAAAGTCTCACGGGTGGGATCGAACCCGAGTTAACGCTAGTTTAAATCATCTTTGATAATTAACAATTGGAATTTTTAGTTGAATTTTTTTTGTGTGACTGTCAAACGCTGAAGCAAGGAAAATAGTATATTGAGATAGCCACAAGAAGCAACATGGGGATTGACCAAAATTAAGGAACGTAAAAATTTGAACCATGAAAATTACAGAGGGATTGGACAATATTCCAAAATGGGAATATCTTTAAAGAATTTCTATTTTCTGATAGTAGTGAAACAATAATTTTATGACACGTATATTGTGTTGAACGCTGGCAATGCAAGTTTCAAATATTCAATCATGCGATTTCAATCCTTTGGACTACACAGTTTGGTCGTATGATGAGGAAAAGTTTATTCTACAGAAGTAAATTCACGTCAAGAGTTGCAAGACAGAATTGAACGTCACTTTAATACCTCATAGTTGATTTTCAACCGTTTAGAAAATTAATGCATTCTTTAGAAAAAAGGATAGAATTGTGTATTAGTGAAAACGGAGGACATTTTGAACACTTACCCTAACTGATTAAATATTTCATGTTTTTATTCAAATTTATTTTAATTTTCTTCTTGTGATTCTTTCCTGAATTGATAACTTTAGCATAAGAATAATGTTATTGTTTTTGGTTTTCAATAAATTGGTAATTGTTATTTACTTTATACCAGCATCAGCTATTACTTCATCATTTTCAAATCAAAATATTCCGGAAATGGAATATTTCATATCAAGTTTTACCAAGAGTACCTTTTTCGTGTAAAATTGAATGATGTTTGATTTCACTCAAAATTTGAATTAGAAAATCAACCTCAAAAAAGTTATGTTTAAACTACTTGGTACGAACCGCGCATCTACGAAAGATATAAAAAAAATTCATACGATGTGTCAGCTTCCAAAACATGTTCACACAAACTTTTTTTTTACAACACCCGTGAATCTTGATTACAGATTCCGTTGCGAACATTTTTTCTAAGCATACCCCACTTATTTTTCAGTGTTCTACCTATCCTAGCAACGGGGCTACCTTTTTATGAAGCACCCTGTATATGTTATTTAAATGAATAAAATATTACTTGTGATAATTAACAAAAAAAAATGCATTTTAAATAAATGGCCTGATATTGAGCACACGTACTGTAATTAAAATTATATTAAACTATTTAAATTTAAAATATTTGAATTTCTTAGTGGTTATTCAGCCCGTTTCTCCGAGGTGGTATGAAGGAGAAATCAAATCTGAATCATACAACAACATAGAGTTGTAATACTTATTATGTATGTTGTGAATTCGGACAGACTTTCAATGACATAGAATATAATTTGAGGTCTTTACACGTATTTAGCTGTTTCTAAATCATTTGCAATATATTTTCGCTTCCTACAGATAAAGTAATTTAGTTATATATTAGAGATCACTGTTCATTTCACTTACAGTGGTCCATCAAAAATTATCTTGCACATCCTCTTCATATCCGTTACAAATTTTTCGTAATTGTGATATGGAAAATCACATTGTTTATCGCTCTTCATATCTTCTTCATTTTCGTACACCTGAAGCACCCCCTTCACTTGTTTGAAAACGTGGTTTGTGTCCGGTGTATCTGGTGGAGTCCATGGCTCATGTTCTTTAGGTTTGGGGCCAGGTTCTAGAAGACATTTATTTATTTACTTACTTAAGAGACCCAGGATGGACCCTTGAGGAACTGACATGGCAACGAATTATGTTTTATAATACTGTAAAAATTAATTATAAGTGTTTAGTTGAAAATATAATTTGATTGTACAATATCTCCAGACTTTCATTTTTCACAAACATAATCGACAATGCTCAATATCTATTGGTAAAAGACAACTTCGCAATTCTTGCTAGTATTGTGTGATACGATCATCTACGAGGGCAAGGTGAAAAGTCCCTGAAAAATAAAACTGATAGCGCCTCAATCGGAAATCTCATGTGGCATTTGTGATATTCCATTTTTAACTAGAACGCATTAGAATTTTCAGACTGATATGCCATTCAGTTCTGTTTTGACACCCTTTGAATGCAAGCAGCTTTGAAGATTTTTGTAAGCTTGGAAAAAAGTCAATTTCGCTTCTTGATCAAACATTACTTCTTGCGTGGAAAAAACATTACACATTTCACCATCGATTGGAACGATTCACAAGTGGTTCACTGATATTCGTTCTGGTCGTTTAATTGAGGTTACAACGTCAGAAATCGTCGATAAAATCCATGGTATGATATTAGACGATCGGCGAGTTAAAGTGCATGAGATCGCTGATGCTATAGGCATCTGAACCGAACAAGTACGGAACATTTTGCATGAATTTTTGAATATGAGAAAGCTATCTGCCAGATGGGTGCCGGCCGCTATTGGTCACTGTTGACAACAAGCGCGACCGTATGACAACTCCAAAGGAGTGTTTGACGATGTTCAAGCGCGATAAGAAGGACTTTTTGCGCCGTTTCCTAACCGTGGACGAAACATGGATCCATCACAACACACCAGAGACCAAAGAACAGCCGAAATAGTGGGTTTATCGGCCAACAAAGTTAGAGCGACAGTTTTTTGGAATGTACATGGTATCGTCCATATCGATTACCTTGAAAAGGGCAAAACGATCACCGGCATATATTATTCAAATCAATGGCAAAATTGCTACGAATTGGTTTGTCATCCACCATATTCTCCAGATTTGGCCCTTGCGATTTTATCTATTTCCACACTTGAATAAATGGCTCGACGGAAAGAAATTTGGCTCCAACGATGTCATCGCTGGAAAAACGCATATTTTGAAGGATGCCGAAATCGTATTATTTGGAAGGGTTCGAAAAATTAGAAAAACTTTAGACGAAGTGTATCGGGCTACAAAGAGATTATATTGAGAAACATTTCTTGTTTCATTTTTCAGGGACTTGTTCTCGTACAAATGCGATTTCTGACTGCTAACGTAGCTTTTCTCATTTTCCCACAACCGCAGATAAAACTTTGTTATTTTTAACTCACCAATACTGAGCGTACAAATGTGCTTCTTTTCGGTAATTGACTTTAGTGACTACCTTATCGCAAGAAAAGGACATTTACATCTGGAAAGGGAGCTTATGGGCAAGTGATAACAATAACCATCATTATATGCACTAACCTTCATTTGAGTGGTCGTGTCCTATACAAGGATTGAGGAATCGTGTGGTCGTCCTGGAAAACTCTTGGTGCGATAATTCCATATAATCTCTTCTGATTTCTAGAGCTTCCAGCAGAAGTGTCGATACTCTTTTTGCGTCCTCCAGTGCAATCTAGATACAAATTAGTAGAACCTCCAAGTACTACAACTTTATTTATCTAGATATTTTGATATATCAGTCTAATCCCTATTTGTCTACATTCAAAAATAGCTGTAATGACTAAATAATGATTCCTATTACATTTTGCATGTAAATCTAAGTGATCTGCAAAATGAATGTAGGTTTATCAATGCCATATAATGAAGTCAATAATATATTGGAATCAACTTAAGTCACTTAATAACTATTTACTCCAACTTTATGATAAGTTGATGACTGCAAAGTACATATCTCTATCAGAAACAATATTATATACTGTCTGGCCCATTATTTTTTTTTACTTTGACTACACGAGAGGGAAACTTATAATGATCGAAGAACATAGTGTGAGCCAGCAGTGCAATATAGGGAGAGGAGATAGGCATTCGTATTTTTCTTGAAGGTTTGGAGGTTATAGGTATAAGGAAAGACTTCACTGAGTAAAGAGTTCCACATCTTCGCATTTCGATAGAAAAATAAGTTCTGGTAGGAAAACGTTTAGCTGGTCTCGAGGTTGACAATGAAGAGGTAACTAATTTGAGCTCATCTAGTCCGCCCATCTTAAATCTTTCATGGTGGAACAACAGACGAGATTTCTGATGAATACCGACCATGGAAATATCTGTAGAAAAGGGAGAGATCTCCCACCTTTCTACGATGTTCTAGAGAAGGCAATGAACTCGTAAGTGTAACATTATCAATCAAACGAATAGCTCTCTTCCGGATAGAATCCAGAAGCTTATGTTTGGGAGCCGAACTCCAAACAGGTGAACAGTACTCCAGGACAGGTCAAATCTGTGCGTTTTAGATTATGAGGAGCTGCTGGGATGTGAAGTAGCTCTTGGCAAGGAACACAAAACCAATTTTTGTGAAGCGGTTTTCGCAATGGACCTCACATGATCATCTCATGAGAAGGTGCTGCTGGTAGGGATCCAGAGCATGGATCTGGAACACTTCATAGGAACAGTTGTACCTGATATCATCATATTGCCACCTGAGCGAGGCCCACAATAGAATCATGAGTAACATGTATTTTTAGTGGATAAGGGTGATTGCTTCTGATTTATAGTATCACAGTGTGAACTCTTTTATAGTTTATCAGTGTACTCTCTGCCTATAAAATGAAAGTCTGTATTGCATTTAAAAGTCCGTTCAGCAAGAGAAGCAGCTCGATTTAATAATAGACGTCCTGAAAAGAAACGTTAAGTCCAGTCAATAAGCTGGGGAACTGTTAGTCGAGTCAAATAGGTATTTCATTACGAAAATCGAAAGATATGGACCGATTTTGATGAAACAAAGTGCATTCGATTCGGGATGACGTCTAGAAAAAAGCTTACCGGTTAGTTTTTTGTGCAAATTTGTTAGTTTTTTTTTTAAACGAAAAATTGATCAATTTTCTGGCTAATTATTGGGCAAATTTAGTCGGGGGTTTTCGGGGTCGCTGATTACGATTCTCACAGCTGGTAATTGGCCAGTTTAATTGGACAAAATTGATAATTTTTTCTTAATTCCATCGCAAATAGACAGGAAAAATTACTCGGGGATTTTCAGAGTCGCTGATTACGAATATGGGGTTTGATTGGTCAAAATCGATCTTCCCAGCTGGTAATTGACAGCATATACATATTTACAATATTTTTAATCAATTGAATATCATTTACAAAATGCATATTTCAGTAAGTACAAGTAAAATCAATCTTCATCGTCACTATCATAATCATAATAATTGTCATTGCGTGTTTGAATATTTTCAATGCCTTCTTCATTGGTATTATCTAGTTCATCATCGTCATCGTCTTCGTCGTCATCTCCAGGTGAAATTGGATTGATCAGACTGAAATTGTTACTACAATTTCCCATACAATTTGCACAAGCAACAGTACAGTTCATATTTTTTTTGCTACATCCACATCTGCTTGACGCGCATTTCTTTTTGCATGAGCATGATACTGTATTTAAAAGCTCTAATATTAGATGGACGTATATGTCCATAGTAGTACAAGATGCTGTGTGGGATATAAAAAGACTGAGTAGAGAAGATAGGAAAAAATTTAGATGAGCTGGAATTTATTTCAAATTAAAAAATTAAAAAATTAGAATTCGATTTTGTTTATGATTTAAATTAGTAACGACCCCCTTTTAACAATTTTTTGAACATTTAACATAAAACAACAACCTCCACAACCCCTAACTGAGGATTTCTGGTGAATTGGTCAATTTTGTCCAATTAAACCTGCCAAATACCAGCTGAGGAGTTCGATTTTGGACAATTTGACTTCAGAATCGTACTCAGCGACTCCGAAAACCCCCGAGTAATTTTTCCTGTCTATTTGCAATTAAACTGGCCAATTACCAGCTGGGAAGATCGATTTTGGCCAATCTGAGTTCAGAATCGTAATCAGCGACCCCGAAAACCCCCGACTAAATTTTCCCAATAATTAGCCAGAAAATTGGTCAATTTTTTGTTTAAAAAAAAAATAACAAATTTGCACAAAGAACTAACCGGTAAGCTTTTTTCTAAACGTCATCCCGAATCGAATGCACTTTGTTCCATCAAAATCGGTCCATATCTTTCGATGTTCGTAAGTCTTTAATACCTATTTAACTCGACTATGTCTAAAAAAAAGCAAGGCATCGTATCTGAAAAATTCTTTTTGCGCGATGTTCTGTGACCGGCGTGGATCATTTCTTTTAAATGTAATTTTTTGAATGTAGTGTTGATTAGCATTTGTGTTTTCGATGTGCATATTAAATAACAAAAATTAAAAGTAATGTAAAAAAAAACAATTGTTTGAAGATTCCGGAAAAATGAAAGAAAATTACAAGGAAAAACACCCTGACGTCATTGAAATTATCGTGTGATAAATTGCTATATGGGTTATTTTATGAATAATTGAATTATAAATATGTATATATAATATTAATCAGAGAATTTATTTTAAACAATATTATAATAAATTTTAGAATTTATATTTTTTTGAAAATGACGCATCATATTTCAATATTGTAACTTTAAATAAACAGTTGCAAACTTGTATAAATTTTAAAAAATGCTTGTATTTTCTTAATTTTCCTTCAATTTCCACATAATCCTAATGTTATTTTCTAACGTTTTTTCCTAGTAATTCATTTCATTTTCCTTTCATTTTCAATCAGAAGGAAATCCCATTCTTGATACCACTCGTCTGAGGCAATGGTTAAGTTTAGATTTTGAGAATAAATTGATAGCTGGCAATAGGCCAATGACCTCCTAGGTATCCCGATATCACCTCCTTTGACTGTATTCTGCATTACACTTCTGCCTGTTAAATTATGCGGGTGATAAATTTTAACCAGAAAAACTGTATGTGTGAGAGGAAAAAATTTTTTTGCCCGATTACAATACTTCCCTTTACTATACTACATATTATAGTTAGGGAAGTAAAATTGAATTTGGAGTATTTTGTTTCGAAAGAATGAGATTACAAGTTTTCATAATGCACGACATCCAGTGACTGGACTAAAATCGTCAGTATACTCACATCACTGGCTTCTCTTCCTGAGATATGAATTCTCTGAAAATGTGGGTAACATAAATCTTCTGGGTCAGCATGATGCACTTCATCCTTCGCTTTATGGCACCATCCATAATGAAATTTACAGGAAATTCTGAAATGTTTTAATTGAACAAAACGAATAGCCGTAAGATAATTTGACAGACTGATAAATCTAAGTTTGCAATTAGAATTTGAATCATCGAGAAACAAAAGTGATTTCAATTTAGGAAAAAAGATACTTATCGTTAAATGAAGGATGCATACTCACTCATCTGTTACTTTTTTTTCACTGGATCTTCTGTAATAAAAATGTATCCTTACAGATATAATAGTTTATATGACTAGGCTGCCAACAGTGTTGCCAATCGATTGAATGGGGCAATATTTCAAATTTCCTACTTAAAAAAATCCAGAAGGGCGGAAATTATAATTTTAAATAAAATAAATAAGTACACCGTGTACCAAAAAACTCATATATTTCACAACGCTTGTAACCATCGGAGGGTGTTGAAAACAAACATAGAATAATGACATCTTTTGTTAATTTGTTTGTGCCATTAATGGAAGACTTTTGTATGTAATCATCTCACCCGATCCCAAATGTAATTATGTTCAGTGGGCATGGCACTGTTATTGTTCAAATTCTGATTTTAACGTTGTCTATATCTCTAAACTTCATATAGTTGCTTCAAAAATTTCGAGAACTACCTCTTTTTTCGTCTAATTCCAGTATTTTGTCATAACTTAACGTTACAATTTCCATCAATGTACCCTCCGCGATAAAACGTATTCTATTTTAAACAATTGTTCACATTACACAAGGAATAAAATCAATTTTCAAATATGTTGGTCCAAAAGAAGTAAGAAGTCTTATCTCTTACCGGTTACTTAAAACATCAAAATAAAGAGTTAATGAGAAATGTGTTGCAACATCAAGAAGCTGTTACACTTATTGAAGGCACAGTTGTTTCACAATAGTCTGAAATAATGTAACTATGATGATTTTCAGGGTTCCAGTAATTATAAGTAATTATCTTAGTAGTATATGGAATGAACAAAAAATATTAGTAGACTTTGTCGTGATATCCGTCTGATATTTTCCAGGTGCTCATGACGCACAAATTCAATTATGATTCTTACCAAACCTCTTTCATACTTATAGTGGTAATAGGTAATTGTTTCCATTCAAAATTTCATCTCATTTCCTTGGCATGAAAGAGATTCGTTCGCCTCCTGTATTTCCCCTTTTTTATATTAATGTAATACTATTCTATGATTTGCCAAATCATAATATTAACATATGATTTTCTTACAAAAGCAAAATATTAGAACCAAATATAAAATATAACTTATTCAATTTTTTAATCGTTATCCATCCAGTTTTTCAAATATTTGAGAAGACCCTTACCTCATGTTAGATATAGTAAGATACACTATATTGACTATTTTTTGTTGTTGAAGCTAACACCACCAGAGAGTAATAATTTTGAAAGCGTTTGGAAGGCGAAATTTATAAATTTTGAAGCAAGTTATCGTTAACCGCAACTCCGTCAAAGCTGTATACGTCTGCGATAACCTTCTTCCATTGATTACCGAATTATTTTAGTTCAATAATCACTGCTAACACTCTTAGCATATTATTACTTAACTATATATCTTCAAATTGAGCAAGTAGGTAATATTGACACTGAATCTTAATTCCCCAACTAGTCCAGACAATGAAGTACTTTTTTTTCCAGTAAATGGATTTTTATGAAATTTGTTTCCTGAAGGGTTCAGGATAGTAGGTGTTGCAAATCAGAATCGTACTGTTTTATATTGTAAAGTTTTAAACTAGGATACATGTTTTGGGATACAAGTAATAATTTTAGATTTATTCAATTGATTAGTTTACATATCGGATTGAGGCACTTCTACTTCTAACTGTTATTATTTTCTGTACCACCATACACTCGGGAGAGAATCTACTAGGCCGGAGAGAAACTGGCGGTAGATTCAGCAAGCAACACCTCTTCGCGGTTCTCGAGACAAGTAACCCTTCGGGGCCAAACTAACGTTGCCACTGCAAAAGATCCGGTGAACTGGGCACCGCATACATTTCACCTCTAAAACCACGACCCCGTGCCTTCTTATCCCAGGGATGCTGGTCGGAACGGATTCACGGACGTGGTAGACACATGCGGAAGGCCAAACTTGAACGAGGCCGGCGATGGTTCGTAAACGTAGCTTAGGCTAACACGAGCAGGCGAGTGGGGCTATTCCTCATGAGTCAGGGGGAATAGCTAGCAAGTACCAGACCATAGGTAACCCAGGTTCTCGCTTAAAGTAACCTCGGCCTGCCTGAGCAGGGGCGAAAAAAGGTACCGCTGCGAAACGTCAGGTAAACGGTGCACCACATGTCGTTTACCCATAAAAACCACGGCGCAGTGCCTTCTTATCCCAGATGGCTGGTCGGAACGGATTCACGGCCGTGGTGGCATATGCGGTAGGCTATTTGAACGAAAGCCGAACGTTTACTCGTAGCGTTCCTGGTGAAACAGGTAATTACGAGGAGGTGGAATTGACCATAGCCCAGAAGGGGCGAGCTCCACCCTGGGTTTGCACGGGACAGGGTCCTAGGTATGCCTGAGATGGGATCGCCTAAAGTAGTCCCGCCGGGGGCGAAAAAGCTGCCTCTGCGTGGGTATTATGCTGCACCACATGGCTTTACTCATAAAGTTCGGTGTCTGTGCTTCTTATCCCAGATTTCTGGGCAATTGATTCGCGGCCAGGGCAACAAATGTGGAAGACCGATGATAAGAGGTCGACGGCGACTCGTCAAACGGGAGCTGTTATAAATTATAACACTAACACGAGTAGACAGGGAGAGAGGGCCCAGACGGTTCAAAAGACCGTCTCCTCTCCAATTAAGGCGTTGGTCTCTGTCGGGCAGTGGCGTGCTGTTTATGTTAGGGGAGGGCAAGTCGGAAACAGGTCTAGAGTCCACTGAACGGGCAGGCCGGGGGGGACCGAGGTCCTACCCCACAGTTATCAACGTGTACCACCATACACTTCACCTTCAACATCACCAGGACCAGGACAACATTGATACAATGTAATCTTAGTATCGTATCTTTCAGAATAGCAGTTCGCAAGCTGAGGTACACAGAGTACCTTTTCGGAGTACATAGAAATAATATTGGTAAAGGTGGAAAAGGGCAACAACTAAATAGTTGCTATTAAGGTCAAAACGAAAAATTGAATTTTTCCATTCGTGTTTCTTGTATTAGGAATAAATATCTCAATAAGCTGACGCAACACCTGACCTCATTTTTGATTGAGAATAGATCATGATTTGATAGATTTAACAGGTAATGATGATCTAATAAACAAGACAATACCTTAGCAATTAAAATATTGGATCTTAGAGTAGGTGCTCAAAGATATGCCCTTGTTGTTCGATACAAACATTTAGTCTCCGTACAAAAGAAAGTTTAACACGCAATGGCATGTCTGGGTCAATAGAACGAAATGCATCCCTTATTCTGATCTTCATGTCTTCATCAGTCGTTGGTTTAGCACGAAAAACTTTCTCTTTCACAAATTCCCAAAGGAAAATATCTATTGCTCCTCCTCTCGCTTTCCAATGATTCGGGTAACTTTGGTATAAAAATTGGCGAACAATTCGATGGTAGTGTATAGGCGTTCTATCCTACTGGCAGCCAGATGTTTCTCCTTGTACTCAAATTTACGTTTTTTAGAAGAAGTGGGAGATCATTTACTTGAAATTCCAATTATCCAATCCGTTTCAAAACCACATCAAAAAAGTAAGGACCGATCACACTTGATTCCCACATGATCAATATGACGGATCCAATGGTGGATTTCAGTCGCAATATAATACATGTTGTGTTTGTTAACTGCTCTTGCTATTGAATTTTATTTCTTTGGCATGGAGACTAAATGTTCGTATCGAGCAACAAGGTTATATCTTTGAGAACCTACTTTAAGATCCAATATTTTAATTGTTAAGGTATTGTTTTGAATATTAGATTATTATTACTTGTTAGATCTATTAAATCATGATCTGTTCTCAATCAAACACACACTTTTTGTACGTTAGTTGCATGTAGTGACTTATTGGTAATTTGTGGTATTTTGATCAGCCTTGTCACTTAGTGCATTGTTTACAGTGGAGAGTTTAGTTTATCGTTTGTTTCATTTAATAACAGCCTGAATGTTCACTTTCGACCATACTTACCTTACATCGTGGTAAAGCTTTTGAAAGACCTTTCGACTAATGAAATAATATACAAGATGTTCCATCGATAATACACTTTGCACATTTTCGAGAAATTCCTGATAATGGATACAATTTTTAACCATATCGAAAAACTGCTCGCGTAAGAATCGCGGTTCCATCTCGATCATTAAACACAGAGTTGAAGTTGAAGTTTTTTGAAGTAAACCCCTTTTAACTCTAAAATGTCTGATAATTCGGAAACCGTCAACAAGAGACCCATTGTATGTCATATCATTCTTCTCAGATTAATGAGGGCTTTCGAAATAATGATCACTGTATAGGGTGTTCCATTGAAAAAAACTAAGTTTGGTGTGTTACTTAATAATGGCCAGCCTGTATATGAATATGAATATTTTTCAATTCTGCTCTGCTGGTATATTTATTTCATGAAAAAAAGCGCTTGTCAATATCTCCAATATCAACGGAGCTATTGAACTTTTTCGTGACTCTGGATCACCCTGTCCTGTATATATATATATATATATATATAGAATTTTTTCAAGAATCATTCTATTATTTTGCTAAGCTACGATTAATTTCTATTAAAAAATCAGATACATAAATGCGCACTTTTTGCATGTCTTAATAATTTTACTTGCAAGATATTTGTATTTCATAAATTCATTCTTTTATTAATTTTTCTTTAATTTTTCATTATTTTTGGACCAGAGTATGATCACATTTCTCTAACAAAGGGTATATATATAAACGCTATATGTATATAAAAATTTTCAAATAGCGCTAATTTTTTTTTAGATATAAAAAAAATATCAATAAGAAAAAAGCCCCCGAGCCAGAATTTGTTGCATATTATAAAGTAAAATTAGCGAATTCCTAGAAGATGACGTAGATATCCGGTCTCCGGGTATCCCCAGGTATTGCAGGAAAATTCTTGCATGTCATAATCATCATTAGCGACCGTTGTATTCTCACTCAAACAGTTGACAAGCATTAAAAAAATAATTTTTAATGAAATTCATCGATATCCAGGACCCCCGTTATCCCCGGGGATGGTCCAAGTAGAATTTTTGTACATCATATTCGTAATCAGCGACCCCAAAAACCCCCGAGAAACCAATTCGGGTCCGTTATTTTAATCACCTCAAGAAGTGAACTCAAAAAATGCATTTTTTGCCTGTAGAAATGCAATAAATTTTTTCCGCAAAAAACAAGCGCGGCACAAAATGTCTAAATTACCTTCCGAATCGAATGCAGAAAACCGCATCTCAATCCATCCAACTGCGCCAGTGATGGAAGGTGGAATGCTTTATTCTTCGTCTATAATAGTTGTTCTAAGCATTCATCTCGATTTAACTTGGTTAAAAATTGTTTTGGTACAGTTTCTAACAATATAGCATAGCATTTGAAGCAAGAAAAATCTTCCATATACTTAATTCTTTTGTTTTATTATATTTTTAAAATATGGATTAACATTATATAGGTATATAGTTACATCTTCAGAGTTATTATATATATTATATTGAAAAATACAAATTATTTGATTACTAAAATATTAAAAATGTAACATATATTAAATCCTTAGAAAAATATATCTATTACTATGAATCTGTAATCAGGGAACAATAATCTATCACAACTATAATTATCTATTGATAAACTATCATCTACTTGGAGAAAATATATTTAAAATAAAAATTTGTGGCAGCATAATCAATAGAACCGTTACCTACAAATAAAATTTAATTGCCGAGTGTGAATTAATTATACATAAAAAACTACAGAATTAAACAGTAAATTGGGGATTTTGAACAGCTTTAAATATATTTGAGAGCTCATCTAACAAAGTCTCAGATCTAAAAGCTACCCGTATATCTGGAACATTCGTACGGGAAATGTCATTCCCAGCAACCCCTTCTTTCGTATAATTAGGACCCAGCCAATACTTCTTGATTTTATGCGGGAATCCAGACATCAACACGCTATTCCTTGCCAACTCACACATATCGCAACTGGACAATTTCCACACTTGTGCTGCTATGCTGTACTCTTCCATCAATGGTTCTTTGGTGAAATGAAACTGAAGAGGATCGTCAGTCGACAAGGAAACCACCAGACCTCGAGCCAAATATTCTGGAAGAGGGTTGCGATGGTAATTCAGGAAGAGACTGTTATTCGACAAAGGACTCATGGCGATTCCAATCTGAGTCAAATAGTACAGATACTGAAGAACTGGAACTTTCCGCAATAGCAATCCGTGAGATATATTCTCGGAAAGCATATATCCACAGACTAAATGTTGCACAGGACCGGCTTCTCCGCAATGAGGTCTGAGGACAAACGGATGTAAGCCTTTCAACGTTCTGAAATGATTCAAAACTGTCAAATTGGCATAAATGTAGTATTGGTAGTAGGCGTAGTTCGGATTTTCTTCGTCGCACCATTCGGCCGGAGACGCTATGTTATGGTCGAAGAGTGGATTTTCTGGTTTGCTTTCGTCGTCGACCGAATCGAAACCTATCACGTACTGAAGGAAGAGATGAAGTTCAGGATGAGTGCTCGGTTTTGCGGTTACTTCTAACAGGGGCAAGAAAATGTTGTCCAATATTTGCTGGAAGTTGTCCAAGATCTTGTTCAACTTGAATATATCACTGTAACAAAATGTTTACTGAGCTAAGTTTGGATATAAGATGAATATTATTTACTAGGCTTACAATAACATATTGTTATCATCAAGAATTGAGATTTGAAAAAGAAAAGTATCAACAGTTTCAGCGTGGATTAGATTCCCATGATAAATTCCGAATTATCAGGAGTTGTATCTTCCCATTTCATGACGTTCCAATTTTCGGGACATTAATTATAAGCTCCTTGAAATCTGTAATCCAAAAATGGCTCGAGACAGAGCACCGTGCCTATTAGAGGGAACTGCCACGTATGTCGCACTTCAAGCGACTAAAGGGAGATATCCAGCAGCAACGAGTGAAAAATTTAGTGACGTTCAGCAGACAAGAAATAGGGAATCTTGTTGCATTCCTGACCGGACACGCCCCATGCAACAAACATCTCTGCAGGATGGGTCTGGTAGATCAGCCCACATGCAGGGGTTGCGGCGTGGAAGAAGAGGCACCCAAGGAGACCCAACCTACCGGGACAAGGGTTCTAGTTGTAAAAACCCGGTACACCAGGCCGGGCCCCCGAAGATGCAAGATTGCCCCTCTCTACCTAAAAAAAACCTCCTCGTCAAATTGGGCTGGTCATAAGACACTAAACTCTAGAAAGTAGCAACGTAATCTACTTGGCAGCAATTTAATGCTTTGGTTAGAGAAGACTGACACCACGTGACACCTAACTATGTTTAATTTTCCAAACTGATGAATAGCACCTTTGTTAAAGGAACGTCACCAAAAATTTAAGTAAATTAGAATATCTTATTGAAAAAATAGTCCTAACCTGACAGGTTAAAAACGACCGAGAAAAGGCAGATGTGGCATTGTACAATTTAAGTGGATGCTAAACCCCTTCGCTCAGTCCACTTCAATAAAAATCTTGCTGTTTGATATTGGGTAAGAGAATATTAAGCTTAAGTCTTAAAATGAACATAGCACGCACTGCTATATGCGATCCACTAACGATAATCGAACATCGATAATTGTGTCAAAATCATCTGAAAATTTCTCCCATAGACATAACAAAGTCATCCTTTGATACCTGATGTCTCAGTCACAGATTTAATATCAAGATTTGATCGGTTTAAACAGGCGAGAAAAGCGGGATGTAGCATTGTCCTATTTGAGTGGTTGTCAAACCGCTTCACTCGCTACGTTCGCTTCACTTCAATAAAGCTATGAAATGAGGAATGCAAAATTATAATTTGCAATATTCTGATTTTTAACATTCAAGTTGGAGAATTCGAAAAAAATCCTGGTCCCATATTCTTCTTTAAGTTGCAGCTAATTATTAAAATTGGAAGTAATAAAAATTCTCTAACCAATGTATGCCGAGATGTTAGTTCATACTTACAAAAGTCTTGGAATCTGTATCAGCCATCTAACGTTGTCCGAGTAAACGTTGGAATCTAGCGCCCATTTGGCTAGCTTATCCCACTCGTCCATATTCTTTCCGTAAATACTCAATCGAAGTTCTGCATTTTGATATTTCGATTCCTCCAAATCGCTAGCTACCTCCTTGATGATCCTAGCGAAATATTTGCCGTTGATGTGATTGTCGGTTTTCAGGAACACTTCTCGCAATCTACTCTCGCCAATCGGGTTGTATTTAGCATTGAACTTGTCGAATCTGTGGAAAGTGTTGCGATCTGCATGTACGTCTAACATATCTACCGTTAAGTCATAGGTGGTCAAATTCATAGACTGCAACAAACCCAAGACCTAATTGGAATTCATTAACTATAAAAATGTGAAAAGAATATAGACATAAACGGAAACGTTTGCAAAAACCATTATCGAAATAGCACTTGCTGATTGATATTGGGTAAAAGAATTGTAAAATTAGAATCCAGAATCTTTGACATTCCTAATGTGGATACCTGAATGAGACTGAAAAGATCCGAAAACAATGGGAAGTGCCTTAATATAGGTTAGTTGCAGTTTGAACTGTTATAGCACGAGGCTGTTATGAAGCCAGTTTAGTGCAGAAGCTAACCAATCCATATTTTTTTTAATTTCCTATGACAACGAAAATAGTGAATCTATCGGTTTGATTGTAATTTGTTACTTAGTATTTATGAAATATGTGATTGTACTTTTACTGTTGAAGTTGTTACAACTTGTTTGACTTATCTTCCAATCGAATGAAAAGCGGCAAGTTGTGTTGTGGTAAGATTTGTGAGTCCATCGATGATGAAAACAGGATTCCATGAGGATCTAGCGAATTATAATGGTTACAGTTTTAGAGTCAATCCTGAAAACAGAAATTGGTTTTTTGGTGATTCAAATCATGAAATAGGTTTACTTTAACCCTTTCAGACCATGTGTAAATGCATATTTTGGCGCCCAAGACAAGAGATTTAAAGTTGGCGTGATTTCTCGAATAAGGTATTTTTGACTTTGTAGTCCTGTAACTTTTGAGCAAAAAACAATAACAGTTATTCACAATACTAAGGCCTTCCCAACTGTGAAAAAAATGAATTTATCACAGGGAAAAACTTCCGACGTCGTCATTACAGCCAGTTTTAAACTTAATTTTTCGCTGAAAATAAAATTATCCATTCATCTAAATTTGTATGGCTTGTAGGAAAAGACGGACTGAGTTGGCCACGTGACAAATGTTTACATCATGGCCTAACTCTCTTGGAGGATATGGTTTCTGTCTAACCTCAAAACGACGGTGTTAGTAAGCTGCATGTTTTTTTTATATTTTACAATATTTTATAGCTTATTATTTGCCCAAAAAATTTTGTAATTAGCTTTTAGAACATAATACAACGAAACATTTCTTTTAAATGTCAATATTTTCAGTTATATTTATTGACCTATATACATAGGCATGTGCAAATGGTTCCACAGTAAGTGTTACTTTGTACATGTATATACGAGGGCAAAGTGAAAAGTCCCTGAAAAATGAAACGATTTATTTGGTCAAAACTTATTTTATTTCTCAACATAATCTTGGATGGATCCATGTTTCGTCCACGGTTACGAAACGGTGCAAAAAGTCCTTCTTATCGTGCTTGAACATCACCAAACACTCCTTTGTAGTTGCCACACGGTCGCGCTTGTTGTCAACAGAGAACAAATGCGGCACCCATCTGGCAGATAGCTTAATCATATTCAAAAATGTATGCAAAATGTTTCGTACTCGTTCGGTTAACATGCTCATAGCCTCAGCAATCTCGTGCACTTCAAAAACGATTTCTGGCGTTGTAACCTCAGTTGGACGACCAGATACTACCAACGAAAATCAGTAAACCACTTGTGAATCATTCCAATCGATGATGAAGAGTCCCCATGATGTTCAACAAGCGATGCTTCGGTTTGCGTAATGTTTTTTGCACTCAAAAAATAATTTTTAATTAAGGCGCGAATTCACTGTTTTTCATGTTTACAAAAATTTTTAAGGTTGCTTTCAATTGGTGTCAAAACAGAACTGAATGCATATCAGTCTGAAAATTTTAATGTGTTCTAGTTAAAGATGGTACATCACAAATGTCACATGAGATTTTCGATTGTGGCGCCAACTGTTTTATTTTTCAGGAACTTTTCGCCTTGCCCTCGTATACATGTGGTCTCGTTTTCTTCATACGTGGTTCTAACAGTTTTTATATCAATTTATTATTTTTTTACGAATGATTGAACAAATTAAATTGAAAATGATTCCCAAGAAATGTTGGGAATGGAGATCTTTCAGAGATTGAAGACTCAAATCTTGGAGATGAAGTTGAAATGAAGGGATTTGCATTGAGTTATGATTAGTCCTGGGGCAGAGGTGATCGGTGAAATCGAACAGGAAAGAGAAGATAGATTTAAGAACCCACTAGTGTTGAGAAAATTATTTCTGAAAACTCTCGCAAATATATAAAATTACAAATTCGGTTGGAAGATTGCCGCATTTCCAACGACCAATCTGAATTTAATCCAATCACAATTGGTAATGATATTATAAAAGTTGTGCATCCATTGGAATACTTTTTGCAATACCTATGAAATAATAAACTCTTGTTAATACCTACCTTTTCTCGTTTTTTACCATTTGTATATACCGGGATATCAAAAATTATCTTGGTCAAGGGTGGTTGTGTAATCTAAAACGTGTGTCTTACTTTACGTTATCTAAACTTGTGTCAAATTAATTAATTTGAAGTTTCTAAAAGTGAGAAATTCCGCAATTTTAGACGAATGTTATAACACTCAGAAATCTCTAGCGCTTTTTAGGATTTTCACGTTGCGTTTGTAGCTCATTATTGTTTTTGTTTTACAACTGAAATAAATAGGTATGAAATTTGTAGGTTATTGATGATGTCAGTGTGACAGTGACATAATTATTTAAAACGTTAAGTAAGACACACTTTTTAGATTCCACAACCACCCTTGACCAAGATAATTTTTGATATCCCGGTAAAAAAGACCCTTAAAATTTCAGGTTTGAAGGGGTTAATATAAATTTAATTTTAATTCCATTGCTTCTTTTATTATCGCCTCAAATCAGAAGAACCAAGGCTAACGACTTGTTTTGATCCATCAACTATTATTTATGATTATCATTCGTTCGTCAAACTAACCTGAAATACTTGTTTTAAAGTCATGGCTCGTCCCCCGCTTACTGTTACTACTTCGTCGGCGTTATTTTTCAAAGTCTTCTTGATGAATCTCAGCAAGTGTTTCTGATTCATACAAGAAGCGGCATGGATGTGAGTGTCTACTTTCCTAATATTGTAAAAATCTCTATGTGGTACGGCCTTCTGTGATGCCAACTCTCTCAGTTCATTCAACAAAACGTGCAATTGAAATTTCGAAGATAAATACGTTAGTCGGCGATAGCAAAAGGATTTCCTGAAATCAAGGAGACGTTAAAATTAAACCAAAGTGTGGATATGTACGTGATGTAAGCATATAGATGTGTGAGATACTCTGTAAGTAACAACTCCGTAAGTAACAACCCTAAATAGTTTATTATCACTTGTTAAGGCGCTTATGTTGAATACCTCTTTGCGGCATATGCCAATACCCTCTTTAGTACAAGGTTTGTACGCTGAGTACAAGTCAGTGTGACGTCACCAACAAGAGACTTGGTTATAGACGATACGTTCGAAAGTACCGTTTTTAATGACGCGTAGCAGTGTGACAGGTGATAAATATTAGAAGTAAACAGATTTTTAACGTAAATAAGCATGCATAAGAGTGTTGAGTGAATAATGTGCGAAGCAAAATGGCTTTCTAACTGAATGTTTTTAATGGTTCTCCCCGCGTGTTGTGTCGTACGTAGAGTTTACTGACGTTCATTAGTTTATTTATTTATTTAGCACAGGCAACCCAACATTATAACAATTTTCCAATAACAGGGTTACACAGTTTCATAAAAAGAAAATTAATAATGATTTTCATTTTCATATACTCAGAACATTAATGTGTTACAGTTTCGATTATTCGTGTTTCTGTTTGTTTCGTTATAAATTAATTTTTCTATTTGCTGTTGTATTTTGTAATATTGATATTATTTAGTATTTTTCTCAAGTAGGTATTATTCAGCTTCTACAAATGTTATTATGTTCAATTGAGTCACATAGGATTTTATCCTCGACTCTTATCCTAATAAATAATAATAATATAGTTTTAATCTATGCATTAAAACATGGAACAAGTCTATGTGTGTGAAAAATAAATTGAAATTTTTTGTGGCAAACACATTGGCGAATTATTTGCATAATTTGTAGCAAATGAACAGTGTGGGTAACCGAAACTGTATCGTCTGACGTTAAAGTGTATATTACCTAATATAGAGCTACAGTTAATAATATTGTTCAAGATCTTGTAAAGCAAAATTAGTCCTGAAACATTCCTACAAGATGGTAGTTTTGGTGATTTGTAATGCCTAAGTCTAGCTATCGTCATACGTGTTAAAATGAAGTCTTCTATGAAATCTAAAATTGAGGGAATTAATGAATAGCTTACTTATTCTTGACGAATAAATGTTGTGCTTCTAGCTGAAAGGGAAATTACAAAAATGGGCCAAAAGTTCAAATGTTTAGTTTTCCTAGTAATAAACTACGGAAATAACGGATATCGGCTGTCCCTGTGAAAGATTTTATGTTAATAACAAGATTCTCCTAGTGGTATTGAAGTAAGTGTAAATTTTGTGAATTATTTTGAAATTAGGACAAATTGGATACAAAATATTCCGTATTTTAAGTAATAATAATGCATTGCAAAGCTATGAACAATTTTTCAAAGCCTAACAAGTTAAGTGTCGTGTATGCTCATCCAGTTAATAACTCAAGACCATTATTCTATTCGATTCGGTTCACATTCTCAAATGTATAAGGAATAATTGGCTAAATTCATAACCCAATCAAATTATGCAGTGTCCCGACTTTGACCCGGGAGACGCCACCTTGCCTGTCAAATTCATCGACATATACATATGGACTGCGCGTGGCAATGATAAGCGCGGGTAGTGCCGGCGTGAGAGGGGAAAACGAAAATACTGTCTTTATCTACTTTATCTATCGCGTCTCTATTGGCCGCTGCGTTGCCATGGAAATGCAACATGACTGTAGCTAGTATGTTTACGTCCCGAGCCGATAGATAAAGACAGTATTAGACCTCTTCGTTTTCCCCTCTCTCACGCCGGCACTACCCGCGCTTATCATTGCCACGCGCAGTCCATATGTATATGTCGATGGTCAAATTTGAATATTCTTCAATTTGGGAGCACTCTATCCGACAAATTTGAAGCATCAAAATGTTAAAGCCCCCCTTAAGGTATTCAATTAATATGTTATACAGGCTTTACTTTGAATTGGTTCAAATATAGAGCATTCTAAATCCGCAGCCCAGTTTCTGAATATTGTAATAACTTGGTGGAAAATAATGTATATAAGAACAACCTCAAAAGGCAACGATTAAGAGATATTTTTCAGGAACCTATCATCAAGGGATGATTCGAAAACCAAGTTTTTTATAAATTTATTAAATTGCTTACTTAACTTAAAGTTTACTTCGGCTTTAAATAAATTAACAATACCGACACATACTGCATGCTCACACACAATTCACAAAATTCCAGAAATAATTTCGTATTGTTTTAATGAGCTTAATTTAAATTACATATTGTTAGGAAATTTTCAAATAGAACCATTAGAAGACAGGTTATTTACATTAATAAAAGCAAATGAGGTGCAACTAAGGATTCAGTTCACATCTGGCAACCCCGTTTAAACAGGAGGTCCTTATACAGAGTGTTTCTTGAGTACGTGTAGAAAATTTAGGAGCATCTTGCTGACGTCAAAATAAAAAGAAAAGTTCCTATAAACATATGTCCTCAAGTTATTCGTTTCTGAGATACGGGGTTTCAAATTTGAAGTCTTATTTTCATTTTTTGTGGATACATTTCAAAATAATTGTGATATTCGAGTAAAGTGTGGTATCTGGGAGTATATTTCACTTGAATATCACAATTATTTTAAAATGTATTCACAAAAAATAAAAATAAGACTTTCATCTCAAAAACGAATAACTTGCGGACATATGTTTAAAGGAACTTCTTTTTATTTTGACGTCAGCAACACGCTCCTAAATTGTCTGCACTCAAGAAACACCCTGTATATGTCCTAATGAATAAATAAAACTTTTGTCTGTATTGCAGCATTGTGTTGGTTTGTGACGTCACGATCGAGCGTTCAGACCTTGTACTATAGAGGATATTGCATATGCCCCTTTGATGCTTCTGGAGCGAAGGCTGGATAGAGTAAACGCGTGTGAAACTATCATCGATGTGGCGAGTTACTCGGGATTGGCTCAACCACCAATTAAACTCAACATCAAGGCTTTGTCATCCAACACAAGCAATGCCGTTGAATGTTTATCATCAAAAATATAATTGCAGACTGCATTTCTTTCCTTACAAGGATATTCTAATTAATAGAACAATTTTTCAGAAGGCGAAACGTCAAAGAAAAATAGTTTTCCCAGGAGTAAAATTGCGCGACATAGAAATCCCAAAAGACACATTTTCTTTCCAGCTTCGAACTCCTTGAATGCCATTTAAATCTTTGAGGGTTTGAGGATATCGAGACCTAAATGTATTCTCTTTGTAAGACACAGTATGTGAAAGTTTAGTGACGTAGGTGTTATGAAACTGATTTAAGTCAAGGGGATGGTCATGGGGTTGTTACATCTTTATGCTCACATGACTAGCGTATAATTATTCTTACAGTGGTCCGTCCGCAATTAGGTTGCACATATTATTCATATCCGTGATGAACGTAGATAGATCTGGATAGGAAAAATCACAAGGCTTATCATTTAACAGATCCTCGTCGCTGTCGTAAACTTGATATACTCCCTTGTATGCTTTGAAACAGTGCTTAGTATCTGGAACGTCTGGAACTTCCCATGGGTGATGCAGCGGGGGATGAATACCATGCTCTAGAAAAAACAAATTCCCTTTATCATCTAATCATTGTTTATTAATAACCGAACAAATAATTATAAAATTCAAAGCCATCATCAATAGGTTTAGAAACATACCTATTTGATTAATTGAAGCGTTCTTGCTCGGAAGAATTAGTTAAGTACAGCAATTTTGTTGCATATTTGGAAGAAGGTTTTGAACGAAGATTTTGGTCGAAAGCTTGAAAAATAGCATAAGGGTATAATTTTGAATTTTTCAAATTAATTTGTTGAAAAATTAACAATTGTCTTATGAAAACGAACTTAATAGTTCTTATTGTAAATAATTCAATAATGATGATCACATTTCATGCAATTAAATGTGTTTTATAATAGACAATCATTAATTTTTAGATCTTACAATCTATCTATTGAGTCCAAAAGAAAAGTTTGTCCTAAAAGGATCCTATGTCGGCCAAGTGCCATCGTAGACATACAAAACAAATAGTCAAAATATCATGAACTACAAAAAACAACTCGACAACTGACTTCCTCCCAAAATTTTTAGATGACCCCAAGCCCAAGGATTACTAAACTCAAACATTTCAATGTTTGTCAAGGATATGGAACTAACAACATTTTGCCGTTAAAATGCTTTCCTAATATAATATGAGCCAGCGACCACCAGGCTTACTGTATAGTATGAAGCTTAGGATGTTCCATGTTTGTGTGTTATAAACTTTAGGTACGGGAGGTATTCAAGGTTCATGAAAATGCTGCAGTAAAACGTTATAGTATTAAACCTGACTTTTCAATATGTTCACTAAGATTATATTATGAATAGAATTAACAATATATTGCCAGACACTTTTCATGGGGTGTAACCACGGTCGTGGTGTAACTTCCCCTAACCGCTTCAATGCGCATAGAAAAATGCTGGCACTACATTTTTATATAGTATTAAATCTGAATTTCATGTGTGTTATTCAGACGGTTATTCAAGCATTTAATTCGAACAGCCAGACACATTAGAAAGGTCGAACATCTCAGATAAGGTGAGTCACTCTTCTGTACGAGTAAGTGGATTAGTTGGGTTCAGCCTTAGAATATTATTATTTTTTTTACTTTGACTACCGAGAGGGAAACCTATAATGCTCGAAGAACATCATGTGAGCCGGTGGTGGATTGTTGATAGAGTAGACAGGCATTCGAATTTTCCTTGAAGGTTTGGAGGTTATACTCATAGGGAAAAACCTGTCTAGGTGAAAAGTTCCACATCTTCGCAGTTCGATAAAAAAATGAAGTCTGGTAAGAAGAACTTCAGCAGGTCTCGAACTTGACGATGAAGGGGTGACTAGTTTGAGCTCGCTTAGTCCGCCCATCTGGAATCTTTCGTAGTGGAACAACAGTCAAGATTTCTGATGAGCACCGACCATGGAAATATCTATAGAAGTTATCAATCAGACGAATAGCTCTCTTCTGGATATAATCCAAGAGTGTTGGCGTGTGTTTGGAAGCCGAACTCCAAACATGTAAACAGTACAGGTCGAATCAGTGCTTTGTAGATTACGAGAAGCTGCTGGGATGTAAAGCAGCTCTTGGCACGGAATAGAAAACCAATTTTTGTGAAGCGATTTTCGCAATGAACCTCATGATCATCCCATGAGAGGGTGCTGTTGGTAGTGATCCCGAGCATGGATGTGGGAGACTTCATGCTCGGAGTTGGTGCCAAGACAGATGCCTGTGGAACACCAGCGTTGATAGCCATTATATCGGAGGATACTCCGTCAATCACTACATGTAGTAATCTATCTGAGAGAAGACTCGATAGTAAGCGACAAAGTTGAGGCAGCAAACCATATGACGGAAGTTTCCTAGGGAAGCTTTGGTGCCAAACTCGGTCAAATATTTCGGAGATATCCAATGCTACAGCTAGATTCCCCATGTTTCTCAATAGATTTCTGCCATACATGTGTTACGTAGACAAGCAGATCTCCTGTTGATTTCTGCAGACGAAAGTCATATTGCCGGTCATGCATGATTTTGGAGCTCTCTAGATATTGGATGAGCTCGATGCTGATTGCTTTCTCCCTCACTTTATAGATCACAGATGATAGTGCAATGAGTCTATAATTATTTGGAAGGGTCTTCATTCCTTTTTTGGCATTGGTTGGACTTTAGAGCTGTCTTCCAGCTGGAAAGAAACACACCAAGTCTGTATGAGAGGACAAACAACCTGCAGAAAACTGGTGTTAATTCAGACGCACATTCTTCGAGAACAACAGGTGGAATTCCGTCTGGCCCCATAGACTTTTCCGGCCATTCGAGCATTCGATAAGTTTTGATCTTATTTTGGCAGTATTTTCTGGTCTTCAGACATAGGTTACCGGGTCAACGATGGTATGCTGTTTATTTTGAGGCGTTATGTAATGTAATCTAAGGGTTAACCCTCCTAAAACGCAGATGTTCTATATTCAGACTTTGACCTTACTGCATACGTTTTATCCATTGACTATTAAGTCAAATGGACACATTTGCTTACACGAAGTGCGAATCGTCAACTCACATTCACATTAACATCCTAAGCGTAAGCATCTGGTTAAAACTGGAGGCAAACAGTGTCCCCCACGTATTTTTCCTTGGAAGCCGCTTCACGATATTGACCGGAAACAATGCTTTAGTAACGTATAGCCGATACTGTGTCTTTATTTATAGTCATTGGTTTCACCAATACATTTGTGGTTGTGGCATACTGACTATGTATTTGTAATTTGATTGATCTGCCATGATTACACATTTAGTTTCATATATTTTGAATGCCTTTATTTCATTTCATACAAATGTATGAATAAAACTTCATATATGATACTACACCATATGTCTGGCGGTCGCTGGCTCCTAGTCTATAAGATACTGGCATGTTGTCAGTTAGGAAAATCAGCATCTGAATACAGCGTTGAAAGTATTTTTTCTGTCTCTCTATTAGGATAAAATATTGAAAACCTCTATGAAAAACAAGCTATAACCAAGGCTCAAGGTACCTATTAAGGATTTCCGCAAATATGTGAGTACATTTAGAATGCGCATTTTCCATTTCCTTCTTTATGATTAGTCGGATTGCCTCTTGGCCTATTTTGCTATCACTTTTTTTCAGTTGCCAAAGTTCCGCTATGATACGGTCTTCAAGACCTTCGATAAGTGATATTTTACCGCAGATGTACTGTCAAATTTCCTTTATTGATTGCAAGTTATCACATTATAGTTGCTTAAAAATATTAAACCAGAATAGGAAATAGTACATTTTTGAGCAACAACTTCTATCTATAATGGATGGCTAAAGAGTTACGAAATCATTTTATAAATTCTAAACCTATTGATAACAGAGAATACAATATAAAACATTTATTTCTTGTAGTATCACCAACAAAAATAAGCATCACAAATGAATGAACAAAATAAGTAAGTTCAGCTTCTTTGCTGTGTTGAGTTTTAATGTAGCACTTAGAATCTATGGAACAAAAGTATTCGAAAAATGATCTAAAAATGAATTAGCGATATCTGGTTATACAAATGTCACAACTGCCCTTTATATCAAACACAAATCGTAAAACATCTGATAATTGATGAAAATTATGTTTGATTAATATTTACAATGATAGGTCAGTTTCAAAGCAGATTTCAAGAATGCGATGAATAAAGAAATCCTAGTCTGCAAGCTAACCTCAAAACCGTTAACAATTGTGCAAATAAAAAAAACTAATTTTCAGTCAATTTCAAATGTCGTTCCTCTAATTCAATCAATTACAACAACTTTAAATACTTCGGGACAGAAGTTCAAAGTCTACTAAATGTTATCGATATAATGAGCGAGTTGTGTCTCGATATTGCTGTTTTCTGCCTTCCAACACTTTTGTTGTATCGGTCCTTTCCACAAAAAAAAAACACTCCAATAAATAAATCTCGATGGATGTGCGTGCCACCCACAGCTTAGTGATATTTTTCAAATTCTGGGAGTAATTTCCAACTATAGAGTTCCACATTGTACAGAATACGCTCACGTTCGATTAATAATTTCACAATCAAATTTTATATGTCTATAAAATGGTGTTCCCAAGGATTATATTATTAATTTCAAATTTTAGGCAATGATTCTCGGGGAATAGGACAAACTAACACATATGCTTATTATTTTCGTCTTTACGTACGTTTCAGTCTTACTACCATCACCAGAAGACGTATCAATGTCTAAAATGGGATTTCTTGAAACTTATTATATCAAGAAAAAAGCGTCCTTTTCGCATTAATTTCAATTAAATATGCCCACGTCCCCGAATATGATTTACATATTTGGGTCACGTTTTATGTGGAGATCCTGGAGAAGATTCACATAAAACGTGACTTCAAGTCTGTAAATCATAGAACAGACGTTTAATCATTAAGGCAGATTTATACAAATTTAATTAATCAAAACCCTTGCAAATTTCTACATGCGTCTTTATAATGTTAAAAGTATATTTTAGGTAGAATGCTCAAATAACAATATTTCTAATAAGGTCTGACAACCATTTTCTATTATCTCATAAGTCTTTAACATCTGGTTTCAGTCGTCTTTCATACGGTGCTTTGAAATGAATTCGAATGTTGTTGATGGTGTTGGAACATCTAGATTCCGAATGTGATAAATGTATCACTGTCCGAGATGGTTGATCAGTAACTTCATTGTCTGCCTCGTTCCACCAACGAGCTCATGAGAAAAGCGAAACAACTGTCTGGGACTAATGGAGGTGTTGTCACCCAACTATTCAACCTGGAGAACCAACACTTTGTCTGTTGGCTTACCCATAGTTAAACCATTGTTAGACAAATATATATTATATCAAATTGAAAATAATTCTGTTTTGAACAGATCGCAAGTAATTGGTTATTTCTTGATTAATTCTAGGGTTTGTATGATGTTTTTCTAGAAGATTAACTGTCAAATTCAAAGTTAGTAAAACATGCATCTGGGATGAAATTGGTGATGTTTAGAATTTAGATGATTTCAGAGCAATTAATGAATATAATTTTCGTTATTGCCTGGTGAATTTTTTATATATTATTTCATCAACGTATCTAAATTTTGCAACTCGAGTGGATATAATCGACATGCTAACTCTGTATGTATTTCCTTGGGATAAACACTTGCTGTATTTGTTCACAAGCTGACATGTGGATCTTGCCCAAAGATATACAGGAAGTATCTTCAAAAAACGGATCAAAGAACATAATAATAATAATAACAAATCTCATTCAACCTTTGCAGAATATTTAATAATGACAAATCATAACTAATAATTAAATAATAATTTTAAGATTTTACACATTCAGAATAAAAATAATAAAGTAAATTTGCGAGAATTCCTAGAGATTAATAAATATAAGAAATTCGATATCCTATGGAACAATGAACAAATACTTAATAATTCTCTCTTATTAAATTTGTATTATTAGATAACCATCTATCCTAAGATTATCATTAAAGTTATATATTAGGTTAGCTCTTTTTTAGTAAGTTAGTACTTTGTAATATTTGTTTGAAGAAGCAATTAGTGAAAATCCAATTTTTAATAGTTATTTTATTTAAGTCTAGAATGGATTTTCATCAAGTAATGGCTGATTCTATTCAATTTTTGCAGAAATAATAATTTTTAGACCAGGGTTTTGAAGAAAATGTAATTTCCTGTCTCGGATTAGGTTATTGGGATTTTTTAAGATTTATATTGGTTCGATTTTTTTCAGATTGGGCTAGTATTTTGGTGTCTTGGAAGAGAATTTGAACATACTCTCGTAGTCGCTTACGAGGTGAAAACTGCCTTATTAATTATTAATTAGAATTCATTCAGGTATCTAAACAAGTTGCTAAAATTCAAGCTGGTTCTAAGAACACCCATGAAAGTAAATATAATAGGATATTCTTTGTTGTCTTTTATTACGGACAAGGCAAGTACATGAGTTCATTTCTTAGTACGACCGTCCCATCATAAATTAATCAGTTGGTTCTTCAAATCTGTGGGACGAAAACAAGATGTGTAGTCTCTGAATCCTTGTCAAGGAAGGAAGGGTCATTATAATTTGTAAAATATCGACAAAGTCGAAGAGGTTCTGACAGTTTCAATAGGAAATTATAAATGACGTATTTAACAGAAATGATTCTATAGAAAACAAGTGCTTTACAGTATATTAGTTGTTAGGACATATGTTTATGATCTAATTTGTAACGGCAGGTTGATCGCTTGCTATAGTTTAAACAAAGGTTTTTGTACCGTCTTTTCCTTTGAAGCTACAATATATTCACGTAACCAAAATGTAAGACGTGCAGGACGCAGCCGTTTCTTATTAAACATGAAATTAGAAAATTAACTTCATAATTTTCATTCATACCTAAATTCAAGGAAGTCTAAATAGAGTCAAAAAATTAAGGTCCCTGTCAATAAAAATGGAATAGTTCTTTTATATTCAGCTCACTAGACTGGGGCAAGTCTCTCTCTTATTGGGTAAAAGTTACTACAAACATATTGCTCAAATAGGAGTGGTTATCTAAGATTATGAAAAACCAAATTCACCACACTAAAGTCAGTTCTATTCTAACTTCTTGATTTAAATCTTGCTTTGACTATTGCATGAATCACTTAAATCATATTTTTGAAGTTGAGCTTGCGTTGTGGTGTTTATGGTAGAATTTTCATTTAGAACTCATATTACTGAAATACATAAAATTTAGAATTCCTTGAATAATTAAATAATAGTTTTGTTTAACTCTTTACCCTGGTACATCCTGGCTGGGTTAAATTAGTTTTCACTTCATATCTAGGTTCTAATAAGGTTAATTTAAAATTAAGGATTGATTAATTGTTTTCTGAATTTAAGATAATTTCTTAATTAATACTTTAGTTGTACTCAATCTTTTAACTTTTAATTCATTTTTATATTTGTTTTATTTTTTTATTATTATTAAATGTTTTATTTGTTTTGATTGACAGTTTCTCTACTTAGCGTTTTTTTACAACTAGCCTCGATCACACAGTGCTTAATTAATGTGTTAGTGTCTCAAACAAAGAAGAATGAGTATTACATATACTGTTGACCGTATTGTTGCCTGATATGCCTAGCTAATCAGAAACCCGTGATATAGGCTCATTTCCTGGTTATCGGTACACGTACTACAAGTTAAATTGATATTAATTAACCAAGGCAAATGATATATAATAAGTAAATTGATAACCTTTAGTAAACAAAGAAAACCAGAGAAGGGCTCGTTATTACACATTCATCAGGAATGTTTTCGTATCCATTTTAGTTGCATTAGTTAATTTTGAGAGGTATTTTATACTATAAATTCATTACCTGAAATTAGACTAACATTTTATTACAAAACACCATCTTACACACATCGCAACCAAAATTTAGAAGGATTCCTTCATATCAGTAGAATTAATTTTCAAATGTTAATGAATATATACACCGATAGAGCAAGCTGTTTGTTGTACGGGATCGTGTAGATTTTTGTGGAAAAGCATCAACGGGTTAACATTACAAAGTATGTATATTAATAAGTTTAGTTATTCGCTAACTAAAGAACCAGTCTGTTTGGTTTGTGTATGATGTTTCCTTCTAGACATGTAAGATAAGTTTGTTACTTTAACCTGTTTTCTGGACATGGAAGAAAGTGGCAATAAATAGTTTACCTTCGATGTCTTCGTTTAAAGTCAACGTCGATGCACTCTCCGTCACATAAATGTCGTCATCAATCGAGGATCTTGCGGTTTTCACAGAAAATTCTTCCTCTAGATACATGCAAATATTAGAGAATCATGCTATTTCTCAAAGAATCAGTACGCGAATTGCAATGGCCCTCAAACCTTATTACTCGGGTACCAGTTCTTTGATAAAAATAAAATATACAGTTCTGAAAAAAATTTGTAGATAACATTTTTTCTCAACCCACTACGGCTGTTATTCTTCAATGAGTTATACAAGGTTAATCATAATGAAAGCTACTTGGCAATAGTCAGATGTATTTCAATTAGATAACGGCCTCTTATGAAAGTAGTAAATTACACCGAATTGTTTGCTTCAGATCTCTTTAAACTGAAGTGTCCACATGTAATTTGAATCTCTATGTGAAATTAACGATATTTGAGAAATGCAGAACACATTTATAGTCCAGTCAATGAGGGGTTTCACCTCTTATTTGAGTTCTACAGAATGAATTTCGATGAAATCCTGTCTAGTAGGTTAATACTGACGACAATAGGAAAGAAAAAATTGAATGCGGAAATCATAATGGTAGAAAACAACCCTTTTGTCACGATTTTCGTAACCTTTACAATTTGGGTAAAAATGAAAAAAAAACATTTACAAATACAAAATGTTTCGGTATAAAGATTAAGAAAATTTAAGACTATTGCCGTCGCGAAAAACTGTCTGTAACTCGGAAAATATGCATATAATAAAAATATCGGGATACAAAAATTGTTAAGAAGGCCTCAATGTATACGTAAGAATTTTTTTAATTTTCTCAATTAAATATTTTTCAAATCGCTACAATGTCAAAGAAATGGGTAGTTTTTCATGTTTTGCTGGAAAAAAATGCGCTGGAGAAAATAATAGAAAATAAAAAAAAACTGTATTTCGATCTTAAGTTCACCTGATTTTTTCTCTAACCTTTACATTTCCCCTTCCCCCAGTACTAGGAATTTTCGAGAAGCCATATAATAGTAATTTTTCAGAAAAACCTCTTATTTTGGGCCTTAAAAGGTAAGTATATGATTTTTTATTTCTACCTCATTTTACGATTTCTTACTATACCTTTCTGCTTTTGTGTTTTTGTCTGGAAGTTTTAACAAACTATCAAACTATAGACCAATATCAGTTATTTCAAACATTACGAAAATAATAGAACAAATTATCTTTTTAGAGTAACCAACTATCAGCTAATCAATTCAGCTTTCAACAAAACAAATTCACTGAAAATGCAATAAATCTGTAAGCTAGAGAGATATATAACAACTTGAATAAAAGAGAAAAATTTTATGTAATTTTTATTGATTTAGTAAATGACTTTGACATAGTAAGTTATAAAATATGCTATTATTGGAAAAATTATACAGCATAATTAATTAAATTCTCTAAGTCAATACTCAATAAAGAAAGCCAGTTCGATTAATTAAAATCATTGTATATTAATAATGCCTTATCAAAAAACAATAAAAAAATTCTTATAATTAATTGAATTCTCTAAGTCAATACTCAATAAAGGAAGCCAGTTCGATTAATTAAAATCATTGTATATTATTAATAATGCCTCATCAATGAACAATAACAAAATTTCTCATAATTAATTAAATTCTCTAAGTTAATATTTAATAGAGAAAGTCAGTTCGATTAATTAAAATCATTGTATATTTATAATGCCTTATCAATAAACAATAAGATAATTAATTAAATTCTCCAAGTGAAAACTCAATAAAAAAGCCAGTTCGAATAATTAAAATCATTGTATATTAATAATGCCTTATTAATAAATAACAAAAAAAATTCTCATAATTAATTAAATTCTCTAAGTCAGTACTAAATAAAGAAAGCCAGTTCGAATAATTAAAATCATTGTATATTAATAATAATGCCTTAAACAATACAAAAATTCTTCGATTTGTTTTGAGTTTAGATAGTAATAAATATTTTTTTGTAACAGACTAATGACTTATCTTGAAAATTGTTTCTACTACTTCCGATCATTTCTGCATTCAATTTATTTTTATCGTTTCTATCGACGTCATAATTAAGCCATTGCACAAGTTTTCATCGAAATTTATTTTGTAGAACTCAAATAAGAGATTTTGGTCATTTTAGCGCTTCTTTGACTGGATTATTAGTCCAATCCTGCCAGTGGCATTGCGTGGAGGGCTAAGGGGCAGAAATTCCGAAAAAAATTATCGAATTTTTTTTTACTAGATACAATGAGATAGATACAGAAAACTGTCGCACTTTATTTTTCGTTTTAGTCTGATTAATAAATAATTTCGTGATCCTAATCAACAGTGAATATTATTTCTTTTGATTTTTTCGTTGACAAGAGGAATTCCCTATCTCTAAGTGAAACATTATATTTCTAATAAATAAATCCCAATAATTAATAAGGTATAGCTCAAACTGAAAGTATCAAATAACGTATCTTAATATCTATTACTATCAGATTGGTTTTGTTTTTTTTTAATTTTGATTTGAAATTTCTAGAAATACCTACTTCTATTTTGATATTTTAAAGGCGTCAGTTTGAGCTAGATTTAAAAGTGATAAAGCTCTAATAGGATAATTTTTAGCAATGTAAATTGTCAAATATGTTTTTCTTAACAGAACCCTATTCGAAAATAAAATGCATCACGTAACGTATATGTCCAACTTCGTAAATAATACGTTTTTTGAGCTTCTTGGCCCTAGGTACCTACCTGATTTTGTTACTTAACTTTCGGTTTTGATGCAACCCTATAAAAAAACTAGTATATTCAGATGCAGTGATCTTCGCGGCCACTCACTCGTATTCCTTCCTGAGAGACCTCCAATGAGTTCATCGTCCAATCGGCCTTTCGGTAATCTTATTACTTAAAATGGGCCAGACTTTTTCAGATGTTGAAATAAATGTATTCTTGAATCATTATGTTAACCTTGTATAACGCTGGTTGAAAACGAAGGTAGTCATTTCTTAAGTTCTGATGTACGTAACGTATGTTTCATAGATGAAGCAAAAATTTATGTCAAAAAAAATGCTGCATAGAATAATATTACCCGACCATTAGTTAAATTATGAAAATTAGCAGAAATGCATGAAAATTATTATCTATATTGAAAATTGCAGAAAACTGGAAGATTTTTTTTTAGTGGAACGTTTAACTTATCTGGACAATGAAGATAGAGATTGCTCCGAAAATAGTGGTTATTGCTCTGGTGGGGCAGTGCCTACACAATAAAATTATTTTAAAAAGGGTGGCACTTCTGGGTTTACGGAAAGTGGACCCCAACTTTCTTATTTTGAACGTAGTACTCCCATTTTTCTCAATTAGTCAAAAGTTTCATACTTTTTTTATCGCTGAATGTTTCTGAAAAGATTCTGTGCCTTGCGTTGATGTCAAATTTAAATAATTCCAAAGTGACAGATACTACGTTGTTATTGTAATGAACCAACTTTTTTTAACAACCATTTCATTTGACACGTATTTTTACCCACATATTCAAGTTTTTTGATTTCGGACCAACCTTCAATGGTTTGCTTGTCATCATGTTTACGTTCTTCCTTAGTAGGATCGAGAAATCTGGCTACAGTGCTGGAGAAATTTTGATGAGATAAATTCATATACCGTCGTCGAATTTGCAAAGCATCCACGAGAAGTTTTGAAGCTCTCTCTAGATCTTCTAACGGAACCTGTAAGCAAAACATAAGTTAAGATATGCCTTTCTCATAGAATTATGCAGTAATCTAGTAGGCCAGTGATTTCAAGATTAGAAGCCCAAGCATTTAATCATCGTGCATACTCGCACCTGTGTTTCCAAATATCCCGAAACGTTAGTTATATTGGCAAAACAATTGCACATATAGAACATCAACGGAGTTTCAAATGCGAATTTAATACAGAAACTGATAAAATATGTTTTTTCCCATAAAAATACGGAATTGCTAAATTTGGCGTAAATAGGTTTTACTATAACCAGTATAAAATATTGTTCTAATCGGTATTTTTCTTTTTTCTCGCTGCCTTGGAGCCTCTTGTATCCATCGGCAGATCTCGATTTTCTGTGGCCCCAGGAGCAACCTGATTTGGAAGCCCAGGGGCAACCTGATCTGGAAGCCCAAGGGCAACCTGATCTGGAGGCTCTTGACCTCTACCAAGAATAAACAATGAAGAAAATCATGAATTTTTGCATTTTTGGAATCAACAAAATCATAAACACAGAAATGAGATATGGAAATAAAAAAATATTCTGAGCTACTAGAAAAAAGTATTAATCACATTCCCATTTAAAAGAAAAATCACATTATCAGGTGAAACAAACCATATAGTAAAATTCTGCATCAAATAGACGAACAGTGTTCAACTTTAGACGAGAGTGGCCTCATGCGCGTGTGCAGCAAAGCGAGAGTGGTTCGGCGCTTCCCCCGCACTGCGAGATTCGTGTGATTTACGCATAGAAGGTCTATGAATTTACGCCACTGGATGTCAACATCTCCAACTAGAAATATTGTAGCAAAATTGTATTCAACTGAAACTTCAAATGGCGTCCCAAAGACCATCATTACATTTAGAAAATTGATGTATATCGTCACAAATATTCTAAGGAATCATATTAACATTTACCTTGTCAGCGGCAAATAGACTCAAATAGACAGCACTCAATTCCGGACGAATACCTTCTTCATAGTATTTACTTATCGGTATTACTTCGGACCGAGATGTAGCTTGAATTGTTAAATTAAATTTAGTTTTAGCTTCATTGATGTAACTTGCCATAGTTGACTCTTTATTTGACAGATTCATGTCAAAATTTCCAGCAAACAGATTTGAAATAATTATGATCGCGAAATCATAAAAGTATCTAGAACTGTCCTGTTCAAAACACTTTGACTATTCAAAAATATTGGAAAATTGATATTATGTTGAAGGTTATGTGTATTTTGTGTATACATATATCCTGAAGTATGTTTTCTATATATTAAATTTCCAGTCATTTTCATAATAACATGGTACACACCATAGTCAAAGTATACAGGTCTGCCGGAGCCTCCCTTCCATCGTTTCTCGCGTTAGGTGACGTCACCTGGCTCCTCCAATCACATCGCCGGCACGTAACAACATCATATTATATCGTCGTCAATAACATTAAATAAACGAAATAAACGACCAATCAGCTTTCACTCGAATTTTAAAAAGAGTAGAAGGGAAGCTCCGACAGACCTGTATACTTTGACTATGGTACACACTTCTTTTTCGATAGTCAATGCAGGATCAAGATAAAAAACGTCATCAGAGAAAAACATGCTATTCCCTCTTATTTTCTTGTTTAATATGAATAGGGAAAATTGAATTTCTATGAAAATATCTCGCTTCTTCAGCTTGATATATTAGTTTCTCTATGGACCTTTACAGCAACGTATAGCTATGGTAGTAATAAAAGCTCTGCAAATTAAGCTATAATGTGCGCCTTATTTTCCTCACAATCAAAAAAATTCGGAAAACGTGCTTATGACTGACGTTTTATAACCAACAAATTTATTGACTATGTACGTTCCCATCTGCATTTACTATGTTAGGCCCTCATATTGCAAAGAATCTCCTTGAATAATACTTACTCCACTCGTGTCTTCTCCCGAAATGGAGACTCTTTGGAAATGCGGAACATATATATCATGTTCTCCTAGGATTATATCTTGATTGTCCTCTGCTACAACCGACGGCTCATAAAGGCTTTTCCTATCTTCTAAAGCTCTGAAACAATTAATGGTTAATGTTAATGGTTAATCGTTTTCCAACCAGCTTATGCAAGAATCATCTGACGGTAGACATTTGACCACCGAATTAATACAATCTTCTATATAATATTGAATAGCTACCGGTGGTTGCCGGTTGTTCACGCGGCCTACCACCGTAAACGAAAGGTGGGAGGTCGACTACCAACCATAGAGTATTATTAATATTATACCGTTAACCTTTTGTCTGCAATAAAACCCTAATTATCCCTCTAGGTATAAAAGGCACCAAATTTACCACTTTTTCGGGCAGAGCCGTAGTATATACAAATTTAATTTACCTGTAACCTTCTATACCATTTTAAGTAGGTAGAAATAGACCGCTCGCAGGTATTACTTACGGAGGTAATAAGATAAATATGAAATTGAAATTTGTATTTTTAGTACTTATTGGTTTTCCGGTGAGTGATTTTCGTTCTACTAATGTTAGTATGTGACGTCCTTGGGCTTGTGCTGATAGTGGGGCATCTTGTACTGCCACTTTTAGAAGAAAGCATTTATCTCCCGATGCTAAACAAATAATTAGAAATGTGTATATCAATCTTTGTTAAAGAAATTTAATTCAAGTGATGCTTTAGCCGAAACGTCTGCTTTAACAAGTACTGCTTTATCTTCGGTAAAGAATATTGTACTATAGCCCATTATTGCTAGAAAAAAAGCGATATGGCTGGCCTATTTAGTAGTACTGACGGGAACGATGTGGATTTATTGAGAAAGACAATTCATAAAATGTATGAAGAACAATCTGTACATGTTTCCTTAAAAAATAGGCTGACCAATGACGAAACAATATGTCCTGTAACCTTTCAAGTCTAAGGAGAATTCTGCTTAAAATGGGTTTTAAATATCACACAATTGATAAAACAACGTTTACAGGAATGGCATAATGTCGAATTGATCTTGACCAAACATGGTTTGATACACATGACACTGCTTAAAAAGGATGGAATGATGTTTCATAAAAGTGTCAAACCAAAACTTCTTCAAATGAAGGCAAAAGAATAAATACATGCAGGTTCAGAAAATGGATTTGTACCGAACTGTATGTTGCTTTCAGCTAAAAACATAACAGATTCCTCTCTAGATTACCACCAAGACACTGACGCAAAACTTTTTGAACTTTGGTTTGTACATTGTCTTCTTAAAAATATACGCAAAAATAGCGTAATTGTAATGGACAATGCTAGTTATCATAGTCCTCAAGTAAAAATGTTGCATAGCATAGCACCAAAAAGCAGCCATTCAAAATTTTATGATAAATAATAATTTATATTTTGAAGATCTTTACAGAAAACGGGATCTTTAAGCAGTATTAAAGGTTTTCAAAATTAATAATGAATACGTGTGTGATAAATTTGCAACAGAAAATGGACATTTAGTGTTGCCTCTTGCCCCTACTACTGTGTATTTAATCGAATCAAACTAATATGGCAAGAAGTCAAATCAAATATTACAAGGAATAATATTTCCCCCAGATCAAATATGTGGAAAAATAGTGGAATTAATAAAATAAGTAAAATTTCTGTAGACATTAGGAAAAACGTTGTACAACATGTAATTGAGGTGTATGATTACTAAAGTGAGGCATGTATGAAATTTTCATATTTGGCATATTTTTCATATAATATGAAATTTTTACGAATGTTTCATATTTTTAACAATTTTTTAATTTTTAGCATATCTGTAACAATTTTACAAACAATTCCTTCCTATACAATTTAACCAAAGCATTTTATTATTCTTGGGAGTGAAGTAAATTTAAGGACAATTACTGGTAAATCCCAATAATATTGTTGATGTTCAAAATATTCACTTAATCCGGAAGTAGGTACTAAGAATTAATTACCCGACACCGTTGGTGTCCATTTATTTGTTGCCAAACTAAAGGCACGAGGAGGGGCATAATTATTAAAAGTTTTCTTTAAAGTTGTGTCGACAATTTTAGAGTTAATTTAAATTTAGATTTTGAAGTGTGCCAGTGTGTCTATTCAAAATGACAAGTGGTATCAAAGTGTCTATGTGGATTAAACCATTACCAGAGACATGGGAAAAGTATTCTGCTCAGTCTGCAGCAAAATTGTAAATACAAATTTATTATTTACAAAGCTATACAGACTTTTCAACATAAAAAATGTTTCCAGAAAACAAGCTATACAAGGTGTGTCATGAAGAGGGTTTATTAAATATGCACCACAAGGTGTATTTTATGTAACTTTTTAAGATTTCAAATATTAGGATTTTTCGGTATAAAGAGTGTTCCTTGCCTCTGGCATACAGGGTGGGGCAAACTTTGATCGTAGTCCCATAACTCCATTGAAACAAAACTAAACAATTTTTTTGAATGAAACCGGTCAATGGTGGACACAAGCACATATTCTAAAAAATTTTTTTTCTTAGAATTTGGCTGGATAATTAAAAACGTATTTCAGGGTTACGTAGCGGTAATTATTACAGCACCAAAAAAATAAAAAAAGTTGGTCATTTAATAATTTATGAAAAAGTAAGTTATATTTATTATAATTTATTATTGGGTTATCCTGTATACATGAAAATAATTATAGAATACGTGTTTTCGTCCACCATTGACCAGTTTTATTTAAAAAAAATTGTTAAGTTTCATTTCAAAGGAGTTATAGAACTACGACCGAGGTTTACCCCACCCTGTAGTCCAATAGGTTTTGAGAAGTTACAAACAAATTAAATTAAATCTTCATGTTTTAAAATATATAGGGGCTCGTATAATGTGGAAGCAAACTTGAGTTTTTTTACACCCTGTGGCAAATAGGTGATAGCCACTATATGAATTGGTTTGTCAAAGATGTTAGGTACCTATTTGAAAAATTTGCCCTACATATGGTATTTCGTCTTTGTAGATTACATCTGAGAAAAGGTTCCTAATAGAACAGCATGTTAAAACTGCATCACATGTGGCTAAACGAAACAAAGTGACATTTAAAGGAAAAAGCAACCGTCAATATCAAAGTGCTTTCAATCTAATGTTTTTAAATAATTTCATATTTAAATTTTTTTTTTCATATTCCAACTAAATTTCTTTCATATGTATGATCATATTTCCTACTTTTTTTTCTTCATATTTGCCTCACTTTAATGATAACTAATGTTCAACCCTTAATAATACGTTTAGGGTTAGATGAAGATAATAGTGAAAGTGACACAGAACTAAATTTAATGTAAAATAGAATTAAGTTGTTAAAATTGATTATTGTTAAATTTTCTTGTACTTAATATATATTTAGTAATAAAATAAAATATTATTTTCAATTGATCATTATTACCTTTACGGTAAAGCGCTTTATTAATTCAAAATAAAAGAGAATCAATATGTAGGTATTTTTTTAAATCGATCCTGCACCCATTTCTTGCGGTTGGAAAATGTTGATCAGCTAGTTGGTTTATTGCAATAAAGGTCAACAGGATAGTATGAACTACACTATATTGCGCAATAGACTCAAAACAGGCAAATATTTTGGACAAAGAACCATGCACGTGGGCTTCAAGTAATATCAAAATTGAAAATTTTGATTCTAATCTGGTGAACTTATGGTTTCGAGACACTTTTATCAACAGAATGATGAGTTATAAACACAATAATATTGATGACAATATTGTTAACTCATTGGAGTACGAATATTGTAAGACCTCACTAGGTAAAAAGTTCCACAACTTCGCTGTCCGGTAAGAAGAAGTTCGGCAGGTCTCGAGCTTGATAGTGAAGGGGCGACTAGTTTGAGCTCGTCTAGTCCGCTTATCTGGAATCTCTCTTGGTGGAACAACAGACGAGATTTCTGATGAACACCGACCAAGGAAATATCTGTTGAAAGGGGAGAAATCTCCCACCTTTCTACGATGTTCCAAAGTGGGCAATTAATTCGTAAGTGCGAGACCATCAATCAAACGTATAGCTCTCTTCCGGATAGAATCCAAGAGCTTCGGTGTATGTTTGGCACCGAACTCGAAACTTGTGAACAGTACTCCAGGACAGGTCGAATCAGTGCTTTATAGATTATGAGGAGCTGTTGGGATGTAAAATAGCTTTTGGCACGGAATAGAAAACCAATTTTTTGTGAAACGGTTTTCGCAATGAACCTCACATGATCGTCCCAAGACAGAGTGCTGTTGGTGGTGATCCCGAGCATTGTTATGGAAGTCTTCATAGGAATTGTTGTACCTGACATTATCAGATTAGGGATTGTGGGATCCGCCTTCCTGGAGGAAACGCAAGCTTGAGTTTTGGTTGCATTAAACTCTACTAGATTATGAGATCACCATTTCAAAATCTTTGCCAGATCTCCATTAATCGCGTCATCCTGTCCCTGTCTCGCTCCTCTCGCTTCAAGGGATGGTATATGGGCTCTAGATGAGAAAGCGGTATGAAGTGTACCATCATCCGCAAAGCTGTGGACGAGGCAGGTGATCACTTCCAGCAGATCATTGATATGGAGCAGAAACAAGTTGGTGCCAAGACAGATCCATGTGGAACACCAGCGTTGATAGCCATTGTATCGGAGGATGGAGTATCCTCATTGACAAATATACAAATCTAAATAAAGATCAAACATACTTACTTCACATTTAATTGTCTCTGTATCGCAAGTTTCTTTTCTATTTGTTCAATCGGGAATTGGGGAACCTCATATGGTGCGGATATTTCATTAGGCAGTTCTGGCTCTGCCTGCGAGAATTGCGCATTGACGAATGACGGGCTTTCGTTAGCTGAAATCGTAAAAAGAAGAAAACATTATGTTTCGTTTCAATATATCAATAAATACTAGATAATATATTGAAACATATTACGTTATGAACCAATATATGTTAGGGAGTGGTCCCCCTTAGCGACGGGGTATTTGAATCAGTCATCAGTATTTCTGACGACATTCTTATAATTTGTTGGAATATTCAACGTGAGTAGTAGATATGTTGTAGAAAAAGTAAATCAACTCGCACTAAAAGGCAATTTTACACTCGAATGAGTTGCAGCCCCCACCTTCGGCTGTCACACTCGCGCAAGCCGAGATTTATTTTGTGCCATTTCCTCAAGTTTGGAAATAGATAAAAATCGAAGTGGGCCAAATCTGGAGAATATGATGGATGACGAACAAGTTCCTAGCGCAATTCATGGAATTTTGCCACTGCGACTGCGGACCTGTGCGCCGGTTCGTTGTTCTGATGGAAGAGCACTTTTTCTTTGCCAAATGCGGCCGCTTTCGCTTCATATCGGCGTCGAATCGATCCAACAGCCGATGATCGTGGATCCAAAAAAGCTGTCTCCAACTTTGTTGGCCGATAAACCCTTTGACCTTTTTCGGCTTCTATTTGCCAGGACAAGTCCACTGTTTCGACTGTTCTTTTGTCTTTGTTGTGTTGTGATGGATCCATGTTTCTTTCACGGTTGCGAAACGACGCAAAAAGTCCTTCTTATCGCGCTAGTTCTCTATTCTACCCATCTATGGTTACGACTCAATTCCTCAAAGATTCCTAAAACGTCTTGAATATAAAAAAAGTAATTTAATGTAATTATTCTTTAATACGACCTGTGAAGTTATTTGTAATCAACACATATTTGGGCTATCTCGAGATTGCACGTACCCGTATTTTTAATAACCTTGAAGTGAATTACTAAGTTGAATAAGTAGGTCTCCAACTAAAGTAACTCCAGTGTTATCATATTCAAATTTAAATGTATAACAGATAAATAGAGAATTAAGCATAATAACTCCATTGTATTGTTCTGGAAATATTTCATCTCTATAATATTAAACATATATTTACACGTTCTTGTTTATTATTTGCACTATATTTCATCTCAACTCAGTAAGCTACTCCTATTTGTATCGACGCATAATAAACATTAAATGAGTGTTACTGAAAAACTGATTTCTCTTTGGTGCTCATGAGATTATAACTTCCTTTGCAAGTATTACAGACCATTTAGTCCAATCAAATTACATAAGAAATGGGCAAAAAAAGACAAGTCGAGTCGCAGTTTTTTCTCCAAAAAAGTGTATTTTGGTGTCAGCAAACACGCGGGGGCCCCAAAACCTTGGATATCTCAAAAGTATTCAATAGGTTTTGTGGTACTTTATGCAATACCAACAATGGCCTCTGGGAAAAATACAGAAAAATTACATAACCTTATAGTCAAAACAAGCAAATGTGCCTCGGCAGAGTACGAGTTACTGACCAAAACAGACATGATGTATTCACAAAGCACTTAACCCAAGAACTCTTTGTCCTGGTTCGCCCTATTCTTTATTGTTACGTAGAATATCACTATTAGGGTTAAACCTATCTACCTAATAGATACATGGGTTGAGCCCATGCACTCATATAGTAGTAATCCTCTAACGTTATGAATGATCCGGTGAACCTTAACTCGGACGGTCTCAGGTAATTTTTTTATCCTACACGAACTCAGATGGTCATTAACGATAGACCCTAACGTATGCATGAACTCAGGTAGTCTTTATACTTACTGTAATAAAACATTACTAATAATGATTATTGACCCAGGTATGAATTATATATAAATTTTTGGGAAATAGGTCACAAACACATATACTTATTATTTTCATCTTTGTCTTTGTCTAAAACGGGATTTCTTAAAACTAATTGTATTATCACAGAGAGTCCTTATGGCACCGATTTCAATTAAAAATGCCCACGTCGTCGAAACGAACAGAAACACGAGTAATCGAAATTGTAGCACATTAATGTTTTAAATATATGAGTCAAGAATCCACTGCTTAGCAATTTTCTTATAAAATTGAAATCAAAACACCGTTTGAAATACGACTGAAACCGCAAAATATAACCGCTCAAGTATCCACTTTCGAACCAGATGTTGAAGATTTATGACGTAATAGAAAAATGTTGTCAGACCTTATTAGAAACAATGCCATTTGAGCATTCTAAAGACGAATGTAGAAATTTGCAAGGATTTTAATTAATTAAATTAGTATAAATCTGACTTAATGATTGAATGTCTGCTCTATGATTCACAGACTTTGAGTTACGTTTTATGTGAATCATCTTCAGAATAATCTTTTATAATAAATGGTTTCTTTAGTTAAAATATTAACATTTTTGTAATCAAATTGATGGTTATAATCAAAACAATGTTTAGCAAGGGTGGTGGAATTTTAAGTTTTTCTTTCTAGTACCGGGATATCAAAAATTATCTTGGTCAATGGTGGTTGTGGAATCTAAAACGTGTGTCTTACTTTACGTTTGAAATAAAAATATCCCCAAAACTTGTGTCAAATTAATTAATTTGAAGTTTCTAAAAGTGCGAAATTTCGCAATTTTATACGAATATTATTACGCTCAGAAGTTTCTATCGCTTCGAGCTCCGGGATTGCCACGTGGCCTATCGAAATTAGAAGGTTCGAATTGTATAAAAACATAATTGCATCAACGCCAGACATCCTATGTAATTAGCTACGAACGAAATCATTTTGACATATGCCTCGAGGAGCTCGCTGCGCGTCAGCTAGAGTTGATACTTTTTACCTCGAATTTGTTAATTCGGGGCCGTTTTTTGCCCCGTGCGACCGGCGCCAGTTGTAATAAAGTGTTTTCGGATATAGGCCGCTAGCTTTTACCACCTTCGGGTATATTTTGGTAGCTAGAAAATTCCCTTCGGTACGTCGCACGTTAGACGAGCATAGCTGAGATCTGAGAATAGCTCAAACTGTTTTGATTAAATTTTCCTATTTAATGGACATTTATCGAAAAAAGAAGGGCCGTCGGGCACGGTCCGACACTAAATCTAACTACATGGAGCGAAAATTCGTAGTAAAGCCCTATTAGGTACAACCAGTTTGCATTTTTCTAACTCGCGTGCTACGGGCTTCTCACGTGAACGTCATTCGATTTATCGAAAATTAACTATTTTAAAACGGTTTTGGACCCGGTTTGGGGCTATCACGATCTTTAAAAATGTTCAAAGTTCACATTTCGAACATTTCTTGTTACTTAAACCGTTATTTCATAATTTGTAGTTCATTATTGTTTTACAACTGAAATAAATGGGTATGAAATTTGTAGGTTATTGATGATGTCAGTGTGACAGTGACATAATTATTTCAAAAGTAAAGTTAGACACACGTTTTAGATTCCACAACCACCCTTGACCAAGATTATTTTTGATATCCCGATACTAGACTTACGGCCATACATTCTTTTTTGTAAATATTGTTTCCTGTACGAGTCCCATCGTACCATTCAATTAGGTATTAAAGGTTTTAGATTCGAAAAATATTTACCAACACAGTAGGTTCATGCGCAACATTCATATCTTTTTAAACATTTCTTAATTTTCTCTTAGGTCTGCGGAATGTATGGTAATGTTATAAAATTAATAAACGGTAATACAGATAATTTTATGTTATTGTGACCTATTTCCCGAGAATTTATATATAATAAGACTTTACCATACACAGAGTGCTTAGCAAAATTGTCAAATATTTTTGGTTGTTGATTTAATATTCTAAAAAGACGAACTTATTGATTTTGTAACTTATACATTTTTAATGGTCTTTAATTTCAATTTGTCTATTGTCCAACTGATAAATTTTTAATTCATTAAAGGCTAAGTTGTTCTACAATATCGATTCATATCTAACCTCATTCTTCAACAGAATGAATCCGATGAAATGAACTGCAATTTTGTGACAATTTGTACATTTAATCATAACCTACTTCAAGATGCTATGATCTACTGTACATTCTAAGTAAGAAGTAATTTCTTTCTTTGTTCCTTATGTCGTATGATATACTGCAGCAGTGTACCTACTTGTTTCATCTGTTATTTCCTTATCTTCCACTTCGTCTGGAATAACCACCTGATCACAATCGAAGGTGTATTGAAAATTCTTCTGAACACTAAATGATTTTTTACTGGCACTCATAGCGACCAATTCAAACTAATTTTAATTCAACTATCTACCCGCATGTTCACAGCATATGTGAAAATATCGGAGGAAAATAAATATTGATGCACGAATATTATAAATCAGATTATTGATGCGATCGTACGGCTGCCACATACAATACTTAAGCCAAGCTCATAATTAGATTTATTAAAGACACTTTTGTACGATGGTAACTGACACGTATTATCATCAAACTTGACCTAACGTGATAGTGTTACTAAAAAGCATTAATTTTAATATTTAGATGGCAATCTCGTTAGCTAATAATACTAATCAGGTTAAATGCAAACTACTGCGGAAGGTGATTTGATTTTTAATAAATTAACATTAACTGTGACCAAGAATTTTATACGGAAATGCGACGAATTAATTATGTAGATCAATTTCGGTTGATAAAATGTGGTATGTTAACTACGCTTAAAATAAAAACAAATAGCGAACAATTGAACATCATCATTCACTTATAGCGGAATTTCAAGATGATATGTTGATTATTCCTCCATTACCGACATATTTTGCGTTTAATGCATGATCGTATTCTGAAAAATATAAATTTCAAGGCAACACTGCCAGCGGCGTAGCGTGAGGTGGGGCAAAGTGGGAGCCCACCTCGGCCGGGACTTTGATATCCGCGGTAAAATATGATCATCTCGTTCCTTCTACAGCATAGGTACGAGGGTCGTTCATTAACTCTTTAGAAAAAGATACAAAAACAAAGTATACATTTTTCCAAACGGTTTTCCAGCCTTTTTAACCAGTCCAAAAAATAGCTATTTGTTTCAGCGATGACCTCCTCGTTCGTCCCAAACCGTCGTCCACCGAGTCATTTTTTTAAATCTGGGAATAGGATGAAGTTACTTGGGGCCAAATCTGGCGAATACGGTGGATGTTCTAATAATTCGAACTTTGATTCCACAAATTTGGACATTGCAACTGCACATGTGTGAACTCGTGCATTGTCTTGATGAAAAGGACTTCTTTCTTTTTCAATTAGGCTGTTTAATTTTTATTTCATCACTCGACCGGGGCAATAATGACGCGTAATACTCTCCAGTTATTGTTTTTTCTTTTTCTAAGTAGTCGATGTAAATAATTTCATGCGCATCCCAAAAAATGGTGGCCATAACCTTTCCAGCCGATTTCATCGTTCTAGCCTTTTTCGGAGGCCTTTAGGATGCAAAAACCCTTGTTCCTTGGCCTCAGGAGTGTAGTAATGTATCCATGTCTCATCAACAGTTATGTATCGATGCAGAAACTCATCCGGATTGCGTCGAAAAGGCTCTAAAATAGCCTGAGAGTCAACCACACGATTCCGTTTATCCTCCTCTGTAAGCAAACGCGACACCTATCTTGCAGAAACCTTTTTAACACCCAATTTTTCATGTAAAATTGTAAGCATTGTACCTTGTGAAATGCCTGCGGCCTCAACTATCTCCCGCATTTTGATGCGCCGATCGCCCAACACCATATCAGGGATTTTTCAATCATTTCTGGGTTAGCCACTTCTATTGGCTGTTCCGAACGATGTGCATCTTTTGTCGATGTACGGCCACGTTTAAACTCATTGATTCGATTGTAAACATTGGCAAATGCTGGTGCAGATGTGCCATAAGCTTCATCCAACTAGGCTTTGATGTCTTTTGGGCTTAAACCTTTTAAATGTTAATGTTTTATCACCACTCGATACTCAATTTTTTCCATTTTTTTAAATAAACAAAAGTACTCTGACTCAATCGACGATAAAAATAATAACACGTGAGCGATATATCAAAAATTGTAACAGCTGTCTACTGAGTAATGACACTTTCCAAAAACAAACGATTTTAGCCACGCGCGCCATCTCTTGCATTTTTCTAAAGAGTTAATGAACTACCCTCGTATGTCTTTTATAAATAAATTAGAATTACCATATAGAAGAAGCCCGCAGCAACAGCTACCATTTAATTCCCGCAAAACTCCCGTTGGAGTAGGTATGACATCGACCTCGCCTCTGCGATGTATTTACTCGAGTTTCAAGGCTTAAATGAATATTACAAATGATTATAAGCCGCTAAAAGCGTGGAATGACGTCAAATTGGACAGGGATATCTATGTTATGAGGGGATTTGTCTCTGGTGAACCACACATACCTGATGGGGCTATCTGTGGTCTGCCACGAACAATATGAGCTGCGATGAACCGAATCTATGTCTGTATTGTAAACGTGATTTTGAGATGTCAGAAACATCACACTATAGCGACTACCCTTTACCCCCATATGGGTAGAATTCCATAAACTGCTTTCTAAATGGTTCCGTCGTATAAGAAACCTGCCAAATTTCACGTCGATCGGTCTTATAGTTTCGGAGATTTGGTGATCAGTCAGTTATACAGGATGTTCAGGAACTAGTTAGTATAAATGAAACGGTGACCTCTGTGGCCGATTTGGAGGGGGTGTTTCATGTAAATATTTTCGATTTGGGTCTCCCATAAGAAGTTATTGCCTCTTTTTTTGATTATCTCAGAAATTACCCAACTTAAAAAAAAAACAAATTTGCTTAGCAGTTAGTGTTGATTTTATAATATTGTCATCAATTGAATTGTTTACATCTTTGCATAGGCTACTATAATAAAATTGGTTTTATTTTTTTCCCACCCTTCAGATGCTTAGTTCCATGTTTTATGTTTCTACGCAAAAATTATAAGAGATAATAAAAATGAAGATTTGTTTGTGATGGGGCGCCACCTAAACAATATTTTTGTATTTAAATTTTTGGAAAAAGAAAAAGTCTTCTAAAATTCAATAGGGGTGGTTCATTTCACTATGTATAAAATGAGGCAATAAGTCAGAATGGTCACACTAGATAATCAATAAAACCTACATTTCAGCTACCATCTTCAAAAGGCCATAGAGAGACTGATTGACAGACACTTGAGAGATGGCCCACTGAAGGCCTATCCCTTACACTGCCGTCAACACGCCTATCAAGCTGGCCTCTCGACAGAAACGGCCTTGCATCATCTAGTCACACGAATAGATGGTGCTATGGCCTGAAAGGAACACGCCCTGGCGAATATTTTTGGACATCGAAGGGGCTTTTGATAACACGTCTGTCGAGTCTATCTGCTCAGCCGCTGAGAAGTCATGTTATCTACACGTGCAATAAAGGCCGATTCATCTCCTGCTTAGGGTAAGTTCTTATTTGCATTATTAACCCCAAATAGTATTTAAATAGGCACATTTTGATTTCTAGTCTAGTTTCCACTGGTGTTAGCTAGTCGGTAGACGTAAGGTTCTCAGTACTTTAACAGTATTTTTAGTGGATACAGGTGATTATTTCTTATTTATCAGTGTTTAACTTGTTTATGGACGTAAAACGTATAGAGTTAGACATTAGGAACTGTAGTAACCTGTTTAGTGTACGCGTTACGTGAAATAATAAATATCTCAAATTAAATTAGCTTTCCTTTAATAATAAACAAAGATCACTACACAAAACTCATTTGAATAAGCTGTGGTTTCCTGCGGTTCGAATCATTCGATGATTGGCGGCTCCATTTATTGGTCCAGTGACCCTGTTTTCCAATCGCGTTAGCGACCAGTCGTGGCCAGAGTCTCTATTTAGAACGTCTCTAATATTAGAAGTGTCATAGTGTCATCTATCTAATTTATTGAGTTTCGATGTCTTGAGGAATCAAGGAAATTTATTAAAAATAGGGTTGTTTCTTGGTCATTTGATGAGTACCTAAGATATTATTAGGCACCGAGGACGTGAAGTCGGCACCGATTCTATGCAGATTAGCGTGAGGCCCACACGAACTCGGCACTTTTGAATAAAACCACGATCACCCTATAAGATTTGGTTTTTCTAAAGTTTCTAAATTTTATTTAAAAAAGAAAAATATTTCGTTTGAAAATATTATTATCAAAACAGCACTTATTTATACATACAACTTTTGAAATATTATTTATATTGTTATAATAACCTAGCCTAACCTAAGCTAAGCTAACCTAACTTGGTAGTACAGGAAAATACTACAATCTTCTTGCTTTGCGTTGATGAATAAATAGTTTTCCCCTTTGATTATGCAGATTTTTCAATACGTTGATAGCAGCTTCAATTGAACGTAGCAGTGATGGTTGTATTTTTCTGCGGTTATAGTAAACGTTGTTTCGAAAGTAAGAAATATCACTTGCAGGAATGGGGGTCTAGATTATTCGAGTTTTTCTTTACCACATAATGAATAACTTTAGAAGGCCTCTCAGTTGGTTCTTCCATAGCCTTTCTTCTTGCGCAACTGCTGATAATTTTCCAATCTAACTTTGTGTGTTTTTATCATGATTAGGCTGTAAATCACTTCGCGTAATTAAATTTTCGCCACCAATGGTAAAAACTTTAACTTTGCACGATTATTGTATACATCTCCAAAATGTTTCCTCACTTTTTAACACCTTAGCTTTTTTAAAAGATACCGTTTCAACTATTAAAAGCTTCTTTCCGCGTGAATTCTCAATTATACGACCTTCTATTTTAAATAATTTGGGACTTATCACCATAATTGCTAGAATATAACTAAAATTTCTGAGGAATCATATTGTAAGAGGTAGGTAAAACAATGAAAGTGGAATGTCATTAGACCTAATCCGTAGCATAGTGCCCAGATCGAGTAGGGGATTAAAGGGCCAGTTAGTTTGGTGCCGAGTTCATGGTCGCCCAGGAGGGTATCTAAAATGGGATTCACTTTACCTGATCTGCAAATTTTAGCATCTTGGTCCACGAAGGAATTGACCCTGAGAAAACTAGGAGCATTAACAACCAAAAGTCCATCGTCATCCGGCGACAATAATACACCCCGCGAACTCATTTAGTTAAATTTTCAACTGCAGAACTTATACACTATCGGCGTGATAATAAGCAGACAAATATATTCCTTATCACAACTGGAAGATATAAAATAAGCCAAGTCCAAAAATACTTAGAACGAAAATAATGTAGGTAATCCTTTTAAGCGGGTACTTTTGACATGCTAATGCCGCTAATGGGATCTAATAATAAGTGTTTGTTGACTTTCTCATCAAGGATGTATGCACGTGCAACAGTTCGCTACTGAAAGAATGCAAACGCAAAACTAAAATCGACTAATCGAATGTTGTGGAACGAAGTCTGAATTGGTGCCAAAATCAAAACTGCCAAGTTTGCTAATCTCATGTTCGGAGAAGTGAATGGAGATATCGAAACTACGTTCGTTGGCTGCGAACTGGAATGTCAATATTGTATCAAGAAGTATTGTTCATCATTATTTATCAACAGTAAACAATAGTAAATACAAATTATTAAGATGAATATAATTTTACCTATAACACAACTGATTTAAAAATTTAAATAGGCCATTCAATATTTTCCAATTTTTCACTGATAATGATAAGAATGAAAAGTTTCCAACGTTAAAATATGCAATAGGTTGCCCGCATCGGCATGCCCATATTTTTTAACTCCTTGATCTAGCTCAGTGAATTTCAATGTATAATTAATGAAAAAACTCATTCGAATATACAAATCAAATTTAACAAGAAGAATTCGCGGGAAGTATTGGGCAATATCCGTAAAAATTCAATTTTAATTTTCCTTAGTGAACAAATTAAATTCTCGGCGTTTAAATATCAGATCGAAACGAGGCATTTGGATGATATTTTGGTTCAAGATTTATTGCAATAAGTACCGAATGTGTTTGTAGCCATGAATCCGCCATTTTTATTTAACAAAAATTGGTTTAGTGTAAAGAGTGAAGCCGTGCTAGCTTAAGTTCAAAATATGTTACTAGATTTTTGATTATATCGATAGATATGGACAATTTAAGAAACGTAAAAAACGACCCGGCGCTCGAAAGCTATATACATTCCATACTGCTAAGGCATCGCGCGCGCGTATAAAGATATGGGGAATATAAAAGATATAATATATGCAATGCGCACGCTTCTTTTTCACGTTTTTTTTTCAGGTAAAGGAATTCGTTCACTGTGGGCATTATATAGCCTAGTGCTTTTTCACTGAGCTATGCTCTTTTCCAGTCTCATTGAGCAGCCCCAGATGATGAATGTCGTCTACATATTAGTTCACGTGGAGAAGCTGAGTTGAGTGTACATCGTTAAAATGTTGATTATATTGAAACCTCGAATTTGTTTAATTAAAGTTATTTTTTAATAAATGATTATCTGGAAAATAAACTGTATAGAGTCTTATTCATTAGTGTATATTTGTGAAATATATCAAGGTAAGTTCATGGATAGAATAAGTTAAGATAAAAGATAATTATGATTTAATAAACATTATTTTGTGAAAAAAAAAAAAGGTGTGGCATCTAATAAAGAAAACCATTTTAAATATTTCAAAACAGCGTGTATTTCGGTATCATTGGAAATACAGCGTTGCGGCTGAGAGATTTCTCGAACATTACAAACATTAAGGGGAATGTTAGATACTTGAGTGATAGATGGCGACACCGAACGGAACCAGTGTAGCAATTAAGAAATATATGCTAATATTTATTTCTTGGTGACTTTCCTAGATAACAATGGTAAGGACTCTCTACTAGTATAGATCAATCTGTAACAATACAAGCCAATACGAACTATTATCGAGCTAATCAGGGGAATGACCAAGCTACAGTGCGACCTGTTGATATCTCTGCGGAAGTATAAATAATACCCCATTAACAAAAATGCTAGAGACCAAAGCATATATCGCCCACTAAGAACGAGAGAGCGAAACAGCTATCCCAATCTGTTAGTTGGATACGGAGAAATCTAATTACCTTTGCGGATAGTATCTAATAACAAGTGATTTGTTCATTTGTTAATTAGAAACTTTATGATCTTCGTTAGGCTACTTATGGCACGAAGGTTAGTTGTTTCACCTAGTTTTGAGAGTTTTCTTTAACGAAAGCATGTACTCCTTTGTGGGACAAAGAAACAGAACCCAAATAAATTTACGATCTCAGCATGTAAATCGGGTAAAACAAATTTGTCGAGGTATATCACATCATGTCAGTAACTATTCCACGAACTTTCCGACCCAACAATCAACAAACAGAACCCAAATGAACTAATGAACATAAAACGTAAAGCAGGTAAAACAAATCTTTCAGGGTATATCCATGGAGATGAAGAATAGAGTTCTTGACGGCGATATTTTTTGACCTCATCTAATAAGTAATTTGAAGAGAGGTTATTTCTTTCTAATCGACGAACTTCTCTTCCTACTCGGTCGCGATATGCCCCGCCCACTTATGCTCCGTCTTTTGATGACGAACGCATCATAGAGATCTTTATGGTAACGCGCTAAGGAAGTAGGCGGAGCATACAAGAAAGAGAGATCCGAGAATTAGAAAGAGATAGCCTCTCTTCAAAATTCTTAGATGGGATCTTTTTGTAAAGTATTGTGCTAATGGAAGTCATCTCTATGGTATATCACATAGGTATTGTCAGTGTAACTACACCAAGACATACAATCTCAAAACAAGTTCCTACCCAACAATCAACAATACATTTCTAAAATTCTGAATGAAGCTTCTTACCGAACAAAAAACATAATATTCTCATGAACTTCAGCAATTGAATTTCTCTTTACATTCATTACTCACTGATTTCATTTTGCAATCACCATTGTTAATTCGTTTAGGCCGTAAGATGATTTGAAAGTCTCAAATTGACCAAAAACAATTTTGCAAATTTCTTTAATGATTGGAATGTAGTTTGGGATATGTCCATATAAGAAATCGTTGGATAATTTTCCAACTTTCTGGATTTCTAAATACTTAATTGCATGTCAAAACATGATTGTCAATACGGCACGAAATGAGTGAAAAGTACAGATCCCCGTTCTTAATAGTACCAGGAGATATCAATCTTGGAAGTTTTGGGAACCTTTTGGATGCATTGATGTGTGTCATCTAAGTAATGAAATTAAATCGGTGTAAAATCTCAATAAATCTGAGATTTTGTAGTTGAACTATATAAAGGAGTATAATTTACCAGATATTTCTTCATCGCTATAATCTCTTGTCAATATCCCTCTCTGGCTCATGGTCCGAGGACACCAAAATAAGACACCACTTATACAATGACATTTTTATTGATATAATATTCTAGTTTGTCAAATCAGAACGTAGTTCATTTGAATCTGTTACACAATGTCTACGATTTGATTAACTATTTTTGTCATCAAGTATCACAGAATAATGAACCTACAATAATTCTCCAAATACAATTGAGAATTGAGAATATCACTTGTGCAAAAAAACATCGATTTTCGAGCAAGGGTCACCGCTGGTCCAATCGGGTTCATCCTCAGCTCATTTTTTCCGTCTTTTCACGGCGCATAAGCTTATTAAAAGCTATTTTCTTTTTAACTAAATCCGACGATGTCCGACGCGAAAAACCGGTTTTGGCCATTTTTACCATTTTTTTTTGGTCCATTCAATTTGTATCATAATTATGTACTTAAAGCAATTTTTTTCTCCGAACTCGAATTAAAAACTCCAAAAAGCTAATTCTATCACACTAAAAAAAAATAAACAAAAGCCTGTTACAAGTAATAATATTGTGTTTCGCTGTCGTTTGCTGCGAATAAATAAAAACCCTGCAGTGAATCACATTTTCAGTGATTTAGCAGTCTTAAATGTAGTTTTTAACGATTGGTAGGGTTCATGGTGTATAATCTATTACTATTATACACCGTGCTTCCTTGGTTGTGGTGACCTCATATCAAGTGTAGCCACAGAGTAAGGAACTATATATATATATATAGTTCCTTACTCTGTGGTGTAGCTTTATCGCTCAACGCTAAAGTCACGTGATACAATCACGTGACCAGGTTTGTCGCTAGAATCGAGCGACGAGCGGCAGCATGGAAAGTCACCTGTAGAGTCTGTGCTCTGTGAATATTATGTTCGTGAATGATATTGATATAGTAAATATAAATACCTAATTGAATTCATTTGCGCTGCAAACAATCATAAAAAGTATAGTTTAGGATTGTGAGTGAAATGATACTGTTTCCAGTGTTGTTAGGTTACGAAAAATAAGAAATAATCACCCTTATCATCTATAAATACAGTTAAAGTACTGAGGACCATTCAGCTACCAAGTAGCCACCCTTAGAGTCAAATCAGAATAAAAAATGTGTCTAATAAACTATATTGATTACCTAACATTCATAAGCCGGGTAATTCTATGAGACCAATCATTTCAAACATTAATTGACCTACATATAACATATCAATTTTGGTAGTTTAGGAATTAATTTGGTTAGCTAAGAAATTTAGCACCTTCCAAGCCGTTCCAAGTTAGTCTAAAAAATTCTTTGGAAGTTATTGCAAAATTGAAAGATTTTAAACTTGAACCTGGTGATACTCCCGTTTCATTTGTTTCACTATGTACCTCAATCTCCTGAGTCGATAAACATTCTGAAGAAATGGGATTCAAATATTAAGATCCCCGATAGAAACTGCACAGAATACGTGATCCTTACGTCATTATGTATGGGGCAAAATTATTTCACTTTTAACAAACATTACTATAATAAACAAACGGATGTACAATGGGCATTGTACTCTTTCTAATTCCAATATATTTTCTGTTCCACTTCCTACAATCATACATTTGACCAGCAGAAGTGTTCAAACACAAAACATTGTACAAACAAAAGTGAGGCCAGTCAGTAATCGATTGATCACAGAGTTCTATGATATTATAAAGCAAAACGGCGTGTCATAGAATAAAGTTGAAAAATATGTAAACAATGCACAATTTCTCAAAATAAAAAGAATACATTATGAACTATGAATTCTTATTGCGTCACACGAATTTAATACCACCTCTTATCTTATCAATGAAGTACACTCCAACCAGAAGTATACAATGAACAAGAGATTGTTCAAAAAGAAATTCCTGTTTATAAAGTTGTGCTCCATCTGAACTTTGAGAGCGTTGTGGGTTCTTTATTGGGATCTTGAAACCATAGGAGATAGATTTGAGAGAGTTTGGTTGGCTCCTAATAAAATGCTGATAAGATCGAAAACTGTATTTTTTGTATGATAAAATCTAGATTCGTGATGTGTGATTGTCGTTATAGAGGCAAATTAATAGTACATATTTGTTCCTAGATGTTATTAGATTTTAATATCGATAGTGGAAGCCGTTAAAACACTTTTGTCCTACACTTATATCATAGAAACACTAAAGCGTGACTATCTTGAATAGTAGAATTTTATCTTGGCTCGATGTCGTTTAGCTCAAAAATGGATATATCCGGGGGAAAACCGGGAAAAAACTTTGGGCCGATTACAATACTTCCCTCTTACTACGTATAGTGATGGAAGTAAAAATGTATCTAATAATCTAATAAAAAATCGGTTGTCTGTAAAGTCGGTTTACTGACGATAGTTGAACGTGACAACGTCATAAGAAAATACTGATGGAATGGACGGCTGGCTGGTCCAACCTGTCATTTCAGACACGTTGTTATGATATGTGGAAGATTTAACATTTGTTTTAATTTTTTGAAATCATAGCTACGCCCAATAATTATTTCGATCGAATAATAAAGCAATTGATTTTTTACTCATCGTGAAATAGTTCTGTTAACTTATTGTTATAGTTTTGTCAATTATAGCATAACCTACAATCTCTGCACTAGCGGACCGATGCTATTTATTTTAATGATGAAAGCACGAATATTCGACAATATATCACTGAACATATATTTAATATCGAAAGAATCATTACCTTTATCGCCGCAATTATCGTTGCTATAAACAATTGACACCACATTCACTTTTCACTACACTTCATACTTGACGAAAACATGTAAATGTATTATTTTGTATAGCAGCTGTCCACACGGACACATCGCTCACTCAAGTAGGAGACGCTCTCGCTTGCACTTCAAGCCTTAAATGGAACGCTTAGTGAGGTAACGCCGCATGCTTAAATGGAACGCATCAGAGCGAGGTAACGCCGCATGAGTCATGTTTTCTCGTGCGTGGAGCCGGCTCCATCGAATTATAAGACGTTGTCACGTCAAAAAATTCAACCGCGTTTTTTTGAACGAACGGCTTTAAATTAGTGGTCAACGATTAAAGTTCTTGGAATAGTATCTATCTGGGCACCACATATCCAAATATAGGAATTTTTGATACTAGGTTGTACCAGCGTCGAATGCAAAAAATACGAAAAAATGGCATTTTCAAACAACCGGCTCGCCCTCTATATCTAGTCCAAAAAATGTTTAAGTACCACAGAAAATTTTGTTTCCACTAAAACTTCAATTTAGGGGGTAGCCAGCATTTTTTAAAATTTTCGGGGTACCCGAATAATTATTAACCTTAGGAGCTATGTGTACCATTAATTCTTCGAATGGATTCACTAAATTGTAAATTTCATATAAATATCATATTCAGTGTTTTCTCATTGTATGTTTTGATAATGAACTGTAAAGTTCGAAATTCCATCACCTTTTTTTTTTAATAAAGTGATATTTCACAAAGTAAAATGTCTTGTTTTTATCTTTAAAAATGGAGTATCACAAAGTAACGGACATCTCCATTCAAATTCCAATCTATGGTTCATTCGTACTCACAGAGTAACTATCTTTTCTTTCATTTGGTACTTGTGTTTTATATCATTATCTTGGTGAGCTGCGAGATCTTTGTCTTGACGACAAAACAACTTGTTGATTTTAGATTATATATAATATATACAATTTCAATCGATTCATATATACAGCTCATCGTAATTTATATTTTTACATTGAATTTTAATAATAACTTGTAACTTGTAACTAAAAATAAATTATCATCAACGAAGAACCATTCTTATTATTTACTCTTTGTAGTATGCTCGACCACTACATTTTGTCATAATAAAGTTATAGTATCGATTCATATTTACATATATTCCATATTTTATTTTAATATTCAATAACATTTAGAACCAACAAAAACAAATAAATCATTATCAAAGAGAAGAACCTTTCTTATTATTTACTATAGTAGTGCACGACCAGGATGACTACAAGAAGTGAAACGGAAGCGCACAGCCCTAATTCGTTAAATCATATTCTGTATTTCTTTGTTCAATAAATAATATAAAGGATGAATCAGATCGACGAGGGTATAGGGATAATCTTGTGAGTGTAAGCAAGCCACACGCTTGTATTGTGTAATAAGATAGACAAGAATTATTTGTGCGATGGGGAAAGGGAAGTTACACCATTCTGAGCGTGGCCCGAGGCGTGTCTCAATCTCGTGTCAGTCAGTAACTCGCGGGAGACGTATGGGTATACATCGATTTGGGAATTGTAGACACCATGGAAGTTTGTCCCATCAATAATAAAATAAATTCATAGTACTGACTTCGAACTTTTCTAGAGCTGAATTTGCCAAACAACATTGGGTAAAAATAAAATAACTTTTGGTTGATAAAAGATCAAATAATAGACTATATCGGGAGTAATCGGGACATACTTGTCTCTTTCGGGGGTTAAGGGACTTAAGGGGTACTCACATGCGCGTTGTGAATCACGTATCACACCCATTCTTTTCCAGATAGGAGATAATGCTATCCTCATCTGCGTCGATTCTTTATCCCACTTATTAACATTCAATACCCCGTGGATTTGATTCAAGCTGTATTCCTAGCTACATGTACGACTTTTATTGTAAAAATGTATCCATCAGCAAAGTGTAACTAAGAATTATGCAATATTTAACAACAAATCTATTATCTAAAACAGTCAAAACAAGTTAATGTGCTCTCTATCCTATCACACTCGGATTTGTCTGACCTGAAGCAAGCGTGTGTGTGTTACGATTGTACCCTCGTTTAATAATAATTTATTGAATTATTATTATACTGCGGTATTAATCAATATTTTTTAAATTGTCTCAGTACACAATAAAAACTAATTAAATATGAAACGATGAATCAATGCTAATTCTTCACTCTCGAATTAGGAATTAATTTTATGATTAATAATGATTTCAATTAATAATTAAAATTTATGAAATTCAATTATAATTTATATAAATAATTCATTTTAATTTCCCCCAACAAAATGATTGCAATTACACTCTAAAATGGCATGCCATATTATTCTTGTACTTGTGGACTGATGATAATATGTAATGTGTTATTAACCAACATATGACATGCATATTATATTTTTCTATTTTGGAGGACTGTTTGTTTCCTCACGTATTTTGTATTCGTAAGTTAAACAGTATGTGTAGATTATATTTTTGAAATGTTTACTTTCAATATCTGCCACCTCAGAAAATTAATACAGGCGTTTCTCTTATCATTCTAGTGTTACAAATGAATTTTATAAACTTTATACATTCAATAATCAACAAGAATCTTAAAGATCTATGATGAAGTACCAAACCACGAAAAATCTATAATATATAAAAAACGGTGATCGAAATATTTTTCAACTCTGATGAGGCCCGGCTTCGCTGGTCGAAATTATCCACATTTATCAAGTAATTTAGAAGATTGGGTGTGAGTGATCTTCAAAGGAAAATTGGAATTTCGAAAAGAATCAGTTCGAAAGGTCTGGACTTGATTTACCAAAAAAAATCCGTCTAGTTTATGTTTGTGCAAAAGGTAGTCCATCGAACGTTTCGTTTTGGAATTAATTGACAGCTACCTGCAATTTAGTTTGGATGGGCGAAATACAAAAACCAAAATTGGGTACAATTCGGTCGCAAACACGTGTGCTAGATTTTTACTCTGCGGCCAATGTCATTGTCAACCATTTCAGAAAGTGTCATATTCTTATGAAGGCAATATATGACTGAGTATGAACCTGAACCATGCAATACTCATAGTATGATTCTTTTCATTAGAGCTGATAAGTAACTAACCTTACACAAGGTTGAAGGTATAACAATTCTGCAATATTTATTCTTTAATAAATGCTGCTTAAATCAGAGCAGAATCCTTCCTTATTTATTCATTCTAAAATGCTACATTTATACCACAACCCACAACGCAGATACGTCAACTTGATTGTTCTACAAGTGCCTACCCATATGTTCTAGGATTTTTTTTAATTATTTTAATTAGAATCTATACGTTATATTCACATAGAATATTCGGATATTTCAGATTATACTTAACCCTAAGCAATGGTAATACGATCCTTCAACGGATGAAATGCCACTTCAGATTTTATTTGACCATATAAACAAATAAACGTCACAGCATAACCTCAACACAGTGACTAAACTTACCCTGTCTCAAGTCTTCCAGTAACTTCTCCTCGGTAATTTCATTTTCGCCATCGCAGTCCGAATTAAAGCTAATGCTGCAATGTCTTGCACCCGGATTTCTGCATACTTCTTCCATAATAATATTGAACGTGTACAAGAAGTAAATGAACTACTATATTTAGCTAATAATTGTTTGTAAATGGAAGCAACTTGACGAACCAAGTGCAAGCGAGACGGTTGTTCTGATTATGGCTAAGCACATAAATATAAATTCATTGATATCGTACACTCAGGATCTCGCCTCAATCCATCGCGATATTTCACGTGTGCGTGCTTGATTCTATCCAACGGTTAAAGCGATGCGGAAATATTGATTTTGGCACCAATAAAAGCCCCTTACATAAACTTAACTGAAATGTGTACTTCAATTCTTCACCATGAAAGTGTTTCAACAAATATACGTTCAGATAAATAGTTTATGATTTATATACTTAATGATTATTCTTATCATATCTTTCACGAAATTAATTCCTTTTGTTTTATTTACATGTCTACTCAAATTTCAACTTTATTCTAGTACCTACGAAATGAATGGATAATGATTTATGTTGAAATATCATAGGTAGGACAGCTGGTATATTTATAAATGTACAGGATAAGGAACGAGTTCACATCAGCTGTATCGCTGAAGATAAGAAAAATGGGTAACAGGATATAATTATTTTAGATTCTACCGGAAATTGCTTATTGAAGGGCAATTATATAGGTATCACTCATTGTGTTATGCCTACATTATTTTTTACAGTGCTGAAGGTGACTTTCTAAATAAAATTGTCAATGTTCAATATCTCAATTTCGGCTACAGTATGACATAGTCCTAACCGAAAAATGACACACTCCATATATTTCCGGAGTCCTCGGGTCAAGGGAAGTCTAATGACAATATTTCCACGCACTCCTTGAAAAAGTTATGCATTTTCAAAAATTACTTCGAAAGTTAGGTTTTACAGGTGGCGATACTGTAATGGGTAATCAGGGGAACTACTGAACAGTAGATATGTGAGTATTGAGGTCACTGCTTTACTTGTTCACTTCAGTCGTTCAGTCATTAAACTATACTGGAACGCATGCTCGGCCTATCAGCCACCACTTCAATCCGAGAGGGAGATGTTATTGCAAAGGAAGAATGTGACACTATTGTAAGCCAAATTAGCGACCGATTTGATTTTGGGGATCACTTAAGTGCAGCGAAATTATATGATTCTCAAAATTTTAAAACTTATAGACATGCATTTCCACAAAACCATTTTGATGAAACTGTGGAATCTTATCCTATGTTGGGCACTGTAAAATTAAAAAGTGAACTTTCAGCAATTTATAAACGCGACATGTGTGACGTAGGTGGTATTTTGCCACTTTTAATGTTCATAACAGACAACAACCTAAAAAAGGTTTTGACGGAACCATACAAACTGTTGGATATTATTTGTACAACGCCCATGTCGACAGCAAAATGCGAACGATGCTTTTCCACCCTTAAACGCATTAATACTTTTCTGAGAAGCACAATGTCAGAAGATCGACTGAACGCATTGGCGGTCCTAGCAATAAAAAAAAGTTCGTCCAGTCTATCCCGGATTTTGGTAATAAAGTTATAGATGTTTTTTCAGCATGAAAAATAGGAGAATGGATTTTATTTACAAAAAATAGGTAAGGGTAAGTTTCTTCTTGTGCCCACCCTTTTTCATAACTCAGGAGCCGCCACTGGGTAACTAGTAAAGAACTAACATTTTACAGTCGTTTCAAGTGGTTGAACATAGGCGTTGACAAAATTGGTAGCGAGTATTCTATTGAAGGGGAGGAAAACATAAATAGCGAAACGATTCAGAAAGTATTAATTATTCCTATATTCTGTATAGGCAATAAGTTGTATACTAACTATAAAGGTATTTCTTTGTTATCGTGAACAGGGCTTATATACTCTAGAAGCCGGTCGATATTAAACAGACCCCGCCAAGTTCGGTCATACACGACAATCTGAAAAACCTGAAATAACGGCACGAATAGATATTTAGAAACATAGAAAAATTATTAGATATACTTACCAGTGCTTACTGTTCTACTGCGATCTGAGTTCCAGTTCAGATATGCTATGAATTAAAAAAAAGGATGGTTCAACTTTGAAATGTTATGTAAAGACAAAGTTATATCATTTTAGTGGGTAAACTATGAACTTTCTGATTTTCATGATTATTTGAAGAGGTAATGTTGAACTAGTCAGAGTAGATAATTATATTATCATTTTCACCAAACTACACAAGGAGCATACTATATAAATATTACCAGTATCAACGTTTTCATGTTATTATTAAAAGTAGTATAAAAACAAAGTATTGTTCTTTCATTTAATCATAATGATAAATTACCATGAAGTAACGGCTTCTACCATCGATTTTTTTTTAATTACCAGTACATTTTTGTAGTTGCATGTCAAATGAGTAGGCGAGTTAGAAATAACATTTTGGGCGGACATCTCTATAGTTTATTAATGAACATAATTTACTGATAAAGTTATGGGTGATCCAATTCCACACCTTCCCGTGTAGGTGAAGCTGTGAGAAATTATTTGAGCATAAGATCAGCATTACTCCTCGATACCTCAATTCATATGTCCACGAATACCGACTGAATTAGCTTCCTTCCCTAAATGAACCTTAAGTTCGCGATAATTGTATGTACATACAGTATATAATATACAGCATGTCCCATAATTAGCCTGCCAAACTTCACTAGCGGCTTCTACGACCAAAAATAGAAAAAAAATGGGTCGAAAAATGCCTCCTTAAAGCTCCTGAAGATGGTATTCTCTGAATATTTCCGAAACGCCATGTGATAAAATGATGCACTTTGGTACAAGAACTAAAGTTTCTATGCCCAATGCAGTGAATAAAAAATAAGTCCAAAATTTCATTCAGTAGTGTACAAAACAGGTTGAGGGTGCGTTAAATTTTACTCTAACATTTTTGTATGCAAATCTTTCGACGATTTAGTCGAATTATGAATATTCATACCTTTTTACAGAATAAATTTACTCTTGCTCCGTATCGATCAGATGTACCATTTTCGAGTAAAATCGATTTAAAAATATTGTTACATTCCAAAAGATATACACAACATTGCTATATTAAATCATAGTACAACCACTTTTGTTTCAACGAACTTTCCTCACAAGAACTAAATTCTATTGTGTGTGAAAGAATGACAAGCCACATTATGTTGAATCATGAGTATGACAAGCCACAGGAATCCTATTTGAGCATAATTTCAGCAGATTCCGCTACAATGATAGAGTGATTGTAAATTTGCCACAGAGTAAACGCATAAAATAGACTGTGACCTCACATCGATGATGACGCGTCAATGAAACCCCATTTTATTGCCTTTTGCATCCACTTACCTGTCGGAGTTTATAATACATTCAAAAATAAGTACCTAGTCAATTTGCTCGACACATCAGTTACGATTTTTTTTGCAAAAAATTACCACTAGACAACTTTGTGTCAGTGCTCAGATATGTAATCCCGTTTAGTAATGGATTGAGTTTCAATGGACTTTGTCCATATCAAAGATCACTGATCAGATCCAGCTGTCCGACTATTACGTGTCCTAATAGTTAGCAGTTTGTAATCCAAACATGTTTCTGCAGTACGGAAACAATCGCTTACATGTCAAATTATTCATATGTTTATACAATAGTATATTGTGTATCTAGTAGTGGAAGCAATACATTCCGAGACGGCAATGTAAATTGTGGCCGAGGTGTTAAGCCGAGGCCGACAAGCATTGAAGTATGGGAATGTGCTTTTATTGCGAAGTACACATACTATTTTTTCTGAAATCGCAAAAAATTGAAAATATTGATATTACAAACTATTCGAAATTACGTTCTTTCCTGAAACGTCAAAGTGACAACTATAAGCCAAAGAAGTCAGATCAGTTTATCAGATGTACAAATTGAAACGTTTATTACTCAAGCACTAGATTATATATACTTAATGATTAATGAATAAGGTACGTTTAGAATATAAGAATTATATGTAGTGTTTACTTTTTAGGTTGCCTTGATATTTGGTGTTGCCGGTACATGTCGCCGTGATGAACTATGTCAATTAAATTTGAATGACATAGAAGATTTTGGATCTAAGCTTTTGATTAAAATACTCGATAATAAAACGAACAACCCAAGATCATTTATGATGAACGAAAGTTATGTGCCATTGTATAGAAAATATGTTGCATGTAGTCCAGAAAAATTTGAAAGTTACCGCTTTTTCTTTAAATATTCAAATGGGAAAGGTTGCAGGCAAGTAGTGGGAATACATCAGTTTGGCAAAACTCCTCAAATTGTCGCAAAATTTTTTAATTTGCCATATGCACATGAATACAAAGGACATTGTTTCCGTCGGTCCTCTGCGAAAATTTTGGCTAATGCTGGGGCAGATTTAATTGTTTTGAAGATGCATGGGGGGTGGAAATCCTCAACCGTTGCCGAAGGATATATAGAGGAATCTTTTACAAAAGTAGCAGATAAAATATTTAGAGGGGAAGTGACAAAGAGAAACCTGCTAATACTAGTAATAGTATTATTGCTGAAGAAGAAAACAGCAAAAACGTAGTTGACTATTCAGGTAACATAACAGATAAACTTTAGAGGGGGAAGTGACAAAGAGAATGACTTTTCAGGTAAAGTTCAGCCTATGTTTAATAATTGTACAAATTGCAACATAACTATAAATATACAAAAATAGATATAATAAACGTTCCATTTGTGTAACAATATATTCAATAAATGTTCTTAATGTGAGTTGGTAGTTTGCGTGTATTTATTTACTGTCTAAAATGTATACGAATATAAAAAACCGGTAGGGACCAATTTTGACGGCTTAGGTGACAAACATTTTGTTTGTTGCTTAACAACCGACTAAAATACTAGATTAGCTTATTGTTTGGTCTGAAATTGCTCTGAGAAAGTAGGCATTCTTGAGCGATTGCAGAAAAAAGATATTTTCAAGACTTGTTTACAGAGGAAACATGTACACTATGGGTTTCAGTGTACTTTGTGGTACTTGTGTACTAACATATATTTCAAACTTGAAGGTACCTTTTTGGGGGCTTATGCTCAGGAACGAATTTAGAAAGCAAATACGGACATGCAGTTTAATCATAATTTAATCAAAACATTTTAAACAACTCACATTCCTCAACAAAAGCTGCTGGATCACGGTCTATTATTGTACAATATTGCTTTTTACGGCGTGTTGTTAATTTACGAACAAAAAACATAACTTAACCGTTACTAAAATCAAAATCACTCTCGTTAGATACTTTCGTATCTTGTATCGCACTTTCCGTATCGGTGTCTAACATATCCATCAAATTGTTACTTCTCTTATCTGCGGTAATATTAGTTTCCTCTTTCTGTAATTTATTCTGATCATTGTCTGGTACGGAATCACCAGTTGACGCACGCAGTTCTTGCATCACATTTGAATCTGAAGAATCATCAACCGAATTTCCTACATTTGTATTTGACAATTTGTCCATATCCGGATTTGCAGTTGCATTTTCTAATAATGAAGCATGAGTAGATTCTTCATAATTTCGGTCGGGTCCTGTAGGAATGCTATTAACCTCATATTGTTGAATTGGCTGGCCGTTTTCATTAAGTTGTTGATTATTTCCACCATATTCTTGTCCATCATAGGCAAAACTCTGTAAAGGCTGTCCATTCTCATCTAAATATTGAATAGGTTGTCCATTTGCATCGTAATTTACACCGTACTGCTGAATTGGTTGTCCATTTTCATCGTATTGTAGAAACTGTTGACCTTCGTCGTTTGCGCCATACTCCGAATACGGTTGACCTTTTTCATCGTATTGTGATAAAGGTTGACCGCTTTCATCATATTGTAATAAGGGTTGACCGCTTTCATCATATTGTGATAAAGGTTGACCGCTTTCATCATATTGTGATAAAGGTTGACCGCTTTCATCATATTGTAATAAGGGTTGACCGTTTTCATCATATTGTGATAAAGGTTGACCGCTTTCATCATACTGTGATAATGGTTGACCGCTTTCATCATATTGTAATAAAGGTAGACCGCTTTCATCATATTGTGATAAAGGTTGGCCGCTTTCATCATATTGTAATAAAGGTTGACCGCTTTCATCGTATTGTAATAAAGGTTGACCGCTTTCATCATATTGTGATAAAGGTTGACCGTTTTCATCATATTGTGATAAAGGTTGACCGCTTTCATCATATTGTAATAAGGGTTGACCGTTTTCATCATATTGTGATAAAGGTTGACCGCTTTCATCATATTGTAATAAAGGTAGACCGCTTTCATCATATTGTGATAAAGGTTGGCCGCTTTCATCATATTGTAATAAAGGTTGACCGCTTTCATCGTATTGTAATAAAGGTTGACCGCTTTCATCATATTGTGATAAAGGTTGACCGTTTTCATCATATTGTACTATCTGTTGACCATTCTGATCGTAATCGGGCATTGGTTGATGTGTTTCGTCATATTGTGGAAATGGTTGGCCGTGTTCGTCATACTGTGGATATGGTAGACCATTTTCGTCGTATTGAGGTATTATTTCACCATTTTCATCATATTGTGCTATTGGTTGACTATGCTCATCATAATTTTGATAAGCTTGACCATTCTCATCGTTTTGTAGAGTTGGATGACCGTTCTCGTCATACTGAATGGGTTGACCAGTTTCATCATAATGTCCAATGGGTTGGACAGTTTCTTCCGTAAGCACTTGCGAATGTGCATTCTTATCAAATTGGGGAATTTCTTGACCATTCTTATCATATTGTTGAAATGGTTGATCACTATTACCGTACTGTGAAATAGACTGATCAATATTTGCTTGACGTTCATCAACTGAACCATTATGGTCATATTGTTCATTTTCACCATGATATTGTATTAGTTTGTCAGGCTCATTATGATGTTGAATAAATTGACCATTTTCATCAGAAACCTGATCGTTATGTTCAAATTGCAGGATAGATTCGACATTTATTGCATCATTTAGCTTGGATTGAATATTTTCAATCAATTGTCCCATGGGTTGGTCGGTTGCGTCAAGTCTCTGGATCTCTTGAGAATCTCCCTCGTAAGAATGTTGCTCATTTGCACCATAATGTACAATATTCTCATTATGTTTCTGTTGGGCAGCTTGGTCATTTCCATGATTTGCAGTTTCGTCCAACTGCTGTATTGGATGCTCAATCTTCAAGTCATTAATAGATTTATCTCCCAGTAGTGACTGTTTTCTTTCGAGGACCAGACCCTGCTCTGTTATATTCTCCTTTATACCATCTCCTAAAGGTAGATCATTTTTAATTTCAGAAGGAACTGTTTCGATAGTAGTAGTAGTATTTGGTTCCTCAATCGTTGCAGTTTTCCTTCCGTTATCAGTCATCATAGGATTTACTTCTTTCAGCTTTGATTCATTAGTTTTATTAATTGTTTCTGTCGGCAAACTCAATTCTTTACTATCCCCGTCAGTTGGTGTCTGTTCTAAGTGTTTACCCGCTACAATTTTTCCATATATCGATGTATTTACGTTACCTCTGAACTGCAAAATATGTGAGTTGTCAGCATTTGGATTATGCTTTTCTTCGTTAGGTACATGATAAGTATTTTTCGTTGCGCTCACCACAAGAGGAATAGTTTCTTGTAGTTTAGGATCATTCCGGCTAATGTTTTGAGTTGATGAATTATTTATTGAACTTTTGGGGTAACTTTCAATGCGTCTCTGATCTGTATCAAATTCTGAATCGAACTTAATATTTCTTTGAAGTAACTTTCCCAAATTTTTTCCATCTTGACAACTTGTGTATTGATCTGTAAGGTTGTTATCCTTATACTGCTGACCTGCCATTTGATTCTTATTAAAATCTCCATGAGTATTGTTAACTCTCCCATATTTTTCTTCAAGATATGGCTGATTTTGGCTGTTGGCATAATCACCAACCTGCCTTCGGTCAAACATATTGGGTTGATCTTTGATAAACGAATCATGTGTATATTCATTTTGAGCCTCTTTGATCCTTTTCAAATCTTCTTCGTATCCATCATACACTGCAGGATTTGAATCCCTCGTCGTTTTTCTAGATGCAAGAGTCGCTAGGATATCGTCCGCCGTGAACCGTGAGGATCTCATATCGTAAAATTTATTGTGAGTACTGGGATGAGAGTTCTCGATATCAGGCGGTAGTGTAGGTTGATATTTGTTGTATTGATTTCTTTCAATTGGTTCGTAGTCCTGGTATTTTGGAATGTGCTTGTTCTGCATGTATTTTTCAAGCAAGTCGTTATCTCTTCTCAAAACTCTGTCCACTGGATCACGGGGGTCTCTGGGCGAGCATAGATCTTTGAGTTTCGAATTAAAATTTTCCAGTTCGCGCGATTTCACGTGATAAATCCTATCCAAGAAAGCTTGATATTGCTTTCGTAATAATTTGAATCGGTCAGTCTTCGCCGATAACATTGATATTCTAACTTCGATTCGTTCCAACGTTTGTAATATCTTTTCATTCCTTTCTGTTCGAGTCTTGTCTTCCTCCAAAAAACTTTTATATTGAAAGCGAAGTTTTCTGTAATACTGTTGCTCCCTAAAATGAAAAACACGCAGTTATTTATTATTTCGCATTCGATACATGAGATTATAACAGATTCAATGTTACATGTGCATCTTAAGAAAAAAAATCAATGACCGGCCCTCGAATTTAGAAAGACAACCTTTGGTAAGACGTCTATAGTATTTGAGTTCATATTTTTACTCATTGTCGCACACAGGGCTGGATAGCAAGTTTGGTCTCCTGCCTCTAGTTTCTTATTAGTATCAGAATCAAAAACAAAAAAGTGTAGTCTACTCTAGACTTCTTGACAAGAATATTCACCTATAATATCCCATTTGCAAAATTATTGCGTCGTCTTCGACTCGGGATAATTTTCAAAATATTCGCCATCTCGAAAAAAATTCCGGAAATTAATTTGTGCACCGGGATATTCGGTAAGAGAATTTCACACCGAAGAAAAATTAGCCTAAAATAATTTCAATGTGGTATTATTTGACATTTTGTCATGAAAATACGAGACATTACGAAGGAATGCCATAATTTTGTTGTTTTGTTATGTATTGTATCACTTTCAAACTCAAAACGTCAAAAAATATCCACTATAATTTTGATTCTCTACCCTAAAAGGAAAAATATCCGGTGGAATTTTTTCATTGGTATGGCAACAAGTCAAAATAAAAGTATTTCATTGGTCGAAAATTGTCAGTGTCAAATTCTCATATATAATACCACAAGAGCTTCAAAATTATCGGGTATTTCCCGATAGGTTCGTTGCAAACAAATGAAGGAGTCAAGTTTTTCAGGTGATTTTTCCTGAAAAACTTGACGACTTTATTTGTTTGCAGGGAACCTTGAGGGAAATGCCAGATAATTTTGAAGCTCGTGTGGTATTCGGGGGATTATTTTTCCGTCCCAAATGAACATTTCCTTTGACTTTTTTATCGATGGTGGACAGAGAACAAACTCCAAATCGACTCATTTTCATGCAAAATCTCCAATTTTCACAATTGAATTCAACCTGTCAGTTTGACGTGTGGTTAATTTGACTGGATCATGTTTTGTTTTTTATATATAGCAACTACCAGAGAAAATTTTCAAAAAATTATCATATATAATACCACAAGAGCTTCAAAATTATCGGATATTTCCCGATAGGTTCGTTGCAAACAAATGAAGGAGTCAAGTTTTTCAGGTTAAAAAATCACGAGCGCAAAGCGCGAGTGATGTTTCCTGAAAAACTTGACGACTTTATTTGTTTGCAGGGAACCTTGAGGGAAATGCCAGATAATTTTGAAGCTCGTGTGGTATTCGGAGGATTATTTTTCCGTCCCAAATGAACATTTCCTTTGACTTTTTTATCGATGGTGGACAGAATTCAACCTGTCAGTTTGAAGTGTGGTTAGAATTCAACCTGTCAGTTTGACGTGTAATTAATTTGACTGGATCATGTTCTGTTTTTTATATATAGCAACTACCAGAGAAAATATTCAAAAAATATTCAGTATAATTCCATGTAGGTTGTACCACGTGACGTCGAATGGTGCAATTCTATTGGTCGATATTTGGGTCGGAAAAATAATCATATATAATACCACAAGAGCTTCAAAATTATCGGGTATTTCCAGATAGGTTCGTTGCAAACAAATGAAGGAGTCAAGTTTTTCAGGTTAAAAAATCACGAGCGCAAAGCGCGAGTGATGTTTCCTGAAAAACTTGACGACTTTATTTGTTTGCAGGGAACCTTGAGGGAAATGCCAGATAATTTTGAAGCTCGTGTGGTATTCGGGGGATTATTTTTCCGTCCCAAATGAACATTTCCTTTGACTTTTTTATCGATGGTGGACAGAATTCAACCTGTCAGTTTGAAGTTTTATATATAGCAACTACCAGAGAAAATATTCAAAAAATATTCATATATAATACCACAAGAGCTTCAAAATTATCGGGTATTTCCAGATAGGTTCGTTGCAAACAAATGAAGGAGTCAAGTTTTTCAGGTTACAAAATCACGAGCGCAAAGCGCGAGTGATTTTTCCTGAAAAACTTGACGACTTTATTTGTTTGCAGGGAACCTTGAGGGAAATGCCAGATAATTTTGAAGCTCGTGTGGTATTCGGAGGATTATTTTTCCGTCCCAAATGAACATTTCCTTTGACTTTTTTATCGATGGTGGACAGAATTCAACCTGTCAGTTTGAAGTTTTATATATAGCAACTACCAGAGAAAATATTCAAAAAATATTCATATATAATACCACAAGAGCTTCGAAATTTTCGGGTATTTCCAGATAGGTTCGTTGCAAACAAATGAAGGAGTCAAGTTTTTCAGGTTAAAAAATCACGAGCGCAAAGCGCGAGTGATTTTTCCTGAAAAACTTGACGACTTTATTTGTTTGCAGGGAACCTTGAGGGAAATGCCAGATAATTTTGAAGCTCGTGTGGTATTCGGGGGATTATTTTTCCGTCCTAAATGAACATTTCCTTTGACTTTTTTATCGATGGTGGACAGAATTCAACCTGTCAGTTTGAAGTTTTATATATAGCAACTACCAGAGAAAATATTCAAAAAATATTCAGTATAATTCCATGTAGGTTGTACCACGTGACGTCGAATGGTGCAATTCTATTGGTCGATATTTGGGTCGGAAAAATAATCAGTATAATTCCATGTAGGTTGTACCACGTGACGTCGAATGGTGCAATTCTATTGGTCGATATTTGGGACGGAAAAATAATCAGTATAATTCCATGTAGGTTGTACCACGTGACGTCGAATGGTGCAATTCTATTGGTCGATATCTGGGTCGGAAAAATAATCAGTATAATACCATGTAGGTTGTACCACGTGACGTCGAATGGTGCAATTCTATTGGTCGATATTTGGGTCGGAAAAATAATCAATTCAATTCAAGATGGTTGATTACAGCTGATTTGAGTTATCGTTGAAATTTAGGCAAGCGAGCCACGTCAGTAAACGAAAGCCAGCGAGTGTCAGCCAGTTTGAGAGGCCAGTTCATATTAAGTTGTACAACCAAAAGTAATATACGTCGTGTAAAACGTCTATGTATTTTAATAAATCAAGCAACATAATTAGCGTTAGATGAGAGTACCGATATCATCGATAAAGAAATAAATAAAAAAGACAGGACTTCTTTTATTACGCCCAAGTCGTACCAAGGTTGCGAAAGCATACCAAACCTTCGACACATGTGTACAAGGGCAAGGAAAATCGATCAATTGCAAAAACAGACATTCAAATTACCTATCCACCTAGTATTCTTAATAATTCTAGGACGTATGTTACTCACGGTTGCACAATTGGCCTCTCAAACTGGCTTACATGTACACCCAGACTAATATATTATTAATCTGTGCAATAGCAATTTCCTACCATAGAACACTCGAAACTTTCAAACGTGCTAATAAAGTGAGTTGCACGGTCTATCACACAGATTGAATCAGATCGAGCGGTGTATAGCATTAAAGTGAGAGTATGCGTATGCGTTAGCCAGATCCATCATATCATCATATTAATAAGATAAACAGAAGAACTTGTGTTGTGAGATAGGGAAAGGGGAGTGTAGATTCCACAGGTCGAATTGTTAGTAAGAATTAGAAGTAGTTTGCTTTCAGCAATCTGTAGTTATCTACCAACTGTTGTTTAGAAGCATGTAATATAATGTATTTGGTCTAATACCATTTAACTCCTATTTTGGACCTCTTATTTGAAACAGTTATTTTGAGATTTGAGATAGAAATAGCAGTAATAGCACTTGGTAATTTGATTACGGTATTTCTATTTAGATCCATCTCTAGTAAAAATACTGATCTGCGTCGTTAGTTATGGGGAACCATAGAGATCATACGAACCATAGAGATCATATAGTATGATCTCTATGAGGGGAACTGACATGTGTTATAATTTCTGGTAAAATTAGCAGAGATGAAGATATAGAGCTCTCGAGTCCCATAAGCGCAATGCTTTACAAAAAGACCCTCTCTAAGAAATTTGAAGGCAGCCTTTCTCTTTCTAGTTCTCGGGCCTCTTTCTCGCACGCTCCACCTACGCTGGGCATATCGGGACCGAGTAGAAAGAGATAGCCTGCCTTCAAATTTCTCAGACGGAGTCAAAAATATAGCACCTTCAAGAACTCTATTCTATGAAAATTAGTCGTAGACACTGAATTACCCCGCAACCTTTTTCGTTGTTTGGTGATGGTTATTGTTTTGTGGTGATCGTCGTTGGCTCGCTATTGCGCAGCCCGCAACATTTGTTTTGTAGATGTTCTGTGGTTTGTAGTACCTACCTGCAGACCATAGTCAAAGTATACTTTGACTATGCCTGTAGACCAGACCATGCACAAAGGTAAATGTTCCCTGTTACGCAGTTCGAATAATGTAAGTGTTTTAAACGTTTCTTCCTTGTGTTTAATGCAGCTTGTTTTCGACGCAAGAATCAATGGACTTGAAACAAAAGCATATTTGAATTCAAAAAAACCGATATATAGAAATGTCAATAAGATGCAATAATACGTAAATATCAACTTTATACATCGATTCTGCGATTTTCAGGACTGAAGCCAATTTTTGATCCAAAACTCATTTTTAACACATTTTCGTGCCTCATTTGACTTCGAATTTGGAATCAGCTCATAGGCTTAGAAGCTTTATTAGTTATTTCGAGAGTTACAACTATTTTATAAACATCAATTTCTAGTTGATTTGAACTTTAAACTCGGTTAAACTGATCCTAGCTATTTTTCATCAATATGAATACATATATAATAAAGTTTTAAACTTACTCTTCTCGGCTTTTTTGTACCATTTCGTTGAATTTCATCTCCAGCTGCAAACGTTCTTCTTCGCTGAAATAAGATAAAAAGAATTCCATGTATCTTTCAGACCAATCTAGATTCTATTCGAATTTGATCCAATAACCTATATTTTGTTCCACTTTGTACTACAATACAAACAAAGCGCGAACCACAATATTTTCGCTAATACACTAACCTTTTCCTTAATTTTTCTTGCAATTCCATGAATTTCGTGTAGTATTCTTCGGACTTATAGTGGTATGACATTTTGTTTAACTTATGTCACTAGTTTATAGTTAAAATGTAATTTCAAAGTGCTTATTGCACCAACATCGTTATTTCTCAGTTCCACGCAACATTCTTATCCATATAGTATAATGTACATCAGGGGTAATATCTGGAACATGCGCGTATTCTAGTTTGACAATTCAAACATGCAATAACATGAGTGCAACAATGAAACCACAAACATTATCCAAACAAATCCAATTAAAAAGATGCAATAATTAAAAGATTAGTTTCAGGTAAACGTTTAGAGTGAGCTTTAATGTGGTTTCCGTGCGTGTAAGGCTTTGCACGAAACATGATTCATCTATATTTATGCATTTCAATTAAATTACTGTATTCATTTCCTACCTGTAGTTTCATTGCAAGTATAAACTACAAAGTTTACATATTTCATAAATTAACATTGATTTTCGGATGATTTCCACGTGACATTTGCAAGACTATATGCCCACGTTTCGCCAACCATCGCATGCGGCATCCTCAGAGCAGTCACAGTATGCCTTGAGGATGCCACCGGTATCCAAGTAAATGTATTATAATAGAAAGGCGTTACAATATAAACCATCCATCCCAGGTATTATATTACGTTTATCTCGTTTCGAACAGTAGAAATACACCGAATAATACTGACGGTACACTGACACTTTTCAATATTTATTACTTGTCTCACCCATAACATTCCAAAACAACACAGAATATTTTGAAAATATATAACACCAGGGGGGATATATGCTTCAGAAATTTTAGGAAAATCTCGACAGAAATGTTTACCAAAGTATCTTACGTCCCTTACAGGGATCGGAATTGTTCGTATCCAGGTATTCATGTATTTGTTTAAAATCCTATTTGAATATTCAAATTATCCAATATTTGAATATTTGCAAATATTCAAATATCCAAATATTTGAATATCTGAGAATATTCAAATATTTGGATATGCGAATAGGTACTCAGATATTCTCACATTTGACAAATTGAAAATATGTGTAACTATTTCGATATCCGAATATTCATATTTTTATAGATGCCAACGATCAATAGGTATTAGGAAAATTGTAAAATAAATTGAAAATATTGCAGTATATTTTTTATAGGAAATCAAAGTTTATAAATTATCGCTCAAAAAGCAATTTTTTTTACGTTATCTGGCTTTAAGCAAGATCGTTTAGCTGAAACTAAATTACCAGCTCTCGAAAATGCTTGCTCAGACGGAACTGATGTGGCTGGTATTGAAAGATACCGCTTCGCATATTTTGATATTTACCTTCATTATTTCTCCACCACTGCAAAGGACAACGAGTTTTTGTAGAATAATTTCAGAAGAATAATTGTCTACTTCATTTGATGTTTCTTGGTACTCGTTCGGAAATAAAATATCCAAAGCAGTTTTTTTTGTGGATTTTCTCTGATTCCTATTTCAGAAGACTTTATCTGATTCTAAAAGATTCTTCGATGTTCATCCTTGCCCAGAATATGAGAACCACAGATCTTTAAATTTTTGATCATCCAGATATTTGGATATTCGAATATTCAGATATTTGGATATTTGAATATTTGAATATTTAGATATTTGGATATCTGAATATTCAAATATTTGAATATCTGAATAATCAAATGTTTGAATATCTGAATAATCAAATGTTTGAATATCTGAATATTCAAATATTTGGATATTCAGATATCTGAAGCTGGATTCGTTTCAATGTTCATCCTTGCCCAGAATATGAAAACCACAGATCTTTAAATTTTTGATCATCCAGATATTTGGATATTCGAATATTCAGATATTTGGATATTTGAATATTTGAATATTTAGATATTTGGATATCTGAATATTTGAATATCAAACAATATTTTTCCCAAAATATTTGAATTATTGATTTCAAATACTTGAATATTTGAATAATTCGAATACAATTCCGAGCCCTATCCCTTACCGCATAACCCTACGAGACCTCAAATTGCAAGCCGGACGTAAAATATTTCATTCTCTAGAATGTACAACCAGTTGTTTTCGCCACTTTTCATTCCACTTCTGTTGTTTTGAAAATTCGCCTCTTAGATAGAAACCCAAAATGGTTACAGTATCTACAGTCTAACAACTGATTTAGAAATTCACCAGTACTCTAATTTTATTATCAGTTATACCAACTAAAATTAGAAATAAGATGAATGACTGGAAAACACTAAACAGCTGTGAAGGAGCTATTCAAGTAACCAGAGACACATCGAAGATAATGAACATTGGAAAGAAATGTCAAGTATTATAAGATGAGATCTCTGATAGTCCAGGCAATAAATCGGGAAAAAGGCCATAATAAAAAAAAATATATAGTAAGCTAGAATTTCAAAATTTTTTCTGCATTTTGTTTCTAATACCCCATGGATCATTCATGACTATCAAGACCGCGGGGGTCGACCTTCCTACCCCCCAAAACGGGGTTTCAACCCCTCAGAGGAGCATTCTTATAAAAACAGTTCAAAATCAATGAATTAAGAGCCGAAAATGACCCCTAGTATGTTTTTTGGGTCGCTGATCACGATTCCGCAGTTAGTTTTCTCGGAAAACTCCCTCCAGATGGGAAATTTGGAAAATTTATACATAATATGTAATTTATAATTTTGTTGCAAAAATGACCTTCAGTAGGTTTTTTGGGTCGCTGATCACGATTCCGCTGTTATTTTTCCCAAAAAGTCTCCAGATGGGAAATTCGAGATTTTCCTGAGACAGTTATGAATGATAAAGTATAATTTTATTGCGAAAATGACCTCTAGTAGGTTTTTTGGGTCGCTGATCACGATTCCGCTGTAATTTTTCTCAAAAAAGTCTCTCCAGATGGAAAATTCGAGATTTTCCTGAGACGGTTATGAATGATAAAGTATAATTTTGTTGCAAACATGACCTCTAGTAGGTTTTTTGGGTCGCTGATCACGATTCCGCTGTAATTTTTCTCAAAAAGTCTCTCCAGATGGGAAATTCGAGATTTTCCTGAGACGGTTATGAATGATAAAGTATAATTTTGTTGCGAAAATGACCTCTAGTAGGTTTTTTGGGTCGCTGATCACGATTCCGCTGTAATTTTTCTCAAAAAAGTCTCTCCAGATGGAAAATTCGAGATTTTCCTGAGACGGTTATGAATGATAAAGTATAATTTTGTTGCGGAAATGACCTGTAGTAGGTTTTTTGGGTAGCTGATCACTATCCCTATGACCTCTAGTCATTTTTGCAACCAAATTATATTTTATCATTCATAACCGTCTCTGGAAAATCTCAAATTTCCCGAATTTTCCATCTGGAGTTTTTTTTGGAAAAATAACAGCGGAATCGTGATCAGCGACCCAAAAAACCTACTAGAAGTCATTTTTGCAACAAAATTATAAATCATATATTATATATAATTTTTCAAAATTTCCCTTCTGGAGGGAGTTTTCCGAGGAAACTAACTGCGGAATCATGATCAGCTTTCGGCTCTTAATTCATTAATTTTGGACTGTTTTTATAAGAATGCTCCTCTGAGGGGTTGAAACCACGTTTTGGGGAGGTAGAAAGGTCGACCCCCGCGGTTTCGATAGTCATGAATGATCTATGGGGTATTAGGAACAAAATGCAAAAAAAAATTTTGAAATTCTAGCTTACTATATATTTTTTTTTTCCGGTTCGTTGCCTGGACTATAAATCTGAAAATGAAGAGGATGTGTATCAAGGGAGTGAAAAAAGACACTGAAAAGGTGAGAGAACGCAGATCAATGAATGTACAGAGGGAAGGAATGTATGGGTAAAATGTGAAAACTGTATTGACCATAAATAAAGTTGAAGATCCCCAAGAACAGTTTGTCTAAACAATCGTAGATAAAGGCATACCTATGTGCAATTTGGTAGTAGGTTCATTTTATTTAGAGTAGGTAATTATTCACCGAAAATAGTATTTTTTTGATGATATTTTTGCACTTGAGAAAGAAAGTTTTTTGTGAGCTTTAGCGACCAAAAAATACATTCGATAATGCAAAGGAATTCCACAATCGGGTATCAAACAACGTTTTTTCGAAAAATGTGTTCCAAAATAAGTAAAATGTTAATTAAAAATTTTGATATTCGGGATTAATTGATTTGACGTTCAATATCATATTAACAGTAGGCGACTATTAAACCGAAGCAAAGAAGTGTCTGAAATAGATAATGTTATCATAAAGTGATAAACATTAAGAAGATTTACCATTTGTGGTTGTGGTTGTGGCTGAAGCAGCAAAAGGTGCAGATTATGAACTTATTCCCAGCAAATCGACAAGATATTATGGATTTGATTTACTGAATTCATGCAATATGGTATGGTTTCTAATGATTTGAAAAAATCTGAAATTGCAATATTGGTGGCATAGTTTGAATATAAAATTAAAAAATTGCAACCGACAACGCTATTGCCCATATTTTCAAAGCTGAAGAGAATGTTAAATGTCAAATTGAAAAATAAATGTGGCGGTTAATCGTCCAAAAAAGTCAAAAATTTTAAGCAAAGCAGAAATCGAGAAATTTCCCAAGACGCACCAGATAAAAACTTCTTATTAATGAAGGTATTTCATGTTTATTTAATATTGTTATATTTTGATTGACAAAAGTAATATTACTTCAGATTATTTTGATATTAGGTAAGCATATACGGAGCATGTAGGAGAAGTAAGTTATTACATTTAACAATAAAGTGATATTGAAGATAATGATTCAATTATTATTATAAGAATTCAACATTCATAATTCATAGAAAATATTATGCTTTACCAGGTTACACCACTAGCCGCAGATTTGTTTATCAGATACGCAAATGGAAAATGTAATCAGGCTATTGGTATTAATAAAATCAGAAATGCATCTAAATAAATTGCATCATATTCCAAATCGCCGGAACATTGCTTTGGAAGATGATCTGCTATAATACTGGCCGATTCTGGCGAGATATACCGGGATATCAAAAATTATCTTGGTCAAGGGTGGTTGTGGAATCTAAAACGTGTGTCTTACTTTACGTTTGAAATAATTATGTCATAATTAATTTGAAGTTTCTAAAAGTGCGAAATTTCGCAATTTTATACGAATATTGTAACACTCAGAAGTCTTTAGCGCTTTGGACTCCGGGATTTTCACGTGGCCTATCGAAATTAGAAGGTTCGAATTATCTAAAAACATAATTGCATGAACGCCAGACGTCCTATGTAATTAGCTACGAACGAAATCATTTTGACATATGCCTCGAGGAGCTCGCTGTGCGTAAGTTAGAGTTTACATTTAACCTCGGTCTTGTTAATTTGGGGCCGTTTCTTGCCCCGTGCGACCAGCACCAGTTGTAATAAATTGTTTTTGGCTATGGGCCGCTAGCTTTTACCCGCTTCGTGTATATTTTAGTAGCGAGAAAGTTCCCTTTGGTACGTCGCACGTTAGACGCGCGTAGCTGAGATCTGAGAATAGCTCAAACTGTTTTAATTAGATTTTCCTATTTAATGGACATTTATCGAAAAGAGAAGGGCCGTCGGGCACGGTCCGATACTAAATCTAACTACATGGAGCGAAGTCGTATTAGGTACAACCAGTTTGCACTTTTCTAACTCGCGTGCTACGGGCTTCTCACGTGAGCGTCATTCGATTTACAGAAAATTAACTATTTCAAAATAGTTTTTGACCCGGATTGTGGCTATCACGACCTCTGAAAAGGTTCAAAGTTCACATAATTATTTCATAATTTGTAGTTCATTATTGTTTTACAACTGAAATAAATAGGTATGAAATTTGTAGGTTATTGATGTCAGTGTGACAGTGACATAATTATTTCAAACGTAAAGTAAGACACACGTTTTAGATTCCACAACCACCCTTGACCAAGATAATTTTTGATATCCCGGTATTTTCCTAAGCTGAAGAATCGATCGAAGAAGAATTGAAATTTCTAATATTATTTCACCTGTTCCCAAACCACTTTTGATATAATTACCCAAAGCCTTGATGAAAAAATTGTAGCGTCTTCAAGCGTACAATCAATTGTACAATCGGTAGGTACTTTCAATGTTGTTAAAAGCTTTCTAATAATTGGTTGTTGAAAATTTTCTCTTAGTTTATATTTAATGAATATAGGATATAAACGACTTTTACGTTCAAAACGTGAAATATTTTACCTACTACCAATAAAGTTGATAATATTCCTAAAATTAATGATATTAGAAACATGCAACAAGCAAGAGTTGTAAAGGATGGACGTATACCCTCGTTGATTTATTGTTCACGGTTGTCAATTTTGACGCGTTCGTTTTAATTTAGTAAAATTTTATCGACATGAGTTCCGACCATGAAAATATAGATTCAGCCAAATATAGAACTTGCGGTAAATGAAACAATTCATATAGAATAGATACGAAAATGAATATAAGTAATATTTTGTTAAATTCATATGTAGGGCGTAGATACGTATTTTTATCTCTACTTATAACAATTATATTATTACTAGTGTTATGTCTATATTTATAATAAATTAGTTCTTGTTTCCTTTTCGATAAAAAAAAACTTTAGAGAAAGAAATTAATATTTTTTTCTTCACATTACCGCACTAGTGCGGTAAAGTATCTCTTTAGGAAGCTCATATCAGTGTCGTAATGTTTAACATTACATATTGGTAGTAGGTGAAACTTGTACTATATTCGTTTCGTAAATTCATATTACGATACTTATATTTTGGAGATGATTCACATAAAACGTGACTCCAAATCTGTAAATCATAGGACAAATATTCAAACTCTAAGTCACATTTATACTAACTTAATCAAATAAAAACTTGCAAATTCCTACATGCCTCTTTATAATGTTAGAAGTATATTTTAGGTAGAATGTCAAGTATATCTCCAGTAACTGATAAACCTTTTTCTATTAGCTCATAAATCTAACATCTGGTTTGAAAGTGAATACTTGAACTTAATGGTCTCGTTTCTAGTCGTTCACAGTCTTTGTTGACATGATCACGCATCTATTAAAAGTTCTGCTCAACAGTGAATTCTTGATATATTATAATTACAACATTGAGGTGTTACAATTTCGATTATTCGTGTTTCTGTTCGTTTCGGCGACGTGGGCATTTTAATTGAAATTGGTGCGATAAGGACGCTTTGTATAATACAATTAGTTTTAAGTAATTCAGTTTTAGACATAATAAGTCTTCTGATGATGGTCGTGAGACCGAAACGTACCTAAAGACAAGAAAATATAAAGCATAAGTGTTAATGTAACCTATTTCCCGAGAATTTATATATAATTGATACTTATATTGTAAATATCTATTACTTCCTGCAGATAAAAAGCAGTCGTTCAGACACACTTTGACAGATATCACATAAAAAATTTAATTTTAATGAGTTTTCGGAAAAACCTATTCAACTACAGTCTTGCTAATACGATTCTATTCTTGTTGAAATTTACTCCAAATTACCCACTTCATAAAGATGTGAATGTTGAAAATGCACTGTTAATTCCATGCATAAACATTTAGCTAATAAATCCTTTGTGATATGCATTTCACTTTCAAGAGTTGCAATGTAAAACAAATTAATAATGAAATTGAATATCCACTTCAAACTAAGTAGGTAACTGGAAATATGTCATGGGCGAATTGCTGAGAAACGACAAATAAAAAATTAACGTCTTAAAAACCTAAAACTTTAGATACTTAATTCGATAGTACCTGATATTGAAGGTTAACGTATTCAAAATAGGATTGTCACACACTCGCATCTGACTTTGCAGAGTTAATAACAATGAAGTCAAAGACTCAAATCTACTAAAGAAATTCCAAACAAAAATCGATGGCGGCATCTTTCAAATAAATTATCCTAAACAAGGTCGAACACGCGATGGTGACTTCGTACCAGGATGATACCAAACTTGACCTTCTCTTTAGAAAGTTTTATTAACTTTTTAGTAGAAACGTCTAATCTATATAACCACAGTCAAAGTTCTCATTTGTTGCCTGTTCTACGACATGCCATTTTAAGTTTAACAAAACCAACTGTTATCTTGCGAATTTGCAAACGTCAATTAAAAAAAGCAGGTCAATTGAGATAACGATCGTTTTTCGAATCTTTAATGTACTTCGTTTGAGTGCAATTAGTCTAGTCAATGAAGCCGAAGTATTCTTTGATGAAATTTTTTTGGTTTTTGGGGTTGCTGTTTTAGAATTTAAAATTTGAAAATTACAAACTATTGATCCAATATGACAACTCGTTTAAATTAGAAAATTCGACTGCCCCCAAATTATGTCAAAATGAGAAAAAATGTATAGATTTTTGCCCTCAAAATAGACTTTTATTCTAAGCAGTTTTTTCGAAAAATGCATGCCATTCGAGTAGCCCTTTTAAAAATCAATTTAAATTGATTATATTTCATGTAAAATAATTATAACATAGTATAAGCCAAATGTACTAACTTTTTAACAACTAACAACTTCCAATCATGTTAAAATATTTTTACGGAATTTTTTACCAAAGATTTCTCCCCACCCCTGATTTTTGAAACAGCTGTAACTCGAAGATCATGCATTTTTCAAAAAAATTACAGAAACTAATTTGTATTGATTATCTTAAATATTTTATGTAAAGTAATTATTTAAAAAAAAAGAGGATAAACCAAGAGTATTAACATTTTAACAACTAACAACCTCCAATCGTTTTAAAATATTTTACGACACTTTTTACTTAAGGTTCCACCCATAGACCTATTATCCTAAGGAGACAGAATTGTTTACATTTAAAGACGATCAGACATTACCAAAGTTTCGGGCCACTCAGACCGCTGTATATTACAAGTATGGCCGTATGGAATGTGCTGTTGTCGGATTATTTGTTCTGTGTGCCGGATTGAGATTTGTAATAATTATAGAAACGTCCATAGCATTATTTATTGGTTATATTATAAGCAATACTGTTGAAATGTCGTTTTCTCTCAAAAATCTTGCATAATATATGGTAACCTGGAATACACGATCGAATTATAGAATATTTAAATATAGAACTATTCCATTCCATTGCATCATTTGTTGAAAAGGCAACAACGCCGCGCACCTTTTATAAATGGGAACTTTGTTCTCGTAGCTATACCGAAGCGGTGTTGCCTTACAAGTGATACCAAGTTTTCAATCATAGTTACAGCGTTGCCAATGAGTAATTATGACTCGACGTCAAAGAGGTCTGTTGGTTTTCTTTGTTTTGTTATACTTCATGTAATCATTGCGACAAGTCAAATGGAGTTTTATGAATGAGATGTTTCGTCTCTTTAGGATAATAGGTCTATGGTTCCACCCCACTCCTGATTTTTGAAAGGGCTGTAAATCGATGGGCATACGTTTAAAAAAAATACAAAGAATAGTCTTTATTTTGAGGGCATACAATTCATATATAACTTTTTTTTCCATTTTGAAATGATTTGGGGTAGTCGAATTTCTAATTTTAACGAGCCGCCATATCAACTGCTTGGAAATTTTTTGGTTTTTAGACTCCTTCGATTCATCAATTCCTTCTACTCAATGGATGAGGTAGAATGCAGCTTCAAACAGGTATAGATATAAAAATTCCATATAGTTGTAACAAAATATATTTATTAAATATTTATAATATTTACACTCTTATCATAGCACGCAAATATAGTTTCAACATTTTTTACTACTTCAACGTCGAGAGGTGAATCGGAAAGAAAACTTCCAGGCAATAAATTTGGCTAATATACTCGTCAAATAGTTTCTAAATTTGTAACTCTTAATTCCATTATCTGATATTCGAAACAGTATAGATATGTATTCAACAGATATAAAAACTGAATACAGAAAATTCATTTAAGGCTGGAACTAGAGCACAATATATTATATTTTCTATTAAAGAATATGATACTTGCTCCAAATTTATAATGAAGTTTCCTTTTTCTCACCCGCTCAATTACAACCTTGAACTATGACATTTTATTCAAGAGATAATAGGACTACAGATATAACCCTCACATATTTATTAAATATAGACATGATTGATCCTAAACATGTTATCACAAAAATTCAACAGCACCTAGAGGATATTGACTACAACATTTATGAGAGCCTATATGACAGGTATGGCACCTCCCACCCATACAGCTCCTATCGGCTAGCGAATTAACTGTTGATACACTGAATTCAATGTACAACCCGAATCGGCGGTGTCGCCTAAGTGGTTGTGAACCGGGTAATGAATTTTGGTCATCGCAAGTTAATTTGGTTAATCTTTTGACGGGTTAGTTTTTCAATTGTTATATATTTTGGTAATACTAGGTTATTTGAAATGTGATTTATTGATTGATGTTTTTCTTTGTACACATTTGATTAGCCTTGCCCTTGAACACATATATTATTAAAGTGCATGTACACTCGGTGGGGGTGCCGTACCTAGCCTAAAGTCTCTCGTCAAGGTTTAAACCGAAAGTAGATCTAATACATAACGTAAGTCATATTTGTCATACAAATATATAATAAAAAAACACTGTGAAACATAGCACGTCATTGTGCACAACATTCTGGCCTTTGAGGAGTATAGCTTTTTGAAGCATCAAGTTGAAATTCTGGAAGACCTTGGTGAGATTTCTAATACCAATAATTAATCAGTGTTATTATAATATATTATAATTATCATTAAATTTTCAACAGCAATATACCTCTATTCAGATAGCACTTATTGTTAATTAATCAATTTGTCATATTTATTATTATATATAGTCATAGTTCTTATACATAATCCTCAATTGATTGACAGTAAGTATATCAAAGAGAATGAATCATATCTGAAAGTATTTATTTTAATTTTTATCACACAGTATAACATGTCGTATTATCACATTTATGCATTATGTACAGAATATATTTTCTGTGACCCACAATAAATAAGAAAAAATCAATGACATTCGTTCTAGAAGAATTAGTAATAAAATCGTTGCTTCAATTCATTGAATCTGTTTTGTTCGTATATATTTATTTGAAGGGATCAATTTACAATATTATTTATATTTTTGTGGTATGCTATGCCACTTTCGAGATATCTTGGATTGATTTAAATAGCTTTTTGCTCGATAATGAAGCATGTTTACAGATAAACGTGATTGATGAATAATTGAAATGAAATTTGATCGATTTTTTCTTATTTCATTTGTTCTCGGAAGAAAGTTGCGATCATATAATCTCTTGCAAGCACAGCACACACTGAGTTTGTCAACCATAGTTCACAATTACATTCCAATTACATTTGTTACATTTACAATCAATCAAACATTATCCCGAAACTAACAGAGCTATTAATGATCTTTACTAATTCTACTAAACAACCTGTACTGAGGGATTATTTTAAGAAATTTGGGTCCAATTTATTGATATCAACTGAAACCCGTTTTTGGTACATTTTAAATCTATTCTTTTAGCAAGTTAGTCTATAGGGTAATTTCATAGCACAAATAATTGCATCAGATCCAAGAGACCTAATCGACTAGACTAAGTATTAAACATAATTAAATCAATAATATAATTAAATTATATACAGAAACGATAATTTTACAGCACCAGGATCACGACTAAACATCAATAATGAATTTTTAGTCATTCCAGTCAGAAATATGCTGAATAAATGGTCGCAAAAAAATGTTCTTCACAAACCAAAGATATTCAACAGCACACGGAGAATCCTGCAAGTTTCAACACTTTCTAATGAAATAAATATCCTAATGAATAAATGTCAAATGATGTGACATTGTACTTGTACACAGCAGCACCAATTTTTACGTTGGAGTTTGAGCATATGGTAAGCCAGTAGAGGCAGTCCTGGTTGTTAATTGTTTTTATAAAATTTTAAATATTCACGCGCTATTTTACAGCCTTTTTCCTTTTACAATGTCTGAAGTCTACTCTTACTAAGTTTATTAATAATGAAGCTAAAGGCAAGTAAATGAAACGGGCGGAGGTAACGGGTAACAGCTAGTTTCTAATACATCCCAGTTTGTTCCTCTAATATTGCTATTCTAGAAGCTCCTAACTTAAAGGCATGTAGGGGAACCCAAAATTTGGTGATTTAATGCAACTTAGCTCTATACCAAGTTGCACCCCTGAGTATTTATAGGCCTTTAAAGTGGCTTTTCAAATAAAAAAAATAATATCTCTGTTACACTTCAGCAAATATCAATGAGCATAATTGAATGAGAAAATACAAATAACTTAAACAACAATGTTGTATGCGATATAAAAATGGATTTGCTATTGTAGGCAGATGAAACCCATTTATGCTGTAATCATTAGTAGGAGCGTTGAAAAATGTCCAATTATTAGAGCTACAAGGGAACATTATTAGGATGCCGGTGAAGTATGGAAATTAAGAGAAAAACACTAAATGGCAATCTCATTTGCAGAGGGTTGACATATTACTTACCGATTGTAAATAAACAATATTATGTCTTACATATCTAACAAAGCCACTGGTATAAAGTAAATGGAAATGAACTGTGATCAATTGATCATGTGACTTGCTTCACTTTTGTTAGCAAAATATCTTTCGGACACTCCTGCAGGTCAAATGTATATGATTGTAGAAATAAAAAATATATTGGAAATGATTTAGAAACAGTTAATGAAAGACGTTAAATTATACTCTTGTTACATTGAGAGTGTATCCAAATGGTCTACATAATGTATTTCTTAACTCTATGTTTCATACTGACACCTGCTGAGAGGTTTATTTCTACGCCCCAAAAATACAGTTCCTATTTTTACCACTTTAAAGCGGTATAGAAAATTTCAAAACTATAGGACCAATAGGAACGCCGCAATCGTCTCTACAGTGGGTTACGCACGCACGCGCGCGCACATACATACCACACACAGACATCATGTCAAAAATATTCTAGATCGATTCAGAAATGCTCCAAACGGATATATCCAAGTCCGGAAAATTTTGTTTCGCCCGATTACAGTACTTCCCTTACCCTATATATTACGTATAGTGAGGGAAGTAAAAATTGCAGCATAAAATATGTTGATATACTTAATTAATGGATGTTTAGTCATGGTTCTGATCCTGTACAGTTCTTACTTTAATTTCAATATAAACTCTATTAGCTAATAACTTAACAACAATATTAATAACACCTTTACACCATTATCAAAAACTATAAACTTATTTTTACATAAATATCCCTTACATTACTATGTTGTTCGGCGGGAGTAGTAAGTACTACAAGTGAACAGATTTAGCAGCTTGTCACAAAGTGACTAACTTTTAGGCCAAAAGTACTCTACTTGAAACCATTTCGTTTCATTTAGCATCAAGTTTAATCTATTCGCCTATTGAAAAAATTGGTTGCCATCTCTCTAGTACTACAAAGTTAGTTGAAAATAATATGTAACAAATATGAGCTGTTCTCATTCCCACGTTGTGATATCTGAGACAAATCATTTTCAGGCTTAATAAACTATAGAATATAGAAGTAAACAGATTTAGCAGCTTGTCACAAACTGACTAACATTTAGGCCAAAAGGAACTACTCTACTTGAAACGATTTCGTTTCATTTAGCTTCAAGTTTAATCTATTCGCCTATTGAAAAAATTGGTTGCCATCTCTCTAGTACTACAAAGTTAGTTGAAAATGATATGTAACAAATATGAGCTGTTCTCATTTCCACGTTGTGATATCTGAGACAAATCATTTTCAGGCTTAATAAACTATAGAATATAGAAGTAAACAGATTTAGCAGCTTGTCACAAACTGACTAACATTTAGGCCAAAAGGAACTACTCTACTTGAAACGATTTCGTTTCATTTAGCATCAAGTTTAATCTATTCGCCTATTGAAAAAATCGGTTGCCATCTCTCTAGTAGTTGAAAATAATATGTAACAAATATGAGAATGACGAGCTGTCATCATTTCCGCATTGTGGTACCTGAGACAAATCATTTGCAAGCTTAATAAACTATAGATTATAGCGAGGGTTGCTTTATATTATAAAGAAATATAAACTTCATTGAACTGCACCTCGTATATTTAGCACCATTTAGGAATTCATCGCGATTTATACGTTACTTGTGTTATCATAATTAATTAAATATAAATAATAGTATTTTACTTCATAAGCCTATAAATACCTTATTACTATATATTGTTGCGTTACCTACTGGCTACAATTCATAACCTCTCACTAAAGAGAATATTATATCAAAGATTGCTACTGTCGCTACCTCAAACAAAATGTTTCTTCCACGGCCAACCGATGTTTTCAATGGTTGAATCAAAATCAGTTGATTTTGAGTACAATAAATATAGGATGTTCAAATAACCTTTCATTCTAAAAACTAAGCTTTTTGCAAAAAATTTATTACATTTTTATTCAAATCAAAAGAGTATGCGGTCATGTATGGAACGCGATATCAGCCAAAAGGCCACCTCGGCTATTTTTGCAGATGGTAATCCTGTTCAGGAAATTTTTCATCAATTGAGGCTCAGTAACGCGAAGACCAGATGTAACCCTGTTTTTGAGCCCCCCAATCATTGTTGGGTTGACGTACACTAAACACTAAATTTGATTTATAATATAGTTTACTCTGATGATGGCCGAAAGCTCCTCAGTACTTTAAGGGTATTTTTATTGGATAAGGGTGATTATTTCTTATTTATAGTAACCTAACAACACAGGAAACAAATAGCTCGTTGTGCAAGAATAAAATCGATCCATTTTCGACAACCGCGTTGGTTTGACTATTGAAATATCAAAGAGCGATATCTGTACCTTCAACAGATACGAAATAGAGGTATATTTAAAATTAAAGGTCTTTTTGAACATCTTAGTAAGTAATTGGATAAGTAAATAAGTTTATCAGAAATAGCATAATGATGGTGTGTACAATAAGACATAAAAAATAAACATTCCACATTATGACATAAATAGTTGCATTATGCAATAGATAAGTACTAATTCGTTTATTTTGGTTGTTCTGATAGTACCAACTATCAAGTAGATTTTTCAGATCAGAGATCGATAATTTTCAATTTTTCAAACCTATATTTAAATCTTATTTTTTTCCTATATTATTAGGCCAGTACCAATAGGAGAAAATATTAGAAAAAAAGAATAATTCGTTACAGCAATCTGACAGCTGAATATTGTAGAACAAGATATTATAAAAGAGGGAAAAATAAATCGAACCGACAGCTGCCATCCGGGGTGGAATGGGGTGGGTTAAGCTTCATAAAGTCTTTTTTGTCAAAGAAAAAAATTAAAAACTGAAAAATCGGTTTTTCGCATTTTTTTCGGAAAATGTTGAGGTTAGGGGAAAAATGGGGTGTACAAAAGATTTTTTTATTCTCTACAACTTTTATACATAACTTTTTTTGATAGAATGCACGGTTTAGCCAGAAATCACGAAAAACTGTTTTCAACCCCTAAAAACACACCCCATTCCACCCCAGATAGCAACTGTTGGTTCGATTTATTTTTCCCTCTTTTACAATATCTTGTTCTACAATATCTGCTGTCAGATTGCTGTAACGAATTTTGTTGTTGTTCAAATACTATTTGTACTGGCCTATATGTTCAGTTAAAGATTGTATTAATTGGGACAAGAATTAGTAGCGTTCCTAATTGAATTCGAAAAGATAAAGAAATAGGTGAAGTAATAAGGTGGTTCTACACTTGCCCAAAATTGAAAATAAACTAAATTGCGACAGCAATATTCAGAAACTTAAAACGTATACCTTGAATGTTTAGAAACATAAAAAAAATTGATACAAAAGATTTAGTCTTGGGTGATTTCCAGTTTTGAAATGGCAGTTTGTTGTCCAATAAAAAGAGTGTCTATACAGGTGTCCCAAAACTTAACGTCATCTCTTGAAGGACTAATAGGCCATCTCATGACTGACTATCATTATGTGATCTTAGTACAAAATTGTTATTTTTTGAGATTTTGGCACTTTTATGAATGTTGTAAAAATTGACACCTTAGATTCGTTTTTCGAACGCCACAGCTACGATTCTAAATTTTGCTATGCAACCCTCAGGGCTATTATTGATCACAGTTTACAACAAAATTTCCAACTGCCAAACGTTTGAAAAATAAAACTTTTTTCCCGATTCATGAGGTAATTTACTTGAGACTTTTTCTGCTGTAGAAATAACTACCATGCTAAACTGACAAGTTCCTTCAAAAATGGCTCACTTATTGTGTTTAAAAAACATATTATTTTGGTGTAAAAGGAGCTAATTGTGAGATTATTTCAATAATCAGGAATTGTAATTAAAACACTTGTTCAATTTACAGTGAAACATATTAATAACGAAATTTAGAATCCAAAATATGGAATTTTACGAGTGTCAAATAGTGGGCAAATCTCAAAAACTAAAAAATTTTCCCAAGTTCATATGATGATATAATACTTAACAGCCCTTCAAGAGATGACGTTGAGTTTTGGGACAGCCTGTATTATTAGGTTTTCTTGGTATATTAATTTTGTGAATTTCTAAAATTTTCAGCCTATCATTCAATGATCTACAGAAAATGAAGCACCTAATACAGGTGGTGCAAATGCAAAAAAAGTATCTACTGCTTGACAACCTAACCTATTATTCTATCAAAATCGATAATTCAACTCCAACGGTCATTAATAGTATTATAATATCACTTCTAAGTAAAGCATGCAGCAGTAATTTTGTAAAATGAGAGAAATGCTCAATTCAAGAAGTCATGTGAATTTTAAGATTGAACTGATTTTTATTGTTGGAAATCCATTACATCACAAATGAACACCAAAGTGAATAGTACACTGTAGAAAAATTCAAAAAAATATATAAAAATAAAAGAAAACACATGTTTCGCTTTTTTATAATAAAAGTTTTTTTGAAATTTTTCTAGTGTATTATTCACTGTAGTATTCATTTGTAACTAAGTTCATTTGGTTATGAGCATTTGTTAGAGTTCACTAAATTAATTTAATATTTAGTAATTCATTATAATATCAAGCAGTCGTGAAATTGGCTAATTAGCTGCTATTAAATTAGAATTTATTGAAAAAAAATCAACTCTTTACTGATATTAAAACAATTCTTGATAATTCAATAACAATCAAAAATATATATAATTAAATTAAATGTATAAATATAGGTATTCGTGTTGTAACTCTTATATGTAATAATTCCATTAAATCCTAGCACTTTTAAAGCATTCTCATGATGTACCATATTTACCATTTTCGAAAACACCTTTCCTGAAGAAAGGAGAAAAGCTTATTAAGGCAGTTTTGGTAAGGGGACCTCCGTACGCCAAAGGACAAGCTGGATGATTTTTACATGTTTCTAACAGTCTGCGTAAATATATCTCCAATTGCTGTTTCCTTGATCTGGCTACAGATTCACTAGTTGCGAAAAGTTGTTTCGACGGGAAAGAGATAGCAGCAACCTTGAATCACGAGAAAATTATTTTCTATTGTTCTTTAGCTTCTAAAGGCGGATTTCCACCAGACAAACACACTTTAGCGGAGTTTTATTTCAAAAAGGAGGGCCAATTTGTCAAATACAAGTTTTTTGATGCACAATCATATCATTGTTTCAATCAGATCAACAGAACGCAAGTTGCTGTTTGATTTTGATTCTATACATTTCAACGAAACAAAAAGTTGCAAAAATCATGTCTTCAGATGACACTAAAACGAAACCGCGACCCAGCTACTGGGTATGTGCACTTTTGAAACGGAAAAAAGAGTAGGGAACAGAGAATGTGATGGTTGTTTTGTAAAAGACGACATAGGACTCGTGGTCTTTTTTCAATCGTATCAGAATATCGAGAATCTGTTGCATCTGGTTGGTCACTTCTTGTCGCCAACAGCGTGCTGAAAAATTCATAATTTGACCTAAATCAAAATGCGTATTGTAGATTTTGACTAATACTCTCTAAAAAAACTTTCAAATGACATTTTGATATAAATGCCGAATTTTAGCTCATCTTTCAAAAGAGATGACCTCGGAAAATTGGAACAAATTTGAGGAAAAAAACAAATTTTAGGTGCTGATAGCCCCGGTTCATACGCATATTTTGCGCACCTACACATCTTTTTTGCTTCAGTCAAAGTCGAGATATCGATTAAAATGTGTTTGGGCCACTCCAAGGCCCAATTTTGGGTATATCATCAAAAACCAAGTACCAGCGTAATCTAAAGCGATGTCTTTATCTAAATCCAAAAATGTGACTTCCTAGCTATCATAGAAAAAAATATAAATCGAGTCAAAGACAAAATAAAATCTCGTCGGGTACTATTTTTTTCAAATAAAACGGTCGTCGGTAAAGTAGATTACATTTATTAAGGATACACGCATATTGATGGATTTAGATGAAGACATCGCTTTAGATTACACTGGTTCCTGGTTTTTGATGATAGACCCAAAATTGGGCCTTGGACGGGCCCAAACACATTTTAATCGATATCTCCACTTTGACTGAAACAAAAAAGATGTGCAGGTGCGCAAAATACACGTATGAACTAGGGCTATCAGCACCTACAATTTTGTTCTTTTCCGAAATTTCCTAACCTCGAAATTTTACCAATTTTCCGAGGTTATCTTTTTTGAAAGATGAGTTAAAATCAGAATTAATATCAAAATGTCATTTGAAGATTTTTTTAGATAGCATTGGTCAAAATCTACAATATGCATTTTGATTCAGGTCAAAATATGCATTTTTCAGCACACTATCGCATTTTTACGATTTTTCGGAAAATTCAAATTTTCGCGCCAAAAAAGAAGATATAAAAAAAAAGAAATCCAGTGAAAAGTGAAATAAAAATGTCAACTTTTCATCCAGACCATTTATGTTTACGATTTTTTTTCGGTTCACAAAAAAAAATTTTTTAAACCATAAAAAAATCACAAAATGGGCGTTATCTCGGACCCATAACCTCCAGATGACTTTTACGCTCGTTCAACGTGTATTTTAATTATCTACAAGTTTGATCTGGAGTGTATATTCGATTAAAGCCTTTCAAATTAATTTTAAAAAACGTAAAAAACCACAAAATCTGGCCAAAACAATGGCCATAACTTTTCGAGCGGCAGCGACAGAATCTTTCAACTATTTTTCCCGTATTCAGCACCCCAAAAAACATAAGGTAACATCAAAATTAGCCGTATCAAATTTTTCAGGATTTTCCGACGAATTTCGTGACCGTGCGCCTGGACTATAAGGTTTATCCCTATGTATGATTGCACAAATAAATATACTGATTGATTGAAGTGATATAAAAACAAACTAAAGATGTTTTATTCTATCTTGAAACTAAAATTCTAAAAGCTGCAACGTGCGAGCCTACCTTTTGTCCATATCTAGCCTTCATAGCTATGTGCAGATCTCGAAACCGCGAGTATCTTCTCAATATGCTCCATCTCTCGTCGATAGTTAATATCCTTATCTCATATTCATAATGTGTTCTACTTCCAGCTCCTCGTAAACAATAGCTACTTATACTGAGAACTGCATCGCAATCGCGATCTGATACAAAGGAAAACGTTGATTATCATGCGACGAAAAATCAATTTCTATACTTACCACTAATAATAGAAGGCATTGATCGGTGAAGGTTGTGATTGTAGGTAGGTAAGTGTTCATTTTGTAGCTGAAATGAGGAATATATTCAATTCTATGAAAGATTTATCTGATTTGGTGGGATTTACCTGCAAACCGGGTGAGTATAAAGCGGATGTTGATCCGGTATGTAACGGTTTCAAGGAGCTTGGACTATCGACTTCTTGCAAAGGGTGCTCATCAGCTGGCGATAAGAAACGACCAGGACCAAATCTTAGCGCCATATATTGCCTTTGTAACTCTTGCAGAACCTGAATAGCGATAATTATTTATATTTTATACCCTTCATATTGAATCTATCCTTTCATAGTAAGGGTTTACTCTTAAGAAACCCACCTATCTTCCTTAGCTGACAGTAAAACATATTTAACTGGATACCATGGTTTTTAGTCCAGTAAATAAGCCGGGAAAAAGTGTATAATATGGAAAAACGAGGAAACAGCTCAGATAGAGAAATTTCTTTTTGCAATGGGTTCTGTGTACCCCCAGGATCATTCGGCACCACTAATATCAATGCCCGGATGGGAGGTTTTTTTTGGGGGGTTTTTTACCCTAATGTCTTGCCAAAAATTTGGGCAGTTACAAAAAAATTCGCAAAATGAGTACAAGTGACAATATTGGCTTGAAAAAGTTCACCCGGCGGTTTTTGGGGTCGCTGATACGATTATGAGTCCTGAGACTTTTTAAATGTCATAATCATGATCATCGACCCCAAGAACCCCCGAGTGAACTTTTTCAAAGCAATATTGTCACTTGTACTCATATTGCGAATTTTTTTTTAACTGTACATCCTTGAATCGATCATGTTTATATGTAATAATCCTGAGCTATTTGAAGAATTGTAATAATCCGACGGATTATTACTTTTCGTTTTTGCGGCCTTTGAATAATTTTGATTTAATTCGAATTGAAAGTTTTATAAATTATTATATCTTGAACACGATATACCAGACAGACCTAGCGACGGTAATCTGAGCGCTCTTTCCTGTATCATTGACCAGCCAGCCATGCTTTACAAACGTAAGCACGGCACGAGGTCAATGGTACTTTTTTTTCCCTGAGTCAGGAAAAGTCCACGTGGAGTTGAACAGAGCGATTCTTTCGCCTAGTTAGATTCCTATTGGCTGTTGTTATAACTCATGGGCGTGTTTTGATCCCGGGATTCTAAATTGCACATGTTTTCTACGCTTTGCGCGTGGGGTGGCCCCCGCTTCAATGATTTCATAAAAAATAATTACTTTAAGGGAAAAAGCCAGTTCTCAACCACCTACTCAGTTAGTTATTCACCATCTACTTCTTCGATATGTCCAGCTAGCTTTATGTCCACAGGGATGCTCCATTGTTGCATTAAGTCAAGTCATGTATCAATCAAATCAATTAATATCATGTTGTCAAGATTTAAACAAACTAAATTCCAGAAATATATAGAGATTAAGTTAATTCATCAATTTGTGTTCACTGCAACCAGGGTTATGCATCCCTGGGGCTAAAGCAGCGCTGGACTTGTTCGCGTCTTCCGTGTCACGCGTAAAGTGTTTGTTCCCTTATTTAAAAATCATTTCGTGACAATTTCCTATCATACCAAATTTAATCCGATGTAGAAATCGTGCGTTTAAATCCTCTGTGCGTTACGCGTCACGCGTAGTGTTTGTTCCCTTATTTAAAAATCATTTCGTGACAATTTCCTATCATACCAAATTTAATCCGATGTAGAAATCGTGCGTTTAAATCCTCTGTGCGTTATTTCTTCAAGGGGTTCGAGAGGAAATTGTGTTATAAGACCAACAGGGTAAGTGCATTTTGATTGCCAAAGAACAACTGTTATATTGACTTCAACCTCGGAATCGACGATATAATATAATGTGGTTATTGAACTTTCAGACCATGCTCCGCCCGCCAATGTTTATTTTGTTAATTTATGTTTTTTTTCAGCAGGCTATTTTGAATGTTCTATACAAATTCCGCTTATCGGAGATCACTTAGGTGATATGATCGAGTATCAGGTCGCTAGGCTTACCCCAGGTTACCAGAAAGAAAGGAATCCTTTAATTTCAGATATTAGCTATCAATCGCGAAATCGATCACTGTTCCGTGGGTGCCAATTAGTCTTTCATTCGATTCAAACTCTCCAGAGATCCTGGGCAGGAACTCGCTCGCTGGCGAAATGGGTAGAACTAGCGACATTGATAACGGTTTCACAGGTTCCCATTTTGGGGTGAACCTGAAGTTGACGTCTATAAATTTATGTATCATTCCCATAACTAAATTTTGGATTAATTTTATAATCGTTTGTCGTTTGTTGTAATGCACCAAGTTTTGTTAACTTTTATTCAATATATATTTATTATTTAATTTGAATAACGAGTAACTGGTAATTCCTAATCACCTCTCAGCGAATACGACCTTCAGAATCTACGCTTGAATAGATATAAAGATATGAGTATAAGTAATTGTACGAGACGGTCCTACCTAGTGGTGGCAGCTTTAAGGAACCTCAAGGGTACACGGATCAACTAAGATTTCTGATACCCGAACAGGTTCCAACAAATTATTTTCAAATTCATATAACACGTCGATGAGGTATTAACGCTACCTGAAATAATACCCAGCCGACTGTTACTAGCAGTGAGATAGACTTTCAAGCCTATTCACTTATTTGGAAGTATTAAATCTGGAGTAAGTTCAGATTTATTATTATAAAATACAACGCTCGGCTCACCGTTACAGAACGTAATATTTTGATTATTTCATCATATACAATTCTACTTCTTATATTCTCTATATTGAATATTTGGATTACATTTTACAAATTATAGAGCTAACTTGGAATATGCAACAAGAAATTGCATATGGGTTTCAAACTAACTCCTGTTGAACTGTCTTAAGCTATAAAGCTGGCAATTGCGCAAATTACGTTTGTAAATTCTATGATTCATACACATTATTCATCTATGCACATGAAAGAGCGGGGGCATATTCACCGAACGAATGGTCTTGTTGCAATTGTTCAGCTTCAGTATTCAATGGCGTGGCAGTGTTAGTAAACCTGATTGATAATGAAATAAGGTTAGTAAAAAGTATACCTAACAATTAGTATTTATAAGTAATGAAAAAGTTTTGAGCTAGCATCTGAATTACTCGATGTTTCCAAAACAAAAAAAATTATTAAATATTATTAATGTAATATATTAAAAAGTTACCTGTTCAATCTGGAATATATACTTATAAATAGAATAAATAAAACAACTAGAGTCTTTCAATCATTTAAAAGGTGATAAATGAAGTAATGACTAAACTTACCGCGATATTAGTATCCAAGTGAGCTTTGTCACAACACGAATCCAAACTCCTCAAAATAAATTGCTTTTGCTGAGCTATTCTGTATGCCAGTTTCCTCAATACCTCAGTTTCCCTTTTCTTCTTTCTTTGGATTGGTGAATGATTTTCAATAGAACTGGTAGACTGTGAATCACTCACAACCTTGAAATATAGATAGAAAGATATCATACAATTGATGACTCTTTCCATTGTTAAAATTCGAATGATAAATAAATAATAGAATAAATAGAAATAACTGTTGGGATATACAGGATGTTTAAAAAAAATATTTGAATGATTCCCTGTCTGATTTCAAGTTCCTATATATATGTGTACTAAATTGAATATTCAACCAATATTATTGCAACTCAGTAGTTCCCTTATTAGACTAAGAGACACCTTTTAGTCTAAAGATTGAGTTAGTTTTCATCAGTGGCGTCTGTGGAAATAAATAATAATAAAATCTGTGGAAAATGGTTAATAATGTAAAATAAATTGTATTCGATGAAATTATTAGAAAATTGGTGTGGTTTTGTGAAGTGAATGATGTTTTGAATCCCGTAATTCAAACTATAAAATACTCTTGTAGTTTTTCGCTATGAAGTGTAATTTCCAAGAAAAAAATAAATATGAAACCGATTTATTGCAGTCCCTGAATTAGCTTGATCTTAATGAACTAAGAACGCTCTAAACATTTTATAAATTTATTTTTCATCTCAAAACATTCGATTCTTCCAAAGTCCTAATGTTTTGTAATTAAAACAAAACAGATCTAAATATTGAATCAAAATTCAGCAATTTGGTAACAACAATTAATAACACATTAAAATAATTAGAAATGTGAAAATTTACTTATGTGGAAAACTATTCAAAATTGTTAACATAACATATCTGCTTATTTACATAGAAATTTTCATTACATTACCATTTATTCTGTAATTTATTCTTCTCTAGGAAGATTATGTTTTACTATGAATAATTTTGTACTTTTGTAATAATTTTTTCTTTCCATGGTTTTGTAGTATTTAAAAGGAGTTATTCGAGAAAATTTTTAAGACCTGGTACTTTGGGCTCATATATATTTTTTGAAAATATGTTCTTTGTTCCTTGAAATTAAACTTGTGTTATTTTATTTTGATTCGTCTTTCACCGTAACCTCATTTAGAACCTACCTAACCCATTTATATGTAGGGTGCATAACCAGGTAAGCCACAGATTGAGTTTGTTAAGTCTATAGATATTTAAAAATAATTACATAAATACTAAAAAAAAATTATATTTCAAGCATGCATAACACTAATCTAATAAAATGAAAATATATTGTAAAAAAAGTATAAAATGATGGGCTATTGGAAATAGCATTAAATACAAAAACTGCCCTTCTGAAGTTTTGAAAGAAATTCATTTCGCATATCCTTATAAATTAAGTTGACCACTCTTTATTTTTTTAATTAATTGTAAGAAGAGCGATATAAAATTGTGTAATGGATGACAATTCACTAGAACAATGTTTGAATATGGGGAAAACGTAATATTATTCAAGATCATGTATTTTTTTGTCATATACCGGGATATCAAAAATTATCTTGGTCAAGGGTGGTTGTGGAATCTAAAACGTGTGTCTTACTTTACGTTTGAAATAATTATGTCACTGTCAAACTGACATCATCAATAACCTACAAATTTCATACCTATTTATTTCAGTTGTAAAACAATAATGAACTACAAATTATGAAATAACGGTTTTAGAAACAAGAAAAACTAAATTACAGTAATTGTTGGAAATGTCCCCCGTTTTGTTCGATGCACAAGTTGACGCGCATCCTCATGCTGTGAAAACCGTTTTGCAGCATTTCTGGCGTTATGGTTGCACATTGCAGGCTCCTCTTCCATACGTTGACGAACGTCATTGACTACTTCTTCTGTACGAACTCTTGGTCTACCAGCACCTTGTTTATGAGTCGCACAACCAGTTTCGCGAAACACTTCAACACAATTTGTAAGGCACGCATAAAAATTGTCCGGTAATATTGCCACGTTTGGGAAGTGCTCTCGAAAATTGTCCAAACACAAACGTTGACTGTATTGCCAATTTCCATTAACTAGCGCACCCGTTCGAAAATAGGCTTCAATCATGAACATTTTGTGCTGTGTGTAAGAGGCATGATTCAAAAACTGGATTAGAAAATTTCAGCACAATGACTTAACAGATTCTGACACAACAAAACATATTCAAAAATTTAAAGTAAGACACACGTTTTACATTCTACAACCACCCTTGACCAAGATAATTTTTGATATCCCGGTATTTTAACAACAGGGTATTTATTGTATTCAAAACTGATTATTACTTGAAATCAACATATGAATGACAAAGTCCTACCTTATATTCGTCATTACTGGACATGTCACTATCATCATGTGGCCTCGAAGATGGACGTAGTTCCACCCCACTATCGCTCATAAGTCCAGTTTCACCGTTTGGTATTGGTGAGCAATCACTAGCAGCTGTGTGGTAAGTTTCGCTGCTTAATGTTTCTTTTTCTCCGCTATGAGGATAGTTGTCTTCAGAAGAATCGATATTTTCCGTTGCAATTATGGGTTTCAAATTCAAAGTAAGGCTGGAATTCAAATCAATATGTTTAAGTTTCATAAATTTTCTATTTGAAGAAAGAAATATGATCACTGAGAAAACACTGTAGAACATTGTGAGTGTCATAATCGTGATCGGCGACTTTGAAAACCCCCGAGAGCCAGAATTTGTTACATATTATGAAGAAAAATTAATAAATTCCTAGAAAATGAGGTAGATAAGCTGGGCTCCAGAGACCCGGAAACACCCCCATGTAATTTGCAGAACATTTGTGAGTGTCATAGTCGTGATCGGCGACTTTGGAAACCCCCGAGAGCCAGAATTTGTTACATATTATGAAGAAAAATTAACAAATTCCAAGAAGACGATGTAGATATCTGGTCTCTGGGTACCACCAGGTATTGCAGGATAGTTTTTGCATGTCGTTATCATTAGCGACCTCGAACAGTAAACAAGCATTAAAAAATAATTTTTAATGAAATTCATCGATATCCAGGGCGTCAGGACCCCCTGATACCCGGATCTAAAACGTGTGTCTTACTTTACTTTTGAAATAATTATGTCACTGTCACAGTGACATCTTCAATAACAATAACCTACAAGTTTCATACCTATTTATTTCAGTTGTAAAACAATAATGAACTACAAATTAAAAATTATCTTGGTCAAGGGTGGTTGTGGAATGTAAAACGTGTCTTACTTTAAATTTTTGAATATGTTTTGTTGTGTCAGAATCTGTTAAGTCATTGTACTGAAATTTCCTAATCCAGTTTTTGAATCAGGCCTCTTACCACACAGCACAAAATTTTCATGATTGAAGCCTATTTTCGAACGGGTGCGCTAGTTAATGGAAATTGGCAATACAGTCAACGTTTGTGTTTGGACAATTTTCGAGAGCACTTCCCAAACGTGGCAATATTACCGGTCAATTTTTATGCGTGCCTTACAAATTGTGTTGAAGTGTTTCGCGAAACTGTGTTTGGATGGCAGTTTCTCGCAGAAGAATAATTGGGCCAATTTTTTTCGATTTCAGCGTCAACGCAGAAAGGTACAGACACAACTTTTTGGCTGAATTTGTGCAACAGTTAAACGATGATGAACTTCGGTACGGTTATTTCCAGTATGACGGTGCAACAGCACATACTACACGAGAAAATATTGCTTTTCTCCGCGAGTTTTTTGATGACCGGCTGATAAGTTTGCATACAGAAGTTGAGTTTCCTCCGAGATCACCTTGTTTGTCAATTATGGACTATTTTATATTTCCTTACTTAAAAAACAAGATTTTCGCAACTCTAGTAAATAATTTGCAAGAACTTCAACAAAGAATAGTTCAGCAATGTGCAACCATAACGCCAGAAATGCTGCAAAACGGTTTTCACAGCATGAGGATGCGCGTAAACTTGTGCATCGAACAAAACGGGGGACATTTCCAACAATTACTGTAATTTAGTTTTTCTTGTTACTAAAACCGTTATTTCATAATTTGTAGTTCATTATTGTTTTACAACTGAAATAAATAGGTATGGAATTTGTAGGTTATTGATGATGTCAGTGTGACAGTGACATAATTATTTCAAACGTAAAGTAAGACACACGTTTTAGATTCCACAACCATCCTTGACCAAGATAATTTTTAATTTGTAGTTCATTATTGTTTTACAACTGAAATAAATAGGTATGAAATTTGTAGGTTATTGTTATTGATGATGTCAGTATGACTGACATAATTATTTCAAACGTAAAGTAAGACACACGTTTTAGATTCCACAACCACCCTTGACCAAGATAATTTTTGATATCCCGGTACTTTCTGAATCAAAAGCAGAAAACTGCATCTCAATTCATCCCACTGCGCCAGTTTTGGAAGGTGGAATGCTTTATTTCCTCGACTAACAATGCCTCATCGAAAAACAATTTACGTTTGATTTCCAGACCATTCGCCAAACCCATGATGCAAACGATGGTCAGTCAACTTCAATTCTTGTAAGGTGTAAACCAAGATCTTTATGTCAAATTTACCATAAAGTGGACGCACACAGGTCCAATTGTCCGGTGTCCAATCAAAGTGTTTGGATCTTCTTCAATAATTTGCTTAACAGCAAACTTAAATTCTTCAGTTTTAGTTTGATAATGATGTGATGAACACTCGCCATTATTCCAATAATGTTAGTAAAATGAAGAAAATTTTTTATCCCCATTACGTTAATGAACTATCACAAAGTATCTAATGGCTTCATCCATAGAATATTTGTAATTTTGTGTTTATTTATTTACTTTTTATTCATCATTCCTTAGGATGAGTGATTGTTTAAGAGAATTTTGACTTTTCAGGTTCAAAATAAGATATATAGTTACCCTTGTTTCTTTTGTTCAAGTTTCTCTAATTCTGTTTGGGTTCTAGATGCAAGAGACTGTTTTAAAGTGATTAATGCTTCGTCTTGTTTTTCACTTTTCAACTGAACCTGTTCATCAACTAACTCAATCAATTTCTTGTCTAACTTTTCCACAGTTCTCTTTCGTTCAGAAAGGATCTCCACTCTCCGATTCAATTCGGCTTGCAACTCTGCCAACTCTTTCCTCTGAAATAAATTAATCACAATTATCAAAAGGATATTCAATAAATAAAAGCGCCTCAGAGGAAATTTGACAAAACATTGTTGACACTCTAGACTTCATTAATTCCAAAACATACTTACATGTTGCTTAACCAACTCTTGGATGATCGAATCTCCTTTCACCGAATTCAAAATGTCCACCAAAGAATTCGTTTCAATTTCTGACAAAGGGGTGCTTCCTAATTTACAGATGAGATTCTACAATTAATTTCATATGGGATTAAAGCAAAAGGCAGATTATTGGATAAAAACAAAAATCATATAAATGTGCATCGAAAATAAATAATACCTGAAGCATGTTTTTGCTCTGGGGAGTGGGAAAGGTACATTCATTTGCATGTGATGAAACAAATTGGCAAGCAGTTTTTAATTTAACCAAAACATCCTCCCTAATATCTTGTAGCAACTCACATTCATGATAAATCTAAAGAAATAAAATAAATAAATGAAAGAACATGAATCGATCCATGATGAGAATTAATACTCACTTCAGACATTAGTTGCTGTCTTTCTTTTTCTAGCTCCTCCCTTTTAACTATCAGTTCTTTCTCTTTTTCTTGCAAGATAATCTCTTGTTGCCTTTGGAAAGCAGTCAAATTTTGCCAATCTTGTTGCAGCTGGCGAGCCTGAATGAAAAATTGCATGTGCATCAAAATGTACATGAATGCTCGCATTCACCTGAAGGTGCAATAAAAGCACCTGGGTCCTCAATAATTAAAATAATTGATCTCCACTTTCTAATCAGAAATATTATTGGCTGGCCAATTAATGTAACCGATCAAAATCTATAATAATTGTTATATAAAACATACATTATCATTGTTTAAATTCTAGCCTACTATAATTGAAACTTATCCGGAGATAAGTAATAAGAAAAATGGAACCGGAAACATTGACATTTTATTGACTACACTACAGTACAGCTCAGAATCGAATGTGAAGAATGGCACCTGCGTATCACCATAGCCATAGCTTATAAATATTTTACTGGGATTTCATTTTTTTTCTCGCAAACTCGATACCACATAGGAGAGTAGATCAACGGGATTTTCACATTTACGACGCGACGTCATTACAATAATTAATGCGCTGCACAACTACACTTATCGTCATCATGCGTACTAACTTAACTAAAGGCTGTTCGCTGAAAGAAAGAGATGACGTCATAGTTGATAAATTTTGTGCAACCAATTAATTTAGAATAATTTCCTCAAAGTACCTTGCTATCTTCGTCAAACCCGGAATATTTCATTTTAACAATTTACTACTCTTTCATTTGTGCCGGATAAATTGCACATTTAACCCTATTGAACACATCTGGGGTATTAGTCGAGGAAATAAAGCAGAAAAAAGACCAAAGTAAAAAAAAATCGGATGAACCGATTTTGATAATTTTTTTAAAATCGATTCAGGAAGTCATTTGGAAAAATGACTAATGACTAATGTGCATTTTAGCATTTCTACAGAGGAAAATGCATCTTTTTCAATGCATTTTCAGGAGCTATAATAAAAAAATAATTAAAGTGAAAAAATGTCCAAATATACCCACTCGGGAGTTTCTGGGGAGGCTGAATCCAGATTTGAACTACTACGCACCTGGGACCCAGGACATCTATTTTGCAATGGAGTGAAAGTTAGTGGGGAGGTTCTTTTGTGGTTGCAGGTTGTGACCAAGACTTTCTATAGTCACCTGGTGCTCAGGATACCCTGATTATCTAGCTCATCTCCATGGATTGATTTTTTAATATGCTCCGAAATGCAACTGGTGGTTTTTGGAGTTGCTGATCACGATTCCGGTGCCGGATTTGAACTACGGCGCACCTGGGTATCAGGATATCCATCAGGACATCAGGTACTATCGTCGTCTTCGGGGAATTCGTGAAAATATCTATTGCAATGGAGTGAAACTTATTGGGGAGGTTCTCTTGAGGTTGCCGGTCATGACCATGACCCTCAATTGTAACCGGGTGGTCAGGATACCCTGATGACCTAGGTCATCTCCATGGATTGTTTTTTAATATGCTCTGAAATGCAATCAAATTCGTATTTCGGGGATTTTTGGGGTCGCTAAACACGATTCCTATGCCAAATTTGAACTACGACGCACCTGGGGCTCAGAACATCCTGGTACTATCATCGTCTCCAGGGAATTCGCAGAGATACCTTCTGCAAAGGAATGAAACCTGTTAGGGATGTTCTCTTAAGCATACAGGTCATGACCATGACACTCATGTCACCTGGTGGTCAGGATATCCTGATTATCTAGGTCTTCTCCTGGTAGTCTTTTTAGTATGGTTTTTCGGATCGCTGATAACTTTTCTGGAATTCGGGCCAATGACCGAAGTATCTGGTGAACAGATCTGTGATATCGACAACAATGAAATCCAAAAATACCGTTTGCACTACAATTTTCCTAACCCAAAAACAAATTATTGAAATATTTTCTATTGTAATGGCAAAAATGTTCGACATTTTTAATAACAATGTTTTTTAATACTAGTTATGCAAAAAAAAAAATTTGAAGTTTCTGTTGCCGGCCCCCAAAACTAAGTATAATAGTGTTTGAAGCAGCGAAGTATTATTTGTGGTTCTGCAGCTCCTGAGGATCTTAAGCTACTATACTATGGCCTTTTCCAGTCGATATTGTCTTACAGATTAATATTCTGTGACCAATATGAATAGACTATTTTCCCTCCCACACTTTTGTCGTAGTTGGATTATTTGAACTTTAGTTGTGTAGTTGGCGACAGAACGGGGCTTGAGATTGGTTGCCAACAGTACAATCTCAGTCAAACATTTCTGATAAAATAACTCGATTTTTACATTTGATGTCACATGCAACGACGAATATTTTCTAACACTACCTCGCCAGACACATCTTTAAAACAGTTTTGAAGCAGAACAAATTACCTGCTCAGAATGTTCTTTCTGCATCATCTTTTTCTCTTCTTCCAATTTCGCCTGTGCCTCTTCCAAAATTTTTCTCTTTCTCTCATACATCTCTTGTTCCTTCTCCAGATGTTCCTTATCTTTTTCTAAATTCATTCTTTGGTTTTCTAAGTCAGTTCTATCTTCATCTTGATGTCTATGAATTGATATAACACTTTTGCAAAATTTCGGAACCAAAACAAGATAAAATACACTACTTACGGTTGCAAATTTTCCATAGAGATTGCTAAATCAGGAGTGGACCAGCTCAATAAGCTAAGACGTGATAAGCTGTGAGGTTTTTCGCCTTTCCTCAGTTCTGCTGCTTCAGCTGGATCATTGAATCTAGGATTTTGTATTGATTTGTAATTACCGAAATAGTGAAAACTTCACAAACTCTTACCTAAATACATGAGCTTTCCCAAGGAAGATGATACAGCCTTGAGATAATCTTGTGGGTGTTTCGATGAGAGCATTATTCAGCATAACATGAGCTCCAAGGTGTGGGTGTAACATTGCAACTCCACCTTCAAAAGTAATTGTACAATGTTGAGGTTCCATTCCAGCGCCTCTCAATTCTATGTCCTGCTTCTCATCAGCGTCTTCTGTTCCAATGGTGGTTTTACCCTCCTAGATTGGATCAAAATATAAATTATCATTATAGATCCTAAAATAGGAACTGTATAATCCGTAGAAAACTATTTACTAACAATAGTAATATCACAACACCCTTCCCACTATAAATAAACCAAATCTTATTCGCATTTTGCTAAGCTAGGAAGAGAATCAACTAAATTAAAACAACGAAAAAATAATTGTCAGCAAACTAAGGTTTGCAGTTTGAGTAAATTTAAATTAAATTAAACTATTCTACATATTGTTGAAATATATTTACATCAAGCAAACACTGAAACCATGAACATAAATTAAAATAAATTGTTAGTTACCAGTATTTATGTTTACAGATGATAAAGAGAGAAAGGCCGATCTTTGCCCTTACTTCCAAACAAGTAACACGTCCCCCGCAAGTTATAACCCCACGTCCCAAACTTAATATTTCAGGCACGTGAATAGGTCTGAAAAGCTATCTCACCGCTGATCAACCACTTGTAACATTCGGCTGGGTATTATTATTTTAGGTAACGTTAATAAATCATCGACGTGTTTTATGAATGAGAATGAGAATTGTTTGCTAGGGTATCAAAGATCTTAGTTGATCTGCATACCCTTAAGGTTTTTTCAAGCTGTCACCAATAAGTGTATAATTCAGCTCATATAGAAGCTGTTTCTGACTACTTTGCCTTGATCCCTTCCCAGGAATCACCTCGAATTACGTACAATCATATCTTTATATCTATTCGAGCGTATATTCTGAAGATCGTATTAGCTGACAGGTGATTGAGAATTACCAGTTAAACTCGTTAATCAAATTAAATGATAAATATATATTGGATAGTTAACAAGATTTAGTACATCACAACACAACAAACGATTATAAATTTAGGTCAACATCTGGTTATGGGAATGATAGCATATGAATTTGAATACTGGTCTAATTCAGATTCACCCCAAGTGGGGACCTGGGAGAAAGTTACCATGTCGCTAGTTTTAACCCTTTCGCCAGCGAGCGAGTACCTGCTCAGGTTCTCTTGAGCGAGTTGGAATCAGTGAGAGCACAGACCGAACAGTGATCGATTTCGTGCTCGACCACGGCGATGACTGATAGATATATTTAAAATTCAAGAAAGATCCCTCTCTCTCTCTCTCTCTCTCTCCCTCTCTCTATCCTGTCCCCTAAGTGATCATTCCGCGAAACGCGAAAGACGCGCACAAGTCCAGCGCTGTTTTACCCATAGAAATAAATATCTCCTGTTGCAGAAGTACTACGTTTAATATTGCTTCACAACTGCATTATAACTATGAGCGAATTCAAGGCTCAAAACTACACCAACGAAAGCTACCTACAGCTCAAGGTTTCTTTTCAATTCTGCAAACAAAATTTAACGTAGGTTGCGCTCTTATGGAGTTCATTGAATTTAAAGAATTTCTTCGTTGACTGTACACTTACATGAACACAACTTGATAAATTCATTTAATCTCTATCTAATTCCTTGAATTTAATTTGTTACAATACTGACACACATGATATTAATTGATTTCAAAAAAATATTATAGTAGGAACATAAATTAACATGGGTTAAAATTGTACTTGCCTTAACTGGAAAATTACTGATAACTTTATAGAGATATCATCTCAAACAAAATTTAAAATATATTACTTACTTTGATTGTGGAATCTAGATAAAATAGATTTGACTAGAATTAATGCAAACAATGGATTATTCCTTATTAGAGAGTAAAAACAGGCTGGACAAGAAAATTAGCTTACCGAACGAGTAGGTGGTGAAGAACTCTCATTTTTTCTAAAGGTAATTAGTTTTCATGAAACCATTGAAGCGGGGTCACCCCACGCGCAAAGCTTAGAAAATATGTTCAATTTACAACACCGGGGGCAGACCCCGCCGATACGTTATTAAAGCTACCTATAGAAAAATGACTAGGCCCAATAACAGTCCGTGAAGGCTCTTTTCAACTCCACGTGGATTTCCTCTGACTCGGGGAAAAAGTTCCACTGTCCTCGTGCTATGCTTACGTTGCAAAGCATACTTCCTTCCTGGCCCAGAAGTCGGTGCTACGGATAGGAGATATCGAGTTACGAGATAGATAGTCCTTAGGTCTGGCTGACATCTCTTATGTTCAATCAGTTTTGCAAACAATTCTCAAATGCCTTGGTCTGTCTGTAGAAACACGACTGGGTACTGGCGATTTTGTGGGTCATTTTTTGATGATGCTGGCGCAGATTGCAAAATGCACATAATAGTTAAAAAAATGTATAGTGGAAAAGGATGTTGTGATTTTACAATTAAGGTATACAAACAAAATAATTGTTCTTTCATTTAATCGTAATTTAACTATTAGTGAGCTACTAGGTATATAGACTTCCTACTATTTCAACTCATGAGATGAAGTCCATAAATGTTACTTTTGATAAACAAGAATGAATGAATATTTTAATGTTCTGTGTTTAAGAACCACATTTTTTATATCTTTTGGTGAAACAAAAAAATGTATTAGCCATGGCACATGAAATGTTGGAAGAGGAGGTAGACATTTAAATTCTTCTTAAAGTTTGAAATTGTACACAATTCAAAATTTTACCTTGAGGTGATATAGAGTAACTCCAGTAGTTAGAGGATCGTCATCTATAGCCACCAAATGAGGTCTATCAGAATCTAATACAACTCCGGGACCAGATTTGCGTAATCCCAAAGCTCTTTGCTCTCTCAGAATAGCCTGAGCTTCTCGCCATTTCCCCGCCCATTCTTCGGTTAATTCCTAAAAACAATTTCAATTACTCATTTCCCACGTAGGGTATATTCGATATTACCTTTTCCCTGGCTTCTTTCTCCTGCAATTGAGCCAACATATCAGATCTCTGTTCACTGAACATCAACGCCTTCAATTTACTGATTTCATCTCGTAATTCCCTTATTAGTTTTACATTTGGATCTTCATTAACTGTGGGTTTGTTGATGATATTTTTCGCCCTATTCGCATAACGAAGGGTACTCAATGTTTCCCCATAATTACAATCTGAAATTTTCGTTTTGTAAATTGATATGAAATAGTTTTTGGGATGATATTTTGATAAGTTCATTAAATTGAAAAGGGGAATTGAACAATAATTTACATTTTGGTATGTTTTTCTCTAAATACTATAGTATTTAGTAATTCTCAATGTATAATTTAAATTTCAACAGTGAAAGAAAACGAAAACCGAAATAATACAAATTTTCCTCACCTGCTGGGCTTATAGCCGCAATCATGATGGTTTTAGAATTACCACCTAAGCTATCTTTCAACAACCAAGTAAGTACGGAATCTCTATAAGGTATGAAAAAAGATTTTCTCTGTCCGTTCGTTTCAACTGACAATTCCGCTAATGCTGAAATTACCGATCCCAAGGTAACAAGAGATTTGTTTATATGAGCCCCTTCTTTCAAACGTTGACCAGTAGCTCCAGTTGAATCGGCTCTTTCACTACCCGCCAAATCAACCAAATGTATCTGGAACAATTCCGAAGTTGATAATTTGTATGTCAGACAAATAAAACGTCAAACGTCACAAAAATTTATGTTAAAATGGTTCTATTATAGTCACCTTGGAAACAGTTTCACTAGGAACCCCATCGCAATAGCCTGCTTGAACGAATGTGATCGTGAAAATGGCATGACTTCGGCTGCTTACATCGTTCATATTGGTTGCTGCAGTTGTGCGATGTGAATTTCCTCTGGAACATATTTTTCGATGAAACAACAATTGGAGTAAATATACCAAAATAGAATATTATGAATTATTTTTATATTTATTAAATGTGGCATTAGTTATTTCATATCCTTCCGTTGGTACATATCGGCTACCAAAAATAAAAATAAGGCAATTTAGTTAAAACCAGAACTGGTGTTGTGCTACTTGCCGTACAGTATAATCAATTATGTTAAACTCTTGAATTTATTTGAATGATCAAAACAACATGAATAGTTCTCCAGTTTGCAGGCAAACATTTTACTGTACAAGTCCCAAGAGATTCTTGACATTGCAAGGCTCATGTCGTATGAAAACCGCTGCCCGGTCGGATTAGTCGAAGAATTTGAAAAAATTTTTACACAGACACGAAATTTGTTAATAAATAAGAGTCTATGTGTTACTTATACTTTAAGACCACAATGTACTGACACTTGTATGGTCCAGGAACTGTGCTCACACATGTGTTGAATAATATCATGTTAGTAACATTCTATCAGACTAAAATCTTGATAGATGAAGATCACTTTGAAAGAGTGTGTTATTTGACAGTGAAATATTCTTAGAGCGATAAAACAATAGAGTAGACGGCTGGTGACGAAATGTGGTATGGAAAGATTCTTAACATCTATTCTTAATGGGGAATTCAAAGGGGTCTGGGGTCTAAGCCTAATTTTTTACAGATTTTGCCACCTAAGCTTTACTTGTCACTATTTGTAATCTTAGATGATGTTTCCAATAACGTAATGACGATCCACTGTACGTTGTTTCACCAACTTGCCATAAAATGAAGATTTTGAAATTTTTTCGTGCGGCGGAAACAAACTTGATATCAATATTTTTGTCTGAAAAATTACGTAAATGGATGATGAATATCGCGTTTACTAATTAAATTGATTAGTTTTTTGACTCATTGATTAAACTCACTAAAATTTCCCGATCTCTGATACTGACAATTTGAAGTGATATGGTCCCTGCCCTTGTTATGTTTCTCTAAAGAACGTTTTTCATATCTGGAAATCCCGTTGTCCACCATGCTACTTCACAACCTTTCAAATATGATTGGTCGCTGGGCTCAAGGTTGAGGCATATACTCGATTTGCCTCCAGTGAACTATTGAGCTGGATTTCATGACTTTGGTTGGTTGGTTGCATATTCTATGTGTGTGAAGTGAATACTTTACTTATTCTTTGAAAACAGTAAGTATATTCAAACCTCATTTTTCTCGCAATATTTGAAGTTTGTTAAATTAAGTATGATTGAATAATATTTTATTTGTTGGCTTGATTTGTATGATAAGGCACTGCCGACGACCTTGCTTACCTGGAGGAGTCGCCACTGTTGTAGTGTGCCTCTCCCACTGGAGATTCCCCAATACTAGTCTGAAATACTTCTCAACTCAAGTTGAGATATCATGTTCTAATTTGAATTGCAACTATTCATAATGATTGAATATGATGGAATATTTGGATATAGCATTTTACTTTTTATAATGGCACAGCGTTATATGTTTGAAACATCCTATAAATTGATAGATTGAAATTTACCTGTCCATGCATTCTTGAATGTGACCATAATTGGTTACAAGGCAAGTTGTTAATCCCTGTACATATGGTCCCTTCTTTGGATGTTCTCGAACTTTTAGAGATGTATTATCTCTGCCTCTCAATAAGTCTGCCACTCTTTCTTGATATATTTCAAGATAGCTAACTTCTACTCTATGAGTGGTTCCCCGTCTAGAATTTTCATACATTCGATCGAATAATGCTTTGCATATTCTTGGAATCAAGCCTTGGTTATCCTGAAATGAGAGAATGAGTGTGAATTATTAATTCTCAGACACCTCTATTTAGCTAGTGTTCTAAACAAAAATTGAAATCATTAATAGATTTCCCTACGAATCGATTCATAAAATATGATTATTAATACACTCACAGGTGAACCCATCATTGTGAATGTTTTCCCACTTCCAGTTTGTCCATATGCGAAAACACATGCATTATATCCTTCAAAAGCACAATCTACCACTTCAGTTCCCAAATCATTGTAAACTTTTTCTTGAGAAGCATAGTTTGTTGATTGTCCATTGTGTGACCAGTAAGAATAATCAAATGTGAATTCTTTATAACGAATATTTTCATCTCTAACATTGGCCTAAAAAGATACAAACATACATACTGCATAACTGTAATTTTGACCTCTACCCTATTTCAATTTTTGTTAACAGCAGAATTACCTTGCTATTTAAAATTCCAGTTGTTTTTTCTCTCATCTGTATTATCAATTCAGCCTGCATATCAAGTTCCCTTGAATTAAGAAAAAAAATAAGTTCAATGATCCTGTTAGGTATCTCATTTAGATGATTGTAAATATACCTTTGATTGAAGGGCCGCACTCGTACGGCTACTTTCACAGAAGCCATTATGAGTGGAATAAAATCACTGTTTATTGAAATTAAATAATACAATCCATTTCAAATTCCTAAACATTTGATTACATTATAATACAATAGCTTCCATAAAAACAAACGTCACTCTGACACAACTCATCAAAAAAATAAACAAACAGTTCTCTATGACTAACTAAGGAGTATGGACAAAGAATAATTAGACCTTGTATTCTGTGGTATAGATGCACATAAAGTAGCTGTAGCTTGATATCATTCAAGACCTAATCTTTATAAATCTTTAAGATGTCAGTTTGTTCTTGAATATTACAGAGTAATAATGACAATCGTTTGTAATTGAATTTATAAAACAACATTATTATACACTGACCGCTAAAAAATTTATTATAGATGTCAGTGGTACAATCAAATATGTTAAAAGTACAGAACATCTCTTAATGATAACATATTTGAGTTCATTAAACACCTCTCTGTGGCAAAACTGAAAATATTATACTGTAGTTCAAAATGTTATTGTCTGCCAAACAGAAACGTCATTGTGACAGTTAAATTACATGTGGTCTTCTCATTGTTGTTTATCACAAGATTTATTATTTATACCTCGTTAATTGTTCAGTTTCGTTCTTGTTCGACATAACGTTCTTTGAAACTTTTCAGCTATTATGTTAAGCTTAACAAAAGATTTTCATACCGACTCCACATATATTTTTTAAATTCATATCGCTTAGAAAACAAACATCTGTATTTAAAGCTAAAAATGGAAGAACTTGGCAACCTAATTGAACATTTGTGCAACAATCCGAATCATGATCGATCGATTTCTCAGCTTTATCATTCTATAAGTTCCATAAAGTTAACAAAAGAGAATGAACCTCAACTGAATGAAATTCTTCCAATGTTATGTGAGTTATTGAAGATAAAAATAGTTAGAAGAGACAGTGTATATTTATCTTTAATTGCAAAAGGAAATTTTATCTGCCTAGACAAATTAATTGCATATGAGGCTCAAAATTATAAATTGATCCTAGAAGACCCAACATCTTTGTTTGACTTCTGTATAAAAAAACGGCATTGGTTGTTTGAAGTAATTTTTAGGTATGACACTATAGATCGACAACATCTTGATGATAATATATATAGTAAAATTGTTATGTTAAAATGTATAGAGGTTACAAATAATATTATTGACACAGATGGTATAAAAAAGATAATATCAGAAATTGACCTCAGTAAACTGGATGAATTTTGGAGGTTTTATGTGGAAGATGTTATTAAATTGACTGATTTTGTGATATTTTGTAAACAAATTGATAATACAGTGAATGAAACTGAAGTATTCAATCAGTTGTGCACAAAGTCACTATTGGAAACTTTGTCCATGTTCATTAACTTGAATGACTCAAATTATTGGGAACCCATATCAAAAATGATTGAAGATGAAAACCATTCGAAGCAATATAGGGATGAAGGCGAGGTCTTTACAGGATTCATTATTTTATCAGATGTAATTAAGATCATAGATCTTTGCAAAAATGAAGATATTACAAAAGCAAAATATATAAATAGTATCTTAGATGAAATAATAGAAAAGCTACTACAAGTGAGAAATAACCGTTTATTGTTGGAAATGTTGGAAAATATATTTGTCATGCTATTTTTAAAACCATATCATATTGAAAACACTACTAATTCAGAGTTTATTTGTGGAGAAAAAGAAATAAGGTCAATATTATTTTTATTGAAGACTGCATTTGATAAAATCAAAATTAGCAATATTTACACCAAAGATACAGATGATCATGCACGGTTTTCGAAATTGAACAAATATTTGCATGATGCCTTATGGAGACTGGAATTGATCACAAATGTTAAGCATAGTGAGAAAGTCAAAAATAAGATAATATATTACATGATGGCACCACCAGGATCTTTAATACAAATGTGTCTGAAGCAAAACGATTTGGAAAGAGCTTTTCAAGTGATAGAGGTAAGTCTTTTTTTCTCATATGAATGGAATAATGAAGTTGAAGGTAGAGTAAACTTGATAATTTGTATGTATGTAACTACTACTGATTATTATATCAACATGAACCATACATTCTTATTTGTGTATTAAAGATGTAAATATATATGAAAATACTATAACTTACTGATGAAAATTAACCATAACATCTGTAGGCTACAACGCATTATAATCATTTAATAGTAAAAACTGTGAAAATTCCAAAAATTCTGACGATAATTCCTGATCCAGAACTCAGGATCTGAATTTTCTGAATCTGAACTATTCAAATGGTCTGTTCGCTGAAATAATGAAATGACGTCATAGCTGAAGGTGATACAGTGTTGTCAAATCAGGTTTTAATGTTGTTGAGTACAACCAACCATTTGATTCAATAAACTGTGTTACAAACAATTAGGACTACTCTACTCCAGAAGTTTTTCTTTTAGTGTGATTAAAGTATAAGTTCCTTGTTTCTATACATATCAAAAACAAAATCCCGAGTTGAACTCTGGTTAAAATCATGTACCCTGTTGACAGTTTCTTCTAGGGCTTGCAAGTGCTTCACCTCTGCTTCGTTTCCCTGGGTTATAATTGACACTCAATGGTAAAGCTGCAGCAAGTCTGTCTAATGGCAGTGATAGAAATATGAGGTTCTTCAAAGAAATTTATACTTGGGGATACAATTTATAGAGCACTGGATAGTAAGGGCCGAATTTAGAGGTCTGGAGGCCTCGGGCCAACAAAGGAGTAGAGGCCCCCTGGCCACAAATTATTTTCCAAATAAAATTAAAAATTTTTCAGGCGAGTTTTTCAATAAATAATTCATTGTGAAACCAAGTAAATTCTTTTAGTATTACACAAACATATAAATAAATATAATCGAAAACAAGAAATAGCGAAAAAAAAATATCAAAGGAAAAGTTATTTAGGTACTAGTGTTTACTAGTCGGAATTGAAAAGATATTTTTTTCCGAAGTCTATTGTGGGGGCCCCTCTTTTGTGGAGGCCCCGGGGCTGTAGCCCCGGTTGCATTTAGACATTCCACTATAGCATTCGGCACCCGTCTTCAATCTGATTGGTTCATTTGAATATGCTGTCGAATTCCATAGCGGATTGTTTCGACGGTGCTCAAATCAATAGTGGGTTCTTATTTAGTTTCAAACAGCGAACGGTGCCGAATTGTGAAGTGCAATGTTGAAGCGGTGCTGAAATACAGAGTTGAATGTTACACAATATAAGCATGTACTATGCCGAATACTTTTCTATGTAATGCATATTTAAACTTTTTTCTCAAAACTTGTTATTTTGTTTTTAAAATTTGCATAAATATCTAGTTAATTTAAAATTAACGTATACTTTTTCATACAATTGTAAGTGATAAACACTCATGTAGGTATACATAGCTTTTATTTTTCATACTATAAAAACATGAATGTAAACATTGAATATGGCAGAAGTTAGAGGCGAATACAAAAAAAAACATTTTTTAATGGTTCATGCCATGACTTTTTGCATTCGGACGATTTTTAGCTACATTTTCCGCTAAGTTGCGGGTCCTTTTCTTGCATGAAGTTTCAGCTTTGGCAGATCGGCCACAAGGAAGTCTCTTACACCCTCTGGTCATCCCCAGTTTTCTTCTACTTAATGTTGTTGGTTGAACTTTAATATTCAAATTTGTTTTGTGCCTTAATGCTAAGGAACTTCCCGCAGTCCCGAAAAGTTTTGGGTTCTATAGATTTTAATCTCTGTAAAACTTTCCTTTCAGTAAACTGTGAAATACCAAAACTAATATGGTGTTGTTGCATATATAAAAAAAATTCGTTGTAAACCTCCATTAGACTGGTCATCCGTGTGAACATATTCTTTCGAAATTTCTAGAGGATCATCACCTAAATTCAAAGCATTTGACGTAATATCCGTTGAGTCGAGGGTCAAAGTAGATTCTTCTACGTTTTCTTAGTACTTTCAGGTTTCACCAATGGCATATAAAAAGACATCGCTCCATTTCAGCACCACTTAAACATTACACTTCAGAATTCAGCACCGTAAGCAGCTAGAAGCTGAATTACAATCCACTCTCGATTTAGGCACCGTCGGAACAATCCGCTATGGGATTCGGCAGCATATTTAAAAGAACCAATGAGGTTGAAGACGGGTGCCGAATGCTATAGTGGAATGTCTAAATGCGCACCGCTTACCCTCCCCTAAATCCGGCCATGTGGATAGTGGCTTCGACATTTTCGGACTTCACATGACGTAAATGTCTAATTAGTTCTGAAAAGCACTGGTTACATACTTCGGAAGTTCAATTCTATTAAGATTTAGATTCACAACAAATATTCGAATTGTCAAGTCAATTGAATGAATTAGATTAATTATCCGGCAACCCTGTAAGGGGTTGCCAACTGTTAAAATATTCCTGGTTTGACGTAAATAGCGCAGCACTTATTTGAGGGAATCGTTCTAATTGATTACTAGCACAAAGTTACAGAACATGATGTCATTTCTTTTTTTCGGCAAACAGACTATAAACAAAGAATATTGGAAACACTTTTTATTAGTTTTTATAGGTACATTACTCAAAACATACCTTAGTTTGAAAATGTAGGTCATCTCAACATGATGATGACCATGATTAGTCTAAATTAGCTAGGCGAATGCAACACATTTATCATCTTAGGGTTCTCAAAGATTTTTCAAGCCTCCCATAATAGTATAATTCATAACTTGTTGGTTCATACTCTATAATTTTCCCATTCTTGTCATGATAAACTCCTACTGGATTTTGTGCAAAGAATTCTTTTATCTGTTCTAATCGTTCTCTTGGTCTGCAGAACATGCATCGAAAACAGCAGCAACACCACCCTGACAATAACAGAACAAAGTATAGGTTATTTTTATTTATAGTGAATTTTAAGTAAAAAAGTTCCCATAAACCATTTTAAAACGCTCTGTTTTCGATATACAGGTAGCAAAGTCTTTTTTTTTTTGGGTTTTTTCAAAAATTTAGAAAATGGTTTGACATAAGTGAGTTTTGGGACAGATTAATGTACCTTGGATAGTAGACTTCCGCGGACAGCTAATCTTGAAAAATCTTGTCTTCCGGATGGATTCCGCGTCACAATAGCTCGACTTGATGCCGACGTTTCGCCAACCATTACAGGTGGCATCTTCAGGGCAGGCTTGAGGCTTGAACTGAAAACAGTTTCAGTTGGCGAAACGTCGGCATCAAGTCGAGCTATTGTGACGCGGAATCCATCCGGAAGACAAGATTTTTCAAGATTAATGTACCTTAGGAACAAGCTTTTTCACATAATAAGTTGTTTTAAAATTTAATCAGTGTCGTAGTTATGGGTTAGCCTTACAATTTTAACAAAAAAAGTAGTACGCCACTGAGGTTTTCGATCTACATATATTTTTCGAATAGCCTGGTCAAGTCTATATGAAAAAGCTCTCTAGAGATTTTCCAGGAGCGGTATTGATGGTTAAAGCAGGCTGGCGCGACTAACCATTCTGCGAGAATATCAATTTCCAGCCGGCTAGGTCACCGGATTTAACTGCCCCTATGGGGCTTTTTAAAGGTCAGAGTATACAAAGAAAAGCCACGAATCCTAAATGAACTTGAAATGAAAATTCGTGATAAAATCGAAGCTATTCCCGTTGCTATCCTTCAACGTAATGTCTAATTTGGTGCATCGCTTGCACAAGTTCCTTGACAACAACTGAAGTCATTTATTACATTCAATACTTCACTATATAATCCCCCATTCTTGCTAAATAGTATGTCTATTTTATTTTTTTATTTATGCCGTTCAAAAATAGTCCACTCATTTTGCCGCTCTCTGTATTTACTCACTATCATGATGAATTTTGAATCTTACCTCTATGGCACCATAAAGGTATTGCTATTATCAAATAAACCCCTAACCAAATAAGACATATCTTAAATATTCTAGCAGCAAACTTCTTCGTGTTAACTTTACTTGGTTTTTTCAAAATACATATTAAGGCCTCTGAACCTGCAATTAATCATTCCAATTAACTGAGTATTTATGTCAAGAAGAACAGCGAAGTGATTTTGATTTAAATCCTTTCATGCAAGACGATTTCCGATGGGAACAGACTATGAAAATATCTATAGAAAAGGGACCTTCCTACAATGTTCTAGAAAGGTCAACGAATTCGTAAGTTTGACATCACCAAAGGAGAATATAATCTAGTGTTACGGAGCTCCAAACGAAGAAACAGTACTCCAGAACTGGTCGAATCTGGGCTTTGTAGAGCATAAAGAGCTACTGGAGTGTGAAGGCTGCATTGAAACCATATACCTATTACCCTAAGGAGACAGAATTGTTTACATTTAAACACGATCAGACATTGCCAAAATTTCGGGAAACTCTGACCGCTATACATTACAAGTATGGCCGTATGGAATGTGCTGTTGCCGGATTAGTTGTTCTGTGTGCCAGATTGAGATTTGTAATTATTATAAAAACGTCCATAGCATTATTTATTGGTTATTTTAGAAGCAATACTGTTGAAATGTCGTTTTCTCTGAAAAATATTCCATAATTTATGGTAACCTGGAATATACAATCGAATTATAGAATATTTAAATTTTAAAATATAGAACTATTCCATTCCATTGCATCATTTGTTCAGAAAGCGACAACGCCGCGCACCTTTTATGAATGGGGACTTTGTTTTGTACTACGCAGCTTCCGTATTTCTCGTAGCTATTTCGAAGCGGTGTTGTCTTACAAGTGATACCAAGTTTTCAATCATAGTTACAGCGTTGTCAATAAGGAGTAATTATGACTCGACGACAAAGAGGTCCGTTGGTTTTTTCTGTCATACTTCATGTAATCATTGCGACAAGTCAAATGGAGTTTTATGAATGAGATGTTTCGTCTCCTTAGGATAATAGGTCTATGGTGAATGGAAACTTTTTCTATTGACTGCTACGCTACGAATACATAGGCTATATAGGGGCTTTACTCCTGTATACTATATGATCTCTATGATGGTGGTACCAAGTTTTCAATCATAGTTACGGCGTTGCCAATAAGAAGTAATTATGACTCGACGACAAAGAGGTCCGTTGGTTTTCTTTGTCATACTTCATGTAATCATTGCGACAAGTCAAATGGAGTTTTATGAATGAGATGTTTCGTCTCCTTAGGATAATAGGTCTATGGTGAATGGAAACTTTTTCTATTGACTGCTACGCTACGAATACATAGGCTATATAGGGGCTTTACTCCTGTATACTATATGATCTCTATGATGGTGGTACCAAGTTTTCAATCATAGTTACGGCGTTGCCAATAAGAAGTAATTATGACTCGACGACAAAGAGGTCCGTTGGTTTTCTTTGTCATACTTCATGTAATCATTGCGACAAGTCAAATGGAGTTTTATGAATGAGATGTTTCGTCTCCTTAGGATAATAGGTCTATGATTGAAACCAAAGTTTCTTTGAAGCATTTTTCGAAATGCACCTTACATGATCGTCTCATGAGAGAGTGCTGTTGGCGCCGACACCGAACATGGATAATGCATTTCTTGCGCGTTAAGGTGGAGACAACACTCGCAACAAGTTATTCCTTCTTATTTTTAATTACTATTTCCTGGAGCTTTTACCTATTCCTTTATCCTCTGCCGCTGTGCAATTTGGAACTTTAGGGGGTCGTAGTATAACTTTTAAAGAATCTTGTACTGTTTCTTTGTCAACAACTTCCTTATATCTTAGTGTGTCATTCGAATCTTTTGCTTTTGATACTTCAGCTTCATATTTTTTCTTCAGATTGTTGTAATCATAATTAGACTCTAGATCGTCATCAACGCTATCGCCAATATTTACATTTCCTGTTAGGAGGTCTTGTAGAGGTTGGTTCAAATCCTGTCGTTTCTGATCGTGTTTCCCTTTCTTTACTATTTTGTTCAAATAGAATACGTTTTCCCTCACCTAAAATTGAATGTCTTAGCCGAATTTTCGTAGTCAGTCAAGGTGACTAGAGTCGTATCCATTCTATGGATATTCGAAGCAATAGAAACCTTGGCACCATAGAATAGGGCTTGCATAAATTTAATAATGTTAAGTTCATTAAGGACCAATATTTTAGATTTTTACAATATTTGGGGGTGAATGTCTTATCCTCTCGTTTCTAGAACCATTTGGATATGTTAGAGAGAGAAATTGAAAAAAAGCAACAGTTTCGATACTTACAAAATGTTAATATTAATTGGGTCTAAAAATCATTAATGAATTAAGTTTTTGTACAAAAATGTAGATTCATCATTCTACTCACGGATTCCTCAAATTTTCCATCTTTATGCACAAAGCCAATCTGCCAAGGTTGACTATCGTCAAGGTCGAAATTAATTTCCCTAAGTTTCACCATTTTAGGTGCAGCTGAAGGTGCATTTTCCCATTCTTGATTTACCTTCGAAACGAATTTGTGCAGCTTAAAATATTTATCTGAGTCTTTATTGAATTGAAATTTGTTCAGATCATGTTTCTGTATCATTTCATCGTTATCTTGATAGGCATCATCTCCGTCTTGTACTAGTTCTGACACTATAAATGTTTCGTTTTGATGTAATTTTATGTTATAAGCCGGAGGCCAGAAACAGTGTACTATTGAAACGAATGAGAAATGTACTAAAATGGTAATTGACATTGTAGAAATTTCATTTCTGTCAACAGAACCTATGTTCTTTAATTCGTGTCAAAACTTCTGAATCAATTGAAAATTATTAGTCCAGTCAATATAACTGTTTTTTGTACAATTGTCAAAAAAGTTGAAATTTTCTCATCTCTATCGATACCGCTCCTATACTAACAACAAAGTAAGTTAAGTGTAACGCTGTGAAATAGTATAGAGAATATTTATTTAAAACAACAGTTACAGTTTTAATAAACTATAGAACTAAATTAAAAACCAACATGTGCCTGCTTAAATACTAGTTGGGGATAATAATGTAAACAAAGGGTTTATCTCCAGCTGAGGGTGACCCTTTGTTTACATTATTATCCCCAACTACCGGTTTTGTTTAAACTGGATTTTTATTACGTTTAAAGATGTCTAAAAAGCTAAATCCCCTAACATCTTATGTGTCCGAAAAATCGAAATAAGGGTTCTATTAACCATCGGTATTAAAGAAAGTTATCCAAACTTTCAGAAGATGGTAGGTAATATTGAAACACGAAATCTTAGTTAGAACCCCCACCATTCCGCAGTGACATGATATAAGCAAAATAATCTTTTTTGGGAGAGTCATACAAAGAAATCCTTTGCAGTACCCTAAAATATTACATTTTAACCAAGCATATATCAATTTTTTTTATTTTGGTATTTCCAGTAGGTGGCGCGCAAAAAGCACCAACGTTTTTTTTTCAGCGGCTTCTGGGGAGTCTTTCATCCTACTTCTACTTGGCGGCAATCTCTCAAAGACACTCCAAATCCTTTTAATACATCTATACCCTTCATTTGTTGACATGGATCCGATAAGTAAAACTGGAGATACGAAGGTAATGTCAAAAGTCACTGAAAAATTAACCAAGAAATAATTTGATAGGTCAAAACTTATTTTATTTCTCAACATAATGTCCTTGTAGCCCGTTACACTTCGTCCAGCGTTTTCAAATTTTTCGATCCCTTCCAAATAATACGATTTAGACAATCCTTCAAAAAACGCGTTTGTTTCAGCAATGACCTCATCGTTGGAGCCAAATTTCTTTCCGCCGAACCATATCTTCAAGTTTGAAAATAGACGAAAATCGCAATTTGGAGAGTATGGTGGATGACGAACCAATTAGTAGCGCAATTTTGCCATTGCGACTGCGGACCTGTGCGCCGGTGTGTTGTCCTGATAGAAGAGCACTTTTTTCTTTGCCAAATGGGACCGCTTCGGCTCTGCATAATATACGCTGGTGATAGTTTTGCCCTTTTCAAGGTTATCCCTATGGACGATACCGTGCGCATCCCAACTGTCGCCATAACTTTGTTGACCGATAAAGCCACTTTAGCCCTTTTTGGTTTCGATTCACCAGAACAACCTTTAATACCTAAAGATAAATAAACCCACACAGTATACAAATGAAATTTTGTAGGTTACGGTGGGACTTATACAGGAATCTCTAAACAATATTTGCAGAAAAGAATGTATGGCCATAAGTATAGTACAAGAAACAAAAACCGCCCTTGCTAAAAACACTGCTTTGATTATAACCATCAATTCGATTACAAAAATGTAAATATTTTAACTAAGGAAACCATTTATTATAAAATCTATTCTGGAGATGATTCACATAAAACGCCTCCAAGTCTGTAAATCATAGAACAGATATTCAGTCATTAAGTCAGATTTATACAAATTTAATTAACTAAAACCCTAGCAAATTCCTACATGTGTCTTTATAATGTTAGAAATATATTTTAGGTAGAATGCGCAAATAGCAATATTACTAATAGGTTCGACAACCATTTTCTATTACCTCATAAATCTTTAACATCTGGTTCAAAAGTAGTTACTTTAGCGTTATATGTTTTGGTTTCAGTCGTATACAGACTTTGTTGACATGAATTCGTATAGAATAAGATGGCTATGCTTGATACATATACATATACTTAAAACATTGATATGTTGCAGCTTCGATTATTCGTGTTTCTGTTCGTTTCGGCGACGTGGGCATTTTGAATTGAAATTGGTGCGAAAAGGACGCTTTGTGCTGGTACAATTAGCTTTAAGAAATCCCATTTTAGACATAATACGTATATCCATAATGTTATCAAATTTGTTAAATATTTACTGAAAATTCATCATTATTGACATTGCTCATATCTCCTATCGCAGTAGCATCGACGTTATGTTCTTATAAAACCGATAACCTTGATTCAGTTATTGATATTATTGATAAACAAATGGAAGTGATCTAGCAGAGATGAAGTGAAGAGTACAGAATTGAAATACATTTTTGTTTGCAGATTTTCAATTTGAAGAATTCTGATATATCCCAGGAACTGCAATACACCACATTATTCAGAGAATTTCGAGAAGAGTTTAGAAAATATTTCAAACTGAAAGAATTGCAGAACGTTCCAAACAGTGGGGACAGTGCGCTCGACAACATAACTGAAAAATTCATCGAGAAGATACCTTCATACATCAATAAAGCAAACGACCAAACACTTGAGGAATATGAAAATTACAATAACACTCTGTCTCATTATAGAGGCAAAAATGAAATGTTTATGAACTTAATGGACATCTTAATTTGTCATTCAATTAGCTTAGAGCAAAGTCATGTGATGTTAGAATTAGTTCAAAAATACCAGAATCTCGATGAGGATGTATCGTCGAATTATTCAAGATTTTATAAAAAATTAGTCAGCATTTCAGATGAAGTCTGCCATAAGAATAATCTAAGCGTCCCTACCATAATATTATCCCCTAATATACCTCTTGAATTAGCAAATTATGAGAAAGACCAAGAATTCTATAAAAATTTGGGTGAATTATATGATCAATTTAATGAGCAACTTCTACTTCAAGAACCAGGAATTTTAAATTCGAATCACGTTACTCACAAAACGTATCTGAAAATTATGCAATTATGTAATAGATACATGGAATCAAACTTAGAGTACAACACAAAAAACATGTGGAAGAATGTAGAGTCCGGCACGAAATACTTGGCGAAACTATACAATTATTTGAAAGCATTCTCAAAAGTCCTTTATATTGAGCAGAATACTTCGGAAATAGTATCTCAAGGTAAAAATACTTCATATTTTGAACTTCTGAATATCAATAGATCTGGCTTGATGGGTAAATTATTATTTGAAAGAAACTTGGATCCTAGTGAATTCGAAAAATACTTTGGGAAAATGAAATTGGACTATCTTTATCATGTAATAGGAAACTGTTTTCCAACTATAAATCTACATACAGAAGAATATTTAACTGAAGATGAAATGTACCCAGAAAATTCTTTATACATCCCTTCGAAAAATATAATATCATACATCCAAAAATGTAATTGGCTCTTAGCATTCATTTTAAATGAGATGCATAATGTAGAAGATGCAATTGATGTAAGTCAATCTCGAATTCAAACATTCTTGGATTATAAACGTTTACCTAAAATTCAGTATCTGAAACCTATCTTTGACTCTAACGAAATAATAACAGCTTTACAAAATGAAATAAATATAGAGAAAATTAAGAAATATGTCGATAAGAAAATTCTAAAACATGAAGACCTATTTGTATCGCAAGTAAGCACCACTTCAAACTATAGTTTGGAAACTGGAGAAGAAATAGTTGAAGATACTTTCAAATCCACCAATTGGAAAGAACTATTCGACTTGCTTGATGTTGTGCCGGAAAATCAGTTGAAAAACGACAAGGAATTGTCCGGTTTGAAAGACATGGTGCTTTCTAATATCGTAAGCGATGGTTTCGAATTTGAGTTTTACAAATATGTGCAATATATTTTGAATCAGGATTTGAGAATTGACACGATTTTGAACAACTTCAAGAAGTGGCCCGCTAGTTTCTGTACTAGAATAATCAAATCAGAAATCAGTAAATTTGATGGTAAAAACCATAAGAGATTCGAAGAATTAGACAGTTGGGTACAAGAAGTTCATTTGTGTGAGAAAGTATGTGAGTAATTTTATATAGAAAAATTAAATAAAGTTGTAAATTGCTTTTCAGCTTAAAACTGTACTTAATTTACACAGTTGGAATAAATGCTATGAAGCTACTGTTTACAACAAAATTGAGGTTTTCGAGAAACTTCTGCAAACAAAAGAGGTAAGTGAAACAATTTGCCATATTAACTATTGTCAGTTACCCTTCTTAAGCTTGGCATACATATACGTGGTCAAGGCTGTAGCGGTGGCGGTATCTAGCCAACACATTTGTACTACAGGGATGTATGCCTACGCCATTTTAACACTCAAATTTGTCGTGGACAGTTGAATTTTACTCAAAAAAAGAATTTGGGAACTAGGTTTTGCTCCTTTCGGTTCTAAATTATTCGATTGGCATTAAATGGATTCCACGTTAATTTTAGAATAAATTGTGCTGCTTTGATGAATAATTGCTTCACGTAGAAGAAGATATAAAGAAGAATTATAGCAATTTCACAGAAAAAATTGGACCTGTAGAGCGTCTTGCCTTTACATTAAGATAAATCATTGATATTTTCTTGTTGTGTATTAGAGTTTATTATAAATATCATTAAAACAGGAAGGTGGGCATATTTATTTTAGTAAATATACGAGTATGTTATCACTGAAATGTTCATGCCATTGCAAAATCGGAGGACAGAAAAAGTCACCATTACAACGGTCCCCCTGTCCATGGACTCTTTCGGTTGTCAGATCTCTGTCTTCAGAGTTAGGATAACGAACCGACACTAGATGTCTGTGCCTCCTCCGGAAACGTGGTGTACTCACCACTCGGAAGAATCACCGACCCAATTCTGGCTATGTTATCTTTTGAAAGAACTTTGTAGTCTTGCTGCAGGGGTCATCTTGTTGATATCCCCCCAGAAAGTCCGTCAAGTATCTGGTTTTGACCCTCAAAGCTTTTTTATAGTGTCTTTGGGCTGTAGCTTTCCCAATCCACGACTGCCTGAGATCTCTTAGCTTTATTAAAGAGTTTTCTTATCTTTTTTCGGTATTCCTCCACCTTTTTGGTCTATCGTGGCGTTGTTTCACCAGCATTCCTCTGCCTAAGATCACAGCTGGCTTCATACGCAGATATAATGGCGGAGCTAAGACCCGAAACTGAAGCCTCTATCTCCGCCCTATCTTCTTCATGGTAGGTCGGAAACATAAGGAGTCTACCACTCAGCTCCTCCTTATAGAGGCCCCAGTTGATGGTCCTTGGATTCCTGCAACTTTGGACTTCATTTGTAATAGATTCAACATCTAATAAAATGTGTCAATGACCCGATGACACTTCAGAAGACACTTTCCCCTGTAAGGATGGGAGGGCTGAGGAGTCCTCAGATAGAGGTAAGGGATCTGAGGATTCCTGCAAGGAAGGGAGTAAAGGACCCCTGCGAGGAGCCCTCTTGGGTTGTTTTTGGTTTTTGTGTTTTTTCCAAGGATTCCCACGAGTATTGGGGATAGTCCGTCGCCATCCGCAGAGCCCCATGCGAATGGGAGGCCTGATACACCCGAGATTCGGACCGGTTTCTCGGAGGAACCGTTTGCGACCTGTAACCCGGACCATTCAGCCGTAGGCACGGTATCTTAACACCTAAGCTTGGGAGATTTTTATCGACCTCCCAGTCTAGATCCGCTGTGTTCAGTAAAAGCAAGGCCACCTCTGACAGGGTCAGGGTTCATCGCACACAGACGGTCTTCGCTCAGCTTCCTCGAAAGCTATCGGCCTGAGACTCCGTTAACCGTCATTGTCTCTTGACCCCGTTCATACCATTACACAGCAGATTGTGAAAATTCCTCTTGAGACACAGAAGATGAATTACTCTACTAAGCCACAACAGAAGATCGTTCAACAGATTCGCCATCATCCAAATATAACCAAATATAATGTTTGTTAAATTATGTTTCATTACTTCCAATTCATTGTCTTACCATTTCATCAGCAGTCACATCAATAGTATTTGGAACGGGAGTCTCAGGATTATTTGATGAAATAATGTAGATTGACTTTGATTGGCGAATATTGAGTTGATCATTAATAAAATTAATTTTTTGATAATATCACAAACCTGGTTTGTGCATCTGTAAATAAATATAGTGTAAAATTTGTATTGTTTTAGTATTTCAACAAATACTTACTCATCTCCCACATCATTAAGCCCTGAATTTTCTTCTTTCACTTACATAGGTAATTCGAAGACCCAGATTTGAAAGACATGGTGCTTTCTAATATCGTAAGCGATGGTTTCGAATTTGAGTTTTACAAATATGTGCAATATATTTTGAATCAGGATTTGAGTTCCCAGTCTAGATCCGCTGTGTTCAGTAAAAGCAAGGCCACCTCTGACAGAGTCAGGGTTCATCGCACACAGACGGTCTTCGCTCAGCTTCCTCGAAAGCTATCGGCCTGAGACTCCGTTAACCGTCATTGTCTCTTGACCCCGTTCATACCATTACACAGCAGATTGTGAAAATTCCTCTTGAGACACAGAAGATGAATTACTCTACTAAGCCACAACAGAAGATCGTTCAACAGATTCGCCATCATCCAAATATAACCAAATATAATGTTTGTTAAATTATGTTTCATTACTTCCAATTCATTGTCTTACCATTTCATCAGCAGTCACATCAATAGTATTTGGAACGGGAGTCTCAGGATTATTTGATGAAATAATGTAGATTGACTTTGATTGGCGAATATTGAGTTGATCATTAATAAAATTAATTTTTTGATAATATCACAAACCTGGTTTGTGCATCTGTAAATAAATATAGTGTAAAATTTGTATTGTTTTAGTATTTCAACAAATACTTACTCATCTCCCACATCATTAAGCCCTGAATTTTCTTCTTTCACTTACATAGGTAATTCGAAGACCCAGATTTTTTTAAATTTCTTTAATTCGTCTTTGTTTGTTTGTTCGTGTGACCAAGACATCACCAATTACAAAATGCATACTACTATTATTTACGAAGATTATTTAACGTTTATAAAATTCAAACACTAATGAACGTCACCACAAATTGCAACAACGATCCAAGCATCTGATTTGTAGGCGCATGCGCTTTTACAAATTATGTGGAAAATTGTTTGAAAGATAGAGCACGTTCTATTTTCTACAGAATTTTTGAAGCAAAGACAATTTTTGACAGAATTTGCTCTATGATACTACACAATTTTCATTGAACCAAATTGAGCCATTTCTTGAACAAGAAATTGCCTGGCCTAAATCGGATATGATTGATTAAACTCACGGTAAGAGCTAGCTAGAACGCATCATAGATCGCTTGTTAAGCAAAGCATGTAGTGGGGCGAGCGTTCATCATTTGTTTACACATGCAGCGTGTGAACGCTACCGCCTTGACCGTGTATAATGTGTGCCAAAAATAACATGTACTAGCACATATTGAGATTAGATATTTCTCGTTTAGGTCGGAGATCTATCTTTGGACCAACAAATTTGGTAAATTACGTAGTTTGTTGTATAAGTGAAATATTGCTTTTAGGTAAACCTGCTGATAAAATTCATAGAACGACACGGGCCAGGAGACAAGTCATTGCTTAAAATAGATGAGATTTTTTTATTGAGAGCCTTCGAAAATCTCTCCGAACTTGACCAACTCCATTCGCTATTGAATAGCTTACCATATGAACATTCCATTAATCTGTGTAAGATCATGTTGGAACGACTGAAAAACATCAAACATATCGAATTCATCGTGGATTACTTATCTCACAATACAAATCAAATTAATCTCATGAATGTTCAGGTCAGTTTGAAAATTTTATCGCAGTTCACATCTACCGAGCAAGAACAATTTTTATGTTTAATCAACGATCCTTTGAAGATACTTGAAGTGTTGATTATGAATACCAAACTGGATAAACTGGCTGAAGTTTTACAATTTCTGACCAATGAATTATCTCATTGTGATTATGATGAGGACAACTTATGTATCGAAAAAATCGACGAAATGTTGAGGAAATATGCCGAGAAGAGTTTGGACTTTAGAGTCATCACGCAACCCAATCCACGATTGTTGCGAACTCCAGAATGTAAATTGATGCAATCTTTAGACTCTCTAAATTGGGGTTCTAATAAGAGAATTTTCATCATGCCCGAGGAAGTACCGTCTAAAGAGGATTGGGTTCAAAATAATGAAGTTCTGGAGTGTTTATGTTGCCAACAAGTAACATTTTCTATGTTTAACAGAAGACATCATTGTCGAAGATGTGGACGAGTTGTTTGTTATGCCTGTTCTACGAAGCGAATGTTGGTGAGTTGATTATGAATAAAATAAACAAAATTGTCGTTTTGTGTTTGTTGAAAAATAAATAGGTAATAACAGATCAACGAAGTTAGTGTTTAGAAAATTTGATTGCTTCTGAACTGTTCGAGCTACTACCGCTTGTCATGGTCGATGCTCATGGGAAATCTGGTCTGTTATCCCATCACGAGCAATTGCAGGTAGGCGTTCAAGCTGGGCACCCGCACCCTTTTCGTTGACAGGATGGCCCACATTATATTCTACATAATAGGTTTTCCTGTCGTGAAATGATTTTTTCTATTCTATTTATTTATTCAACGTCGATCTATTTCTGCTGCTGTGGCTAACCAGCAACGCAGGAGGCAAGCTCACCAAAACGTGGAAATTTCGCCGAATCCTGACTATTTCCAAGTGCATGTAGGGATCTTCAGTGTGCGATGACATCGTACAGCCTACCGTACACGGAAGACACTGTTTCACTTTCCATCCGAAGGAAGGAATGGTTAGCATAGATGAATAATAGAGTTATTGACTTCCATTAGCGCAATGCTTCACAAATAGACCTCACCTAAGAATTTTGAAGAGAGGCTATCTTTTTCTAATTCTCGGACCTCTCTTTCTTGTATGCTTCGCCTACTTTCTCAGCGCGTTACCATAGAGATTTATATGATGCGTTCGTTATCAAAAAACGGAGCATATCGCGAGCGAGTAGAAAGAGAGCCTCTCTTCAAATTCACTGTCTTATTAACCAAATGCTGAAGACAGCCTGGAAAAATTTATTATTTTGTACAAACAATAGACAGCACAAAATTTCATTTGATCTCCAATAAGGATGCCTTAATTTGGGAATAGATCACGTTTTGGAGATATAGATGCACTGGTTATTTCTTGGAAAATTGACATTGTAAAATTGTTTCACCAGTTTGCTCAATTATGAACCTATTTTGCCAATTTTAACTCCCAGTTTATCAAAGATATTCATTTACCTGCATCTATTTAATTGTCATAGTGAAATATTACATGTATTCCTTTTCAGGTATCAACTTACGGTGACATATTGGTTCGGGTATGTCTCGATTGTTACGAACAGACAGGAGGTGAAAGCATGTCATCTGAAAAAAGCGAGAGCGTTTCGGCAAAATCGATGATTTACGATTTTTGGATGTTGACAAATGATCCAGAACATAATGCGATAGTACGTGAAGAATTCTCTTATGAACATGCGCCAAGTGTGTCATTGTGCCTTTCTATTTTGAAATATCACTCCAAAACTGTAGAATATCCAAAGTAAGTGTTTCACTATTTTCGAGATTCAATAGAAAATACCACTATGCATGACTTGCATTATAGACATACTTTGAGCAGACCAAAAGTGTATATGTGGAGTACCCCAGCGTACCATATTTGGCCCCGTCCTATTCATATTATATAAAATGTTCATCAATCTAGCAAATTAGTTTCAGAAAATTTGCCCTTTTTAGCAATAAAATATTAGCTTGCTCATCCTTTCAATTGAGGAGGTTGCGTGCAAAATCGGTTAAATACATTCTTGTATATTGTTCAGGATAGCAAAAAACGTCTCCCTTCTGAGCCTAAAGGAATAATCAAACACTTCGAACCTGGAGTTGTTGAGATTATGGCTGTGCATAGAATGTATGGAATAATTTTTATAGAACGAACGTTGAAAGTTTTCATGAAAAAATAAAAGACACATTTGATATAACGGGTTTTGCACGCAAATCTAAATACTCTCAAAAATTAATTTATTCTTCGCTTAATTACAAACAGTTTAATGGCTTTAAGGCTTTCAATCAATCAATCAAAACGAAGGCGGACAAGTCCGGAACACTCAGACCTCTTGATTGGGTCCATTGTGCGCCCCTTGAAGAATTACTCCAGCAGGCCTACGGCAGTGCGGAACGCTAAGATTTTGCATGGACTGATATCTCTTATGGCTTCAAGCGGCATATGTGTTTTGCCGAGGTGTTGTAACCGAAAAGAATGCTGAACATTCTGCTAGGATGTGAAAGGCAGTTTCGTCCCCTTCTCAACATCTACTACAGGATGAGTCTTCAACAATGCCCATTGTGTGTAGATGTTTATTCAGATGACAGTGTCCTTTAAGGAGTCCTCTCACCACTTTTAGGCCTCTCCTGCTCATAGAGAGTAGGGTTTTAGAGCTAGGGACACCACGCCAGACCAAGCAGAGCCACTGTCTATCCAGTTGCTCCTTGAAGGCGTGGAGCCTGGTGGTCTATGGGATTGCGATCATTGCATCGGGGCCAGGGGCGCTCAAGGAACCCCGTTTGGCCAATTAATCGGCCTTTTCGTTTCCCTTCACGCTAGAGTGAGCTGGTACCCACACTAGCTGGAGTTTGTCACTTCTGGATAATTCACCCAGAGTTTCCCTGCACTCCAAGACAAACCTAGAAGTCACTCTGTGAGCGCGAAGTGCGCCCAGGGCCGCTCGGCTGTCATTGCAGAGGTAAATCCGCCTACCTCGGTAGTTTAATCTAAGGTTTTCCAGGGCACAGGTCCGTATTGCACAGACCTCAGCCTGGAAAACGTCTGCGTGGGCACCTAGGGGAACTGAAATCTCCCTTCTGGGTGTACACGAGTAGACTTCGGCTCTGTTAAACTCGCCAGCCTTAGATCGAGTCCCACTGGGGAAAGCGGCCCAGAGTCCTTGTTTTCCCAGTCCATCCTCTGTGTTATGAGGACGTCTGGTATTTCAACCTGACAGCAGGCGCTATCGCATCCTGCGTCATTCGAAGGATCGGGCAGTTTTCGGCTGCCCAAATCCAAATTTTGCCATGACCGCGAGGCACATATCGACCCACTGACACAGATCAGCCAGCCGATACGCCGCATCCTTGGCCATTGTTTTGATATGGAGCTGTAGTGGGACGATCCCCACCAGAACCTCTAGAACTCTGGTGGGGGCGAACCTCATAGCCCCCGTTATCCCTACGCAAGGAAGTCGTTGGGCCTTGTCCAGCGCTAGACGGAACAGACGTTTCTATTGCCGGCCACCACACAACGGCTGCGTAGGTTATGATTGGGCGGATCATGGGCGTGTAGATCCAGTGCAGAACCTGTGGCCGTAGACCCCATGTGTTCACTAAGGCTCTCGTGCATGCCCATAAGGATGCAACGACCTTCTTCACCCGGGTTTCCAGGTGCATTTTTCAGCTGTTTATCATCGAGGACCCCAAGGTACTTCACTGAGCCCATAAAAGGCTTCACAAAGTATATTAAAAAACAAAAACTCCAAAAAATCAATTTACTTCTATATAAGGATATGACTTTGATAAGCTTTTTAAGCGGGATGTAACTGATTTTGCTCATAAATGTAGACGGCATAAAACACGTTTTACTCTATTTTGATAAAATGTGGATCTAATCATAAATACTGCATGATGATATCACTCACATTCTGTAACAACTTCGAAACGGACCGCTTTGTATCGGTTTTAATGGCCCAACTAGTTCAAGTTGAAGTAATTAATCTCAGGGCTCGTAGTGAAACGTGCCCTGTGATTCTAGACTGGTGAATTGCCTGAGCGCCAACTGCTTAATAATAACTACAAAAATAAGTGAATTCACAGTCAAGAATACAGGCACTACGAGATGGTTTCATAGTTGATGGAAATTCAGAAAAATAATACAAGTTCAACTTAACAATTTGGTTTATTCCAATCGGAATTTGGTAATAAATTAAAGAAGGTGCAATTTTGGTATTACATAAAATAAAACTGAATTTTGAATATTCACAAAAAATGAAATTGAATACTTGGTACAATTTAAATACACAAAATAAATGAACATCAATTTTAGTTAAGAGATTGAAATCAATATTAAAATAAAAAATATTATCGAATCTGAGAATTAACGTGAACCTCGAAATGGGTTCTATAAAGTTAGTGGAATACAACTTCAGTTAAATAATACAAATCAGAGAAATGAGAATATGGTCATTCAAACAAGAAAATGTTACCCTCCTTGGAACTTGATGGAACTGGAAGTCGGTCCTGTCAGGAAATTCGCTAAACCGTCTCGGAAAGAAGGAATGAGGCACCTCAGACGTTCAAACCCTGTAATTTCAAAGAACGAACAGTACCTGACCAAAGTTCAAAGGGACAAGTAACACAGTCATTCGGAATAACCATGTGATTCCACAACTGATTATGTTATCTCCCCAAATTGTAAAAACACTATTAAAACATTGATATCTTGAAGAGATATCAATTTAAACAACAATCAAAGTTAATCTGAAAGAATCAAATTATTACAATTGAAACTTAAATTGGCAAAACATTAAAATGTGACTGAAAGAATAATAATCAAAATGTGACTGAAAGAATAATAATCAAAATGTGGAATTTGTCAGTTAGCACAAATCTGAATACTTGAATTGAATTGCATATAAGAATTGATGTTGTAATTTATACTACAACCCACACGAGCGCAGCAGACCTCATAATTATGTATCCAATAAGCAGTGATTGAATACTTACTTTATGATAATCCCAAACAATATTTACAGCACGTTTAAGTCAAAAGACAGCTCTGTATACGCTTGTAACAGATTTGCAAAATGGCGATTCAAAAATAAATCACTCAAACTACCATGTGCTATTGTGGGATTAAACACAAAGGGAACAAAGAAATATTATCTCTATAATCTGCCTACATCCCGCTAGATTGTCTACATACAAAAATTACAACAGTTAATGCAGTGATGGAAATGATTATCTCTGAATTATGCTAAAAAAAATTGATTGGGTGGAACCCTAGATAAGTCGAGCAACACGTCCACTGAAATATAATCACATTCAGACACCGAACATCCAGTAGTCCAATTATAAAACCAAATCAAATTATTTAGTGCCTGATGTGAATTATAATTCAATAGCAAAAATTAAGAAAATGGATGCAAAACCAAAGATTGATAGAATCTCGACTTACCTAGTTTGAGGTTCACACGACAATGAACGCTTCAGACTTCCGTTCTCATATCTACCCCTCTTCGCGATACTCGCGCTACCGGACCTGCGGCAACTAATTTCAATAATCGATGTTATTGAACGCACAGGTGTCTCTGAGATAACATCGGACAAGTTTCCTAACCGAAAAGAAATCTTAAACTGTTAATTACAGTGTTCTTTAAATCACGTAACGGCGAACCCGTTACAACCTCTCGAATATTAATAGTCTCTATCAACTTGTTCTGAAAATATACGGAGGGAGACCATGTTTCTTTCCTGTTATTAACTATTGAACGCATAGATAATCTGAACAGCAGATTATATTCAAAAATATTTTGTAGATTTCTATTGGAGCAATGTGATGTTATGCTAAAATTACTTCAACCGTCTCAAGAACCAGTGCAAGAGATTGATTATCTCTTGGTAATAAAAATGTTGAAGTAAGTTTTTGCACTTTCTAATCTTTGACAACTCCTTATCAGTTTATAACTTCTCCCTAGATCTCTTGCAATAGCGGCAAAAATGTTATCTCAAGAATGTTTATTGCATTATGGGACTTCGTTGGCCGACAGGATATTATCTCAGGCGGATTTGCTGGGTTTGTTTGCTGAAAGAGGATGTTTGAGTCTGTTACCGATTACTTCTTCGAATATCCAGGGACCTTACATTGATGCATCGACTTTAAGACGATTAAGGGATAAGTTGTTGGAACGAGAACAATGGAAGTTAGCGCTGGAAGTTTCTACAAAAGCAGGATTGGATAGCACAGGTGAGTGTGTAGAAACTTAAATTGATTCCGCTTAATCCACCATTCTTATGATTCTGCGATTTGGCCATCAGCAAGCACCATCTTCCGATTTTTTTAAAGCGCGCGACAGTCTTCGGATTACTGGGCACAGTCGCCATAAGAACGTCGTCGTGTTACAACCATAGAGATGAAGATATATAGTTCTTAAGTCCCATAAGCGCAATGCTTTACAAAAAGACCCACTAAAAAATTTGAAGCCTTTCTCTTTCTAATTCTTGGGCCTTTTTCTCGCACGCTCCGTCTACTCTTTTTAGCGCGTTCATTTCTATGAACGTAAGTGGGCGGGGCATATCGGGACCGAGTAGAAAGAGATAGCCTGCCTTCAAATTTCTTAGACGGAGTCAAAAATATAGCACCTTCAAGAACTCTATTCTTCATCTCTATGGTTATAACCCTGTTAGGATGGTGAGTTATGCAAGAATATTATATGCCAAGAAACATAAAATTGCTCGAATTTATTGCATAAATTCAAATACACAAAAAATATGTACTGAATATCGAAGACATGTACATGGTTAATCATTTGAATTGAATATTATTATCAAGCTATGTATATAAGTAGTATATAACAAAATCAGAATGATCTGGAACTTTGTGAATTATAGTTTATATTTTAACATAGAATGTGTTCCGCGACACTGATGCGTTAAGCGGAGACCGTATCAGCTCTGATTGGTCGAAACGCCTTCACCATTAATAGGCTCATCCGACATTTGTTATACGTATCATACCGCGCAGAAACAGTCGAGCGTAGGAAAGTGTAACTGTGCTAGACATGATATTTAGCTAGTGCGACAAGGAAGAGGTAATAATCGCGTACCAGGATATATTGTAGTGTTAGTATTGAAACATGATTTCAACAAACTGAGTTGTTAAAAGAACGTTTACTGCTCGACAAATATTAAGGTATAAACTCGACTCACATTGTTCTGCTAGGCGATCTCCAATGTCCCGAACTATACGTGACTGTGCACATCTAAGACAGTCTACAGAAAAGCATATTCTGTTATTTTTATATAACAATTGTCACTTTTTACCATTTCTTTCTATTACATGCTTCTTTTGTAAATTTTCACATAATGTATTACTTCTTTTGAAATTTATAAGTTGTAAAGTCACATCGACGGGGGTTACAATATTATATGACAGTTTGGGAAGGAGAGGAGGTGTGAATAAATTTATTTACAACTATTATGAGAATGGATTTTAAAATAATTAGAAACATATTTTTAAAATGATTTCAGCTCAAAAATATGTATAAATTCCTGTCATTTTCAATTAAAATAAAGTTCTAACAATGTAGATTTGTTGGAAAAAAATAATCACCCTTATCCGCTAGAAATACTGAGTACAGAGCACTTGTCGGCTATCAACTAGCCATCAAAGTAAATTGAATTGGTAGCCGATAGGCCCTCAGTACTTTAAGTACTAGAATTTTTAGTGGATAAGTGGATATCCACCGTGAATGACCCTGTATATTATCCACATTTATCTTCCAACAAATTACTGAAGAATTTATTATGGAAAAAATGCAATATGTACTAAACCAAGTCGGTGAGTAATATACCTAATTTGAATATTTGGACAGGACCAGGGACGCAATTCCAGGTCATGTTAGGGGTGGAATTTTCCTAGATACGCCACTACATCTAAGATCTTTTCTATTTCCAGGAGTTTTTGCCGCTTGGGGGAAAAGTTGCTTGAAAGCTGGCAGTTTACCATTAGCAAGAGAAAAATTCATGCGTTGTTTGGGCAAAAATGCTCATTATGAAAGTATACCAGAAAACATGTCGCCTGGGATCGCCGAAGACAGTTTTGATACTTCAAACCGTAACCGTTATGGATCAAAGATGTCGAACATAAGTGGGACATCGGAAAATAGACCAATTAAAAATCCACCGTTGTTGGATGAAATCATTCATATTCTAGAATCGAAGACAACGATCATAGACAAAAACATTATAGCTGAATCACAGATCAATAAAATGTCCGGATCTGTGTTAAGTTTGAATCAAAGTATTGGAACTATAGGACAAACCGACAGCGCTATAAGTATATTGAACAAACTGAAAAATTTGACTTTGATAGCCTCTGGGACTTATTATTTCGGTTCAGATCAAAGTAATGTAGCCAGCAATCGTCCTATTATAGATCCAACTTTTTACGAGGAATGCATCTACTATTTAGGAAGGTATGGAACACATTTAAGTTTACTGGAATTCTACATTCAGAATGGTGAAGTAGAAAAAGCCTTAAACTATATTGTGGATAATAATATGGCCACTGATGTTTTCATTGAAATATACATGCGCTGCTTGAAAGATGGAGTGGTCAATATTCTGCAAGAAAATATGTCAAAAATTGATTCTACACTAGATTTATGGAAGGTAAGTTTCAATTTCAGTAATACACATTTGTTCCATTTAGAAGCCGGTAGATATTTTATATTTGGAGGGGTTGAAAAGTAGTAAAATAAATATAGTTACTCTTAACTGGAAGGTCGGTCAGTACGCTGCGCATGCCTGAGACGGAGTAAGAGGATATGCCGAAAGGATCGACTTAAGCCTTTCGCATAAGCGTCTAGTTCCGTTGTCTAATCACCAAAGAGCGCGCGCCGCATCATGTCTACAACAATGTACCGTATGAACCGATTTGGAGATATTTCCTTTTCAATAAATGTTTCAAACAAGATTACATGTTTGTTCTAAGCTGGTCAACATTTCAAACTGCGATGTGAGTATCGAATCGCTGTAATAATCGATTTATTCCGAATAAATATGCTTTGTTTCAATTATTCATAATTGAATGATTATACTCATCAATCGACAGCAGCACCACAGATTAAATTTCGTATGGAACTTAGACATAGCGCCGATGGTTGAAGCCCCAACACTGGGTACGTTATGTGTTGTATGATTTTAATGTTCACTACATGGTACTTTCAAATACTAACTTAGACTCACTAAGAACTAACTGCTCTAGCTGAACTTATTGAACTTCACCTCTAACGATCATCTAATGTATTTAAATAAATATCTATTCTCAAGAGAGAAGCCTTGCTCCTCTAATACTAGTCCATGCTATAGTTCGGCGAAGGTTGACCTACGTGCCGGCATTGACACTCATGTCATGCACTCACAGTCGGAACTTTGACGACTCATCATTTGTTATGCTATATAATACAAATAACAAATATGTTGTATGTTTATATTCAATAAACATTATTCTAACATGAGAAAATAGAATGTTGTGAGTTATCTAATTTAGGATGAATCTCTTTGGGATATCACAATATGTTACTGTGAAAGGCTGAAACTGGTAAATGTCAACATTCCCCGGTGAAATTCGTAAAGCTAAACTGCGAAAAATTTGACAAACTACCTGGCGATAACATTGTCGATTGAATCTATAGCATAGGTTCGAAACACCAAGTAGCAATGTTATAATAGCAGTTTAGTTTAAAATTCCGAAATTTTCAAACATTTTAAATATAAAATTCATAATAAGCGCCCCAAAAAACCCATACGAAGACACATCGCAAGGTCATTTCAATGGCGTTACAATGTTTATTTTGACATTTTCTTTGATTTTTCCGAAATTTTCAAACAATATATTCTCTGGCGTTACTTATAATTTTGACATTTTAAAATGAACCTTGAAAAAGTAAACGAAACTCAACACAAAACTGCAACATTGAAAAGGAAAGATAATTCATGATAAAATTTTCCGCGTTTTTCCGGAAAATGTTTTTTTTTACATTTTAAATATAAAAACCCTGATCAGCGACCCAAAAAACCCCCATAGCGACCTATTCACACGATCATCCCAACAAGATCGAAAAATTTTCTTTCCAATTTTTCCAGTTTTACGGGAATTTTCATGGTTTTTCATTATTCGTGATCGTTATACGTGACTGGTATCCTTGATGACGTAGAAAACGCAAATCGCGTGGAAAATTAGTCAATTTCCGCAAAAATTACCAACTTTTCCCGGCCGTGGTATGAATTTTCCAGGAAAATGCCACCGGATTCATGATCAGCGACCCAAAAAAACCTAGACCCCATTTTCGAGGCTTTTTCAGAAATTAAATATTAGTCTAAAAATGAGGGTGATAATTTGGAGTATTTTATAGTATAGGGGGATCGGAGGGGTTTGGCAGGTTGGTAGAGAGCCACGAATGACTTTAACGGTTCATAGAATATGATGCAATACAAATTTTTTGGATTCGACCGTTTGTACTAAACTTAGCTAGTTTTCCAGCTCACGGAATGGTCTAATTGTACATTGTAGAGGGCGATCCGGTACTTGTACAAATCGCCACTATTTATCTTTACAATCGGCGGAAACGCGCTAGCTCTTTGACGGGTAGCCGCACCAGCAGATGCGACCGGCAGGGAACGTCATGTTGTTATATTTCTCTCTACAATCGGCCCGATAGTTAGCAGACCGAACGAAGTTTGAAACAGAGCTAATAGCGTCGAGTATTTCAACGGACCGCTCTGTTCAAAAACTCGAAAACGGCTCAACGTACGACTTTGTATTTTTATGCCAGTAAATTTCGAGCATCATATCTAGTTTGTGTCAATATAATACTTCGTGCCGTATAACCCGATTCAAGAGAAGACTTTGTTCGCTACGCTCACTCCGTCAAAATTTTTTTTTCAGTTTTGAGCTGTTTCATATTGACATTATTGTCCAGTTTTTATTAAGCACATGCCTTCTGGATGTTGGGTCTTGGGAAATGAATTTAATCTACATCATCACTTGAGAATATATGAAATCTACCTTTTTTGTTTGACCCTTATTTTTTTCAGGATTATTTGCGGCAGATATGTCGTCATTTAGAGAAGCAAGGGTTACTAAATTCCCTTTATCTGCTTCAGCAATTCATGGGCGATTATATAAGGGCAGCTATGACTTGTATTAGATTCTATGAAGAGAATGTTACGAATTTTTCTGATCTCTCTAGAAAAGTTCATTTTCTTCATAAGGCTGAAGAACATTTGAAACAAGTTTATGAACAAGATCAGTGGGTGGAAGTGGCTTCAGGTGAATATGTCTTGGTTTTCTAATACTATACAGTAGCCAGTTGTGATTTTTTCTAATCTGAAAAAAAAAATGGATTGTTAATAAATTAATCAATTACAAAGATAAAATCACTAAGATTTTGCATTGCTTTTCGTAGTGGGACTTCTATTCTAGATAGCTTGAGATATTTTAGTCTTTTTACCTCGTTGTAGGGCGGTTATGACTACTTTTAACTGAGATAGTTCAGTAACGTTGCAAACTTTGTCGTTCCACTGATAACTAAGAAAAAGCAAAACAGCTATCTGGAACTATACGTTTGTTACGTTACTGATCGATCTTGGGCTAAAAAGACCTAGTCATTGACATCTGGGAAAGCCAACATGAGATAAATTAGTATATTCACATATTCATGTTTCTAATTCTCTTACATCCTTGAAAAATCTAACTATTTCAGTTCGTAAAATGAGCACTGGGTCAAGAGATAGTTTCGAAGAGAAATCCATAACAAATCCTTCCCTGGTGATGAAAATTGACTATAAAAACATAGGAAAGCACGTCACAACCATCTGGAGGCAAAACGAAGCTGCTAATTTTTTAGCCGATTGCGAATCTGCAGGGTTGAAACCAATGGATATTCTTGGTTCTATCTTACCTCTAGATGGTATGTGTATCAAAAAACAAAAACTTTAATGTAATGGATTTTTGTTACAGATTTTGATAGTAAACCTGATTCATTGAGAGTACCAACCTTGTTCGGATCTAATGTGGATAAAATTCGCGTTGCAGTTCTAAGCATCGTCACATGTTCCGATATAGAATATGGCTTCAAAATATCATCAAGGTAACGTTTCCTGTAATTCCAAACTCAATTCACCCATTCAGAAAGTTCCATAATTTACCTTGCCAAATGCAAGATATGATAAGAAAATGGAAATATGCAATTCGTGTCTTCCACTGATATTCGTTAGATTATTAAATATTTGATGTATGAAGCCGTTACTTTGTGATGGTTTACTAACGTACTGAGAATAAGAATTTGTCTTCCTTTTTCTAACAATTTATTGGAATAATAAGAATTGTGTCAATTTAGAACACCAAAACAACGGGACTATCCGAATGAATTACGAACAGAATTAAACGAATGTTGTAACGTTATATATGTTACTATGTCTAATTGCTTGAATAATCTTAATAACGGCTTCCGCTCGGAATTATAGATAATTAAACTTGGAAAGAGATGGTTACCGACATCTATGTTTTAACAGCGGATCGATTATTTAATTCGCGCGAAAATTTCAAGAGAGGTCTCGAAAGGGAAAAAGGATTTAACAATTAAATACAAAAATAACGTACCTGTCATTGTGTCTACTCAAGAGATAAAAACAAGTCCTAAAAAACTTAACCCCTATAGTAACTGCTACACTAACAACCGTCTGATTGATGATGTCATACTCACGAGTTCTTTACCATATTAAAGTTAGCCGAACGTGCATTTTTAATATAAAAGGATCAACAAACAATTGCGCCAAATAAATATGATTTTTCTAAACTTTTCTAACCGATTTTCATAGTTTTCTAACCTCCTGATTTTCCACAATTTCCATATGAAAATCGGGTTCTAGTAACTTTTTTGAAGTGCCTATTATCGCTTTTAAATAACAAATTTTCGGTTAGAAAAGTGTTGACTTTATAAATCTTAGCCCCTGGACTTTTCTAACCCCTTCAAAAAGTTTTCTAACCTTTTGCTTGGAAAATTTGATTTATTTTCATGGCGCTGAACGCGCTTGCGTCAATTTTGAAAGCTAGGGAATACCGACAGTGCGATACTCTCTGAAGGTAAATGTAATGAATTTTATTATAAATATAGCATATAATGAACCCCTTTTTGTATCACATAGTCAAGTTTAAAGTTTTTAATGTCTGTGATAATGTTACAATACATCAGAGAATTCTGTGATGGATGTCGAAAGATGAAGTATCATTATAAAACAATAAGAAGTTCTTAGCTCCAAAATAGCTGACGATTCTTTCACACCTTGAGCCTTATTTATTCAACCAACATTTCATATGTTACATAAAATAAGTCAATTTATTAGTTGGGCAAGTATTTGCTTTCTGGGTACACATATCTAACAAATTATAAGGACCAATATTCACAGTTATATCTCATATCTATAATAAATTTTGAGCAAAACGGCCACAGAAATAATTTTTGTAAGAAAACACTTTTTAGTCGAATGCGTTTTTAATTGAAAAAAAAATAATAGCTGATGTATAATCAAAATTTTCTAAGAAGAATCGTAAAAGAAACAAAATGTATACACAAGTATTTGTGGTACAAAATTGGTGCATGATTAATCCCGCATAATACTCTATTTTCATTTCCAATGCCGATTCCTTATCCGTTACCCTTAATTATCGTTCCATCCTTGAATTTCCCATTTCTATTCCAATAAAATTTGATTTCCTTTGAAGAAAGGGGCTGGCACGGATCGCCATGTACATAATTGTTTATAGCGATTCTGGCGGGATCGCCATGTGGTGTTCAAGTTCTTAGAATAGTTTGGCAGAGATCGCCAATGTGGTGTTCAGGTCCTTAGGGTCTGTAGCTATGGGTAGTATAGGAATAACTCGGCGAATGGTTATGGTTTATTGTAACACTTATACATGTGATAACTACGTTAATTTACGATTGTAAATAGTGCAGTTATCTACATGTATAAGTGTTACAATAAACCATAACCAATCACCCAGTTATTCTTATACCACCCATAACTGCGGATCCTAAGGACCTGAACACCACATAACATAATATATAGCACATTAGAAAGTCTTGCCCCATTGGTTCACGACCAATCCTATATTTAGCAGAAGTTTCATGAATCTTATCGAGGAGGTCCTTTGTAGCAAGTTTCTCTTTCGGACAAGATACGTAGACGATATATTTGTTAAAATTCATCAACCCAATTCCATCCTAAAATTAAATTCACTCGAAATAGAAAACAATTCCATCAATTTTCTGAACTTAACAATTACAAAGATGAATAATAGACATGCATTTTCAAATATTGGTAAAACAAAGAAAAATTATTGTTCTCATTATATTAGATTATGCTTGTTTTCAGAATAATTCATGATTTCAAACTGAGACCCGCAACAGTGTTTTGCCAGGCGGGAAAACAATTGGCAAAACATGAGAAATTCGAACAGATTGCTCAACTGGTTAGCTGTATAAAATCTAGTTCGGAGAGTGATAAAGTTACTTCTGACATGTGTGACGAAATACTAACGTTAACTGTGGCCACTCTTACCAAAGCGAACGCTTCGGGTACGAAGGTGGAGGACCTGATAAAATTGATCTCTGATAAAGCAACAAAGGTAAGTTATATGGATATAAAACTAAACTTTCATTTGTCGAATAAAAATCATCAGGGAATCATCGAATTAAATATCTGCTCCTCTATTGTCAAATATCTGAACTGTATTAGGAGAAATGATTGCTTATCTTTAACTCGTAAAGAAATGAGACACATTTTTATTGATTTTTTCTTCTAGATTTCTGCTTACATAGAAGCTAAACAACTAAAGACTGCATACTTTTTTGCTGTTCGTTACAAGCGCATGTCGGATATACGACGAATTCTACGAGAAGCTGAATTGAATAATCAACCTAGCATAAAAGCGTTGTGTCAAAGAGTCTTACAATCACACTCACATGCTCCGTCACCAACACAATCTAGAGATTATTAGTTTTCTTGACGTAATATTAAAAGTAATACCAAATGTTAGGCTGTGATTATAAGTTGTTATCAATATTACTTTTTTGTAATTCTTTTCACTTGAGATTAGAAATCTCGTTGATATGGTGTTTACCAAAAAAAATGACTGCTATTATGTACGTATGTTACTTATTTGTTAATGTGTTAACCATTATATATTTTAAGCACTAAATGAATATATTGATGTCTATAAAATTTTCAGTGAATGGTTTGGGTAAGTTATGTTGAACAGAACAATACTTCAAACAATATCAAAAGATTTGTGTGTAACCATCACGTATTTTTTTTTATTCAAATATTTAAATCATCCAAAACTGTTCTAAAATGCATATATTTTTTTATTACTCCCATCATATAGCCCCCATAGCACCTTGACTTGACATTAAGTGTTCTTATATTTACTTTTTTCAATAAAATTTTTTAAATCATTGTCGATCTTCAATTTATCTAGAATACCATGCCCAACAAAAAGAATAACAAATAATTACATTTTGAGTAAAAATTTTATTTCTAAATAAAATATTATCAAGACAGTGATGATAGTTAACGAAGTCTTCCCTAGAATCGGGTTATATGGCACAAGGTATGTTTTCGTGTAGCGTTTGTTTTTACATACTTGGACTACACGAGAGGGAAGCATATAATGTTCGAAGACCAGCCTGGTAGGCGTGTTGACGACAGTGTAAGGGATACGCCTTCAGTGGGCCATCTCTCAAGTATCTGTCAATCAGTCTCCATTGCCTTTAAAAGGAATGAGGTTAGACTAATAGGGCGGAATGCCTTAGCTCAGTTTTACCCGCCTTTGGAATAAACACGACTTTCACTGCCCGCCATTGCTTTGGAATAAAAGCAGTGGCTATGCAAAATCGGAAGATTTTCACCAATAGCTTGATGATAATTTCCTTACCCTCTCATCTTTGGTTACGGAAGGGAACGAACTGGAAATGAAATTCCTACCAATTGCTTCGGCGAAAGTCCAAAACGAATGTGAGCCATTCGGGCATTCGATAAGTTTTGATCATATTTTGGCATCAAATGCCTCTTTCGAAACGTTTATCGTTTCATTGCACGTATTTCTGGCTTCAACATATTTTGTTCCGCGCCAACGGCGGTATGCTGTTTGTTTTGAAGCGACGGCCCTAGAACATATTTTATTGAACCACCGTTCACCAGATGATAGTGATTTGTCGGTATGGGGTATGTAAGTTTCCATTCCTAGCCTGATAATATCAGAGATCTCTGTGGCACATTGCGTGAGGTCATCACATTCAAAACATACATTTTTCAAGGAAACTACGAGAAGAACATGCGAAGGGATCTGGATTGTTAGTGAGTCAAGCGTATTGTCCAAATGGTGAATGCAATTCACTTGAAATTGTGACACAAGCTAGATATGATACTCGAAATTTTTTGGCATAAAGATTCAAATTCGTACCTCGAGTCGTTTTTTAGCAGAGCGGTCCGTCGAAATACTCGACGCTATTCGCTCTGTTTCACGCGTCTTTCTTGCGGTAACTATCTTGCTCTTGAAACGTCCAAAATACTGGACTTTATAATCCTTTGAGAGTGATGAAGCAATAACCTAGCCAGTCTTTTAATTTTTAAAGCTGTTACTTTTTCTAATTTTCTTAACAATGTAGTTTTTTAAATAATGGGTAAGTAGGTACTGCTTAAATCACATCCGATCGTCATTAGTGAATATGAAGAGAAAATTATCAAACAATATGTGCCATGTAGAACAGCTACAACTGAGAGCAAAATCGAGATTTTGGGAACCTAAGATAATAATATAATATGAAACTACTGGCCGATCTTCTACAGTATACCGAAAATGATGAAAACTATACATCTGAACTTGAACCACTGCCAAAAAAAAAAAGTCACTAATACTGGCGAAGGTTCTGATATAAATGAGATTTCAGGCTTTTTGGAGCCGTAGGGATTCGTGAAAAATGTTTTATATCGTAGCAGTCATATTGAAACATGATTTCTCACGAATCTTTACTGCTCGACTCACATTCTTCTGCTAGACATTCTCTCATGTCTCGAACTATATGGTCTCTAGACTTTTTGGAACTAAGGCATAACATTCCATCTAAAAGAAACAACACAAGGTCTAAAAAAGTTTTGGCCCGATAAATTTTGATTACAATGTAGTTTTTAAAATAACGGGTAAGTAGGTACTGCTTAAATCACATCTGATAGTCATTAGTGAATACGAAGAGAAAATTAACAAACAATATGTGTCCTGTAGAATAGCTGCAGCTGAGGGCAAAATCGACATTCTGGGATCCTAATATAATAACATAAAATGAAACTACTGGCCGATTTCTGTACATAACTCAACATTTATAGAAACATAGTTCAAAACAAGAACGATAATAAAAAATTATCAATCCAACACAAAATCTGAAATGATTTTCGGACCTTTTACAGACAAATTAAAATGGTTTCTATTGGTTGTCCTTTGGCATATCAACATATCACTAAAGAATTCCCTAAAAATAGGTATTTGAGGCCTTTGTGACTTGAAAATCTACTGTATACCGAAAATGGTGAAAACTATACTTTGGTTTACTAAAGAAGTATGGTCTCAACATTATCTTCACTTCAATTCCGTTGCGCCAGCTTGTTATAAAAAAAGTGTCATTAACAGCCTTACAGATCGCGCGATAAAATTGTCCCACGCGGATGACCGCCCCAAAAATTTAAAAATTGTTCGTAATACACTAGAATTGAATGGCTACCCAAAAACTTTTTTCAATCCTATCATTAAAGAAAGAATAAACAAAATCTATAATGGTTAGTCTAATAAAAATAACATAAAAGGTAATACAGACAATTTTATAACTCTACCTTACATTCCGGAGACCTCAGAGAAAATCAAAAAATGTTTGAAAAAGTATGATATAAATGTTGCGCATAAACCTACTAACTGTGTTGGGAAATATTTCTCAAATCTAAAACCTTTAATACCTAAAGATAAACAAACCCACACAGTGTATAAATTGAATTGTTTAGATTGTGATGGAACCTATACTGGAATCTCTAAACAATATTTACAAAAAAGAATGTACGGCCATAAATATAGCACAAGAAATAACAACTTAGAAAATTCCACCGCCCTTGCTAAGCATTGTTTTGATTATAACCATCAATTTGATTACAAAAATGTTAATATCTTAACTAAGGAAACCAATTATTATAAAAGATCTATCCTGGAGATGATTCACATAAAACGGGACCCCAAATCTGTAAATCATAGGGTAGACACACAAAATCTAAGTCATATTTATACTAATTTGATTAAATAATCTCTTGCAAATTCTTACATACGTCTTTATAAGTGTTGAAAATGTTTTTAGGAAGAATTCGTAATAGTAATTTCCCAGTACAGGTCTGAAACCTTTCTTAAGTACCTAGTCATAAATCCTACACATCTGGTTTCGAAAGTAGATACTTGACAAATAACTTCGTTCTTCTCATTTGTTTTGAGAATACCAATCAATATGCACTCATATATTTTAATAATATTACTGAATAGCGGATTCTTACTACAAAAAATTTTTTTGTACTTTAATTCTGACTATACAATTTCGATTATTCGTAGTTCTGTTCGTTTCGACGGCGTGGGCTCTTTTGATTGAAGTTAAATTTTCGATTTGGACGCTTGTGCTATAATTAGTTAATAAACCCCCTTTTTAGACATAGTGAGTCTTCTGATGATGGTCGTGAGACCGAAACGTACGTAAAGACGAATATTTAAAACAAAGTGTTATTGTGACCTATTTCCCGAGAATTTTATATAGAAAACTATACATCTGAAGTTGAACCATTGCCAAAAAAAGGGTCATTACAGGCAAAGGTTCTGATATAAATATGATTTCAGGCTCATTGGAGCCGTAAGGATTCGTGAATAGTGTTGATTTATATCGTAGCAGTCATATTGAAACATGATTTTTTACAAATGTTTAACGCTCGACTCACATTCTTCTGCTAGGCATTCTCTCATGTCTCGAACTATATGGTCTCTAGTCTTTTTGAAACTAAGGTATAACATTCTATCTAAAAGAAACAATCCAAGGTAGCAATATGTCACGTCTAAAAAAGTTTTGGCCCGATAAATGTTGATCACAAACCAGGTACGTAATCATATTCATTCAAGATGACTTGGTAATTATCTAACATTTTTATCAACAATGTAGTTTTTAAGATAATGAATAAGTAGGTACTGCTTAAATCACATCTGATCGTCATTAGTGAATACGAAGAGAAAATTATCAAACAATGTGTCCTGTAGAACAGCTGCAGCTGAGAGCAAAATCGACATTCTGGAACCTAAAATAATAACATATGAAACTACTGGCCGATTTCTGTACATAACACAACGTTTATAGAAACACAGTTCAAAACAAGAACGATGATAACAAATTATCAATCCAACACAAAATCTGAAATGATAACAATTTTCGGACATTTTACAGACAAATTAAAATGGTTTCTATTGGGTGTCCTTTAGTAAGAACATATCACTGAAGAATTCCCTAAAAATATGTATTTCGAGGCCTTTGTGAAAATCTTCTACAGTATACCGAAAATGGTGAAAACTATACATCTGAAGTTGAACCATTGCCACAAAAAAGGGTCACTACTGGTAAAGGCTTTGATATAAATGTGATTTCAGACTCTTTGGAGCCGTAGGGATTCGTGAATATGTTGTTTATATCGTAGCAGTCTTATTGAAACATGATTTCTTTTGAATGTTTAACGCTCGACTCACATTCTTCAGCTAGGCACTCTCTCATGTCTCAAACTATATGATCTCTAGTCTTTTTGGAACTAATACATAAAATTCCATCGAAAAGAAACAATGCAAAGTAGCAATATATCAGAGACAAATAAATTTGTCAACTTTGGGGTATGAATTTCAGCATTAATAATTATATACTCTGATCAATATTTGAATACCTCAAGCTTGTATCTTTGAGTTTCCTATTTTAGTTCACCCTACTGACCTGATCAATAGAAGTCTAACTTTAACAATCGGATGAGCAAATTATGTTAGACAAGTTGCTCTCAATAACATATTTTATTTGTGACTGATAGAAATTCATCGTTTTCATTCACTAATTCACATACATCAGGCATATACATCCACACCATTTTACATTAAACACTCCAAAAGATGCCTCTTTAGTAAAGTAATATTAGAATTTTAACTCTATACACAAGCAAAATTGAGGTTTAAACTTTGGGAATTACGTCAAAATAATATATATTTAAAAATACCAGCATTTCAGAACTAATTTTTAGATAAAACAAATGCAATATCTTTGTGAATGGGGAAAACTTGATTTCTACGACTGGGGTTGGCTCCTGAATATATAGTATAAATTTGAAAAATATTTTAAACCAAGGTACTATCTTTTCACATAGAAAAGGGAGGGTGTAAACTAAAGTTGTATGCAAATGCCAAACAAGTGATTTAGCGCTATTTTCATGTAAAATGCCTTTACTACTGCATACATTTGTATAAGATTCTTTTACAAAATATAGCCTGAGACACCAAAACACCCTAAAAAGTGTTTGTTGGCTCAAAATAGAAATTGTCAGGCAGTAATTTTACAGAAATATATACAACCTAATGGCCCACATATTATCTCGTTTAGGAATGTTCAATTAGGGGGCCTAATGAAAGTCATTTAGCTTTACTAACTTAGTATTCTATACAAAATAAATGCCTGTAAAACTAATATCCAACATTCTAGAAAGTGATGCTTATCAATAAACAAGTAGTCAAAAATAAATATAAACTTCTATTATATTATGAGTTATTATAAAATGTATTACTTAAGCTACTTCAAAATATCACATTAATATAATAAATAACATTCCTTAGATATATAGCTCATTTGAAAATAATTAAAATATGAATTCAATATGTTACAAATTAGTCGATTTGTTTAATATACATTCCAATATTGAATCTAATTTAATTCATAACAGAAAAAATATTACTCAATTTGAAAAATACTAATATCAAATAAAAACCTTTAAATTCCAATAGAAGAAATAAATCATTACCTTTAGTCCAAATAATATTTCAATAACTATATTTGACTTACTAAATTTCCAAAGAAGTAATACTTTTTAATGTGACATATTTGTTTTCAACCCCTTCTCTCAATTTAAAAGAAAAATCACAAAAACCAATAGATGATGAAATATGTTTATATTTGGAATTTAGTCTTCTAGTACTCCTTCATCAATAACTTCTGCATCTCCAATTCCATTCTGTAATTCAGCATTTAGTTTTTCTGAAAACACTGAATCCATATCTGAAATTTGTTTCAAGAAATTCTCTTTCTGGTCTGTGCTCCATTGTAAAAACCATTCCTTGAATAACTTAACCTACAAATTTGAAAACCTTATTCAACCATAAGAAAATATGAAAATACGTCTTGGAAATTATCTCGCTTATGATATAAAAATAATGATTTGATGAAAAGATTATAAAACAATTTAGATTACAGGAATTCTCGAGTTTCCTCAATTAAGGGAATGCGTCCTACAACACTAGAACAGTTTGAGTCCTCAAATTGGCAATCATAGGCATAAAAAACACTAGTCCCATGGGATGATTCCTGATGGAATCCCAAAGTTTCTTATCATTATGAAAGATATTTAGCAGCACCTTTTTTAATACTGCAATATCCATTAAAAACAAATTCCCAGTGCATGGAAAAGGAAAATTGATTGTTCATGCTTCATATTTGTATAAAGTTAATTTGATGCAGATTAAGATAATTGAAGTAAAATTAAAACGTTAATGTATGCATGATGTAATTGAGAAATGCTGTACATTTGAAAATATTATTGGAAATATGAATCAAGTCCAATAAAAAGACCAGAGTACTCCTAAAATCTAATAACAAAGAATAAGTGATGACAAACTTTACTCGGATATAAATAGATGTTATGGGCACATTGTTTCTTGTTGTAGTAAACTCCACCATGACATTTGCCATATTGGAATAAACTAACCTATCTTTCTTGTCAAATTCAGAACATAAACTGATGTAAGTCCTTCAATTGAACAACTTGATTTGGAATGTGCTAGTTGCCATAACCCCAACCAATAAAATACTCTGTACAACTCTAAAAATTCCACTTCCTTCATTTTAATGTTTGCCGTTGTTTATGATACATGTTATCTAAATATAACCATTTAACAGTACCGGTTATTGAAATTGTTAGAAATTTACTCCTTTTACACTCAAAATAGGTTCAGCTATAACTCAAAAGTGTGATAACATACCTTTATAGTTTCTAATATAATATAATTACAAAGTGATTTTGTAATCTTCATAATGAATCAAATTAACTCACTAAAACATGTATCTCATGATTTTTTTTTATCAAATGGACAGTTGGAATAGCAATAACTACATTTTTAAAACAAATGTCTCTCTAATTTCAACTATTAATAATAAAGGTACTTACTCGACATTCAAACAGAGACATTGGTTTGTCTCTGCAATCCACACCAGAAATACTATTTACAATGCCATTCACATAAATTTTATTAGCATATTTTTCCGCCATAATTGGTAAAAAATCAGATCTCTGCAGATCACTCCACTCCTGAAACCACTGGACTATGTAACGAATTTGGGCTTCTGTACTAAGCATGGTTAGTTTGTTTCATGTAATAACAGTCTTAGAAGTCAGTCACTGAAACATACATTCACTTTCAAGATCAACTTAATACTGAAGAATATTGAGGTGCAGATCTAGATAAAGTGAAAGGTTACAAAAACACCATGACACAGCAAACATTAGCTAGTTTTGTTTACATGTTTAAAGATTACTTATGAATTTTTCCATTGTGACTTACATATGTTTCAGATTATTTTAGTATCGTACAATCTTTGCATTCTTTCAATCAGGTACAAGTTGGATTTTGTTAAATACTTTACACGGCTTTTTGAACTACTTTGTCAGTGCAGTGTAATGAACCAGAGTGACCTCGTCCTTTTTAAATTCAGACCTTGACCTTCCTCAAACCACCGAAGAAAAAATTATGTGACATGAGGGCATAAGGCATTGATAAACACCATAGATAGTACTTTATAAATACCACATCTCTGCGTATGATTGATAACATATAGATTCTTGACCCAGGGACGAATTATATGTAAATTCTTCGGAAATAGGTCACATTAACGCCTTCTATTATATTTTGGTCTTCACCTAAGTGAAGACGTTTGAAAAATAATTCACATCAACTAAAGCGCGGGATTTTTCGAACTAATTGTACTAAGCACTACTTACACTATAAACTCTAACGACTACATAATGTAAGAAGCACTAAGTGTCTTTCTTTATCGCATTAATTTCAATGATTATTCAAATAATAAATAATAATCAACAAAGCACAGATTCGACCTATCCTGAAGTACTGTTTACATGTTTGGAGTTCGGCTTCCAAACATACTCTGAAGCTCTTAGATTATATTCATTAGAGCTATTCGTCTGATTGGTGTCAAACTTACTAATTCATTAACCTCTCTTAAACACAGTAGAAATGGGGACGATCTCTCCCTTTTCTATAGATATTTCCATGGTTGGTCGGTGCAACGGTCGTATATTCAGGTCTGGAAACTCGAGGCTGTTTCCTATGTGAAAAGTGAGTCCGCTAAGCGTCATCTGTTGCGTAGTACCAAAAGGGGGGCGCATGAGTCGAGTGATGTTCTTTAGCACGTATACGACCGTGTTTGAACGATATGACGCCTAATCCTGACATCCTGACAACATACTTCGATCCATGTGCTAGCTGGTGGCTGAGCGAGGGACTACGAGTTTGGCGACATGTAAGAGACTCATGTCAAACATAGAGTTTCCAGACCTGTATATACGACCGTGACTGTGACCGATCACTTGAGCCAATGCTCATCAATTATAGAAATTTACAATTTAATTAAAATTTAAACTCGACCAGCCACAGAAGACTAGTCATAGAGTTTCAAAACATCTTTGTGGCTATAAGCGATCACAGAGTAATATATTATTTGCTTAACGCTCTATGAAATTAATGTTCTATGATATAGAATATTCCTGACAATTCTAATTGACCTCTTTATTTTCGATGATTGCAGGAACGAAATAAATTTTTCTTGACAGTCTGTATCTGATGACATAACATTATCTTAACCTTCAAATCAAAGCTTATGTTCTGGTTTCAGAAGGCTTAGAAAATGTCTCTCTCACCATACTTCAAGTCTCCTTTCACTGATTTAACTGGGTCTGTAATAAGTCACCAATGGTTTGGCCGATGTCAGGAGATTGAAAGCAAAGCTATGGATTGTTTGGAAGCCTATGGATTGAACAAGGGTCTAGTTAAATGTGAGTTGTTGTTGGAGGATTATAATGAGTGTACATTAAGAACAAAACAATTCAAACGTTGGGCTGACATGAGGGCAGAAAGGGAAAGACAAATCAAAGCTGGAGAGAGAACTCCTGAAAATGCATATGCTCCACCACCGAAGATGGAAACTTTCTAACTAATAAGATGTGTAATGTTTATTTTGTAGTAAATATGATTGTAAAGAGAAGCTAGAGAAAATTCCTTCCTGCAAACGATGATGGAGTGAGCTGGTTTTCTCAAAAAATTTCTTAAATACCTATATATGTAGATAATGAAATCTGGAGAAATTACACAGTTCATCAGAATTGCATTTTTATTTGCTAATGAGTATTATTCTTTATTATTTAGTAAAGAATTCAGTTACTCAAATTCTCACTCATAACTTTTTGTTTATATAATATTGTACTCTCAAGAACTAATAATTTCAGTTGAGCCCATTACTACTATACATGCCAAAACTTGTCAAAATAGGAAACAAGTAAAACATCAAATGACATGAATAATCAAAATTTATTTGTACAAAATATGTTAATTACAGTAATTATTAAAAAGACACCAACAATTGTGCATGGTTTTTAACTGTGCAATACTTTATTTGCTGACATGCAAATATATCAAAAGTTTATTCATTTTCACTACCATCATTTCAGACATGGCATATAAAAGTGAATAAATGAGAACAAAAGTACTTCAAAATTGATAAACCAAGTGTCAAGTGAAACAATATGGTTTGACATTGAAGACGGGAATTGATTGTAGACTTGAATAAAATAACTTTTAAGTTTGATTTTCACCAATTTAATGTATTAAATACTACTATCTGTTTGAAGAAGCAATGGTGTTAGCGAAATTAGTCATTTATTGTATTAAATTGGTGAAAATCAGTTTTAATACGTAATGGCTAATTCTATTCGGAATTGATTATAATTACATAAGTTAATAAAAAGAAATGTTTATTCGGTTTTCAAATGTACTATGTGTATGCAAATGTACTGAAGTATGGTGCAAAAAATTTAATACGTGGCCTTAAATTGGATGAAAACTGAAAGTTACATGTTTGTCTAGTGTATTCCCTGTACGGAGATTATAGGCAATAATATGAAATCAATAACAACTATAACCTCTGTTATTGGTGACCGATATTACTCTGCAATTGATCTGATTCCTCGCTTTTGTTGTTTGTAATTGGTGGTTGTCGTGGTAGATCATTTCCATTTGTGGCAAGCTACAGGACAAAGGTGGAGTGGTTGAGGTATGATGAAAAATGTCGCTCATAGAACCCATATTCGCAATGCCATAATTGCCATAGATTACCGTGCATCAATAATAAACGTCACATGGAACATAACCGGTTCATTTTACTTGCGATAACAACCATGCTCTTATATAGTCTCATTCCACTTCGCTAAATTACAGCCCTCGAATGTTGACAGCGCCCTCTCGCGATTTTATGCGTTTCAAGATATCAAGGCATGTTATTTATCTTAAATTGCGAGTCCGTTTTTCCCAATCAAGTCAACACTGCAGTTCATATTAAATATCACATCAACGTGATTGAACTAACCAAAAGCACAAGCAATGCAGCGTTTACTGCGACCCAAAACGGAAGCGACCAGTTATTACCACAAGCAGTGATGTCTGCTGATCTGTGAGTATCCACAAGTTTTTGAAATGAACTGAATTACCATTAAACAATTAATACACGGATTATATTCCCTAGCGCTAACAGCGCATCATTTAGTGGGACTTATCAAAACTGACTTGTACTGCTTGCAGTGCTTGGATAGAGTTTATTCTTTTTAGGCTCCTTGATTATCGCCTTCAAGGGTCCCACAAACCAAATCTGTCTATCTATAGTTTCTAAAGAATTGTAATACATGTCACACCAAAGCAATAGAGAAAATACAGGTTTTATTCTGCAAATGTGAAGGTGACCGGGCAGTTCCGACAAGCATTATCTGTGCAACGATTTTAACAGGAGCCACAATAGAGAACCATGTTGAAAACCACTCGATACTTTTTGACTTGTCATATCCTAATAACCAAAACAAAATTAGTTCATCGATGGGATTAGTTCCAAATGCAAAAAAAGGATCTGTATAATAGAATGCATAATTCAGAAATTGCTTTATAGCACATACAATTATTTCTCCGTACATCATTCAGTTTTCACTTTGGTCATTTAATTGAATTAGTAATTCCTTCAATGTTTTGTGTACAATTTTGAAATTAAGTTTATGTAGTATGCTTTCTTTGAATTAAAACAATAAATCCGACACAAATGTGATTTGACTTGAATCTTGGCTTCAAGTTCCTTCAGAAACTCTAATTGAACTTTCAGGATTCCTCGAATGCCTAATGCTTGCTTCAAAGTTATATACAATTATATGTAATGTAAATAAGTATTGTACGCGAAACAATGGCTCACTATCAATTGAAAAGTATTTTACTATAAATAAGAACTCAACTTGACTATTAAGCGTGTTCAAAAAACCACGTAAATCAAAATATTTACTGATAATGTCGAAAATATCATCAACATATCTATGCCATACATGTTGAAACTAATTTAACTTTGATTTTATGGACGTTTCAAGTTCGCTTAAAGGATATTGGATTGCCCATTGCACATCAGCTTGTTTGTTTATAATAGTTTTTGTTAAAAGAGACGTAAGGATCACATATTCTGTTCAGTTTGTTTCGGGCATATTAATATTTGAAAGCCATTATAGTAGTGAAACAAGATCAAACTAAATGAGAATAATACCAGGTTCAAGTTTGAAATCCAGCAATTTTGTAATTAGGTTCAAAGAATTTTTTACAGACAAACTTAATGCAGCTTGGAAATTAATACATTCCTTAACTAACCATTTTCCTATGAGAGACAATCAATTTTTGAAATGATTGGCCTCACATGGAATTACCCGCTCCAGTGGATCAGAACATATATCTATACTTACCTATTTTCACAAATAGCAACTCGGCAATTACTCAATTACTGTTGAATAAACAATTCTTTAATTTTTTAAAATCTACTAGAAGAAAGGAAACTATCATCGCACCTCGTACGTTAATTTAGACGCGCTGTTGCTTTGGTCTGTGGAAAGTTTACCAGCCCTTGGGTAGGTAGTCATTTATAAAACCCAATATTCAAGAAACACTTGCCATATTAATTCAATTTAAAGGTTGCATTTGCAACCCCAATGTTCCTAAAAGACATTGATCATTCAACAAAATTTTGAAAAAATCATAAAACGAACAAAATTTTTTACAGTCACCCTGGTCAACAAAATTTTGAGAAGTTTTTTTCATTTTAATAACCATTATGGCTGTATACATTTTTTTGCTTATATAATTTATATAAAGTTATATTTTTTGTAACCCCAATACGACATGCCTTTGCACGCCACTGATAGAAATAAACAGTTGTTTCCTACTCCTAGCTGCTAGATCTGCAGGTAGAACGATGACTTATTCCAAACAGAAACTGTCCTAATTGTCTATATAAATTAATTTTTTTAAATCCCAGGATTGTTCAACTTTCACTATCAAGAAATATAAAAATTACTTTGAATTAGGTTATTTTATATCAATTGCAATTACCTAAGAGTTTTGACACAATAATTTGTTTCTGAATATTCCTCCATTGCACTCTATCGGACATAAAATTTTCATTTAGGTATATACATTTTTCACTAATTTTCATTTAGGTATATACATTTTCAAAAGAAATAATATTTTTTTCATTTCATTTGCACCTAGACGCGAGAAAGTCATTCATGATTGGTCCAATATAATTTTGTTTCAGTATAGGTTAGAAATTCGAAAATTTCTTCAAAGTAGTTACCAGCTCCACTGTCCACGCAACATTTTTGAGTATAACTTGGGAGTGAAAATAAACAGAAAAGGTATACATGATCCCATATTTTAAATGTATTTTGAGTGAATTATGTTTAAAATGAGTTGTGTTTTACTTATTTATATATATTTAATATTTAACAAGTATCATAAGACATAAGCAATAAGTTTTCTTTAGATTGAAAATCACATATATCACGGCCAATCTTATAAAATATTCGTAACCCTCCCACACAATTATATGAACACATTAAATTGACGATCAAATTTACAAAATCTATTGATGAAAATGTCTTTAAGTATTCCAATTATTCTAAAAACAAATCATCACACAAATAAAATCAATTATACTTAATATAAGTCCTATGAATTGAGATCAATTGTGCAATCAATAGCTTCAAACCAAAAAAATATGAGTTTTTGGACTCAATTCCTAAGACACCAATGTTGCATGATATACAAAGTAAATATAAAGCAATGAATTATAACAATATCAGGTCTTATCGATGGGTAAGACATGTTAGCATATAATCAACTGTTTTTGGAAGTCAATTCTCTTTTTGTCAATGACAAAATGTTAACTTTGTTATTGTTCATCAAATATTTTATTTAATGCTTTATATTTACAATGTAGGAAAAGTGAGTCTACAAATGATATGCTATACAAGCAGTTATCTTATAACTAAGCGTTATCTCAAAAATTGACCTACAAAGTAATAAGACACAAAAATACAAATTGTCTTATTATGATCAATTTTTGAAATTTTCATATAAAATGTGAAGTATAAAATGGTATTTATAAAATTTCTAATTTTTAAAAAGTTTTGTTTTTGTACAATAAACTTCTTAAATAAACTACATGTTAAAATGTGTCAAAAACTTAGTGCGAAATTGATTTGATCAACATTCAATTTCCATCTGACATTAAATGTTAAATAGTATTTGTCACAACACCTTTTACATAAATTAAACCTTCAAACATATCTCCTAAAGTTAATTTATAGTTATTGAGGGAGTTTTGATTCACGTTAACATTTCAAGCATTATTATTTCTTTAATAAATTGGTTAAGAGTCTGACAAAAAATGTGTGATAAATAAGATTTAACGTTCAATCGAAATGTGAATTCATTATATTTTACTCTAATTTCGAATAAATCTTACATATATTTTGAACTAGATTTAGTTTATTTCTTTTAATGACCCATTTTTACATATGAATATATTGTGTATAAATTTTATAATTAGGATCCAGCCCTACAATTAATTTCTTATAATTCTGTACTTTTTTTTGAAGCCTATATTAATTTGTGCATAGTTCCAATGTTTTGCCAACGCATTATATTGATTTACGTAACCTATATTTAACAAAATAAGTTGGTATCAATGCTAGAGGAATTTATCTTTTATGTTCTAGTTTTTTTCATGACCTAAACATGAGTAGGTACCTCTTAGTAAGTATCTATGCTAAATTAAATTGATTTGTTTTATTGCCAAATGTAGCACAATATATTTTGTTCACTATTTAGTAAAACAATTTTGAAATGCTGACAAATGCTATTAGACTTAACAAATTTTACTTTCTGCTCATGGGAACAATTTTCAAATACCATTCAAGTGTAAATTCATATTTGCATTTAATCAGTTTTCTCACAATAATATATTGGTATGTTTAACTAAAATACTACATTAAAACATGTTATGCATTTTTATGCAAATATTAAGTTAATTTGCGTTGATTCAACCTATCTTTTTCTTCTCTAAATTCATCTATTTCCACCGTGCAATTACCACAAGGTAGGAAAATTACGATTCGGACTTACCTAGAGAAATACGATACATTTCAAACGACCTATGTTCAAATACTCGTGTAAGATATTACATATAGCTACAAAATTCATAAATTCAAAACAATTAAATATAACAATATTGGGTAAATTAGGAACATGACGACCGCCTGCAGTTTCCTTCTTAATCAACTGAGGTTTCCCCAAAAAAACGTATGCTTTTGGAAGCAAAATTCACTCAATTTATTCAATTTTAAGTGACAACCCTTCAACCAAGTAAAACTTTATTTGAATGATGATAATTCAAAATTAAATGATCTACCGATTTTAATCAGAAGGGTATTGTGTAAGGAATTAATTTCCCCAAGAAGACTTACATTAATTAAAATTGTTAGGAATATACCTTAATTAATTAGGGATATGAGGCATTTTGGAAGAACAATGGTATGAAATGATGGATGGTCTAATTATGTTTCAATAATTGGAAACTGGTTACGTTCATGTTTTAATGTTTTCCTCCAGAAAGAAAAAAAGATTTTTCTCCCTATTGTGACAGAAAAATATAGGTTCCCATTTAAAATTATTATAATTAACGAGAACATACTTTGAACTTATACCAGATTCTTGCTAACCTCAAATTCACATCCAGAAACAGATGAAAGTAGAGAGAACTAAGATAAATTGACAGTTTTGATCTCCTCATCATCAAATTCAAATTCGATACAATATCACAATAAAAATCCTTAAAATGGAATGGGAAACGGAATGCTTTTGAGTTAAGGTAATTTTCAGTCACGAGCCCTTCAACTTCCATCCCATCTTAAACTTACGGTATAATACAATAATAAGGCATAGATAAGTTATAGCGTATATGTTGAAACGCAAATAAACAGGGTGATTAGAAACATGTTCTCATTTATTACTGATTAGGAATATGTTCAAAATCGGGTCTAGAAGTTGTTTGTTTCGTTTTGAACTGAGCAAGACGTGACAACATAAAAAGTTGTTTTTTATTTGTAAGCAACAAATGTGTATTTTCATTTCAGACGGAACAAAATCGAAATGTTGTAGATAAACCAAATGATGATAACAATTGTATAAGTTATCTTCATTTGAATGAAATTAAAAATAAACATTTGAACTAAACTAGCAATTGTCTATCACATCTTTCATCTTAAATGTTTCGCATACGTGATTTAAATTTATTATCAAATAAAATGTGAGAATCTAGTTAGGTCATATTCTCCATTTTTACATAAAATTACAGCGGCCTACTTTAAATAATACAGATCGCTGTATTACTTTAAATAATACAGATCGCTGTAATTTTATATCACAAAGTTGTGAATTGTTAGATTAATTATTTGACTCATTTGCTTTCTTGGATTAATAATGTTTGACCAACAACCTGCTCAGTCCAAAATGACTTTATAGAAGCGACAAACAATCCTTTAAACCTTGAAGCTTAAACCTAGCGCAATAAGAAATGAGAACTCATTGCACTTTGCGCTGTTTTTGCTGTTAATTCACGCTGTATAGTTTTATAGAAAACAATGATAAATGGGCAGTTCATACCATAAGTATAAACCGAATTATATATAATATGGTCATGAAGTTATTTTATAACAAATTTATTAAATTAGCCATATTTGTAAAGTCATATTCCTTTAGAAAAATGAGCATATTAAAATTACTTATGATTCAATGAACATCAAAGTAGAGTAGATTGTGATTTCCACAAGGACTATAATGATTTAATACGAAAAAACAAATTTATCGAAAAGCGTTTTGAGTTTAAACTATGATATGTGGAATAATTGGTGGCTATGATTGAACCAAAATATGCCAACGACAAATTTGTTCTTGTTGGAATTCTTTCATGTCCATCCAATGGGATAGTTCTTCGGCTCCGCTGGAATTCAATCCTAAACTGAACCATCCCACCATTTCCTTCTTCTTCGTTACTCCTTTGCGGTTATACACAGACAACATCAATGTGACATCAGCCAATTGGAACAACGCTACCTATATCAGAAATAAGTTTTATTTGCATTTACAATTTGGATTGTTCAAAATTCAAAAGTACCCGACACACGCGTAATCAAATACAAATTCTTTGTTAAAATTCACTATATTTATTAAACAATTTGACTGCAATTTTAAAAATCTGCAATAAATATTGGAATTTAACATTTATTTATAGGGCGATAGCTTAGAAGAAACTAATTACAACTAAAGTGAAAAGATTTAAAGGACGAATGTGGCATAGCATTTTTTAAAACACAATTATAATGCTATGGTGCGTACAAACTTGAACATTTTAGCCCGAACAAACAGGGCGAACCGAATTCGCGTAGTGAGGACGTTCCTCCGAGCCGAATAGAACGTGCTGAATGTTTTCCGATAGGTACTTGTCAGTAGAAGTGAATCAATACCAGGGGTGAGTCCTTACTATGATTTATTATAACCATATATCTATTATGACTAAATACCTAGACGTATTAAAGGTGGGCAACAAACCTAACTTTATACGTCCAACAGGAAAGAGCAGGTAATCGACATAACTAAACGGGAACTAGTAATACAAGCACGAAACCACCAGGTGCGTATCCTGGTGGAGCAAAGAACATGCTATGAAGAGGAAGGAATGGAGAAAGGGATATAAGGACTCACCAACTGAGTACAACAAAGCACTGAGGCAAGCCAAGAGAGTATTGTGGAGGAAATGCTGTGGAGAAGTGGAAGGGACTATGAGACACCACAAAATACTCTCCAAGAAACCCCGTCAGCGTAAAACATCCAGATCGGGAAAGGCACCCTGGAAGAACTTCTGGTGTTAATGCCTGTAACTAATGAGAAAAGATGCTGCGCCTCAGTCGATCTTGAAGTTGATTTCTTGCAAAGTGTACAAATTGTGAATGTCGAAGAGATCAACAATATTGCACAGCTATTTGCCTTCATTGTTGAGAAGAAAAATGCTCCAATGTACCACCAGAAATATCACCGACCCAAAAAATGAGGATGAACACGACGAAATCTTCGTCGAGGCAGGATCTTTTTTCATCAACAACCCAGAATACTTCACTTTTTTCGATGAGGATGAAAACGAGTAGCCAGGACCTTCCCGAAAGAAAAGAAAATCAACCATCTGAGAACAAAACGAAGCTTCTGATATTGTTAAGTTAAATGTATTGAAGCTTGCACAAATTATAATTTAAAGACTCGAAATATTTTTTACAAATGTTGGCATTATAAACTTGAAAAACAAACATACAAAAAATAATGAGAGTATATTTCAAGTTTATTTACATAGGAAGATCTTGTGAACTTTTCTGTAGATAACTTTATTCCCTACAATTTTTTCCCTAACTGAATAATAAAGAAGTTATTCATAGACACAAAGTCATCCCTTAAACCAGGATGGCGGCCTTGTCCTAAAAGGCGGTATTCCGCGCCTTCAGATTTAAACATGTATCTGACCTCCCATAACCGCACGAAGTATTTCCCAGGATCTACCAATATAAAAACCCCACCTAAAGCCTGGAGCCTCCAGGGAAAATTGGTGGGCTCTATTTTATCCTTTTATGCTGCAGGAAGGAATATACTCCAGCATACAAAATATGCCCAGTATTAAGGACCAGCCTCGCACGCTGGGGTACATAGTGAAGGCATTGAGAGCAATTACAATTATCTTCATCTCCAAACTGATACTAATATCTTATTTCATTCACGCTTAAGACGCAAAAAGAAAATGGCTGGACATGAATATTAAGGACACAGAACTGGTGATTGGTTAATCAACCTTTACACTAGGACCTATATACCTATGCAGAAGAGAAAATCCACAGAAACTGCACAACACCAAGTCGTAGAAAAGGTGGTAAACACACAGGAAAATGACAAGATTTTGCTGGGTGCATTCCTAGACATTGATCATTCAACAATACATCTCGCGACTCAATTTTGGAAGCATCGAGAACAAAAGACACAGATGAGACTTGTGAGGCTACAAAACACGAGTGAAAGATCGGGCCATAAAATAATCGAGGCGTGGGAGGAACATTCTTTAAATAAAACCAACGGAGCACATAACTCCCAAGTACACATTCAAACTAAATTTGAGATAACCATTCAAGATCGAAAAGACAATCAATAACATCGGGGTAACAAGACCTTGTTTACAGACGGGCAGCGAGGGAAAGGAAACTCTCAACTGACCCCACATGGAATGTATGCAATCCTAGAATGTGCCAGAGAAAACAACATGAGGGAAATGTGCAACGGACGGATCGAAATATGCTTATACAGTCAGGCGTCCCTGGATGTACTTAAAAGATTCCAAAGGGGACATCAAGACTGGTATGGGAATGCCGAGAAGAAATGAGCTTTCTGGCAAAAGACAAAAAAAACGTTGATGAGGATCCAGAGTCACTCTGTGGTATCGAAAGCAACGTGAAAGCTGAAGAACTAGCCAGAATAGCTCCTTATATTGGCTCAGAACCTGTACTAGGAGTAACCGCTATCCGAGGAAGCATAATGTGATAGAGTCAAACAACAACAACAAGAGCGATAACATTGCTGCTTGGTGTTTTGAACCTACGCTATATTTCCAAGCGGTAATGTTATCGCAGGTTAGTTTGTCAAATTTATCGCGGTTGAGTTTTCTGAATTTCACCGGGGAATATTGACATTCACCAGTTTCGGTCTTTCACAGTAACATATACAGAATATTACAGTTCAGACAGAACACTGAAAAAAAATGTTCATTCAATCTGTGGTGCAGCTGTCGATTAATGAGTAAATAATCATTTAATTACCAATAGAAGCAAAGCATATCATATGATTAATTGTTTAATTGTTTATTGGCACAATCAGTTACCGAGTTATTCTAGCAGCAATTTCGACTTTCGAGTTTTTTGATAAGTTCAATCTTCACATAATATTAATTCGAAAATCAGTGTCAAAGTGCACATGTCAATAATTTCTAATGTAGGTACTATAATCGAAAATATTAAATGGCTTGTTATCACCACGTTCATCTGAAGGGAAGAAACTACACAAAATGGATTTATAATCCACCTGCTTTAGTGACAATCTTGCGAAATTTTTTTATAATAATCTACAAATGTCAAACGTATACTTACTTGGAATATAAATGTCTCCTTGAAAAGAGGGTTGGGTTGACCTCTCCTTACTGTTGTTTTACTATGGGCTAATTCTTGTCCTGTGCTGCTCACCAAATTCAATTTTACGTACGTATCTGGAGCACGATTTAAGGCCAAATTTCTAGAAAAAGTCAAATATTGAATTTAATTATTTTTTGTAATGTGCAAATTCGATTTCGATAGCATTTACACTCAAAAGAGCTAAGCTATCAAGTTGAAAAAGTAACAATTGGAGCGGAAGCGGTTACTGCTCTTTCGGTTCAATCACAGTCGGCTGTGGCTTGAATGCCATTGAAAAAAACGATATCGGTAATTTTATTCTTGCGCATGATCAAGAATATGGTCGAAACATCGATAATTTATAAACTATAAAAGAGTTCACACTGTGGATATATTGTAACACTATTGATAAGAAATATTCACCCTTATTCACTAAAAATACTACTAACCTCCTTAAAATCAAAATTGAATCAGTTTCCAAAAGTTTGGTACAGATATGTTGACAACATTTTCGCGATTACAAGTAAAGATCTTCATGGCTTTTTAAACACGCTTAATAGCCAATTTGATTCACTGAGATTCACTGTCGAAATAGAAACAGATAATTAGCTTCCTTTCCTTGATATTGACATTATAAAAGATGGTAATCACTTGGATTTCGACATATACAGAAAACCCACTCAAATAAATAGGTATACCCCGGAAGATTCAGCTACACCATTTAGATATAAAATAGCTCCGTTTAATAGTCTCGGTCATTGTAATAAGGGTTTAGTACAGGTTATTTCCAATATTAAAAAAACAAAATCATCATCAAACATCAAATTAAAATTTCATGTAAAAAAAGTAAAGAACATCTAGGGGTTGCCAGTTGTTGCCAAATGTTTTCTGTTTAGTATCAATAATAAATGTTAGCGTGAGAATTAGTAAATTAATTCATAAAATAAACACAAATTAGTTCACACTCGCTTCAAGGAGGGTGATATGATACCATAGCTGACATGGTCAAGAGGGTGTATAAGTTCACAAACGTTTATAGTTCGAAAGGAAATCATAAACCTGTCAGGATGAATAACCAATATAGGACGGAAAACGAATGCAAGCTATGTGATAAATTTTAATGTTAACCTTCTGGAGATCTTTAAGTAGTGGGTTTCCAGTTGATCCTGTTGATCTGAATATGGAAGTTTGTCTTTCTTTCATAAGTTAAATAATTGATCAAAATCTATCACACGTAAATCGGGACGTAACGTAGTACCTAATTATCAACATTGTAATCAAATATAGTCTTGATTATAGTTGAAATAATATGTACAATCAAATCAGTTAGTGATATTTAGAAAAGAACAGGTAGGTTTAGAAATCCCCACCGAAAACATTCGGAACTAGATACCTCAAGAGAGGAATCTTACTGCTTATCGGTTAAACAATTCAGGGATCCTTTTCCGAAATGTAGATTGGTTCTCGAGAAAAAGGACGCATTACAAATACCAGGAATAATGCCTAAAACCTTGAGTTAAATTTTCTAGCTTGAATTGTTCTCTTGAGAAATCACGTGACACGTGTCAATTTCAATTAATTTAACTTAATAGTTTCTTCAGAGTGTTTTTGGCAAGAAGGGTGGATTTCGCTAAATCAGAGTTGTTTTAGATTTTCAATCAATCAAAGTTTGCTGCTCTCAGTTTTGATTCAAGGTCAAATTCAATAATAAATTCAAATCAGTTCCTTTAGTTTCGATCCCCAATCTTAGTTTCATTTCTTTTAATTAATTTAGATAATTTAGGTTTGTTTTATTTGAGTTTAGATTTTGCTCTTATTTTTCATTCTTATTAGTATTAAACTTAATTATAATATTCTTTCATTAGCAATTGTCATAATCATTATTGTTATCATTATTAATTTAGTTGTGATTTTAATTATTAAATTTTATTGTTGTTATCGAGTACGAGTTTATCTGATTAATATTAGCGTATTAAGTAAAGTTTTATAGAGTTTCATAGAGAGAGAGCCATGTTACATCATAGATTATTGAACGTCCCTTTGAGCCAGCAAAATTATAACAACACAGTTGAGAAACTTCAGCAAATTGCGTTGGACAATGGTTACTACAAATCTTTGATCAATAATTTAATTTCTAAACAAAAAAGTAAATTGGAACGTAGCCAACTAACCAAATTAGAGCCATTACCTTCAAATACTTCAATGAAATTCAAAAGTATCACTTATCAATCTTCAGTTATTAATAAATTCCATAGTTTGGGTGAACACTTCTTATCAATAGTATCGATTATTCTCCAGTTTTGAAGGCAGTGACCCACGCATTAAGAACACTAGCTATGAATAATTCAAGATGGAAACTTATTGATGCTAGTTCAAGGATAGTCAAAAAAAATTGAATAATACTTAAACTCTGAGAATAATAAAATTAAAGACGTAAATGCGAATATCTGAAGTTACTGCCGTAATTTTATGAAGGAGGATTCACTTCGAAATTACCAGTTGGCGATTAAATTAAAACTTCGACGTTAAAGCGCATTACAATTCTAGTTTTTGCCACTCACCTAAAATGAGAACCTTTAACGATTTCTACGCTAAGCCTGCCGGTGGTGGCGTTATAACAAAGACCCAATAATAATTCCGGAACTCCGCCATGTTGCATCGAGTGGGTAGATCCGGTACTATCGGATCGCGCTAAGCTCATTATGTCACCACCACAACCACTTAACTGCAAGGAACATATTGTAGAAAGTCCAAACTTAAACAAACAAAATATCGCCGTCGCTTAACGTTTATTATTTCAAAGCCAACACGATTCCAACCTAATAACAATAACACTAAACGTCATTACTGTAGTCCTACGTGTGACTATGGTCTACTTTCACATCATGTGCTTTGGTGGTGAGCAAATTTCTACAATAAAAAGTGCACAATATCTGAAACGCAATGTTAATATTTGATCCTAATGTTATTTTAAAACGTTTTTGACGTCAAATTCGTAATCATCGACAAGAGAACACCTATAAGGACTTATCACACGATTTCAATGTCGTTAGACTGTTTTTCCTTGTAATTTTCGTTATTTTTCTTGAATTTTTAAACTACTGTTTTTTTATATTACAATTAATTCTTCTAGTATACATCGAAAACACAATTGTTAATACAACACCGAACTCAAAAAATTACATTTAAATAAAAATAAGAATTCATGAGAAAAGGTTTTTTGTTTTTCCGGAAAATGATATTTTTCAATTCTTAAAAAATCAAATTCGTAATCGGCGACCACAAAAACCCCTATAAGGACTTATCACACGATAATTTTAATGTCATGGAAAGATTTTCCTTTAAGGTTTTTCCCAGTTTTCCGGAAATTTTCCGAGTTTCAGTCTACTTTGCATCGAAATACGCGACTGCCTACATCTTTTATGTATAAAACGATAATCGCGTGAAAAATGAGCAATTTTGTATGAAAATGACAAAATTTTCCTGATTTTCAGCCCATTAAATGAGTTTTCAGAGAAAATGACCTCGGATTCATGTTCAACCAAAAAAAAAACATTTTTTTTAATAAAACCAAAGTTATCTTAAAAATCAGGGTGAAAATAGGGTTAATTTAGCGTTTAGGGGTGTGTCCACTAACGTCAACCCCTACGAATGATTCAAATCGGCCACAGAACATGATGCAAAAAGAATTTTTTTGATACGATCTCTTGCTTTTTTCTAGAAAGTCGGCCAAAATCCCCAGCTTATATAACTGGACTAATAGTGAGAGATTGTGCAAGCAGTATAATGTTCGGTATAATTAAAAGATCAAATATCAACATTGGTTGGTAGAATCGTTAATTACACAAGTAATGATAGTATGATAGAGGGCTTTGAAATTAACGTACGCGACGAATAACGTAAATTAAACACTTACTGTTGTGTTTGCACGTGGTTCGAGATTGAGCCAGAAATTGTTTTCCAGCTCCAAGTTGATGTGTGCGAAACTAATTACTGCCTCGCCTATCAGCCTCTCTTTTCTCATTCTTTCGCAACCATACAAACGTAATCTAACACCCATCGAATTTACATCTTCTGCAAAAAAGATCGCCAAACTTATTATCTACATAATTGTACGTTGAGCCAATTATATTGGTACGTAATAGTTTCCATTTCCAGCATTTGGCTTTGAATAAAAATAATTTACTTTAAGTACAGAAAGTAATTAGCTACTTTCTGCCAATTTCAATCTATAATGATGAAATAAAATGTGGAGAACTTCGAAACTACGGATTCTCAAAATAAAAGTAATTCGTAAGCTCTATGAAATTAATCAATTTTTTCATTATGAATACTAATTAAAGTGCCCAATCATGGAAAGAATTATAAAGTAGAAGAGCCATCAAAGGAAATAAATTAATCCCAAATGAACGAAGAGAATACAAAACGAACCGTAAACAAAATTTCAAAGGTCTCTATTTGCCTGTTAAAGTCCCTCTCATTCAAATAACTAGCAATATAGAGAACCTAGAATCAATGAAATATTATTCATTGTTCTGTGGAAAAAACAAAAGAATAACTCTCGAGCTACGCTATGCAATGAAACCTGGAGACGGTGAAATTCATTTTGTTGGTAACTTATTAAGCTTTACCTGGATTAACGCGATGTAGCAGAAAGCTTTCCATGTACTGGGGATTTTCACCAGAGCGAATTTTCGTTTTGTGTTTCTGCTTTTTACTGGGTAAAAGTATCAACCGCACCTGAAATTAGGAAAATTACAATCAATCATCTTGATTAAAATTGAAAGAAGAAATATTTTTCCTGTATAATTATTTGAGTCAGTTCAATCAATATGTGTATACATGCATACAATAAAGTTTCAATTAACCGGCACGCTCCAGAATAAAATGTAGAAAAATTACAGGCACGATTGGTTGCTAAGGAAAAACAAGAGAACGGCATTGGCACGTAACTTGATTCTTTCATTTAATCCGTCGATAAAGTCGATAATGGTAAAATGGTAAAATAAAAAATAATGTCTTATTGTAGAGATATTTAAATGATTTCTTTCAAAGTGTAAACAACAGCGGATAGTCTAATTGAAGGTAATGTTGATACATGTTCAATGGCTTTATTATTTATAATTCCTGTATAGTATTGTCCTTTAAAATCAAAAAGCTTCAAAATTATTGCCATCACTCCTTGCCTATTCAAACCCCCCAAAACCTCCTAAAACCACCCCTCAAAACAAAACGAAAACAAAAAACTGCCGTTTCGATTTTAAGCGCAGCCAGAATCTCAAAAATTTACTAATTTATGATAAAATTGGTCATATTATCCATATTATTCATATTCTTTTTGGGGTGGTTTTAGGTGATTTTGGGGGGTTTAAATAGGTTAGGAGTGATGGCAATAATTTTAAATCTTTATTTGACCTCCAATAAAGTTATTTAACATGGTGCCATCATGTTATCTTGTAACCTGCAAGTTTTAGCCACAAAATGAAAAAAAGAAACATTTTGGTCCAAATAATGGCCAATTACTCGGAAATGGACCGATAACTTTTGATGGCATAGGGTATGTTAACAATTGCCAAGACCAATGAACATTTTTCACCAGGTTTGGGAGGGTTAACTAGCAGTCCATTTTCGGTACAATTTTAACTGGTCAGCCTGATAAACGGGCACGATAAAAAATGATGGCACATGGTGGAAGTGTATAAGAATGGCATGCTTTTCAAGTGACCGCAACTTGGAAAGCGTTAACCTCCAGTCAAAAAAAAATGCGGATGCTGTATCTCGAGATCTAGCAGCCGGGGAAAATTCGGTCTGTGAGATGAATTGGTCATTGAACCGTCCTCTAACGATAAAACGATAACCCATAGTGCCATCGGGTTAATGTTCAGACCATCAATATCGCTCTGGCTCCTAGACTATTGTATGTATATGTGCTTATATAATATAATGTTTATAATGTTAGTGAGATTCATTCCAATTATTATTATTATTATTCAAAATTGATGGCACTGGCGGGCCGGATTTAGCCAGTGGGCCGTAGTTTGGAGACCCCTGATTCTACATGAAGTAGAGTAGCAATTGGTAAGCCAACTATGAAAAGAAGGTAAGAACACGACGACCCACGAATGGCCCACAATTAACTAGACAGCATCAGATAGATCACCTTCACATTGCTCAGCAGCACCAGTGCTGGGGAGCTATGAATGAAGACAAATCTTGTTAATAGATAAGCCCCCGTTTTGTCTCAGTGGTGTTGAGCGACATTAAGTGATATTCAATCCATATGTTGTACCATTCGCCTCATCTATTAGGATAATTTTATGCTAAGCTCACCACAATGCGTGCAGTTCAAATTGCGTATCCCAAGGAGACGGGACCTAAATCCGATTGAACATGCGTGGGACATGATCAGGTAGCAAGTGTGAGTTGTAACTCTCCTACTTCAGCGACTTAGAAAAACTGAGTGGTCAGGTTATTACGGTGTGGTAAAGGGAAGAAACGACCATGCTGACAATCAAAATCTGATTTCGGGGATGCCATGGCGCATGGATGCGGCGATGTTAGTTTTTCAACTGACAATTCATTATGATTTACTCTCACAATTTGAGAAAATTTTGATAATTTTTGATAAGTTACGAATAAAAGGTTAATAATGGTTGGATCAAACTAAACCTGTACTTCTTACCCTTCCTAACTTTAGAATCAATCACTAAAAATTAAAAAATTAACCTAAAAGAAATACGGAACAAAAGGAAATTATGCTTATTTTGTGCCGCTGAGTGTATAAATTGTTCAAGACATTGATGTTCAAAGAGATGAAATTTCCTGTTGTATTTTTATCCATTTCATCGTTAATCTTTTAAGACAGCTGATTTTCTCGAATATTATGCATTCAATAATTATCGGAAAATTTCCTCGCTTAGTTTAATCAATATTTATGAGGACATAAAATGAAGCTTCCAGCTCGTCGAGACGTTTCAAAATAATCTATCAAATAATTCCAGACAAAATTGGTAACTAAGGAAAAACGTGTAGAAGCAACATGAAAATGCAATTGTTACAAAAAGACGAAACCGTTCCGAGGATGTCTTCGAAAACGTATTCGATTAGTAGATGCCACTCTGTATTGGAAGGTGATGATTGAATTTGTAACTTGAAGCGAATATGAAATTAATATTGACAGCAAGCGTAGTCAGTGACTTCGGCATGTGTCGTAAGCTAATATATCTGCTGGAAATATTCCACTGACATCGCCGATTTCATTTCTATCGATTCAAAACCCTTTGTGACGTGGAAATCATGGCTCTGGTGGGTATGACAACTTCGAATGTGCAACACCGGCATTACTTGTCAAAAAACCCTAGCGTGGTATCCTGAGGCTGGCTCTTTTCTTCCCATCGATCTAACTATTAGGGAACGAGTTGTAAATAGAGCCGGTTGCAAGAGTTCGACATTCCATCGTGTTGGAATCATAAGCAAGCGTTAAGTAGGTGGTTGAGTGTTTACTCCAGAATTAGCCAGATTTAGAGCACACCACAGTTAGCCCCTTCGTCCAAACCCGTGTTATATTATATTAGTGTAATCTTGGTAATGATCTATTTGGAGATTCACCAAAATCATAAGATTACTTAGCATCTGATTGAATTTACAAGTCTAACATTAAGAATATGATTTAATTCTTTGCTGCTGTATTTGTATTATACGTAAGAAAAAAGAATGGATCACTGTGTGTCTGGAGAAACATGAAATTAATTGTTAAGCAAGATTTATAAGTAATTAATGAGATCATGAAATAATATATGTATAGGAATATTTGGAATTGAAGTGTCCTTCAGAGATTATTCAATATCAATAGATGTTGATGTTAAACAATCATTTCACAAAATGATCTCCGTTCAAGCCGGAGGGTGATAGATAAGTTTTTACGAAGACTTTATGAAACGCATTTTCGAAGACATATTGGCTATTAACTTTTTGTTGATTAGCGTTTACCAGTTCATTGATTCAATGCTTAAATAACGGAAATAGAGTATCTTCCATCCTTTTCCTACCTGCGTGTGTGTGGGTTGACCGCGATCACGGCTTGGGATATCGCGTGCTTGCAGTACATGGACAGTCATTTTCCTCATGGGTGCGTCATATAACAGTGCTATTTCCAGATGGCCACACTTGCTAACTAACTGCGTTTCAGGCTCCGATCCGATGCACGACATAAGGTCGCTTCGCTCTTCTGTTTCGGTGTTCATAACAACAATACACTGGAACAATGTAACACGTCATTCATTAGTTAATAATCAGCAAGCGTTTGATTACGATACAGTGACATATCCGGATGTATTAGAATTTACGGAACGGGCCACCGGTTGGGCTCCAATTCTCGCCAGTATTGAATGAATCCACGGATCTATTCATTGAATATAAAGCCGTCAATGAATGCTTTGATGTTGCATTGATAAAGATTTAATTGTAACGATTCACCATGTTAAATATGCTATGAAATCAATTTTGAATGTGTTGCTCTAATTCTACAAATTACAGTTTGAAGATGAACAAAACAATTATGGATAAAATGAATATTCTACCGTAATCGTAAAAATTACTAAGACACCCTGAGGCTTTTCAATCATCGAAGCTCCTGCTTAATAGTTCAAATAAACGATTCCTCCTCGTTTCATCATCATCAATAGGTCACTTAGTGGAGTTGTTTTGGCGGAAATGGCGATCTAGTGAAAATTCATACTGGTTCAGGAGTGTTATGGAAAATGTTTGTAATACCGACATAAATATAACACTCAGTTTTTAGGAAATTTGGTTCATCGGAACAGAGATTTTGAAATGGGGTCTGGTAATCTAGTAGAGTTTAATGCAACCAAAACACAAGCGTCTTCTCCAGAAAGGCGTATCTCATAATCCCTAATATGGTCAGGTCTTTCATATCCATGCTTGGGATCACCACCAACAGCACCCTCTCATTGCGAAAATCGCTTCACAAAACCTTGGTTTTCTATTCCGTGTCGAAAGGTACTTTGCATCCCAGCAGCTCCTCATCTACAGAGCACAGATTCGACCTATCCCCGAGTATTGTTCACATGTTTGGAGTTCGGCACCCAAACATACGTTGAAGCTCTTGGATTCTATCCAGAAGAGAGCTATTCGTCTGATTGATGATGTCACACTGACTTCATCGACCTCTCTAGAAAATCGTAGAGAGCTGGGAGAGATTTCCGTGGTCGGTGTTTATCAGAAATCTCGTCTGTTGTTCCACCACTTCATTGTCAAGCTCGAAACCTGCCGAACTTCTTCCTACCAGACTCCATTTTTCTGTCGAACAGCGAAGATGTGGAACTCTTTACCTAGTGAGGTCTGCCCCTATGCCTATAAGCTCTAAACCTTCAAGAAAAATTCGAATGCCCATCTCTTCTCCCAACATTCCAACGCTGGCTCACATGATTTTCTTCGAATATTATACGTTCCTCTCTCGTGTAGTCTAAGTATAAAATGTAATAAAACCTAGTTTTAAAAAAAAGGCCGTTTTTAAAAATAGTGATGATTAAAATTTTTTTTGACGACTCAATTTATCGAACCTTTTTTAAATACAGATTCTATTTATTGTTTTGGTCCCATCCATGTCACCTCTGCGAGACATAACAGGACCAGAAAATTTAGTTTGAAGTGAAGTAACTGTTTCACTTGTTGTGTAGTATGTTGCTCCATCTCCAGCCTTTAAAAACCTGAAACAACATGCCATTTCAGTTCAATTTGTTGATTTCATTTAAAAAAAAAGTTTAGCATCTCTTCATAGCATACACCATTAACAGCGTTCCCATCTTTATCTGCAAAAAAGTATGGACCAAAGGTTCCTTCAGCCTGTGTTGCACTCCACATACTGCATATTTGTAGTCATTCGTTATTCCTAAATAACGTAGATTTTCTCCACCCTACATGCGAAAATTTTGGTGATTCACAAAACCATTTAAATGACAGTGGGCTTCATCACGTCTTTTCTGCAAAAGTCAGCAGCAACTTCTATGTTTCAGGTGCCATCATGATTTTACCATGAGTTTCGATCACTGAAATATACTACCATATTTACGATAAGTTCCGATACAACCATCGACCTCATTGTCTAGGGATAAAACTACAGAAATGCGAAAGGTGTGTAATTCATATCCTACAACACAATTTGAATCATCTTCTAATTGCATAGGTAATCTTTAGAAGTGGCCGAGATATTTGTGAATTACATAGACATACATCATACAAGCAATAAAATTAGACATTATTCATTCGACGGAAATTATTTTAAAGATAACTCACATCTCTATTACTGTTGATATCCGTCTGTTCCAGAGTTGGAGATGTTTGAGAACGGTGGTAGTCGATCCCTTGATTGTCAATTTTCGTTTCTCTCAAATCTGACGGCGTTCTGAAATAATAAAAACGAATGAGGTCAAATCTATCAGCTGAATCGATTGCATCCATGAAAATTTACGATATAAAAACAACATAGACGGAAAAACATTATTGCATTTACGCTTCTGACGGTTTAACAATCATGAAGATTGCTGGTTTGTTTGTGTAATCAAGCACTTATTGAATTATTATTAGTATGTTCCTTTTCATATATATCAAAGATATTATATTTAAACAATTCATTGTTTAGGTTCGACTTATATCACTTTTAGAGATTAGTGCAAGATAGAAAAATGAGAATATTTCGTTTTTTAACTCCTGTCATTCGAACAGTAATCAATTTTCCCAGTTAAAACATTTGGACAACAAAGAGAATTGTCTTACTTTCAACGTGCACTCGTTTCAAGTCGATACGAGTAATACATGTCGTTTTAGAACGACTTTTCTCCTCCAACACATAGTTGGTAGTAAGCCGAGCGTAAGGCTGGGCTGAAAAATAGTGAATTTGGTCGATCCCAACGATCCCGATATAATGCCGTCATAATATACTCTCATAGATGTGAAATTCTATTCCACTATTTGTTTTTACCTCAGACATTTAGGCAACATGTCGCAGCGTTCAGAAATGCTTAAAATCCACCATACCTTATATAAATACACTATAAAAATTACTTTTAACTACATTAATGCACCCAAAATTGATATCCAAAACTTTCTGACCTCCCATTGAACAAGTTCCATCAGTTAACATTGCCCTGCGAAATTAGTACTTATTTTTTTATGTAATCAGTTGCCCGAAAAAGAATTTTTGAGATAATCGTTTCGTTTCCCTTGTCTCAAATAAGAGTTCTCAAATACAATACCTCATTCCTGAAATAATACCGGGTATATTAGAACCTCTTATGATATTTCCAAATTGGTTGACATAATGAATAACTATGATTTATTTCAGACATTTTTCCTTTAACCAAATAAAATATTGTACAAACCTCTGATTGATGTCATTAATTTGCGCCGTAACACGAGTTGCTGATACTCCATGCTTCTCTCCCACTGAGCTTGTTGTGGAACTACAACAGGAACTGTTACTACTCACTCCCACTCGACCCTTTTCCACCATGGAGATTAAATCGTGCATAGGTCTAGGTGGGTAATAAGGCCCTGTGGTGCCTGCTGAGGACATAGGGGTTCCTTGTCGCATTTTGGGACCCCCCATTTCAGACTCCGAACTGGAATCTGCGGCATCAAAGGAATACGTTCTATCTGAAAATGATAAATAACCATAAGGGAATGTAATGGAGGGCTTTAATCCCCAGATTCATGTTAAATACAGATAACATAACCTATTGCTTATTGTCATTTCCTTGAAAATATTTTCTTGTAAATTTCCAAGGTACCTCAGATGATAGAGTAGTATTGTTATCAATCGTATTCCTCCAAAAATATCAATTATTAAATTGGTGTTAGTGTTACCCATGTGTTAGTTAATATTTTAAATTCAAAAGGAATAATTGTATAGAAGCATATTTCTTGTACTCCTTAAAAAAGTAGATAATACTACCATTTTCGGGGTTAGTTATTACAAAGGCAATAAGTGAAAATAGTTTTCAAAAAATCATGGCTTCCGTACCGTTCTCACAGATGGAGGCAGCAAGTCCACGTTTATTGTTTTACACCTTCAATAGATTTATTAGTTTTATCGCAAAACACATTTGGTACATCGCTCTTTCGATTCTCGACTTGGCGATATTGTATTTGTTCTTGATCGATAGCTCTTAGTTACAAAGTGTGTACAGATATTACTTTTATACATGGTGTTTCATAATATATGCGCAAGATTTCAGGATGTGATAGCTCGTCCAAAAATATGAAAAAAAGTTTCTATTAACTTACCCTCTAAAATGCACAATTTTCGAGATACAGTTGTGTTTTTTGCGGAATTCTCCGAAACCGTTCATCCCCAATTAGAAGAGGCCGTCCTCAACGAAATTGAAGAAATTTCGACCACAAGTACCAGAAAAATTCATCACAACTTAAACTTACCTCATTCGACGGTTTGGAGAATTTTGAAAAGACAACTTTTGTATCCCTACCATATCCAAAGAGTACAAGCCTTATTACCAAGAGATTTTCCGCCAAGATTGGCTTTTTGTAGATGGATGCAAGACAAAATAGCTCAAAATCCTCAGTTTGGAGCAGAAGTTCTGTTTATCGATGAAGCATCTTTCTCGAGAAATGGTATTTTCAATTTTCACAATAACCACATATGGGCTGAAGAAAATCCACATGAAATAGCAGAAGGCCATCATCAGCAACAATTTTCCTTGAATTTTTGAGCCGGCATCGTCGGTGATCATTTGATAGGCCCACATTATTACCGAACAGATTATCGACAATTTCCAGAAGAAGTACTGCCGGAACTGCTGGAAGATGTACCGCTTCAAGTAAGACAAAACATGTACTTTATGCATGATGAATCTCCGACCCACTTTAGTTTGGTTGCTCGCCAATACTTGGACGACCAATACCAAGACCGTTGGATCGGTCGAGGAGGTCCGCACCCTTAGGCCCCGCGATCTCCCGAACTTAATTGTTTCGATTTTTTCTTTTGGGGCCCTCTCAAAACCCTAGTCTACGCTACTCCAGCTGAAAATGTGCGACATAATTCGGAACACTCCGAGAATTTTCCTGTGTGTTGGACAGTCAATGCGTCGAAGAATTGCTGCGTGAATTGAAGCTAACGGAGGACATTTCCAACATTTAATTTAACTGTGTATGATTTGTTATTTTTTTTAATTTTGCAATTATGAAGTTAACGTTTGGTTTTGCTACTTGTTCTAACGTTTAAATGAATTTTGTTTGATTAGTAAAAAAAAAATTTTCATTTCAAAAAATTGACCGTGTTTTTCAACATAAAAGTTGATTTTTCTCAAAAACGGTCAACTTTAGAGCTTATGACCAGTTTCTTTTTTATGTAGAAAACATTGGCGGTTCAAATGGGCGTCTCAAAACCGTACTTTTTCCAGTGGCGTAGAAGTTGGGGAGATAAACACCCACCACCCCTTCAAAATCTTCACCAATTATGACTTAAAAAAAAAAAAATCTTGCACAAAATAGCTTATTATGAGTAGAAAATGCTCACAAAAGCTGTTTCCTGTGCAATGGAAGGTTCCGGAGATATTCGCAAAAAAAGAAATTTTTTTTCACTTTCAACTGTCTCTAAAATTGTGCATTTTAGATGGTAAGCTAATGGAAACTTTTTTCAAATTTTTGGACGAGCTATCACATCCTGAAGTCCTGCGCATATATTATGAAACACCCTGTATAAGGTTTTGTTGTGTGCCGACTTGGTACCAGATTTTATAGAACGCGGTGCATATTATTATGTTGTAGCGTAGAGTTATATGGAATAAACCACATAATTTCGGAATACTAGATTATTTTACAACTCGAAACTTCCCCTGAGAAAATCTTGTTACACGTTACACTAGATAAGTAATATTTATTCAGGGTGAAAGATTGAATAGGAGCAATAATAATACCAGAAAGAGAAAACGTATTCAAAAATTAAGAAACCAGCTTAGAAAATTGCAGAGGGGACGTATTTTGATATATTTTTCGAATAGGTTGAATCATCCCCTTGGCTCCCATAGCCACCCCCATAGAAATTTCAAATGGAGAGGTTGGTTGAGTGATACCTTGTTGAAAAGGTCATATTTGATACTTATACAGGATTCGCCAGTGAAGAGGGAAAATTTAAAACTACTGTATCTGTAAAAGTTTTTATTTTAATATTAATGTTTTTACAGTTTTTTGTTGAGTTAGACATTTTATTTTTTTAAAACAGTTGGGCATCATTACGATCTACGCATTCTTGTAGTCTTATTCGAACATTTTCCATTACTCGTCGTAACATTTCTGGTGTAATATATACAAGTTCTTCTTTCGTTTTAGTTCTGCTAACGTTTGCGGTCGCTCTTCGTACACCTTGCTCTCGAGCCAACCCCAAAGGAAAAAGTCGGATGCGGACAAATCAGGCGATCTAGTCGGCCAAGCAAAGTCTCCATTTTTGGATATGGTATGGTTGAGTTCCCTTAAAGCAGTAATAGACATACGAGCAGTATGACTGGTGGCACCATCTTGCTGGAACCACGTAACTCTGGAAATGGAACCAGTTCTTGCCCCAAAAATGTTTACTACTACGTGTTATGGCAGTTCGAACACTATCAATGTCTTCTGGCGTTCTAACACTTCTTACTGCTCCTTTATGTTCTAAATTTAATGTACAGTTTCTTCAAACTCTTGTACTTGCGTTAATAGACGGTACCCGCCCATGACGCGGAATATTGAACTGATTGTGAAATAACCTTCTCACAGTTGTTGTGGAGTCATCATTTTTATGAAACGATTTAACACAGAAAGTACGATGAGCACCTTACCACTGTTTCATGTTTACTAAATGGCATTGAATGACTGATTATAGAGTTGCCAAGTAGCTTCGCCCAATAGTCTCCAGATGGCGCTGCAAATCCCCCTAAAATTTGAAATAAACCCCTAAGCTTTCAAATAATTTAAAAATAATATACACATTATAAAATGTGAGTCTTAAACTTCCTGCTTGTGATTCGTGACACACGTTTGCAGGGAATCGTGTGTCGCCCTCTACTTATCTAGGGTTATGGCGCAGATAACCGTGCATATTTGAATGAAATATGGGAAATGATGTTATGCTTCCTACACTCTTGTAAATGTTGTTATTGATCGTTATTGTTGTATGTTATTTCAACAATTTGTAATGTTCAAAAATAAGCAAAAGAAAAATCCAAGTAAATCTTCCAACAAAAACCTTTCAGTAAATTTCCCCCTAAAATACCCACCAAATCCAAAATAAACTCCCCAAATCTAGGGGGAAAGCCCCTAACCTGGTAACACTGCTGACATTTCAGCGTTAACTTCAGCGCCCCACTCAAACATCAAATGAATAACAGAGTTTTTTTTATTTTCCCGCTTCATTGACGAACCCAGTATTTTAACTCTTAATTTTTTCAAATTCAAGCAGGCATTACAAAGTTATGCCTATGTCAATCTTAAAATTTTTGGATATGATAAAATGAAAAAAATAAAATCAGACAATTTCATTACATCAACAAATGTCCAAATTTTTCGTTTCTATATTCTGTTTCCATAGTGTCATGTACGTCAAAAATCGATCGAGATAGTTCAGACAAATGTACGTCATAGTTTTCTCATGTTACGAAAGTCAGTAAACGAAGCCAGGAAATACTGTGCATGTGTTCCTGAAGCTGCAATATACGTCAGTGCATAACACAATGCTTACAGGTATTACGTTTGCCGATCAATGTACCCGTAACAAAACCTTCCCCTGACTCGGATCTTCGCATTCCGCAAAACCACTTTCACAATTATGTATTATACTGATATTTATACTTTTTTATTCATAAAGTACTTGGAGTATGAATATCAATACAAAAAAAACGATCACAGAAGAAGGAATATTATTTGATTCAATGCTCAAAGCGATGATCCATTCCTTTCGAAGGAATCATAACTCTTATTTCTTGCTTGAGTTCGTTGGACCTGAGGTTATAGTGGGCCATACTCTAAAAACTGTCAGCTATTTACACATAGACTTCTTGTTATCGTTGTGACTAATACAAACATGGTTACAGTTTCTCTTCACGGCACTCATATTTAAAAATTACAACTTTCACTTGATCGAGCATTTTTTGAAAGTCTTCATGACTCGATATTTTCCTTCAAAATCTCCTCCAATTCATCGTGATCCTGATATCCTCAGTCGTATGGAAGCTTATGATATTTTTTCTATATATAATATTCTCTTAATATGTCTCTCTGAGAGTTGGTGTAAAGATTTAAGTGGTTTGAATACAAAATATTTCTCACAATTCAACAGGGAAAGTTCTTTGACTATGAAAAAACGTTGTTGTACCTAGAAGAATATCAACCACTACAGTTTTCATCTCAAACCAGAATGCTGCTGAACTGCGCATTCAATCCATCCGGAAATGTTTGGGTAAGTATTATCAATATTTCACGACGATTTACCGATACCTTTGTGACTATCGCTGTTGACGTTTCGCCACTATGAAAATTCGCATTTTTGTACACTATGGATCAAACATTTTTATTTGGTAGCCATAAAGCAAACTTGACGTTTTTCTCATTTATGTGCACCATATTGGACTTTTATCAGGACGAGCCCTTTTATTTGATATCCATAAAGCTATACTTTGGAAAATAGAATTTCAAACCCTCATCGCTGGAGATCAGTCAGTATATAATCAATATATTATTGCAAGATATTACCCAGACTTTGATTATTCAATAATCGTCACTTCCGGTGTAACGAAGATATGACTTCTCCTTTTCCCCTGATGATGCTAATGCTCGCAGAATACATCTTTGACTTTTCTCCATAATTTGACAGGTCATTAACGACATCACCCCATGGCATACATTCGCTATGACAGCACGTTGCCTTCACTGCCTTGGATCTATAACCTCTAGACACTCTAGTCGGCTGTGAGTGAATGATAACCAAATAACGATTATGTTATGTAGAAGGCAACGTGAAATTGATTTCTGAATTATACGCCCTTCTAACATTGTTAGCAATTCATTAAATTTCTCTTTTAATGTTATTCAACGTTCAAGTAAGTCGTTTGAAACAATCGCAGGTGATTGAATTGACTTAAATCGTAATCAAGGTTGGAATCTCATAAAGAAGTATAAAAACGTGCGTTAACTTGATATTATTTGAAATATATGTTCAATAAATATACTAGTTTACGAAATATTTAAGTTTAATAACAGTAGTCCTTTTCTGTATGTAGACCATCCATATTAAATTAGATCAAATAAACATGCGATATTGATTTTATGGAATGCCAAGGTCAGTTCGATACTGCCCGGTTGCATTATATTATTACGAAACAATAACTGATTGATATCGGAACTAACGAAGAATTTAATTATTCTATCAATATTCATCAGAAAATTCACGAGTTAAGTCCCGATTGCTATTGATAAGCGATTAATGAAGAACATTAAAATTTTTCATTACTTAACTTGATGGCTCATGTTTTGTCAGACTGCGAAAACCATTTAAGTTGATTAGGTTTGGTAATAACCATTTTCGTATTGCATTTCCAATGAAAACCGTATTGAATTGAACGTTGTAGGAGTATTTCATATCGTGAAAATCGCATAGTTCACTTGGACTAGTTTTAGTTAGACATAGAAATGTCTTTTAACTAGTTTCTTTTCCAGACAATCAAACTCCGTTCTTCCATTTATTGACAGGTTATTCCAAAAATTAAATTTACGTAGGAAATAGAAAAACATGAGAGAATCAACTTTTTAGATTTAACACTAATAGGTACTTGACCATAATAGAATAAACTTCAACATTTACAGAAAACCCACGTTTATAGACACCACTATTCCTAATTCATCGTTTAGTCTCCCCTTAAGCCATAAATTAGTAGCATATCACTCAATGATTCACAGAGCATTTTTAATATCCAAAATCAAATCAAAAATTCAAAATAACACCTCGCTATTGAGTTGGACACAATAAAACAAATAGCTATCAATAATGGTATTTCGGTAGAATAAATAACAAGATTAATTTACCGCAAACAACAACAATTAACTTATTACAATATTTACCCGTACATAAAACACATATTTCCTTTCCCTGACGATTTAAATACCTTTTTATTTTGTATGAATTTGATTCTTGACAGATTATTTGTGGAGAAAAAGTTTGTTATCATTCTGGGAGATTTCAATATGGATTTTTGTGGAGGGGGCAATGAGAAAAGTCAGTTTATTAGTTTACTTGATTCTTACTTGATGAATATTACCATAAATGAACATACGCGAGTCACTGCTACCACACATACTTGCATTCTTGCATTGATAATATAATCACAAATATTCCATTAAAGTATAGGACCGAAGTACTACAGTCACTCATCTCTGATCATAAGGCACAAGTTATAACTATTTTTACGAATAGTGCTGTCAAGATCAATTATGCTTATGCTAGAACATTTACTCAGGCACATATCAATAAATTTTTGACAGCACTTGCCCTAGAAAGTTGGTATACAATGTATGAGAAAGCCAACGTATGTGATAAATGATATATTTTCAAATATGATACAAAATCTGTTTAATAGATATTTTCCAATAAAACAGATAAAATTGCGACCGCCCCAAAATCGGACTAGCTTACTCCACAAGTGACATCTATGAAGGACAATTTGAGGTTACTCTATGATATATCTTTACATAACTTGGCTTATAAAAAAGCATCCAGTGAATATAAAATCAAATACAGTTCAGCCTTACAACATGTAAAGAGCACGTACTACACGAATCTATTAAATAGCTCGTCAAATAAATCTAAATGTATGTGGAACATTGTAAATAAAAGGTTAGGAAATAATCAGGTTAACTCAATTCCAAAAGACACCTTCCTTTTGAATTTGATAGTTTTTTTTTCTAGTGTTATACCTAAAATGTTCTCTGATATTGAACATAGAAATGTAAGCATTAACTTCAACGATCAAATAGTTCACAGGGTAAATTCAATATACAGGATGTCCTCGAACTGCGTGGCTACAATAAAACCGAAGATTCTTTGATTCGAAAAAAATTTGATGAGCCTTTTTACTTTTGCCTCAAGTGTCTTGTTTAGCTGGTAGAGGGCTTCAAAGTTGCAAAAATAATTTTGTTTTTTCGGTATAACTTGAGAACGTGATGAAGGACTTTTACAATATTTGGCAGGTGAGCTACTGTCAATAATAGCCGTTTTTGAGAGCGGAGCATAGAGCTTAGAGATCATAGAAATGGCTCAAACTTGAGGATGTAACGGGAAAAGTGTCCAGAACTTTTTTGTGGTCAATGTAATTCACTCGATATTTTTTACGTAGATAGCTTATCTAATTTGAAAACTTTTCTTACTCTTAGAAAATTTTGATAAAATCAACGGATTAGCTTGAAAAAAATAATTTTCGAGTCTCTGCAATTTTGGCTTACTAATTTTACTTGATTAAAATACCTTAGTTGCCTTTGCTTTTCTAATGTCATTTTGGCATTTGGAGAATTTATTCTCAAAACTGTCAGTTTTTACTTTGCTTTCCGTAAAAATTTTATAAAATTATGGCTCAAAATTTCACTAACACTGAAATGGTTAATATCTCGGTAAAACCATCGACATAATACATATGGACTGCGCGTGGCAATGATAAGCGCGGGTAGTGCCGGCGTGAGAGAGGGGAAAACGAAGAGGACTAATACTGTCTTTATCTATCGGCTCGGGACGTAAACATACTAGCTACAGTCATGTTGCATTTCCATGGCAACGCAGCGGCCAATAGAAACGCGATAGTTAAAGTAGATAAAGACAGTATTAGTCCTCTTCGTTTTCCCCTCTCTCACGCCGGCACTAACCGCGCTTATCATTGCCACGCGCAGTCCATATGTATATGTCGATGGGTAAAACACGAATAATAAAAACAATAGAAATGGGGAAACGATGTGATTATTTAGGAAAAACAAATGCTAAATTAAAAGAAACAACAAAACTTTTTTGGAAATCGCTAAGGCATCAATTGTTCGAAATGTTGCCCATTTTCCTGAATACACAAATTAATTCGTTTCAAGAAATTGGATTGAACTCTGGCTAGTACTTCAGAATCATTCTTCAATAAATCCGCTTCAAGATTAATTCGTTGCAACAATTCCTCTCGTGTGTTTACTGGAGCTGCATAAACTTTCGACTTCAAAGCGCCCCATAGAAAGAAGTCGCAGGGCGTCAAATCAGGGGAGCGGGCCGGCCAGTTCACTGGTGCATCGTGTCCTCTACCTATCCAGCGATCTGGATATTCCGCATTCAAATGTCGCCTCACAGCTAATGTGAAATGAGGAGGTGCACCATCATGGATAAACCAGGCCACGACGAATGTGTAAGGGCAAGTCTTCCAAAAGTTCAAGTAGCCTTTGTTCCAAAAAGTTCAAGTAGTTCTCCCCGTTCAATCGATCGGGTATAACGGTAGGGCCAATAATAAAGTTATCCACAATTCCAACCCAAACATTGATTTTAGTTTGATTCTGAAAATATGTAACTTCCGTTTCATGAGGATTTTCATCAGCATAGAAATGTTCATTATGGAGGTTAAAAAGACCACATCTCGTGAAAGTATCTTCGTCCGTCAACAGAATTCTTCTACAAAAATTGGGGTTTGCGTTTTGTCTTTGGACAATAAGTCGACAGAAATCTAGCCGATGACCTGGATCCATGGGCAATAAGTCTTGAACTGTTTTAATATGATAGGGATACAACAGTTCTTCTTTCAGTACATTATGAACTAATGATTTTGAGGCTCTAATACGAAGTCCCAAACGTAGTGTTTCTCTGCGATTTGCTTCAAATTTGCCAGTTTCGCGAAGGTTTGCCGATTTGGAATTCTGCGATGCGGATATCTTTCCCTTCTCCGGCCATTGCAACGACAAAGTCCATAAATCAATAACATATCAACCATTTCAGTGTTAGTGAAATTTTGAGCCATAATTTTATAAAATTTGTACGGAAAGCAAAGTAAAAACTGACAGTTTTGAGAATAAATTCTTCAAATGCCAAAATGACATCAGAAAAGCAAAGGCAACTAAGGTATTTTAATCAAGTAAAATTAGTAAGCCAAAATTGCAGAGACTCGAAAATTAATTTTTCAAAGCTAATCCGTTGATTTTATCAAAATTTTCTAGAAGTAAGAAAAGTTTTCAAATTAGATAAGCTATCTACATAAAAAATATCGAGTGAATTACATCGACCACAAAAAAGTTCTGGACACTTTTCCCGTTACATTTTCAAGTTTGAGCCATTTCTATGGTCTCTAAGGTTCTGTGTTCCACTCTCAAAAATGGCCATTATTGACAGTAACTCACCTGCTGAATATTGTGAAAGTTCTTCATCACGTTCTCAAGTTATACCGAAAAAACAAAATTATTTTTGCAATTTTGAAGCCCTCTACCGGGTAAACAAGACACTTGAGGCAAAAGTAAAAAGGCTCATCAACTTTTTTTCGAATCAAAGAATCTTCGGTTTTATTTTGGTCACGCAGTTCGAGGACATCCTGTATGTATTTGACTGTACAACTGATGAAATTTGTCAGATAGTGAAAACTTTTAAGCCTAAAAACTCGGCAGGTTTTGACGGCGTATGCCCAAAGATATTTTTTTCAACGACTCGCTGCGTTTTGGAATTTTTCCCGAACCACTAAAATTGGCAATTATTATTCCTCTTCATAAGAAAGGAGACTCTGAGCTGCTTGAAAACTATCGTCCAATTAATTTGCTATCAGTTTTCTCGAAAATATTGGAAATTTTAATCTTCAATAGAGTAAGTCGCTTCCTAAACAGCATGAACTTTTTTAATCGTTCTCAACATGGGCTTATAAGAGGTATGTCTACGGACACCACTTTGTTTAATTTTGTGAACTATGTAATTCATGCATTAGATAATAAGGAAATTGTATGTGGTGTTTTCCATGACTTGTCTAAGGCATTCGATTCACTTGATATTGTTTCTCTACTTGCTAAGTTGTCAAAAATTGGGATTAGGTTGGGAGTAATGCCCTGGTTTAAAACCTACCTATCAAACGGAAAACAAAAAGTTATAATTAAAGACAAGGTTGAAACTTTTGAGTCTGATGTGCTTGTAACAAACGTTGGAGTTCCACAAGGTAGCATCCTTGGGCCCCTTCTATTTATAATATTCATCAATGACATTTATAATGTGTCACTTGGCACAACTACTGACTTAGAAAATTATGCAGACGACACAAATATACTTGAAAAAGATTCATCCCTGGATGATTTCAAACAGACAGGTACGCCCTTATAGAAGCAGCTCAAGTACTCGTTTCATATAAATCAACTGCTTCTTAACGAGTCGAAAACAAATTGCTTACTGAAACAGATCCAAGTGTCAGGCTCCTGAGTTCTTCGTGAAAGTGAAAAATTCCTAAGACGTCACAATTGACGAACATTTAAAATGTTACGAACATATTAACGTACTCTCGAAAAGCTTAATAAAATATGCTTTGCATTGAGGGTTTTATGCAGAACTGTGGGCCAGAGTTTTCTAAGGAGTGTTTATTTTGCCAATTTTTATTCCTGCCTTAATATGCTATTGTGATCTGGGGAGGCTAGTAACCAGTTTTTTTAATAACACCGTGCCTGTATATCTCTGAATGCCTACTTTTTTTGCAAAAAATCAGCACATATTTTTACAGGAACAGATACCATCACGAGAAATAAAAATAGCTATAATTATCCTTGACATAGAATAACTAAAACAAGTCCTTATTATGCATGCATTCGTTTTTATAAATGTCTACCCAAAGGGTCTACATAAATTGATTAATTCTAAAAAATGATTCAAGAGTTAGTTACTACGTAAATCAAAAAAAATTTAAACCTGATTTTATATTAACTGTATGTTTTTTGTTATTGTTAGATATAATTTCAATTTTGATGTGTTCTGTTCTGGATAGTTTTTAAAATACTAATATGATTGTTTTATTCTCATTGTACCTGACTCGCTTCTCACTGTTTCATTAACATTTTTTACTGAAGCTTAATAAATTACTTTACTTTACTTTACTGTTTTGGTTCCGTAGTCTAAATATTGCTAACATTTCATCGCGCCATAATTTTATACTCAGTTTCAAACCACAAAATAAACTTTGCCATCTTATATATAATAATAAATTATAAGCTAATTTACTCAAACTGTGATAACATTTATATAGGTATTTTAAACTTAGATACCAAGAACTCTTTCGTTCTTTTAGACTCAAAAACAAATTCAACCTTTGCTAAACATTTTTACAAACAGGTCAAACCTTTCCTAATTTAGATAGCCTAAACATTTTACATAATCAAACCAAAGGTTTCAAATTAAATACATAAGAATCAATAGAGAATTATAAAGGTGCCAAAACTCTTATAACAATATCCTAAATAATCCATTAGACCTTATCAAAGTGATCTTCTTCTTTGCCTTTCAAAGCACTGTTAGAATAATTCTTAGAATATTAAATTTATTTATTTTCCCGGGATCTGCCTGTTTCGGAATTCCCGATGATGCCTTTTTTTTGGAGGTATACTCCACTAAACGCTCCACCTCGTATGGTAGTCTCGATGACACTTAGGCTTGACGGCCCATGGTATCTTGCCTAACCACTTCCTCGGGCAATCTTCTACCACTGAGTTACCAGGTCCCCCGATTTTCCCTTTGAAGACCTATAGCTCCTTAGGGGTGCAACTTGGTATATTCCGATACTTGCCTCCGCTCTGTGTCGGTTATTATGCGCCCTGTATATTGGATGCCTCGTATGTTCCTTGGGTTAAAATATTGTCATTAAGCCTAACAGTAAGGCATGTTCAAGACAGATGGAAAGTCTGGAAGAGGCTTCCACTGCACATATGCGTCATTCGCGCATTCCAAATGTTACAGGTTGCAGTATATTTGTCAGAATAGTAGCACCCATTCAAGCTGTCACATTAGATCATACTATACGGTGTGAATGCATAGTATGGCAGATGCGCACCGCCAATAGTATGAAGCTGTACTAGCATACGACTGTATTGTTTGTCCCAATGGCTTTCAGCCGGTACACAGTGTGTACGATTTTGATGTTGGCACTTTAACGATTTACGGAGAATTCTCTCTCCCGCTAGCAATATAGGTGTATTAAATATACGATTTTATTAAAGAACCAGAATCAGCTGTTAGAATATTGTCAACAATGGCAGTTTTCATCACCATGCACTACTCTCATTCAACGATTGAACTGAATAGATCAATGGCGGGGCATTGAATCACATATGTTTATGAATGATCTACTATGCTTAAAGAGGTTTATATTCAAAATATAAAACCGGGACCGAGGGTGTCTAATTGTTGATGTGGATTCGAATATTACATATGGTTGAATTTTTACTTTTATTTAACTTCATATAACGATTCGTTATACCCTAATTTAGAAAATATGTTCGATTATGTTTATTATTGATACTTACTTGTAGAATCAGACAACATAACTGAACTCAATAACAATGTAAAATTTTATGCATTAGTTATATTCTCGCAAATGACTTACTTTGACTAGGTATCGACAAATTGAACGTGTTATCCGGAAGGAAGCTGATAACAAATATGGACATACTTAGGCTGATATGCATAATTGTATATATCCTGATTCGAAGTGAAATGGAATTAGAAGCGGCTTTAATTTATTATGTCGGAAAACATTCGCGAAAAATTATTATGCGTTTTACATTTTGTAACGTGTTTATAATGCGTGATAGTAAGATATTTATTACAGATAAAAACAAGAAATTTTACATTGTTAAATATGAATATACTTGAAAGAAAGTTGATGTTAATAATGAACTGTAGCGGCTTATGCATGATGGAGCACCTCTCCACTTTAGTGTTTGAGTTCGAAATCATTTAGATTTAGTTTAACCTTCTCGTTCATCCGACTTAAACCCCTTAGATTTTTTCTCTGGGTTTTTATGTGCCCTCATTCGTTATAGGTATGCAACTAAAAATACATAACATGGTATTCAATATTGCTAGGTAGAATCCATATCTATAATGTATACAGTGACAGTGTATCCCGAATATGTCAAAATAATATATTTGGTGTGTTCCTCTTTTAGCTTGTTATATTGAAATCTCGGTAACTATAAGAGTTTGTGTGGTCGAACATCTACGAAGGCGCTTAAATTTAATTAATATTGGAATTATTGGATTACGAGGTCACTGAAAAATGAAACACAAATGATTTATTTGGTAAAAACTTATTTTATTTTTTAACATTATCTCCTTGTAACCCAATACAACCCAACGTATTTATTTTTTCGATCCCTTTCAAATAATACGATTTTGGAAATCCTTCAAAATAGGCGTTTGTTTCAGCGATGACCTCATACTTGGAACCAAATATCTTTCCGCCGAGCCATTTTTTCAAGGAAACAGATTAAACCGCAGAGGGTCAAATCAAGAGCATATGGCGCAATTCATGCAATTTTAACATTGCGACCTGTGCCGGTCTGTTGTCCTGGTGGAAGAGCACTTTTTTCTTCGCCAAATGCGGCCACTTTCGCTTCAAATCGATCCAACAGCTCTGCATAATATACGCCGGTGATAGTTTTGCCCTTTTCAAGGTAATTGATATGGACGATACCGTGTGCATCCCAAAAAACTTTCGCCATGACTTTGTTGGCCGATAAACTCACTTTGGTCTTTTCCGGCTTCGATTCACTAGGACAAGTCCACTGTTTCGACTGATCTTTGGTCTCTGGTGTGTTGTGATGGATCCATGTTTCGTCTATGGTTTCGCAAAAAGTGCTTGAACATTGTCAAACACTCACACGGGTGCGCTTGTTGTCAACAGGGAGCAAATGCCATCTGGCAGATAGCTTTCTCATATTCAAAAATTTATGCCAAATGTTCCGTACCTCTCCGATTGAGATGTCCCTAGCATCTCCGATCGTCCAATATCATACCATGAATTTTATCGACAATTTTTGGCGTTGTAACCTCAATTGGACGACCAGAACGTTCGGCATTCTTTGTGGTCATACTACCAAAACGAAAATCAGTAAATCACTTGTGAATCGTTCCAATCGATGGCGAAGAGTCCCCACAATGCTTAACAAGCGATGCTCTGGTTTGCGTAATGTTTTTTCCACGCAAGAAATAATTTTTAATCACGAAATTCACTTTTTTCATGTTTACAAAAATCTTCGAAGGTGCTTGCTTACGATGGGTATCAAAACAGAACTGAATTACACATAAGTCTGAAGATTTTAATGCGTTCTAGTTAAAGATGGTATATCACAAATGTCACATGGGATTTTCGATTGTGGCGCCATCTGTTTTATGTTTCACGGACTTTCCATCTCGCCCTCGTATGTATTATACGTGAAAGATTAATGATGTTTCGCTATAAGCGGCTAACGACTTGATAATGTGTGCTTCAACACCAGTCACGTTTGTGCAGATTTCAAAAAAAAATTCTATAAATGTATGGGCGGGGTTGAACGAAAATCATTTAATTGGACCTTTTATAATGCCTCGTCGCTCAAATGGTGAAATATATTGAAATTTTTTGGAAAAAACCCTACAGATTCTTTGGATAAGGTGCCATGCAATTAGACTAGCAAGTTGGTTTATGTATGATGGAGCACCGTCCCATTTTATTTAGTGTTCTAGTTCGACATCATTCAGATTGAGTACCTAACTATATTTCACGGTATTATATTACGATCCCTATGTCCATAAAATTTAAAACCAGTTCAAAATTTTAATAATTTGAATCTAAGTCAGTGAAAGGTGAGCTTGTGACGTCATACTATCATAGTCAATTGCTGCGTGGCTGCTATAATTGAGTTTTTGATCCATACTTCAGCAACATAAAACTAATAACTAATTAATAGATAGATAGATAAAATTTATTATCTTAAGAGCTGTAGACATACATAATATCTCAAAGAATCGTCAGCTTTAAAACTCATTAAAATTGTTAATATAATAAATAGATAAAAATAATGCTTAAAAATAAAAGACATACAAAATTCCACATCTCAGTTATAAAATTAGTGCTTTTTCTCACATCAACTTAGAAATTCATGTACATTTAGATACATCTCTCAACTAAATAACGCATCAAACTGATTTTAAATAATTTCAAGTTAGACATTGACCTTATCTCCACAGGCAAGTTGTTGAATATACAGAGGGTGTCCCAGGTCTTAGTAGCAGAACTTTCACAGTCGATAGGAAATTTGATTTTGAGAAAAAAAGTTCCTATTAACATATATGCACAGACGCTTAGTTTTTGAGATACAGGGTGTTGAAATTGAAAAAAAAATTAGTTTTTCGCAAATACCTCCGGAACCGTCTATCGTACAGAAACAGCTTTTCCAAGCATTTTCTACTCATAGTAAGCTATGTTCTGTGTGATAACAAATTTTTTTGGTAGTCATAATTGGTGAAGATTTTGAAGGTGTAGTGGGTGTTTTCTCCTCAACTTCTACGTCACTGGAAAAAGTACGGTTTTGAGACAACCATTTGAACCGCCAATGTCTTCTACATAAGCTCTAAAGTTGACCGTTTTCGAGAAAAATCAACTTTGATGTTGAAAAACATGGTCCATTCTTACTAATTAAACAAAATTTATTCAAACGTTAGAAAAAGTAACAAAATCAAAAAATTTACCATGTTTTTCAACATAACAGTTAATTTTTCTCGAAAACGGTCAACTTTAGAGCTTATGACCAGGAGTACCTTTTTTATGTAGAAAACATTGGCGGTTCAAACGGTTGTCTCAAAACCGTACTTTTCCCAGTGACGTAGAAGTTGGAGAGAAAAACACCCACTATCCCTTCAAAAGCTTCTCCAATCATGAAAATAAAAAAAAATGTATCACACAGAACATAGTTTATTATGAGTAGAAAATGCTTGCAAAAGCTGTTTTCTGTACGATAAACGGTTCCGGTGATATTTGCAAAAAACGAAATTTTTTTCAATTTCAACACCCGTATCTCAAAAACTAAGCGCCTGTGCATATATGTTAATAGGAACTTTTTTCTGAAAATCAAATTTTCTATCGACTGTTGAAGTTCTGCTACTAAAACCTGGGACACCCTGTATATCTCAAGCTGCAATATGGTGATTTTCTATATTTGGCTAACCTATAGTTTCTTATATACATGTGGTTTGCATGTCTTGTTGCATGATCATGTACACTATTATTCTCTTTTGTAAAACAAATACTTTTTGAGCTTTTGTGACAGCTCCCCACGTGGTTATATTGTAAAACATTCTTCTCTGAGAAGTCCTTAAGGCAAGAATTTATATTTTTGTAGTTGCATGTTGTTAAATTATAATACTGTGTATATAAGTTCTTAAAATCTAACATATTTGCTTCACTCAAATTACCTCTAGATATATTTGTGTTATTTGTTTCCGTTATTATTTTATCATTCATTGATATAGACTCTGGAATTGGGAAGAATTGACCGAAATGATCTGCAACATTTGCATCTATAACTGAGCAGTTTACTAATGCACAATCAAAAGAACTTATCATATAGTCTAGACCCTTTGCTGAATTAAAACCACGCCTTGCGAATATTCTAGTTGCACTAGAGATATGTGACTTAAGATTAAACATGTTTAGTATTTCAAACAATGCTTGTTTATATTCATTTGCACCTAAGCAATATTTATCGCCACTTAGAAAAATATCTTTATATTTGTTAGTTGGATAAAATAAAGTAAGAGATAGATTTAATAGAAAATTTTCAATATTACCTAGTGGTGATATTGTAACGAAGCTTAAATTTTGAAATATCATTTATTTTTGATCAGGCAGTAAATACGGATATTACATGTAAACTCCGGTTGAACAGTTCATTATTTCAATAGATATGCGTGAACTCCGATAGTGTATTCCGTGATTGTCACTTTTCAAAATCTCCGTAATTCTGAATAAGCGTAATTATTCAAATAAATGAATTGAATTCATGCCCGCTTGAAAATTGCATTCTTTCCGATTAACTTATGTTGAAAAAAGGGATCTGGTAAGTTACGCATCAAAATTTGAACAGCCTTATGTATAAAAAGGGCGAACAACCAAAAAACTCCGATAACATTTGTTTATTGCGCCGAGAGGAACTACTGTGTTATCATGAGCGCGAATTTTAGATCTAAAAAGTAGCGTCATTTTCAAGCATTGTTCGGGACATAAATAAAAAACCCTCGGCACAAAATAAGGAATTGGTGGTGCGGACTTGACCAGAACCTCGAAAACATATAAAAGCAGTGACAGACAAAAGATCGCTCTCTTTTGTGATTTTGATTATCAATCAGTACCGTTAAAGTGAGATTATTAAATTAAAATCAGAGTGAATTAATCATTATCCGAGTTCAAGTCGGATTTAAAATTTGAATTAACAATAGTGTTCCGTTTAGTGAATTTTACATAAGATAAATAATAGCTTAATATTTTATTTTCGGGCATTACGATATATTTTCCGATCCGACCGAATTTTAACCGTTTGATATATCGTAGTGCGTTTTAACAACATTTCAAGTGACAATGCTATCTGAATGATTACCGTACCCCGCTTATTACTCTAGGACCTGCTTGATTTGTGTGTTTCCGTAAATTGATAAATGTAAATTATTTATCAACTGATTCCGTACCGTTCAATTGAAATAAAATACCGAACATATCGTAAAAATAGATATGTTGTGACAGTTTGCTTTTACCGCTTGAGCTTCTTTACATTTTCCGTCTGGGTGAATTTTTGTGTAATATACCGTTCAATTGCATTTATTAATTATTCTGAAAGTGTATTTATTGTTATTATATATTTAATACTTGAAATTCCCCGTTTTATTAAGTTATTTTTGCTCCATCTTTTAACGATATAAGTTTTAACCAGGTATTCATTGTAATTAAAGCCTACAAATTTGATACTGTTTTCTGCCCAATGGGCCCTGGTTTTACTTCACTGTAGCTACCCTAGGGACAAGGCTATCTATAGATAGCATAGTGACAAGCCTTGTGGTGAGGACCCTAGCAGAAGTCCTCAAAAAGGAGTAAACCTTTGGAAAAATCTGGCGCCCGAGGATTTGAAGTTTACCGTAGTAAACAGTTTACCGAAAAGTTACAAGGTACACGTCATAATATATATATGCAACATACAGCCAACCTGTTATTAGGTTATTTCAAACTCCAGTTCAATGCAATTTTGATCAAGATATAGGCATGCATTTACTATATTTTTCCTACAAAATATACCAGCTACCTTGAGATGGAAACAAGGTAAAGTAACAATGTTGACTGATTCATAATAGACCAACAATATTGATCATACTACTACTATGATGAGTTTGAAACAACCTGTATTTCTTATCATAGCAGGTTGGCTGTATGTTGCATATATAGATCACGACTAGGTAATATTATAAATATGATCAATATTATTGTTGGTCTATTATGAATCAGTCAACATTGTTACTTTACCTTGTTTTCGTCTCAAGGTCGCTGGTAGTAAGTAATAATGAAGTTATTTACCGACTAGGGTCTTTACTGTTCACATGTGATGGCTATATAATTATAGAATGTCTGAAAGGTCTGAACGGCATATTAATTATCGTGTGTTATTTACCATCAGAGGTGAAAATTACGGGTAGCATTGAAAATTGGGTCAAACTAAATAGCAGCTTTTGTCTTCGTAGCTCACAAATTGTATTATTCTCTACATCGTAGAATGTATTCTTTATGTTGCAGTATTTTCAATTTCGTTCACCCGGTTGATTTATTCTGTTGCCTTATCTGAATCATATTCTGACTTGTAAATGACCTACTGCGGCAAAAAAGCTTCGAAACTTTTCATGTTGGAACTCATTATGTAAAAGCGTTTCTCCAACGTCAGAATCTATTCTTACTATTGCATCTTGATTATTCTGAAACTTCAAAACTTGACTTTAGTTATGTTTCTTGAGGACTATTTTGAACTTTTGGAATGTTATTTACCATCATCAAAGTAGATTGAGTATTTTTAGACTTGTAAATTATAGAAATCTCATTTCCTGAAAGAATTTGAATAATTGTTCGTTATGGAGCTTCCTACATTTTGAAACCATGCTGATTAACTTTTTGGCAGTTTATGGTAAGTTTTTATATCTGTATCTTCCTTGTCGATTTTCATCAATTCATATAGAGAAGGAAGATTCATGTTAGTTGGATGTATACAAATAAAGAATTGAAATTACTATTGATTGTGGAAACATATATCGATGTTAGATTGTCGATAGTGCATAGCATATTGCCTAGTCTCACATAGTCACATAGTAAGAATATCTGCGTGCTATGTCAATACCCTATATACGAGGGCGATGTGAAAAGTCCCTGAAAAATAAAACAGATGGCGCCACAATCGAAAATCCCATGTGACATTTGTGGTGTACCATCTTTAACTAGAACGCATTAAAATTTTGAGACTGATATGTCATTCAGTTCTGTTTGACACCCATCAAAAGCAAGCAGCCTTGTAGATTTTTGTAAACATGGAAAGAAGTGAATTCCGCGTCTTCATTAAACAAACCAAAGTATCGCTTGTTGAACATCATGGGAACTTTTCGCCATCGATTGGAACGATTCACAAGTGGCTTACTGATTTTCGTTGTAGTAGGACAACAAAGGACGCCGAACATTCTGGTCGTTTAATTGAGGTTACAACGCCAGAAATCGTCGATAAAATTCATGGTATAATATTGGACGATCGGCGGGTACGGAACATTTTGCATACATTTTTGAGTATGAGAAAGCTATCTGCCACATGGGTTCCGCATTTGCTCTTTGTTGATAACAAGCGCAACCGTGTGACAACTCCAAAGGAGTGTTCGACAATGTTCAAGGGCGATAAGAAGGAATTTTTGCTCCGTTTCGTAACCATGGATGGGACATGAATTCATCAGAATACAACAGAGACCACAGAACTGTCGGAGCAGTGACGAATCGAAGCCCAAAAAAGGTCAAAGTGGGTTTATCGTCCAACAAAGTCATGGCTACAGTTTTTTGGGATGCACACGGTATCGTCTATATCGATTACCTTGAAAAAGGGAAAACGATCACCGGTGTATATTATGCAGAGCTGTTGGATCGATTCGAAGCCGATTTGAAAGGAAAGCGGCCACATTTGGCAAAGAAATCATTTCTCTCATGTCTGAAAAATACTTAAATAATCACAAAGCTGTATTTGATGACCCATAAAGTGTGCTTTTATCTGACTTAAGAGATCATTCTCGTCACACGTGTCATACATTGTTGTACCTACCACACGATGTCATACACGAACGGCTATGACCCTCAAAAAAAAATTACATGGGGAAGCGTAGGGATGAAAATTCAATTGGTCTTAGATCAACAACGGATCAATTGAGAAAAATTACACCTCGTACTTAAATCTTAGATTTTCACGTTCCCAGCTAATATCGTCGTTACATCTGACAAAAAATGTTTAAAAAATTAAGGTAAGGTTACACTATAGAAGTCGACCAATTAGGTTAGGTTACACTATAGAAGTTGACCAAAATTTTTTCACTACATATCGATTCGAATTCTAAGCATCATCAGAAACGAATTATATCGAAGAACTGACAGGAGGATATCTTCGTTTAGCAGATATGGCCTCCTACGTTTTATATGGGAAAGCATAGGGATTAAAATTCAATTGGCTTTAGATCGGCAACGGATCGATTGAGGAAAATTCTACGTGGTAATCAAATCTTAGTTTTTCACGTACCTCCCCAATGACGTCGATACCTCTAGCGAAAATGGATAAAATTCCCAGGACAACGCGCCGGCGCAGAGGTCCGCAGTCGCAATGGAAAAATTACATGAATTGTGCTACGAATTGGTTCGTCAGTCACCATATTCTCCAGATCCGCACCCTGCGATTTTTATCCATTTCCAAAATTGAAGAAATGACCCGGCGGAAAGAGATTAGGCTCCAACGATGAGGTCATCGCTGAAACAAACGCCTATTTGGAAGAATTGCCGAAATCGTATTATTTGGAAGGGATCGAAAAATTTCAAGATGAGCCCTGTTTTCGATTGGGACCGATTAAGTAATTGATTTTAAATAACCCCAACCTGGATCGTTAGGCCTTATCTTATTACGACTTGACTAAATCTGAATAATTTCGAACTCGCACACTAAAACGGGGAGGCGGATAATAGCAAAACATCAGCAATAGTACAGCATATTTTAAATACAGGTCACACCATTATATCTATATTTGGTACCAACTTTGTTTCTGCTCCTTTTAGCGATCTGCTGGATGTAACCACTTGTCTCTTCAACAGCTTTGCAGATGATGCTATATTTCATACCGCAGTAACCAACCTATTAATTTATTTTGGTTGCCATAACCAGAAGCACTAGAAAACTGAGTAAAATTATTTGTTAATGATAAAAACTATTCGTAATGTTCTCTTTGTTTGATGAAGGGCAAGATATATCAATAAAAGTGAATTCACAATATGCTACCCCAGACTACTGTTAGTTCAGAAATAATCATTTAGAATATCTCATAGCCTCGTGTAATCATTGAAAAATGGATGAGCTTACCTAATTTAGGTGGTCCTAAAGTCATTAATGTAGGCACTGGTGACGAGGGTGCAGGTCTTGAAGAAACTGGAGGACAATTTTCATCACAGCAACTCATCCCACCAACGGAATTCCACCACCATCTCTTGTTGCGGACGTATATCAAAAACACGAGCATCAGAGCACCTAGACCAGCTACGGCTCCTAACACCGTTCCTCCATCGGCCCCTGAAAATATATTTACCATATCTTTCATTTTTTTTTCTTTTTGTCCACATACAAGCAAACAGCTTTCGTGGGTAATTTTTACTTATTATGCTCAATTATGTTATTATAAACTTATATTTCTTGTAAATTATACGTCACGCATAATAAATTCTATTCTAAATTCTATTCTAAATTCTATTCTAAATTCTATTCTAAATTCTATTCTAAATTCTATTCTATTCTATTCTATATATAAATATTCTTAACTTGAAAAGCTCAGATAAGGATAATCAAAATTAAACTTGAGGTTTTATTTTTTGAATAAAAATTTGCCATCTGTAATCTTATTGAATCTGATTATTCGTAACCTCCTTGAAACTTATTAATCCTAATCCTATGAGATGCATCTAGCCTTATGTCGCTTTATGATAATTATGTAAATACCTGCGATCGGTAACTTTCTTGGAACCTATTTCATTTAATGGAAAATTTCTACTGCAGCAATTCCCAATTTATTTTCGGTGAATTCTAGCAATGTTATCAATCCCATTGGTCTTATCAATCGATATATAAGCTAAGGGAAACTGTCTACTGCATTACTTGCTGTTTCATATTTCGGTGAATTGCGAATGAGGCGAATTGCCATGCGGTGAATCTCCCTAGAACCTGGCGAAACAATGTCGAGTTTTTATTCCCCTCACATATATTTAAACTGCAGAAGACTGCGAAATTCTCATTTTAAGATCGTCATTGAAGTGTGAAATGTAGTCTATTATCTGTTATTACTGTATGGTGTAATGGTGTGAATAAACTGTCAGAATAGATGAAGGTTAAAATAGCGTCAAACAGTAACAATAATAATACACTATTGATGTTTAGGGGTCCTGTAAGGAATGCTGCGTCAACGAAAAAATATATGGGAATTGTGCGACGTTAGAACTTTATTCCAATTACTGCTGACCATTTTTTTAGTTATAACTTTACAAAGAATGATTGTTTTTATGATGGTCTGGCAACATATCATAAATAGCTAAAACCTGATGCGCTTCCAGGTGGTGATCAAAAAGCAGAATTCTACAAAGCAAGCTGCTGTATCCTGAACATCACATTCACTTTATGATTATATCTCAGCTTTCAATGATAATTGTATCATTGGTATCCTTCAAATGATATGTAAGAAACTGAATATTGCTTCACAATTTTGTTTTCAAAAAAATAATTTTACTGCAAATTATTAGCTACTTGTGTTGTCAAATTAGAAGTATAATTTAATCTTTTACATGTTCCAATGTGAATAATTTCACACAGCAATCCCCTTCAGTTCCTGCTTCACAGATTATTTCTCGTATTATAATTATAATTATATAACGATGCTTCAAATCTGCTATAGTATATGGCATCATGTTGATGCTGTAAGCAGAGCATGGTAAAACTCCAATAAAAGCAGCAACGACAATTTACATATATCCACTAGAATGATATTTGAGAGTTGAAAACCGTTGAAATAAAGGTGGAACACAACCTCCTTTGAAATCAGATAAGTGATACTATACCATACCTAATTGTTGTTAATTTGATTGCCAGCTATTTCCAAAATACTACTACATAAATTTCCATATTGTTACTTCCCTCACTATACGTAATACGTACTGTAAGAGAAGTATTGTAATCGGCTCAAAAAAAAATGTGAAGTCACAGTCTATTTTAGGCGATTACTCTGTGGCAGATTTTGATCGTTCATATGACAGTGGGTTTCAGTATAAAACAAAGACTATATAATTTATCATAAATTAGGCCAATAGCAATCACAAATGTTATATAGTTACCATGTATAGATAAACGAATATACCGTAGAGATGTAAGGATAGAGTGCGCGAGGTTAAGCTACGAGATTCATCCCCTCTTCTTACCAGAAAGTCCTTTCTACTTCTTACCAGAGAGATGTTTCTCTCTGCTTCTTACTAAATTTCACCCCACGCTCGCGCAACTCGTTATATTCAGTGGTTTTATCATTTCTGGGCCTTATAAATCAACAATATTTTGCCTAAAACTATTTTTTGCATTTATTTTGTGTGAAAAAAATGGGTTCTCATGTTTTTTATGCAACTATAAGCATCTACGTAGAATCCCCCCACCATACGGATTATATAATATCGTAAGCTCTTTCACGTAAACAGTCGCTCACGCACTCTATCTCAACAACTCTCTGATATACCCTTGACGACGTGTTTTTGGTTGGTCCAACCGAGCAAAAATGATGAATAATAATTAAAATTGCAAGGAATTGCCTCGGAAAAGTTTCATATTTAGAAATAAGCGAATCAATTGCATCTTTAAAACCTGCAAGCCCAGTGAAAACGCACAAATGCATTTGGAAGTTTTTGATATTTTGTGAAGAACGAAAATATGAATTTCTTGAGCAGACTATGAACGAATACTTGGCTAATATTCTCAAGGATTGAGCTTTCAACATGAAGCGAGCTAATGGCAACAATTGTAAGGAAGGAATTGTGAAGACGATTTGGAATATTTCCGCAAAGCTTCTCCAAAAAAAGTACTTCGAAGATTTTAATCGGAAAATTGACAAATTCAAAGACATAGTTTTTGAAGATGCCAGAAAGGCACATGCGGCCAAAAGAAGAGCTTCCAGAGAAAAGAAAATCAAGTTTTGCAGCTCTGACAACTGAAGAGATCAGCAAGATTGTTGAAAACTATGACGAAAACTCACCGGATGGCTTACAAAAAAAGATCAACCAGATTTCTGCCGTCTAGCTCTCGTGGCTTGGCAACAAAGCAACCTTCTGCCTAGTAGACTTTCTCAACGAATCCGACATGTATGGTGAACTTACAAGCCGTATTGATTACAATACCATATTCTCCAAAACTACACAGGGCGGAGGAAAACATACCATTACATCTAAATGGCTAACATCGAACGAAGAATGGCAAGACAAGTGTCCAGTGCGTCTACTATAGAATATAAGCAAAAGAACACCAAATATCAAAATGAATCGATTATTCTTAACTCCAAATCCGGATTGGGAGAATACAGGTATTTGGTACAAAAATTATCCAATGCGTATTAATCAACTTAGTAAGTGGACACGTCAAAAAATGTCAAGGCTGCTTTGTTTCAATGGGTGTCAGAGAGAACAGTATGACATATCAATCTGAAAATTTTAATGCGTTTCAGTTGTGACACAAATGTCACATGGGAATTTCGATTGTGGCGCCATATTTCTTTTCATCTTGCCCTCGTAATAGACTTCGTACAATAATTTATTTATCTTTATTAGTATTTCTTGGAAGTCCCAGTCATTGGAAAAGAACTGTCACAACCGCTTCTCTGTATTCATATCGAATGTATCCCTAAGCTCTTCAGGGAGAGCTCATCTGGTTAAGCTCATGTATCAAATAAACAAATGAATGAATATTCTATGGAGACAGACAAATGGTACTCCTCGATTCTTCTTATCACAAAGTAAAGCAGTTGTTTTTCCAGCACATAATCTTCTGGAAAGCAGGCTAAAAGTATTATATAGCACTACTCAGACGATAACAATGAAACAGTGAAAACAGAAATCTTCGGATGAAATAGACTTGAGAAGTGTATTGTTGAACATGTAGGTGTGAAATAGCTACGAAAGAAACTTCTATAGATATCTATACACATAAATAACACACGTTCTAGAGCCAAGGTTGAAATGTGACCTGTGTCATGTAGATTTATTCAACCGTTAGGACTTGTCAACATATATTTTCCAGACAAAATCTGATACCTCATTAGACCGAGGAGTTTCCCTTTGAAATTTCATCTCAAAGAGATTAAATGTTCAGAAATCTGAACATATGACATGAACCTTTTGCAAGTAAATAATGTAAAAAACCGCAAATAATACCACATTTGAAAACGGTTTCAACATGAGATACGTATAGTTGTTTAAACACATTGTATTCTCTTCCTCGTCAGTGGGTATAACAGTTTCTTCTAATCTTTCCATCGGGAGAACTGATTTCTCATTCTACTAGAATACCGTCTTACCGATTCACGCTGATTGATTTCTTTATTACTGATTCTAACACGTCTGCTTTAATTTATTAATGCATTTGGATTCCACTAATTTGTTCTAACTTGAATTACCAGGGTTTAATTTTTAAGCAAATGCTTTGAGGGATATTGAATTATGAAGAATATATTAATACGTGGAGAAAAATCCAGTAACGCTCAGATTGTATAAAATGATTTATGTAAATTAAATTACTAAGAGTTGACAGATGTTTAATCGTACTCATACCGGCCTCCATTAGTGTTATGATGCAAGAATCTATTTTTTTTTTCAGCTTCTGCATGTCCCATATTTTTTCAGATATTTTATTTCCAATTTATTAGCTAATAAACTATAAAGATTGCTCACTGTGGATATATTATAACACTAATGATAGGAAATAATCACCCTTATCCACTACAAATACTATTGAAGTACTGAGTACCTTTCGGCTACCAAGTATCCATCTTCAGAGTGAACTGAATTATGAATCAAAATGTTTCTGTTTGTATACTATTTGGGAATAATAATGTAAACAATGGGTTACCCTGAGCTGGAGATAAATCGGAATTTTATAATTTGCTTTTTCGTTTATACATTTCCATCCCTTCTGAATTACCTAGATATTTGTCTATACTATGTTTTAAAAGTGATAAACTTTCTTGAAAAATGGTGTGACCTGTATTCAAAACATGTTCGGCTACCGCTAATTTTTCACCATTATTTTTCTTTATATGGACCAAATGTTCCTTATAAGGAATAATGTTCCTTCTAGCTTAACCCACATAGCATTTTGAATACAACTCACAATTTATTTTGTTAATACCGGATTTGTCGAAATCGAGAACTTTATCAAAGGTGTTGCGTAAACGGTGTTTTATTAGATTTTTCTTACATCTATAAGCTGGTTGTATTGCAAATTTAGAAAACAAACTATGGAATTTATTAATTACTGAAGAATGATAAGTGAAACGTGAAATTAAATTATTAATCAAAGATTTGTGGTAACCATTGTGCAACGCAATTTGCTGAAGTTTCTCAACTTCGTTGTTACAATTTTGCTGGCTCAAAGGGACGTTCAATATCTACGAACTAGACTATTGAACGAAGCTATTTCATATCTAAATGGTGTAGCTGAAACTGCCGAGATATAACTATTTGTTTGAGTGAGTTTTCTGTATATGTCGAAATCCAAGTGAATACCATGTTTCATAATGTTAATATCAAGGAAAGAAAGCTGATTAACTGTTTCTATTTCGACAGTGAATCTCAGTGAATCAAATTGGCTATTAAGCGTGTTCAAAAAGTCATGTAAATCACAATTCTTCATTGTAATCGCGAAAAATGTCGTCAACATATCAATTCCAAACTTTTGGGAACTGATTCAATTTTGATTTTAAGGAGGTTTTAGGCAAGATTAGAAAAATATTGGCCAAAAAAGGAGATAGTGGATTGCCCATTGCACATCCGCTTGTTTGTTTATAGTAATTTTTGTTATAAGTGAAATAATTTTTTTTTGCTCCATACATAAAGATGTATATTAATATTTGAAAGCCATTTCTTCAGAATGTCTGTTGACTCAGGGGTTAGAGTATTTGTAAATAGTGAAACAATATCAAATGAAACGAGAGTATCACCATGTTCAAGTTTGAAATCTGTCAATTTTTCAATAAGTTCAAGAATTTTTCACAGACAACTTGGCGAACTTGTTTACTAACTTGTAAATTGTTTACTAACTTGGCGCATCCATCATAATGTAATTAAATTAAAATCATATTCATAAGTATTGTCATACGTAACTGTGAATACACCTACGGTAACATATTCACAAATATACAGCCTGCATCAAATCGTACAATATGAAAATCGAAATAGGACCGAGTGCTATTCGCTGAATATAACGTTGGCCCTTTTGAAAGTGTAATATCATTCTTAGTTCCATGCGGAAGGTAAAATCGTGAATTTCTGAATATTAATATTATATTTTACACCGAAATTGTTGGCCTTATTTTTATTATAGCATTTTTGAAAATTATGCTCATTACCGGGAAAGAATCTGACTAAATCGTTTTCTAACTTGGCGCATCCACCATAATGTCATTAAATTAAAATCATATTTATAAATATAAATTATTCTTATGACAACTTTTATAATAGGGAACTTCTTAATAGCAAAGCCTTTTGGAAACGGTCACGGTAACTTTCAACAACCACCTTTTGACGAAATTTTATGGAATTTCAACCCTTAATATAGGTCGGCCGTAAACCTTCTCGACGCCGACGGTCAACCGACCTAACCCACGTTTCTAAGAATGGTTGTAAGCAATAAACAATTGGGAACTGGCTGTCTGTTTGTTGGTCTCGAGACAGAACTATATGGTTCGGATTAGTCCGGGAGTAGCTTCAGCAAGCAACGTCCTTTGCGCGGGTCTCGAGATAAGTAACCCTGTGGGGCGGGGCGAAACTAAGAGTTGTCACAGCAAAAGATCCGGTGCTTCACATACATTTCACCACTAAAAGCAGGGCCAGGATAATGATATGTGGTAGGCCGATGATAAGAGGCCGACGGCTACTCGTCAAACGAAAGCTGTTCAACACTGAACACGAGTAGGCAGGGGCCCAGATGGTTAAAAGAGCGTCTCCTCTCCAATTAAGACTTCGGTCTCTGCCGGGCAGTGGTTGAAAGTCGCATGCTGGATAGCGGGTGTTGGAAAGTATTACAATCCTTCACCTTTGACTGGTGAGCTGCGTTTCAGCTCGGGCACTGACCATGCAGAGCCAGTAGAAACTTGGATAGGGTCCCGCTCTTACCAGTGGGATTCGGGGAATTCCCTCCCCGGACATACTGGCAGGTAGGTGTCATCCTACCGCGCTGATTCGGCGTGATCCCTCGCATATCGGGGTCGTGTGATTGAGTCCTCGAAACGGGCACTTCACGTAAAACTAACACTTGGACATCTGTCTGTTTGTAGTTAGAAATTTTCGGAATTTATAAAGCTTCACAGTTAGACTTAAAATTTATATCCACTGCCTAAACATCTCCAGATGGTTATCATCAACATTTATCATATAGCTCGCCGTCCTTAATTGGTTATTCATCTTGACAGGTTTATGATTTCCTTTAGAACTATAAAATTTTGTGAAACGTCTTGTCCATGTCCGCTATGGTATCATATCACTCTCCTTGGAGCGGGTGTGAGCTAATTTGTGTTTATTTTAGGAATCTTTTACTAATTCTCACGCTAACATTTGTTATACTAAACAGAAAAGATCTAACAACCCCTATATGTTCTTATTACTTTACTTTGAGATATTTTAATTTTAAATGATATTTTCATTTTCTAAAATTTTTAGACTTTATTATACTAACTAATCCTAATTCCTTTCGTTCTCTATATACAAAGCATCAAGGTGGAGCCAGGGTCGGATTTAGAGGTCTGGAGGCCTCGGGGCAACAAAGGATTGGAGGCCCCCTGGCCCCAAATTATTTTCCAAATAAAATGAACTATTTTTTCAGTCGAGTTTTTCAATAAATAATTTATTGTGAAACCAAGTAAATTCTTAGTATTTAACAAACATATACAAATATAAATAAATTGCAAGTGCTCATCAGGGCCACTTGAGATTTGGATATTTTACTGATTGCCTGATTGGGGTGAACAAATATAGATCAACGATTTCTGTTGATATTTAAGAACAATATAATCATGTATGTATAAAGGTAAAGGTAAAGGTAAAACAGCGAAAAAAAATATCAAAGAAAAGTTGTTTACTAGTGTTTACTAGTCAGAGTTTAAGATTTTTTTTCCGAAGTCTATTGTGGGGGTCCCTCTTTTGTGGAGGCCTCAGAGCTGTAGCCCCGGTTGCCCTCCCCTAAATCCGGCGTTGGCTGGAACCTTTTCGTCTTACGAAGGTTGACATTGACTTCTCACTTTGCTAACCTAATGATAATGTTTATGTTGCATATTCATTATCATAACATTTGTATTTACTATATCGGTAGGGTATCGAGGTCACGGTACCTATTCCTTTGAGAAAGTAGAGCAATTTATTGAATCAAGTAAATTTATGCAATCTAATGAAATAATCTCCATTATTTCATTGCACTCTAAACGGCCAAAATTTTATGATAATTTTAGTGACCGCTATTGAGAAGTTTTACTGTAGTAGAATGACCAACTGATACTAATGAGTATACTTTTTTTACTCTGACTACTTGGTAACTGAAAAGTCCTTAGTACTTTAACAATATTTTTAGTGGATAAGGGTGATTGTTCCTTATTTATAGTGGCAAGCTTTGTTACAATTTGTGAAATGCATCAATCTAATATGCAATTTGAACATGTTAAATTGGACATAAATTCTAAAGGAACGATTAACATTGTGAAATCTCCTATATCTCTTGAACAAAATGGTTCCATTTTCAAGTTGGTTGTGTTGAATATTGAATAGTAAAAAGTAAATTTATGCATGGTGGTGAACTGGTGACGGAAACAATGCAAAAAGTTATCTAATAATCTTGGCAAATAAAAAAGGCAAAACTTGAACGTGTAAGAAATGTGAAGGTTCTCTACAAGGTCTATAAATGTAAACACCGTAGTAGTACGAGAAGAGTGGGCGCGACCACTTGTTGTGTACGAAATGGAACATAATCTCGTGATTTGTGACCTTCGAAATTTCGAAATATTCCAACACCTGACCATTCCTAAATAGACTGCATCAATGCCTCATCAATCCTAACATACTATCAATTAAATTCTCGTGTAAATTGGTGAAATCTGATAGACTTGTCCTTTATCGGGGTTCGACCACTTGCTGGAGCGACACGAGGTAGCGTCTTCCCCCTAGACGGTCGCCCACGCAAAATGGAGCTTTCCTTCCCTCTCTACTCATTCTCTTCTATCGATCCTTTCACACCGCTCTCCCCGCATCCTAGTTCATTGAACATCTGCAGAGCGTATAAGGCACCCCCGGTCACCTGCGACCCCAGAGTATGACGTTGCTGCCTCGCTTCCATTCTACAAAACAAATGCATTCATGTTTCTTTCATCAAGCGCTCGAGGATCATTGAGATATATTGGACTCTCAAGTTCATTCTGAAAGCGATGTATAATCGAAAATTTCTTTCTATTTGAGGGTTTTAGATTTTACAAGACTACGTTCAAATAACAACAGTACTAGTCAAAATGGCATGCAGTACTGTTGACGTGTATTCGATCATAGGTATTTTGATCTGGAAGTTAAATCTTGGAACAAGTGAAATAGAAGTTATCAATGAGGTACGGCATCTTTATCCTTCATTTTGTTCATCACAATTCTTTCCTTCCACTATTTCAAGATCAGTCAGACTTATCAAGAAGTAAATTCAAGTGCATCAGATAAAATAAAAATAATTAGAAGCTCTAGCGATACTTTGATATTTTCCTCAAAATATTATGTACCGTGAGATACATCGCTAGACGCTGTATGAAAAGGATTACCCGACGCCTCATTTGTTTAAGAGAGCGTAAATGAATAAGATTAGGGGATCACTAATCAATGTTTTTTAGGTTGACATACGTTGTGAAGTTAGAAATAATAATGAATGACTTTTGGTTTTTTCTATGTAATGATGATAAATAAACTTCTTTTATAATGTTGTCCGAATCGATATGCATATAATTTAACCAATCCCTAACAGTACTTATTTTAATGGGTAATTCTTGGGCTAATCTTAAATCGAAAAGTTTATATAAATGTTTGCCCCAAAATGATTGGTTTTCGATATACGGTGCTGAAAATTGAAATTTAACTGTTTGAGATATAACATTAAATTTCGAGATAACGTATTATGGTATAAGAACACAATTTTTAATCAAAAAAGTTTCTTTTTAATTTAACCAATGACATAGGTATGGCTACGTCATGATACAATATTAACGAATAAATTGTTTTTTAACTGTTAGTATTGTATCTTTTACCATTTAATTTTAGACAAAAAAACTCTCTAGCATTTATGCCGTACAACAGATCATTTTGAAGAAATTATTAAGTTGACGGGTGAAACTGCTATTTTTAAATACTTATGGTACAAAATAGCAGTTGCTACGAGGGAATGTGAAAGTCTCTGAAAAGTAAAAAAGATGGCGCCACAATCGAAAATCCCATATGACATTTGTGATGTACCATCTTTAACTAGAACGTATTAAAATTTTCAGACTGATATGTCATTCAGTTCTGTTTCGACACCCATCGTAAGCAAGCAACCTTGAAGATTCTTGTAAACGTTGAAAACAGTGAATTTCGCGTCTTGATAAAACATTATTTCTTGCGTGGAAAAAACATTACCTACCTAAAACAAAGCATCGCTTGTTGAACATTATGGGGACTCTTCACTATCGATTGGAACGATTTACAAGTGGTATACTGATTTTCGTTGTGACCACAACCACAACAACAAAGGACGCCAAGCGTTCTGGTCGTCCAATTGAGGTGACAATGGCAGAAATCGTCGATAAAATCTGTGGAATGATATTGGACGATCGGCGAGTTGAAGTGCAAGAGATTGATGAGGCTATGGACATCTCAACCGAACGAGTACCGAACATTTTGCATGAATTTTTGATTATGAGAAAGCTATCTGCCAGATGGATGTCGCATTTGCTCTCTGTGTTGACAACAAAGGCGATCGTGTAACAACATCAAAGGAGTTTTTGGCGATGTTTAAGCGCGATATGAAGAACTTTTTGCGCCGTTTCGTAACCGTGGAAACATGGATCCATCACAACACACCAGAGATCAAAGAACAGTCGAAACAGTGTACTTGTCCTGGCGAATCGAAGCCGAAAAAGGCCAAAGTGGGTTTATCGGCCAACAAAGTCAAGGCGACAATTTTTTGAATGCACACGTTATCGTCCATATCGATTACCTTGATAACGGCAAGACGATCACCGGCGTATATTATGCAGAGTTGTGGGATCGATTCGACGCCGATTGGAAGCAAAAACGGCCGCATTTGGGCAAGAAAAAAGTGCTCTCCCACCAGGACAATGCATCGGCGCACAGATATATTGTCCATATTTGGCCCCCTGCGATTTTATCTGTTTCCAAACTTGAAGAAATGGCTTGGCGAAAAGGGATTTGGCTCCAACGATGAGGTCATCACTGAAACAAACGCCTATTTTGAAGGATTGCCGAAATGGCATTATTTGGACGGGATCGAAAAATTATAAAAACGTTGGACGAAATGTATTGGGCCGCAAGCAGATCATGTTGAGAAATAAAATAAGTTTTGACCAAATAAACTAATTTTTCAGGGACTTTTCACCTTGCCCTCGTATTTGATATCAGACAAAATATGTTACAGTCACGAAGTTGCTCTCATAAAACATCAGATCACTCAATAGTAACCCATCTCTAATTCTTACTAACAATTCGACTTGTGCAATGCACACTCCCCTACCCCTATCGCACAACACACGTTTTTCTTCTGTTTACATTGTCAACAATACGATGCATCTGGCTCTCTCATACTCTCACATCAATCCTATACACCGCTCGATCTGACTCGATTTGTATATCATTAACCCGTAACGAAAAATTTTGCTAGCAAAAGGTGCAGGTAACGATTGTAGCAGAGGTACTTCATTCGTATATAAAATAATACGATAAAGATCCTAGTAACGACTCTTGTATAGTGACATAGCGAAAGGGGGAGAGAGGGACACACCTCTGTCACTAAAATTCGGCGAATTCAAACGTGTAACTTTTGCAAAAATGTTTCAAATAGAATTCTTTGCCTGGTCGTATTACTGTTTTTTTTGTCGTCAAATACCGGAGTGAGAGGACCCAAATAATAACATGCCCCGGGCGCGAATGATCCTTGCTACGCGTCTACCCTTGTTGCCAATTCGAATAAACTTTCAATGCAATGACAAACTGTAATTTGAAGTCTTTCCAGGTCTTTATCTATCTATATTTGCATCATAATTTTCATTCCTAGGGATGACGGGTATTATTGATACACCGATCACAGTTCATCAGAGATAAACATTAAGTTTGGATAACTGAAACATTAAATAATTCACTGGATTGGAATGTTCTATATTTCAACTGTGTTCTACTACACGTTAAACGGAATATTTGGTTACCTAAGTGGTGAACATATTTCTAAACGAAGGATAATGAAACCTTTTTACAATGTGAACAGGGATTTCAAAGCATTTCTTAGAATTGCAATAACGTCCAAAGCTTCCAACAACATCAGTTGAAAGAAAATTTTATTTATCTAAACCTCTGTCAAGATTTTTATGATCCACTTGTAGCCGAAGGCACAAACCTCGGAAAAATGAAAACATATGTCCGTTCGAAAATGTCATAACATACACATTGAACTATTGATTGAGGAGTATTGAGATACTTTCGTGCGTTCTGGTTCTAAAGAAATATAATTCAATAGAAACATATTGTTTTGTTGATATTATTGAAGTTGAGGACGCAACATTTTTATAACTATTTAATCAGGGTTGTTACTACATAAGTCTCCTAAGGAAGTTCTAAAAGTCGAAACGAATGTAATGACAAAATTATAGTATTGTGAATATGTAGATGACTTATATCCCAAGAATGATTCATACATCAAAAAATCTATGGTGGAAGCCGTTACTTTATGGTAATTTATCATTTTGATTATATGAAAGAATAACTACTTTGTTTTTATACCACTTTTATTAATAATAACGTGAAAATGTAACTATAGTTTCAACACCGAAGTGCCATTATCAAACAATTAGAAAATTATGAAGAAATCAATGAAACAGTTCAAGTATAAATAAAGTAGAGTAAAGTAGGGTTGAGATTAAGGGATCAACGGAAATTCCAAAAACAGGTAAATCCTAGGAAAGTACAGTATTACATAGTAAGCATAGCAACAATTTGTGAATTAGTGTGATTATAATTTAAAATTCTAAGAATTATTTTAAGAGCGGTTTGAAAGACACATGAAAAGATCACTTTGATATAGGTCTAACTGATCATTGAGGATATTTTTATTAGAGTTTTTGACACCTTTATTAATCTCTATTGATTCTAATGTATTCAATTCAAAAGCTCTGGTTTGGTTATATAAAATGCTTAGGCTATCTAAATTAGGGAAATTATGACTAGTTTGTTAAAAATGATTAGCAAAGGTTGAGTCAGTTTTGTTGAGTCTAAACGAGCGAAAATGTTCTTCGTATCTTAATTTGAAATTACGACAACTTCTACCTATATAAAAGTCATCACAGTCTGGGCAAATCATCTTATAAACTCCAGGTTTTCTATATTTATTGATTTTGTGTTTGGCGTTGTATATAAGATGGCAAAGTTTATTTTGAGGTTTGAAACTGATTTTAAAATTATGGTGTGATAAAATGTTCGCTTAATGTACCAAAATATGTCAAAGAGATGAATTTTGTTGTTACACCTATGTGTTTTATACGCGGATAAATTTTATAGAAAATTAATTGTTGTTGTTTGCAATTTATTAGTTTAATTATTTGATCTACCGGAAAACCATTATTGATGGCTATTCGTTTGATCGTGTTCAACTCAACAGTGAGGTGTTCTATTGACAATGGTATCGAAAATGCTCTATGGATATCACTCAATGACCCTGCCATACCTATTTTTAGGAATAAATCAAAGCTTAACGTAAATTGTGAACCTTCAAAACAGGATGACGCGCCGATGAAGGACTCCCTCGTGAAAAAAACGTTGTTATTCGAATTCGCAGGTGGTACCTAAGGTTGAATTCGAATTCCACACTTAAAATTACGTAAAAAACCGTAGTTTCGTTCGATTCTAAGAGATCGAAAAGAATTAAAAATTTTCCATGCATATACCTTCAAAATTATTGAAAATTCGAATATTCTATAAAACATCCGTAACTTCTCCGATCCGAAGAACACTACAGTTAACAAAACGTCCTTATTCGATGTCTCAGGTTGTAACTAAGGTTGGATTCGAATTCCACACTTAAGATAATGTAATCATTGAATGAGCTATTAGAATAATTATTGCCAACCATAGTAATACGCATACCTACACAATTTCAAAACGATTAAACTTAAGACGAATGAACGTGAATAATTGATCTATAGCGGGGTATCCTATCGTATAATATATTTATCAATGATCTACTATCCTTCTAGACGTTTTGTATTCGACAAAATTTAAGACTGACGAGACCGAAGTGGTGCAACTAGTCAACACACTGGAGTGTGGGTTCAATTTTTACGTTAATTCATCTCAATAATTCTATCTAAATTATTTGGATAATTTAGAAAATTCAAACTATATCTTATAGTAATTTGTGTTTTTATATCTTTTAATACTTCATTGTCATATTGCTGTGCTAGAACAATACTAGGTAACTTCAAAAACATAGCTTTGAGATGAACTAGTGAATTCTAAAGAACTTTAAATCTATGTAACTTCTACACAAGTACCAACCAACGGATGACTCACTTTCTTAATTCATTTCATTTTGGTGCTCATTTTTCGTTGACTTTAGGCCAAAATGAATGGTGCTGTTGGGGAATATGCGGCTTAATAATAGTTTTTTTTTTCGGTCCTTCGTTGTGATTTTAATTTCTTTGTGCATGGTGCCTTCAAAACTTTCTTTGTAAAAATACTGTTTTAGTTTTCATTGTTTGTATGAAAAACAATATTATTCCACATAATTTTTTCTTTTGTTGTATTTTGTGACAAAGGTGAAGATTATAAAACCCACCTGATCTAAAACGCAATCCTCAGGGGCAGACTGGGCAATTTCCTTAGCTACTTCAACAAGTCGTTTTGTCCTTGAAGTTATTTTCATAATGAACAGTAAGTATATCTATTATTAACGAGAATAAACACCACTCTTACTTGACAACTCTTCGTTGTTAACTGCATCTCTGGGGCAAGAAAAAAAACAAGTTGAATTGAATCTAAAACATTATTGAGAAATTATAGAAACTGCAAGAGCAATAGTAAAAAGAGACAACTGAAAAATTTTTGTATACGTTTTGGCGCAGTATAAAAATATTTTAAAATGTCTTACTATTTCACTACAAATTGTGGGCTATTTAAAGAATTCATCTCTACGATAAAATAAATTTTTTAAAGTTGTCTCTTTACTGCACAAAAATACGACACTAGAATATGTGTTTTTTTTAAGTTATGAAATGTCTATTCAAGAAGCTACACTATTGCACAAGCAAATATAGCAGTTTAACATGCAGAATATACGAGTAGGATTAATATAAAATCGAGATTTTTAAAGTTGTCTCAGTATTCTTTAAGCACAACGATATGTATATCACATATTTTTATTTAGAGGTACCATTACTAAATGTATGACAAATGTATAATATATATGTATACATACATATTGAAACTGATTTTTTCTTAGCAAAAAAAACCAAATGCGTATTCGATGGAGCCGCGGGCGTACTAGTTAATAAAGCTTACACAGGTGAACTGCAATAAAAAAAAGAATAAACTATATGTTTAATAATATATTTCGTTTTAGTGTCATTTGCGATTTTGTCATATCGGTGTCACATTCGTTCGAGGTATACTCAGAATAATTGAGATAAATCGAACGAAAACGTTTTTTCAAATTAGTGCTGTTGACATTGAAAGCTTTCGTGTGCGTGCTCGTAGATAGCATGTGACATCTCAAGGTTTTATCGTGGAATATAGACAATGTTTTTCAATTACCTAAAACGTGAGAATTAACGTGTTAGAACGTAATTTTCTTAAGATGAGCATGACAGTAGAATTTGAACAAAATATGTGATAGGTATCTATTCGAAATAAACTTCGTTAAAAGTAGAATTACAATTCAGTCGATATGACCATTAATATAAGAAGTACGTAGAATCATAACTACCGGGATATCAAAATTTATCTTGATCAAGGGTGGTTGTGGAATCTAAAACGTATGTCTTACTTTACGTTTGAAATAATTATGTCATTATTAATTTGAAGTTTTTAAAAGTGCGAAATTTCGCAATTTTATACGAATATTGTAACACTCAGAAGTCATTAGCGCTTTGGACTCCGGGATTTTCACGTAGCCTATCGAAATTAGAAGGTTCGAATTATCGAAAAACATAATTGCATGAACGCCAGACGTCCTATGTAATTAGCTACGAACGAAATCATTTTGACATATGCCTCGAGGAGCTCGCTGCGCGTAAGTTAGAGTTTATACATTTTACCTCGGTCTTGTTAATTTGGGGCCGTTTCTTGCCCCGTGCGACCAGCGCCAGTTTAATAAAGTGTTTTTGGCTATGGGCCGCTAGCATTTACCCGCTTCGTGTATATTTTTGTCGCGAAAAAATTCCCTTTGGTACGTCGCAGGTTAGACGCGCGTAGCTGAGATCTGAGAATAGCTTTAATTAAATTTTCCTATTTAATGGACATTTATCGAAAAAAGAAGGGCCGTCGGGCACGGTCCGATACTAAATCTAACTACATGGAGCGAACCACAACCAGTTTGCACTTTTCTAACTCGCGTGCTACGGACTTCTCACGTAAACGTCATTCGATTTACGGAAAATTAACTGTTTCAAAACAGTTTTTGACCCGGATTGTGGCTATCACGACCTCTATAAAGGTTCAAAGTTCACATAATTATTTCATAATTTGTAGTTCATCATTGTTTTACAACTGAAATAAATAGGTATAAAATTTGTAGGTTATTGATGATGTCAGTGTGACAGTGACATAATTATTTCAAACGTAAAGTAAGACACACGTTTTAGATTCCACAACCACCCTTGACCAAGATAATTTTTGATATCCCGGTATATTGGAATATATATCCCGAGATATGATACTAGCTTTAAAGAGAATAACTTTTTTATTCCTTTATTTATGGAATGAAATATATCCTAATTTTCACTAATAATATCACTAGAGGTTGAATTATTTCCGGAAATTTTTTTTGAGGGTATGAATATTTTCTTGAAATATACGAGAAAAAATTTCCGAATTTTAATTTAACGTCGTGTGGTATTTGATAAGAAAATTTTGCACGTTTTTGCTATTTAATGCATATATTTACATTTTATCTATAAACGTAATTCAACGCTATAAATACTTAACATGACATTCTGATTGTAATTTTATGAGAGGCGTTGAATGACATTTAATGTCAAATTGGAACAAAAAATTGTTCAGTCGTGGTCAGTCTTGGTTAGTTCGGGCAATACAGAAAGCAAGATGAGTTATTCGGCACGAAATTTAGCACCTACAAATACTAGGAAATCCAAACCAAGTGCTTGGAAGCAGTTTGCAGACTTATGCTTGGAAAATGCATATAATTTTGATAGGGCGGACATACCCGTAGGAGAACTGGCAATAATTATGGAAGATTATGGCTTTAATATGCGTAAAAAAATACAGAAAATTACAAGGAGAGTGTTGTTAAAGTATTATGGAATTCTGCTGCCAAACAACTTCAAGAGCATTTTTATCATAAATACAAACGCAAATTTGACGTCTTTTGGGACGTAGAATTTAGAAACGCGAGATCTGAAAGAAACGCTAACCGTCAACAGTTGCAACGTAACCCGATAAAGAGGAAAGCAAGTGCTTCGGATCACTAATAGAATGACAAAAAATAATTTAACTTTGAGATCTGAAGAGAAAATTTTTTATATTGTTGCTTATGAATTGGCCTGGAGAGGTAGAGAAGGGGCTTCAGCCTATGTATAGTATTTTCTGGGTGAAATAGATCATCGAGGAAATTTAACTGGCCGAAATGAGTACAACACATTTTTTTCCAAAACTGTTCAAGGGGGATCAAAGGAACTGATACATAGTAAGTGGTCAATAACAAACGCTATCAATACGGACATGTGTCCATTTAGGCTTTTTAAAAAATTAATAACCAAACGAAGCGAGCAAATCAAAACCACAGTTTATTTTTAACCACCATCTAAGTTGGAAACATGAAAACCTCAAGGGTTTCTACAAAAATTGCTGAACCCAATACAATCTTTGGATGCTTTTGATGGTGCTTACTTGTTGAAAATTCATATCTATAGTTTTAATAAGAAATACAATTGTAATAAATTTTCATAAACTTCGTTTTTATTAAACAAAACATGTTTCACCACACGGTGGCTTTATCAAGCAATATCATTGTTTGTTCATTACAAGTGTATTTTTTATTAAAACTTTCAATGCAATCTCTTCCTGGTTTAAAGTGGCAGCATCATTAATTGGAATTGATACCAAAAAGGTAAAAAAAACAAATCATTCCGCGAGAGCCACGGCTCTATTAAAATTGGCAAAAAGTGGACTTGGTGAACAACAATTAATGAAGATCACAGGTCATGGAAATAGCCAATCGTTCAAACCATATTTACAGTTAGATTCACACCACCATCAAGAAATAGTTGAAGCAATGCGATCTGTTCCAACGACTACTACCATTAGTCAAGAACCTCAAAAGCAAGAACACAGTTCCAGTCAACTTGCTATAATAGTCAAAACAATGTTACAAATTAAATTTAATGTACATATTCGTTATGATAAGATTAAAGGTTTAAAAAAGTATACCTACTTATATTGTTTCATTATTTTAGATTTTTAAATATTTTGTAAAGACAAAAAGATGAAAAAAAAATTTGCATTCTACCATCTGCAGTTGCAGACATAAATCATTTTAAGATGTGGCAACGTTTATTCTTTTATATTAGTTACTACAACTGGTAAAAATGGTATGTCATGACAAAGGTATGTAAGTAAAACTGAAAACCTTGCATTCTACCAACTATAGTTGCACAGATATATCATTTTAAGATTCAGGATCGTTTATTCTTTTATATTACGTTGTGTTCAAAGTCCTAAATCTGTAAAAATTATAGAAATTCCTATTTTAGACAGTACCGTCGCGGACGTTCACGATGGCGTTGGTCAGCAGTAATATATAACAGAAGGTCATGCACAAAAATATTGACAACGCAAAATGTTAACAAAAGGCATAAGTATTAGTTGTTATAATAAGAATGTAAAACTGTAAAAATAGAGTGTTTTTAATGAATATTTTAAAAATAACTCTGTATGCACTGTATGCAAAAACTTATCCGATGTTGAAGTATATTACCGTACGATGGTATTTCTGAAAAATCTCATTAAAGAATGCAGCGACGATTTAGAGAAAGAAAGCTTGTTTCGGATTGTATACCAACATTTGTTTCAAAAATTTGCAAAATATAGACTCCTAAATACGCAAAAACTAAACAAAATAGTGTCAAAATATTGTTTATATTTCATTAAACACAGACCTTTAGTAAAAATAGATTTCTTTTGGTTTAACCTATTCACCGTTAAGAAGAGAGGAGGTAGTAGAAGAATATCAGAGATCCTTGAAATTCGTAACTGAAAATTACAATAAAGTATAGTGAAACCGGGCTTACAAAATAAACATTACATCAATCCTACAGAGAAGCCGTAGATACCCGTATGTATACAAGCTGGTTATAATCTCAAAAAAAAAATGAATAACAAATAAATAAATAAAGAACAGAACATTGATAATTTATAGTGAAACCAAAAATGGCAAAGAAAAGAAAATATTAATAATAATTATTATGGTAATTAATCAACTTAATGTGTACTTTGTTTTTTATATTATATCTTTGTAGTTCTATCTTGTAATCACTCTTTTCAATTGCTTTGTGACTATTCGGGAGATTATTAAAAGTCTTTATAGCTGAATATTTCGGATGCACTGTATGCAAAAACTTATCCGATGTTGAAGTATATTACCGAACGATGGTATTTCTGAAAAATCTCATTAAAGAATGCAGCGACGATTTAGAGAAAGAAAGCTTGTTTCGGATTGTATACCAACATTTGTTTCAAAAATCTGCAAAATATAGACTCCTAAATACGCAAAAACTAAACAAAATAGTGTCAAAATATTGTTTATATTTCATTGAACACAGACCTTTAGTAAAAATAGATTTCTTTTGGTTTAACCTATTCACCGTTAAGAAGAGAGGAGGTAGTAGAAGAATATCAGAGATCCTTGAAATTCGTAACTGAAAATTACAATAAAGTATATTGAAACCGGGCTTACAAAATAAACATTACATCAATCCTGCAGAGAAGCCTTAGATACCCGTATGTATACAAGCTGGTTATAATCTCAAAAAAAAAATTAATAACAAATAAATAAATAAAGAACAGAACATTGATAATTTATAGTGAAACCAAAAATGGCAAAGAAAAGAAAATATTAATAATAATTATTATGGTAATTAATCAACTTAATGTGTACTTTGTTTTTATATTATATCTTTGTAGTTCTATCTTGTAATCACTCTTTTCAATTGCTTTGTGACTATTCGGGAGATTATTAAAAGTCTTTATAGCTGAATATTTCGGACTCTCTCTCCCAACTTCCAAAATTGCTTTGGACAATACTGTATCTTTGATTCTTGTTTTTGATAAATTATTTATGAATTTTTCTGATAGATCTTTGTAGTAGTATGCCAGTGCTTCAAGCATGTATTTCTTATCTAGTACAAGTGGTATAGCCATATTATTATCACTCTTTACTGTAATATTAGCCGTTATAGTTTGTTACAGTAAGACATACCGTTTCAGTGATATTAAGTGCTCGTTTATCATGTTCTAACCTATCTTTGAAGTATTCAAGCTGTTTTTGCAATAGTTTTTCAGGTCTTGCCAAGTATCGGCTTATGCATCCGTGTCATCTGCGTACGTAATAATTTAACATTTTTCAAGAAGGACATCTATCATGTCGTTTATGTAAATAATAAACAATAGGGGACCTAGAATAGTTCGTTGTGGTACTCTTGTAGTTACAACCATAAGATCACTTTTCGTTTTATTTATCCTGACTAGTTGTTCTATTTTGTAGATAACTTTCAATTAGTGTGATGCCTCTGATTCCGCAATATGTAATGAATAAGTTTTTTGAAGGTAAACGGAAAAATTGTTTTGTTATGTATTTCTAAGTTTATAAATTAAAAATGTGAAAACTGGTTACGTGTATTTAATGTAAGTATTAATTCACTCCTACCCAAGTGGTATTATTACAATAATACGCTAGTCAATTCACGGAAGGTAGTTGCTGTAGATTAATCACTATGTCGGGGGAGATTAATAGAATACAAGTGAATCGAATTCACTATTTATATATCATTAAAATTTAACATGGAAACCACAACAATGTTCTATGAAAAAATTAATTATATTCAAGTTGATAAAAACTGATTTGTTGTGTTTACTTTTTATGCAAGGCTGGTCTAGTTTCTTTAACAGTGTGAAATCACAATATATCAGTCTTTTAACCTATTTTACGAAGAAATTCGAGGAATGTAGGTCACAAGAACAGTTACCAAATACGCAAGCCAAGAAAATCAATTTTGTGTCCACATTGTACGTCTGGAAGCAAAATGATAATACGGTTAACAAACACGTTGATTGTCAATACACATAAAAATTAATAATAAATAAAAGTACATGATTTAATAATTTTTATACCTATATTAATTATCTAAAACTCACCTGTAATGTGATCAGTGATCAGCATTGTACTATTTTGAAATTACACTTATTTGAAACTCCCTAATTACATGGCTATTGAATTATTTACAGCACACTTCGACACTTAATATTTAAAACTTAATAGTGACGCTTAGATTTAGTCATTTTGTACTTAAAGTAAAAAACACCGCAACTATTGACTAACGTTTATGTCTTTGGTTAATTTGAAACGGTTAGTGTGTGTTCACACGTTAGTTTTAGTACACCTACACTTCCTAAACTTTTGAAGCGCACTGAAATGTTTTTCTTTGCTGTAATAATTTTGACGCATGTGCATGGAGGAACAAAACACACGCTTGCGTTATCCTGGGGCGACAAGAAGGAAGACGAATAAGCAAGATGATTTTGATTGATATTCATCCTTATTTTATAATCATATAGACTAAACTATTCCATTTAGCATAGTTAGCGATATCAATTTGAAAAACTACGTCGAAAACATTATAATTTTCAGTTTAATCTTCCAGCTATACCTATCTCACAGTATTAACTAGTCTTATTCACTATTGTCTGAAATGTTAGATGAATGGCTCCGTATATATTTGTGTTGCCTCATCAATTCCCTACACGTTGTTTACCCTTTTCCACAAAGTTAATGTTTCCTTCCAATTGAAAAACATTTAGAGTCCAATTAATTTCAAAAAAGGGAAAAAGGCCCCTTTCTAATATTTATACCCATTACACTAATATTTGTGATCTCTGAAGTAATGAAGAAAGCATTCAACATCGAGCTTCAAAACCCTGAACGACCTGTAGTATAGGAATCTTCCATCCCTATACGAGATTACCTAAAATCCGCGAATACAACCTTATTTCTATTATTGAATACATATAGTCCATATGTTTGTAAACGCATAAGGAATACATAAACAATATGTTTAGTGTTATGATTACCTTGTAATAATATAAACTTATTGTTTAGTATAAGCTACACAACAAGGGACCCTGACATACGAGCGTGGGAACCTTAGAGTCAAGGTAGTTATTGAAAGACTTTATTGATTTACTGGCAGAAATGGGCAGAATAATGGAAATAATCAACTTCAGTGAAAATGAACTGCAGCGTAAAAAGTATTTTATTTTTCAACTAACTAAAATATCCATAGCTACATAAATATATGAATATCATGAAACCCTATGATTTTCTTGATGAAATTCAATAATCCAACACTCCCCCAATTTCATTAAGGAACGTTATCTTCATCTGGATAAAAAGACGAGTCACAAATCTTCAATGCAGAACGAATAAAGCATAACTGTTCTTTCGGCAAGGGTTTTGTTAAAAAGTCGGCCAGTTGTAACTTGGACTGAATAAAACTTATATGGACTGTTCCATTTTCAACTGCTTCACGAACAAAATGGAATTTGATGTCGATATGTTTCGTTCGCTGATGAAATTCTGGATTACTGACCAGCTTGATAGCACTTTGATTATCAACATAAATTTCTGTAGCATGTTCTTGAGGAAAACCGAGTTCTTCTAGTAAAAGTCTAAGCCATAAAACTTCTTTGACTCCCAGTGATAAGGCTATATACTCAGCCTCAGTTGTAGACAGTGCTACAACTGATTGTCTTTTGGATGCCCAGGTTATTGGTGACTTATTCAATAAAAATATGTACCCACTTCTTGATTTTCTAGTATCCAAATCTCCCCCATAATCTGCATCTGTATAACCAGTGAGTTGTATTTTTCCATCACTGAATTTACGATATAGGATTCCATAACCATGAGTATTTTTCAAATACCTGAATATTTTCTTGACCGCTTCCCAATGTTCTTGGCTGTATGAGGTGCAAAACTGACTCAAGAAATTCACTGCATATGCTAAGTCAGGGCGCGTATTCAGAGCTATATAGAGTAATGTTCCAATAGCTTCTCTATATGGTGCATTCACTGAATCATTATTGGAATCCGGTTTCTTCATCCTAGCTCCAGGTTCGGCAGGTACTGATGAAGATACACACTCAGACATATTGAATCTTCTTGAAGCTTTGGTAATGAAACTTTCTTGGCTAATCAAAATTTCATTCTTCGATCTATTTCTTTCTATTTCAAAACCCACATAACATTTGGCATCTCCTGTGGTTATTTCGAAATCATTTCTCAAATATGTCAGAATTTTTTAATGACATATCGTGACTTTGTCAAAATCAAACCGTCATCAACGTAAAGTGAAATATACACCCTGAAACCATCAATTTCGCCTAGGAATATACAGGGATCTGCATTAGTTTGCTTCATTGCAAAGATTTCCAGGAACCTTTTGAATCTAAAGTTCCAGCAGCGTGGAGACTGCTTCAACCCATATATGCTTTTGTAGAGCTTGCATACAAGGTTATCAGCTTCTTCGAATCCTTCTGGTTGTTTCATGAAGATATTCTCCTCCAACTCTCCATATAAAAAGGCTATTTTGACATCGAACTGAGCAATCTCAAGATCTTCTTCAACAGCGATGGCCAAAAGAATTCTGATTGACTCGTATCTGACTACTGGAGCGTACGTTTCTTGATAGTCGATGCCTTCTCTTTGAGAGAACCCCTTCGCAACTAACCTGGCTCTGAATGTTTGTTTTCCATTGATATCGTTTTTGATGCGATATATCCATTTGCACGGTACAATGTTTGTTTTTTCAGGAACTGGAACTAAACACCAAGTTTTGTTCTTATTGAGTGCAGCAATTTCCTCTGCCATTGCCGAAATCCAATTTTTAGAGTTACTGGACTTCATAGCTTCATTGTAATTTGATAGATTTTCCATTTCTACAAACATTGCATTTTGTAAGAACTTTGGAGATTGAATTTTACGACGATCCCTTAAGTCATACCGCTTTTCATTCTTTTCTCTATGGTTTTCAAGGTTCTCATGAATAGTTATGTCAGATTTATTGCCATTTTGTTCGGATATTTGCTCTACGCTTCCTCCTCTGGTTTCTTCATTATTTCTCTGTTCATCTTCATTTCCAAATCTGAGTTCAATAATCCTGTTACTACTGTTATTGTCTTCTCTGGCGATATTGTTGCTAGCTTCATCGAAATTCACATTAGCACTAACAAATATTCTTCTCTTTTCAGTATCCCACAATCGATAGTTGTTGGAATTCTGGTCGTATCCAACAAAAATCATTTTCTTACTTTTTGGTTTCCATTTTTGACTGATTTCTTTGGGAATATGCATATAGGCTGCAGCACCAAACGTTCTCACGTGGTGTATACTGGGTTTCTTTCCAAACCATCTTTCGTATGGAGTGATTTCAGATTGAGATTGACCGCCAAGAGTTCTGTTAAGCACATAAACTGCTGTGCTAACAGCTTCAGCCCAAAGTTCAATGGGAACGTTCTTTGCATAAATCATTGAACGAGCACTTTCTGTGATTGTCCGTATTTCCCTTTCAGATTTACCATTCTGTTCGTGAGCGTAAGGAGCTGATAGTTCATGAAGAATTCCGTTTTTCTGTAAATATTCTGTAATTTTTTCATTTACATATTCTTTTCCGTTGTCAGACCGCAGAATCTTTAGCAAATTTCCAGTTTGTCTCTTCACTAATTGTTCAAATTCCTTGAATTTAGAGCTGACCTCGGATTTCTGCTTCAAAAAATATACCGTTCTGAAATTCGTGCAATCATCTTTGAAAATCAGAAAATATTTGGACTGGCTGGGAGAATATACATTCATTGGACCGCAAACATCAGAATGAATAAATTCTCCAGGTGCAAAATTTCTTGGATGGATATTTTCAGGAAATGTTCTTCTGGCCTGCTTGCCAAATTGACAGCCTTCACAAAATGTGTCAGTTTCATCATCAAATTTCGCTCCTTGGACAGCTTCCTTTCTGATTGTATCCTTGATGGTCTTCATATTGATATGCCCAAGTCGCTCGTGCCATAACTTCAGACTTCCAAGTGTGGCTGAGTTACATTCATGATGAGAATCTATTTTTATGATCATTTTAAACATATTTCCTCGTTTTATGCCCATACAGGATAATTCACCTGCTTTGTTGAAGAACTCACATCTATCGTGCTTTGCTAACATTGTGAATCCTTTTGCAGTAATTTTTCCGACGGACAGAAGATTTCTCCGCAATTCTGGTATGTACAAAACATCGGTTAGAATCTTTTTCTTCCATTCACCGTTCACATATGCTTCTATATTGATATCACCTATGCCAACGGGTTTCATTATTTGATCATCAGCAACTTGAACAATGGTATCATGTTGTATAGGTTTTATTGAAGTGAACCACTCAGGGTGAAAACACATATGAGCACTTGCTCCTGAATCTGCTAACCATATCATTTGATCGTTTTTAATTTCTTCCATTACTGATGAAAAATCGCAGATCAAGGCTTCAGCATTATTATTGCTAGAAATGCTTTCAGATCTAACTGGTTGTCTTCTTGAATTTCCTTTATTATTTGCCTTTCTTGCTGGACATTCCCTCCACCAGTGACCGCTTAGTTTGCAAAATCCACATTTGGTTTTCTGTTTTAGATTTTGTATGTTTTGTTTTCTTGTAGTAGAAGTCTGTCTGTTATTTGGATTCATTCTTAATGATTGCACTTGTAGAGCAAGAGTGGCATCACTTTCATCTTTTATGGAATTCTTCTGTTCTTCTTTCATTAAGCGAGCAATAAGATCGGTCAATGTTTGCTTCGATGTGTCTACAGAGTCCCATGCCGTAACGAACATATCATATTTCGATGGCAAGCTGTTTATAATTTTTGAAATTTTGGCTACTTCTGATATTTTCTCTCCCATTTCTTCTAATTGTTTCACCAGAGACTCTATTTCGGAAATGAATGTGGCAATATTCATTCCGGCTTTCATGCGAATATCATAAAACTTTTGGTACACGATGTGTTTCGATACTTCTGTTTTCTGCTCATGAATGCTAATGAGCTTGTTCCACATTTCAGGAGCAGTTTCGCAATTCACTAGGTGAGTAAGTTGTTCTTCACATATGGAAGTGAGAAATAGAACCATGGCTTGATTGTTTCTGTGGTCCCATTCTCTGACGCTGTTCAGGTTTTCATCATCTCCTTCAGGTCTTCTTTCTTTGCCGTTGACAATGTCCATCAGGTCATTTGTCTTTAAAGCTATGGAGATACTGAATTCCCAAAGCTGGTAGTTCTTTCCGTCGAATTTCACGATTCTTGCAGGCTCGAACTTTGCAGACATATTTTGACAATTTTTTATTGATCGTCAAGGGATTTGCGTCAGTAGGTGACAGTTTATCAGGAATACTTATATTTTTGTAGTTCAGCAAAATTGTGTTGGAATCTCCTTCAATAGCGATTTCTGGGCCCGTAACCTATTGATTTACTGGCAGAAATGGGCAGAATAATGGAAATAATCAACTTCAGTGAAAATGAACTGCAGCGTAAAAAGTATTTTATTTTTCAACTAACTAAAATATCCATAGCTACATAAATATATGAATATCATGAAACCCTATGATTTTCTTGATGAAATTCAATAATCCAACAGACTTATATATATATATATATATATATATATAT